>OY728164.1:58996631-61496631 GCA_963277665.1 Viscum album | reverse complement strand
ATCTCACATTTTATTCATGTGGGATTCATGCTACAATGCCACTATTTCCATTTGTTGGTATATGTACTTCCCATTATTTTACTATTTTTAAAATATAATATCATTTATTGGTAGTTACTTCTTCATTATATGACCCTTCTTTCATGGGGTGTACGTTTTGAAAGTTACCCAATTCGGTAAGGGAACCTTTCACCCTCCTCATTTTAAAAGACTTCTTGTTTAGGTATTTTAATATTATTATGATAAGATATGTTCTTATATATAATTGTTTCTATAAATTTTATGTCCATGTGATGAGGTACCCCTTTTTATCTCTCATCAACTCATTTTCTGAATTTTGAAGTGACGCCGTTAGGCTGTCGTATTTTTGCAAGAGAGCTTCTTAACCAAATTTTGATTCTTTGGGATAAACATGTACTCCTTCAAATATGTCATTCTATGAATATGTGTTAATGTCCTCTGATTTTTTTATACTTAATATCCCCTTATATTTGGTGTATTCATTTGTCACACATAATTATGTAATTGATTTACCTTTAATGCATGGATACCATCTTTGTAGGGGACCTCATTTCAATCTCTTTTCATTAAGGCATATTTTGTTATAATACGAGGCTTTATTTTATACGGTGTATAAACCCCTTTGACTTTTAATTTTATAAAAATGGAATCTCTTTCTATGAAGCGTTTTACAAAACGAAAAAATGGAATTTTTCTTTTAACGTACGGGGTGACAACAACATTTTTCGCCGTCGTGAGTTTTATTTGGTCTTTGGCTTCCTCAACAAGCCGTAATGTTTTTAGAATGATATAAATACCATATAGTCTTTTGTGTATTTTGGTATTGAAAATGGTTTTTATAAAGGATTTGTTATGTCAATATATTTAATTGATATATTGGGATCAAAATGCGGAAATTTTTTCTTTCCGTTATATTTGTTTTATGTCTTATGATTTTATAATGGTACCTGGACATTTGACGGGTGGTTACATGATAAACCATATAATGGTTGGTTCCGCGAATACCAGGACGGGTGGATACGTTATAACCTCCATTGCATTGGGTATGGAAGTCGGCCGTATGGCAATTCCATTAAGTATGTCTGGATGTTGACCATATGGTAATTACATTTAAGTATGTTTATGTCCCAAGTGACCTTTTTATATTATGTGTTCTTTATATGAGTTTTATGGTAATCTTTTGGTTACAAAAGGGTAAGTAATTGTCTTTTATTCTGTGATGAGTTTTTACTACTTCATAAAGGTGAAACATATTACTTTTTTAATGTATTCATGGTTTACCTGTTGTTTTGAAAAACTAACAGTTTTCCTTCTTTGTGTATCCTTTACAGGTCTTTTTAGGCTAATCCCATGTTTTTGAAATTTTTTTCACATGACTTAAAGATGAATAGGTTCAAGGATGGGATCAAGGAAATACATTCTATCTAAAACATGTAACTAGACATGTTTCTTTTTAAGTGTTTTTTTATTTTATGGAAACATAGTAGAAGTGTCTACTATGTAATCTTTTGAGATGTAATAGTTATGAACTAATTCTCTAAAACTCTAAACCTGAAAAGATCCTTATGTGAATTATTCATTTAATTCATGATTAAGTAATGTTTAAGGTCGAGGACTTATACACTTATTGGATCTCTGTCATTATAAATTAAAATGAACTATTATGTGGAAGGAAATGATGTGATAATGATATAATACACTAAAATTTGTTATAATTTGAATTGAAGAAAAATCAATTACAATATAACGGTGACATCATTGAAGTAATAAATCACTTTATTTGATGGTGATTAATTATTCTTGTTAATAGATCATTGATTATGATGTGAGTTGATTTAATGAATTTTTTAAAAGCCACATATGCTAAAATATTCATAATATAAAATGAAAGGGTCCTGAATTATGGATATATAAGTGTATTTTCGTTTTCAATTGAAGATAATGGAATTCCTAATACGTAATCACTCTGAGGGAAGAATTTTCAGACCATGGTAACTATGTATCATTATATAGTGTTTTATTGTCGGTACTCACACAATAAATAAAATTATTTAAATATTAATGTTTGTAACTATTTTTTTGTTTTTTTAATATAAATTAGATAATTATGTAACAACATAGTTGAAGGATAACAATGAAATGGGGGAACACAACATTAGATTTTATTGAGAAAATATATGATATTTGAACTATTTTATTATTGTTTTGTGAAATATGTGTCAAACTATAAGGAATTATTTCACATCATGAGTATTCTGAATAAGTTAGAAAACAAACTCATTAGATATAATTCATACCACGATCTAGGAATTTTATGATTTGACTATAGTTAATACAAAATGTGATATTTGGAGGATCTGACTTGGTATAGTTAAATATACTAGCATAAAACAAAATAATTTAGTTATATAAAATAAAATGATGAATGGTATTATATAGATATTAAAATATCATTCATTATGCCATAAATGAGTTTTATAAATTATTTATGATAGGATAATAGTTATATTAATTCAATATTTTTTCATAAAATCAAAATAGTAGAATATATAAAATTGAGACTAATTCTTGGAAGTTAGAAAAGAAGAGGAGGGATTTCTCGGAGACTATCAGGCCATATGATCATGGATATCATTATATAGATTAATATTATGAGAGTTGATATAGAGATCAAATTAAAATGTCTATCTTCATTAATATATTCCAATATTTATCTCTTGGATGAGAAATAATATATCCAATAAATTGAGGGATGTAATATATCATTTTTTTAATGTTATTAAACCTATAAGGATTGTATGGACCAACTAAAGCGTATAAATATTTATTTTCAGTTGTGTTCTTATATAATTGAGACATGTACATTGAGTAATCCTTCCTTTTGACCAATTTGGGTAATCCATTTTCAATTTATTCATTTCAATTTAATTAATACTATTTTTATATATCTATTTTTTGGAATAGTTTAGATGGTACTATTGTTCAAAAATTATTTTTGGAAGTGAAAATTGGAAATGGTCAAGATTTCATGAATCACTCATCCACCTACTGTAATGGTATCATACAATATATGAGAATAAAAACCTTCGTACTGACCATAACTTGATTAACCTATAGCCCATTGACTAATTATAAAATTTTCATAAGTTACAAGAGATCAAATGAAATATGATCTAGTTGCTTAGTGGCCTTGTTAAACTAGATACATACACAAATAATTCATTATATTTATATATATATATATAACATAAGTAAAGTAAATATTCATTATCCTTGATCTCATTCAATATTATCTTTTCATATCCCGATGAAAGGAAAGACAAAAAATAATTAGCTTTAATTCTCCTTATGGGTATGTACAAAGTGGAAACAATATGTACATTAAAATTTATAATCAATATGTCAAGGTAAATATATTTAAACACTTGTAATTCAATCATTGTGATGAAAATAATAATAATAATATTAAAATTAATGATGGTCACATGATGTGGTATTAATATTTAAATGATCATAAGACATAACAAAAAATATCATAACTATTAAAATAATTAAACTAACGTAAGTAATAAGTTTCATATTGATAAAATGAATAATGATGAACATCATAATCATAAAATCATTACCTCAGGAAACACATCTTATAGAAATTGGAAATTCATATTCAAAATAACAAACAATATTTGTCATCTAAGACCTACCAATTAATCAATAGTTTATATTGGGCCCCTCAAATAGTGTACATATTCCAATGAATTCATCACATGGACATTGTGGAACTTATTCATCAGTATCATTAATATATAAAAACTAGCATAAATAATATTAATAATTTCACTAATAAATAGAAAAGTTATAATCTATCCTGTGTAATATGCTAAATTGTATGAAAATATTACAACCATTGTAAATAATAATATTGACCATGTAATTTTTTTAAATTATTATACTCTATAAATACTAATGGGTGATTTTTGGATGAAAATACCGATTTCATTTTGAAAACACATTCATCATCTAGAATTTTACAAATATAAAAAAATCAATTACCTAAGAATGGAACCATTATTACGTATAAAAGTTGATTAAAATCCCTTATAATTAATGATTTCTAGAAACTCCTTTCATTATATATATATATATATTCAAATATTTATTTAATATTTTTTGTACAAATGTAAAAAATTACCTCATTTAGATAAAACAAGATAACTTCTAAACAATTTTTTAAACTAAATAGGTGTAATGTTTTTAAATAATGAATTATGGAATATTAAATATAATCAAAAATAAATATAATATAAATTTTATATATTAAAGGAATAAATTCCTAAAATAGATGAAAAAATTGATGATTTCATAAAAATACTTTTATTATGCATCTTGGGTTCATATATAAATTAAAATAAATTGAAAAAAATTTACATTTATGAAACAAGAAAATGGAAAATAAATATGATAATTACTATGATAAGTTGATCATATTATTTCATTGAGTGATTCTTAAATATAACTAATCATAAATAATGATTGTAACAACCATAGATTTTATGACAATTATTCTTTTTAATTTCATTGATGTCTTGTTTTGTACGCTACACTGAAATTACCTTTCTCTATACGCAACACAATATTAGCTTGCAGTATATGCAACACTATTCGTGTCTTGTGTTACACAAAATTTCATGTTCATTTTGTAGAAATTATTCTATGCAACATTAAGTATAGATTTTGTTTAGTATATAAATGAAATATGTTTTTATTATTTTATACACAACAACAACGGGAGATTTCACTACACAGAGCCTTGACTTGGCTTGCATTACATGCAATCATGACCTTCCTTGAGAACGAATGTAGTACGCAATACCAGGTTTCACTAAACAATGATTCATCATTATAATATTATTATGAACTAGATGTTATTAATAGTATTAACTAAATTTTGAATGTTAAAACATTATTATTCATCTTACACATTTTCTAGAACATCGTGTGAGAACAAAATATATTTTTTGAGTGAAATAAGTATTTATAAAAAATATATAGTTTTGCCGCCTTTTGATGGCACACCCACTATAAATCTAGTTTTTGTCATTTTTATAAGTTCAATATGAAAAAATAAAAATGTTCTTTTGAGTCAGGATATTATAATTTACTTCGGACAAAATTTTCATATTATTCTGATAGCTTTCCTATTTTTATGAATAGTAAAACACGCTATATGTTAATTAAAAAGAACTATTTTCATCGTAATAATTTAAATTGTTAAATTATAATTTTTAATGATTTTAAAGTATAAATAGAATATATTTTTTCCATTTAATATATTTTATATCATTATCATCGATTTTATATTGAATACATGGGTAAAATCACTTCAATCTTTTGGAATGTTTTAACTTTTAAAACATGTTTTATTAACCACATGATTAATTTGAAATTAATTTATCCAACTTCAGTGATTTAAAATTGAAAAAATTGATTCCATATTTGGAATCATTAGGTGCAAAGTATTTTAATAAGATACTTCTCTTTCATTATGAATAGTAAGTACGGTAAATTTTATTTATCATAGTTAGGGGTAAATCTAGGTAATTAAGGGTAAATATAATATTATAAAATTACCCTAACACTTGTCCTAATTTAATTTTATGCTTATTTTTTACCCTAAATCATACTTTGGTAGAAATTAAATCTAATGGAACCCACTTTTATTTGATTAAATCCTTTTATTTATATTATTTAAAGGAAAGTGAAATGTATCACTCAATCTTTAATAATTAAATTATTTTTATTAATTATTTATACATAATATAAAACAGATTATAAATAATCATTTGAAACCTAAATTTTTTTATTTATCATGGAAATTTATTTATAATTTTTAATAAATAATTTATTACCTGAAAATATTATACATTAATGATGTAGAAATTAGTAATTTTGTGAAAAATCAATAAAATTGTTTTTATTAAAATAAAAATACATTACAAAAGAACTAGAAACTCGACCAAAAATTATTGGTCGAGCATGTATATACTCTAATATTCTGAGGGTATATTTTTAGACCATTTGGATCCCTGTAAAACCGATTATGACGTTTACATTATTTTATTTTAAATGATGTCATAGATGTCATCTTCAAAATTTAATAAATATTAAAATTTAAATGTTGTAATTTTATAGATGATAAATTCGATACAAATATTATTATGAAAGGTATTATATTTATCTTCATCATAGGAGTTTATTTTTAATTTTTATGCAAATAATATGTATATTAAATGATTATTCAAAAATGATGTAGTAATTATTTTGTTAAGAGAAATATCAAATAAATGGTTTTATAAATATTAAAAGAAACATTATATGAACTAATTAATGTTCTAAACAAATTTTCTAGATGAATATGACATGTCAAGAATCTATTAAACATTTTTTTAGAATATATCCTCTTTTTGGATTTTATTTAAATTCATATAAATAAATAGTGTCTAAATTAACACTATTGCTATTTTATAAAAATAACATGTTAATAAATTGTTTAAAAATCACATAAATATTTAAACATTATAAAATTAAAATTATATGGTATAAAATTTCATAATGTTTCCATTTATTGATAATTCAAAAGACATAAGTAATTATTTTATAACAATTTAAAATATAGAATATTATTACAACAAATAAGATAAAATAAAATAAATAATGAACAATCAAATTGATATGTTCTAAAATAATTTTCCAACATGTATTCATTTAATTGTTTGATGAAATTACAACCCTATAGTACCTCATATCTTAATTTTAGTCATATTGGACGTTTTTATGTGGGGTTAGAGTTTATTATAAATTAATATTTTTGAGGTTTCTAAAAGTGCCCCTCTCTTCACTTATAAAAGGGAACCTCCTCCCACTACTCTTAACAACATTTTGAGCCTTAAATATCGTCCAAACCCTACCCATTTCTCTTCTCCACTTCCCTATAAACATTCAGGAGCTCCTTATCTTCTCAAAAGACCAACTCTAGTGCCTTAAGTGGAAGTTTAAAAGAGGTTAGTCGAAGAAGAGATAATCTATTCTACCAATTATTTCATGTTTAATTCTTCTTCAACATCATCTTCTTTACTTGTTTCATTATAAAGTAATAACATAAGTATCACTAATACACCGATATGTTATTATAAATATGAAACAACCCCATTTTACCTTCTATCCATCATACGAAAAACGAAATCACTACAAGTGCGTACGCATAGAATATCGTCTCCACGCCGTGGTGTAACTTGTTTTACCACAAACACATTAATTGGATGGGTATAATGGTGTAAAGAATAAATATATATGGTTATTATAACATCATAAAGATTCTGATATATTATTTCATCCACTCCAATCCTATTCAATAATTATGGAAATGATATCATTGCTCGTCCGTACGTATGGACAATCGTATCCACGAAGGCAATGAGATTCATTTTCAATGATTAACCATTAAAATATGATTATAAAGTATGTATAATATATAATAATGAAATATATTACATTATAATTATACTAGATTTATTTAAATAATCGTTTCATTTAACTAATTCCACTCAATTCAATAAGGAAACGAAAACAGCGTCCATGCGTGCGTATGACCTACCGTCTCCAAGAACATTGTATTTCATTCCATTTATCAATCTATAATGTATATTTATATGATAAATATATATTATATATAAATAATGTTTCAAATTCTGGAATTATGTAAATCAGGATATAAATAGAAATATCAAGAACAAAAAGTCGAAACACATATAATAAGTGAAACGATTTTACCCAAAACGCGCATTAACATTGAATTTACGAAAGAACTGGTAATATAATGTCATAAGTGAACCATATATGATATCATAACAATGAAAATGATTTTTTAATATGTCAATGACATTATTTAAATCATTATACAGGTGTTTCAGATGCATACGAAGCATATCAGATATAAGGTAAGGGATAACTTTTCGAATTTTTTTTTTATCTAAGATTGTTTATTTCTAAGTATTTACTAGGGTTATATTTATCATCCAGGACCTTGATTTCTGAAAATGTTTTCTTGTATGTATATAGTCCTTTTTATCCATTTTTTTCTTTTACTACATGGTATGTGAGGAATCTTTCTTTTGTTTACCATACGAGGTACTCTTTGTTTTTTCTGGAAAAAGTACGAGATGGATGTTTTTTTACTTATACAGCATGAATAAATTATTATGGTTTCATAACAACTTATTTTCATGATGGTCAACCTACAAGATTTAATGAATATTTTCAACCAAATCCATTTCTTTTAAAATTTCATGGCATTTTGGGAAAAAATCATTTTCAAGAAGAATGGATATTTTCCTCAAGAATTCATTTCAAGTGTTTTATCAAAAAAATTCCATATAAGATGGAATTATTTCGAATGTGTATGTTTCAAGTATAATGTCTCTATGATTTAAATGGTTTGAATTTTCTAATGATGAAATTATATCCATTTGTTTTATATGGATTATGTTATGATGGAATGATGGTTATAAAACCCATTTTATTCATTGGGTTATGATGAATGATTTATGTTTATGTTGTGGAACATGTAAGAATGATTTCGGTATGAGATTTGTGGGACCAATATCTCCCTCCAATTAAATGGGTAAATATTATAATCTCATGATTTAGACATGGCTGGAATGGTACGTTAATCTGGTTCAGCGATACCAGATTGGAACGAGGAGTGAACTCGATTCAGAAAGGGACTTTGTCCACTATGATGGTCTTAGAAGCAATGACTTGGCTACTATGGAAATAATATCATGTGCTTAATGGTTTTACACATTTACATGTTTTAATTCAATGATATTTTATCAATATTGATGTTTCATTATGATCTATGCCTTACGTACTGCCATTTTTTATGTCATTGCTCAAGATTTTGACGTTTAAAAATTATGTTCATGATTTTATATTCAAATGTATATGGTTTGTTTTATTTTTTCCATGCATACCCTTACTGTGAATTTGAGCTCACCCTTTATATATTTTCTTTTTCCCATGATATAATGAATTTTTTTAGGTAATAAAACAAAACAGGAAGATCTTTATGGGAGATGATGAATATCTTTCACCATGATTAGAAGATTGTGTTACGTGTTTCCAAAGACACTAAACTATTATGATCCTTGAGTGTTGGTTTTTGTTATGTATTATGTATTCCAAAAAATTAATTTAATTTCAATGTACGTCAGGTTTGGGGTCTCTATAGTTGGTATCAGAGGAAAGGATTAATTAACCATTGGAAAATAGGATGCGAAAACATTAGTGAGATCCCTAGAGATATTTCTATGGTATGTCTAGGGATGTCCCTAATGTTAAGTAGAAGTATAGGTTATAGTCCTAGATTTACGATAACGATATTAGAATTAAACCTATGATTTTAGATATTAAAGGTACTCCCCCTTTATTATGTTGTTTTCCTAGAATATTTTTTTCCTCTCACACTGACTAAAACCTGAAAAATACATTTTGATCAATGTAATGGAAAATGAAATGATTGTCCTTTTGAACAATACTATGTTATGGGATGTGGAGTGAAAATTCTTATTATTATAATTACACAAGATATGAATCATTCTAGACTTCCAAATAAGCAGAGAAGGGAACAATATTCTATTGAGTCCTTCATGGGGCAACATCCACCTTCATTACATGGGTCTTCTAATCCACTTGTTGCTGAACAATGGATCAGTACCATTGAAAGATATTTTCCGTACATTTCTATTCAGAACATGAAAAATTAATTCTGGATGTTTACCATTTAGAAGATGAAGCAGACCAGTGGTGTACTGTAATTAAAAATACAAGGCCCTAAGATGAAATTGAATAAATGTATTGGGAGGAGTTCAAGAACTTTTTTTTCAATAAGTACGTCCCTCGTATTCTTTGATCAAGGATGGAAAAGTAGTTCTTTGAGTTTAATAAAAAAGATGATGAATCTGTTGGTATATACGAAGCGAATTTTACAAGGCTTTCAAGGTATGAATCTGGCTTTATCATCCAACCTGAATGTAAAGTTGATCGATTCTTCAGTGGCATAAAACCAAGTCTGTGAAGGGAATTAGCTCTAAGAGACTTCAGTAGATATGATGAAATTGTTCGTTGTCATATCATGGTAGAAATAGAAGTGGGTGTCACATATCCATATCATGGTGTTGATAATAAACGATAGATGGTGTTCAAGGAAAATTCATAGAACAATGGTGAAAAGAAGAAGAATGTTACTTTATGCTCAAAGTGTGGAAAGAAGCATAGTCGAGATTGTCTAAAAGGTACTAGAAAATGTTTTAAGTGTGACAAAGAAGGTCATCGAGCAGTTGATTGTCGATGTAATGGAAAAAATGTAGCTAATGATGTGAATAGAGAAAAGAATATAGAGAATGCTCCACCAACAATTCAATGCTTCAAGTGAAAGAAAATGGGGCATTATACTTATTAATGCCCTAATCCAAGGGTTAATGATGATTGACGTGAGAAACCTCTTAAGGAAAAGGATAAATGGAAGTCACATGCGATCACTATTTGTGATGTTGAATATGACAATGATGTTGTGGAATGATTATGTGTTTATGTAATGGGATTTGAAAATAGTATCATGGAATCTCATTTAAGGTACCATGGAATTTTGTAATATCTATGTATTGGTTTTCAATAATTATACGGTATCAGTAACCATGAAAAGTGATTCAAATATTTTTGGAAATAAGACGATATGCGCATAATGATGGGATAATGAGAATAGTAAAGGTGCTCATAACTGATATAAGGACAAATTTATATCATGTTTTGAGTTTGTATAAATTATTTATTTTGGTATGTTTATAGAGTTATCGTTTGAAAACATTAATGCTTTCACTAAGGTTCTATGGTTAGAATACATGATTAAGGTATTCACATGTTTTGAATGTGATCACCAAGATATATCTTCAGATATATGGGCGATAAAAGATGGTATTCATATGCTTGTTATATGACCTCTTTTGTAATCATTTTCACTATAATATGAGATTAGACAAAAGTATTTTGGATGAGCCTACAGATAGGAATAGATTATGTTGGACAAAAGTTAGTATTTTTTAAGGCTAGAAATTTTTCTATATTATTGATGGATGGTTATAATAATGTTGTTTTAGAAAAAGGAAAACCTATAGGACGGGTGACAACCAGTCGCGTTGAACAAGGATGTGGGAATCAAACCCACAACCAAAGTGCGACATGCCTTTATCACCTACCAATGGCCTACAGGAGGTCCCTGGTTAGTAGAAATTAGTTTTATATTATTACGTGGTATGATAGAAAAAGTATAAGATCATTTTTGGAACCATATACGATTAATCTCACTCTAGATGAACTTTTGTAAATAACTTTTGATAAACTTCTTTTTGTGTTTGATGGAATGAAATATCATTCTATCGTATGATCTGCTAACACATCACGAAAGACAAATTCAACTTTATTTCTTTAAGAGATGAAGTGGAAATTGTTCAAGGCACAAACAATAGTGAGATTGTACCAAAATAAAGTAAATATTTCTTCTAATTCAAATATATTCAACATTAGGGAAAGGATATTGATAACCAAAAATGTTTTCCTATTGATCCTATATCGGATGAATCAGACTGTACCTTATATGATCACAAATTTAGGGAATTGTGACTATTGTATTTTTTAATAGCCATGTTCTCTACCACTCTCCATCTGAACATTATAGTAAGATTTCTCATCCATATTCATATTTTCACCTATGTTATCCAATGTGGAAACCCAGTGATGAGTTAATTTGGTTAACCGTTTTGTTTCTTACTTCACTTTTTAAAATTTCATTTTGGTATTCCTTTTTATGATGTGGGTTTCTATGAAAGAAACTTTCAAGTAGTAAACCATTTATAACCCTGAGGACTTTCGAGGGTGAAATTCATTTTATTGGGTAAAGAATGTACAAAACCCGATATTTTATGAGAATTATTATTTTTAATTTCATTGATGTCTTGTGTTGTATGCTACACCAAAATTAGCTTGTTCTATAGGCAACACTGTATTAGCTTACAGTATACGCAACACTATTCTTGGCTTGTGTTACATACAATTTAATGTTCGTTTTGTAGAAATTATTCTATGAAAATTTAAGTATAGATTTTGTTTTATGTATAAATTAAATAAATTTTGATTATGTTATACACAACAACAAAGATATCCTTCACTACACACCGCCTTAAATTGGCTTGCATTACACGCAATCGCGACTTTCCTTGATAGCGTATGTAGTACGCAATACCGGGTTTCACTAAACATTGATATATTGTTATAATATTATTATGAACTAGCAGTTATGAATAGTATTAACTATATTTTTAATGTTATAAAATTATTATTCATCTGAAAAAATTTCTAGAACATCGTGTGAGAACAAAATATATTTTCCCAGTAAAATAAGTATTTTTTAAAAAATACAGTTAGACCGCCTTTTGATGGCACACCCACATTAAATTTAGTTTTTGACATGTTTATAAGTTTAATTTGAAAAAATAAAATTCTTATTTGGAATCAGGATATAAAAATTTATTTTGAATAAATTTTTAATATTATTTTGATAAATTTCACATTGTCATGAATAATAAAAACACTTTATATTTTAATTAAAACAACTTTTTTCATCATTATAATTTATATGGTTAAATTATAATATTTAATGATTTTAATGTATAAATAGAATATATTATTTCCATTTAATATAATTTATGTCATTATCATTGATTTTACATTGAATTCATAGGTAAAATCACTACAATCTTTTTTACTGTTTTAATATTTAAACCTCATTTTCATAACAACAGGATTAATTTTAAATTAATTTCCTCAACTTCTGTTATTTGAATATGAACAAATGGATTCCATATTTGGAATCATTAGGTCCAAATTATGTTAATAAGATACTTTTTATTTTTATTCATTATGAATAGTAACTACAGTAAATTTTATTTACAATAGTTAAGTGTAAATATAGGTAATTGATGGTAAATATATTATTATAAAATTACACTTGCACTTGTAATAATATAATTTTATGATTATATTTAACCATAAATCATATTTGGGTCGAAAATTAATATAATGGAACCCACTTTTATTTGATTAAGACCTTTTATTTAGTTTATTTAATGGAAAGTGAAATGTATCACTAAAACATCTATAAATAGATTATTTTTATTATATAGTTATACAGAATATAAATTAGATTATAAATAATAATTTTAAAGCTAATATGTTTTTCATTATCATGGTAATTTATTTTTAATTTTTAATAAATATTTTATTAACGTAAATTCTTATATATTAATGATGATGAAATTATTTATTTAGTGAAATATCAATAATATTGTTTTTATTAAAAAACTAGTACATATTAAAAGGACCAGAAACATGATAAAAATTATTGGTAGAGTATATATATACTGTAATTATCCAAGGGTATATTTTTGGACCATTTGGAGCCTTATAAATCCGATTATGAAATTTAAATTATTTTATTTTAAATTATTTCAAAGATGTCACCTTCATAATTTAATAAATATAATAATATAAATGTTGTGATTTTAAGATGATAAATTTGATTAAAAATATTATTATGAAAGGTATTATTTTTATCTTCATCAGATATTTTAGTTTTATTTTTTATGCAACTAATAAGTATATTAAATGATTATACAAAAATAATGTAGTAATTGTATTATTAAGAGAAATATAAAATAAATGGTTTTATAAATATTAAAATAAATAGTGTATGAACTATTTAATGTTCTAGACAAATTTTCAATATGAATATGACATCTTAGGAATATATTAAACATATTTTTTTATAATTTATCTTCTGTGTGGATTTTATTTAAATTCAAATAAATGAATAGTTTCAAAATTAACACTATTGTTATTTTATAAAAATAACATATTATTAAATTGTTTAAATATCACATAAATAATTAAAATTATAAATTGAAAATTATATGGTCTAAAATTTCATAAATTACCCAATTATGGATAATTGACAACACATAACTGATTATTTATAACAAATAAAAATTTAGAACATTATTACCACAAATAAGATTAAATAAATTAAATAAGGATAAATCAAATTGATAAGGTTTTAATTAATTTTCCAACATGTCTAAATTTGATTGTATGATGATATTAAAACACTATATTACATCATATACGAATTTTAGTCACATTGGAAATTTTTATGTGGGGTTAGAGTTTATTATAAATTAATATTTTTGAGGTTTCCAGAAGTGCCCCTCTATTCCCTTATAAAAGGGAACCTCCTACCACTTCTCTTAACAACACATTGAGCCTTCAATATGGACAAAACCCTACCCATTTATATTCTATAATTCCATATAAACATTATGGAGGTTATGGTATTCTAAAAAGACCAACTCTTGTGCCTTAAGAGGAAGCTCAAAGGAGGTGCGTCGAAGAAGAGGTAATCTCTTCTACCGATTCTATCAGGATTATTTCTTCATAAAACATCTTCTTCATTAGTTGTTTCTTTATAACTAATAACTTAAGTATCACTAATATAATCATATGTTATTATAAATATGAAACAACCCCATTTCACATTTTATCCTTCTTATGAAAAATGAAATAACCGTGTGTGCGTACGTACATAATACCGTCTCCACGCCGTGGTGTAATCTGTTTTTCAACAACCACCTTAATTGGATTGGTATAATGGTGTAAAGAATAACAATATATGGTTATTATAATATCATACTGATTCTGACATATAATATCATCCACTCCAATCCTATTCAATAATTATGGGAAAGATATCATCGCTCTTGAGTACGTACAGATTACCGTCTCCACAAACATGGTCAGATTCATTTTCAATGATTAACCATTCAAGTATGATTATAAAGTATATATATAAATATTCCTGAAATATATTATATAATAAAGATACTTTATTTATTTACATATATTTATCATTTAATTAATTCCATTCAATTCAATAAGGAATCGATAACATCGTTCATGCGTACATATGGCACATCTTCTCCATGAACGGTGTATTTCATTCCATTTATCGATATATCATATATATTTAAATACAAGAATATATATTATATATAAATAAAGTTTTAAATTATGGAATTAAGTAAATCAGGATGTAATTATTAATATCAATAACAACAAGTCGAAACCCGTATGATAAATGAAATGATTTTACCCAAAATGCTGCTTTAACATGGAATTTACAAAAGAACAAGTAATATAAAGTCAAAAGTGAACCATATTTGATATCATAAAAATTAAAATGATTCTATAATGAGTCAATGACAATATTTAAATCATTATATGGGTTTTTTGGATACATACGATGCATATCAGACATAATGTAAGGGATAACTTTTCCAATCTCGTTTTTATCTGAGATTGTTTATTCGTAAGTATTTACTGGGGTTATATTTCACATCCATGTCCTGGTTTTCTAAAAATGGTATCATGTATTTTTAAACTCCTTTTTACCCATTTTTTACTTTTACTACATGGTATGTAAGGAAACATTCTTTTTTTACCATACGATGTACTTTTTTACTTTTCTGGAAAAAGTACGAGAAGAATGTTTTCATTACCTATACGACATGAAAGGATTTTTACAGTTTCATAATGCCTTATTTTCATGAAGCTTACTCTACAATATTAAATGAATATTTTCAACAAAATCCTTTTCTTTTAAAATTTCATGGAATATTGTGAACATAAGAGGATTTTGAAGAAGAAAGGATATTTTCATCAAGAATCCATTTCATGTGTTTGATCAAAACCATTTACCATATAAGATGGAATTATTTCATATGTGTATATTTCAAGTATAATTTCTCCATTATTTAAATTGATTCATTTTTCTTATGATTAAATGATATACATTCATTTTATATGGATTATGTTATAACTAAATGATGTTTATGAAACCCATTTTATTCTTTGGGTTACAATGAATGATTAATGTTTATGTTGTGGCACATGTAATAATGCTTTCATATTGAGATGGGTGGGACCAATATCTCCCTCTAATTCATTTGGTAATGATTTATATCTCATGATATAGTCATGGCTGGATTGGTATGTTATTCCGTTTCAGTGATACAGGTCTAGAACAAGGAGTGAACTTGATTCAGAAAGGAATTTTGTCCACTAAGATGGTCTTGGCAGCAATGCCTTGGATACTATGGGAATCATATCTTGTTCATAATGGTTTTCCACTATTACATGTTTTAAGTCTCATTCTAATTTATCATGATTGATTTTACATTATGATCTATGCCTTACGTACTTCCATGTTTTATGTCATTGCTCATGATTTTGTTGTGTAAACATTATGTTCATGTTTTTATGTTCAAATGTATATGGTTTGTTTTATTTTTATATGATTACCCTTACTGAGGATTTGAGCTCACCCTTTATATTTTTTCTTTTACCCAGGATATAAAGAATGGTTTTAGGTAAGAAAACAAAAGGGGAATTTCTTTGTCGGAGACATTAATGATCGTTCACTATGATTAGAATATTGTGTTCCGAGTATCCAAAGACACTAAACTATTATAATCCTTGAGTTTTGTTTTTTGTTATGTTTTATGTATACAATAAAAGTAATGTAATGTCCATATACGTCATGTTTGGGGTCTCTACAATGATGACATTGTGAAATAAACCCCTACAAAGACCGAATCATTGACGTGAAATTTAATCATGGTAGTAATTTTGTGTAATGAATGGAAATATTGAAAAAAATTGAAATAAAACATACCATTATAAAATATGACATTATACTAGAATAAATATATCCATAACTAAAATTATTATAAAAACAAAAATATATTCCTTAATAAATGAATATTGAGATGAAATCTCCTAATTTTCCAATGAATTATCGTGAAAATTCATTATCATCATGATGAAAAAAATTATGTCAACTATATAATTTCATAATAAATATTTTCATGTTTACAATTTTTTTAATTTAATTTAGTACTAATATTTTTTAAATTTTTAAATTGATTAATATCTTGTCAATCAATTTGCAGATATTTTTGTCAACTGTAAAAAATGACTACGATAACATGACTATGGTAAATGAGGTCAATATTACATCATAAAATAATAATAATAATGAAAAAGCATCATTTTTATATATAGATTATACTTTTATAACAATCAATTAAATATTATTAAGAAAAATATACTTCATGATAATCATGGAGATGATATGTTATGTATATTCATGAGTATTGTTTTAATAATTAAAATATTTTGATGAAATGAAATGAAATATTATTTAATAATTTATAACATTTTAAAAAATTAAAAAAACCATATTATTTATATTTATAAACATATACATCTCATCTATGGTATGTGGTAATGTAAAATGAATCACATCGCTTCATGGATGTGTTAATCCAAACCATAATATATATGATATAATTATTGTTAAAATGAATGGAAGGAAAGAAAATATATGGAATATTAAATTCATATAATGATAAAAATATCATTAATATCATATATAAGAATTAATAACGTCATTTCAACCACCTGTTATAGGATTTGATGGAATAAAATTCTTAACGGTTCCAAATATGATAGTCCATCGTACAAATGAAGGGAATTTTTTTATTCTCATTAGGTTCATGAAGAATATGTTATATGTTATGTTGTAAAAATAATTATATCTATGTATATATAATATAATGATATCATGACCTCAATATTGTTGGAGAATATGTTATGGATATAGAATAATATATAGTATAACAAATTATTAGTTAATAACTATAATAATTCATCATGTAACATTCTTTGATTTAGAGCTTAATCCAGTGATTTTTTGTATTAATCTCAATATAAGTCCTATATAATGTGGTTTTGTCTCGACCCATCCTTGGGGCCCATGCCGTGACTACCCCAAACTCACCTTCCATATTCCAGGGGACGGAGACTAGCACCAAGGCATAATTTCTAGTAAAAAGGGAATGCATTTCCTTTGTAATGTAAACAAACACCACAGAGCAAGAAAGTAGAAGTAAACACTATGTAAAAACTGGGTACAACAGTAAGTGCAGAAAAGTAAGTGGGCCAAAATACAAACCCAAACTGAAAGTAAAGTATAACTGGAAAGGGAAAACAACAACTGAAAGTAACGCAACAAGGTTGAGCCATCAACTGGATGTCCCGCCTGATGGGTGAGTACAGATAGCCTCCACATCTCCTAGGGTCCAGTCGTCCGCTCTGAGTACGTCCCGCCTAGTGGTCCACCTCCAGGTACCGTCCTGCTTCGCAATCCTCAACCACGATCAGCGATATCCGTCGTCTACAACCAACATAACGTAGTGTGGGCATAGCCCGTGCAGGGGTGAGTATAATCAACTCGGTAGGGACCCTGAGACCCCCGAAGGTCTCCCAGAATCCACAAAGGATAATCCAAAAAGGAAAGATACAATCACAAAGTAACATCCAACTCTACATAAGTATATGCCCATACATAAACCTAAGTCATCAATTCCAATTCGCTCCATCCTCTGAGCCCAAGTTCGATCACATCCACACAGGAAATCACAACCCGATCCACACAGGAAATCATAACAAAATCCACATAGGATAGAACAACACAATCCACATAGGAATGCAAAAAAGGATTCCGCTTACACAGGTATACTTCTTCGTATAACGATAGAGATGATCAGATATTGCCACTGATTCATCTAACCCGTCGGACCCACAAAGGATCGATAGGTACTAATCCCCGCAATGACCCACACAGGATCTGACCCACACAGGATCGATAGATAACTAACACCCACATTGACCCACACAGGATCTGACCCATATAAGATTGATAGCTAACTAACCCCCGCAATGACCCACATAGGATCAGACCCACACAGGATCTGTAGGTGCTGACCCACACAAGACCGCTGAGCGCTGACCCACACAGGATCAATAGCACTGATCCACGTTGGATCACTGAGTGCTGTAGTCGTCGTCGTCGAATCCATAGAGTATTTCTGCACAGTTGTCATCATCGTCGTAGTTGCAGCCAGCTCCATGGTTCCCGCGAACAGCAAGCTCGTTCGGGAGGGTCTACTACACGATCTGAGGGGCTGATACATCAACTGACACATAGTCCGGAGTTGATGTATCCAAAAGTTCTATATCGTCAACAGGAACTCAACGTCACATACGACGTGTCAATCGGACGCCCGGTCTGAGAGTTATTGGCTTTTTCGTCCTAGGGGCCCAATTGGTTTTTATGTCAAAAACAACCCGACTGTACTCCAACTGCATCCAAAACTCGAGCGGAGTAAGCCAAAAGGTCCGTCTCACTCAGTGGAATCCAAAAAAGTCGATGACACGTCAATCGGACGCCTGGAGCTCATGTTATAAGAGTTTCAGCTCTGAGGGCCCGGTTTGTTTCGTGTACGAACCTACCCAGCAAAACCCCAAGTACTCTGAAACCCTGACTGTAATATACTGAAACACTCTTCTCGTTCCAAGGATCGCAACACCGCTGACGGTGCGTCGATCGGAGATCTGCATCCCATGATATGGGCAAAAGACCATGAGAGGTCCGAAAGTGTGGGTTTCGGGCCCGGACCGACCCGACCCGAGACCCCTGGGTCGGCCCGAACCGGGAAACCCAACCTAGGTCCGTGTCCGGCCCGGTTGGGCACGGCCCAGCCCGGCTGGTGCAGCCAGCAGCCAGGTGGCTCGACCGATACGGCTGAGCGGTTGAGGGGTGCAGGGGGCGCGCTACCCCCAACTGTTTCAATTAACGTGGCCCCCATGCGGGGGAACTGCTACTGTCCGGCCAGCCGGGGGTTACGACCCCCGGCTCCTCCCCTGTCCGGCCGGCCTTCTCCGGACGGTCGGCATCTACTACCATGGGATCAGCAAGGGATGATCCCTCTTCTCCGACTTCTTCGGCCTGGAACCGGCCGCTGGTCCCCCTACTCCGCCGCGGCCTGGAACCGGCCATGGCCTTGGTCCGTCTGGTGCGGCGATGTCTCCGCAGCCCCGCTCCGGCCATGGTTCATTTGTGGTTCTCCAACACGGCGCGATGGCTCTGCGTCTCTGGTTCATCTTCAACGGCACGACACAACGGCGCCGCGTCTTTGGTTCGTCTTCAACAGTGCGGCGCGACGGCGCTGTACTTCTTCCACCTTTTCTTAAAAAAAATCTCGTGCGGTGCTTCGGCACCACGTTCCCTTGCTCGTGCCACAACAATATCAAACAACCAAAAAGGGGAGGAGATTCGGCCATATTCGTGCGGTCCAACCTCCTCCCGTTAATGCGATAACAGGCGGCCTCAAATAGACGATAAGCCAATGATGAAGTAATCAGGAACAAACAAAATAATAATAATTCCCCAGCCGCGTCGAATTAGATGAGCAAGGATTCGTCACGGAAAACCGCCATGGAAGAAGGCATTGCAGAGGGAGGATCTTCATGTCGCGGAGAAGCGTCGCGAATGAAAGAACATTGTGGAAGAAGCGTCACGTCGTCGATCTCTGAGGATCCGACGTTCTTCACGTTCTTCGTGTTCTTCGTCGAAGAAGAAGGCTTTTCTCCAAATACTCTCCATGCAACGAGTTCCAACCCAAATAAAATAAGAGTTGTCTTATTTTATTAACGCACAATCCAATGTTTGAATTTCAAAAAGAAATGAAACGAAAAATTAAATGAGTAGTTTAAAACCACCCAATTAATGAGGTGTTTCTTATCCAGAATAAACACAAGGGTTGACGTAACTTAATATGGGGGTGCAGGTGCATTACTTAATTAAAGGAGGGGGTTGAAAAAGGTGAAATAAATGGTGGGGGTCATGTGGGCCCCACCTCACAAATATCCTACCATGTACGTAGAATATTGTGGGTCCCACATCACCCACTTATCTTATGTTATGAAAAATAAAATATAAATCGGTCGTACCACATTTATTTTATTTCTTAACGTAACCCCAAAAAAATTAAATACCACACCTGATCAAACACAACTCTGGAAAAGATGTTTCTAAGAACATAACGATGTTGCGATTCCATTGGTTCCCTTGGAATTTGATTCCGATCACTAGTTCAAAAGATAGAAAAACCCGCTCGTTCATTCACTGAACGTACCCGAGCTAAACTTCGGAAAACGATTCCTGGTACACTAGGCCTCGGAATCAGGTGCCGTCAGAAACTGCGTTCTTGTAAAATCCCAAAGAAAATTAAGAAAAAAAATTCCTTGAATTTCTCGGGTCTTTACATCACTCCCACCTCAGGGCTTTACCTCTTCGTATTGATATATCAAAAACTAGGGAAACAAAAGTGGGTACTGAGCACGCATCTCAGCCTCCCTCTCCAAAGTGATCTCCTGGAGGTTCCGGTGCTGCCATCTAATGCACACTAGAGGAATCGACCATCCATGTAGGAACTCCTCCTGTCGATCCTCAATCTCCACCAGGACCTCCGAAAAAGTCTCCCCATCATCAACGTCCAGCTCCACATGGTCAATGATATGAGTCGGGTCGTGCATGTATCTCCTCATCTGGGATACGTAGAAGACATTGTTCACCATGTGCAAATGAGGTGGTAGAGCCCGGCGATTAGCCACCTCGCCAATCCTACTGAGGACCTGAAATGACCCGATGAAGCATGGAGACAACTTGCCGCCTCGGCCAAATCTCTGTAATCCACGTCGAGGTGAGACCCGAAAGAAGACATGGTCACCATCCTCGAACTCTAGTGGCCACCGCCTCCTGTCAGCATAAGACTTCTGTAGGCTCTGAGTTGTCATCATCCGATCCTGGATGACCTAGACCTTATATGTTGTGGCTTGGACCATCTCCGGTCCCACAAGTGCTGACTCCCCAGTGTCTGTCCAGCAAAGTGAATATCTGCAAGGTCGGCCGTACAACGCCTCGTATGGTGCCATCTCGATGGTGGAGTGGTAGCTGTTGTTGTACGCAAACTCCACCAAGGGTAGGTGGTCCTCCCAGCTGTGACCAAAGTTAAGGACACATGCACAGAGTATGTTATTGGGAGTCTAAATGGTCCTCTCCATCCGACCATCTGTCTGAGGGTGAAAGGCGGTGCTCAGATGTAGCTTCGTCCCGAACACCTCCTGCAACACCTTCCAATGCCGGTAAGTAAAGAGAGCATCTCGATCGGAGACGATAGATGGTGGAACACTGTGATGTCGTACATTCTCCTGAATGTAGAGACATCCCAAGCTCTCCACTGAGCCCTGCTCTCTGATGGGTAAGAAGTGAGCCGACTTGGTGAGTCGATCGAAAATCACCCAAATGGAGTCATGACATCTGGAAGTGCCTGGAAGTCAAGTCATGAAGTGCATAGATATCGCGTCCCACTTCCACTATGGGAACTCCAACGGCTGTACCAAGCCTACTGGTACATGGTGCTCTACCTCACCTACTGGCAGGTGAGGCATCGAGAAACGAACTCTACCACAACCTTCTTCATGCCCGACCACCAGTGCTATTATCTGAGATCCTGGTACATCTTTGCTATGATAGGATGTACCGCCAAAGGGGAAGTGTGAAACACTCTCAGCACCTCCTCACGTAAAGAAAATGGTACCAAGGTATGTCCTCTAAAAAGTAAGTCATGCTCTCCTCCTACAGTGAAACCATCAGGTGCCTGTCCTGAGGATATCTGCACACGCCACGTCACACAGTCGGCATCCCCACGCTGTACCACTCTAACCCGCTGCAATAGTGGAGGAGTGATTGTGAGTGACTGATGGAAGGCTTCTCCATCTCTATCCACGAAGGATATCTGCAATGCGGCTAGCTGCTCTGTCACCTCCCCAAGTAGCTGAATTCCCATCCTCCTACTGAGAGCATCAGCTATTACGTTCCCCTTCCACGGACTATAGACTATCTCAAAGTCATAGTCCTGGAGGAACTCCATCCATCACCACTCTCTCAGGTTCAGGTCCTTCTGCGAGAAGATGTATCTGAAACTCTGATGGTCAGAATAGACTGTAAAGCGCTCGCCCATCAGATAGTGTCACCACATCTTCAGAGCGAATACCACTACTGCTAACTCCAGGTCATGGGTAGTGTAGTTCTGCTCATGTGGCCTCAACTAACATGATCCATAGGCGATCACTACCCGCTCCTGCATCAGGACACATCCGAGTCCAGTCCCTGATGCATCGCAGTAAACTACGTACCCTACTCCCTCCTCTGGCAACCTCAAGATAGGTGCGCTGGTCAATCTCTGTCTCAGCTCCCAGAAGCTCTACTGACATCTTTCTGACCACACAAAGGGTTTCCCCTTCTTCGACAAAGTTGAGTGTGGTGCAACAACTCTGGAGAACTCTGGCACAAATCTCTGGTAGTATCCAGCTACTCCCAAGAAACTCCGCATCTCCGTCATGCTCCTGGGTGGCTCCCAAGCTAGCACTGCCTCGATCTCCATAGGATCCACCACAACTCCCGCCTCTGAGTTGACGTATCCCAAGAAGTGGACCTCGTGTATCCAGAACTGACACTTTGAGAGCTTACCATAAAGCTGGTGCTCTTGGAGTGTGTCCAGTACAACCCGCTAGTGGTAGGCATTCTCCTCCTCGGTCGTCGAGTATATCAAAATGTCGTTGATGAAGACCATGACAAATCGATCGAGGTATGGCTGAAAGATCCTGTTAATGAGGCCCATGAACACTGCTGTAGCATTGGTTATGACTAATGGCATAACCAAGAACTGATAATGGCCATACCGACATCTGAAGGTCGTCTTCTTCACGCCCTCATCCCGAACTCTGTGGTGATGATAGACTGACCTGAGGCCTATCTTTGAGAACCATCGTGCTCCCTTGAGCTGATCGAAGAGGTCATCAATCCTTGGTAGTGGATTCTTGTTCCTCACTATCACCTGGTTCAGTCGATGATAGTCATCAAAAAGTCGCAAGCTCTCGTCCGCCTTCTTGGAGAACAATATTGGGGAAGCCCATGCTGAAAAACTGGGTCAGATGAATCCTTTACCCTGCAAGTCCTCCAAATGTACCCACAGCTATCGATGCTCAGTGAGAGCCATCCAATATGCTGGAGTGGATATCGGGGCTATCTCGGGGTACAGATCAATATAAAATCCTACCACTCTACGAGGTGGTAGTCCTGGAATGTCGTCGGGGAAAACATCCGCATACTGATCCACCACTATAGGAAAACTAGGACTCTGCATGTCAACTGCTCCTTGGATGAGGATAGCCCACTGATGAGTGATGGGCTGTCCTCCCCTCTGCGGGAGTCCAATCCTGTGCTACGAAGGCTCCCTTCTCATCGGTGAAGGTGAACATGCTCCCATCGGTGTGCACACATTGCACCTTGCGCCTAATATAGTACTTCAGGTAATGGACTACAAATAACCAATCCATGCCCAAGATGATTTCGTAAGGCCCCGGCGCCACTACAAGAAGATCATAGCCGAAGCTCTCGCCTCCTAGAGTATGCTCGAACTGCCGGTACCAGTGCGTAATCATTAAGTCTTCTCCCGTAGGAGTATCTAGAGGTAAGGATCGATCCAACGGCTCCGTCAGAATCTCCGAGCTCCGAACAAGGGAAGCGTCTATGAAAGAATGACTCGATCCTATGTCTATAATAACTGTAGAAAGGGTGGAATAAACACAGATAGTACCTCGAATCAACTCGGGAACACCGTGTTCGTAGGCCTCTACTGCCTGGAGATATGCCTTCCTCTGCCCGCCAGCTCCCTATGGTCAGGGTGGACCTGCTGATGGCGGTGGTGGTAGAGCCTCAAAGCGTCGCCCACCACCTGCTGCTCGACCAACTCCACTGCCTCGTCCGCCTGCTCCCTTCGGACCGCCACGGTCAACCCTCTACCTCTGCCTGGGTGGCCCCTCAATCGTCTGCTACTCCCTGGCATAGAGAATCAGGCAGTCACGAGCCATGTGGCCCTGCCCACAGCATGCATAGCACTGTCTGCCTCTCAAATGACTGGCTCCGCGTTGTGTGCCCCGCACTGGTGAGCCTGTTTCATGAGGTCGTCTTCCTGAGGGTATGGTCTGCCTGGACCCATGAGTCATCCGCCGACTGCCTGCTACCGAAGACTCTGCTACATGCCGCCATGCGGTATGTCTCGCAGCTGATGCAGGCTCAGCATGGAAGCTCTCGATCAGAAGGACTCGCTCCAGTACCCCTGCCTGTGTCGGAATGCTTAGGGAGATCAGCGATGCCCTGATCTCATGCCTCAATCCCTGCTCGAAGGTCCGTGCCCAAAAGAATGGGTCCCGTACTACTTCTGTCGAGTACTGCGAGAGATAGGTAATTCTCACCGAGTACTGGGCGACCGTCAAGCTGCCCTGCAGCAGCTGTAGAAGTTCCTTGATGTGCACCACACAGAGGCTGGCTAGGACGAACTCCGAGTGGAAGAGGCTCTCAATGTTAGTCCAGAGGAGAGATGCCTCATCGTGCCCTTAGAGCATCAAGCTCCACCATCATTCTGATGCTGCGTGCATGAGGCTTGCTGCGAGGATCACCATGAGGTCTACTGTTGTCCCCACTTACCTGAAAACTCGTACAACTGCCTCCAGCCAATCCTCGGCTTCCTGGGGGTCCGTCTCCCCACAGAACATAGGCGATCGATGGCACTGAAACTCGTGTAGTGCGCTAAGGCGACGTTCATCATCAGCGGCTAGGGCTGGTAGCATCGGTGGCTTGGCAGGTAGAGGTACCGCCGGTGCCCTTGCTGTCAAAGGGCCCTGTACCGAGGCCTCGTCGATTAGTGGGCTGTCATCACGCACAACTCTCGGAACCCTTGATGGCTGCCATCGTGGGGCCATCCTGAAAAGAAACAGGTGCTCCACAGTCAGAACAGTATACATGGTGTGCTGACACAAAGTAGTCACAAAGAAAACTTGAAACACCAATGCAATCAATGTTTTCATGCATTAAGTCGAAAATCAAAAGTCAGTGTCCTGGTATACAGATACGTCGGCCGTCGCACCAACACTGGACTCCCTGGACTGATAGCTACACTCAATTCTCTTATCAATATTGCTTCACATAGAAAAGGATCAGAGTCCTGTGTTCTGCGGTAGAATCGAACTCCTCTGATACCAATTTTTCACGACCCGTCCTCAGGGCCCGCGCCGTGACAACCCCAAGCCCGCCATCCATAGGCCTGGGGCTAGCGACTAGAACCAATGCATAATTCCGGGTATAAAGGCATGCCATTGCATTTGTAAAGTAAATAATCACCACAGAGCAAGCAAGAAGAAGTAAACAATAAGTAAAAACTGGGTACAATAGTAAGTGCGGAAAAGTAAGTGGGCTAGAATGCAAACCCAAAGTGAATGTAAAGTAAAACCGGAAAAGG
This sequence comes from Viscum album, assembly GCA_963277665.1. NCBI lineage: Eukaryota > Viridiplantae > Streptophyta > Magnoliopsida > Santalales > Viscaceae > Viscum > Viscum album. Next base: position 61,470,124 of record OY728164.1, on the reverse strand, counting down.
AAAAAAACAACTGAAAGTAATGTCGCAATGTCGAGCCGTCCACTAGAAGTCCCACCTGAAGGGTGTGTACAGATAGCCTCCACAGCTCCTCGGGTGCAGTCGTTCGCTCCAAGTACGTCCCGCCCAGTGGTCCACCTCCAGGTACGGTCCTGCTCCGCAAGCCTCAACCACGATCAGCGTTGTCCATCGTCTCCAACCAACACAACGTAGTGCGGGCATAGCCCATGCAGGGGTGAGTATATGCTACACAGTAGGGACCCCGAGACCACCGAAGGTCTCCCAGAATCCAAAAAGGATAATCCACAAAGGAAAGATACAATCACAAAGTAGCATCCAACTCTACTTAGTTATATTCCCATACATATACCTATGTCATCAATTCCAGTTCGCTCCATCCTCTATGCGCAAGTTTGATCACATCCACACAAGAAATCACAGCCCTATCCACATAGGAAAGCATAACTTAATCCACACAGGATAGCCCAACACAATCCACATAGGAATGAAAAACAGGATTCCGCTCACACAGGTATACTTCTTTGTATGACGATAGAGATGATCAGATATTTCCACTGATTCATCTAAGCTGTCGGACTCACAAAGGATTGATAGGTACTAACCCCTACAATGATCTACACAAGATCTGACCCACACAGGATCGATAGGTAACTAACCCCTGCAATGACCCACACAGGATCTGACCCACACAGGATCGATAGGTAACTATCCCCCGCAATGACCCACATAGGATCGGACCCACACAGGATCTGTAGGCGTTGGCCCACACAGGACTGCTGAGCGCTGAACCACACAGGATCTGACCCACACAGGGTCAGTAGCACTGATCCACATGGGTTCGCTGAGTGTTGTAGTCGTCGCTGTCGAATCCATAGAGGATTTATGCACAGTTGTCATCATCGTTGCAGTCGCAACCAGCTCTAGGGTTCCCACACATAGCAAGCTCATTCGGGAGGGTCCGCTCCATGAGCCGAGGGGATGATACATCAACTGACACATAGTTCGAAGTTGATATATCCCAAAGTTCTATATCATCAACAAGAACTCAACGTCAAAGACAGCGCGTCAATCAGACGCCCGATCTGAGAGTTATTGTATTTTTCGTCCCAGGGGCCCGGTTGGTTTTTAATTCAAAACCAACCAGACCATACTCCAACAGCGTCCCAACCTCGTGAAGAGTAAGCCAAAAGGTCCATCTCACGTCGAGGAATCCAAAAGAGTCGACGAAACATCAATCGGACATCCGGAGCTCAAGTTATATGTGTTTCCACTCCGAGGGCCCGGTTGGTTTCGTGTACGAACCAACCCGGCCGAACCCAAAGTACTCTGAAACCATTAGTGTAATATATCGAAACGAACATCTATTTCAATGGATCGCATCTCCACTGACGATGCTTCGATCAGAGGTCCACAGCCCATGTTTTGGGAAAAAGACAGCGAGCTGTCCGAAAGTGGGGGTTTCGGGCCCGGACTGACCTGGCCCGAGACCCCCTAGGTCGGCTCGAAAAGAGTCGACCCAACCTGGGTCTGGGTCCGGACCGCTTGGGCGCGGCCCGAAAAGGCTGGCACAGCCCGGTGCGGCTTGGGCGTGGCCTGGCCTGACCCAGTTCACTGGCGCGGCCTTTGGCCTGGTGGCTCGGCCGAAACGACCGAGCAGTCGAGGGGTACAGGGGGGGGGGGGGGGGGCGCACTGCCCACTGCTATTTCAATTAACGCGGCCCCCACGTGGGGGAGCCACTGCTATCCGGCCAGCCGGGGGTTACGACCCCAGGCTCCTCCCCTGTCCGGACGGACCGCTCCGGCCGACCGGCAATTGCCGCCATAGGACCGGCAAGGGCCGGTCCGTCTGCTCCGACGCCGGTGGCCCAGAACCGGCCGCCGGTCCCCATGCTCCGCCGCGGCCCGGAATCGGCCGCGACCTGGGTCCGTCGAGAGCGGCGCGTCAGCGCCGTTTCTTTGGTTCATCTTCAACGGCGCAACGTGACGACACCACGCTTCTCCCCCCTTTTCTTAAAAAAATTCTCGCGTGGTGCTTCGGCACCGCGTTGCCTTGTTCGTGCCGAAAAAATATCAAACAACCAAAAAGGGGAGGAGAGTCGGCCGTATTCGTGTGGTCCGACCTCCTCCTGTTATTTCGATAATAGGTGGACTCAAATAGATGATAAGACAACGATGAAGTAATCAGGAACAAAAGAAATAATAATAATTCCCCTACCTCGTCGAATACGATGAGCGAGGATTCATCGTGGAAAACTGCCGCGGAAGAAGGCGTTACTGAGGGAGGATCGTCGCGGGAAGCGTCGTAGAAGAAGGAATGTTGCAGAAGAAGTGTCGCGTCGTCGATCTCCGAGGATCTGTCATTTTTCGCATTCTTCGTGTTCTTCACGTTCTTCATCGAAGAAGAAGGCTTTTCTCCAAATCCTCTCCACGCAACAAGTTTCAACCCAAATAAAATAAGAGTTATCTTTTTTTATTAACGCACAAGCCAAAGTTTGAATTTCAAAAATAATCGAAACGAACAATTAAATGAGGAGTTTAAAACCGCCCAATTAATGAGGCGTTTCATAACCAGAATAAACTCAAGGGTTGACATAACATAATAGGGGGGTGCAGGTTCGTTACTTAATTAAAGGAGGGGGGTTGAAAAAGGTGAAAGAAATGGTAGTGCCCGTGTGGGCCCCACCTCACAAATATCCTACCAAGTGGGTAGGATATTGTGGGTCCCACATCACCCACTTAACGTAAGATAACAAAAATAAAATATAAATCAGTCGTACCACTTTTATTTTATTTTTTAACTTAACCCCAAAAAAATTAAAAACCACACCCAAACAAACGCAACTCCGGAAAAGATGTTTCTGAGAAAATACCGGCCCAGCGATTCCATCGGTGCCCTCAGAATTTGATTCCTAGCACTGGTTCAAAAGTTAGAAAAACCCACTCGTTTGTTCACTGAACGTACCCGAGCTCAACATTGGAAAAAGATTTCGGGCACACCGGGCCTCGGAATCAGGTGCCGTCAGAAACTGCGTTCCTTTAAAATGCCAACGAAAATTAAGAAAAAACTTTCCTTGAATTTTTCGGGTCTTTACAGGTTTGGGATTACAATACTATATTTAGAATTACATAGAAGAACTAAACGGATCATCATGTTAGGAGAGAAATGTATAGTGGGTGCACTTTTATAATAATGGGGATGTGAACTTTAGGATTTTCATAAAGTTTTAAATTAATATATTTTATTTCCAATTAAAAATGGATATTAAAAATTATATTCATAATATAGTATGTGTAATGGAAAAAAATAATTTCAGAAAATAAAATCATCAGATGATTATATTACATTAAAACCCTTAGACTTTAGTTATAACCACCAGTCAACATTTCATAAAATTAATAAAATATTAATATTTCTTATCAATTAATTGTAATGAATGTTACAATTAAACCTAATTTTAATTTTCTATTGGTTATCATAAATATATAGATAATTATTAAAATTCAATTTTAATATTTTTTCGCATTTAAGAATATTATATTTGTTATAAAATATTATTAATGTTAATTAGATAAAATTCATCTAATATAAACAAAAATACAATAATTAAAATGTGGTGTTAGAATATAAACCCTTAAAACATCCATAAATTATGATATATATCAAAAAATGTTTTATAACATATTATTTAATTTGATTTATATCATTTTAATTATGATAAGAACTAATTTTTTTTAATAAATTATATAAATATTTTTCATTGTTGCTTAAGAATTTATGGTAATTATTTCATCACTAAAATTAATTGATAAATTTTCTTAACATAAAATTATTTATCATTCTAATAACTATTTATAAAATAAAATTTCATCATTTAATCCTTAATTTAATTTTGTTTGGATAATAAAACAAAATGAAAGTGATTTTTTATTTTTCATTAAATAATATAATATAATGGTAAAAATAATATTTAGTTGGGAAATATACTTATATATTCTAATATTGGATGATTATAGATGAAATTTTATGATTAAATTAAATTATGGTAATTATTAGGTCTATTTTTTATTCCTTATCATTTTATCTTTTACTTTAATTACATGGTTTACCCTTATCATAGTGATAATAGTTTACTATGGTTACTATTTATATGGACCTAAAATAAAATTCTCATATTTTTCAAATATTGAAATCTTGATTAAATATATTGAATCCTTTTTTAGGAGTAAATTTAAATAATTTTTAATAATTAATTTTATATCAAAACACAAAATGAAACAATATAAAGATTTAAAAAAATAATTACTCTAATGTATATTGATGTTTTTACACCAAATTCAGTCACAAAATTTATTCAAAAAGAACCTAATATTATTATAAATTATATAATATAATAAATGGAAATATTAATTCAATTTGAAATATCATGTATCAATATAAATTCATGAAACAAAAATATAAATTTTCATATCGGGAAATCATATTCACTATTCACTAGGCAATCATTATTTTTAGAAAAATTAAAAATAACAACCATCTAATTATAATGATATGGGGATATAGAAATATGTTTTATTGTCAATATAAAAAAATTAATATTCATTAAAGTTAATTATTATATTTTCTCACCAAAAGTAAAATATTCATTTATGATGAAACCATATTTATGTAAAATAAAATCACTTCCCTAAAAATTGAGTACTTATTTATGAACCACTAAAAATAATTTTTTATTGAGATGAAAAAACTTTATTTTTATAAATATTGATATTCATATTCATACACGACCATTAGACAACTATGTTATCATTGTGTCATTTAAATAACAAATTTAGGTTTATTTAGGTTTGGTGTTGTGTGTTGTATATTCCAATGAATGTACATTTAATTTAATATATTAGAATGTTACATTCTCAACCCATTATATAAGTTATGTTTTATAAAATAAAATTTTATCGTGGTAATCATGGTTTTGATATTGAAAATCAATTTCCTAGAAACCCAAATCTGGTAATGTGTTAATAAAATAACATATAAATGTGGGAAGGGGAATATGAACATCTTATATAATAACTCATTGCAAGATTTCGAAATATGGTAATATTAGCTGTATATGAAAATATATACATGATTTGGAAAATTAACACCCATTAAATAATTTTGAGTTATGTTTAACCTGGTAATTTGAATGTTAATTAAAATAAAGCTATATACTGGAGATGGATGAAATGGACTTTGAATCATCATAAATGATTCAAATATGAAAACAGTTTTTTCAAGATCATTTTCCAATAAGAGAAATATTATTTAAAAATAATGATAATGAATACCAGAAAATATAAATAGTTGATATCTTCAAATTTCATAATCAATCATTTAACCTTTTGATATAATTGAATAAATTGAAATTATATTTCTTACATAGTGTAATTAATATCAAATATGTTTTTTTCTACATGTGACACTAAAATTAACATGAAAAAACCATAAAATAAAAATGTAAATAAAAGAAATATTTCTTCTAGCATTAAATTTTAAAAAAAAATTCCATGGTTAATATAATGTTATTTAGTATCCAAAACGAAAACCCCTTCAATAGAAAAAATATTTCATTTTATGTCAAAAAAACAATAACACCTACAGATAAATTTATATTATTGCACAAATAAATAAAACTAAATAACAATTTCTCTCAATTAACTCAACATTTAATAATGTCTTAAGATAAAATGGGATCTAATATAATTGATATGAAATCACAAAAATGTAATAGATTCCCATGAAAATTACATATAATTTTTTTAATGTAGTTAAATTCTCATAAAAACCCAATAATTAAATTTATATAATAACCCTGAATGTAATACATAACCCGACCATAAATATGATAAAAAATATCACCTTACACTTGAATGACATACTAACCATATAAAATATTTATATCACACAATCCAACAGTGTATAATAAACAAAATATAAAATAAAAAAACAACACATGGGATTATATAATATTTAATATAATATTCTTTTTAAAATATAATAGACATTTGAAATAATCTCACAAAATATTCACCTAAAATCTCATTTGGGGTATCTATTATTTGGAAAATATTACCAACCATAAAATCATAATATCATGATGGGTTCGATAATTCATATGTTATCCCCAAATAAAAACATATATTGTTCAAAAAATATTTTTAATCCTTATAACTCATATAAAATCACATTCAATTTAGATAAATCCAAAAAACACATAAATATCATCGAATATTATGTAATTTTTTTAAAATCAATAAATTATATAATGGTAACTAATATGACCTCATTTACTTTATAAATGTCATATTATTTTATCCCAAAATAATACCATAAGAAAATCTTGAAAAAATTAGGGATTATCATTCTTACAATATTGTGTTATCTATAAAAAACACATAACCATTAAAATACATTTCATGTTCACTAGTATCATTCATCATGTTATTCATAATCCTTTATGAAAATCTAGTATAGAATAAATTAGTGAGTATTCATTATTAAAAAAATTATTTATATAAAACAAAAAAAATAATTATCAAATCCTAGTTCATATCAAAATTAATTATTATTATTTCATTATTAAAATGGTATAGATCCTTCTTAAGTCTATAAATTAACCGAATATTAGGGAATCAGATTGGCGAGTTCTTATATTCTCTACACATACGACATTGAAATAAAAATGTTAACTTCTGAAAAACATAATATCCACCCATAAAACTCATCATTTTCTTTGAATATTAATTAATTTATTCTATTCGGATTAACATAAAAATTATTTATCTATTAATATAATACATTTTCTAGTGTCTCTCATAACACATTTATAAAATTGAGGAAACTATACTTTATTTTCTCCATGGACTTTAAAACATGATCTCTCAACAAACAACATCATTAATTTCATTGGTAATACCGATTATTGGTTAAGGTGATGGTTGTTAATGATTTATCTTAAAAACATATTAGGAATAGTTATAAAATGCTTCACACCATCCATAACCCAATTTGTTTTCCCATAATAACCACATTTTACATCACATTTTTTGTTACCATAATTCTTATTTTTTCCATTATTTTACTAATAAAAAAATACAATTGATTAAAAAATAATTTTTGGAAATTACATATTCATGAAGATTGTTCACATGATTTAAAAACCATGACATCGTTTTAAAACTATGACCCATAGAATTATCATAGGTTACAGAATTTCATCACATTTACAAATAAATACTATTTTTTATAATAAAAACATGTATATAACCATATATATCCCTCAAGAGTGTTAAAGTATGTGCATTGAAATGGAAAACTCATCGTACTGTATAATTATGTTCGAGTTAGACATAACAAAATAATTTTAGTGTTGTTAATCCTAGATATATTTGGGCCAAAACCATTCCCACTTCTGATATTGATATATTGATATATTTCTATGATAACCTTGTAATATTAATCATAAGAATATATTATAATGTTATATACTTCATATACATATCATTAAAATTTTTCAGAGGGTTATGTCCTTAAATATTTTCTTTCATGAATATAGTACTAAAGGGTTCTGATTAAATTTATATTATTTCAATTGAAAAAACAATAACCCTACATACCCATAAACAATGGTTATACTGTAAAATTTGTGTATTAAAAAATATTTTTTTTATAATGGACTGCATTGTTCATTAGTATTTCTAAAAAAGATTCAAACATGAATATCAAATTCTATTATAAAATCTAAAAACTACAACATAGGGGAAAACATTCTACATCCTCGAAATCATTCAAATATTCATTCTTTGTATCCATTTCAAATTAATAAAAATAAATGGTTATCTTATACGGATAGTATGTGTATCAATATATTGGATGCCCACACTGTGTAGATAAATTATACAAAATATGAAAATGATAATAATAATTAAAAATTCCATATAATAAAACATAAAAATGAAGAATAACATGGTATGACTAAATGACGATAAAGTAGTTCCATCTAATATTTAACAAAGATAATTAATATTATCCTTGATTATTCTAGCTATTAAAATAATCACATTTAATTGAAAATCATGTATTATAAAAGTGATATGTATAATGATAGATATAATAAATATATTATCAATGTATTGTTTTAAAAAATCATTTATAAATTGTTAAAAAAAGAAAAAATATCATTTAAATTTTTTACATGAAACATACCGATGAATAAATGGGATATTATGAGTCTCATACATCACATTTTATTTCTAATACAATCATCATATGTAATGGGTGAAACATAATATATATATAAACATTCATGTTGAATAATGAGGATATGAATTATTAAATACTTCCCAAACAAATAATCATAATCATAGGAAATCAAGATTAATATGTTGAATGGTATAAAAAGTATAAATACCCAGTAATGCATAACATTCACCCAAAATTGTGAAATTAGTTATTATACTATTAAAAATTCATTGGATGTTATTTTGAGGAAAATAACCTTCTCATTTTAAAAATTCATAATTAAATTACATTAATTTTTAAAATAATAATGAAATCATTGTTTTAAATGGAGCCCCTAAAATATAAAATGAATTATAATATTTTTTTGGAATTCATTATGAAATTATATTTTATTCATGTGAAGTACATTAAAAATAATATGATCACATTTTTTGGGAAAATAACGAAGTACCTCATTCATAAATTTATTAAAAGAATACTTGTAAAACTTGTTATTAATAGAAATAACTAGTTAATTTTTTAAAAAATAATTTATGATAGTAAATATTTTCAATAAATCATTTTAACAAATAAGATTATGGAAGAAAAATATTACCGAATGAGTAGAAAAACAATTTCAATTTTAATTAATTGTAATTTATTTATATCATGAGAACATAAAAATAGGAAAATTAAAAGAAATAATATAGTTATGAGAAATAACCATTGGGCATAAAAAAATATATATTTTTTAAGAAACAAATATCATGTAATTTCCCCAATAAATATTTAAACAGAAAGAATCCAAAAATAATGATGATATTTTGAAATAAACCATTACCAAGATCATTTCATAAAAGAAAGAATAAATAAAAAAATTATTATGTATAAGTTATTTAAATGAATAAAATTATAAATAAAAGATAAAATAATTAATCGTCATTACACAACAAAGTTTAACATTTTATTTTCTATGTATAAGCAATATAATCTAATGATAATGATTTATTGTTTAAAACAAATTTGGACTTACTAAAATTATTTCAAAATACCATTAAATGACATAATTAATTGGAAATAGATAATAAAATTATTTATGATGTATAGAATAAATTAAATTATTAATAATAATATATAAACCATGTAAAATAATTAGGTTAAATTAAAAAACTCATAAATGAAGTAAAACTGTCACAAAATCCACTACATTAGGTATGTCTCATCACCTGCATCCATTATATTACTAAATTAAAATGTTAAATTAATGTTTTAAATTTTTTTCCTTCAATTAATTTATAATATTTTTTATTTATTTACATAACAAAATATGTTCATATTAGTCATTTCGATTACATTTGGTTCATATGTCCAAAATAGTATCAATATGTTTACAATGGTCAATGTAAAATTTAATCTATATTATATAGAATAATAATAATTATATAATTATAATTTTTATCCATCAATATTACCTTTAGATCCATATTTGAAATATGTTTCCTAAAAATGAGCTTCCTTATCACCATGGAGTTGGAATATCGTATATATGCATGACAAGAATTTGAATTCATCGATGCTCAAAATGAAAATGAAATTAGTATTAATTTATCATAAAATAATAATAATAATAAAATGAATAAAATCTTTCATTTAAATAATCTTATATATTACATCTATGTGACATTATGGAAAATGAATCACATCGCTTCATGGAGGTTGTAGTCTATAAAAATGCAAGATCAATATCTTCTTTTTTCATTTTATTAAATTTTTAAAATTAGATAACATATATTATTTTTAAAATGATATTTAATTAATAAATAATATATATGAATACATATAATACATCATTATAAAAATTTTTGAGTGATAGTGATTAAAAATGGATGACATCAGTTTGCGAGGCGGTAGTCTAACGTACAAAGTTTCATTTAAAATTTGTAAAAGAAGAAATGTATATAGGTTATTAACATAAAATAATAACTTCAATTTATATTTATGATATTTTTTTAATTATTATATAAATATATAATTTAATTGATTTAGAATATGGTAAAAAAATAAAATGTTTGTTTATGAACTATACATCTTCCTTGGGAAACCTTCATTCAGTTATACCATAATACCTCTAAAATTTAATTTTATTTTAAAATAAGGCATAAATATTCTGAGTTCGGATGTTAGTATTATAGTTGGCCATGTCTTCGTAGAGATATTTTCTATTTATGTAATAAGATTAGTTGAAAGGAGGTCCCACTTTAATAAGAGAGTGGAGAGAGACATCTAAAATTTCATAAAGTGTTAAATTAAAATAAATTATTTTACAAATAATTATTTATAAGTGTATATATATATTTATATTATGATGATTCCATGAAAAAATACATTCATATAATATATGTATTTTTTATTTTTATATGTGTTATCATCTTTATCTTTTTTGTTTTATCCCCCTTTAACATTTTGGATGATAACAGTAATATTCAAATTTCCTACTCCATAAGGGTCAAGAATGCTTACTAAAATGGTCAAAAGTCACAAAAAAGAAAAATGTAAGATGATTTAAACCCTATCACATTTCATTTTAAGAATTTTCTTAATTTATTAAAATTTAAAAAAAATTCAGAAATTATTTTTAATATCAAATAATATTATTGTCGATTTTGACACTATTCATTTATTATTATATTACATACATAAATAATGATGGGGAAATAGATTATAATCCATTAAAAATCCCTAAAATATCATATATATATATAAGAGTGTATGTATGTTATTATAATTATTCGGACAAATAATATCATTCAAATCAAATAAATTTTAATATTTTAAGATAATATATTTATGAAATTATTATATGAATAAATACTATATCAATATTGAGTTTGAATTTTAGATTATTGTTTCAAATGATTAAATTACAAATCATTATAATGGAAAAATTTTATATTAAAAAAAATAACCAAAGATAACCACTATTTACATTTATCTCAATATTTAAGGATACTAAAACAATGCGTATGATTTTTTTTAAATTCCTATAAAATGAAATAAATTAATGGTCAAAATTACATAAAATTTTTATACAAATCACATATATTTGAACATTGACAGATTTTGGATATCATCAGTTCATCCAACTAAAATAATGAAAGTGTTATACACTTTTCATTGTACATATCATTTTATTTTTAATCTTAATTAACTGATTTATCCTTATAGTGCAGACAATTAATTAATATGTGTACTATTAATTATAACAATCAAATATAATATTAATATTTATAAAATATGCGTAACTAAATTTAAAATATATAATATATTTTTTACGCAACATATAAATGTTTCAGTAATTAAATTAAATATAAATATAAAAATAAACTAAATAGAGTTTTGGAAAAAAATGCATATTATGTATAAAAATGTATATATACCAAATTAAATGATACAAATATATATATATATATATATATAATTATTATATTATTAATAATATTATTGAAATACTGTTACTATATAAGCAATTTAAAAAAAATTATTTACTATGTTCTTGAAACAAGAATACACCTTTCAAAAAATATTAGTATATTTTAATCTTAATAATATAATAAATATTCTTAGAAAATCCAAAAAAGTTATCCCAAACTAATTATGATATTATTATTTTAAAAAATTTATTATTTATATTGAATAAAATATCAATAACTTCCAAAAAAATTAATTATTTCATTCTCTTTCTAAATGTACTGAAAAAAAATTCGAAAGAAAAAAATTAACAATTATAAAAAAAATTTCTAAATATATAGTACTTATTTTCTATGAATTAATAAATTTTTTGGTAATAAGAAAAATATTTATATAACATTAATGATATATCTCATTTTATTCATAAAAAATACAATAAAATCATTGTTATTCCTATATAATTTAAACAAAAATATTTTTGGTCCATATAGAATCGGTGTTGTGTGTTGTATAGTCTATCAAATAAAAAACAGAGGACATGAAATGTTTTCATATAAACATGAAATTTAATATTAAAAACCTGCAATTTAATTCAAGATTATATGATGTGTTTCTAGTTAATAATCCCAGATATTGTTTCTTAATGTAATTCATATTATGTGTTATCATTAGAAACAGAACATATAATAAATTCCTATTTAATTTATACTATGTTTTTTAGATTAACTTGATTATATATTTTAAATAATTATTAATTTTTTTAATAATATAAGTAAAAATTATTGTAATTAAATAAATTATTAATTAATTAAAATTAGTTAAAAAAATAACTTAGTATGGAGGTATTATAGAATTTATAATTCCTTATATATACTATGTTGTAATACATTGAAAATTCTTTTTTATTCATATTATATTATAGAAGCTAACAACCCACCAAAGATTTTTATAATATTACAACTAAGTGTTAATATTCACGAGTCCTATATAAATGTAATTTTTGGTAAAAAATAAATAAAAAATTACTTTTTAGAGACTTTATTTATTGAGTAGATTACAAAGAGTTACTATAATAATCAATTTACTCACACATCATCAATATTTGAGAAAAAGAACAGGTTTAGTGTGAATGACTCTAATATTACATACATGATTCAGAAACAATTTTAATGTATAAATATCTAATCATATTATTGTGAAAATTAATCTAATATCTATGTCCCCATATTTTCATTTCAATTAGAGGTACTGGATAATTTAGTTAGAGATATGAATTTTATTATTGTGTTAGGCGTATCTCAATAGCCCTTAGATACCACAATGTGGGAAGACTCTTTTGTACTATGATGACATTAAATTATCCTATTTTAATATATTTTAAATCTTAACGGTCTAGTAAAATTCAAATTAAGATAAATAAAATGGGGTTTTAGAGCCCCAAATCTTTATTGTTCCAAGAGTGATACCCTACCAGTTATTCCCTTCTAAGAAATTTATCTTCATTTAATCATTTAGGAAGATATATTGAGTTTTTCTTATAATTTATTTTATCATTATGCCTGGAGTAAAAAACACCTCTTGGATATGAAAATGTTCCCATTAGGGTTTTGGTGACTATTGTAATCAGTGGATATTGAGGGGTACAACAAATAATATAATCATGTTTGATCCAAATAAGATTAACAATTTTGAAAAGGTATAGAAATTTTAATTAAAAATTGTTGAGTTATTTTTAAATGCCTTTTTTATTCATTTATACTTTTCTCACCATGTAAATTAGATCAACATAATAATTAATAAATACCACTTTCACCTATGGATGAATAACCATTGAAAATTAGTGGTTATGTAAGAATAATTTAGAGCATCAACAAATATTTTTTTCGTAATTTAGGGGATTGTTCAGGAATAATTATATTTATATGCATGTGAGATTTAGAATCCATTCCCATATAAGGATTACCACCTTTACAATATAATTTTGATCTTCTATTATGTTCTCAGAATATCACAATCAGGGATAAATTTTACAGTCACCATTTTATATATATCTATTAATGGGGCCATATTATATTCCAACATTCATTTCCTAATATGGAATGACTAAATAATTATATAACAGATCATGTGAAAAACCCTGCATGAGAACTGACTGGATGACTGATAATGATGTGGAATTCAATTTTTTCTCATGACATGACAATAAATAAGAATGATAGGACACAAATTGAAATCTAACAAAAATATCCTACAACTATCTGGGAGGATCTCTTAGAGCCATGAATTATTTTAGTTTGAAGTAATTTATATGATTCTACAAGGTGATGAGCATTCCATTATACTAGTTTCCCAATCATAACTATATATTTTTATATTATAAAATTTCATTTGATTCACATTACCCCCAATAAATTATTAAACTCTACATTAATAGAATATTAACAATCATGTATTTTAATTAAGGAGGGCAACCTTTGATTTTGTATCATGGATCAGTCAATTAAAATAGATTATCTAGTGGTCATATGGCCTCATGAGAATCTCCCAGTATGCTAGAAGACACTAGCTAGTATTGATGGTGTATAAGTGAAATGTGGGATACTATACCATTATAATCAATGTATATAATTGTAGAAATTATTTAAATAATAATATAATCATAAAAAATATCTAGATGTTCCATAATAAAAGAATCATTGTTAATAATAGATATGCATGTAAAAACTCCATCCATTTTCATCTACATATATTATGATCGTTTTGTCATGTTATACAAATAGGGTAGACACATGGGAATCATAGTAGAATGAACATCTAAAAAATTATTTACAAATTAATAAAAATACCAAAACAATATAAAATAAAATCGTGAGACTATACTCAACCGTATAATCAAATATCACATGCTATGTGGAGATAAAAAATCCTTGAAATGTTTGTTAACCTTACCTGCATCAATGAGAAACATGTAGGTATAAAACCGTGGAATGAATAATGCGTAGATATACAGTATATATCACCACTAATGGTTTCAAGTTCAAATCCAGTATCTATATGTCATCTAAAACAATGTATTTGAATAATATGAAAAATGAATTAAAATAAGTAATGTTATCCTTTATATAAGCCATTATTATATGAAAGAATAAAATAATGACAAATTAATGTATTATAGAAATATACATAAACTATAACCTATATCAAAACATCTTTTTTTTTTCAAAAAGTATGACATATTCTGAATAATAATGTTTCAAATATCTGAGGGAAAGGACCTAGGGTCATTGAACAAGGCCTCCACAATGAGTCCACAAAAACCATCCAATGAAAAATTAATATACCAGAGACCTACACAGTCCATGAACCAAGGCTAGTGTCTTAAGGAACCCAC
This sequence comes from Viscum album, assembly GCA_963277665.1. Lineage (NCBI taxonomy): Eukaryota > Viridiplantae > Streptophyta > Magnoliopsida > Santalales > Viscaceae > Viscum > Viscum album. The sequence continues at coordinate 61,454,987 of OY728164.1, read as the reverse complement.
ATAGAGTCCACAAATGACATCCATATCAAACTCAGTAGTGACTTGGGTGGATACCAAGTAATGTTTCTATTGCAGTCTAAAAAATGGGTGTCCTATGTAATAGCACAGGTCATTAAATATGTTACATTTATGAGTATCATAAGTTCTATTCCATATCATCAACAATAAACTTATTAAATATAATGTTTCAAGGGGCTATGTTTAATACCATTCTAATTATCAAATAAAATTATGATAATCAATTCTTATACAACAAATAGGGAAAGAGTCCATGATAGTGTCTATGCCTTATTCAATTATATTGAATGAATTATATATGGGATCAAGTGGGAATGTTAGTGTACTATCCATATATTAGTCTAATTGATAATACACAATAATCCAATGAATTATCAAAAAAATATATAAAAATATAGTCTTCTCAGTGTCCATTCCACCTTACCAATAAGTTACATATCTATGCATTAGATGAGTGTTTTAAAATTTAATTTTGCAACTCCCATTTATTTAAATTCAATATTTTTTTCATTTATTAATGAAATAGTCCTATCAATATAAGCATCCTAAAAAATAAATTTAATTTAAATATTCATCCATTTAATAAATGGTGATACCATCTAACCTCGTGATTGGATAAGACATGATTAATAAGATGTTCCCACCAAAATGGGGGTTTGTGTTTCTATATAAAACCTCTAGACATTTATATGAGTGTATTAAATGTTCAAATCATGGTTTAAAAATAAATTATATGTATATATCTAATTTTTTGAGAAACATCAAGAAGGTTTGTCATGCAACATAACAATGAATTATATAAAACATAAATTCTTTAAGGGAAACGATATAGACCACCTACCTTTGATTGATGTTTCTCTCCATGTACATTATTGGACGTTAAATAATGTTAGAATTATAGAAATAACTTATTTAGAAGAGAACATGGAAAATATAGAATATTATATCACAAAATAATTTCATTCATTATGGAGAGATTAAAACATAATGCAAGGAACATAATTATTGAACATATCATTCACTATCCATGGAAACTGATTGATAATTATTCTATTTCCAAATGAATAACCTACATTAATTTTTAGAGGACAATAGCATTATTTTCACACATTTAATAGGTCTTAATGTTCTTCCCCATGTTTTTCCAAACCGTGTAAAAATTGTCTTCAGATACATTCCATGTTAACCACCCCAACATAGTTTTTCTCAAGGATTTTCTATACCATGGGAATCCCATAAAGGTACCCTCTATAACTCCTCTATATTTTTTTAACATCCATTCATCTTCATTTACACAATTTATTCACTATGATCCACCATTAATATAGAAGCATTGTTCAGCTATATTGTTCCACAAAATAGTGTTTTAATAATTATCGAAAGATTATTCTCTAAAAACTATTACTATAGTGTCTTATTTAGAATAATGTTCTCTATAAACCTTCCAAAAACCCATAATTTATTCATCTAGATGAAATAAAATTTTATATTAAAATTTAAAGGGTTCATATATAAATATAAAAACCAATATCATACTACTTCTCTTACATACCACAAATCATCCCTTAGTTTCCCTTCCCTGGGTGGTAAATATTCATCTTATAATATCATTTTCTTTTATTCACACAAATCAGTCTCCCACTACAATTCCTTTTCATGATCAAAACCATGCTTCCAGAAGACCTATAGTAGAGTAAATAACCTCCCTTAGATACCCATTATCCATTTTCAAGGAAACATTTAGGATTCCCTTAATTAAAGAATCAACATACCACTCATCCTGATCATGATAAATTATATGAAAAATATAGGACTAATAATTATTTAAAATATATACATAGAAAATGACATGCTTGGATTAATTCATACGAGTTAACAGTTACTGAATGTCTACCATCCCAACATTATCAAGAATCTCTAATGGATCAATATTTTGTGAAAAAATATTAAACTATCTATGAATACTCTTAATGACCATTCTAGGTAAGTGACTTGATAACACATAATACATAGCCTCAATCTCTTGATTACATTTACAGTTGGTATTGTTAAACATTTTCATTTACTAAGTGGTATCAAAAAAATAATGACATGTTTTATCTTTTAGAATGTCTCTTGAATGTGATTAAAACCTAGATCATATAACTGTTGATCCACAAAGTAGTGTATGGGTGAAAATTTATAATTTTATAAATCCTCAAAAGGATCCATATTTATAGTCTCTTCAAAGACGATATTGTATTCCAACTAACTCAGTGGTTTTTGTTTCTTTGGGGAACCACTGACATTAAATACAAATACCCAATAAATATCTTGTATCATCTGTATCATAATTTGGGTCATATAATCTATCGTTGGGTGATTGACTATAGTCATCAGTACATGAAAACCATGTTCCATCCACAGCCTATGTTGAAAAAATGACATTAAATTAGAATATTTATCCAATATGATAGTATTTTCAAAACTACGATGTTTCATGATCTATATTACAAATAACCCACCATGTTTGTTTAATGTATTATTTTCTTAAATATGTATGAATTGAACAACCCTTTACAATATATCTATGATCACCCATTCCACATCACATCGTTGATAAAACATTGGTAATATAATCACAATATCCCTAGTGACTTCATCCCAATTCTACTAAGGAAGGGGAAATGAAATTAATATCCACATTGGAAATTGGGGTACTACCATCATTTAATTACAAGTTGAACACTTGATAAAAAAACCCCATATCTCCCATATTATACTAGGCTAGAAATTCTTATTTCAGAAATCAGGATAAATCCTTCTAAGTTCAATATTTACTAACCATTAAGAGGATATAGACACTATAATAAATTACACATGTATTTTTTAAGAATCTAAACAAATCCATGAAATCTCAAAAACTAATAATCATTAATAGACCATGTAGAAGGTTGTTACCCACCAATACTTCTCTCATGTATAACCACACACTAATTATCATAAATATTTATCTTCATCAATATATTCAAAAGTAATGACTTCATGACTAATATTGTGAGAATCGAGTGTCTGTGATTCCCTTGGACCACTATGTGCATGTCGGAAAATATAGACATCAAATATTACCCACTATTTCCCACTGGAACTAAGTGTGTCTATGAGTTTTTACAAATAGAATCAATAATAGAATTTATAATATCAATTTCTATTTAATATTTGTATCAATCCCATATTAATTGTCTGTAACATGTTTAATGCTATTTAATTATATACTTGGGAATTTTTTGGTCCATGTTAACCCTAAATTTTCATTGCAGTATATAATTCCTCTAATAATTCATGGAAGGAGATAAAAATTAAATCCCAAGGCATTGTATTAAGTTTTTTTTCCTATGATGTCTTTACTGGATAAATCCATACACAATGACATTTTCATTAATCATCTAAAAGTCCCCAAACTAATTTTTGATGCATCCCAATAAGCCACGTAGCCTAAACAAAAATAAGGTGAAATCAGGATTAGTTATGAATTCAATCTCTTATTCATCACCTAAGAATAATTATATATGATTCACACCATGTTTAAATTATACCATTGATAGTCATTCCCATGAGTAGATCCTCCAGATGACAGATATATTGTATACAATTCTAGTAGTATCTTGTATTCCCCATGAATCATTGTATTTCAAATAAATTATTCGGATAGTACATTGAAAAATCAGCCCTCATCTTAAATGGGTAAAAAGATACACATATATCAAAAATAATATGACCCTATAAGTTTATTTTATCCTTCCAAATGCGTAATTTTTTGACCTTATCTTACTTATTATTCTCTCATAGTGTATTATAAAAGATGTCAGTAGTCTATTAAATATTTTAGAAATTATGTGAGTACACTAATATTCCACTAATGAAGAATAAAAAATTAATATAAATATGGCTGGAAAACTACTTTGTCAAATACATTAAAACCCCATGTGTGTTTGTAAGTATAAGACCCCAACCTTAAACCTTACTTAATCTTGAGTTATTACAAGATTACACATTGATTATCTTTTCAGGTTTACAGTTTTAGATAATTAGATCATAAAACATGCATTACATTCCACATTTAAACAAAGTGGTTACAATAAGATAGTATTCATCAACGGAACATATTTAAAATAAAACATGGATTCTTTCTTGACACTTCCTTGACACTATAATAATATCATGTACCTTTCCCTTGACCTGTGAAAAACATTTCAAAAAAATGTCTTGGGATGAGCATAAAAAGCTCAGTATGGGTTATATAAAAAAAATATGGAAAGGGAACATGATTTCATATATACATAAGAATGAAATCATAATTTACCCATAAAAAATAATCACTTTAAAATACCTCCTCAAATCATGAATAAATCATAGAAATCATAAGTCATAAAGGTAACTTGAGGCATTCATAACATTCTTACGAAGGGACTAACCCTCTTGGTTACATTTGGAATACCCATCACATTATATTCTGTAAATCTCTTCGGAGAAATATTAATGTTTCACTCCTTCACGTTACCCAATGAATTGGAGAGCGATATCGGGCTCACCAGCCCTTAGTTTATCACGGAACCACCCATCTTCATAATAATTCCCAAGATCCATAACATAATCGTATCACATAAAACATGCATAAAGGAAACATAACATTTCCACATTTCAATCACAAGATATCAATACAACACATTGATATAACAAAAACATTATGAAAACCATTTTCAATACTAAAATAAAATAAAAGTAAATCATGGTATTTATTTTTCTTTTAAAAAGAAGGTATGGCTTGTAGAGGAAGCCGAAACTCAAATAATGGTCACGGCGGCAGAGAAGTCGTTGTCACCGCATACATACGACAAAAACATACCATTTTGTCACTTAGTAAAAGGATTCGTATAAAAATGATTCCTTTTGGATAAACATAAAAGTCAAAGGGGTTTATACACCTTATAAAAGAAGGTTGCGTAAAAAAACAAAATATGCCTCAATGAAAGGAGATTGAGACGAAGACCCATACCTAGGGTCCGACTTAACTCGATCGTTCATTAACCTCTTGAATAATAAACTTGAGTTAATTTATACTTGTTTAAGAACCTTTTTCAAGTTCATTATTCCTTTTATATCACTTATTTCCATGTTATAAACACAATGTAATTATTTATGTTAATAACGGTCGTTTTAACGATCATTGGTATTTGAGTCAAAAAATAAGCCCTTTATAATTACAAGTTGTTCATGTATCCATTATATCCAGAATCTTATTCATGATGTAGATATCATATATGTCATATATATCCAGTACATGCATGCATTTATAATATTACATAATCATTTAGAGGTAAGAAATGAAATGCACCGTTCATGGAGACGGTAAGTCTTACATACGCATGAACGCTACTTTCATTTCTATTTCGTATTTTATAGAATGGAATCATAATTATATAAAGGAATATTATAATTCTAGTGTAATATAATATATAATATCATAACTCCATCCTTTATACGTCCCACATATGGTAATTAACGAGTCAAATCACTTTGAGGGGGTGGTAGTCTGCACTTCCTTAAATGAAGATATCGCGTTTACCCATAATGGAAACCATAAAGGTATGCCCAAAATGAAAAATACAGAAGCTTAAGGAAGAAATAAACATATTATATATCATATATAAATATAGTTTCATCTTAATGGCCATATTTTAAGGTGTTAAAAGAATGTTGAACAATCATCATTTCGGGAGGCACAAATTCGTCATCCACGGAAACAGTATGTTATTTAACCATTATATGTAGGTTTGTGTAAGTGTAGCTCGAATCCTTCATATAAAAACATCCTATTATATTGAATATACTGGATTTGTTACAAAAAAATGAATTAAAAGAGTTTAGGGGTTTGGAGAAGCAAAATAAAACAAAAGAACACAAGTGAACACATTTCCTCAAAATCGGGTAACTCTTATAGATTTGAGCTCAAAGGCTTCCTTGGGAATACTTCTGCCCAAAGTGAGGCTTCAATGAGTAAGATAGGGAAGTTGGGAGACAAAATGAGCAGGGGTTGGCCGACCCAAAGGCTTTGTGAGTGTGGGTAAGGTTGTAGAGGTGGGGGCCTTTTATAAGAGGAGAGGAGGGGCACTCATCGAAAGTAAAGAAATGTTACATTATTTTAAAATTATTTTCGGATTGAAAAGGTCCCACATTGATATAATTCTAGGGTAAGGTGATAAGGAATATATTTCCACCCATCCAATAGGTTTTGGACATGTGTAGGTCATTGATTTTACATTATCATTTCATTTTATTTAAATCCTTTATTAATGAGGTAATCATTGCGTCATTATGATGTCATAAATAATTTAATTTATTTAAAGTATAAAAATTAAAAAATAAATACTATGTTGTAGGAAATATTTTTATCTTTCTAATGACTGTTTATAATCCAAAATCTGACTTGTATATGCCCATTTCAAAATTGTTTTAGTAAAACATATCATGTTTGTGTCATTTTTACTTTAACATTAAATAAAAGGTATTTATGTCATTTCCCAACCAAAGTGGCTCCATGGGGTCCCCAATATGACCCATGGATTTTCGTGGTCGGCCATGACACATCCAATAAGGGTAGTACATTTGTCAAGGTATTTTCATTTTATTATAATATCATTTTTGCCTTAAATTGCACTAATTACCTCTAATCGCGATGAAGAACTTAAGAGTTACTATTCACCAAAAAATTATTTTTATCTCATTGAACCACATTTTAATTCTTAATGACAACCATTTATGTCAGATTTTTGAAAATAAAATCACAGAAGTGGTAAAATTTCATTTAAACGAAAAATCAATTTTTATAAGTACCACTTAGTGGTTTCACTATTCATCAAAAATTGATGTTTTTCAGAAAAATACCAAAAATTTACCCTAATCTATATTTGATATTATGAATTCAAAAATTATTTCTGTTATAAAAAATTCAAATCATATAATTCACATTAATTAATTTAATAATTAATTCCGTTGTCATGACAAATAGCGTGTTTTTATGAAACAATAAGTATGAAAAGATTGACACCAGTTTAAGTCCAATTTAAAAGTGAAATTGGTTCCAATGACCAAAATTGGATTAAATGGTAAAAATATATTCAGATTAAACTCTAGTACCAATTAAAAATATAATGTAACCATATAATTAAATTAAATGAAAAAACAGTTTTGATGTAAAATGCATTATTTTTCACTATTCATTAAAAAATGAACATTGTCAGAAAAATACAAAAAATTTATCCAATGTATATTTAAATGTCCCAATAATAATGAATATGATTATTTTGACAAATATAGATTATAAAATTGTCAAAAGATTGATTTAAAAAGGTTTTTCCATCAAAAGGCAGTAAAACAATCTTTTAAGAATATTAGTGTATTTCATGCTTAAGATTGGATTTATTTTCATATTAAGCCTCTAAAACACTATCTAATTTAATAGAAATAGATAAAAATATTTATTATTAATTACCTACTTGGGATGTTACATCCTTCCCCCCTTTAGAAAATTTCTTCCCCACAATTTATTTACTTATCGAATAAATGGGGGTACTTATCCCTCATTTCATTTTCAGATTCCCATGTTGCCTCTTCAATCATGTGGTTTTTCCACAAAACCTTTACCTGATTAATCACTTTATTCCGTAACACTTGCCCCCTGTGGTCAAGAACCTGGACCGGTTGTTCCGCATAAGATAGGTTCTATTCCAGCTGAACTACCTCTGGACTCAAATCATGAGATGGATCTGGCATGTACTTTCCCAGCATCGAAACATGTAAAACATTGTGTACCTGAGATAAACTCGGAGGTAAATCCACCCGGTAAGCAACTAATCAAACTCTCTCCATAATTTCATATGGTCCAATGAACCTTGGACTCAACTTTCTTTCTTACCAAATCTCATCACACTTTTCCAAGGAGAAACCTTGAGAAAAACATGATCACTTACCTCGAAAGATAGATCTTTCCTCCGGTTATCCGCATAACTCTTCTGCCTTCTCTGAGCTGTTCTCATGTGCTTCTAAATAAGCTGAACTTTTTCTGCCATCTCTTCTGCAAATTCTAGTCCCATCAACTTCCTTTCACCCACTTCATCCCAGAAAGTTGGAGTTCGACACTGAATCCCATATAATGCCTGAAACGGTGCCATCAGTATACTGGAATGAAAACTGTTATTATATGAAAATTCAACCAATGAAAGTTTTTGGTCCCAACTTCCCTAATAATATATAGAGCAAGAACGTAGCATATCCTCCAATGTCTGAATTGTTCATTCTAACTGACCATCTAATTGAGGATGAAAATCTGTACTAAAATTTAATTCAGTACCCAACGTCTTCTGAAGGCCCTTCCAAAAGATAGAAGTGAACCTGGGATCACGGTCAGATACAATGGAGAGTAGAACTCCATGTAACCTTACTATCTATTTATGATACAAATGGGAAAGTTGATCTAGGGAAAAAGTATCTCGTATAGCAAGGAAATGAGCTGATTTGGTCAAGCGATCAACAAAAACCCAGATTGCATTATTACCTAGAGATGTCTTCGGTAATCTCACAACAAAGAACATGGATATATTATCCCATTTCCACTCTGGAACTGGTAAAGGCTGAAGCATCCCTTTCGCTAACTGCCGCTCTGCTTTAACCTGTTGACAAGTCAATCACTTCACAGTAAAATCAGCAATATCTCTTTTAATTCCATACCACCAGTAATACTCCCGCAGATCTCTGTACATTTTAGTACTACCAGGATGAACTGAAAATGGAGAACTATGAGCTTCACATAACAACTCTCTCTTCAACTGTGAATCACAAGGAACACAAAATCTCTTCCAAAACCTCAAAACGGAATCATTATCAATGTTGAATTCAGGCAACTTATATTTCTGAACCAGCTCTACCTTTTTCTGCAACTCACTGTCTTGCTTCTGTGATTGCATGATTCTATCTGATAGAGATGATCTCACTGATACCTGAAACAGAATAGATGAACTTCCTACACCAACAACATCTATGCCAAATTTCATCAAATCCTTAACCAAAGGATCAGGTTCCAAACGCAACACTACTAACGAAGAATTACTTTTTTCACTCAAAGCATCAGCCACTTTATATTCTTTTCCCGGATGGTAATGAATTGTACAATCATAATCCTTGATTAATTCCAGCCATCTCCTCTATCTCATGTTTAACTCTTTATAAGTTAATATATACTTTAAACTTTTTTGATCAGTATAAATTTCACACTTTACTCCATACAAATGATGCCTCAAAAATTTTAAATCGAAAACAACAGCAGCTAATTCCAAATCATGTGTAGGGTAATTTACCTCATCAGTTTTCAACTGTCGTAAAGAATAATCAATTACATGATCATTATGAATTAGGACACAACCAAGTCCGTTCAATGAAGCATCATTGTATATAACAAACTCACCATTCCTGGAAGGTAGTGCCAAAACCGGAGAATTCACCAATCTTCTTTTCAATTCCTGAAAACAATCATCACATTCTTTTGTCCAGAAAAACTAAACACCCTTCCGAGTTAGCTTAGTCATTGGACTATATAACCATGAAAAATTTCTAACAAACCTTCGGTAATAGCCTACCAAACCAAGGAAACTACGAATCTCTGTTACATTTTTGGGTCTTGGCCATTCTTCAACAACCTTTGTTTTTGCAGGATCAACGGTTATCCCATCTTTAGGAACAATGTGACCATGGAAAGAAATTTGTTGCAACCAAAACTCACACTTGCTGAATTTTCCATACAGTTTCTTTTCTTTTAGGGTTTGCAAGATATCCCTTAAATGTCTTTCATTCTCCTCATTAATTTTAGAAAACACCAAAATATCATCAATGAAAACCACCACAAACTTATCCAAGAACTCATGGAAAATTCTATTCATTATATCCATGAATATAGAAGGTGCATTGGTTATCCCAAAAAGAATTTCTAAAAATTCATAATGTCCATATCTTGTACAAAATGCAGTCTTCAGAACATCTTTTTTCCATTACCTTCACCTGATGGTACCCCGATCTCAGGTCAATCTTTGAAAAAAACTCAGCTCCTTGGAGCTGATCATACAAATCATCGATATGAGGAAAAGGATATTTGTTCTTAACAGTGATGTTATTCAAGGCTCTATAATCAATTCAAAGTCTCATTGAACCATCTTTCTTTTTAACAAATAAAACAGGAGCACCCCATGGTGATGTGCTACGTCGAATGAATCCTTTCTATAATAAATCTTGAAATTGCTCTTTCAACTCTAAAAGTTCATTTTGATCCATTCGATATGGGGGTTTTGAAATTGGATTAGCATTAGGAACTATGTCAACAGTAAACTCAACATCCCAATCTGGTATTATTCTAGGAAACTCATCAGGAAAAACATCAGGATACTCATTTACCACTGGCACATCATTAATCTGAACAGGTCCTTTATTTTCAACGATGTGTGCAAGGTAACATTCATTTCCATCTTTTACAAGTTTCTTGGCCTCTTGATAAGTTATCAAAAGTAAGGCTTCATTTGTCACGACCCGCCCTCGGGGTCCGTGCCGTGACTACCCCAAGCCCGCCTTCCATAGGCCAGGGGCTGGCGACTAGCACCAAGGCGTAAATCCCGGTAAAAAGAGAAGGCATTGCCTTTGATAAGTATACACACACCACAGAGTAAACAAGCGGAAAGTAAACACTAAACAAGAAGAGTACAACTGAAAGTGAAGAAAAGTAAATGGGCCAGAATACAAACCCAAACTGAAAGTAAAGTACAACTCGAAAAGGGAAAAACAACAACTGTAAAGTAAAAGCCGCTACTCCGAGCTGTCCACCGGAAATCCCACCTGAAGGGTGGGTACAGATAGCTCCTCTGCTCCACGGGTCCCGCCGTCTGCTCCATGCACGTCCCGCCCAGTGGTCCACCTCCGGGTACCGTCCCGCTCTACAAGCCTCAGCTAAGGTCAACGCTGTCCGTCGTCTGCAACCAACACAACGTAGTGCGGGCAAAGCCCGTGCAGGGGTGAGTATAAGCTACTCAGTAGGGACCCCGAGACCCCTGAAGGTCTCTCAAATCCACAAAGGATAAACCACAAAGAAAAGTACAATCACGAAGTAACAACCGACACTGCTTAGGTATATGCCCATACATATACCTAAGTCATCAATTAAAATACGCTCCAACCTCCGAGCCCAAGTACAACTCAGTCCACGCAAGAAAGTATACGTATTCCACATAGGAAAGCAAAACATAATCCACACAGGATTGCACAACACAATCCACACAGGAAAGCAACAGGATTCAGCTCACACAGGTATACTTCTTCAAGGACGATAAAGATGATCACTGATCCATCTAAGTCGTCGGACCCACGAAGGATCGATAGGTAACTAACCCCCGCAGAAGACCCACACAGGATCGGGCTCACACAGAACCTGTAGGCGCTGGCTCACACAGAACCGCTGAGCGCAAGGACCCACACAGGATCGGGCCCACACAGGACCTGTAGCACTGATCCACGTAGGATCGCTGAGTGTTTTAGTCGTCGTCGTCGAATCCACACAGGATCTCTGTACTGTCGTCGTCGAATCCACACAGGATCTCTGTACTGTCGTCGTCGCAGTCACAGTAGCAGTCGTAGCAGTAGAACAGTCGCAGCCAGCACTAGGGTTCCCGCACACAGCAAGCTCGTTCGGAGGGTCCGCTCCACGAGCCGAGAGGCTGATACATCAACTGTCACGAAGACCGAAGTTGATGTATCCAAAAGTTCCGTATCGTCAACAGGAACTCAACGCAACAGACGGCGCGTCGATCGGACGCCCGGTCTGAGAGTTATTGGCATTTTCGTCTCCGGGGCCCGGTTGGTTTTTAAGGCAAAACCAACCCGACCGTACTCCACCTGTGTCCAAACCTTGGGCGGAGTATTCCAAAAGATCCGTCTCACTAAGAGGAACACTACGCGACTGACGACACGTCAATCGGACGTCCGTAGCTCAAGATATGAGCGTTTCCGCTCCGAAGGCCCGGTTGGTTTCGTGAACGAACCAACCCGGCCGAACTCAAAGTAACCCGAAACCTTGAGTGCGATATACCGAAACGACCGTCTCGATCCGAGGATCGCGTTGCCGCTGACGGTTTGTCGATCGGAGGTCCAAGGCTCAATTTATGAGCCAAAAACCAAATCTGGTTTGAAACGGGGGGGGTCCGGGTCCGGGCCGACCCGGCCCGACCACCCCCCCCCCCCCCCCCCCCGGGGCGGCGCGGCGGCCGGCGCGGCGCCGCACGAGGGTGGAACGCGGGGTGACAAACCCCCGCGTTTTGAGGGGCGGCGCGGCCTTTGTGCCGCGCCGGTTTCTTTTAAAACCGCCCCCCCCCCCCCACGTGGGGGGGGCCTGCTGGCGCCGAACCAAGGGGGCAGGTTGCCCCCTTCCCTCAAGAACCGCCCCCCTCATTAAGAGGGGGGTTTTGTTGAACCGGCCGGGGGATTTATTCCCCCGGTTTTATGCCATCCGGCCGGCCAGCTGGGCGGCCGGTTTTTACCAATGGGACCGGAAATTCCGGTCCCGCCTTCGACTTCCGACGCCGGCGGCCCGGCCGCCAGTCTCCTCTTCCGCTGCGGCCCGGAACCGGCCGCGGTCTTTTCGTCCCGCCGCGGCCCGGAACCGGCCGCGGTCTCCTCGTCCCGCCGTGGCCCGGAACCGGCCGTGGTGTTCGTCGTCCGGCGCGGTGCGACGGCACCGCGCCCCCTTCGCCGTGCCATGATTCTTTTCAACGCGGCGCGACGGCGTCGTGTTCTTGAATATTTTTCCTTGACGTAGTGCGACGACGCCACGTAAATTATTTGTACGATCATCCGCGTGGTGCGACGGCACCACGCCACTTGCTTCCACCTGCATGAATAAACATGAACGATGGAGGGGGGGTTCGGCCGTGTTCATGCAGTCCGGCCCCCCTCGCGTTAACTATAACACTTAAATAAAATATTTCAAAGCCTCACGTAGACATGCGATCCACGAGCAAGAAATGGAATAATTAAAGAATGAAACAACAACCCCTACCTCGGGTTAAAGATTCGAAGATTCGTCTACGTTCCGCGGAAGAAGGCGTCGCGGAGGTCGGGCGTCGCGGTCGTCGTTCGTCAAATCCGTTGACGAAGAGATATGCCCGAAGAGACACGTCGTTGGCGGATCTTCGTTTGCCGACGAAGAAGGTCTGAGGAGGGTGCGGCGTTCCCTCTTGTTGACACCGAGGACGAAGAAGAGAGGCGTCGTTCTTCGTCGGAGTTTGGGCGTTCTTCGTTCTTCGTCAGAGCTTGAAGATGAAGAAGAAAAGCTTCCAAAGCTCTCAAGAAATCCTCCAAAGGTGGTGAAAGAATCCCTTAGAATAATATAAGCTTTAACTTATATTATTACATAACTTAACCACAATAATTTCAAAGGTTTGAAATTCAAAAAGGGGTTTAACTCCCTTAATTAAATAAGTAACTTAAGCCATTAAAAGATACGTTAAAGGAGTTGGGAGGATTTGAAAGGTTTAGGGGCTCGTGTGGGCCCCACCACACTTAATCCTCCCAAGGGAGGTTAAGTGGGTGTGGGTCCCACTCCCAACCTCCTTTGATAGGTTTTAACAAGTTTAAAAATAAAATTGTTCTACACAACTTATTTAACTCAAACTAAAAACCCCTAAAACTAACTTTCAACCCGCAACAAACGCAACTCCCGAAAAGGTCTCTTTAAGCGAATATCGGCGCTGCGAGTTCATCGGTGCCCTCGGATTCCAATTCCGAGCACCGGATCAAAAGTTAGGAATTCCCGCTCGTTCGTTCACTGAACGTACCCGAGCCAAACTTCGGAAATTAATTCCGGGCACTCCGGGCCTCGGAATCAGGTGCCGTCTGAAACCGCGCTCTTGTAAAATTCTAAAGAAAATTAAGAAAAAAAATTTCCCTTGAATTTTATGGGTCTTTACATTACTCCCACCTCAGGGCTTTACGTCCCCATAAAGATACATCAAAACTAGGGAAACAAATGAGGGTACTGAGCACACATTTGAGCCTCCCGCTCCCATGTGCTCTCCTGGAGATTCCCGTGTTGCCATCTGATGCGCACAAGAGGAATCGATTGCCCACGCAGGACCCGCTCCTGTCGATCCTCTATCTCCACCGGGACCTCCGTAAAAGTCGCCCCATCGTCAACGTCAAGCTCCCCATGGTCAATGATGTGCGTCGGGTCGTGCACGTATCTCCTCAGCTGGGATACGTGGAAGACGTCGTGCACCCGGTGCAACTGAGGTGGTAGAGCCAGGCGATAAGCCACCTCACCAATCCTGCTAAGAATCTGGAAAGGTCCGATGAAGCGCGGAGATAACTTGCCGCCTCGGCCAAATCTCCGAATACCACGTCGAGGTGAGACCCGCAAGAAGACGTGGTCGCCATCCTCGAACTCCAGTGGCCTCCGCCTCCTGTCAGCATATGACTTCTGCCGGCTCTGAGCTGTCCTCATCCGCTCCTGGATGACCTGGACCTTCTCTGTCGTGGCCTGGACCATCTCCGGTCCCACTAGTGCTGACTCCCCAGGGACTTTCCAGCACATAGGAGATCTACATGGTCGGCCGTACAACGCCTCGTACGGTGCCATACCGATGGTGGAGTGGTAGCTGTTATTGTACGCGAACTCCACCAAGGGTAGGTGGTCCTCCCAGCTACGACCAAAGTCGAGGACACATGAGCGGAGCATGTCCTCGAGAGTCTGAATGGTCCTCTCCGTCTGACCATCTGTCTGAGGGTGAAAAGTTGTGCTAAGACGTAGCTGTGTACCGAACGCCTCCTGTAACCCCTTCCAAAGCCGGGAAGTAAAGCGGGCATCTCGATCGGAAACGATAGATGATGGCACGCCGTGGAGCCGCACAATCTCCTGAACGTAGAGACATCCCAAGCTCTCCACTGAGCCCTGCTCTCTGATTGGTAAGAAGTGTGCCGACTTGGTGAGTCGGTCAACAATCACCCAGATGGAGTCGTGACCACTGGAAGTGCGTGGAAGTCCAGTCACGAAGTCCATAGATATGTCGTCCCACTTCCACTCCGGAACCTCCAAGGGTTGTACCAAGCCTGCTGGTACCTGATGCTCTGCCTTCACCTGCTGACAGGTGAGGCATCGAGAAACAAACTCTGCTACAGCCTTCTTCATGCCCGGCCACCAGTTTTGTCGTCTGAGGTCCTGGTACATCTTCGCCTCTCCAGGATGTACCGCCAAAGGAGAAGTGTGAAACTCCCTCAGCACTTCCTCTCGCAAAGCGACTGGTACCATGGTACGTCCTCTGAAAAGGATGTCGTGCTCTGCTCCAAGGGAGAAACCATCAGGTGCCTGTCCCGAGGATATCTGTGCACGCCGTGTCTCACAGTCAGCGTCCCCGTGCTGTGCCTCCCTGACTCGCTGCTGTAGTAGAGGAATGACTGTGAGAGACTGAAGAAAGGCTGCTCCATCACTATCCACGAAGGATATCTGCAAAGAGGCTAGCTGCTCCGTCGCCTCCTCGAGTAGCTGAATGACCGTCCTCCTGCTGAGGGCATCGGCTACTACGTTCCCCTTTCCAGGGGTATAGACTATCTCAAAGTCATAGTCCTGGAGGAACTCGAGCCATCGTCGCTGTCTCAGGTTCAGGTCCTTCTGCGAGAAGATATACCTGAGACTCTGATGATCGGAAAAGACTGTAAAGTGCTCGCCCATCAGATAGTGTCGCCATGTCTTCAGAGCGAAGACCACTGCTGCTAACTCCAGGTCATGGGTAGCGTAGTTCTGCTCATGCGACCTCAACTGTCGTGATCCATAGGCGATCACTTCCCGCTCCTGCATCAGAACACATCCGAGTCCGGTCCCTGATGCATCGCAGTAGACTACGTACCCTACTCCCTCCTCAGGCAACCTCAAGATAGGTGCGCTAGTCAATCTCTGTCTCAGCTCCTGGAAGCTCTGCTGACATCTATCTGACCACACGAAGGGTTTCCCCTTCTTCGTCAAAGCTGTGAGTGATGCCGCAACTCTGGAGAAGTTCGGTACAAATCTCCGATAGTATCCAGCTAGTCCCAAGAAACTCCGAACCTCAGTCACGCTCCTGGGTGGCTCCCAAGCTAACACAGCCTCAATCTTCGCGGGATCCACTGCAACACCCGCCTCAGAGATAACGTGTCCCAAAAAGTGGACCTCACGTATCCAGAACTGGCACTTAGAGAGCTTACCATAAAGCTGGTGCTCTCGGAGTGTGTCAAGGACAACTCGCAAGTGATAGGCGTGCTCCTCCTCTGTCGTAGAGTAAATCAGAATGTCGTCGATGAAGACCACGACAAACCGATCGAGGTATGGCTGAATGATCCTGTTCATGAGAGCCATGAACACTGCTGGAGCATTGGTTACACCAAAAGGCATAACCAAGAACTCATAGTGGCCATACCGACATCTGAAGGCCGTCTTCTGCACATCCTCGTCTCTGACTCTGAGCTGATGATAGCCTGACCTGAGGTCTATCTTCGAGAACCACCGTGCTCCCTTGAGCTGATCAAAGAGGTCATCAATCCTCGGTAGCGGATACTTGTTCCTCACTGTCACCTGGTTCAGGCGACGATAGTCAACACAATGTCGTAAGCTCCCGTTCGCCTTCTTGGCGAACAATATTGGGGAAGCCCAGGGTGAAACACTGGGTCGGATGAACCCCTTGCCCTGCAAGTCCTCCAACTGTACCCGTAGCTCTCGAAGCTCGGCGGGTGCCATCCGATATGCTGGAGTGGATATCGGGGATGTCCCGGGGTACAAGTCAATATAAAAGTCTACCTCTCTGCGAGGAGGTAGCCCTGGAACGTCGTCGGGAAAAACATCCGCAAACTGATCCACCACTGCAGGAAAACCAGGACTCCGCACGTCAACTGCTCCAAGGATAAGGATAGCCAACTGATGAGTGATGGGCTGTCCTCTCCTCCGCGGAAGTCCATCCTGTGCTGCTAAGGCTCCCTTCTCGCCGGTGAAGGTGAACCTGCTCCCGTCGGTGCGTACACAACGCACCTTGCGCCTAAAATAGTCAATCTGTGCATGGACCGTAGATAGCCAATCCATGCCCAAGATGACGTCGTAAGGCCTCGACGCTGCTACAAGAAGATCCCAGCCGAAGCTCTCGCCTCCTAGAGTAAGCTCACACTGCCGGCACCAGTGCGTAATCGTCGAGTCTGCTCCCGTAGGAGTCTCTAGCCGTAAGGATCGAGCCAACGGCTCTGTCGGAATCTCCGAGCTCCGAACAAGGGCAGCGGCTATGAAAGAATGACTCGCTCCTGGGTCTATAAGAACTGCAGCAAGGGTGGAATAGACACAGATAGTACCTCGAATCATCTCAGGTGCGCCGTGGTCGTAGGCCTCTGCTGCCTGGAGCTGTGCCTGTCGCTGGCCGCCAGCTCCCTGTGGTCGGGGTGGACCTCCTGGTGGTGGTGGTGGTAGAGCCTCAAAGCGTCGGCCACCACCAGCTGCTCGTCCAGCTCCTCTGCCTCGTCCTCCTCCTCCCTGCGGACCGCCACGGTCGACCCTCTGCCTCTGCCTCGGTGGTCCATCAACTGACTGCTGCTCCTCGGCACGACGGGTCGGGCAGTCGCGAGCCATGTGGCCCTGTCCGCCGCACGAGTAGCACTGTCTGCCTCTCGTAAGACTGGCTCCGCGCTGTGTGCCCCGCACTGCTGAGCCAGTGCCCTGAGGTCGTCGGCCCGAAGGTTTGGTCTGTCTGGACCCCTGAGTCATCCGTCGACTGCCTGCTGCAGATGACTCTGCCACGTGCCGCCCTGCGGTGGGTCTCTGTGCTGGTGTAGACTCAGCAAGGAAGCTCTCGATCAGAAGGGCCCGCTCCAGTACTCCTGTCTGAGTCGGTATGCTGAGGGAGATCAGCGATGCCCTGATCTCGTGTCTCAAACCCTGCTCGAAGGTCCGGGCTCGGAAGAATGGGTCTCGTACCATGTCGGTCGAGTAGCGCGAGAGATCGGTAAATCTCACCGAGTACTGAGCGACCGTCATGCTGCCCTGCCGTAGCTGTAGAAGCTCCTGGATACGTACCGCACGAAGGGTGGCTGGGACGAACTCCGAGCGGAAGAGGCTCTCAAAGTCCGTCCAAAGTAGGGATGCCTCATCGTGCACCTGGAGCATCAGGCTCCACCATCGTCCTGCTGCTGCATGTAGTAGGCTCGCAGCGAGGATCACCATGAGGTCTGCTGGTGTCCTCACTAGCCTAAACACTCGAACCACTGCCTCCAGCCAGTCCTCTGCTGCCTGGGGATCCGTCTCCCCGCGAAACCTGGGTGGTCGCTGGCGTTGAAACTCATGCAGTGCACTGAGGCGACGTGCATCGTCAGCGGCTGCTGCTGGAAGCATCGGGGGCTCGGCGGGTAAAGCTACCGCCGGTGCCACTACTGGAAAAGGGCCATGTACCGAGGCCTCGTCGCTCGGTGGGCTGTCGTCTCGCTCGACTCTCGGAACCATAGCTGGCTGCCGTCGTGGGGCCATCCTGAAAAGGAAAAAGGTGCGCCACGGTTAGAACAGTATACCTGGTGAGCTGATATAAGTAATCACAAAGAAAACTTTGAAACACACACGCAATCAATGTTTTCGTGCATTAAGTCGGAAATCAGAAGTCAGGGTCCTGGTGTACGGATACGTCGGCCGCCGCACCAACACTGGACTCCCTGGACTGATATCCACACTCAATACGCTAAACATTATTGCTTCACATAGAAAAGATCAGAGTTCGCGGTAGAACCGAACTCCTTTGATACCAATTTGTCACGACCCGCCCTCGGGGTCCGTGCCGTGACTACCCCAAGCCCGCTTTCCATAGGCCAGGGGCTGGCGACTAGCACCAAGGCGTAAATCCCGGTAAAAAGGGAAGGCATTGCCTTTGATAAGTATACACACACCACAGAGTAAACAAGCGGAAAGTAAACACTAAACAAGCAGAGTACAACTGAAAGTGCAGAAAAGTAAATGGGCCAGAATACAAACCCAAACTGAAAGTAAAGTACAACTCGAAAAGGGAAAAACAGAAACTGTAAAGTAAAAGCCGCTACTCCGAGCTGTCCACCGGAAATCCCACCTGAAGGGTGGGTACAGATAGCTCCTCTGCTCCACGGGTCCCGCCGTCCTCTCCGTGCACGTCCCGCCCAGTGGTCCACCTCCGGGTACCGTCCCGCTCTACAAGCCTCAGCTAAGGTCAACGCTGTCCGTCGTCTGCAACCAACACAACGTAGTGCGGGCAAAGCCCGTGCAGGGGTGAGTATAAGCTACTCAGTAGGGACCCCGAGACCCCTGAAGGTCTCTCAAATCCACAAAGGATAAACCACGAAGAAAAGTACAATCACGAAGTAACAACCGACACTGCTTAGGTATATGCCCATACATATACCTAAGTCATCAATTAAAATACGCTCCAACCTCCGAGCCCAAGTACAACTCAGTCCACGAAGGAAAGTATACGTATTCCACATAGGAAAGCAAAACATAATCCACACAGGATAGCACAACACAATCCACACAGGAAAGCAACAGGATTCAGCTCACACAGGTATACTTCTTCAAGGACGATAAAGATGATCACTAATCCATCTAAGTCGTCGGACCCACGAAGGATCGATAGGTAACTAACCCCCGCAGAAGACCCACACAGGATCGGGCTCACACAGAACCTGTAGGCGCTGGCTCACACAGAACCGCTGAGCGCAAGGACCCACACAGGATCGGGCCCACACAGGACCTGTAGCACTGATCCACGTAGGATCGCTGAGTGCTGTAGTCGTCGTCGTCGAATCCACACAGGATCTCTGTACTGTCGTCGTCGAATCCACACAGGATCTCTGTACTGCCGTCGTCGCAGTCACAGTAGCAGTCGTAGCAGTAGAACAGTCGCAGCCAGCACTAGGGTTCCCGCACACAGCAAGCTCGTTCGGAGGATCTGCTCCACGAGCCGAGAGGCTGATACATCAACTGTCACGAAGACCGAAGTTGATGTATCAAAAAGTTCCGTATCGTCAACAGGAACTCAACGCAACAGACGGCGCGTCGATCGGACGCCCGGTCTGAGAGTTATTGGCATTTTCGTCTCCGGGGCCCGGTTGGTTTTTAAGGCAAAACCAACCCGACCGTACTCCACCTGCGTCCAAACCTCGGGCGGAGTATTCCAAAAGATCCGTCTCACTAAGAGGAACACTACGCGACTGACGGCACGTCAATCGGACGTCCGTAGCTCAAGATATGAGCGTTTCCGCTCCGAAGGCCCGGTTGGTTTCGTGAACGAACCAACCCGACCGAACTCAAAGTAACCCGAAACCTTGAGTGCGATATACCGAAACGACCGTCTCGATCCAAGGATCGCGTTGCCGCTGACGGTTCGTCGATCGGAGGTCCGAGGCTCAAGTTATGAGCCAAAAACCAAATCTGGTTCGAAACGGGGGGGTCCGGGTCCGGGCCGACCCCCCCCCCCCCCCCGGGGCGGCGCGGCGGCCGGCGGCAGCGGCGGCGGGCCGCGGCGGCCGGCGCCGGCGCCGCACGAGGGTGGCACGCGGGGTGACAAACCCCCGCGTTTTGAGGGGCGGCGCGGCCTTTGTGCCGCGCCGGTTTCTTTTAAACCCCCCCCCCCCCCCCCACGTGGGGGGGGGGGGGCCTGCTGGCGCCGAACCAAGGGGGCCAGTTGCCCCCTTCCCTCAAGAACCGCCCCCCTCATTAAGAGGGGGGTTTTGTTGAACCGGCCGGGGGATTTATTCCCCCGGTTTTATGCCATCCGGCCGGCCAGCTGGCCGGCCGGTTTTTACCAACGGGACCGGAAATTCCGGTCCCACCTTCGACTTCCGACGCCAGCGGCCCGGCCGCCGGTCTCCTCTTCCGCCGCGGCCCGGAACCGGCCGCGGTCTTTTCGTCCCGCCGCGGCCCGGAACCGGCCGCGGTCTCCTCGTCCCGCCGCGGCCCGGAACCGGCCACGGTGTTCGTCGTCCGGCGCGGTGCGACGGCACCGCGCCCCCTTCGCCGTGCCATGATTCTTTTCAACGCGGCGCGACGGAGTCGTGTTCTTGAAGATTTTTCCTTGACGTAGTGCGACGACGCCGCGTAAATTATTTGTACGATCATCCGCGTGGTGCGACGGCACCACGCCACTTGCTTCCACCCGCATGAATAATCATGAACGATGGAGGGGGGGTTCGGCCGTGTTCATGCGGTCCGGCCCCCCTCGCGTTAACTATAACACTTAAATGAAATATTTCAAAGCCTCACGTAGACATGTGATCCACGAGCAAGAAATGGAATAATTAAAGAATGAAACAACAACCCCTACCTCGGGTTAAAGATTCGAAGATTCGTCTACGTTCCGCGGAAGACGGCGTCGCGGAGGTCGGGCGTCGCGGTCGTCGTTCGTCAAATCCGTTGACGAAGAGATATGTCCGAAGAGACACGTCGTTGGCGGATCTTCGTTTGCCGACGAAGAAGGTCCGAGGAGGGTGCGGCGTACCCTCTTGTTGACACCGAGGACGAAGAAGAGAGGCGTCGTTCTTCGTCGGAGTTTGGGCGTTCTTCGTTCTTCGTCAGAGCTTGAAGATGAAGAAGAAAAGCTTCCAAAGCTCTCAAGAAATCCTCCCAAGGTGGTAAAAGAATCCCTTAGAATAATATAAGCTTTAACTTATATTATTACATAACTTAACCACAAGAATTTCAAAGGTTTGAAATTCCAAAAGGGGTTTAACTCCCTTAATTAAATAAGTAACTTAAGCCATTAAAAGAGACGTTAAAGGAGTTGGGAGGATTTGAAAGGTTTACGGGCTCGTGTGGGCCCCACCACACTTAATCCTCCCAAGGGAGGTTAAGTGGGTGTGGGTCCCACTCCCAACCTCCTTTGATAGGTTTTAACAAGTTTAAAAATAAAATTGTTCTACACAACTTATTTAACTCAAACTAAAAACCCCTAAAACTAACTTTCAACCCGCAACAAATGCAACTCCCGAAAAGGTCTCTTTAAGCGAATATCGGCGCTGCGAGTTCATCGGTGCCCTCAGATTCCAATTCCGAGCACCGGATCAAAAGTTAGGAATTCCCGCTCGTTCGTTCACTGAACGTACCCGAGCCAAACTTCGGAAATTAATTCCGGGCACTCCGGGCCTTGGAATCAGATGCCGTCTGAAACCGCGCTCTTGTAAAATTCTAAAGAAAATTAAGAAAAAAAATTTCCCTTGAATTTTATGGGTCTTTACATCATTCTTGTAAACAAACTGAAAGTCTTTCTGAAATGAAACATCTTTAGCTCTACAGTCAATCTTTGAATGGTAAATAGAGAGCCAATCCATACCCAGGATAACATCAAACTCTACTAGAGGTAGAACAATAAGGTTTTCATGTAGGTTCTATCCACAGATAAGGATACAGAGATTCTTATAAATTCTTTTTGCCTCAACATTTCCCCCATGTGTATTTACCACAAGTTCAAGAGTAATTTCTTGAGATGGTATTCCTATTTTACTAGAAAAGTTTTCAGAGATGAAAGAATGTGTAGTCCCCGAATCAAACAACACACTGGCATAATCTAAAAAAACAAACAAAGTACCTGATACAACTTCATTTGATGGCCCGACATCTGCTGAAGTAGTTGCAAAGGATTTCACCACCCCTTTCTGCTTGTAGTCTAACTGCTTCCCATCACTCAAGATCTATGTCGGACACTCGTTTGCATAGTGACCCATCTAATTGCACTTATAACATTTCACTAACTGGAAATAAAATTTGGTCTTACCATCACCCTGATCTTTTTTAGTGCAATCATGAGCCTTATGTCTCATCTTACCACATCTGTTGCACTTTCCAGAATTCAGAAGACATTCCCCAGCATGCCTTTTTCCACATTTATCACAAACTGGAAACATTGTTTTTTACGATCATACTTTTTTGAAGAATTATTACCTTTCTAATGCCACCTCGGTCTCTTCTTCTGTTGGTTGTTAAAGAACACTTGATCATCAAAAAACTCTATTTCCACCTTCTCAGCACATCGAACAAGCTTTTCATAAATTTTAAATTCATGAGAAGCTAAGGCCCTTCGATATATTGACTTTAATCCTGAGTAAATATGATTTATTTTACTATCAAGGTCTCAGATAAAATTTGGAGCATACCTTGACAATCGAGTGAACCTTTCTTTATAGGCAGCCACTGAGTCTTCCTCTTGCCTCAATTCCAAGAATTTCTTTTCCATCCTAAGTCGAACAACCTTAGGAAATACTTCTCAAGAAACATCCCATAGAATTCATCCCAGTCAAGAGCATCAATCTCATCGGCGTCCCTGATATTTTTAACCATATACCACCATTGATCTGCCTCACCCTCCAAACGGTAAATAGAAAGACTAACCTTTTGATTGTATGAACACCCCATGACCTTGAAAATCATCTCCAGTGCTTTAATCCTCCCTTCAACTATCACATGAGAAGATGATCCTCTGAATGATAGGGGATGTTGCCTCATGAAATGTTCCACCACTAACATGTTCCTCTGTGGTTGATCTGGCTGATCTCGTGCATGGATACCACCACCATTTATCACTTGAGTCAACTGCGCCATTACTGCAACAAATTGTTGAGTTCCAATTCCAACCATCTCGGGATGCTGATTCAGAAGGTTATTTCCTTCTGTATGCCTTCCTAGCACGGCTTCCCTGTTTCCTCTGCGGAAAACCATTCTGAACAAACATGTCTTAGATGAAGCAATATGGTAATCTTCAAATGCTAAATCATTTCAGAAAAATATTTTTTGGATAATCATTTAACAGAATTCTAACTCCTAAAGTTATCTAAACCGACCTCTAAAACCAAAAATAAGGCCCCAGCCTTAAACCTTACTTAATCTTGAGTTATTACCATATTACACATTGAGGATCTTTTCAGGTTTAGAGTTTTAGAGAATTAGATCATAAAACATTCATTACATTCCACGTTTAAACAAAGTGGTTACATATAGACAGTATTTATCAATGGGACATATTTAAAACAAAACATGGATTCTTTCTTGACACTTCCTTGTCGCTATCATCATATCATATACCTTTCCCTTGACCTGTGAAAAACATTTCAAAAAAAAGACTTGGGATGAGCATAAAAAGCTCAGTATGGGTTATATAAAAAAATATGGAAAGGGAACACGAGTTCAAATATACATAAGAATGAAATCATACTTTACCCATAAAAAATAATCACTTTAAAATACCTCCTCAAATCATCAATAAATCATAGAAATCATAAGTCATAAAGGTAACTTGGGGCATTCATAACATTCTTACGAAGGGAGTAACCCTCTTGGGTACATTTGGAATACCCATCATAGTATATTCCCTAAATCTCTTCGGAGAAATATTAACGTTTCACTCCTTCGCGTTACCCAATGCATTGGAGAGCGATATTGGGCTCACCCGCCCTTAGTTTATCATGGAACCACCCATCTTCATAATAATGCCCAAGATCCATAACATAATCGTATCACATAAAACATGCATAAAGGAAACATAACATTTCCACATTTCAATCACAAGATATCAATACAACACATTGATATAATAAAAACATTATGAAAACCATTTTCAATACCAAAATAAAAGAAAAGTAAAACATGGTATTTATTTTTCTTTTAAAAATAAGGTATGGCTTGTAGAGGAAACCGAAACTCAAATAATTGTCACGACAGCGGAGAAGTCGTTGTCACCACATACATACGACAAAAACATTCTCTTTTTTCATTTAGTAAAATGATTCGTATAAAAAAGATTCATTTTGGATAAACGTAAAATTCAAAGGGGTTTATACACCATATAAAAGAAGGTTTCATAAAAAACAAAATATGCCTCAATGAAAGGAGATTGAGACGAAGTCCCATACCTCGGGTCCGACTTGACTCGATCGTTCTTTAACCTCCAGAATAATAAACTTGAGTTAATTTCTACTTGTTTAAGAACCTTTTGAAAGTTCATTATTCCTTTTATATCAATTATTTCCATGTCATGAACACTATGTAATTATTTAAGTTAATAACGGTCGTTTTAACGATCATTGGTAGTTGAGTCAAAAAATAAGCCCTTTATAATTACAAGTTGTTCATGTATCCATTATATCTAGAATAGTATTAATGATGTAGATATCATATATGTCATATATATCCAGTACAATCATGCATTTATAAAATTACTTAATCATTTAGAGGTAAGAAATGAAATGCACCGTTCATGGAGACAGTAAGTCGTACGTACGCATGAACGCTACTTTCATTTCTATTTCGTATTTTATAGAATGGAATCATAATTATATAAAGGTATATTATAATTCCAGTGTAATATCATATATAATATCATAACTCCATCCTTTATACGTCCCACATATGGTATTTAATGATTCAAATCACTTTGAGGGGGCGGTAGTCCGCACTTCCTTAAATGAAGATATCGTGTTTACCCATAATGGAAACCATAAAGGTATTCCCAAAATAAAAAATACAGAAGATTATGGAAAACATAAACATATAATATATCATATATAAAAATAGTGTCATCTTAATGGCCACCTTTGAAGGTGTTAAAAGAATGTTGAACAATCATCGTTTCAGGAGGCACAAATTCGCCATCCACGGAAACAATATGTTCTTTAACCATTAGATGTAGGTGTGTTTAATTGTAGCTCTAATCCTTCTTATAACAACATCCTATTATATTTAAGATACTGTATTTGTTACAAAAGAAATGAATAAAAAGAGTTTACGGGGTTGGAGAAGCAAAATAAAACAAAATAACACAAGTGAACACATTACCTCAAAATCAGGTAACTCTATTAGATTTGATCTCAAAGGTTTCCTTGGGAAGACTTCTGCCCAAAGTGAGGCTTCAAGGAGTAATAGAGGGATGTTTAGAGACAAATTGAGTAGTGGTTGGCCGAGCCAAAGGCTTTGGGAGTGTAGTTAAGGTGGTAGAGGTGGGGGCCTTTTATAAGAGGAGAGGAGGGGCAATCATGGAATGTGATGAAATGTTACATTATTTTAAAATTATTTTCGGATTCAAAAGGACCCCCATTGATATAACTCAAGGATATTGTGATAAGGGTTCGAAATCCACCCATCCAATAGGTTTTGGACATGTTTAGGTCATAGATTTTACATTATCATTTCATTTTATTTAAATCCTTTATTAATGAGGTAATTGCTGTGTCATCATGATGTCATAAATAATTTAATTTATATAAAGTCTAAAAATTTTAAAATAAATACTATGATGTAGAAATATTTTTATCTTTCCAATGACTATTTATAATCAAAAATCTGACTTTTATAACCCTATTTAAAAATTAATTTAGTAAAACATATCATGTTTCTGTCATTTTTAGTTTAACATTAAATAAAATGTATTTATGTCATTTCCCAACCAAAGTGGCTCCATGGGGTCCCCAAGTTGACCCATGGAGTTTCTTGGTCGGCGATGACACATTCAATAAGGGTAGGACATGTGTCAAGGTAATTTCATTTTATTATAATATCATTTTTGCCTTAAATTGCACTAATTACCTCTAATCGCGATTAAGAACTTAAGAGTTACTATTCACCAAAAAATTATTTTAATCTCATTGAACCACATTTTACTTCTTAATTATAACCATGTATGTCGGATTTTTGAAAATCAAATAACAGAAGTGGTAAAATTTCATTTAAACGAAAAATCAGTTTTTATAAGTACCACTTAGTGGTTTCACTATTCATAAAAAATTGATGTTTTTCAGAAAAATACCAAAAATTCACCCTAAGATATATTTGATATTCTGAATTAAAAAATGATTTCTATTTTACAAAATTCAAATCATATAAGTCACATTAATTAATTTATTAATTAATTCCCGCTGTCATGACAAATAGCATGTTTCTATGAAACAATAAGTATCAAAAGATTGACACCAGTTTAAGTCCAATTTCAAAGTGAAATTGATTCCAATGACCAACATTGGATTAAATGGTAAAAATATATTCAGATTACACTCTAAGACCAATTGAAAATATAATCTAACCATATAGTTAAATTAAATGAAAAAGCAGTTTTGATGTAAAATGCAGTATTTTTCACTATTCATTAAAAAATGAACATAGTCAGAAAAATACCAAAAATTTATCCAATGTCAATTTAAATGTCCCAATCATAATTATTATGTTTATTTTTACAAATATAGATTATAAAATTTTCAAAATATTTATTTAAAAAGGGTTTGCCATCAAAAGGCAGTAAAACAATCTTTTTAGAATATTAGTGTATTCCATGCTTAAGATTGGATTTATTTTCATTTTAAGCCTCTAAAACACTATCTAATTTAATAGACATAGATAAAAATATTTATTATTCATTACTTATTTGGGATGATACAGTAAGACCTAATGCGTGACCAAATACCCATATAGTCTATATCTATTATAAAATGTTTTATATGGTAAATATTATGATCGAATATGTTATTGAAAGTAGCCTTAAATCAAATAGATCATAGGGGAAATACTTTCACAATTGATATTGTTTAAGAGGACTTATATATGTACAGTTGATATGTATTAATAACTATATGTTATTTCGCCAAATGAAAATACCTCAAAATACTAATAGTTATGTTATCCATTAATATTGAAAAATCTACATTCACCCAATAGGTAAGTATTATTCCTTAGTATACTCATAGTATCCACGCCCTCTTGGTATCACTTTAGATCGTGTAATTTTTCAGTAACTATCATGCGTGGAGGAAGGGATACTAGTGATACTCATGTACATGCTTAACTACAAACGTAAACTCTATCTCTAGAGGAATCATTAATAAATCATCCTCGAATATATAAATTAAATGGTATACTACATGATGAAAATTGTCATTACATGTTATCTAATCATTCATATAATAGGTATCATACTTGGATGTCAATTCCACATGTCAACAATGCACATGTACATCCTTACATAAAAGTACAACCCATTTATCATCATGATTATAACTATGAAACTCTACTTATCTAAATAAAATCCTTGGGTTTTATAAATTGACCTAATTGTTTTGGGAATTAACCAGTCTATCATTAAAATAATGTCAAAACCAATAATTTCCTTTATAGAGTAGTTTTATAGATAATTATTGCTAATTTTTAAAATTGGAACTCTTCTCATAGGATTACAACTTAAAAAAATATATCCAAAACTGTATCGAGTTACATCATGAAAAAAATAGTGTATATTGAGGAAACTAGATTTTATTCTAAACACATTTATGGATGTATGAGAAGAACATAAATCAGATAAAGAAGAAACTAAAGAAGGGGATAATAAAATCAAAACACAATCTATAGGTGGAACTATAATACATTTAATGAATCATCTCTAACACGTTAATATTTAATGATATTTGATAATGTGATATAGACTGACACACATAGAAAAATTCACACTAATTCATAAAAAAAAATATTTTCTATGTCAATTAGGCATGACCACCACTTTATCCAACACTGCTGGTGGTTTTCTAGCCACATGGCTAATAAGGATATACCAATATTACTTCTGAATTGATAGTTGTTAAAGATCCAAATAAAATAGAAATAAGTGGAGTGTATATATAAATTATTTTATGGCTACCCATACTACATCATGCCTAAAACTCAACATGGGATCTATCTCAATAAGGTATCATATGGGCCTATATAACACACAGATAAAATATAATATAGATAACCAATCACATTCTCTAAATATTTATTATTTTTTAAGATGGGTATATAGGATGAATCATATAGTTAGTAAAAGTAGTTATGGGTCTAAGTACCAAATTTCCCTATCTCATACCAAAAATTGCTCCCATGTTATGCACATTAATCAGATCATTTATTACTATCTAGGTGGTTTTAGTCAAATTAATCATGTTCTCGTGTAATTTTATTTCAGGTTGGTGATCATCCTATAATCACCTAGACTTCGATCACTCATCAAAAAAATTGATCCTTTAGAAATTCATGCTCTCCATATAATGATATATTTTTTCCCTAACAGATAATGAATCTATCTCTAGTTGCATACACTATATAGATCGATCATCCCAACATTAATTAGGAAATCAATTAGCAAATAAGTCCACCTTGAATTCCAAAAATATAATATTATTGTCATGATATTCCTATGTAATTTTTTCCCACCATCACATGGATGTCTCTCCTAACATCTAATTATTTATATTGACTCTTGTATAAGTAGGTGTATTAACATTCTTGGTGATAGTAAGCATGGCCTATATCTATGACCCTACAGCCCGTGTACATCCTTCCCCTGATAAAATGGGTGTATTATGCAACTGGAATTTAAATGTAAAATCAACCATAGTAATGGATGGTTATAGGAGTAATAAATTGTATGCATGATTCATAATAATCCCTCGCAAAAATTTGCATTAGTACATTAGTTTCCTATAATGGGATGTGTGACTAGTTGAACCACGTGAGTTAATACTTCGGGCTATGCGACAACATCTTTCAGAGAATGATCTTCACCGCCCTCCAAGAGTACGAATCATGTATATAAAAGTGCAATATCACTAAAAATACCTAAAACACACGTAAAAATTAATTTCATAATTATTCAAACCATATACATATGAATAAGGTAGATACAGGCCTTCCAATATAAGAGTGACACCCCTTTCCCTTCTACTAAAGTAATGTTTGGGAAATATATAAGACCATATTAAATAACAAGGGATTGTGCATACTACTTCCTATTATAGACAGTTCAGGGTAAATTTTGATATTTCCTCTAATGGGATCTACTATATAGAGGGTCACATGAATGTTATATAGAGAAACAACAATTATGTGCTTACATGGACAACCATTAAACAACATCCATTTCAATTAATTTTCTGTTTGTATTAATATTTTGTACTCTTTTATTCTTATAATGGACCATTTTTATGTGACTTCACTCACGTGTTATATTGATCAAATATTTTTAATGTTGAATTACTACATCATGAAAATATAAACATATATTTACACCTAACACTAGAATATAACATGTGTACATTGGTAAATCAAATAGATAGATCATCATTTCAAATTTATTAAAGCAACATTGGCATTAAATTGCATTTGGAATTTATGTAATTGTACCTAACCATTATTTCATCTCATGTAATCTTATTCACAAGTCTCAAACAAGTTTAAATTGGCTAAATAATGATACAAAATAAAACAGTATGAGAAAACACAATTTAGGTTGATTCCAACGAATTAATAGTTAATATTTTATCATAATCAAATCATGAAAATCTATCAATGGCCAAAAAATACTACTAAACATGGGAAAAACATAGAGGAATTGTATAAAATTAAGCATTCAAAATAATTCATTTAATATTACATATGGATAAACATGGACAAAATTAGATAGTGATGATATTAAATCTACATAAAAAGGAATATGCATAAAAAGAATATCATTACGTTCCTTGAATTATTCATGAGTTCAATACCAACATACATTACTAGACATTGTAAAAAAATTGAATCCATATCTAAAATAAAAAATGATACATATCATGTATATCTCTAAGTAATATGATCAGTAGAACTACAATAGGCCCAATTTAATACATCATGTCCCATTCTGGGAAATTTTAATTTTACATATACATTGATATCTCCTCCTAGAAATAAGGCCATTAAAAAATTCTAACACATCCCAAGTCATCATTACAATATAAAAACTATAATATCCAAGAAAAATGACACCTCAAACCACAATTTAATGTCCCAAAATGCCTCATTCAATACAAGTACCAAACTAGTATACAGATATGCTTATGCAATGTCCTTATACACTATTGGATAATTGTTCTATGTTAGTTTCCATACGAGTATGGAAGGGAGAATATAAACTCATAAATAGAGTGATGGACAATATAACATAAGAATAACAAAACATAAGCATGATAAATAACCATAAGAAATATATGACATAAAAATTTGATATACCCAAAATATTACAACAAAAAATAATTATTATACCATTTAATAAATGATAATAATGTAATGGGATAAATAAAAAAGGGAAGGTAGATTTGAAACTAATATGTAGGTATATATAGTAATTTCTTATCAAAAAGACTAAATATACCAAAAAATATCCAATATCATCATGATACTATAATAGGTCTTCTGTTCCATGCTACCATGATATAAGTAAATCTTGCATCCTAGAATTGGGACATTCCCATAAACCTTCCAACATCCATGAGGTTTGTTGGGTTATGAAATAAAATTATTAATAGAGTTTGAGATATTCATTGTCAGCAACCAACAACACTATCTATATCAATTTCATTTTGAGTATATAAGCGAAGGAAGTCTATATGTATTACTATAATAAACATGAAAATAGGTAATGTGATGTAATCTATAATAACATGGTATAAAATTAATACTATAAATTATTTATAATTATATAATACAGAAATAAATCATTCATAATCTACACCATCATGAAAACTATCCTGAAAATATAGAATATTTTAAGTAATAATGTTTTGGAACACCGATGTCCATGGAATTGATTCATTGACCTTGGAAAACTCATGGAGTCTCTATTAATAATATATAGAAAATAATTTATAATATAGACCTACATGGAAAAATATCCAGGGACCATAAATAAAGGAATACTAATTAGTCCAATATGGTCATCTATAAAATACTCTGTAAAGACATGGATGGTTCACAACGAATATGTTTAGGGATATCCAAACATTCAATATTCAAGGTAATAGTCCAAGGATTAAAATATATAAGATGTAAGAATATTATCAGTGAAATACTATATAATCTATTATCAATGAAATAAAGATAAATATTCAAGGTTCTATATTAGTTCACATTCCCCTTTTCCATTAAATTTATTATAATAATTTAATGATCAGTTAATAATTGATATGTTAGTTTCACGGTTGATTTTTTTTCAATTCCATTACTGAAATTACTTTATGGATAAAGGGTCCATGATTGTTTGCAAGAACTATATCAGTTAAATTCAACATTTTCTGTTCCCCATGGAATTCAAATTAAACCTAAAAAAGAAATCTATGTTTGCACCTATGACACTTAACTTTTGAATTGTCTGTCTATTCAGAAGATAAGTGATTGTTATTTACCTTCCGCAAATCCAATTTATTAAAATTTATTATTGCTATAATTTTTTAATGATAAGGATCTAACATGGTAAAATGGATATACTAATTCATTTATTTTAAATAAAAAACCATTTAACATATTTCTATCCTAGACCCCCCCTTGGTTGTTGAAACAATCATTAATAAAATGATCCAACCTCATGGATGGTTACATTTTTAGATGGGAAACTCTATCCTTGAATATGGGTGTCAAAAAATTATAATAATTGATTAAATATCCAATTTAATGATTTATTTAATTTAACGAATTATTTCCATAATTCTTGATCAAATAACTATAAATTAATCATTTTAATATATATAAATTATTTGAAAATGTATATTCCACAATACTTATATGAGGAATACTCTCCCTGTTTGTTTATTCATCCAATTGTGGTTACAACTAGATAAATGGTTGATTAAATTGACATGGGGAATATTGCTCATATTATATATCCTAGATTTAGTATTCCATATTACAATATAAATGAATGTTTGGTGGAGGAGGATTAAAGGGAATATCATTAGCAAGAAATATTAGTTGATGGAAAAAGATTCTAACTCTGAATAAAGAACTCTGTAATAATCTTAGGGGGTGAGAAGGTGGATATCCAATCATAGATGGAGAGTAATATTAAAGGGTTGAAACAAATAGGTAAAAATATGTTTAATAGTGAAATAGATTCTTCAAAAATGTCACAATTTTTAGTGGTCACATGGTTTGGCTACACGATTCGTCAAACCATTAGCCAACTGTGCACTATAACTATCCAAGGGAACCACCACTCCCATTGTTTGTAGATGCTATGGAAAAATCAAATAAAGAAACCATGCATGTTTATTCAATATTTGACCCTACCCGTGAGGTGATGTGTTTGGTATGAAGGACCATACAAAAACTATCCATGTCCATATACCACTCCTCACAATTTTTTCATTTGGCCAGGCATCCTCTCTTGTATAGTTTATAAATTGATTGACACCTTTAACTAGGACACATGGTTGAGCCTCACGATTTCTTCTAACAATACACCAACCATGAAACTTATACTATCTATCATAAAAACTATAGATCCATGTGTTAAACAAGATCCATAAACTCCCACAACATTCCTAAAACCCTTATGTACTTCCATTATTGTAACCAATATTTAGAATGAAATATAAAGGGATCATACCTCATTTGAAAAACATGGGACTTTATGAACCATTATTTTAACTTCATATTTTTTATTATATGAATATTGATTTTTATATTATTTCTGTTTTTATTATTGATAATAGAGATATTGAGGTATAATTTATAGTTATCCATTAGTTTTTAAAAATTATATTCATCATCCCTTTTATCAAACATCAGTCCCATCCAACACTTTTTATTCCAATATAATTTTGAGATGGAGTATAAGTGAGGAGTGGTATGTGAATAATGAAATTTTTAATGTGGGATATATTCATGATTAGTTGAATGATGCATTTTATTCCCAGTTGAAAAATTTTCATCTCTATGAGAATTATTTAGTGAATTATTCACTCACCCAATAATTGATTCATATCTATCACAATTCAAAAAAATTCCCCAATTCACTAAAATGTATAATTTTCTAATATTTATAGATGATTAATGTTTGTTATATTGAATAATTATATTTAATCCACACCTCGAGAGTGAATTATATTGTGTTGATAATTTTACTCAATGAACGGGTTAATTTGAAAACTCAACCTTAGTAAATTTTTTTTGATTTAATAATGTTTCTTTATGAATTTTACATTCCTTCATGTTTTCAAATTAAAAAACACCTTATCTCATGAAATATTTTATTTTCAATAAAATAAGTATCTTAATAAAAAAATACCCTTCCCTAAAGAAATTATATCATTACTCATGTTTTCATTGTGCATTTTTTTTGTTTCTCTAATTCTAACCCATTTTATTTCTAATGGATAAAATTAGGTTTCACATCTAATACCTTAGAATCTTATAAATACATTTTTATAGAGTAGTCTGTATTCAGACTCCAAATTCATAGAAATTCAGACTTTAATTCTTTAAATTCAGGCTTTGAATTCTCTGAAATTTAGACTCTAAATTCTAAAAAATTCATACATGAAATTCTTTAATAATCAGAATAAGAATTCTAAAAAATTCGGACACCAAATTCTGTAAAATTTAGAATGAGTATTCTCTGAAATCCAGACTCTGAATTCTCTGAAATATAGACACAAAAATTTCTAAAATCCTGACTCCATATTCTCAGAAAATGAACATCTGAATTCCATAGAATTCCGACTCTGAATTAGTTAAATTATAAAATACGAATTCCTCATAATTCAAACAAAAAATTCATAATAATTAAGAAGATGAAATCCTATGAATTTAGACCGAGAATTCCATAGAATATACAATCTGAATTTTTCAAAATTCAATCTCTAAATTTATTGGAATGTAGACTCTGAAATCTAAAGAATTCATGTTCCAAATTCTTTGAAATGTAGAATCCAA
Organism: Viscum album; assembly: GCA_963277665.1. Classification (NCBI taxonomy): domain Eukaryota; kingdom Viridiplantae; phylum Streptophyta; class Magnoliopsida; order Santalales; family Viscaceae; genus Viscum; species Viscum album. The sequence goes on along the minus strand of OY728164.1, from coordinate 61,420,132 downwards.
ATATCCATGATTTATAGACTCTAAGTGTTTATTTTTCTAGACTCTGAACATTTGTTTTTTCATGAATCTAGAAAAATGGATTTGGTTAACAAAAAATGTTTTTCATACCCATGTTGTTGTTATGAAAAGATTCCATACAACCCGTTTCTATCCAACCAATTTTTGAGTGACATTGTTATAGGTCCCTCTGAGATTCATGGAAAAATTTGACCATTGGAGTAGGGAGATGACTGTTGGAGAAGTAACCATATATATGATATCATTTGAACGAGCTCAATAAAATGTTGATCACTCTAGATATTTCATACAGTGTAAGTGATTTCTAGAGATAGAGACTCTCATTCATTGTGCATACAGAACATATTGTTCAGCTTTAATTGTGAAACTCTGATAGTTGTTGTCTACAATCGAGGACTTCGGTTGATAGGAAGACAGAGGTGTCGAGTACATTAATGTTCGAGGACGTCCGTGTATAGGAAGACAAAGGTGACAACTACCTTATATTTTGAGGGATTTCAGGGATAGAAATACATATTCTGATATTCCTATCAAGGTATTACCCTAATTTGGTTAAGGTATACTTTCTTGAAATCATAAATCAAGGGACTTTTATCCAATGCTGTTGGATACCATACCCTTTTGGGTTAAAAGATTTCATACTTTATACATGTATTGTTTCATTTTTATTTCCACACCATTTTGATATAGTTAGTAAGTATAAGTTTCTTATACATTATTGTTCTCTAATTTACTATGATTAATAAGATTCAATACGATTTAATGTAGAATCATTTACTTGTAATATTTTCTTCTATTTCATTTCGGGAATCATATTTCTAGAACATAGAATGTTTATAGAACTAGAAAAGTTATTTTGGGTTTACCATGATTAACATTATTAATCATTGTTTTACTTGAGGTTAAAAACAAATGTTTTTAAACTTACCATTCACCCCTAATCTTGTACTTGAGCATCTACAATAATATTTTGATCCTAAAATTGGCATCATAGAAGGTCGCTAAAATACTTATATTCACATATAATTTTTCTCGCTCATGTAATAATTGTCCTAAATATTTTCCATGCTTTGGTTTGTAAATCATGTTTACAAATGAGTACCATTTACATGTTTCTGTGGAAATATATTTTCTTTTAGATGGAAGGAATGAATGTTGGATCGATTGACAATCAAAATACTAATAGACCACATATATTTTATAGGAATTATTATTAATAATGAATAGATCATATTAATAATTTTTGTATTAATACTGGAGTGGACAACTTCGTTATGATAACTGGATATTACTATATTTCTGATAATAAAGTCAAAACCCTTACCAATAATGAAATGTTAAAATATTAACTAAACTATAATGTACACAGATATTTTTTATGTTCCATGACAGTGAATATAAATAGTAAGATATCATCTAGTGAAGCTACTAACTATATCTGAATGAAATTGGAGGATACACATTTTGGTACATCCAAATTTATTGAAACTAGAAGAGATATCTTTAGAGAAATGTATCATGTATTTCTATTTATTTATGAAAAACTATTGTGCAAGGTACATTAATCATTTACAACTATTATAACAATTAAGAAATTATGAGTGATAAAGGTATTGATGATGAAGCTCTTGTAGACATGATTTTAGATATTATTAGTACTGAGTGGGATTCGAAGAGAACAATTATTGATGAGAATAGGTATGTATATCAAATTACTCTTGATGGGATTTTTGGAACATTTCATCAACATGAGACAAGAATGTAAAAGATGCTAATATGAATATGAAGATTTATGGAAATGGATGTGTTGCATTTTCTTATACTAAATCCATGCCTCCTGAAAGGGTTACAGGATTCTAGTCTATGAAAGTCAATGTTTTATCCGATTCTAGTGAAAGTGAATATTCTTAGATTGTGCTATATAATCATGCTCATAGAATGAATAAGATTGTTGGGAAGAAAGGATTTCAATTTATATTTTAGGAGAAAGAAAGAAAATAGATGTAATAATTGGATGTCACATGTTATAAATGCAGAAGAGCTGGGAACAGAAGCCCAAATTGTCTTATACTTAAAAAAAGGAACAAATGGAAAAGCATTCTGAGAGGAATAGAAATAAGTACTACCATGCTAATGCAAATAATGTTGTGAATGATAATGAATCATGAAGTGCCAATGGTGGGTACTCTTCTAATTAATCCTCAGAGTATAAATCTTCTGTTCAAGTGAATATCAATCTACTTGATAAGATAACTATTGAAAATAATTGTCTAATGGTCAATGTACATTATTCTAAATCAATAAATAATGTACCATTGAATGAAAAATATAGTGATAATAAATATTATAAATTTTTAGATTGAGAATCTTCTTCAGATCAATATAATACATTACATACTTATGAAGAAGTGTCTAGGTTTTCTAAAATTCATGTGAATGAAAATTCTAAACTCAAGAAAAAGCATTATGGGGAATATTCCAGAATTTATAATCCAACTAAATATTTATATGGTCATTCTAAATATCTTGATAAGAACAATTTTCATTTCAAATGTGTTTAAAAAACCATGAGGAAATTAATTTTGAGAACGATAAACATTCTAAGGATCTTTAAAATGTAATTTACAAGAAAAAAAATTTGGAGACTAACTCTATTGATAAAACTAATTTTTTTTGTTTATAAAACCTATGTTATTCACCTGAAGACAAAAATAATTTCCATGAGGAAGTGTTTTTCAAACTCTAACAATGTTAAAGAAAATATTTATAAAATGTAATCCCAAATTTGTCCTCTTAGGAATCATTCTGGAATTGGTTATAATCATTCTAATCCTGTTTTATTTGTAATTACTATTTTGTTCCTCAAAGTGGTCCATTATACAATAAATTTCAGTGCGGTAAACATTGGGTGAAATATTGGTATTTAAATAAAAGTTAGTCTTTATGTTTTAATAAATCTTATTTTTCTATGAAATAGTGGATACATAAGATTTTTCTTTCTGAAATTTCCAAAACCAAGAATATTTGGGTTCTAAAAGTCTAACACTTTTATTTTCTGGAAAATAATGATAGTACCAACATCAAACCATGGTTCATGGATAGTGGATGTTTCTAACTTATGACTGGTAACAAAAGTATCTTGGAAAATATTATCAAGAAGAAAGGATTAAAATTACCTTTTGAATATATTGTTCAAGGAGAAATTATTATTATAGGTAACATTGTTATTCTTGAAAAAACATCGATTTCAAATGACTTATTTGTAAATGGTATTAAGAACATCCTCATTAGAATATGTTAATTATGTGATTTAGGTTACCTTGTTTATTTTAGTAATGAAAATTTCCTATTACAAAATTTCAAGTAAGTGTGTATTCTTTCTTCCAACAGGCAAGAAAATGTATACACCTATAACATAGATGATCTTAGAAGACAATAACTATATTGCCTTAGTGAAATAGAAGATCAATCATCATTATGGAATATATGTTTAGAACATTGTAAACCTTAGAATCCTATGTAAAATCCCAAAGAAAATACTAGTAAAGGATCGACAGAAGAATTGATTTTATTGTTGAAAAGTTTGTGATCCTTGACAATATGGAAATAAACATAAATCATGCATTAAATATATCTATGATGACTCAACTTCTGATGCTTATATTTGGTTCAAATGGATATTTTTTGGTTCAACAAAACCGGATTTATTGTTGATAAATATTATGTATTTGTCATTGTTTATTATTACACTAGATTTACATGGGTCTATTTTATGTCAAAGTAATATGATGCTTTTTTTATTTCAAAATTTATAGATCCCAAGTCAAAAATTTGAAAAATATTCCATGGATTACTATTGATTATTAAAAGAGAGGATGATTTAAAAATTATGATTTTGAAACATTGTGTCGTAAAAAGGGAATTACTCATAACTTCTCAGCTCCAAGAACTCCTCAATAGAATGGTGTGGTTGAAAGAATAAAATTAATTAATCAAGATATAACTAGAACCATGTTGAGTGACCATTTTATAGCGAAACATGTTTGTGATGAATCTGTATGTACTGCTACTTATACTATAAATTATGTTTTAATTAGACCTTTTATTAATAAAACCCCTTATGAGTTATAGAAAGGTAAAAAACCCAGACTTTCCTAATCCAAGGTATTTTTATTCAATGTATTCATTCTAAATTCTAAAGATTATTTTCATAAATTCTGACCAAAATTGGATGAATGTATTTTCACAGACTACTCTACAAGCACAAATTCGTATAGTGTTTTTAATAAAAATACTTGTAATGTTGAAGAAACATTACATGTTAAATTTTACAAAATTTGTCATTTTGTTTTTGAAAAACCTCATACTACATCTTCACATGTGTTTTCAAAAATTGTTTATCATCAATTCATAGAGGATTTTTCAAATTAGGAAAATCATCATGAAAATATTTTGGAAGTTTTTATCCTAGAAGACTTCCTACCATATGTTCATGAATAGGTTTTAAAAAACCCAATGAAGTTGTTTCTTATGAATCATTCTAGTTTTAGTATCATAGGTGATGTAACTAAACCTGTAAGGACTAGATGTTCCTTATGAAATGTGGTAGAACATATATCATTCCTTTCCTAATTATATCCAAAAAAGCACAGATTACGCATTTGGGGGAGATGATTGCATTAAAGCCATGCAAGATGAGCTAAATGAATTCTATAGGGATAAAGTTTAAATCATGGTTAAAAGACATAGGAATAATCTGTTATTGGAGGAAAATGGGTATTCTGAAAAAAATGTGATGAAAAATGTATCATTGTATGACATAAGGATATATTAGTTACGAATGGATATAATTGACAAAAATAAATCGACTATGATAAACCTATTCTTCAGTAGCTAGACTTGAATATATTCATATTTTACCAGCCTTTGATGCATTCTATAATTTCAATCATTCTCAAATAGATGTTAAATGATCTTTCCTTAATGGTTATGTTCGAGAGGATGTTTTTCAGAACAACCTCCTATTTTGGAAAATACAAAACATCCTGAAAAAATTTTCAACATTACCAATGATTTATATGGACTTAAACAAGACCCTATAACTTAGTATGATAGACTTGCATGATTTTTTTAAAAAAACTACTATGTTAAGGATAAATGCTGATCCAAACAATTTTATAACGAATTATTTGAATTTTTTTGATTGAATAATTTATTTTATGACATCATATTTGGTTCATCTTAGTAATCATTAACCGATTTTTTCGGTTCTAATGAAATATGAGTTTGAAATGAGTGTGATGGGAGAGTTAACATTTTTCCAAGGTTTTCAAAACTCTAATAAGTTAGAAAAAACATATATATTCCAACATAAGTATATTAAATATATTCATAAAAATTATGGTTATGATAATTCTAATAGTATATGTACTCCCATTGGAACCCGAAATTCAATTGATCTTGATGTAGTTGGGAAACTTGTAGATCAATCATCATTTAGAAGTGTGATAAGAAGTCTAATATAAATGACAACTAGTCATCAAAAAATAATGTTTTCAGAATGATTATATTCAAGATATCAATCCAATTGTATGGAATCTAATTTAAAGGATGTGAAAATAATATTTCGCTATTTAAAATTGAACCATGGATTCTGGATTGTATTATTATTCTAGAAGTTATTTTGTTTTCATAAAATTTTGATTTCTAATAGTTCGTTATGTATATTGGATAGGTAAAATACAATAGATAATTTTAATTTATTAGTAGATTCATTAGTTTCTTGATAATGAAAAAAGAAACACTCAGTAGCACTTTCCACTTCTAAAGTGGATTATGTAGTAGCTGGAAGTTGTTGTGCTCAATTGTTGTAGATGCAACACACACTCCCAAACTATGGTTTGAGTTTTACCAAAACACAAATATTGTGTGATATTACTAGTTTCATTTCCCATTTTAAAAACCCTTCTCATAACTCACATGAAAAACACATAGGTTTTTGGCATCACTTTCATAGAGATCACACACAAGAAGGAGAGATCAATCCTTAATTTATTTGAACGCAAGATCAACTTGATGAGTTTTTCACAAAATCTTTACCCTATGATTGATTTTAATATATTAAACAGCTGTTATGAATGATAACTGTAAGGTATTCTTCCGTATTAGCTTATTTTATAAAACAACCTCATTACACTAAGAAACTCATTTCAATATGGGGAGTACATTTTATTTGTAGTAAAAAAAATTTATAGTCAATTTTTTTGTAGTCAATATTTTTCATAGTCAATTTTTCATTCCATAATCAAAATTTTTGTAATCAATATTTTCATAATTAAAATTTCTGTAATCAAAATTTTCATAATCAAAATTTTTGTAATTTATTTTATTTGATAATTTTTTCGGATTCTATTGTTCTTCAAGAAATTTTTTTGCACATTATGAATAAATATTATTACAATATAGATGGTATGATTTCTCCCTTAAATTTTGGTAATTATGTTTTGACATGTTTTTTTATCTGGTTTAACATAGTTTTTCAGCTTCTATTTTTCTTAAATACGAATGTTTATCATAAAAACCTCCAAATATCATAACATACTAAACTCAATCTCCATCTATCATTTCAATAGTCAGATCTGATCAAGAGTTTTTCAAACGTTGTATCAATCATGGAAGTTAAATTGTTGCCTCAAAGACATATATATGGACACCCACTATGTTTGTCCCACATCATAATTCAAAGCTCTGGCATGCTGAATCCATGCTGCTCCACTTATGGCTATTCTGAATCCTCGTGTTTTTTTTAATTCCGAATGACTGTGAAAGCCTCTCCTAAAAAAGAAATGTCGTATGTAAAGGAAATCCACGAATGGAAAATATACAGAGCAATTTTAGTTAATCCGAAATTATTTTCTATATGTGATTTTATCATTTCAAATAATATCTAGCTCAATGGCGGGTAGATCCAATGTATATCAATACCATTTACACATGATCCTATCTATCTAGAGTTGTTTATTGAATTTTATTATTTTGTGAGAGTCTTCAACGAAGGAGGGAGAGATAATTTTTCCTTCAAGATATATTGAATGACTTGTTACCTTTATTATACCATTTATGTAAGACTTATTAGAATTTTGTATAAGGGAGGAGTAGATTTATGTACCCACAAACTAACACATGTAGTAGGATTTTTGATAAAGATAATTATATAGAATGTATTGGTCTTTTAGTGGTGAAGACTCTGATGATTATCCATCTCTCTACAAACCTATGTATTATTGATCTATGGGTTTGAGGATTTATAATTCCGAAAAACATAGATAAGAATACACTGAAGAAAAATTATATCTATATTCTTGATTTCATGGTGATCTTTAAGAAGATAAACCTGGTTATGTATATCAAGGTTGCAATTTAGAACATCCAGAATGGAAATTTTCAATCTCATATCATCGTATATCTGAAAATTTTCTCTATAATTATTCTTATTTTTCATTAGTCTTTAAAAATTCTTTATATTTCTAAGGAATGAAATTTTAAAGTCATGATGATGAGTAATGATACTCCAAGGAGAGTGAAAGTTGGTTTTTTAGTGAATCTGGAGATTTTTATGATTTTTCTAAATCTGATGTCTATGATCTATAAAATATACTAGATGTTGTTGAAACATCCACGAAATGTGGAACAAAGAGGAAGGTAAAAGAAATCGATGAGAAATTAAAACTTCACATGGCTATGGAAACTCAATATGCACACCCAAAACCAAAGAATCAAAAGACATATCCTGATGAAGTGGTGGATTATTGGAGAGAATAAAAAAAGAACATGATGGAAGGGGATCCTACCTTTGTCTTGGATACTACTGAGGCAAAATATTTGAAGTTGAAGGCATCCATGAATCATGAAATGCAAGAGAATGAAAAGATAAAGAGGAACAAATTGCTAGAGGCTGAAATAGTTCAATCCCTTCTCAAAGTTGATGAAAATGCCTCTGAACAATAACCGGTACCAGAATCATTTTTGAATGAACTACTTCTTGTGACTCTTGTAAAGAAGTTGGTGATTCCGATATAGAATGAGAAGACAAAATCTTTGAAGTGGAATAAGTATAAGAATAATAATAATAATAATGAAGTGGTGATACCGAAGACAAGACAAGGAAAGTATAAGATTATAATGAAAAGGAGATTCTTTTTGAAAAATAATCAATTCAAAATTCTGAAGAAGAGTAATAAAAACATGATAAACTAGGAAAAGAAGAAAAGTTCCATGAAAAAGTAAATAAAATATTTGAAGAGGAGAGTGGAAACCATTAATTCATTCATCCATAGGATGTTATGGGAGTTTTCGAGAAACCAAATCATGAGGAAGATAATATTGTTCAGTTATCAAATATGGACCAAAAATCACCCAATTAAAATGATATTATTCCCTAATCTAAGAAGGTAAACAAGTAGTTGGTTGATACACCTACAAAATTTGTGGTAGAAAGGAATGATGTTGGTTCTTTGTCGAAGAAGAGAGTAGAATACTCACCAACCAAAAACTTTGATTCAGAATTTTCATCACTTAGATAGGATTTCGTGGTACAGTCTTTAAAAAATCTGGTTGATAAAATTCCCTTATTTGAACGTATAGATTTATGATGCTAGATGCTTCAATATTTGTTTAATCAAAAAACAGATTCAGTCACCATGATTATTGATAACATTATAAAGATTGAGATATATTTCAAAACGAATTTCATTGAATATGATGTTAATAAAATATATCACAAGATGATTACAAATTGTTCAAGGAAGAAAATTGAATATCATAGAGTCTTTTATGAATTTTATGACAATGAGAAGGTTTCATTCGACACCGAAGATGGTAATTTTAATGATCATACTATGTTTTTTAAGGAAAATTTGACTCTTGAACAGACAACTCGAAAGCAATATGTCATGGACTTGAATGAGAAGTATAATTCATTGTCCATGAATTCTAAAAGGGAAAAAAATTATCAGAAATGATTTTGAAGAAAATATTGTTAATAAAGAATTTTTCTTGAAGGATTAGGGGGAATTTTTTAAGGCTCACGACAGAAAATTAAAGTCTTGGAGTTGAAAAGCGATGATCATGATCAACAATAGAAGTATTTTGAAAAAGATATAAAGGATCTTAAAAGGCTGAAAATCATCGTGAATAAGTTTATGCCAAAAGAGAAAGTATGATAATTCTCCCAAATCTGATATTTTATTGTATTTATATCAAAGTACAAATTATTTCAACCATAATGCAATTTTGGTTGTTCTTCATATATTTGGTTGTTTAGTACTAATATTTTAGGTACTAATTTTTTTCTATTTCCTGTATTCATTATTAAATATACTAATGCGGTAGAAAGGAATGATTAAAATAATACCATGTATAGAAGTGATTTCCCAATTTAAGGGGGATTTTATCCAAATGAATGTGCTTATAAAAGAAGATTTTCGTATGCAGAAAAATGTAAAATATCATTCAAGAAATCCAGAATATCATCCTTAGGGATTTCCAAACCTAAAGGGAAGTTAGTCATAATGACTATGATTCATAAGAAAAGGGCGATATGTTTTTATGTTCATGTCCATAAAAATTCTATGTCCTAATATTTATTTAACTAATGATTTTTGTGATTTCCAAAATGGGGGATATTGTTGAGTGAATAATGTTTAATTATGGATTATCCATTTCGTCATGTTTTCAAAATCACAAACCCCCTATCTCAAGGAATATTTTATTTTCCATGAAAAATAATCTTTATAAGGAATATTTTATTTCCCATGGAAATTTTATGATATCCTATGATTTCATTGTTCGTTATATAGTTTCTTTAATTCTAAAAGATTTTAGTTATAATGTATAAAAATTGGTTTCACATATAAAACCACAAAATATTATTAATCCATGGTTATAGAGAAATATATTTTTAGACATATAATTCTATGAAATTCAGACTCTGAATTCTCAGAAATTTAGACTCAGAATTCTTTGAAATTTAGACTCCAAATTCACTGAAATTCAGACTCCAAATTCTGTGAATGGCAATGTCCGAATTTTAAGATTTCCAAAATCCTAATTCTGTGAAATTCAGAGTCCGAATTCTTTGATATACAAATTATGAACTCTTTGAAATTCAGACTCTAAATTATTAGAAATTCAGAATCTGAATTCATCAGAATTAAGCCTCTGAATTCCTCATAATTCACACTCCGAATTCCTTAGAATCCAGACTCTAAATTTCATAAAATTCACATGATGAATTCTTTAGAATTCACTCTCCAAATTTATTTGAATTCAAACTATGAAATCAATAGATTTCAAGTTCTAAATTATTTGAAAAATTAATTCTAAATATCCTTGATTTATAGTTTCCAAGTATTTGGTTGTCTAGGAATTGAACATTATTGTTCACTAGAGTCTAGAAAAAAAATTGGTTAAGAAACCATATTTTAATCAACATGTTTATAATTATGAAATGATAACATAAAATCTGTTAATAACCAACCGTTGATTGAGTGAAACGTGTACATTACCCTCTGAGATTCAAGGAAATATATGATTGTTGGAGGAGGGATCCAACCATTTGAGAAGTGCCTATAAATAGGGGCTCATTTATACGAGATCAAAAAACTATTCATCACTATAGAGAATGCATGCTTCTGTTGTGATTTCTAGAGAGAGAGACTATCATTCCTTGTGCATACTGAACATCCTGTTCAACTTTCTTCACCCAACTCTATTTGTTACTATCTACAATTGAGGACTTCAGTGGATAAGAAGATAGGGGCGCAAACTACCTTAATGATCTATGGATTCGGTGGATAGGACGACATTGGTGTTGACTACCTTAATGATAGAGTGCTTGCAGGGATAATAAGACTGATTCCGATATTCCTATCGAGGGATTACCCTAGTATGGGTCAGATATACTTTAATTAATTTTTAAATCAAGGTAAAATCATCCAATGTTTTTGGATTCCCTACTCATAAAATATTTCTAACATGTTACTTGTTTTGTTTCAATATTTTTCCAGCTCTGTTTTGATAATGGTAGAAACTATAAATTTCATATATTTATTATCCCTATATTTACTCTATTTTACATGATTCTATAAGCTTTAGTGTATAATATTTTACTCATTAAATTTTCTTCGGCATCATTTTTGGAACCATATTTCTTGAACAGAGAATGTTTGTAGAAGTAAATGTGGTCATGTGAATTTACCTAGTTTAACATCATTAAACATTATTTTCGTTAATATTAAAAATTAATGTATGTAAACATAATATTCACCCCCTAGTAATTGAGCTTCTAAATTCATATTTAGAGCCTAAAATTTCATTTATCTTTTATTTCGATTTAATATATCTCTATATAAATTTTCATTTAATTCATTTCATATTACCAACCCCTTGATTTGTTCATTAATTAGATAAATACAATGGAAGATTTAATTATTAATTAGTAAAATAATTGAAATTCATGTCCACTTATTGTGGAAACTTGTGTTCAAAATACTAAAATCCATTTATAAAATATTAATTATTATTTGTTATATTAAAACATTGATGAGGTATTTAACCCACTATGGGGTAATATTAATAATACCAATAATTCAATAATATTTTATGTGTCACTATATATATAATTCTTTTCAAGTTTTCATTATTATTAAATAAATTTGGAATTTCAAATCCTCCTATCATAGAATATGAAATGAAAAAACATTGCCCACATAATCAGTACAGTCATCTGAAAAAATAATTTCTTAATGATGAATGAAGTTCCTAGTTTTATGAGTTTAGAGATTATATGATAGAGATGTGTATGAAATAGTCTAAAATTACATTCATATTCTAATCATGTATGTATTTTTATATAGGGGGTCAATTCATTAGATGTATAGGAAATAAAGGGTTACCTAAAATTAGTTCATGTTGACAAACATATAAATGATGTGAGAAATAAAGGGTTCCCAAAATTTCACCCTAGGCTAATTTCGGTATTCCGAATCCCAAAATGAAGTCCATTTTGAAAAATAAAATTTATAAAATTTCAAAAAGTGGTTATTACTATTCATAACAGCTAGTTTTAATAATATTTTAATAGCATATTGTTGTTTAGTGAAACTCGTTATTGCGTACTACACACGCTATTGAGGAAGGTCGTGATTGCGTGTAATGCAAGGAAAGTCACAGATGCGTGTTGTGCAAGCTCCTTTTGGTGTAGCATACAACACAAGACATTAATGAAATTAAAAAGAATATTTTTCATAAAATCTCAGGGTGTTACATTCTTCCCCCCTTAAAATGAATTTCTCCCTTGAAATTCGTCGGGGTTATAAATGGTTTACTATTCAAAAGTTTCTTTAATAGAAACCCACATCGTAAAAAGGAATACCAAAACCAATCATTAAAAAAGAATGTATGAAATGTAACGGTTACCCAAATAAACTAATCATTGGGTTTCCACATAGGTGAAGATATGGATATGGAAGAGACAGCTAACCATCATGTTCTGATGGAGAGTTGTAGGGAACATGGCTATGGAAAAGCCAGAAATCACAAAGCCGTAAATTTGTGACGATCTAAGGTACCATCTGATTCATCAGATATAAGAGAACTAGGACAACATTTTTGGTTTTTAAGATCATTTCCCTAAAGTTGATGAAATTGGAATTAGAAGAAATACTTTAATTATTTTGGTATAGTCTCACCGTTTGTCGTTCTTTGGACAATTTCCACTTCATCTCTTAATGAAATGAAGTTGAATTTGTCATTCGTGATGTGTTAGAAGATCATGTGATAAAATGATGGGTCATTCCATCTGTCTCAAACAAAAGGTTAGAAAAGTTATCAAAAAATAAATAATTCCATCTATAGTGAGATTAATCATATATGGTTCCTAAAATGGACTTATACTTCATATATCACACTGCTTAATATAATAAAACTAGTTTATACTAAACAAGGACTTCCTGTAGGCCAGTGGTAGGTGATAAAGGCCAGTCACACTTCGGTTGTGGGTTCGATTCCCACAGCCTTGTCCGACGGGATGGGCTGTCGCCCGTCCTACAGGTTGTCCTTTTTCTAAAACTATATTACGATAACATCCCATCAATAATATCGAAAAAAAACTTCTATCCTTAAACAGTACTAACTTATTTCCAACATAATCCATTCCAATCTTTAGGCTTATCTATAATATTGTATTCCACTCTCATAATATAGTGAAAATGATTACCAGAGATTTAATACCATTGTTGATCCCCATATATCATAACATATGTTTGGTTGGTCACATTACAAACATTCAAAGTCATTAATCTTGTATTCTCTTGAATACCCATTGAACCTTAGTGAAAACATGAATGCAGTTAAAAGTTAACACCTTCCGCATACCAAAATCCTCAAAATTCTATATACTCAAACCATGATATCACTTAGTCCTTATATCAATCATGAGCTCATGAATACTGTCAAATATTTCATTTTCTCGTTTCCCTTCATTATGCGCATATCATTCTTTTTCCAAAAATATCTCAATCACTTTCCATGGTTACTGGTACCATAAAATTATTGAAAACCACAATAGACCAAAACATAAATATTCCAATATTCCACGATACTATATACAACATTATTTTGGAATCCCATTACATAAACACTTAATCATTCCACCACATCATTTTCATATTCAACATCGCCAATAGTGATCACATGTGACTTCCCTTTTTTCCTTTGCCTTAAATGGATGCTCATGTTGATCATCACTAACCCTTGGAATAGGGAATTTATTAGCATAATGCCCAATTTCCTTTCACTTGAAGCATTAAAGTGTTGGTGGTGCGTTCTCTGCAGTGTTTGCTTTATTCACATCATTAGAAACTCTTTTTCCATTACTTCGACACTCAGCTGCTCGATGACCTTCTTTTACACACTTAAAACATTTTCTAGTCCCTTTAAGACAATCTCCACCATGCTTTTTTCACACATTGAGCATAAGGAAACATTCATCTTCTTTTCACCATTATTCTGAGATTTCTCCTTGACCTCCATCTTTGGTTTCTTGTCCAAACCATGAGATGGATATGTAACACAAACATCCATTTCTACCTTGATAGCACAACGCACAATTTCTACATAGCTACTGAAGTCTCTTATAGCTAATGCCCTTCGAAGACTTGGTTTTAAGCCACTGAAAAATCGATTAACTTTTCTTTCAGGTTGCATGATAAATACAGATGCATACCTTGCAAGCCTTGTAAAATCCGCTTCGTAAATACCAACAGATTCATCATCCATTTGCTTTAGTTCAAGAAACTCATTCTCCATCTTTGTTCGAAGAATACGAGGGAAGTACTTATTGAAAAATAAGTTTTTGAACTCATCCCATTCCATGGACTCAATTTCATCTCTTTGCCTCGTATTCTTCATAAGATTCCACCATTGATCAGCTTCACCTTCCAAACGATATACTGCTAAGAAGACTTTATCATGTTCAGAACATTGAAGAACTGAAAATATCTTTTCAGTAGTACTGATCCATTGTTCAGCAACAAGTGGATCAGAAGACCCACTTAAAGAAGGTGGACGTTGCCTCATGAAGGACTCAATAGAATATTGTTCCCTTCTCTGCTCATTTGGATGTCCAGAATGATTCATAACTTGTGTAAGTATAACAATAAAATTTTTCACTCCATCTCCCATAACATTTGTTTGTTTAGGAGTACAATCATTGCATTGTCCATTGCATTGATCAACACGGTTCCTTCGGGTTCCAGCCATCATCTAAAACCCAAAAAGAATAGTGTGAGAGGGAAAAATCATGCTAGGGGAAACAACATAATAAAGGGGGAGTACCCTCAATATCTAACATCTTAGGTTTAATTCTATGATCGTTAGCGTAATTCTAGTACTATAACCAATACGTATACTTAACCTTAGGGACATCCCAAGACATACCTTAGAAATATCTCTAGGGATCTCACTAATGTTTTCGCATCCTAGTTTCCAAAGGTTGACTAAACCTTTCCTCTGATACCAACTGTAGAGACCCGAATCCTGACGTACATGGACATTACATTACTTTTGCGGAATTATTAGTACATAACAAAAACACACACACAAGGATCGTAATAGTTTAGTGTCTTTGGAAACTCATAATATAATCCTCTAATCATGGTGAAAGATCTTCAACATCTCCCATAAAGATCTTCCTTTTTTTTTACCTAAAACATTTTTTTATATCCTGTGGAAAAGAAAACATAAAAGGGTGAGCTCAAATGCTCAGTAATGGTAAACAAAAGAAATATCAATCACATCGTATACACAAGAACATAACTTTTGGAAATCTTAACCTGCAAAAGGGATCATAATTTCATAATATGGGATAAATCATGGTAGTGAAATGTAATCACAATAATCATAACATAAAACATGAAACTTTGTGGCATACACACATAATCATATAGAATCATATCTTATTAGTCAAGACTCATTGCCAAGACTATCTTAGTGGACAATGTCCATTTCTGAACCGAGTCACCCTCGTTTCAGTCCTGTTTCACTGAATCGGTATAACCTACCGTTCCATCCATTTCTATCTCATGAGATATAAAATATTTATCCAATGCATTGGAGGGAGATATAGGTTGTAACACCCCAAGATTTCTTAGTGTGTTATTTCTTCAAAATAATCCAATAACTTGCACTACACGCAACACCGAGTTCAATCACACCATGACTTACAAAAAAAAATCCATTAAAAGAGGTCATGAATAGTATTAACTAAATTTTAAACTTTATAATTTTAGAATCCATATTATGAGTTTCTTAGTCATAATGCAAGAACAGATTCATTTTCAGTATTACACTTTTATCAACTTTTGATAGTGAAACCTTTTTAAATACAATATTTTAAACTTTTTTACTAAATGGAGACATCAAAAAATTTAAAATGAAACTTCCCAAGCTTCCACGGTACGTTTCCCTTCGAATAATGCGATAGCGTGTGTTGTACGCAACCTCGAGTTATAACACACCATAACCAATCAAACTAGCCGTTATGAATAGTAATACCTACTTTTTGAAATCATATATATTTTATATTTCAAAATGGACTTCATTTTTGGATTCGGAATATCGAAATTAGCCTAGGGTGAAATTTTGGTACTTTTCGGATAACTTTTATATTTTGATGAATAGTGAAAATTACTAAATTTTAATTAAAAACACCTTTTTTAATCAAAATAATTAATAGTGAGAAATTATTAATTTTAGTGGTTTTAAAGTATATTTAGAATATATTTTTACCATTTAATATAATGTTGGTCATTGGACATAATTTTACAATTAAACCGAACATAAACAAGTGTCAATCTTTTGATAGTTATTATCTCTTAAAAACACGCTTTTTGTTTTGACAGCGGGAATTAATTTTAAATTAATTTCTGCCACTTCTGTGTTTTGAATTTAGAAAAATGGATTCCATATTTGGAATCAGGATGTCCAAATTGTGTAAATAGGTAACTTTTATTTTTAGACATTTTGAATAATTACTGTGGTAAATATTTTATTTACCATGGTTAAGGGTAAATCCGGTAAATAAGGGTTAAAAAAATAATATTATAATAATAAAAATTAACCTAAAACGTGTCCTAACCTTATTGGTGGACACATACCCGACCATGAGCATCCTTGGGTCAATTTGGGGACCCCTTGGATCCACTTGTATGTGGTAGGGACACTTTATATTAATAAAGTTAAAATAAAAATAAAAATGGCATAAGCTTACATCTTTTAGAAGAACAATTTTTACATAGGGTTATACATGTTGGATTTTCGATTATAAATATTCATTAGAAAGCTAAAACGATTTCCTACATAATGATATTTTATTTATAATTTTTAGACATCAAATAATTTAAATTATTAATGACACAATAATGATGCAATGTTTACCTCATTAATAAATCATTTAAATAAATAAGATTATAATGATTAAAATATTATCTAAAACCTGTCCAATTCTTATTGGTTGATGTTATTTAGAATATGAGTCATCTTATCTTCGACCTCAATGATTTTTGGACCATTATAAACCGAATATAATTATATTATAAAGTAATACTTTCACTCTTTCCTAAAGAGCCCCTCTTCTCCCTTATAAAAAGAGACCACTTCTACTCATTCCTCACACCTCTCATGACACTTGGCTCGTCCACACTCTTCCCAAATATGCTCCCCACATCCCTCTCCTCCTCCTTGAAGCTTCCCTTTAGGCAGAAAGCATTTCAAGAAGTCCTTTGGTTCCAACCAAAGTGAGTTACCTAAATTAAAGGTAACGATTTCTCTTAAATTATTTTCATTTATTTTGCTTCTCCAACCCCCAAACTCTTTTTATTTCCTTTCTTTTGTAACAACACCAGTATCCTGAATATACTAGGATGTTGTTATAAGAAGGATTCAAACTATACATACACAAAACTCCATCTAATGGATGATGAACATAATGTTTCTGTGGATGGCAAACTAACGCCTCACGAAACGATGATTGTTCAAATACATCTTACCGCCTATCATGGTGGCCATTATGATGGCTCTATAATTAAATATGATATTAATGATATATATTTTATATATAAGCTTCTGTAATTCCATTTTATTTCATACCATTATTCGTTTAATGTTGTATATACATACGATAATTTCATTTGAGGAAGTGCGGACTACCGCCCCCTTAAAATGATATGACTCGTTCATACCACACATGGAACGTATAAAGGATGGTGTTAATGAACTTAAGTAACATATATAAAATATTATATTATACTGGAATAGTAATATACCTTTGTATCATTTGGATTAAATTCTTTTAAAATAAAAATTAAATGGAAGTAGCGTTCGTGCGTACGTACGGACTACCGTCTCCACGAACGCGGTGAGATCCATCCTCCATCGTATCCATTCAAGTCTTATTCTCATTTTAGGGTTAAAAATAATGTTAATATCATTCTGATTATGAATAAGATATAATCTATCCATTACAAACATGTCTTACGTAACCAAACATTTAAGAAGAACGAATCGATTATCACCCGAAACGACGATAATACTAAAATATTATTAATAAAGCAATGTTAAAAGAACATATATGATATCATATTAATGTATATGATTCTTGTATAATTTAATAACAATTATTTCACCATTATACAGGAGGTTAACCTACCCCAACCAAGGAAAAGTACAAGGTAAGGGATTTTCTTATCTCACTTTCAATTCCGTGAGATTTCCATTGTTCGCCACTAAATTATTGAAAGTGGTATATTGTGTACTGAAATTTGATATATATTATCATTATTCTCCTTATATTCATGTATTCTGAAAATCATTTGGTGGTTATTGACTTTTGGTCATACGACTCAGTTGATTAACGTGGTAAGGGGTTTTCATCTCACTCCTTATTCCCGTGAGATTCATGCCATATTGCCACCATTACCTTTTGTGTGGTGTATGTACTGCCCATAATTATATTCTTTGTGTAATACACTCTAATTTATGTGTACTTGCATATTCATTGTATGATACCTCTTTAATGGGTTGTATGTTTCATAAGTTACCAAACTGGTAAGGGTTATTTCACAATATCTTCATTACACGAGGTTGTTTATACGTAATAATCTACTGAGATCTCGTTATCATCCATATCCATGTTTCATCAAAATGTATTTCAAAACATTTTTAATATTTAAAAGACTATGGGTTAAAGTTATTTATACCCTTGTTTGACTTTTTATAAGAGGTTTATAAGGGAATCTTTCCGTTGTTTTCCAAACAAGGTGCTTTTTAACCTTTTCGACAGAATTAAGATAAGAATGTTTTTTTAACTTATACGGCGGGTGCGGTTATTTTCCGCCGTTATAAAATCGTCAAAGCTTACCTTAAAAGCTTATAAGATTATTTTCAAAGAAAATGTTTGATTGGATCTTAAATGATTTCAAAATAAAAGGAGATATTTCTTTAAAAAGAATTTTGATTTCATCAATGTCAACATCCTTTGATGGGTTTTAAGATTATTTGAAGTTGATTTATTATGATACAAAACTTCTATATTGTTTTGAAGGTTTTGTGATATGTTTGACTATGGATGTTCTATTTTTATACCATTCATAGTTTATGGTGAAAGTATTGACATTTCGTATGCTAGTTCCAATAAGAATGTTTATGTTATATTTCAATCTTTACTTCATATGAATGTGTAGGACAAGTATGTTCCAGGTTGGGGACTGGTTAAAGTAATCCCTCCAGGTTGGGGACTGGTAAAAGTAAGCCCTTCATGTTAGGGACTGGTAAAAGTAAGCACTCCGGGTTGGTGTCCGGTTATTAGAGGCACTCCGGGTTGGTGTCCGGTTATTAGAGGCACTCCGGGTTGGTGTCCGGTTATTAGAGGCACTCCGGGTTGGTGTCCGGTTATTAGAGGCACTCCGGGTTGGGTTCCGGTTATAGTTAGCCCCAAGGTCTTGGGAAGAGGCCTTGAAAAGTAATTAAAGTTTAGCATTATGCATTCCAACATTATGAAAGTGGTTATTGATTTTGCATGTGATTATTCGATTAGTAGAATATCCATGTGAATAAGTAAATGGCATTATCTAATTTTATTTATGCCATACTATGTTAAAAGTTCAAGTTTAAAATGCTTTTGTTTTAGTTATACATTGCCTTAAATGTTTATTCCTATTTATGAATGTTTCCGCTATATTGTTATCCTTACTGGGCATTTGAGCTCACCCCTTTTCTATGTTTTATTTTTCCCAGGAAGTGAAGAAGTAAATTATGAATGACCTGCAGGGATATTATGAGGGGATTATAGTGTGGACTGTGGAAACATTATGTTGTTGTAGTAGTTTTTCATTTTATGATGTAATGTAAAACTTATGAATATATCTAGTGTTTCCAAGGCTACTAAACCAATCGGTCTTTCGAGATTTGATCTTTCTTGTGATCATGCCAATGTTATGTAATAATGCACCGACTCTAGGCAACTAGGGTCGGGGCGTTACAGTTGGTATCAGAGGAAGTTTAGTACAAACCTTGGAAGCTAGATTTAGATAAACTCTGATTAGAGCACGTAGACCTAAGATGAACTTTGAGGATTAGTATAGAAGAACTTCCTAGAATTTTGGTATTGTAGAGATTTTGTGAGTTTTCCAAGCAATACATCCCTGTCTGGATACGAGCAGGTAGAGGCGGCTCTGGCACAGATGTACCTAGGGGTAAAACCCGAAAACACCGCTTTGAGCTAGACTCGAACGGGAACTGGTGCACGACAACGGGCCTTGCTGCACTCTTGGTTACGACACTCCCGGGGGATATGCTTAGGATAACTCTCATTTTCTTTACAAATCATTATGAAGGGTTTATGAGTATATACTTCCTCAAAGAAAACATTTTTATGATTATGGATTATATCCATAAATAGTTCAATTTATGTTAAGTGTTTTATAAGTATGGGATTATGTATTCTGATTCATAAACTGATCTAGTTTATGCCATTGTTTAGAAATGGCGCCCAGTAGAAGGAATGAGAACTCCAGAAATACACATGATTCAAAGAGAAGGAAGGATCATATCTTTCATGGTCTTAAGCTAGAATTTATAAGAGAAATAGTCTCCCATGTATTATCATCATATGAAGAAATAATATCATGTGTTGATAAGATAAGTAAAGAGTTTACTGAGTCCTATGGCTTTGAAGGGAATCAAGAGATGAAAAGGATGGAAGAGAGAAAGATGGATAAAGGGAAAAGGGAAAAGAAGAATTTTCCCATATGTGGTAACTGTGGAAAGAAACACCCTGGAACTTGCCTGAAGGAATGGGAGTTTGTTATAAGTGTGGAGGAAAAGAGCACAAAGTACATGACTGCAAGGGTAAGAAAATGGTTTTAAATGTACAATGCTTCATTTGCAAGGAGTTTGGACACTACGCGAACCTATGTCCCAGTCATCAGAATGTGCCGCAAATGATGTTATTGGATAATAATCAAGTTATGATACTACCACAGATGAAGAGGAATGATTAGAGTTCTTATTTTGATTATGTCAATTGAGTGTTGTATCAACAATGTACTTGTTACAATAATCATGGAGTATATAAGGATTGTACTACAGTACTATTTCATTAAGGACTTGAGATTGTGTGGAACAAAGAAAAGTGACTCAATAGCAGGATAAATTTTTGGAAAATATATGGTTGAGAGAATGATAAATCATAATATAATTCTGATACTGAGGTAGTGATTTTGGAATAATATGTGATTGTTTTGGATAAATTATATTGGATATTCTTGACTACCCTGGAACTGATTAATGATTTGTATATTCCATCATTGTTGGGGTTTAAAACATTTTTGGATTAATGAAGTATATCCAGCTTTCTATATGGAATAAGGGAGCATGAATGTAATCAATAAGGAATATGGTAATTCAGGATGTTTCGGTGTATTAAAAGAATACATGATGAAGGTATTCATATGCTATTACGGGGTAAAAAGGTTCTACATTATGTTTACCTTACTTATAAATGTTGGACTGTGAGTTTGGATAGAAGTATTTTGGATAGTTCTAGTTTGGATTATTTTGGATTTCCATAAAAGGACAACCCGAAGGTCGGACGGCAACCCGTCATGTCCGGCAAGGCTGTGAGGCTTGAACCCGCAACCGAAGGGCGACAAGGGTGTATCACCTACCACTGGCCCACGAGATGTCCTGGATTAAATAATGTAGTTTTTATTAAAAGATCTTGTAGATGAATTATAAATTCGTTTATTTTGGAACCCTATACGAATAGTGTAAATAGAATTTTTTTTACATTCTATTATCTTTTAGAATGAAAGATGAGTTTGTGGTAGAAACTTATTAATGGATAAAACTCTAATTATAAAGTATGTATATCTCCTTATGATCTTAGCCAATCTCATAAATAAATTCCTCAATATTAAGAAAAGCAACTTAGAACAAAAATGTTTTCCTAGATGGTAACTTAAATCGTCACTAATTTATGGCTTTGGGATTGTTGGCCTTTTTATAGCCATGTTCTCTACCACTATCCATCAGATAATTGATGGTTAGATTTTTCTTCCATATCCATATGTTCCTACATGGAACCCTAGTATGTGTTATTTTCGGTAATCTTCATACTTTCGACTCTTTATTTTAAATAAAGGCCTCATTAATTCATTTTTCGATGTGGGATTTCAACTAAGATATTTTGAAACGTCAAAAATGTGTTATCCTAATACCCTATGTTTTGTTGAACCAATGGTATTTCAAATCATCATAGATTGATGAATTTAAGGACCTCAATTTTATACTTGTTTGTGATTGATGCCCTCAATCACTACCTATAAATATTTACGTTTTTCCTCCGATTATATGTCTCCAATTTCCACCAATGTTCTCCTAATCGAGATCATAATTTGGTGGTGACCCTTTCATTTCTCTTTTCCTCATATTAAGACTAAATTTTAGTAACCCAATTTCCGATGTGGGTTTTCCCACAAATATATTTTCTATTTTCAACCTTTTATTTTCGAAAAACAATTTCAAATTGCGAGGACGCAATTTATTGAAGCAGGGGAGAATGTAACACCCCAAGATTTCATAGTGTGTTTTTTTTCAAAATAATCCAATAACTTGCACTACACGCAACACCGAGTTCAATCACACCATGACTTACAAAAAAAAAGCCATTAAAAGAGGTCATGAATAGTATTAACTAAATTTTAAACTTTATAATTTTAGAATCCATATTATGAGTTTCTTAGTCATAATGCAAGAACAGATTCATTTTCAGTATTGCACTTTTATCAACTTTTGATAGTGAAACCTTTTTAAATACAATATTTTAAACTTTTTGACTAAATGGAGACATCAAAAAATTTAAAATGAAACTTCCCAAGCTTCCACGGTACGTTTCCTTTCGAATAATGCGATAGCGTGTGTTGTACGCAACCTCGAGTTATAACACACCATAACCAATCAAACTAGCTGTTATGAATAGTAATACCTACTTTTTGAAATCATATATATTTTATATTTCAAAATGGACTTCATTTTTGGATTCGGAATATCGAAATTAGCCTAGGGTGAAATTTTGGTATTTTTCAGATAACTTTTATATTTTGATGAATAGTGAAAATTACTAAATTTTAATTAAAAACAACTTTTTTAATCAAAATAATTAATAGTGATAAATTATGAATTTTAGTGGTTTTAAAGTATATTTAGAATATATTTTTACCATTTAATATAATTTTGGTCATTGGACATAATTTTACAATTAAACCGAACATAAACAAGTGTCAATCTTTTGATAGTTATTATCTCTTAAAAACACGCTTTTTGTTTTGACAGCGGGAATTAATTTTAAATTAATTTCTGCCACTTCTGTGTTTTGAATTTAGAAAAATGGATTCCATATTTGGAATCAGGATTTCCAAATTGTGTAAATAGGTAACTTTTATTTTTAGACATTTTGAATAATTAATGTGGTAAATATTTTATTTACCATGG
This sequence comes from Viscum album, assembly GCA_963277665.1. NCBI lineage: Eukaryota > Viridiplantae > Streptophyta > Magnoliopsida > Santalales > Viscaceae > Viscum > Viscum album. The sequence goes on along the minus strand of OY728164.1, from coordinate 61,396,507 downwards.
TTAAGGGTAAATCCGGTAAATAAGGGTTAAAAAATAATATTATAATAATACAAAATTAACCTAAAACGTGTCCTAATCTTATTGGTGGACACATACCCGACCATGAGCATCCTTGGGTCAATTTGGGGACCCCTTGGATCCACTTGTATGTGGTAGGGACAATTTATATTAATAAAGTTAAAATAAAAATAAAAATGGCATAAGCTTACATCTTTTAGAAGAACAATTTTTACATAGGGTTATACATGTTGGATTTTCGATTATAAATATTCATTAGAAATATAAAAAGATTTACTACATAATGATATTTTATTTATAATTTTTAGACATCAAATAATTTAAATTATTAATGACACAATAATGATGCAATGTTTACCTCATTAATAAATCATTTAAATAAATAAGATTATAATGATTAAAATATTATATAAAACCTGTCCAATTCTTATTGGTTGATGTTATTTAGAATATTAGTCATCTTATCTTCGACCTCAATGATTTTTGGACCATTATAAACCGAATATAATTATATTATAAAGTAATACTTTCACTCTTTCCTAAAGAGCCCCTCTTCTCCCTTATAAAAGGAGACCACTTCTACTCATTCCTCACACCTCTCAAGCCACTTGGCTCGTCCAAACTCTGCCCAAATATGCTCCCCACATCCCTCTACTCCTCCTTGAAGCTTCCCCTTAGGCATAAAGCATTTCAAGAAGTCCTTTGGTTCCAACCAAAGTGAGTTACCTAAATTAAAGGTAACGATTTCTCTTAAATTATTTTCATTTATTTTGCTTCTCCAACCCCCAAACGCTTTTTATTTACTTTCTTTTGTAACAACACCAGTATCCTAAATATACTAGGATGTTGTTATAAGAAGTATTCAAAATACACATACACACAACTCCATCTAATGGATGATGAACATAATGTTTCTGTGGATGGAAAACTAACGCCTCACGAAACGATGATTGTTCAAATACATCTTACCGCCTCTCATGGTGGCCATTATGATGGAACTATAATTAAATATGATATTAATGATATATATTTTATATATAAGCTTCTGTAATTCCATTTTATTTCATACCATTATTCGTTTCATGTTGTATATACATACGATAATTTCATTTGAGGAAGTGCGGACTACCGCCCCCTTAAAATGGTATGACTCGTTCATACCACACATGGAACGTATAAAGGATGGTGTTAATGAACTTAAGTAACATATATAAAATATTATATTATACTGGAATACTAATATACCTATGTATCATTTGGATTAAATTCTTTTAAAATAAAAATTAAATGGAAGTAGCGTTCGTGCGTACGTACGGACTACCGTCTCCACGAACGCGGTGAGATCCATTCTCCATCGTATCCATTCAAGTCTTATTCTCATTTTAGGGTTAAAAATAATGTTAATATCATTCTGATTATGAATAAGATATAATCTATCCATTACAAACATGTCTTACGTAACCAAACATTTAAGAAGAACGAATCGATTATCACCTGAAACGACGATAATACTAAAATTTTATTAATAAAGCAATGTTAAAAGAACATATATGATATCATATTAATGTATATGATTCTTGTATAATTTAATAACAATTATTTCACCATTATACAGGAGGTTAACCTACCCCAACCAAGGAAAAGTACAAGGTAAGGGATTTTCTTATCTCACTTTCAATTCCGTGAGATTTCCATTGTTCGCCACTAAATTATTGAAAGTGATATATTGTGTACTGAAATTTGATATATATTATCATTATTCTCCTTATATTCATGTATTCTGAAAATCATTTGGTGGTTATTGACTTTTGGTCATACGACTCAGTTGATTAACGTGGTAAGGGGTTTTCATCTCACTCCTTATTCCCGTGAGATTCATGCCATATTGCCACCATTACCTTTTGTGTGGTGTATGTACTGCCCATAATTATATTCTTTGTGTAATACACTCTAATTTATGTGTACTTACATATTCATTGTATGATTCCTCTTTCATGGGTTGTATGTTTCATAAGTTACCAAACTGGTAAGGGTTATTTCACAATCTCTTCATTACCCGAGGTTGTTTATACGTAATAATCTACTGAGAGCTCGTTATCATCCACATCCATGTTTCTTCAAAATGTATTTCAAAACATTTTTAATATTTAAAAGAATATGGGTTAAAGTTATTTATACCTTTTTTTGACTTTTTATAAGAGGTTTATAAGGGAATCTTTCCGTTGTTTTCCAAACAAGGTGCTTTTTAACCTTTTCGACAGAATTAAGATAAGAATGTTTTTTTAACTTATACGGCGGGTGCGGTTATTTTCCGCCGTTATAAAATCGTCAAAGCTTACCTTAAAAGCTTATAAGATTATTTTCAAAGAAAATGTTTGATTGGATCTTAAATGATTTCAAAATAAAAGGAGATATTTCTTTAAAAAGAATTTTGATTTCATCTATGTCAACATCCTTTGATGGGTTTTAAGATTATTTGAAGTTGATTTATTATGATACAAAACTTCTATATTGTTTTGAAGGTTTTGTGATATGTTTTACTGTGGATGTGCTATTTTTATACCATTCATAGTTTATGGTGAAAGTATTGACATTTCGTATGCTAGTTCCAATAAGAATGTTTATGTTATATTTCAATCTTTACTTCATATGAATGTGTAGGAAAAGTATGTTCCAGGTTGGGGACTGGTTAAAGTAAGCCCTCCAGGTTGGGGACTGGTAAAAGTAAGCCCTCCAGGTTAGGGACTGGTAAAAGTAAGCACTCCGGGTTGGTGTCCGGTTATTAGAGGCACTCCGGGTTGGTGTCCGGTTATTAGAGGCACTCCGGGTTGGTGTCCGGTTATTAGAGGCACTCCGGGTTGGTTTCCGGTTATTAGAGGCACTCCGGGTTGGGTTCTGGTTATAGTTAGCCCCAAGGTCTTGGGACGAGGCCTTGAAAAGTAATTAAAGTTTAGCATTATGCATTCCAACATTATGAAAGTGGTTATTGATTTTGCATGTGATTATTCGATTAGTAGAATATCCATGTGAATAAGTAAATGGCATTATCTAATTTTATTTATGCCATACTATGTTAAAAGTTCAAGTTTAAAAGGCTTTTGTTTTAGTTATACATTGCCTTAAATGTTTATTCTTATTTATGAAAGTTTCCGCTATATTGTTATCCTTACTGGGCATTTGAGCTCACCCCTTTTCTATGTTTTATTTTTCCCAGGAAGTGAAGAAGTAAATTATGAATGACCTGCAGGGATATTATGAGGGGATTATAGTGTGGACTGTGGAAACATTATGTTGTTGTAGTAGTTTTTCATTTTATGATGTAATGTAAAACTTATGAATATATCTAGTGTTTCCAAGGCTACTAAACCAACCGGTCTTTCGAGATTTGATCTTTCTTGTGATCATGCCAATGTTATGTAATAATGCACCGACTCTAGGCAACTAGGGTCGGGGCATTACATAGGTCCAACCCATCTCATAATGATACCATTCTTATGTGTGCCACAAAATCATAAACCATACATCATAACATAACCCATGTAATAAAAATGGGAATCTTAAACATCATGACATCATAAAACAATTCATAAAGGAATTAATAAAAATAATTCCATCACAACATAATCAAATATATGTAATAATAGGGATAGAAACAGAACCCTATGTTATCTTATATGGAAAATAGTTTTTATAAAATGCTTGAACTCCATTCTTGAGGAAAATATCCTTTCTTCTTCAAAATCAATATTTTTCACAAAATGTCATGCAATTTTAAAAGAAAGAGATTTTATTGAAAATAGTGATGAAATATTTTGGAGGAAGCGTCATGAAAATAAGGCTTTATAAAACCGTAATAATCCATTCGTTCCGTATAAGTTAAAAAAACATTCTTCGTGTACTTTTGTCGGAAAAGTCAAAAAGTACCTCGTATGAAAAACGACAAAAGATTCCTTTCATAATTTTTACTAAAAACTCACCGAAGGGTAAAATTTGATTTAAACAATTATAGGTGGATGGAAATAATATTACATATTGAGTAAACATGGATGTGGATGATAAAATACACCCCAGTAAATTTCAAAGTATAAACAATCTCGGATAAAAATGAGATTGTGATATTTCCCTTACCTTAGGTCCGATTTTCTTCGTATGTGTCCGAACCTCCAGTATAATGATTTAAATAATGTCATTGACTTATTACTGAATAATATTCATTGTTATTATATCATATATGGTTCACATATGACTTTATATTACCCGTTCTATTGTAAATTCATGTTAAAGTAGCATTTTGGGTAAAATCGTCTCATTTGTCATTCGTGTTTTAACTTGTAATTATTAATATGATTACATAGATCATTATTACATAATTATAGAATATAAAACATGATTTATAAATAATATATATTCATAATATACATATATATAATGGATCGATAAATGGAAAGATATACACCGTTCATGGAGAGGGTAGGCCGTACGTACGCATGAACGTTGTTTTCTTTTCGTTATTGAATTGCGTGGAATTAAGTAGATGACATACATATATATACACATAAATCCAGTAGCTTTATAATTTCATATATTTCATTATTATTGCTTATATATACTTTATAATCATTCTTAAATGGTTAACATGGAGAATGAATCACATCGCGTCGTGGAGACGGTAGTCCGTACGTACGCACGAGCAATGATATCATTTCCATAATTATTGAATTGAATTGGAGTGGATAATAAAATAAATCAGAATCATTATGATGTTATAATAACTATTTATAGTTATTCTTTACACCATAATACCCATCCATGTACGGTGTTGGTGGAAAAAACAGATTACACCACGGCGTGGAGACAGTATTCCGTATGTACGCACGCGCGGTGATTTTGTTTTCCGTAGGATGGATAGATGGTGAAATATGGTTGTTTCATACTTATAATAACATATCAGTATATGAGTGATACTGATGTTATTACTTCATAATGAAACAACCTAAGAAGAAGAAGTGGAAGAAGAAATAAAGTTGAAAGATTCAGTAACGGAAATTACCTCTTCTTTGGAGCACCTCTTTGAGACCTCCTCTTAGGGAACTAAAATTGGTCTTTGAGGAAGACCAGTACCTCTATGATGTTGCTAGGGAAGTGGAGAGGAGAGTTTTGCAGGGTTTGGCCGAGCTTTACGGCTCAATGTTGTGTGAGGAAGAGAGGGAGGAGGTGCCCTTTTATAAGGGAGGAGAGGGGTACCTTTGGAATAACAAAAAATATTATTTTATTATAAAGTCAACTTCGGTTTTAAATAGCTCCAAATTGATATATTTATAATATAATGTGGGGATGGGTCTAAATCCTCTCATCCAATAAAATTTAGACCAGTTTAGGTTCTTATTTTAACCTTATCATTTAGATTTAACATTAAGTTAAATAATTGTACTTTTACCGTGTCTTCTTGTGTTCTTACACTATAAGGTTAATAAACTTACTATAAGAAGCCAAAAGAACCCCAAGTTGTTTATTATTAATATATATAGCCTTATCTAAGTCATTTGGCCGAACCTTAGATTTTTAGAAATAAAATAACAATTAATAATATAATATTTGTTTTCAAAACTATTTTATGTCAATTTTGACACTATTTAGTAATTGATTTTTGTGAAAATCATAACAGAATGATAAGATCGAAAAAATTTAATTAAATAAATACTAACATGTCATATTAACATATAAAATTAGTGGAATTCATAAAAAGTCTCAAATTACATTTATTTTGGTGTTTATAACATCAATTATGTCAATATTTCATTAAGAAGATAATTACTGCATCATCATTGTGTCATAAATAAATTAACTTATTTAATGTCTAAAAATTACAAATAAAATAACATTATGTAGGAAAGCTTTTTAGCTATATAATGAATATGTATAGTCGAATTTATCTTATGTATAACCCCATATTAAAAATTATTTACTTATTAAACTTTGATTTTAACTATTTTAACCCTTCTTTAAATAAATTAATAATAAATGTCCTAATCTAATCCAAGTGGGCCTAAATGGTCATATTTTATTCCTAAGTTTGTTTTTGGTCTAATTTCACTTATACAATAGAATTAGGACATGTGTTAGGGTAATAATAATATCATCTTTACCCTTAATTACCCTATTTACTTTTAACCGTGGTAAAAAAAGTAAAAAGTTACTATTCACCAAAAATTATTTTCATCTCATTGAACCACATTTTAGTCCTTGATATTAACCGTGTCTCTCGGATTTTCGAAATTCCATTCACAGAAGCGGTAAAATTAAGTTTTATGCAAAATTCAGTTTTTAACCTACCACTTAGTGGTTTCACTATTCATTAAAAATTGAAAGTTTCCAGAAAAATACCAAAATTTCACCCTAGGATAATTTCAGTATTCTGAATCCAAAAATGAAGTCCATTTTGAAAAATATAATTTATATAATTTCAAAAAGTGGTTATTACTATTCATAACGGCTAGTTTTAATAATATTTTAATAGCATATTGTTGTTTAGTAAAACTCGTTATTGCGTACTACACACGCTATCGAGGAAGTTCGTGATTGCGTGTAATGAAAGGCAAGTCAAGGATGCGTGTTGTGCAAGCTCCTTTTGGTGTAGCATACAACACAAGACATTAATGAAATTAAAAAGAATATTTTTCATAAAATCTCAGGGTGTTACAACATATTTATAAGAGAAAAAACAAGGAGCTTTACGCGGTAAGTGAGATTAATCCTGGATTATATGAAGATATCCCAAAAATAATAATTGGATTTTTATAACTACATTATATTTTAAAAATTGTATGTAATAAGAATTATGAGGCTCATATTACATTAAAACAATTATCAAGTAGGGGTAAGCCCTGTCAACTATGATAAACTAAGAATATTTTCATCTCAAATTTGAGGAAAAATCAAATATGAATAGTTTGAATCTCATTGTCATATATGAAATATATTTAAAACATCATCCACATGTAACCTAATAGTACTATAAAAGTATCCCAATCACATATCATAGAAAAATATATTCAACCACATAATGGACTAACCATGTAAAGGAGGATCTTGGATATAAAAAGGGAAGATGTATCTACAAACATAGATTTTTACTACATTATAATTTGATGATGAAGGAAGAAGAACTAGACATTTGGAGGAATCATGAGAAAATACCCACTTAAATTTTGGATTATCATATTTAAACAATAAATACAAGGGAGAGAACAAATATTTGGGGAATCCACAATGAATAATATTATATGATTCTATAACCAAACTCTTATGTTCATCATTACATAAAATACGATTTTATTTTTTATTTCTTGTAATTATTCACCCATGATCTCTTAAAAATATTGATAAAGTACTACTTAATCACTTATGGATAGTTTAGTGTGATCATTATTTTCATTAGTGATTTATATTTCCTTGTTAAATTAAGATGATTTCTAGAAAGTGAATGGATATTTGTAATAATATTTTTATATGATTGATTCCCATAGTATTATTAATAATATATTTTTTTAGCTATTCTTAATTATTACATTCATCACTCTCTATTTTATCTAAAAAATGATGTCGTCTGGTCGATCATTGTGGAATAATAAGTTATTTTGGACCATTGTAGAGGTTTATTTATTCATTTTTTGGAAGTATAATGACTATACTCGATTTATGTGACTTAATTTGTCTTGGAATGACAGTGTATTTGGGTTAGTCACTTGATCATGGATGGATTTCTATCACAACACATAGATTGAAAAATGAAAAATTCATTTAAATATTCATTGATTCAATAATAATTTAAGAAATGATTTTAAATTAGTGGTTTAATTTTATTTATGCAATCAAATTAAAGAGACTAATTTTTTCTTAACTATTTATCCAAAATAATGAGAAAATATTGGAAGAATACTTTTTGAAAAAATATTGTTTAGAAAAAAAATCGGCTTTTCTTGATTTTTTAAATTTTAAAATTTTCAATTCAGTTTTCCCACCAAACAATTTTTGATTTTTATATGATTTAATTAAATGTATTAATAATTTATTAGTATATGGGATAGAAATTCAACACCACTGATATATCCTATGATATTTTACTTGGACAAATTCCATATTAAAAAATATTATTTGAAATATATTCCCTTTAATAAGGTCTTAATTAAACCAAAATTGAGACTCATTTGAAGGATCTCAAACATGTTTCCAATTCAATTTAATCTCTATAAAATGATAATAAATCCTTGATCATGAGAATAAATATAAATGGAACTCATATCTTGTTTATTCCATATGATATAGCATGAGTGTCCTTGTTATTTAGTTTTTTGTTAAGGTGTGATTAATCATAGATATAAATGACATACAATTGGGTAAAGTGATCGGTTCACATTAGTACTTATTTTAGATATTAGTCCATTCTATTTTAGGTATTATTATATTGTATAACGATCAACAATATATGTATTAAGATTCCCCTAAAACATAAAATTTGAATTATAATAATAACATAGAAGTAAAATCACCTCATAGTGATCATCAAAAGTTGGGACAAAACTATAAGACAAAAAAACAAAGATTTGGAAATGATTTTTCAAAATATGAATGATAACCAATGAGGATGATTTTTAATTATCTTTATAGAAAAATGTATTAAAAAATGTATTTGTGTTGAGCTATCTAATTCAATTTATTTTGTTTGTTGTATAATTATTGATATATATTAATCTTTTATACATGTGAGTAACAAATTATACGATATTGTATTTCATTTTTAAAGAGGTTTTTTATAAAGGGGATTTGATCATATAAAGATATATAATCCCTAGCTTGTTTTAGAATTTATCTGATACTTGTTATTTGGTCCATGATGATAGATAAGGGATGAGTAATTTATATATCCAATAACATTTAACATGATTTGAAATGAGTTATTTAACGATTAACATAATTGGATAGGGAATCTGCTATGAATTTTATTATGATTACACTTATTGATGTTTTATGTTAGAATAGTAACTATCTAACACATTGTATAAATGAAAATATGAATAGTAGAATTATAAATTTTACAGGTGGATATAATCACTATATTATTTAATAATATTAATGAATTATCTATACTTTTCTGATATCTAGATATTTAAGAAATATAAGATACCATATATATAAAACATTTATGTCTGATAGTATATGATATGATTCACTAGTCAATGAGTTGATCCTAAAGAGGACATATTATATGATTCTATTAGAAATGTATTTATTGAACATGTGATCTCAAATATGATTCACAATTATAGTAATTATTTAACAAAGTTGTCATGTAGATGATTTTTAGGAATCATAGTTTTCTTAAAAACTGTTTGAATCTATTTTTACATGGATTGATCGAAGATTCGATCCAATGGTGAGAAATTAAATTATTTGGATTGTGAAATTAAGTGGAAAAATATCTAATATATTAATACCAATATTTAGTGTTTTTATACCTTCTAATTTGTAATATCATAAACATGAATATGGTATTTTATAGTATATAGTATAGTATAATATTCACTGGATGAGGTGACTATTCATCGAATGTGAAAACACAATATTTTCTATGTTGTAAAATTATCTACGATGTGGTGAGAATTAATTTTATTTTCAGATGATATATTTTTTTCTAGTAGATTCTAAAATATTGGATTGAACCTGATTATTTTATGTAAAATAGATCAATATTTTATTCTTTGATCCGAGTGATATTATAGAAAAAAATGTAACATGTTATTACTTATATATGTATGTTTTATATTTTTATATTTATATACAATATATATTTTTTCATCATTTTTTGTTATAGAGGTAAATTAAAATTTTCTCAAGGTTGGTTTCATTTACAATACATGATTAATTAATGTATAGTTCTTTATATGATATTATACTAACCTAATGAAAACAATACTATTTACTAATTTGATTCCCATATTTATATTGAATAAATTCCACTGTATCATAATATTTACATGTAAATAATGTAATGTAATTGACTATTATAGATGTTACGAAACTGGCAAATGTAGGTAAGGTTAATCATATGTGATCATGGTATGTGTAAAAAAGACCAAAAAATCAAATGTATTGGTGTGTTTTGAAATTTTTATTAGATAGTATGTGTATCAATCCATGTCTATATATCAATTTTTTTTATGTGTGAAATATTTTTTTAGTCCCATCCCATAAATGTTCATGACATTATTTTATTAATATAATGTTTACATGGAGATAAGGATATTACACTAGAATACATATTATAGTAGTATGAACTAAATTGGATTGTGTATAACTTTATAAAGTAATCTCAGAAAAACTTTTTCTATTATCCTTTATTTTATAATAATTTCTTAATAATTGTGTCTCTACCCAATATTCGATCTACCTTATGACTTATAAATTGACTAATATATCATGAATACATTTTTATCTCATGTTATATAATATTTTTTCCAATTTATATATAATTGTATTTCATTTTTTATAATATTATTAATATGGCATAGTTCAATAATACTTTTATTTTATTTATATTAAATTTTATGACATTGAGGTTATTGAATATGGTTATATATTTATAACAATGATAAGAATTGATTTTCAGTTTCTGTATTGGATGAATTTCAAGTGTTGTATATCACTGTGGTCTGTAATAGAAAGATATGTCGTTTGATGGCGGTGTACTAGTAACCAAAATCACTAATACTCCACAAACAAAATTATAGCAAAATGAAAATCCTTATAAATCAACAATCTATAACATGAAAATTGTTTCAAGGAAGTTGGCATATTAAACAAAAAAATTACAACTCCTTAAACATGAACATTATATAAAATAATTAATTCGTCAACTAATTACCACAATAACACAACACCAAAAAATAATTTATTAAAATATAATTTTTTTATTAATATATATAAATATTTCATACTAATAAAAAAATTTATTTTTCCCTTAAAAAATAATGAAAAATACTCCTCATAATTGTATACATCATATGAATTTTCATTATGCAGAAATGGAATAATATTTTCATGTCAAAGAGGATTCTAATTAAAAAACCATTTAACATTTTATTTATATCACTACTTCTTAGTTCATCTTTTAATTCCTTTATCTAGACCATATCCTTCTTATCATCTATTGATGCAACAAATTGTACTTTTATTTTTTTATGTTCATTTACTTGTACGAATCTGAATTTCCAACTGGTGAGAAATAATACATATGTAAAAACATATCCAATTCCACTCATTTATTTCATGAAAACCTAACACACACATATATATATATATGTATTTAATTCTATGATGGATCATACATTTTAATATATAGATACATTAAAATTTAATTTTTGGGATACCATTGTATCTGAGATATCGATTCCCAGTGAACATTCTTGGGTTGAAATAGGGACCTACAAAATTCCACAACAATATAAATGTTTTCCCTTATATTCAATTTATTATAAATCATGACTACATTATTTTTTGAATCTGATTTACATTAATAGTACTTAGACACATAAAATATCATAGATGACGTATCATTATAGAGAATAATATGAAAATATAATAGTGTGAAATAGTTATTTATGAGGTTATTATAAAAATTTCCAAAACCATCATTTTTAGTTAGACTCTGATAACATTAATGTTATTAATGTACATACACTATAATTTATTTAACTTAAATCACCTATACCTCTATCATATTTTTCAACTCAATAATATGGTTTACCTATTCTTTTTTCTGTAATGTTTGGTTCATCATTCAAAATACAATTATTATATCCTCAAAATTAATTATATGTATGATCAGTAACACATTAACACTAAAAAAGATGAAATATAATTGATCCAAATTACATTACACAATGATTTTATTTATTGTCATAATAAAAAAATACCTAATCTAATCTATGGATGATTTTTTAGACCGTACATTATTTGTATCCCTTCAGATAAAAGATTATATATAGATTCATTCAATCCATTTAGTTTCTTCATGTATATTTCATGCACTAAATAAGAATTAATGAATTCACTCATCACTAATAATTCCATAATAATGGAAACTTTTCTTATTATTATAATAAATATTGTAAATATTATTTCATAATAATTTCTAATAAAAAACCACGAAACTGGTGTGGAATGCTGGTTATAAATATATCCTTATGTGAACCAGCTCTTATGTAATAAGATTCTTAATGGTGAAGGGGTATAGGGGAATACCATGAGAAGTATATAAAATATTATTAGAGTTATAAATAGTCATAATATAGATATATGAAATGAAAAAACCATAGTTTATGATGATAGAATAAAACAACCAAACAAGGAATAATAATAAAATAAGTTTTAATTGCCTAAACAAAAAATGTCATAAATATAACACAAGTCATCCAAAATAATAATATTATTAATGTTAAACAGGTGAATTAAAATAAATATCCCAATACCAATTGAAACACTAGGTCTATAATATATCAATTTATCTTTGAGGTAAAAACCCATTTATTTTAAGGTTTAATACATACATTATCATTATAAATATTCTTTATATCCTATGGGATAGATTCGATTGTGGTTCAGATACAATTAATCACTATTTTATAGGAAACAAATTCATGTGAACATTTTTCCTTACCCTTGAACCGAAAGCCACATTGTATGGGGAAAATGTGTGGGGTGTTTCTAGGCTCCACATAATGAATAATAGTGAAACACACTTTTTTGTATTCCATTTCATACATGCCTTATAGGGTGTACCCATCGTAATATTAAAGTGCATGATTAGAGAACAAAAATAAAAACCATTTTCCCCAACCATGTTTGTCATATTATTTAGATAGTTGTAGGCACATGGTTGCTTCCAAATTTGGATAACCATGAAGCCAAACTATTATCATATTAAATTTTTTGAGAGAATAATTTTTTTACCTCCCTCATTATAATTCATCCATACCATTTATTATATCTCTCGTGCATATCATCATCCACCCCCCCCCCAATTCCAATATCCATTGTATTCAAGTTTTATATTTGAATATCTTCTCCACCCAAAATCTGAATCAATATTTATTCATCTCATTGCATCCCTAGACGAATGTAATTAATTTATTTAGATTGTACTATCAATTACCTTCATATAGATAATGTTTTTTTGGTGATATCTCATATTCCATATTTTTAAGGAATAAACATGTCATTCCATTTTATTATAACATGGACTATGCAAAAATAATATACTACATTATTATTCCTTTATATGTATATGTTAGGTGTTTCATAACTTATCTATCAACATATCTATATATAAATTTTTTTCATTATGGACATGATATTTTTTCCATGTGTTAAGCCTTAAATTCATATGCCATAAATTTAATAATCTAATTTTTTAATTATTCCCTATATAGACCTTTTCATATTATTGGAGGATGATAAATCTATGCCAAGTACCCAATTAGTGTGTGTTCCATGTTATTACATCAATGTAAAATTCTAGGACTACGCAAAACACTTTTTGGTCTACTTTACATAACTGTTTAATATGGTATGTCCTACCTTAAATTATATAAAACAAATATCCATAAATGGAATATATATATATATACACACATCCCATTCACTTGATCAAATTTAATTTGAAATAGAAATTGGTTTAATTTCCTCATTAACATTTTCAATTATAAAGATTATAGTTTAAATGAAACTATGTAAATTATAACTATAATAACAATTATGTGTCCTATTATATATTGTACAAATATATTAAATGTGTATAAAATTCCTATTGAATGTGGAACTTTTTAGTATTTATGGGAATGGTCAAAATTTATTCCATCCATGGATTCCAATGGGAATTCCAATAGTACACGTTGGACTCCATTCTGATTCATTATGTTGATTTTAAAGGGAGATACTATCCATGGAACACGGTCCTTGAACATTGTAGAATGCTATATATTATTCTATTGGATATCAATCCCCCTATTAAAAATTTCAATGCCTTGGATAAAGTCCATTGATTTAGAATGATGTATTGGAAAAAATCAAACTATGGATTACTCTCTATGGGATCTTGTCATGATTGGAATTTTATTTACATTGAACTAGATTCATGTACATAGTTAGAAATATTCCTAGTGGAGTAAATTTATTATTCCATTGGATTACACATATATCATTTTCCAAGAATTCATGGTTGGGTACCATGAGCTAGAATAAACATGACAGTCAAGGATGACTTTATTACAAATGGTTCTTTAGTAATATTATCATTAATAATTCTCAGGTTAACATGAGTTTTTTGACATAATACCAAGAATAAATAGTTAAATGAATCATGATCATAGATATATGACATTGTATTAATAAGGGAAGGTCATCTAGGTGTCCCCCGAGGAACCTGATCTCGACCTAGGTCACAATTATTGTTGTTTTATATTGATATACCAAATCAATATTTATGTTTATATTCATTGGACAAATTTTTATTGAAACCATTGCAGTCATTCTACTATGATTATCTCAGACCATATCGAAGCTGTTGATGGTGATATAATATATTACATGATTGATGGATAGTAAAAGATAAATCATCTAGTTATGGATGCATGGTTTCTTTTATTTGTATGATATATTGGTATAAGATGATTAGGATAGTTCTAGTTATTCTTAGGTATTTTCTACCATTTTTATTCATTTGTACCATCCCGGTTCTGTGTATTCTATTCATTTTTTAGAGATAAGAAATCATTATAGTACAAGACACTATTATAGCATTTTATTTGATTATTTATTTCCCCCATTTGTATGGTCATTTCACTTTTTTCATTTTTATTGATTCATTTTGTTATATATTAAAATTTAGAATTTTTCTTTACACTATCAATGAGGGTATAATATCCACACTATAACACCATAGATTCTCATTCCTATTCATAATCGAGTCCAAGCGGCCGTTTACAAAAATGGTTAGTTAATATTTATGAGTGAGCTGATATAGAACATCACAATATTATATCAGATCATTCTTATAATTCGATAATATTTAAGTGGTTGAATGGATACAATAAAATCTCATAATATGGTAATGAGTATGTTACATAGAGTATCTAACCATTTTATAGGCAATGATATATATTTCCTAGAATGTGATTTAATTTTCATGATTATTCACAATACAGTTTCAATAATTTCACCACTTTATGACATAGATGATGTTTTCCATTAATTATTATTAATATTGGATCTCTATTATCCTTGGCTGACTATTGAATGGAAGTTTTTCTCATGATTAATTTCAATAAAATTATCAGAAAAACAAGTCGTTCATTATTTCACTCCTAGTTTAATTTGTTGTTTGACTTCTTGATATGAAAGATCGTGTCTTGGGTGAAATATCAGATATGAAACTAATATTTTATATATTGAGAAAAATTTCAATAGTGAAGTTTTCTCCCTAAAAATGGTTATTTTCTATCTGTCATGATGATTAAACATTATTTATCAAATTTCATATTGTTTTAGTCATTAACCACTAGTTACACTAGAAAAAGTAATTGTTGGTTGCAATTATAATTATTCCAACTCAAATTTTAAGACATAGAGTGACCTTAAATGTAGGAAATTTTTATTAAAGTAAATGAATTATATTCACATACTGGGTCTTATTATGTCAATTACAATTATCATTTCCTAACGTGTGTCACATTATAACATGGTAATTATGGACACATATAACATGACCTTTATATAAATATATACATATGGATATAGATAGTGAAATATTTAAGAGTAGTTTTGTTTTAAATTTTAATTGAATTTTTTTCCAAAAAATAATGATTTCAATTAAAATTAAATGGGTCAATTACTCTATAAGTTGAAATTGGTAGACTATAAAATGGAATCATATAATGAAATAGATAATATGAACTATACTAGAAAATAGTAATAGGTAGTATGTTGTATCTATTGTGATTTGACTCGTTTCTATGATTCTTCCCATACCATGGTATACCGTCAGGATGATTGGTTCAATATTTATATAGGATGTTTTAAAACTATCTAATTCTTTGATCTGTGATATTATCATAATAAAATTTTATTTAAGGAATATGAATAGAATTTATTGAGTTATTACACCATAGAATAATTCATTCATGTTTTATATTGTTTGAGATGACAAATATTTAGAGTTCTTGGGCCCTGATCAATTTTTGCTACATAATGTGGAACCACATGTTGTACCTCCTTCAACCATTTATTTCAAACATGCATCCCTATTTCCATAGTGGTTCCATAGAGTTTTATAGAATATCAAGGGACCTCTATAACTTACATTGTAAATAAAATTGTTGATTTAATAGTTTTAATTTTAAAATCTATCTAGTTTATTAGGGAGATATGGGTCCTCATGTCACATAGTCATGGATGGTGGCCCTGCAAATAGTTTTCGATCATATTGAGAAACCTACATAGTTGAGAGTGTTTCCCTTAATTAATAATATTCATTATTCTAATATATTCTTTAGGATGTTCTAAATTTTTATGATCAACATTTGGGTATGAATGGGAAGAATTTCTTGACCAATTTCAATAACTTCTTCTCTGTGATGATGTTGTGAGATGATATGGAAAGATATATACATCTCGTGGATTATGGAAAAATGTTCATCATGGAATAAAAAACTATATTTACTATGAATCATCATTTTTCACAGAACTGAGTTAGAGATATGATATATAATATGATTCACATTGATTATAGGTTTTGGTACACAATCCAATATTAGTTAAATATTAATAATATTGAATCCATATTAGTGATTTTGAATCAATCCAAAAAATTTATGATAAGAGAATACGATGGTACATATAATGGTGGGTTTGTACTAATATATTTTAGCAGTTCCACATTTAGTATGAAAAATAAGCATGATTGTAACCCACATGGAAGTGTAAATAATAGTATTTGAATTAGAATATTAGTCCAACAACATTAGTGTAAGAGGCATGTCCACTTAAATAATAAATGTAATAGGAACCCATTATTTTGTAGATCTTGTATCCAAATAGCTCTTCTTTAGAGGTTCTGTAAACATCCCCATATTTTCCTAGTAAGAGATGATCTACTCGATCCAATATCTTTGGTATGATCAATAGGTCCACATTTGGAAGGGATATAGGGTATCACCTGCCAATTCGGTCAATGAGGGGGTCATGGATGGTGTATCTAAATTTATATTATTAATATTTCAATGAAAAGACATGTTCACAGTATTCCAACTATATCTTAGGGACACATATCATTCTATTAACATGATGTTTGCTGATACATCAGGAGCATAACATTGGGCATTATACCTAAGAAGGTGAAATTTTTTAGACATTAGTATAATATCATATTTATTTAATATTGGTTATTCAGGATAGTTTATATCTATATCTACCAAATACTATCTTAGGATTAGAAATAATTACATTTGTGGTATGATGAGACTTGATACACCATTAATAATTTGATTGAATGTGTGTGTTTTTGTAAATAATTTTCTCTTGGGGATGGGTGTTAGCATTTAATTTAAGAACCATTCATCCTTGACATGATGGGCCATGATTTCATTATAGGGAAGGAATGGTTGGTACTCTATCATGATCATTTGGAATTATGTAGCTATTGTTTTTTGTTCAAATCCCTAGAGTGATATAGTTATTTCCACATGGGTTAATGGAATGTCTATTAATGTGGTGATAGATGTGAAAAACATTGGATGTGTGTAGTGAAAGCTTTGATGGATAGAAATTATATAGAGGATCAGGTAATGTGTCATGGTAATTTTATTTCTATTCTAGATCATTTCAGGGATCATTTCCCAAATGATTTTTTTAGGTTTCATTCTATGATAGAGTTGAAGTTATCTATCATGCTACATAAATGTGTAGCCCCATTATCCATTACTCCATATATGATGGATACTAACGAGTTTTATGAGATCCAGAGGTAGCTTGAGAACATTTTATTCAATGGATTCATCTGACAAATGATTTTACCTTGGGGTCAACCACAATATTCTAATGGAATAGAGATGGGAATATTTTGATGTTTGTAGATTACCGAAGGTTAAACCCATTGATATTCAAGAACTAATACACATTTCTTCACATAAATTATCATTTTTCCAATTGTTAGGAGATATAATATTCTAGATGATTGATATATTGTATGGATATCTTCAGGTATGTTTGTAATTTTAATAAATACCTCATAAATAGTTTTTATTATTATTAAGCTTAATGAGTATTTGGTTATGTTGTTCTGTCTTACAAACACAACCATCATATTCAAGACCTTTATTATACAGGGTTTCATCCATATATGTGTTCCATAATTCTATTGTTCATGGATGGCATACTGACATACACATTGAATCAACATGATCATGAAAGGTGGTAAATGACACTCGTTTCTAAGATAAATGTAGTGGTTTATGAGAGTTAAAATATTCTTTTCATTAAACCATGGATGTAGACTCCCCATTTCATGATATAGTGAAGAGGTAGAAATTATCAGATCTCAAATACACGGTCTTGAGGCCGAGTAATTCATTTACAAAAACAATAATAGATTGGTTGGTCAATAGAGATGATATCTTGATTATAAATGGGAGTATCTGGGTACCTAATGATATGAGAGGGGAGATGGTGAGAGAATCACAAGGTTAAAAATAGAATTTCCAAATTTTTATTTCCAATATTTCATGACATGGTACACCAGTATTGGTTTCATGGAATGAATATCCATATTTTACGTTCAATTATCTGGTGTATGAACTATTTTTTGGTGAATATATAGCACCATATGGCCCAATTTATTATTATTACCATTGCTAGTCCCAGAAGGGAAATGTGATTTCTTAATAATGGAATTTTTTTATGTTTTCTTTTGGTTACCTTGAATAAGTAGCAAACTTAGTGTCTTTAGAGATAAGTTGATGAAGGTATATCACTTTGTTCATATCTGAGAGACCACCATGGTGTATAGGCTCTGTAGATGATAGATTAATGATATTATACACTTATAAGGGGTCCCTCATAATATGATTTCTAATAGGGATTCTCATTTCATGTAAATGTTACATAATGTTTTGTAGAAACAATGTGGTAGATATTTACTTCTGCATACACATTTCTACACTCAAACTGATGTTCAATCAAAAAATACAGTACATGTTTTGGGCGAAATTATTTGATCATGGGTCCTATATTTTGGTGGTTCATGGGAGAAACATATACCCCTATAATAGTAACCCTAAAATAATATCAATCATGAGATGATATAAATGACTCCTTGTGAGGCCTTTTATAGTTGATCATGTTGATTAAATCCTTACTAGATATACGTAGAATTGGTAGTGTTAAAAGGTCCTCATATAATCTATGATACCTCAGAGTATTTATAACTAAATTGTATGTCTACTAGTCAATATATAAAGATATATTAAACTAATAGACATTTATTACCACTTAATTTTGTTTACATATAGTTTTATCTTTTGTGATTTTCATAGATAGGGACATCGTTGGATTCGAACACAAGGGAAGATGACTCCTAGGTTCCTTGGACTATAATATATATTGGATAGAGTTGGCCCGGAAGCTTATCAGATAGCTTATCATCAATGGTTCTGATCTATGCATGACATCATCCATATATTTCAACATCACTATATAATACTTAATTATATAATAATTTTGATCCATATGATATTGATTTAACACACCAAGAGATTGTGAAAAATATTTTTCTATTTTAATTAATGTTTTTGATATTTTAAAACATGTAAAGTAAATAATTTTATATTTTTAATGCGATATACATAGAACCTTGTTGATATTACACTTCATGAAACACTTCTTATAGATTTCAATAGATGTAACACTATTTTTTCTTATTGTACACACAAATTAGAGATTTATCATTATTTTAGTGCCACCCTATTTTAAAACTCAATTTTTATACATTATTAATTTTTTTTGGGAAAATAAAAACTATTTTGTAATTCACACCCACAAAATTAGAATTGGGGGAAATTTTGGTATTTTTCTGAGAAATATTATTTTTTTGAATAGTGAAAAAATCTACATATTTGTAATAAACATCCATTTTGTCTAAAAAATTATTAATGGTCTATTTTAAACTGAATATAAAATCATAAGAAACATTTGAAAATTTTTTCTACATTAAAAAGTCATTATTTGGCACCATCTGTGGGATTAATGTTAATCTCAATTTTATCAGTTCAATGATTTGATTTTAAAAAACCTGACATACATGGTTGTAATAAGTATAATATTTATTTTCTAATAATATTTATAAAATTATAAATAAAATTATTATGGAATGTGATTAAAATTAATTATGGTGATAATGGCATTATTAAGCATACTGAGGGACCAAACCATAGAAAAGAAGACCTATATGACTCGGAGAGTTGTCCAAAAGTCAAGGAATTCCAATATATAGACCATATCCCTATATCATTAGACAATTTTCCATTATTGGGATATTTTATAATTAAAGTGACCTATAAAAATAGTTATGTATGAAAAAGGATAAAAAGAACACTATTTACCATTAAAATATATTAAAAATTCAGTTATGTGAAAAACATATAATTTACCATTATAAATATATTTTTTAATGTTAATTAGGATATTTTTATTATTAAAATTTATCATTATTTATTAAATATATATTAGATATGTAAACTACTGAAAAATTGCAAATATAGGGATTATTTAGGTAATTATTACGTAAAAAATGAGACTATAAATAATAAAAGTTAATATTATTGATTTAATTGTTATCATTTTTTATTTTTTTTATGAATATTTAATGTTACACATATGTAATACAAATTTTTTTTTAATTCAAATATTGTAGTGATATTCCAATATTCACATTTATTAAAAAATGTCAAAACTGACATTATTTTTATATTCAAATAAATAATTTTATTAATGATTTAAAATTAATAAAAACATTGTATTCTAAAAATTAATTTTATTGTTTTAATAAATATTAAATATGTTATATTAATGGAAAAATTAATCTTTTATAATTAACATATTGGAACATGTATATTAAAAATGTTGTTAACATGGATTGGGTATAAGAAATGTTTTAATGGGTCACGTGCTATATTTTTTATATTAATTTCCAAAATACATTGGAATTTAATTTTATAAATTTTATATCATATTAAAAAATTCAGGGGCTATATATTGAGTACAAAGTATATCTTTATTTTAGTCTCAATGGTTAAATTAATTAGATTAGAAAACTAGATGTTTTAATTACAAAATGAAATAA
Source organism: Viscum album (assembly GCA_963277665.1). Classification (NCBI taxonomy): domain Eukaryota; kingdom Viridiplantae; phylum Streptophyta; class Magnoliopsida; order Santalales; family Viscaceae; genus Viscum; species Viscum album. The sequence goes on along the minus strand of OY728164.1, from coordinate 61,375,041 downwards.
TTGGGGAATCATAGAAGGTAAAGAACAAAATCATAAAGATGTACATATTTTTGTATGGTGGATGATTGAATTGGCATAATTTCTATATAATACATTATTTTTCTATTTTTTGGAACTCTATATATGTTAAACCACATATTATTGATTACCTTGTGGTATTTACAATAGTGCCACTCCACATCCACTATAAAAATGAAATAACTCAACCAATTCATAACACCACTAAATCCCCTTGGCATGCCCAACATCTGTGAAAATAAATATCCCACATTCCATACATCATTGTAGAACCCTTACATAGATAATAAGGAAACTAAATGAATAATTTTTCCAAAATCCACGAATATTTACCCAAATTTGATGTGGTTTTAATGAGTACGATGAGTGTTAGGACACAATGTTAGGGGATTTAATTTCAATATAAATTTATGTGTGATACATTTTATGTTTTCCAGTCCTTCCATTTCTGTGTTGTATCTATTACTGACTATTGTATAATAAGTATATTATACTTAACTTTTTGGTTATTCACATTTCCATTTTATGTTCCATATTTCTTATGGATTAATATTCAAATGTTAACAAATCGTTAAAATGGTTTGCTCTCAATTTTCCTTCTTTGAGACTCATTTTTGGTTATACACCAAAACCCATTTCTGATGTGTATATCCTTTTTTTCATGTAGTATCATGAATCTAAATGTTTTTTTATTATTTAAATATTAATGTAATTTCTTTTTCTTACATGGATAGTATTATCCTACATTACAAACTAATAATTGTTTTTGGACAAAATATCATAACATTTTGAGATTGTTTATGTTTATATTCCCATAGGTGAAATAATGTGATCTATCTCTTAGGAACATTCATCAGTTCCCTTCTCCTATATTTTCTCTAGATAAAATCATATGTTAGTAACACTTTTCCACAATCTGGGACTTCAGATAAGGTTTTTATGTAAAATTTTGTCATCTCTCTCTGAGGTCAAAAATATATTATATTCAAAGTTTTTGTTTTTGAATATGTTTTCAATATTTAATAAAAGAAATTATTCAAGTAAATAAAATTTGTATTTGTATTTTATTTTTTTCGGTGATTTATTTATATGTCTTGAAAGATATTTTTTTTGATAAAATAGTTTTCATATCATTCTATGTTATAAATATATTTTTTCAAAGAAGAATGAATATTTTTTAATGAAATGTTTTTTATTAATATTTCAAAATTATTTTCTTAATAATATACATTTATTAGTGTAACTCATTACCTTATTCGAAATAATCTAATGGTTTAATTTTTATCCTTTCTATGAATGGTATATTTTTAGTGTCATGGTATTCATTAAACCCATTTCTCTTTCATGGGTTGTATATTAATAAAATCCATTTTCATTGGGATTAATGATTATCGAACCATATTCATTATAGTGTTTATTTTTTGATGACATTTTTATGAAACCTTTTTCTTTTCAATATTTTATGATGTGATGAAATGTTAATGATACCCATTTCATTTCATTGGTTATGCTTTGATGTCTATAAAACGTATATCATTTTATGGGTCATGATATGATGACTATTTTATTATCATGTTAATCATGTTTGAATGAATTTATTTTGAGATGGGTGGGATTGATATCTACCCTTAATGAATTGGATAATGAAGGATACTCTTGTGTATAAATGATATGAATGAATTGGATTAAAGTTTCACAATGTCATGCATGAACCTGATTACATGTTCACAATGTTTAGAGTGAACCTTATTACATGTTGAAAATGATATTCATGGAATTGGTTTGATTTCAGTAATTTAATGGGTGATCATGATTAGACATTCAAATATTTGTATGAGAACATGATTACATGTTCCAAATGTTATCAATGAACCTATTTGTATGTCCATAAGTATATGAGTGAACTTGATTACATGGTCACAATGTAATGTGTAGAACTAATTACACGTTCAAAATGTTATTCATTGACCTATTTTCATGTCTATAATATTATTCATGAATCCGATGACATGTTAACAATATCATGCATGAACCAGATTTACATTTTGACAATGTTATCCATTGATATTATTGCATGTCCTTATGTATATGTGTTAACATGATTACATGTTCACAAATTTATGACTGAACTTGTTTACATGTTCACAAATATATGCATGTCCATAAGTTGATGACCTTGCATGATTTTGTGTCCTTAAATTATTAAGGGAACCTGTTTGTACTTATACATGTTCACAATGTTATAAACCAATGTACCTGGCATAAATTCCATGTTGTATTCATATTATAGGATTTCAGGACATACGATCACAATTACCTTATTATATATCTAATATTAACTACAAATTATATTTATGATCTCTAATATGATGGTTCTGATCATAAATGTTATTATCATGTTCCATACAAACATGTTCATGTTATGCATACAAATTTCCATTATATACACTCAATAAGAATATGAGGTCACCCCTTTCTTACGATTTCATTCTATAGGGTATTATTAATTGTATTATGTAGTAGTACTAAAGGTGTAGATATTATTTAGAGATGATGATGATCTTTTTCCGGGATGTAATATTTTGTTTCCGTGTTTGCAAAGACACTGAATTATTACGGTCCATGGGCATCTATTTAGATAATGTACTAAATACTCATCTAAAATGAGGTAATATACATGTATGTAATGTCAGGGATTCCATATTTGGTATCAATGGAAAGGTTATTTCAACCACATAAAACTATGATGAAAATAATTTAGTGATATCCCAAGGTAAATATATAAGGATATGTATAGGGAGTTCTCTAAGGATAATTATAAGAACGAGTTTACATTTAGGAAAACTTAATGGAAATTTGTTAAATGATTGAGTGAATGGTTACCTAGATATACATCCATGCATGGATAATTATAGTTGATGTGACTCTGGAATGTATTTACATAGGGTTAATAACTCCAACATGATGTTTAGTGTCGGACATGGGTCATTCTGGTACACGAAAATAGGTCTTACTATACCTGTGGTTTGATACTCAGTAGGGTTATGCTTTTGGAATAAACAAAATGTTCTTGAAATTTCATGATGTATTTAAGTAGATGTTATCTGTGAATAACCATGGATAAAAATAATGTGTAATCTATTTATGAAGTTTTAATACTTTAGAAATCATATAAGCAGTTCATCATGAATATGTATTTTTCTTCTATGATATGTGTTTCTCACACTATAATTTTTGTTTTTAGTTAACCGAGGGAATGATATGGAACATGGTTAACATTGAATGTTGCATATTTTGAATGTATTGGAATTTTGATAATTTATTATCAAAATGGGTATCTGAAAAATAGAATCATGAAGGTGGAATTAGTATTGGACATACTTTTGGAGATAAAGAGACCACAAATGACATGTGAAATTTATGAGATAATATTCCAGTATTTGATACCTTAATCATAAGAAACATGATTAGTTCGATATCGAGGAACCTTAAAGAATTGATCATATTCCATATTCATGGAAAATGGTATTATAGAATATGTTTATGACACCCGAGTAATGATATGTTAATAATTTTTTACAATTGAAGTAAATATATTTGGGAATGTAATGATTATGATATATGAATCTAAAAATATATAAGTATTTTCAGTCTAAGTATTCAGTATGTACAGAAAAAGACATTTTGAATGGTGATGAAGACATAGAAAACATTTTTTTAAAGGAGGGTGACATTTTGATTAAGGGAAGGTAACCATTAACTAATTCCTAATATTGAGATAATGATGTTTGGATAAATATATGATGATATGTATAAGTATATTAGATGGAATGGATTACCTTAGAAGTAATTATTGAAAAAGTGTTCTATTTGATCATGTTTTAATTTCATAACATCTTGATTTTAATGGATATACCCAGTAGTCATTATAATATGTATGAATATATGTTTCCCAAAATGATTTATGATAATTAAGGTTATGAACATGTTTAAATGGAATATGTGATGAGGTTATTTACATTTTTTGAATCTGAAAACCAATTGGTACATTGTTATATATGGGGGATCAATGTTAAGATGATATCATGACCTTGTTTCAAAATCCATTAATTTAATTATTTGGGAAGTGTTATGAGGATAACCATATATGGAATTTTTATGTTAAAAAAATTAATGAAGTGAGTAAGATTAACGGTTTATCTCTCTATATAAGGAAATATACATATTAGACTACCGGTACAAGATACATTGTTATGAAAAATACTAATGACACAAGAGACATAATATCGTATACCTCATGAAATGTTAGTAATTTAGGAATGAGAAGGTAACCTTCATTTTTAGAGAAATAGTTCAAGTGATTCAATGAAAAATTAAGGGGTGACACTGTCCATAAATCTTGGACGTATATCATTCCATTAAAATTCATCAAATTTTGGAAAAATTATAGTGATACTAAATAAATATTGTCCAATACCATAATTTATGATTAATTGAAAGGTACCACAGGTCATCATAGATTTATGAATTTTTGGTGACTAACTTACTCTTGACATTGTTCACTATCACTCTCCATCTGAACATGTTGTTATGATTTCTATTCAACGTGCATGCTTTCACATCTCACATAAGTTCTCCAATGTGGGAATCTCATTATGTCATAAAATGGGAAACTATAATGGTTCAAATTTCCAATTTTATTGGATATTTTATTATAAATTTTTACGATGAGGGTTTATATGAATGAAACACTCATGTATTAATCCTTTGATAACCTAGATTAATTTCAAGGGAAGAATACATTTTATGGGGGGGTGAATGTAACACCCTGATATTTTGAGAAATATTTTTTTTCATTTTAATTAATATTTTTGATATTTTAAATAATTTAAAATATATTATGTTATTTTTGTATTGGGATATACAAAGCAGAAATTTCATCTTGCACAACACACAATATTGAGTTAGCTTGCGATACACAAAAGACAGTGTGTTAGAGTCTTTTAAGGTAACCCAATTTTAAAAATAAATTTTGAGATATTTATGAAGAAATTATTGGTAATATAAAAATATTTTTTGAATTAATACCTTTTAAATTATACTAGGGTATTTCTTGGGTTTTTTAAACTTCAATTTTGGATGAATAGTGAAATATGCTGCATTTTACTTAAAAACAAAAAAAATGGGTAAAATATTTATTAATGATAATTTTTATTTTATATTTATTTAAATGTCACAATATAGAAAATATTAATATTTTTGTACAATATAGTTCATTATAATAAATTTCACAATGAAATTGAATATAAGAACAAAACAAACTTTTGAACGTTTTTATACATTAAAAGCCCGTTATTTCTCATCGTTTACGAGATTTTTGTTAATCATAATTTTCAGACTTTGGTGATAGAAATTTATATTATACGACTTAATAAATTGTAATTAGTATGATATTTGTTGTATAATAATATAAAAATAATTATTTACTTAAATTATAAGTAATTTGAAGAAAATTAGTTACAGTGATTATGATATGATTAAACATTATAAACGACCAAGCCTTAATAAAAAGAATCTAAATGAGTATGAAGAATTACCGAAATACAGTGTATGTTAATATTTTTACCGTATTCCCACATTGTTAGAAATTTATAGGATATTGGGATATTATAAAATGGATGTTCCATATATAAAAGTTAATGTAATAAAAAAGGGAAAAGTGTAACTTTCCATCATTATAATATTTATAAAAAATTAGGCTATGTAAAAAACACAATATTTTAGGATATAAAAATCTATTTGAAATATAAATGTTCTATTTTGTATCATAATATCTTATCAATAATTATAAGATATGGTTTAGTTTCCACAAATTCTTAAAAAATGTCATTTTAGGGATTATTTATTTAATAATTCACTAAAATAAAGCACACTATAAATATAAAAGTGATGTTTATTGATTGAATTATTGTGTTTTTTATTTATCTAGATGAATATATATGGTTACAAATAACTAAAACTAATCCATTTTAACTCCACTATTATATTTATATTTTAAAACTAACATTAAATAAATAATGTAACAATTGACATAATTTTTATTTTACATGAAGAGAAATATTATTAAATGATTTAAATCTAGAAAAAATATTATTTTCATAATGTGATTTTTATATTTTAAAAAATATTATATATGATCTATTAGAGGTAAAAAAAAAATTATAATTATCATATTTAATCATATATTATAAAAATTTTAACACGGTCCAAGTTTTACCAGTGTTTTATTATGTCACATGCCCTTGTTTTAAAATTAATTTTCAATTAACATTGGAATTTTATTTTATAAATTAGATATCATTTTACTAATTTATAGGATTTTTATTTTACTAATAAATATCATATTAATTTAATATTTATGGTAAAAATAATTATATTATAAAAATAATGCATTAATAGAAACCATAATGATAAAATTGGGGAATCATACAAAAAAAACCGAATTATTAAAATTGATATATTTTTTGTGATGGATGTTTTAATAAACTATGGATCATTTTTATTTAATTTTTTTCCTTTTGGGGGAACCATAGGTTGGTTTTACCACCCTTTAATTAATTCTTTTTGGTAGTTAAAAGAGTGCCACTCCACCTCAACTATAAAATGGAATGCACTCCACCACTTCATCACACCTCTCCAGCCCATTGGCACACCTATAATCATAGAAAATAAGATCTATACTTCCATATATTACTCATTTAATCATTCCCATGGGTAAAAGGAATATTAATTTATACATTTTGGAACAATTCAAAATGAAATACCCTATTTAGAGGTCGATTTAACGAGCACAACGAGTGTCAAAACACAAGGTAAGGGATTTTCAAATCACCTTTAATTTCCATGAGATACATTTTATGTTAGCCACTATTTCCATTTTTTTGGTGTATTTAATGACAATTATTTTATATTTTATATCTTATAAATAATTGTTTATTTACACATTTCCATTTTATGATCTTTCTTTCATGGAGTTTAGATTTAAAATGTTACCAAAATAATAAAATTGTATTTTCTTATTTTTACTTATTTGAGACTTGGGTTTTGTTATGAACCTCTACAATTTTTAGATATTTATATACCTACATTTCAAATATAATATCATGAATTGTCTCTATTCCTTCAGGCCATGTATGGGATCAACCTCACCTGTTGAAAGGTGTATTGTCAAAATAATAAAAAATTCATCCCTTCGGGCCATTTCACCTTCATGGATAGTATGATCCAATGTTTCTAAGTAATAAGTGTTTATCCAGACGATCTAATATTCTTTCAATATTGTTTATTATTATACTTCCATTGATTAAATATTATTATCAATCTCCCAAGACATTAATTAGTTTCCACATCACTTTTTTTTATGATATCCTCTAGTGTTAGTATAAATTTTTCACTCCTTGGTACTTAAGATTATATTTTAATGTTAAATATGATCACCTATCTATTCAGACAAAAATATATTGTAATCATAAACTATTCTTAAAAAAAATTGTTCTAATTTTTATTAAAAAATCATTGATGATAATTGTAATAAAAAATTGATTTTAAAAATGTTTTATTATTTTAAAAGATTGCATTATATGTTTTCTATTTTATTTTGAAAGAAAACAGTTTTCAAATGATTATAAGTTATAAATAAATATTTTCATCGAATAAAGGATATTTTCCCAAAAATTATTTGAAATATATTTCATAATTATTTTTCATATACGATGATATCTATTGATGTCTCTCATTCCCATATAGGAAATAATCTAAAGGATTAAGTTATATCCTTTTTTTAAAAGGTTTTTTTTATAATGTCATGGAATTTAAAAATTATTTTTCTAATCTTTGAGTTATATGTTAATGAAATCTGTTTCTTTTCAATGGGTATAATGTTTATGAAAGTCAATTCTCTCTCCAAGTTATTCTGTGATGTAATGGTTATGAAACCAATCTATTTTCAATATGTTATGATGTGATGAAATGTTAATGATAACCATTTCATTTCATTATTTATGATTTGATATTTATAAAAGCTATGGAATTTTACAGTCCATAATATGATGAATGATTTGATATCTTGTGGAACATTTATGAATGATTTTACTATAATATTTGTGCGACCTATATATCCCCCTAATTCATTGGATAACTATTGATGACTCGTGATTATAAATGTCATTCTAGAATCTAATTAAAGTTTCACAATGTAATGTGGGAACCTAATTACGTGTTCATTATGTTTTTAGTGAACCTTATTACATGTTAAAAATGTTATGCATGGACTTGGTTTCATGTCATGAAGTTCATGTGTGAACCTCATTACATCTTCACGAAGACATATGTGAACTAGATTACTTGTTCACAATGATATTCATAGACAAGTTTACATTCCTATATGTTTATGCCTGAACCTGATTACAAGTTCACATCATTATGTGTGAACCTAATTCCATGTTCACTATATTATAAATGAAACTAGTTTTATTTCAATAAGATTATGAGTCAAACAGACATAATCATCCAAAAATTATGCGTGAAACTGATTACATATCAAATATTTTATGAATGGACATAGTTTTATGTTCATAATTTTATCTGTGAACCTCATTACATGTAAAAAATGTTATGAATGGAACAATTATAGGCCAATATTAGTAATTCATGGACCCATATGAATGTCCACAAGTTGATGATGGGGCCTGATTTCATGTCCTTAACATAATGAGTGAAACCTTTTCTTCTTATAGAATCTCACAATGTCATAAAAATGTGCATTCCATATATTCCTTTGTCTTATTCCATTGTTTTTATTTCATGGATTATTATCTTTATTCTCTTATGATCTATGTCCTATAGACTATCAATCTTTATTATTATTTCCAATATGCTTGGTACTATGATAAAATGTTATTCTCAACTTTCATACCCTACATATTTATATTATGGACACACATTTTCATTATTTAAACTTTTTGAGAATCTGTGCTCACCCATTTCTTATGATTCCATTATATAGGATATGATGATATGTTTTGAGAAGTATGAATGTTGTGTATCATTATGGGGGATATAGAAGACCTTTCACTGTGAGAGAATATTTTTTTACTTGTTTCCAAAGACTATAAATTATTTTGATTCTTATTAATATATTTTTATTATACTAAATATTCATCTAATTTGATGTAATTTCAATTAAGTCAAGTGTGGATGACAACAGTGGAGTTATACACAGATGCTTTATTTGAGCAGTATCCAATTAATTTTGTTGATCAAATTGTAAAGGAACATTGAGGCATAAAATTTTTATTAGAATAGGTTATATGGTATAACATCCACATATAATAAGATACATGGGAGTGAATGTTTGATATACATTCTCATTGGTGAGAGTTATTCTCATATGATATTTCACCATCACTATGTGGGAAAATCTGGGATGAATTTATTCAACGAGGAGAACTATATTATACTGGAGTCTCAATAAGGTACGTATACTTTATTTTTTTTGTTTGAATCCATACTTTTAAACATATAAATTATGCATATGGACTATGGGAGGTCTCAATAGTGTCCTGGGATTGTATAGTTCACAAAACTCCTTGTTTTTGTGGAAACTGACCTCAGGAAAGATTTACCGTTACCATTCACATGAATCCAGATGGATTGTGTTAAATTTTGGGGTTTAAATAAGGAAAAATACATGGAAATATAGTGGAGGTTCACACTTTTAAATTCTACAAGCTTCAAGAATTGATGGTTGTTTATTCTAAGTAAAGGGGTTCATATTGTTATATAATGGAAACAAAAACCATGCTCTCCATATATGTGGTCCATTATCCATAGAAAGTGGTAGAGAATGGTTGTAGAATGGTTAAACAAAAACATGTCCAAAATATTTTTCCATAAAATTTGGGGTGTGAATAATGTTTTGAGCCTCTTCACTATTACTACCCCCTCCCATTTCATTTCTCTACCCCTCATAGAAGCATCCCCTCTAGTCCAATACAACGATCCCTCCACTATTGAAGTTATGATTTGGACCATAATCTCTATGTAAAATCAAAATAAATATTCCTCCATATCATTTTATCCCAATAAAAAATTAATTCATTATATAAAATAACGTCTATCATTTATCTTCATATAGAAAATGTTTTTTTGTGAAAACTTGTATAACATAATTTAATGGTCTTTCGCTATTTTTCTATTTTATTCAAATATGATCCAACCAAATGGAATATTAAATATGAATCTTATTCTATATTAATATGGTATATTTTAAATGATTTACCTCTAAAATTGTCAACATTTGTAAAGATTTTTCATTGTGTGCAAATGCGGTTCAATGTGCATTACTCCTTAAGTTAATATTACCAAAATTCAGTCATCAAAATTATAAACTGAATAACCAGAGAGAACTTTTTTTTGATTTTGGTACCACAACCCACACAATTTTTAGATGGAGTGTTACTTAGTATTAATTTGATGAAAAATTCTATCTCGGATTAGAAAACATTTTAGTTGTGCTTATAGTGACATTAACAATGGTATTTTATTCGTTTAATTAATAATATTATGGATTATGAAATGGTACATATATATATATATTTAAATATATCACGTGGAATATTATGAATATAATTTAAATTGGAAATGGGATCCATGCCACTTTTAGACATGAAAATTTTGATGAAAGGTAATGGGATAAATACACGTAAATGTTAAATTGAATGTGAATTATGTGGATAATAATGACATATGATAATATATAAAACATGTATATGGTGCCAATTTTATATGGACTTTTCCATATTTATTGGAATGGTTAGATAAGGGATTTCCATGTATTCATGAGGGGATGCCTTGAGAACATAGAGGATCACATTCTAATTCATTGATCCAGTCCCATGGAAGATACCAAACATGGAAAATTGTCCTCTTCGATAAGTGGATTGGAAAAAAGATTTCCTAGGACTAAAATCCTCATAAAAAATTGTTTCACTTGTATTTATTTGAAGGATTAAATATTATTTAACATTACATTATATGACATTCATTGCACTCCTTGGAGTGTAGTAATGAATTTCCAACAATATACATTTATTTTTATTTATGGATTCCTTAAGGTAAATGTATGATTTAATTCCTTGGGTATACCATTGGATAAATATTTACCAATTGTTTATAGTATGAATGCTCAGTGCCGCTTCATAACGTGACCTTAAAATTACATGGTTGGATTAATTCTGCTTGAGTCCTTTATACTTTTATGAATAATATTTTCAATGGTCACATTTATAATACCCTTAATATCTTAAATTAATTATTCTATAAACAAAATATTATAGAAATACATCATAGGGTGAAGAAGGATTGGATGACCATGTATTCCATAAGGATTATAAGCTCCCCATTGGTTATATTATTTCCATATATTACATTGAAATACCTACACACTATACCAATTAATATTCATGTAATTAAATCGTATAGAAAATGTTGGTTGCAGCCTACTAATTTTATCACAACATATTTGGGAAAACTATAGTAAACTTGAATATTAGAGGATTACTGGTGAGGATAATATAATGAATCATGTTTTAGATGACTGAAATGTTATATACAGATGGTAGCATAGTATATGATGACTAGGCTAGTGGTTGAGTATCATGAATAGTTTATTTTTTTAACTTTTTATATTCCATATATTGTGTATTAATGTTATTTTATCAGATTCATGACATCATTATTATATATGGAGTTTTTCCACCATGTTAGTTAATTATTTATGGATTTGATATGTATTCATATTCCGATGACATATAAATTATTAAAACATTAGTTATATATTTATATACAGTTTACATAGGTGATACACTCTAATTATGATGGTGTATTATCCCGAACATACCACCTTATCCCCTCACAAATAGTCTATATCCTCAAGTGTGTAGGGAGGAATGCATGAGGCCATGTGGACAACAAATTAAAATATTGTTCTTGTGTGATTCATTCCAGTTTTTCATCATTTTCAGGCACACATAATATATTGATACCATCAAATCAAGCCTCCCTGAACATACAAAACACAAAATGGGAATTTTTTCAAATGTGTTCTGTTAATATAAATATTACAGAATCTCATGTAACCATGAATACTAGTGTCATGATATGGGATGTAGTAGAACTCAAAAAATTCCCCATAAATGGTTTCTAATAAATATATGACTCTGTCTAATAACATTTTAAGAGAAATGATTAAAATTTAGTAGAATAATAGTTATCGTAAAGATCAAATGGTACAAATAATTATTTATTATCCCATTGGAGCATGTGATATATGTTTTCAATGAGGATATCTAAAAACATTGACCAACACAATTATCAATCTCTTAAATCATATGGAGAAACATTAATTATGTAATGGAAGGATACTTTTCATCCATCATATATCTCATTAAGTTATAAGGAATATGAGAAGAACATTGGAACTGTACTAGTGATAACCATTTCAATCATTTGGAACCATAACTGTGGAAAATCATTTCCAACTATCTGAACCTCAGATGTGGGTAGCGATACCAGACACCAATAATAATACACATTTACCATCATTTCCATCAACCTAAAGGTAATTTTAGGAACACCTTGTAAGAAATATATTCTAAAATATATTGAATACAATTTCTATCTCTCGAAACCTTATTTTTGAGGGTACATGTCATACATATTTAACCATACAGATGATTAGTCATTCATAATGTTATAAACATTAACTATGGATCCCAATTTCATACATATAGTTCCAACCTCATAATAGTAGTGATAATAAAATCATTATGAAAACTAAACAATACAATCAATCCTAAAATAAGATGTTTCCACATTAGTACCTTTCAACCCATCCAAAATTTGACTGAAACATCCCTTTTTAATGTCATTATAATTTTACAAGGACTCCACAAGCCCTTAACACCCTAACCATGACAATTATTTTGAGTTATTTATTACATTATAAAAATATCAGACACCATTTGGAAAAATATAGTTATCAGACAATCATTTGCATAATTTTTATTAAACCATTAAATTAATGGTATTCTATTTATAATAAATGGTATGTTTTATTCTATCTTTTCTAAAAAAAATTAAATGTGAAATTATAGAATTACCATGAGAGATTAAACCACACAATCGTTCTAAAGAACAATTTAAAATTCATTAATAAACCCATTTTAAATTAAAATAGTGTTTAAAATCAAAATTTAGACCATTATGTACATAAATAATTTATCTATTCCCATTATTTCCAAAAAAATATAAAGAGACAACCCATATGTTTAAAAACATTTAAATGGACTCATATTCCATTTATAAAATAATATTCCATGATAAAATTACAAATAATCTTTTTAATATATATTAAAACATTTATTTCCATGAATTACAAAATATTCCTTGACCCTTCTTCCAATGTCACCATCCAATATAACCAGGATATAGTTTTAACCCATTGACATAACCTTTTTAAATCCCTCTTTATGATTTTTTTTTTGAAATAGCACACCACAACAGATGATCTACTTTTTATCTTATGAGTTGATGGGGGTATATGGAAGGTATATGGTGTAAATTTTAACTTCACATAAATTTACCTTAATAAATAAAAATCACCACACATCTCATTATAGGAACATACCCCACACATGTGTTCGTTAACTAAAAGGACTATTGGAAATGATTATAGAAAAAAGAACTATTTTAGAAAACTGTCACATATCATTTCAAATGTTTGATTACCTTTTTATGGAAAATATATGTGATGTTTATAGTCTTGACATCTAAAAAACTTCTCTCAACCCAAAAAAACATTTAAATCATTTAATGAAACAAAAAATAATTATTAATAATAATATTAAAATAATTAATGTATGGAACCCCAACTTGGGAAAATATAAGAAAACTCATCTTGTACCATGACCATGTCAAAACACCACATAACCACAATGTATATTCAACAATAGAGTCAAAAACAATTCATTTAAAATCCCAAGGAGTCAATAACATCACAAAAATTAATTTGTTGTTTAATTTGAATTTTTTCCTAAATTTTCCATGAATGAATACCATAAATATTAATACTGAAATGACATATCGATTTCATATTTGGATATCAAATACATAGGAAAATCAAAACCCCAATGTGAAATTTTTGAATCCTCCATGATACAGTGGAATCATTCAAGAAAAAATACACTAATGAACTCCAAAAATAGAGGGAATAAATATAGAAGGATAAAATTTTGTTATAGGGTTATGATAAACATACAATTCCCATTGATCAGAATAATCACAACCCTATATAATGTATTTTTGATGGTATAAGGGGTTTGTATAATGCCTAGTATGCACATTCCTAATGGTTGAGGAAGTGGGATGATTGGCTAAAAACATAAGGGGGTATATTGTAATTTTCCCCATTTAATGAAATTATAAGTAGTTAGATAGTTTGAAAAAAGACATTTCAAATCCATTTTCTAGTATTAATCATGTGAATATGATTTAAAAAATTCCTCACACCATATGGCCACACTGTTAAGAAAACCATGCATCATTCGTGTTATCCACACTACCTGCCCATTGTTAAAAGGTTCATGGTTTTTCAAAAACCATGTGCATAATATGATGTGTGTCATACTATATCCACCAATAACTTGGTTTATAATTTATCATATATTCATTATCCCAATATATATTATATTCATGTGATATAATCTTGACTAGCTCAAAATGATAACAAATTATTCTGATGGTTATGGTTTCACATATATTATTCTAAATACTGTATACAAAAATTTATACTAAGAAAAGGCACACTTAATACTCCAAAAACATTACTCAGTGGTCTTTAGAGTCACCGATACACCTTATATACTTATATATATATATATATATATTGTTCAAAAGAAACACATTGAGCCAATATATAACTCATTATTCCATTCTATTTATTGATTCAAAATTTTACCCATCTTGTGAATTTAAAAATAACATTTCTTCATAAAAAATCCAACCCATGACGACACATGATCATGTAACCATCACACCATTATATTTCTCATCCTATGGAAGTCTCAATTTTTATCCACGGGAAATATAAGACTAATATCATTCAGTAGTTGTTGAAAACGTCCTCATTCGCTCATGGAATTCAAGAATCACAACCATGGCATTACTTATAATGTCTCTCAAATAGAGAATACCAAAAACAATATCCGTTATCATAATTGAAAAACCATATAGTTAATACCCAATCCAATTTAACTAAAATTTTAATTTTATGATTTCATTTTCAATCTCTATAGTTATTTTGTTACCCAACAAAATCTTCTTCTTAAAACCACTAACTTATAATTCGTGTAACTATCGACATTAGTAATTACAAAAATATCATGAATCTCACCCTCCCACAATGAACAAGCCATATTTTGAAAATTATCATACCCCAAAACACATGATTAATAAAATCTTCATCATCAAATATCCTAATTATTTAAAAAATGTTTCTTGATGTATTCCCTCCATACATTCAATAACTAAGAAGAAACCAGATCTTAATTGAATGATGGTTTTACATTCTGAAATTCCTTATACTATTTAATCATGATATTCAAAATGTGGTATGAAACAAACCATATCAACTCAATATACTAACTAATGTTGTAATACCATCTTTTGAATCATCCAATCCACCCATGTACCGAAATATCAGCACATCACCACCATAGATTGTTATAGTGACTTCATTCTTAGAAGCATTCCATTACCACCCATTACACACCAACATGGGATAATACATAATTATTAGTGTTAATCTATATCCAGATCCTCTACTATCATGGGAATATCATCCTTACATACCAAACCACTAAAGCACCTCCAACAGTAGCACCTCTTATTACCCATTAAATATTTTTTACATTCATGTGTATTTCATATCTCAATCACCCATGACCAATGACTTCCTCATATAATTACCTAAAAAAGTCAATAAATAATCACATTTATTACTCACTATGGTAAAAATTCCACAATTAATGGCACACAGTTAATTATACATATATGAGAACATTTCACATGTGGGTCACAAATCCTTTTCCAAAATACTACTCCCCACCATATGAGTTTTATCTTCACCACCTCATGAAAAAACCACAAAAAACAATTCCCACAATACATTGCCTCCAATACCAAAATTTTGTTGTGGCCTTCTCACTCTCAATTAAGTTATATAAGGAAACACCAACTATTACCCATTCCCAACATCCATGAATTCCACGCAGAGAATTAATTGACATCTGATCCATCATAATGTCCTCAATCAATGACTAATAATGTTGAACCTCCTGAAATAAAGACACACTCATGTCTCTCCATGAGGATAGCTTATAAGTAAGATATGCATGAATTTAAAATATAAATTTATAGAGCTATTGAAATACCTTATTTTATAATCATAATATTAGGATGAAGTCAAGTTTTTATTCATTTTTGATACCGTATGATTTCTATAAGTTGTATTTCAATAATTGTAACACCCGAGACTTTTATGAGAAATATTTTGTTTTTATGAATCTTTCACTACACACAACACTAACATGGCTTTCTTTACACACAATCGCGACCTTCATCGATATCTGGCATTGTACGCAATACCGAGTTTTACTAAACAACGATATGCTATTAAAATATTATTAAAACTAGCCGTTATGAATATTAATAACCACTTTTTGAAATTTTTAAATTTTATTTTTCAAAATGGACTTCATTTTTTAATTCGGAATTTCGAAATTATCCTAGGGTGAAATTTTGGAATTTTTCTAAAAACTTTCAATTTTTGATGAATAGTGAAAACACTAGGTTACTATTTAAAAACCGACATCTTATTTAAATAATTATTTATATTTTATATAAATTTATTTTAGGTCAAAATTGAAACATAATACCTATATATGTTCAATTCAATTCATTGGAGTCATTTTATAATAATTTTAGATATATATAAATTTTATTGAACTTTTCACCGTCTTTACCCACCTCCTAGGAGAATTTACAAAGTTACATAAAACTTAATTTTATCGCTTCTGTGAGTGGAATTTGAAAATCTGAGAGACATAGTCAATATCAATTACTAAAATGTGGTTCAATGAGATGAAAATATTTTTTGGTGAATAGTCACTTTTTACTTTTGTTTACCGCGGTTAAAAGTAAATAGGGTAATTAAGGGTAAAAATGATATTATTATTACCCTAAAACATGTCCTAATTCTATTGGATAAGTGTAATTCGAACAAAAACAACCTTAGGAATAAAATATGACCATTTAGGCCTATATGGATTAGATAAGGACATTTATTATTAATTTTTTTATAGAAGGGTTAAAATAGTTAAAATCAAAGTTTAATAACTACATCATTTTTAATATAGTGTTATACATAAGATAAATTCGACTATAAATATTAATTAGAAAGATAAAAATATTTCCTACATAATCGTATTTTATTTGTAATTTTTATATTTTAAATAATTTAATTTATTTATGACACAATGATGATGAAGTAATTATATTATTAATGAAATATTGAAATAATTGATGTTATAAATACCCAAATAAATGTAATTTGAGACTTTTTATGAATTTAAATAATTTTATTTGTTAATATGACATGTTAGTATTTTTTTAATAAACATTGGTCGAACTAATATTTCTGTTATGATATTCAGAAAAATCAATTACCAAAAAGTGTCAAAATTTACATAAAATAGTTTTTAAAAGAAATATTTTATTATTAGTTGTTATTTTATTCCTAAAAATATAAGGTTCAGACGAATGACTTAGATAAGGTTATATATATTAATAATAAATAACTTGGGGTTTGTCTAGATTGTTATAGTATGTTTGTTAACCTTATAGTGTAAGAAGTGAAGAAGACTCGGTAAAAGTTAAATTATCTAACTTAAAGTTAAATCTAAATGATAAGGTTAAAATAGATACCTAAACTTTTCTAAATTATATTTTATGAATGTATTTAGACCCATACTCACCTTAGATTAGAAATAAATCAATTTTGAGCTATTAAAAACCGAATATGACTTTATAATAAAATAATATTTTTAGTTTTTCCAAAGGTTCCCCTCTCCTCCCTTATAAAAAGGAACCTCCTCCCTCATTCCTGACACCACATTGAGCCTTCATGCTCGGCCAACCCCTGCCAAATTATCTTCTAAACTTCCCTATAAACATCCTAGAGGTATTGGTCTTCTTCAATGACCAATTTTAGTGCCCAAAGAAGAGGTCTCAAAGAGGCGCATCAAAGAAGAGGTAATGTCTGTTACCAATTATTTCAACTTTATTTCTTCATCCACTTCTTATTCTTTAGTTTCATCATTATTAAATAATATAATCAGTATCACTCATATACTGATATGTTATTATAATTATGAAACAACCCTATTTCACCATTTATACATCCTACGAAAAATGAAATCATCTCGTGTGCGTACTTACGGAATACCGTCTCCATGTCGTGGTGTAATCTATTTTCCACCACCACCTTACTGGGATGGGTATAATGGTGTAAAGAATAACTATATATGTTTATCGTAAAGTGATATTGATTCTGAAATAGTGTACATACACTCCAATACAATTCCACTATCATGGGAATGATATCATCACTCGTGCGTACATACGGAATACCGTCTCCACGATGTGATGTGACTCGTTATACATGATATTCATTGCATAATGATTATATAAATGAGTTTAATGAATGAATATGATATATATTACACTAATAACATTCTGGAAATGATGTATATATAACCTAAAAAGATGAATAAGAATTTATTTGACAAAACACACATAAGAACAAAAAGTAATAAACACCCGAATAACAAGTAATAATGAAATATTACTAGTATGAAGCTAATAATATAACCATATATGATATCATAAAAATATGTATGATTCTTTAATAAGTCAATAACATTATTTAAATAATTATACAGGTGTTTTGGACACTTACGAAGCAAATCATACCTAAGGTAATGAAAAATCTCGCAATCTCATTTTTATCCGAGATTGTTTATACTTCAGAATTTACTGGAGAATATTTATCATCCAAATCCATGTTTCCTCAATATGTAATATTATTTTTATCCTCCAAATATTTTTTATATCCAATTTTACCTTTCGGTGAGTTTTTATTAAAAGATATGAAAGGAATCTTTTTTTGTTTTTCATACGAGCTACTTTTTGACTTTTCTGACATAAGTACGAGAAGAATGTTTTTTTATCTTATACGGATTGAATGGATTTTTAAAACATTATTTCCAAGAAGCTTAATTTACAAGTTATCCAGTTTATTTTTATGCAAATTCTTTTAGTTTAAAATTTTATGACATGTTAAGAAAGGAAAAATGTTTTTGATGTAGAAAGAATATTTTCTTCAAGAATGGAGTTCAAGTGTTTTATCAAAATTATTTTCCGTCTAAGATAATATAGGGATAATATTTCATACCTATTATTAAATTGATTTGATTTTGTTGTGAGGGAATTATTTTTATGAATTCATTTATCTTATATTAATTGTTTTATGATGTCACGATGTTTAAGAATCCCATTTTTATTACAAGGGTTATGCAATGATGTATGATTTCTGATTTTGTGGCACACATAAGAATGGTTTCATTATGAGATGGGTGGGACCTATATCTCCCTCCAATGAATTGGGTAAAGATTTAAATCTCATGAGATAGACATGTCGGGAATGGCAGGTTAAACCGGTTCAGTGAAACAGGACTGAAATGTGGACTGAACTCGGTTCAGAAATGGACTTTGTCTGCTAAGATAGTCTTGGCTATGATTCTTGACTACTAAGAAATGATTATCTATTCTTTTGTGTGTATTCCACAATGTTTCATGTTTTAAGTAATGATTATTGGGATTACATTTCAATAAAAAATTTATCTCATGATTATGAAATTATGATCTCTTTTGCAGGTTAAGATTTCCAAAATGTTATGTTCTTATGAATATGATGTGATTGATATTTATTTTGTGTACCCTTACTGAGCATTTGAGATCACCCTTTTGTATGTTTTCATTCCCCAGGACAGGAAAAATGTTATTAAGTAGGATATTTCAAAAGGGACTCTATATATGATAAAATAAATGGGAGACAATGTTGATGCTTTATGAACCAATTGTTTATGTTACCCAGTTTCTAAAGACACTATACCTATACGGTGGTTTCATGGTTTTGTTATATGTTGTAATAAGTATGCTCCAATTTTGAAGTAATAACCATGTATGTCAAGTATGGGTCGTTATAGTTGGTATCATAGGAAATGTATAGTCACCCTTTGGACACTAGGATGTGAAAGCTATCATAAGAACCCTAAGGATAAGTCTAAGCATAGAACACAATCTTAGTGTTTTAGAAATGGGCATGAACAACCTATTAAAAGAACATAAGTGTGAAATTTTATTCTTGATTATGTGTTTTTTCTATTATTATTAGTGTTTCTCACACTATTCTTCTTGGTTTTAGTAAATGGCGGGAACCCAAAGGAACTGTGTTAATGCGGAATGCGATGGGAAAAGCAATGATTGTCCTCCTGAGCAACCAAACGTAATGGGAGCTAGAATAGAAAATCTTGTAGCCATGATCACACAACATTCTCAAGCTATGAATCATGCAGGACTTCCAAACGAGCAATGGAAGGAGCAACATTCTATTGAATCCTTCATGAGGATGCATCCACCCTCATTTAGTAGTTCTACTGATCCATTAGTGGCTGACCAATGGATGAGTACCACTAAAAAGATATTTTTAGTTCTTCAATGTTCTGAACATGATAAAGTCATCTTAGTAGTGTATCATTTGGAAGGAGATGCTGATCAATGGTGGAATATTATTAAGAATATGAGGAAAAGAGATGAAATTGAGTCCATGGAATGGGACGAGTTCAAGAACATATTTTTCAATAAGTACTTCCATCATATCCTTTGAAAAAAGATTGAGAAGGAGTTTCTTGAACTGAAGAAAAATTATAATGAATCTGTTGGTACATATGAGGAAAATTTTACAAAACTTTCAAGGTACGCTTCTGGTATTATTATCCAACCTTAGAGTAATATTGATCAATTCATTAGTGGTTTAAAACCATGTCTTAGAAGGGTGTTATCCATAAGGGACATCAATAGTTACGAGGAAATCGTTCGATGTACATTCAAGGATGAGATGGAGATTTGAGTAACCCATCAGTCATATGGGTCTGATAAGAAGAGGAAAATGGAATTCATTGGAAAATCTAAAGAGCTCACTAAAAATAAGATGATTTTCCCCTTATGCTCAAAGTGTCGAAAGAAACATGGAGGGAGTTGTCTTAAAGGGACAAATAAATGTTTCAAATTTGGAAAGGAAGGTCATCGGGAATTTGAATGCCGCAATGATGGGAAGAAGATGTCTAGTGATGCGAACAAAGAAAAGGCTACACAGAGTTCACCTCCTACACTTTAATGTTACAAGTGAATGGAAATGGGGAATTATGCCAATCAATTCCCTAATCCAAGGGTTGTTGATGATTATCTACGTAAACAAACTCTTAGGTATAAAGACAAAGGAATTTCACATGTAATTTCTATTAGCGATGTGGAGTATGATAACGAAGTAGTGAAAGGTACACTTACCATCCACTCTAAAGTAGAAAATGTTTTATTTGATTCTGGATACACCCACTCATTTATTTATAATGAATTTTATAATGGTATCACCATATTACCTCATCAATTAGATGTTGAGTTAGCTGTGGAAACCCCAAATGGCACAACGGTCGCATCAGATGTTTATAATTCTTCTCCGATTGATGTTTGTGGGAAAGTTCATCATGAAAATATTGAGATCCTTCCTATAGTGGAATTTGATGTGATTCTTGTCATGGATTGGATTTCTCTCTATGGAGATCGTATAAATTTCCAATGAAGAGAAGTCACATTTCATATTTTAGATCAATCTATGATCGTCTATCGATGCAAGGATGAACATAACCTTCCAGTGGAAATTTCTTCCAACTTATGGGTCTTGCTTCCACTAAATGAAGGTTATTTATCTCAAATGGTTGGTCAGAAACTCACAATTAAGAATATGCCCATTGTATAGGAGTTTGACGATTCCTTTCTATAGGAATTTCCGGGTCTTCCACAAAATCGTGTAGTAGAGTTTTCAATAGAACTCATACCAGGTGCTTTTCCTATTTCAAAGACACCTTATAGAATGGCCCAAATTGAGTTGTAGGAATTGAAGAAGCAACTCCAAGAGAATATTGATAAGGGATTCATACGCCCTAGTGTGTCACCTTGGGGAGCACCTGTTCTGTTTGTTATAAAGAGGGATGGATCAATGAGACTCTGCATTGATTATCGAGAACATAACAAGACCACGATCAAGAACAAATATCCTCTCCCATGCATTGATGACTTATTTGACCAACTACTCAAAGCTCAATACTTTCCAAAGTTGATCTTTGTTTAGGTTATCATCAATTAAGGGTCAAAAGGGTGGATATACCAAAGACAGCTTTCCGTACAAGGTATGGACACTATGAATTTATAGTGATGCCATATGGTCTTACTAATGCCCCAGATATCTTCATTGATCTAATGAATAGAGTCTTTAGAGACTATCTTGATCAGTTTTTGGTAGTCTTTATAGACGATATTCTTGTCTATTCAACGAGCAAGGATGAACATGAAGATCACTTGAGAATTATATTGATGACCCTAAGAAAGGAGAATCTTTATGACAAATTTACTTATTTTGAATTTTGGCTTCAAAAAGTTGCATTTTTGGGTCACATAATCTCAAAAGAGGTGATATCTATGGTTCCAGCAAAAATAGAGGTTATCGAAAGATGGTCGAGACCAACAACAGTAACCGAGATCCGAAGTTTTCTTGGTTTGGCTAGTTATTATCGATGTTTTGTGAATGATTTTTCACGATTATCTAATCCACTCACCAGGTTGACTTGAAAAGGAGTTAAGTTTGTATGGACATAGGAATGTGAAGAGAATTTCAAGGAGTTAAAAACAAGGTTATCCAGTGCACCTCTGCTCACACTTCCTTGTAGTGAAGAAAGGTTTGTGATCTATAGTGATGCATCCAAGAAGGGGTTGGGGTGTGTTCATATGCAAAATGATATGGTGATATCTTATGAATCACAACATTTGACAATCCATGAGCAAAATTACCCAACTCATGATTTGGAGTTAGCTGCGGTAATCATTGCATTAAAGATTTGGAGGAATTATCTGTATGGACAAAGGTGTGATATTTATACTGATCATAAAATTTTAAAGTATATTTTCACAAAATAGGAGCTGAATATTTTCCAAAGAAGATGGTTGGAGATGATTAAGTATTATGACTCCTCAATTCATTACCACCATGGGAAAGAAAACAAGGTGGAAGATTCATTAAGTCGAAAAGACCATGCCAGTTTATCCATAATGAGGCTCACAAAAGATCCAATATTATTGGATTTACAAAGGACAGATCTTGTAATTTTAATGGAAGGGGAAAATCGTATCTTTCTCAAATGAATGTTTAACCATCTATACATGTTAAGAATAAAGAGGCACATAAAGAAGATGTAGAGTTAAAAAAGAATGTGAGAAATGATCCTGAATTCAACCTTGATTGTGATGGAATAATTAGGTTCAGGAATCAGGTTTGTGTTCCTCCCATCCCATAATTCAAGAAGGAGTTGCTGGATGAGGCTCATAGTTCTTCATTCTCTATCCATCCGGGAAGCACAAAGATGTATAGGGACCTGAAAGAGTACTTTTGGTGGGATGGCATGAAAAGAGATGTTGCTGAATATGTCTCTCGATGCTTGGTTTGTTAGCAAGTTAAAGCTGAGATACAAAAGTCTAAGGGGATGTTACCACCATTACCCATACCAGAATGGAAATGGGAAAAATCACTATGGACTTTTTCACTGGACTTCATAATACATCCAAAGGCAATACTGCTATCTGGTTCATAGTTGATCTTCTTACAAAGTCGTCACACTTCATCGCTATTAGAGAAGATTTCTCTCTTGATAAGCTTGCCATGATATATGTAAAGGAAGTGTTAAGATTGCATGGAGTACCACTTTATATTATATTTGATCGTGATCCGAGATTTACCTCGATGTTCTGGCGATGTCATCAACATACTCTAGATACAGAGTTGAGTTTCAACACTGCTTATCATCCTCAGACAGACGATCAGTCTGAGAGGACAATTCAATATCTAGAAGATATGTTGAGAGCTTGCTCTATAGATTTCAAAGGTGGTTGGGATCAACACCTACCTTTGGGTGAATTTTCTTATGATAATATATTTCACTCTAGTATTCAGATGGCTCCCTATGAAGCCCTCTATTGAATGAAATGCAGAACTCCAACTTGCTCGGATGAAGATGGGAAAAGAAAGCTATTTGGACCTGATCTTGTTGATGAGATGGAAAAAAGGAAAAATCTATTTAACAACACATAAGAGAAGCTCAGAGTTGACAGAAAAGTTATGCCGACAACCAAAGATAAGACCTAGAGTTTGAAGTGGGTGATAAAGTGTTCTTACGAATATCTCCTTGGATGAGAGTAATGAGATTTGGAAATATGGGAAAGCTGATCCCTAGGTATATCGGTCCTTTTGATATACTGGATCGTATTGGGAAGGTTGCTTACCGATTGGTGCTTCCACAGAATCTCACTTAAGTTGAAGATGTGTTCCATGTATCTATCCTGAGAAAGTACATACCTGATCCTTCACATGTACTCAGCTCAGAAGTTGTACCACTGGAGCATGATCTTTCTTATGAAGAACACCCGATAGAGATTCTGGATCGTAGTGAAAAAGTCATATGGAACAAGACCACTAACTTGGTGAATGTTTTATAGAGGAACCACAAATTAGAATAAGCTACATTAGAGCTTGAGGATATGATAAGGGAGAGGTATCCTCATCTGTTTGTTACAAACTGATGAATTTCGAGGCCAAAATTCATTTTAAGGGGGGTAGAATGTAACACCCAATACTTTTGTGACAAATATTTTGTTTTTATGTATCTTTCACTACACACAACACTATCTTGGCTTTCTTACACGCAATTGTGGCCATCCACGATAGCTTATGTTGTATGCAATACCGAGTTTAACTATACAACGATATGTTATTAAAATATTTTTAAAACTAGCTGTTATGAATAGTGATAACCACTTTTTGAAATTTTGAATTTTTTTTTTCAAAATGGAATTCATTTTTGGATTCGGAATATTGAAATTAGCCTAAGTTGAAATTTTGGTATTTTTCTGAAAATTTCAATTTTTAATGAATAGTGAAAACACTGGGTTACTATTTAAAAACAGACTTTTTATTTAAATAATTATTTATTTTATTTAAATTTATTATAGGTCAAAATTGATACATAATACCTATATATGTTCAATTCATTTCATTGGATTCATTTTATAATGATTTTAGATATATAAAATTTTTATTGAACTCTTCACCGTCTTTTATCCACTTCCTAGGAGAATTTGCAAAGTTACATAAAACATAATTTTACCGCTTTTGTGAGTGGAATTTCGAAAATCCGAGAGACACGGTTAATATCAAGAACTAAAATTTGGTTCAATGAGATGAAAATAATTTTTGGTGAATAGTCACTTTTTACTTTTTTTCCCACTGTTAAAAGTAAATAGGGTAATTAAGGGTAAAAATGATATTATTATTACCCTAACACATGTCTTAAATCTATTGGATAACTGTAATTCGACCAAAAACAACCTTTGGAATTAAATTTGACAATTTAGGCCCTCTTGGATTAGATTAGGTCATTTATTATTAATTTATTTAAAGAAGTGTTAAAATAGTTAGAATCAAAGATTAATAACTAAATCATTTTTAATACAGGGTTATACAGAAGATAAATTCTACTATAAGTGTACATTATAGAGATAAAAATATATCCTACATAATTTTATTTTATTTGTAATTTTTAGACTTTATATAATTTAATTTATTTATGACACAATGATGATGCAGTAATTATATTATTAATGAAATATTGACATAATTGATGTTATAAATACCCAAATAAATGTAATTTGAGACTTTTTATGAATTCCAATAATTTTATATTTTAATATGAAATGTTAGTATTTATTTAATTAACTTTTTTAGAATAATCATTCAATTATGTGTTTCACAAAAATCATTTACCAAATAGTGTCAAAATTGACATAAAATTGTTTTTAAAACAAATATTATATGATTAATTGTTATTTTATTCCTAAAAATATTAGGATTGGCCAACTTCATAGATAAGGTTATATATATTAATAATAAACAACTTGGGGTTCGTTTGTCTTGTTATAGTATGTTTATTAACCTTATAGTGTAAGAAAACTAGAAGACACTGTAAAAGTTAAATTATCTAACTTAAAGTTAAATCTAAATGAAAAGGTTAAAATAGATACCTAAACATTCCTAAATTCTATTGTATGAGAGGATTTCGTCCCATACCCACCTTAGATTAGATATAAATCAATTTGGAGATATTAAAAACCGAATATGACTTCATAATAAAATAATATTATTAGTTTTTCCAAAGGTGCCCCTCTCCTCCCTTCTAAAAGGGCACCTCCTCCCTCTTTTCCTCACACCACTTTGAGCCTCAAATCTCGGCCAAAACCTGCCAAATTCTCTTCTCCACTTCCCTAGAAACATCCTATAGGTATTGGTCTTCTTAAAAGATCAATTTTAGTGCCCTAAGAGGTGGTATCAAAGATGCGCTTCAAAGAAGAGGTAATGTCTGTTACCAATTATTTCAACTTTATTTCTTTTTCCACTTCTTCTTCTTTAGTTGCTTCAATATTAAATAATAACATCAGTATCAATAATATACTGATATGTTATTATATGTATGAAACAACCCTATTTAACCATCTATCCATCCTACGGAAATGGAAATCATTGCGCGTGCGTACTTACGGAATACCGTCTCCACGTCGTGGTGTAATCTATTTTCCTCCACCACCATACTGGGATGGGTATAATGGTGTAAAAAATAACTATATATGTTTATCGTAAAGTGATATTGATTCTGAAATAGGGTACATACACTCCAACACAATTACACTATCATGAGAATGATATCATCGCTCATGCGTACATACAGAATACTGTCTCCACGATGTGATGTGACTCGTTATACATGATCTTCATTGCATAATGATTATATAAATGAATTGAATGAATGAATATGAAATATATTACAATAATACCATTCTGGAAATGAGGTATCTATAACCTAAAAAGATGAATTTGAATTTATTCGACAAAACACGCATAAGAATAAAAGTAATAAACACTGGAATAACAAGTAGTGATGAAATATTACTAATAAGAATCTAAGAATATAACCATATATGATATCATAAAAATATGTATGATTCTGGAATAAGTCAATAAAATTATTTAAATCATTATACCGGAGGTTCGGACACTTACGATGCAAATCGGACCAATGGTAAGGGAAAATCTCACAGCTCATTTTTATCTGAGATTGTTTATACTTCAGAATTTACTGGGGAATATTAATCATCCACATCCATGTTTCCTCAATTTGTAATATTATTTATATCCCCATTCTATTTTTTAAATCATATTTTACCCTTCGGTGACTTTTTATTAAATGATATGAACGGAATCTTTTGTCGTTTTTCTTACGAAATACTTTTAGACTTCTCCGACATAAGTACGAGAAAAATGTTTTTTTAACTTATAAGACATGAATGGATTTTTAAAAAATTATTTCCAAGAAGAATCCTTTACATGTTTTCAAGTTTATTTTTAATCAACTCTTTTTAGTTTAAAAGTTTATGACATGTTAAGAAAGGAAAAATGTTTTTGAAGTAGAAAGGATGTTTTCCTCAATAATGGAGTTCAAGTGTTTTATCAAAATTATTTTCCATCTAAGTTAATATAGGGTTATGTTTATATCCCTATTATTACATTGATTTGATTATGTTGTGATGGAATTATTTTTATGAATTCATTTATCTTATATGAATTGTTTTATGATGTCACGATGTTTAAGAATCTCATTTTTATTACATGGGTAATGCAATGATGTATGATTTATGATTTTGTGGCACATATAAGAATGGTTTCATTATGAGATGGTTGGGACCTATATCTCCCTCCAATGCATTGGGTAAAGATTTATATCTCATGAGATAGACATGGCTGGAATGGCAGGTTAAACCGGTTCAGTGAAACATGACTGAAATGAGGAGTGAACTCGGTTCAGAAATGGACTTTGTCCGCTAAGATAGTCTTGGCTATGAGTCTTATGTAGGATCGAAATAATGATGTAGATGCTCAATATACAAGAGGGGGGGGGGGGTGAATTGTATACTTTAAAAAAATTCCATAAAAAAAGGAGACAGCTAAGTTTAACAAAGTTAAACTATGAAATTTCACAACACCTCTAACACCAATTGAAAAAGAGGAATAAGGAATGAAGTTATAAACTTCATTCTCTATTTACTTGCATAAAACTGGAAAGAGATTCTGAAAGTAGGTTCCAGAAATATAGATCCGGAAATTGAAACTTAACTAATGATTACAATATGAGATTCTACCTTAAAAAGTAATAAATCATATAGAATCTAAATGGAATAGATTACAAGTAAGGAAGTATAAGAATGTTAAACTTTCCTTACAATACTATATGTAGCGGAAACAGACAAGAATTAAAACAACAAGTAACAAGATATAAGTCTTTTAACCCAAAGAGAAGGGTATCCAACAACCTTGGATAAATGTCCCTTGATTTATAATTTCAAGGAAGTCTTTCTTACCCACACCAGGGTAAGACCTTGATACAATGATCAGAATCTTTGTCTTTCTATCCACACAAACCCTCAACTTCAAAGTAGTTGGCAACCTTTGTCTTCCTCAGCAAGGAAGCCCTCAAACATTAAGGTAGTCGGCACCTCTGTCTTCCTATCCCAGGATTCCCTCGAATGTAATCACCAACATTCAGAGTCGCATGAAGCTTTGCGAGTTAATAAGAGCCTCTATCTCTAGAAATCACTTCAACAGCATGTGAACAATGTCGAAAAAAGTTGTTGTGAGATCTTTAAAATGAGCTCCTTTTTATAGGCTCGGTCGACCTCCTTTCCCACAGTCATATTTTCCTTAAAAATCGGAGGGACCTGTACATGTGTAACTTAACCAACAATTAGTTTATAACAGAATAGAAGAAATCATTTTATAACAAAACAAGTGTAACAGAATGTACGACATCTTTTTAAGTCTAACTCAAAAGTTCAGAGTGAAGGTTCGGAGTGTAAAAAAATGTCAAAGATTAGAAAAATTATAAAAGTGTAAGCAAATAAATGTTAGGAGTCTAAGAAAAAATAATATTCGGAGTCTAAATAAATTCAGAGTGTATATAGCAAAGATGATCAGATTCTATTTAATAAGTGAATTCAGAATGAGAATTCGGAATAATAATTTGTAATGAGAATTTGTAATCCGAATTCATAATGGGAATTCGAAATCAGAATTCGTCATTAGAATTCATAATAATAATTCGTCATTAGAATTCGGTGTTGAACTTCATGAGAGTTCGTATCCAGAATTCAGAGTGGAACTTTATTAGAGTTCTTATCCAATATTCGGAGTGGAACTTCATTACAATTCTCATCCAGAATTGAGAGCCTAAAACAGAATGCTTCAAATCAATGTTTTAAAGGATTCCAAGAATATAGAAATGAATCTGACTCTTATACTTAAGAAATATATGGATATAGATAATGAAAATATGATAAGGATAATTTTCCTTATAAAAGTGATTTTTCTTATAAAATCGATTTTACTTATAAAAGGGATTTTCTTAATAAAATCAATTTTCCTTAATGATAAGGTGTTTGTGATTTTCAAAACAAGAAATAAAGGAAAAGTCGTATGGAAAACCTTATTGACTAAACAATATCCCATTTTTTGGAAAGCCCAAAAATCCTTATGAAAGAGAAAGACTAAGTAGAAATAAAAAAAATGAAAACATTAAAGCTTATCTCCCTTTGCTTATGGAAGTTGATGAATACGACTAACTCCCCCTTAGGCTTTGAAACTCTAAGGATCATATTCTAGATTTCTGGAATGGTATTTCATTAAGAATAAGAATATCTTATTTAATGAAAACCACCCCTTAGATAAACTATATTAGAGTTCTTTTTCTTTCTCCCCCTTGGTTAATGTTCTTTTTCCTTTTTCCCCTTTTTTAGGGTTATTTTTCCTACTTCCCCATTATGATTTTCAAAAAGAATTCTAGGGAATGGAAAATATAACAAAGTACCTGAAAAATTAGTTACAATAAGAAAAGATAAAAGCAAGCAAGATTTTTATTAAGTTTGAAAATTCAAAAACAACGAAGCTAAGATGCAACAAAAGGTTGGATTTGTCTATTTTGGATCCTTTCCCTTCGCCATGAGACCCTTGAGAATAGTCTTTATCTTCATCAAGTCTTTATGGTCTTCCTCATCTTGCTTCTCTAACACAACAATTCTTTCACTTTGAGATTCAATCTTTTCTTCCTGGGCTTCAAGCTTTTCTTCCTGAGCTTTCAAAAGTTGTTCTTGCTTTAACAACTTCTCTTCAATCTCTTTCTGACGATCCCATTCATTCCTCCAGTTTTGAGCAACAGAATTAAGCTTCCCATTTAGATATTTGACTTCTTGAATACAGAAATTCTTTTCATTTGTCAACTTTTCTTCAAAGGAAGAAGTTAGATCATTTATCTTCATGTCCTCTGTCTCAAAAGTATCTTTAACATTATATTGGAATTCATAAAAGAGCCTCATCTCTTCTACAGTTTTCCTCGACCAACTAGTCATTTTCTTACAAGACATTTGTTGCCTTCATAGCCGACAAAAAATGTTTTGAACTGAGCCTGGATCTCAACACATTTATCCATAACCGTGGATACAGAGTCTGTTTTCTGATTCAAAGTGTGTTGGATCATATGGCATCTTGAATCAATACATGAGAAAGTCGGAATAGAACCCACCAACGTCTTTAATGACTGAACAACAAATTCATGGCCCAATGAAGATGACTCTGAATCCGAGACTTTTCTTGGAGAAATTTCTTCTTCAAAATGATCATCCTTAGTCTTAGAAGAATCACCAATTTCCCTTCTCTTTATAGCCACTGTGCTCGGGGTATCAACAACAAGTTTCTTTCCCTTGTCCCTTTTCAGAATGGATTGCTGTACCGGAGTTTTCTGTTCACTATCAGAAACGTGAACAACATTGTCTTCATCATCAGAAACTTTTTTAGCACCATCCTCAACATTGTCCATTTGAGAAACATCATGTAGAAGTGGTTATTCCTCTACATGATAAGATACTTCTTGTTCTCCTATCTCCTCATCCTTCCCTAGAGTGACTAACTTTTAGGACCCAGCTTTTGATGTTTGGAGCGACAAATGTTCCGATGGTGTGCCCTTATAATCGTCTACTTGCTTTAATAGATTTCCGGTCTCACCACTACCTTCAACAACTTCTTCTTCCTCTTCCACTTGCTCAATCTGCTAAACTTCTTCAACATTCTTAGCAACTACCTCTTCCAGAGTGACATAGTTTCTTCCTGGAGTCTCAGGTAGAGATTCCAAAGAAAAAGATCTCAGAACTAGAATGTTTTCATATACCATATCATTAAACTTTAACAAAGTCTGAGCTACCTCAGCTTCAAACATATTTTTCTTAAGCTTCTTTTGTTTTGCTTGTTTTTCTAATTCATCTGCTATTTTTTCCTTCATGGCATTAGCCTCCGTAGGATCCAATCCAAACTAAGGCTCCCCTTGCACTCTTTTCTCATTGATTTCCCTCCACTTAGCTACTACCTCATCAGGGTAAGCTTTATTCTTCTTCGGTTATGGAGGTGCGGAATTAACTTCATTAGATTTGGGATTCTCTACTTCAACTTCAACTTATTTCAAATTTCTCTTCTTCACCGGCTTAGAGAATTCAGGTTCACCAACATTCGAAACCGCTTCTTTTTGAGCTGGTAAATCAACGAACTGACCAGTATTTCGTTCAAAGACAACATCCATCCTTTTGAGGGTACCATCACTCACCAACCTAATTTTTCAAACTCTTGGCTTAGACATGCATGCCTCCTTGAAAGAATCAAGACACCGAACAATTAACTTCGAGATGATTGCTGGATACATTATAATATGAGCTCTCAGATTCCCCATCTTAACATTCTCAATGGTAATAAGAATGTGTTTCATCATATTGAACTTCCTTAGATTTATCTAAAAATCTAGGATATAGATCTCTCTCTTCTTCAAACTATCTTTGTCACCCTTTCTCGGTATGATAAAGCCTTTTACCAATAATTCTAGAATTTGAAAATTCATAGACAGAGTAGAAATTTTCGGAGCCTTATCATCTGACAGTCCGAGAGTCTCCAAATATTTTTCCTTGTCAAAGCTTCCCTTTGAATCCGGAAAAACATGAGTGATGAACTCGGCTTCTCCTTCATTGTTCAGCCCTACCAAGCTGGCAGCCTTGGCATAAGAAAGCTTATAAGTCTTTCCATATGACTTAAATGACAATTTCTCCCTACCATCTTCCTTAAAGAAAGAAACTGTCTCATAGAACTCTATATGAAAATCCAAATATACTTCATCTTGATTTCCGGGCATAGACACAGCAACATATTCCCATCTGTTAAGCTTAATGTTATTGGATATAAGAGAATCATACTTGTTGAAGAAATCAGGATGAACTAACCTTTCTCTAGATACTAACCACTTAGAAATCGTCTTAGAGGAATACATGTCATGAGAAGCTACTTCCATAGACATTCGGATCTAAAGACTTCTGAGAAGTTTGGAACGCAGTTTACTGAAGATCAGAACGACCTTAAAAAGGAGAGGTAGAGCTTCGGGACGCTGGAGCTTGAAAAACCGATGTGGGACGAGTCTCAGTGTCCTCTTTATATAGGCAATGAATTTGACCGTTGGTCTTCCAAATTCATCTAACGGTTGAAAAAACATTGATATGATCTCACGGTTGAGAACAATCTCGCAAGAAAACTTGAATCTGATCTTTTTAGGTTTTTTTTAAAACAACGATTTAAGAAAACTATA
The DNA here is from genome assembly GCA_963277665.1 of Viscum album. Classification (NCBI taxonomy): domain Eukaryota; kingdom Viridiplantae; phylum Streptophyta; class Magnoliopsida; order Santalales; family Viscaceae; genus Viscum; species Viscum album. The sequence continues at coordinate 61,341,688 of OY728164.1, read as the reverse complement.
GTCCGAAAACAAAATATATGAAAACACCAGCTAGTAAAATATGATTATGAAAACATAAGTAATGAAATCATACCTTTCTAATTGGCTTAGGAGGATTATTCGTAATGGGTAATATTCTTTTTGATGAAAAATTAACTAAGAAAAGAAAAGTAATTACTATGAAAAGACATAGTTCACAAAATTCACTATGAAAAACTCAACAATGAAAATGAAAAATCATTACAGGATTTTCAGCATGAAAATTTCATTACAAATATTTGAAAACGAAAAGCTCATTATGAAAGTCTCAGTACGAAAATATCATTATGGAAATACCAGTACGAAATTTTCCATTCTGGAAGTTTTCAATATGAAAATTTCCATTCCAAAAGTTTTCTATATGAAAATATCCATTCTGGAAAATTTCTGTTCCGGAAATTCCCGTTCCAGAATTTTAGTTCGGAAAAGTTTTAAAACAAACATTGAAAAACTTAGTTACTCTAACAATCAAATGTACTCTCCCTATGAAAAGGAGTTTATTATTGTAAGGAGACTTTTTCAGCAGAAAGTTAATTAAGAAAGATTACCTTACGGTAGCCATTCCTAACTTCTGTTTAATGTATTCATATATATCAGAAGGCAATGATTTTGTAAAAATGTCAGCAAGTTGATATTGTGTTCTGATAAACTGAAGAATAATATCTCCTTTTAGTGTGTGATCCCTAAGAAAGTGATGCCTAATATCTATGTGCTTTGCATGAGAGTGTTGTGCAGGGTTCTTACATAGGGCAATGGAACTTGTGTTATCACAAAAAATTTATGTTTTAGTAAATCTCAAGCCATAGTCTGTGAGTGTGTGTTGCATCCACAACACTTTATCACAACAACATCCACCTGCTACATATTCATCTTCAGTAGTGGAAAATGATCTTCCATTTCAATTAGGAAAGGTAAATCTTAGCTTCTGAGGTCTTCTAAATTTAAGGTGTAAACATTCTCTTTCCTATTGGCTGAGAGAATAAATTCTTCCATAGAATTGTGAACTAAGAACTTATCATTCCTAAAATTTACAAGGTATCCTTCATCACATAACTGACTTATGCTAATGAGGATGTGCTTAAGACCCTTAAGAAATAGAACATTTGAAATAATGGTTTTACCTAGAAGAACAATATTACCAATACCAACAATCTCTCCCTTAGCATTATCTCCGAAAGTTATCATTCCTCCTTTCGTTTTGATAATCTTTTCAAAATATCTTTTATTACTAGTCATGTGCCGAGAACATCCACTATCCGCGTACCATGTGTTGTTGCTGGTACTCTTTTTTTTCCTTAAATTGAGAAAATAATTAGACTTTCGGAATCCAAACTTATTTGGATCCATGATTTCCAGAAAACAAAATTTTAGGTACCCACATCTTCTTATAAAAATAAGCTTTGTGAAATCCCAGAGATTGGGTTTTGTTTAAGGAACAATTCTTTGCCCAGTGACCACCACAATGACACTTGGTACAAAATGGGGCACTTTGAGGAACAAAATAATTGTTACTAAAAATTGGTTTTGCATGGGTATAACCAAATCCGGATTTATTTCATAAAGGTCGTATTTGGGAATACATTTTATCAAAATTCTCCTTACAATGGGAAATGCTTGATAAACACTTCATTAAGGAAAAAATTTCAGACATGAGTTTTATAACCATGTTTTTATCCTAAAAATCATTAGTTTTAGAACTATAGCTAAGCTCAAAAACATTTTTATTAGAAATTACTTTTTCTAACTCTTTAGAAAGTTTTTTCTTCTCAGAACAAACATCCTCATGATTTTTTTAAATACTTTCAAAATCAGAATTTTTCCTATCTGGATCTTTAGAACGATCTGATATCTCTTTTGTAAAAATTGAATTTCTAGAGTTTTCCTTATCAAATTTCTTATTTAGTTTGGAATTCTCAATTTCAAGAAGTTCATCAAACCTATAAACTTATTCATAGGTAGGTAAAGTATTTTCATAATCATAAGAGGATCCTTCATCTGAGGAATTATAATACTTACTATCATTAGAATTTAATGAAACATTGGTCAATGATTCAGAATTTCGTACCTTAGCCATAAAACAATGATTATCAATAGGTAGTCTAGCTATAAGAACATGATTCTACTGTCTTGAAGATTCATAATCAAAAGATTCATCTGAAGTGTCACCACCACTGGCACTCCAGGTGTCATTTTCTTTTAGAACTTTCCTAGCTTTGGCTTTATAATACATCTTTCTGTTCCTTTCTGAATGTTTTTCTTCTGTTTCGTTCTTTTTGAGCCAAGGGAAATCTAGTCTAATATGTCCAGCTCTATTGCATTCATAACAATTTACTTCACCATCATTCTTATCTTTCCTTTCCTTTTTCTTATACTTTGATTGGAATCTTCTTTGGCCAGCTATCTTTTTCATCCTTCGAGCAAGATTTTCTTACACATTTTCAGATACTTCACTCTCAGTAGAATCTGATTGGAAAATAACTTTCCTAGACTTGGATCTGGTTACTCTCTCAGGAGTCTTAGCTTTCATATTATTTGATGTTGTTGTAAAAGAAAAAGTACCATTCCCAATTATCTTTTTGATGTTGTCAGCATCTCTCATCATTCTTGTTTCATGTTGGAGAAGAGTTCCAAATAACTCATCAAAAGAAATTTGAGTGACCTTCCTGTTCTCATCTATAGCAGTTCTTTTGGATTCCCACTCTTTGGGCATAATATCAATTATCTTATCCACAAGTGCTTCATCATCTAACCCTTTCTCTCCCATAAATAATAATTTGTTTACTATAGTCATAAATATATATTGAACTTTGCAGATTGGTTCACCATAAAAAAAATTGAGGCCATGGTATTCAGCTCTAAGCATAGCTCTTCTAGTCTCAATTACTTTAGAAGTTCCAAAGTGTGTAAGCTCTAACATCTTACAGATATAATTAGCTGCTTCACAAGAAGAAATTTGGATATATATATTTCTAGTCATTGAACAATGTAAGGTATTGCGTACCTTATAATTGACTTGATACTCTTGCTTTTCCTGGTTAGTGAATGTTCTAACTTCCTTATCAGGAATTTTATAATTACCAGTAAGCATAACAAAGTTTTCCACTCCAGTATTGAAAAAAAAAGTTTTCATTTGATCTCTCCAGTACTCATAGTCATTACCATCAAAGTTTGGGGGACTTGTAGGATTTAGATTATCAATAGAACCAACATTGACTCCGTCCATACATAAAATAACCTTCGGAACACAAACTTGTTAGTAGAAAGAATTTCGTAATCACAAAGTTCGGAATTACAAAGTTCGGAATGAGAAAGTTTGGAATGAAAATGTTCAGAATGACAAAAAAACATTCTAAGTATTAAGAATAAAGGAAAATGAGCAAGAAAAACTTATGCGTATGTTTAAGTATTTCAGAGACCTTCTCTGATACCAATTGTAGGAACGAAATAATGATGTAGATGCTCAATATACAAGAGGGGGGGTGAACTGTATACTTTAAAAAATTCCTTAAACAAAGGAGAGAGCTAAGTTTAACAAATACAAACTAAGAAAATTCACAACAACTCTAAAACCAATTGAATAAACAGAATAAGGAATGAAGTTATAAACTTCACATTATATGAACTTGCTTAAAAATGGAAAGAGATTCCAAAAGTAGGCTCCAGAAATATAGATCCGAAAATTGAAACATAACTAAGGATTACAATATGAGATTCTACCTTAAAGCATATAGAATCTAAATGGAACAGATTACATGTAAGGAAGTATAAGAAAGTTATACATTCCTTACAATAAAATATGCAGCGGAAACAAACATGTAGTAAAACTACATGTGACAAGATATAAGTCTTTTAACCCAAAGAGAAGGGTATCCAACAACCTTGGATAAAGGTCCCTTGATTTATAATTTCAAGAAAGTCTATCTTACCCACACCAGGGTAAGCCCTCAATACGAACATCGGAATCTCTGTCTTTATATCTCCGCAATCCCTCAACTTCAAGGTAGTTGGCAACCTATGTCTTCCTCGGCAAGGAAGCCCTCGAACTTTAAGTTTGTCGACACCTCTGTCTTCCTATTCCCGGAAGTCCTAGAATGTAATCACCAACATTCGGAGTCGCAGGAATCTTTGAGAGTTAATAAGAGCCTCTCTCTCTCTAGAAATAACTTCAACAGCATGTGAACAATGTTGAAGAAGTTATTGTGAGCTCTTTCAATGAGATCCTATTTATAGGCTCGGTCGACCTCCTTTCCAACGGTCATATTTTCCTTAAAAATCGGAGGGACCTGTACACGTGTAACATAACCAACGGTTAGTTTATAATAGAATAGATGACATCGTTTTATAACAAAACAAGCGTAACAGAATGTACGACATCGTTTTAAGTCTAACTCAAAATTTCATAGTGAAGGTTTGGAGTGTAAAAAAATATCAAAGATTAGACAAATTATAAAAGTGTAAGAAAATGAACATTTGAAGACTAAGAAAAAATAATATTCAGAGTCTAAATAAATTCAGAGTGTATAAAGCAAAGATGATCAGATTTTGTTTAATAAGTGAATTCGTAATGAGAATTCAGAATGAGAATTCGGAATAAGAATTCATAATGACAATTTGTAATCAGAATTCGTAATTGGAATTCGTAATCAGAATCCGTCATTAGAATTCATAATCAGAATTCTCCATTAGAATTCAGTGTCGAACTTTATGAGAGTTCGTATCCAGAATTCAGAGTTGAACTTTATTAGAGTTCGTATCCGAAATTTGGAGTGGAACTTCATTACAGTTCTCATCCAGAATTCGGAGCCTAAAAAATAATTCTTCAAATCAATGTTTTAAACGATTCCGAAAATATAGAAATGAATATGATTATTATACTTAAGAAAAATATGGATATAGATAATGAAAATATGACAAGGAAAATTTTCATTATAAAAGTGATTTTCTTTATAAAAGTGATATTCCTTATAAAAGCGATATTCCTTATAAAAGCAATTTTCCTTAAAGACAAGGTGTTTGTGATTTTCAAAACAAGAAGGAATGGAAAAGTCATAAGGAAAACCTTATTGACTCAACATCATGACTACTAGGAAATGATTATCTATGATTATGTGTGTATGCCACAATGTTTCTTGTTTTATGCAATGATTATTGGGATTACATTTCACTACTATGTTTATCCCATGATTATGATAGTATGATCACTTTTGCAGGTTAAGATTTCCAAAATGTTATGTTCTTATGAATATAATGTGATTGATATTTCTTTTTCTCGCCCTTACTAATCATTTGAGCTCACCCTTTTATATGTTTTCTTTCCCCAAGTCAGGAAGAAGGTTATTAAGTAGTATATGCCAGAAGGGACTCTAGATATGATGAAATAAATGCGAGACAATGTAGATGCTTTATGGACCAGTTGATTATGTTACATTGTTTCTAAAGACACTATACCTATACGGTCCTTTCACGGTTTTGTTTTATGTTGTAATAAGTATGCTTCAATTTTGATGTAATAACCATGTATGTAATGTATGGTTCATTATAATAATTACATTATATATATATATATCCATATTTAAGTCACATTATATTGAATAGACATGAAAAAACAATTCAATATACATAGAACACTTTGAAAAAACGTTTCTCCTAACAACCACTACAGTTCTCATCCTACACATGAATTATTACATATTATAAGATGATCTGGATACCCTTCCATAACATCCAATATGTAGTGCTGACGATAGAAAAATTCATTATCCCCAATGTCTCTATGATCCAAATAATAAATAACTATTTCATTATATTATATAACCGAACAAATAAATTTTTTTGACTATTTTCAAATAACTCTCGTGGAATTTTTTATCATATTAACACTCTACTAACCATGTTTTCTGGAAAAACCAACATACCCCTGCATAAACCATTTTTGGTTCTACAAAAAACTAAAGGAAACATAATGAACCAAACACAAAATCATGGAAATCTATGCAATATGAATAATTATAATGTTTCATTTTATTAACATATACTTTTATAGAATTTTTATATTAACATGTGAAGCTAAATAGAACATGAAAAATATTATTACGAACCATATAAATTGACCATGTCACGAAATTTTTAACACTCCACATTCGTTTATTCTTAAGAAACGAGGAAATATTAAACATTACACTAACTAAAAACATCACTAAGGGTGGAAAAATACACAATTGGATCTATATAACTCCTCATAAATCTCACTAATTCTATCCATCTTAAAATATACCATAAGGTGGAATATCTCCCTCAGAAGTGATCCCTCAAAAAAATGTTATTCTATGTTCCCAAACCACGTACTAGGATTTATTATTCATACACCAGTTAAAAAACTCCCAAACATATTTATTTTCCTCAGTATCCCAAATAAAAAATAAACATATCAATCTTCCCCTATCATGGGTATCCCTGTTAGGTCAAACGACACCATCTCCCAAAACTAGATTATCGTCAAGATGTACATCAAGCTCTACACCCTATCCCCATGAATCATGTATCACATAAATCATGGGATCTAACCTCTTATGAATATGTTAAATTGATGGTGGTAATAATTCATGATGTTCTAGACACACTCCCCTTTAAATATCCCATGACATCATGAAGCCTAAAAAACTATATCCGGGGTCTTTGAAACGAAAGTAATTATATACAAAACCAACCCCCATCAACAATGAACATTTCTATCCTTAAATAAACACATATTTTGACTAAATGGATGACTATAACACAAAATACAAGCAAACAAATTACACCCATAGAGGTATAATGTCCACATAACTATATCATGACTGTCCAATGGGGTCACTACAACAAAAAATAATGGGGATTGATTCATCATACACACTCTTGGATTTATCCACATAGATCCATGTAACTAACCATTTTAAATTGAACGAAATAAAATTCTATAAAACTAGATATAATGCCGGAAAGTACATATATAGTAAAATTTAGTCAAATAATTTGTTAACACTTTAACTAATTGTGCTCCTATTTTCAAAAAACCAACATAGTAGATGGTCTATATCATTTGGATCCTATATGTATACTATGATTAATGATATGAATCATTCCTCTATGTACACATTGTTAAATAAAAATCAATTACCTCCATATAATTGAAAAATAATCATAAATCATGTATTAATCAAATAATGAAAACCATATTTGTGTCTCCCTATGATTATATCGCATTGAACTATAACATTTAAAAATGTGAACATCAATCCATTCCCTTGGTGAAATCTAATTCCTAATAAAATATGTGTACATGATACATCAGCTTAAAATCCATTAATGGAAAAAAATATTCATATATCTAGAGTATAATAGATGTAACATCCCATGTTAATAAAGAATATGTCATTTTCTCATTGGATAATATTTTTCAATAAAATGTTCATATTAATTTAAGGGAAATGCTATGTTCAATGGTGTACCCAATACGCAGCAATGAGTTTCTTTATCTTATGTAGCACACTAATAATATAATAATATTCTTTTAAATGGTAGTTAACACCTATTCATTGTAATGGCGAGAATGAACATAACTAACAAAAAAATGATTACATATGTTTGTTAAATATTTTTACATTTATCCAAAAAAAAATTGGAGGCTTAAAATGAGAATGAATCCAATTTTAAGAATAAATATTCTAATATTATTTAAATGGTCGATTAAACGCCGTTTCATGTAGAACCCTTTTTTTAAACAACTTTGTTCTAATTTTATGTGTTATATTTTACAAAATAAAATCATTCTTTAGAATCGGGACCTAAAAACATACATTGTGTTAATTTTTGTTATTTTTCAGATAAAGGACATTTTTTAATGAATAGTGAAAAATGTTTTTTTCAATTAATAACCTCCTTTTAATATAATTTATTTATATTGTTAAATTATCATTTTCATTGGGTTTAATGTGTAGTTAAAATAAATTTTAACCATTAATCCAATTGTGTCCGTTATAACTAATTTCACTTTGATAATGGACATAAACAGGTGTCAATCTTATGATAGATATTGATTCTTAAAAACACGCTATTTGTTCTGGTAGGGGGAATTAACTATATAATTAATTAATTCAACTTCTATGTTTTGAATTTGGTAAAATGAAAATCATTTTTGAATTTATAATATCAAATTTACTTTGGATGAATTTTTTTTATTTTTCTGACAAATGTTCATTTTTAACGAATTGTAAAATATACTGCATTTTCATTAAAAAATTCATTTTCAATTAATTTAATTATATAGTTATATTTTTCTTTTAATTGTTTTTAAAGTGTAATTGAATTATATTTATATCACTTAAAACAATGTTGTTCATTGGAAGTAATTTCAGTTTTCAATTGGATGTAAAAACTAGTCAATCTTTTGATAAATTTTACTTCTTAATAAACTGTCATTTGTTTTGACAACAAGAATTGTTTTTAAAATAACTACTGCAATTTCTTTGTTTTTTTAATTTGGTAAAATGGATTGCATATTTGAAATCATAAGGTCAAAATTATGTAATTAAGACCTTTTTATGGACCTTATGAATAGTAACAACATTAATTATCTTTAATTATGGTGATTAATTAGTAATCGGGTAGTTAACGATAATAAAATGATTTCATAATAATATAAAATTACCCCAACATGTGTCTACATCCTCTTGTTTGAGTCATGTCTGACCATTGGAAGCTTTTTACTGAACTTGAGGGACCATGAAGTCACATGGTTTTGATAGTGACATTTATGACTTTATTTTAAAAAGAAGAGAAATAAAAAAATGGTTTCTATATCCTAATTAAAACCATTTTAATTTTGTTTACATGAATGATCTCTTAGACTATAAATAGTAATTGGAAATCTAATAATATTTCCTACATCTTGGTATTTTTTAAACATTAAAAACTAAATTTATTTATGACACCATGAGGATGCCTTAATTAACACATTAATGAGAGATTTAAATAAAATGATGAGATAAGAAAAAATATAAGACATTAAGTTGTTGAAAACCTATTGGATGGGTATATTTCGAACCTTTATCACCTTATCTTCGAATTATATTATTGAGGGACCTCTAAAATCTGAAAACCATTTTATAATAAAGTAATTTTTCTAGACTTTTCAAAAGTGACCCTACTCCCTATTATAAAGGCCCCCTACTTTACCACCTTACCCACACCTCTCATGCCCTTGACTCGTCAAAACTCTACTCATATAATCTCTCCACATCCCTATATTACTCCTAGAAGTCTCACATTGGGAAGAAGTTTTTCCAAGGAAGCCTTTGGCTCAAATCAAAAAGAGGTACCCAATTTAGAGGTAATGTATTCTCTCGAGTTTCTTTCTTTAATTTTCCATCTTAACTCACCACTATATTATTATTATTTGATCCCATGATAACAAAAGTGTACTAAATATACTAGGATGTTGTTATGATATAGATTATAGCAACACTTACACACACCTCAGTGTAATGGTTAAAGATATACTATTTCTGTGGGTGGTGAATTACTGCGTCAAGAAACGATGATTGTTCAATCTTCTTTTAACAACTCTCATGGTGGAAATTATGATGTAACTATATTTATATATGATATATATTATATTTATTCTCCTATATGATGCTTTATTTTTTATTTAAAACATACCTTTATGCTTTTCATTTTGTGAAAATGCGATAATTTCATATAAGGAAGTGCGGACAACCTCCCCCTCATGTGATGTGACTCGTTCTTTCCAAATATGGAATTTATAAATAATTTAATAAATGAACATATTTTACCTATATAATATATATATATTATACATAATATATCTATGATTAATTTAGTTTTACAATCCATCAATCTGAAAAAAAATGAAAGTAGTGTTCATGGGTACGTACGACCTACCTCTCCGTGAATGGTAAATTTAATTTCTTATATCCAAACATTATGAATTATTATTAAATACATATATACTGGATATATATGATATTTAAATCATTACTTCTATTCTATAGATGATTTACATATAACTACATGGACATTTCTCTTCAAACAAGTTCATTGCTGACTCATGTAACGAACATCAACAAAACGTATGATATTAACTCACAAATTTAACTAATTATTATAACATGATAATATGTGATATTAATTGAACAATAAATATTAAATGATGTACTTAAGTAATAATAAATTGACCAAATATTATTATTTAGGAATATAGAGAAACGAACAAGACAAGTCGGACTTGAGGTAAGGGGATATCTTATATAACTTATAATTCAGTGTGATTTCCATTGCTCACCCATTATTTATTGCATGTGGTGTATTTTTTACTTCCATTTGATATATATTATCATGATTCTATTTATATTCATGTTATTATGTGATTCATTTTGTTCTTGTTATCTTTTGGTCATATGACTTGATTGATTACAACGAGGTGAGGGTTTTTTATGTCACTATTTATTCCCATGAGATTCATGATATATTTGTCACTATGTCCTTTGAGTGGTTTATGTAATTCCCATTATTATACTATTAGTTAAAAATACATTTTTATTTAGGTATTTACAACAACATTGTATAGTCCTTCATTCATGTGGTGTGCGTTTTGAATGTTACCCAAATCGGTAAAGGAACCTTTCACCCTCCTCTTTTTAAAATACTACATTTTGTATGGTATTTAATTTACATCTTTGTAATGTTGGGATATGTTATTATATATCTTTACTGCTGTAAATTTTAGGTCGAAGTGATGAGATAACATTTTTATCTCTCATCAACTCATTTTATGAATTTTAAAATGACCCCATTATGCTGTCAAATTTCTGTAAGGGAACATTTAACCCAATTTCAATTCTTTGGGTTAAACCTCCACTTATTGATTATGTCATACTATGTATATGTGTGGATTACCTATGATTGTTTTTAACATAATATCCACTTATATTGGGAGTATTTATTTTTTTCACACATAATTATGTAATTGATTTATCCTTAATCTAAGGAAATCGTCTTTGTATGGGTTGTCATCTTAATATCCATTCATTAAGTAATATTTATATTTCTATAAGAAATTAGTTTATATTGTGTATAAAACCCTTTTGAATTTTCATTTCATTAAAAATAATCTTTTTATGTGATGCATTTTACTAAACGACAAAAGGAATATTTCTGTCTTACGTATGCGGTGACAACGTCTTCTCCACCTCCGTGACCATTATTTGAGTTTCGGCTTCCTCTAGAAGCCATAATTTTTTTAATTGAAAAATAAATACCATGTTTTAATTTTCTTTTAATTTGGTAATTAAAATGGTTTTGATAGTGTTTTGATTATATCAAAGTGTTTTATGGACATCTTGTGAGTGAAATGTGGAAATGTTATGTTTCCTTTATGCATGTTTTATGTGGTACGATTATGCTCTGGTTCATGGGAATTTTTTATGAATTTGGGTGGTTCTGTGATAAAATAAGGGTGGGTGAGCCTGAGATAGCCCTCCAATGAAATGGGTAACATTAGGGTGTTAAAATCTATGGTCTCTCCGAAGATATTTTGGGAATATACTGTGATGGTTATTCCAAATGTAACCATGAGGGTTACTCCCTACGTAAAAATGTTATGAATGCCTCATGTTACCATTATTTCTTATTATTTCTATGAGTTATTCATAAATCGTATGATTTCATGAGGAATGTTATGGTGCATATGATTTATGAGTAAAGTATGATTTCATTTATTCTTATGTATACATGGACTAATGTTTTCTTTCCATATTTTTATATCACTTAATGAGATTTTTATGCTCATCCCGAGTTTTTGAATTGTTTTTCACATGACATAAAGTGGAATAGGGTTAAGGATGTGATCCCAGAAAAGTCATGATATATAAAACATAGAACTAGAGATGACTCTTTTGTTCATGATTTTTTATTTTTTGAAAAAAATGGAAACTAAGAAGATGTGTCTACTTTGTAATCATTGAGATGATATATATATGACCAAATTCTCTAAAACTATAAACCTGGAAAAATACTCAATGTGAATTATTCATTTAATTAATGATTATGTAATGTTTTAAAGTTAGGGCCTTATAGTTGGTATCAAAGGCCGGTTTACATAACTTTAGACGTTAATCTATTCTTTAAGCACAAGTGAAATTACCATAATGGTAAGGAATTCATAAAGAGTCATAGTTTTTTAGATAAAGATAATGAGTTTAAGATAACATGAATAATTATATCTTAGTATTATATGATGATTTTACTGATATACTCACACTTACCTTTTTGGATATAGTATATGGATGGATCTAGTAGGAAACAAAGTAACATTGGATGTGGAGAAAACTGTGACGATTTTCCAAATTAGCTACTGAATGATATGGGAGCTACAATGATAACTCTCGTGGTTATTCTAAACTAACAACTTAGAGACATTATTGACCACTTGAACCTTAGTGACTTTTATACGGAATCATATATGCGAGAAACAAATCCCTAGGTATGTTCAAGTAATAATCATAATGTTAAGTGTGTTTAAAAATATATGTGTCAATGATGTGGAAAGAAACACATAGGAAAATGTATCAACGGGACATAAATATGATATAGATGTGGATATGAAGTCCATAAAGCAAGAACCATCCATGAAAAAAATGATGAATCTAGTTTACACTAGGAAATGGAAAGAACTTCTTTCTGAAGGAACAAATCATTGTTTTAAATGTGGTGTGCATGGTCATTATGCAAAAAAATGTCCTACGAAGAAGTTTTGGGAATTGGATCACCAAGTTCATACAAATATTTGTTTACCAAAACCTAATGCCATTATGATTCAGGATGAAGAAACTGAAAATGACTAATGAAAGGTAAGGATTATTTCATAACACACGTTATTCTATTATTGAATCATACGATATGATTCATGATTTTATTTGTAGGAAAGATGTATCTCAGAATAAGTTCATAAGGAATGGTTAAAGGATCATGAAGAAGGTTAAATGAGTAAGAAGTAAACATATAAGGGATTCAATAGTTATGGTAGATTTTAGGATGGTGAAATTTTAAAAAGTATTAAGGCTTTTTTGACGATGAGATTACATTAGAAGACATTTTATAGTATGTGTATCCCTGTTGTTTGATATACGAAAATTTTATTAATGGAATAATAAAAGTTTCTTTTGTGGATATAGTTATAAAGAACGATTTGGGTTTATATGATCCTAGAATTTGAGGTAATTATCTGTTAATACATTATTGGATGAAAAACTAAAGTTATCAGATAACCTTTATGGTTAAAATATGTTACGGTTATTTTTTATGAATTTATCTCTTCTTGGGAATGTTATAAAATTATATTGTTTTTTAATGGGATAACACGAAGACCGTGAGCAACCCATCGTGTAGGAAAAAGCTATGGGAATTGGTCCCACAACCAAAGTGCGACTGAAATTTATTTCCTACCATTGGACTATGTAAAGTCCCTCTTTAGTATGAATTATTCTTTTTAGTTAGATGATCTAATAAATCAGGAATAAGTTGATTTCAGGTTATCTATAGAAATGATTAACCTATCATGGAGGATATGTGATTAGGTAAATTACTTTTCAATATGAAACATTAATATTAACTGATGTTATTTGGAGATAAATGTTAAGATATATCTTGGAATACTATGTGATTAATTCCTTCAGAGATTTGGGTTGCAATATTAGTTTGGATTACATTGAATAATTTTATGGATGTCTATTTATTTAATGGTCTTTCTTGAACCTCGGGTTCTTTTTGTTGAATTTTGGAGATTAAGAGTAGTATTTCTTTTTATAAAGGATTATCCTTTTGGTGATTATCTGATCCTGTACTAACAATTTTGGTTTTGGATAATGTCTACATACATGGGAAATATATAGTTCTTCTTTTGTGGATGAGGTGATTCTAATGTAGTTGATTATATCGCTCTTAATGTGAACAAGTCATTCTAAATACTCATCTTTTGTAGAAAATACGAGTTTCTATAAAAAAATCTTATAAGAGATGAAAGTCTACTTGGAAAGTAAGTATGTTTCCTTATGTTTTAGTTAAGACCAAAAATAAATTCCTCAATGAAAAGTAATTCACGAAAAATGGTTTCTGTAAAATTTTCATAATGGAGATTCAAATACCGTTTATCCCATCACATGTTTGTGATTTTCTGGTGGTCAACATTCTCCTAAACATGTTTTCTATAACTCTCCATCCGAACATGACCCTTTGTTTTCTCTTCCATATCCATGTTTTCATGGAATCCGAGTATTTTTTTGTCTTGGGTTACATTTGTACATTTCATTCATTAATTTAATGTGATAGTTTAACTTACACCTTACCTGATGTGGGGATTTCAATGAAGTTTTCGAGCCTAATTTTAAAATTGCGAGGACACAATTCCTAAAAGGGTTAATGATGTAACATCCCCAGTAAATAAATAATATGACATGTATTTATTTATTAATATTTGTGAAAAAAATGTTAATATTTCATTAGTAGGAATTCTATGTTCGATGGCGTACCGAATATGCAACAATGTGTTTCTTTATCTTACAATGCACACCAATAATATAATAATATAATAATATTATATTAAATAGTAGTTAATTCATAGTCTTTGTAATGGAGGGAATGAAAATAACTAACTAAATAATGTTTACATATGTTTGTTAAATATTATTTCATTTATCCAATAAATTTTAGTGGCTTAAAATGCGAATGAATCCAATTATAAGCATAAATAATCTAATATTTTTTTAAAGGACGATTTACCGCTTTTTGATGGGGAACCCTTTCTTAATATATTTTTAGTCAAATTTTTATGTTGTATTTGAAAAAATAAAATCCTTCTTTAGAATTGGGACATCAAAAATTACTTTGTGTAAATTTTTGTTATTTTTCCGATAAAGTTCATTTTTTAATGAATAGTGAAAATGTTGTTTTTCAATTCAAAACAAACATTTAATCTAATTTGTTTATATGGTTAGATTATCTTTTTAATTGTTTTAATGTGTAGTTAAAATATATTTTAATCATTTAATTCAATGGTGGTCATTAGAATTAATTTCACATTTAAAATGGACATAAAAAAGTGGCTATCTTTTGATAGACATTGTTTCTTAAAAACACACTATTTGATTTGACATCGGGAATTGAATATATAATTAATTAATACAACATCTATATTTTTAATTTGTTAAAATTGAAATAATTTTTGAATTTGGAATATCAAATTTACATTAGATAAATTTTTTGTATGTTTCTGACAAATGTTCATTTTTAATGAATAGTGATAAATACTGCATTTTACTTCAAAACTTCTTTTTCATCTAATTTTAGTATATAGTTAGATTGAACTTTTTATTGGTTTTAAAGAGTAATTTAATTATTTATTATCACTTAATAAAATTTTGTTCATTATAAGTAATTTATCTTTTCAATGGGATGTAAAAACAAGTCAATCTTTTGATAAATTTTAATTCTTAAAAACCCATATTTGGTTTTGAAAAAGGAATTATTTTTAAATTAACTACTGTAATTTATGTGATTAGAATTTTGTAAAATGGATTCCATATTTGGAATCATATGGTCCAAATTATGTAATTAAGACCTTTTTGTTTATATACGTTATGAATAGTAACGGTGTTAATTATCTTTAATTATCGCAAATAATTAGTAATCGGGTAGTTAAGGGTAATAAAATAATATCATAATAATATAAAATAACCCCAAAATGTGTCGACATACTCTTTGTTGAGTCATTTCCGACCATAGGAATCATTTTACCAAACTTCAGGGCCCATGGAGTCACATGGGTGTGATAGTGTCATTTATGACTTTATTTTAAAAATAATAGAAATATAACAATGTTTTGTATATCCTAATAAAAACAATTTTAAATTTTTTACATAAATTATCTCTTAGTATAGAAATCGTAATTGTAAATCTAAAAATATTTCCAACATCTTTTTATTATTTTTAGACATTAAATAACTCAATTTATTTATGACACCATGATGATGCAGTGATTACCACATTAATGAATGATTTAAATCAAATGAAAAGCTGAAGAAAAATAAAAAAAATACACTTGTCTAAAACCTATTGCATGGGAGGGTTTCGAACCCCTACCACCACATCCTTGAAATATATTATTTTGGGACCTTTACAATCCAAAAACCATTTTATAATAAAGTAACATTTCAAGACATTCCAAAAGGGACCCTCCTCCCTCTTATAAAAGGCCCCCAACTCTACCCCCTCACCCACACCTCTCAAAACTATGGCGCATCCAACCTATGATCAAATTATATTTCCACATCCCACTCTTACTCCTAGAATCATCACTTTATGAAGAAGTCTTTCTAAGGATGCCTTTAGCTCAAATAAAAAATAGTTACCTGATTTAGAGGTATTGTCTTCTCTCGAGTTTGTTTCATTTTTTCCTTCTTCACTCACCACTATCTTCTTATTATTTTATCCCATAATAACACCAGTATCCTCAATATACAAAAAATTTGTAATGATAAGGATTCTACCTACACTTACACACACCTCTGTCTAATGCATAAAGAACATACTGTTTCTTTGGGTGACAAATTACTATCTCACGAAATGATGATTGTTAAATCATTTTAAACACCTCTCACGATTTCCATTATGATGTAACTATATTAATATATGATATATATTATATTTATTTCACCAATATGATACTGTGTTGTATATTTAAAACATACCTTTATGCTTTTCATGTTGCGCAAATGCGACAATTTCATATAAGGAAGTGCAGACAACCACCCCCTCAAGATATGTGACTCGTTCAGGAAAAACATGGAATTTATAAAGAATGTAATTAATCAAAGTATGTTACTTATATAAAATATATATTATAGTTTATTTATAATATATATATTTCTCATTTAGTTTTAATGACCATCAATATGAAAAAAATGAATGTAGCATTCATGCGTACGTACGACCTACCGTCTCCATGAACAATACATTTCATTTATTATCTTCAAACATATTTGAATGTTATTAAATACATATATACTGGATATATATGATATTCAAATCATGAATACCATTCCAGAGATGATGTACTTATTACTACATGGACAATTCTTTTCCAACAAGATCATTATTGAATCATGCACCGAACATCGAAAAAACGTATAATATGAACTCAAATAATTAACTAAATATTATAACCAAATAATAAGTGATATGAATTGAATAATAAACAGTAAATAAATTCCTTAAGAAGTTATAAAATTAACAATGTATATTTTTCAGGAATATATAGAAACTAACAAGACAAGTCGAACTTGTGGTAAGGGGATTTCTTATATCACTTTTAATTCCATGAGATTTCCATTGTTCACCAATTATTTATTGCATGTGTTGTATTGTGTACTTCAATTTGATATATATTATCATGATTCTATTTATATTCTTGTTATTATTCTAATTATTTGGTTAATATTATCTTTTGGTCATATGACTTGATTGAATACAACAAGGTAAGAGGCTTTTATCTCACTATTTATTCCAGTGAGATTCATGCTTTATTTGTCACTATCCCCTTTGAGTAGTGTATATACTACACAATATTCTACTCTTTGGGAAATATAAATTCGTTTTTGGGTGTTTACATCAACATTTTATATTCCTTCTTTAATGGGGTGTACATTTCCATAGTTACCCAAATCGGTCAGGGAACCTTTCACCCTCTTTTTAAATGACTACTTTTTGTTAGGTAATTTAATTTACATGTTCCTAATGTTGTGATATGTCCTAATATATCCGTATTTCTGTAAATTTTATGTCCATGTGATGAGATACCCTTTTTATCTCTCATCAACTCATAATCTTAATTTTAAAATGAAACAGTTAGGATGTCGAATTTCTGTAAGGGAACTTCTTAACCCAATTTCAATTCATTGTGTTAAACCTCTAAATCATGATTATGTCATACTATGAATTTGTGTGGATTACCTCTCATAGTTTTACACATAATATGAACTTATATTGGTTGTATTTATATTTTTCATACATAATTATGTAATTGAATTATCTTTAATCAAATGATATTGTCTTTCTACGGGACATCATCTCAATCTCCTTTAATTAAGGAATCATTTGTTTTCTACCCAACTTTATTTTATACAGTGTATAAAACCATTTTGACTTTTCAATTATTTCAAATGGAATATTTTTACACAAAGCATTTTACTAAACGACAGATGGTATGTTTTTGTCTTTTGTTTGCGGCAACAATGACTTCTCTGCCGTTGTGACCATTATTTACGTTTCGACTTCCTCTACAAGCCATAATGTTTTTTAAATGAAAAATAAATACCATGTTTTACTTTTCATTTATTTTGGTATTTAAAATGGTTTTGATAATGTTTTGATTATATCAATGTTTTGTATTTATATTTAGTGATTGAAATGTGTAAATGTTATGTTTCCTTTATGCATGTTTTATGTGATACGATTATGTGATGGTTCTTGGGAATTGTTTATGAATTCATGTGGTTCTGTGATAAACTAAGGGCGGGTGAGAACGAGATATAAATCTAATGAATTGGGTAATGTGAAGTAGTTAAATGCTAAGGGTTCTCCGAAAAGATTTAGGGAATATACTGTGACGGGTATTCCAAACGTAACCATGAGGGTTACTCCCAACATAAGAATGTTATGAATGCCTCAAGTAAACTTTATGTCTTATGATTTCTATGAGTTATTCATTAATTTTATTATTTCATGAGGTATGTTAAATTGCTTATGTTTTATGAGTAAAGTATGATTTCATTGATTCTTATGTATACAAGAAGTAATATTTTCTTTCCATATGTTTATATCGCTTACTGAGTTTTTTTATGCTCATCCCATGTTTTTGAAATGATTTTCAAAGGACATAAAGTGGAACAAAGTCAAGGATAGGATAAAAAAAATGACATTCTATCTAAAACATGGAAGATGACATGACACTTTTGTTCAATGTTTTTATTTTGTGAAAAAATGGAAATTGAGTAGATGTGTCTACTTTGTAATCATTGAGATGTAATAGTTATGTCTTAATTATCTAAAACTCAAAACCTAAAAGATCCTCAATGTGAATTATTCATTTAATTCATGATTATGTAATGTTTTAAGTCTGAGGCCTTATAATAAATCTAAAAAATTACATAATTGAGATGTAACATCTATGACAAAAAAAATTACATTCTGTACCATGAGCCACTAAATAAGATTGTGGATCTAGTTCTCCACGTGAACACATTCATTACTTATTACAAGATAGTGGCCTCTGAAATGTAGTGTGGTGTCTAAGGTGACCTTGTTTGGTAACTATACCCCCATTATCAGAGTGCAGAATATTAATATCATTAATAACCCAGCATAAAAATGATAAGATTCCAAATAAACTATTAAATAAATAATCAAAGAACGATAAAATTTAATTTATTAAATGCATGAAAATCAATAACAAATATATAAATCTTATCAACCACTATATTCCTGTAATGTATTTTAAAAAATAACTATAACCTGTATACTATTATAAAATTAATCCTCAGAATAATCCAAATATAATAAATTAACACAGTATTATCCATCATACCCAATCATGAAAAAACATGGCATGGGACTTTGCACAAACGGATGCATATAATAAAATTATTAGAGTTGTTCTTATACCCATATTTAGTGGAATAATATGAGTGGTGTGAATATAACTCTATATAACAACACCATTGGTGTATCAATATAATTCGAATTAGATAATCACAATAAATAGATGAATATTTGGATAAATAAGATGAATAAATGAGATTTCAAATCCTTTACTAAATAACTACATATTAAGTAATACAAAATCTCATGGGTTCGTTGGTGACACACAAGATAACCAACTCATGTCCCCAAAACCTATATTATGTTTCATATTAGAAAGTGTGATATATATATATATATATATATATATTCGATAATGGAATTATTTATTTCATCATTTATATTACTCAAAAAGTCTTAAAATATTACCCCATAACTCTATTACTCTCACGATGATATTTATTTCCTAATTATTGGACCATACCAATCTACCACTGACTTTAACTCACTAAAACATATATATGTGGTTCCTTGACAATCATATAGAACCTTTCATATTGAGGATCAATTCAAAATTCCCAGACCCTGAATGTGTAATTCTATGTAAAAAATCCAGGACCATACTTGTGGATCATAATTTCCATCACTCTAAACATTATATATAGAGTGTCTTGTTAGACGTAAGGAACCATACCTATGATGTGTAAAGTCCAACACTCTAAAACATGGACATGTACCTCCATGATAGACATATAGAATGAACATTATAATTGTTTTTCTATGGTTATTGGCTAGACAACTAATCCATAACATGAATTCATTGAAAATATATTGTGCAACATAAGGAATTTTAAATAATATCAGTTGTGAATAAAAAAACCCATTTTAACACATAAATTATTTACCATGGTCTCAAAAATAATTCAACACTCATACATATAATGATATACTGATACCATATTACATTTTATAAAACATCATTCCACCATGTATTTTAGATGATATATCTCACACATCCATTTAATGTGTTTCATTTACACCCATAAAGAATAGGTGTTTATTTAACTCCAAGGCATTTTCTAATAATTATTATTTTTATAAATTTATATTTTAATGGTCCATCAATTAATTTCCATCAATGTCGAATTAAAGAATCATTTCAATTATCAAAATTTAAATTTATTGCAACAAATTTCAAAAATTCACTTAGAGGTTAAGGCCTAATTTTTAAATAGTATACACTGAGAACATCATATTCACCATAATTGAAATCCGAAGCGGATAAAAAATAAAATGAATTATTTTAAATGTTTTTCAACAGAATAAAATATCTTTCAAATAATATTATAACATAAATCAATTCTCATTCATATATTCAAAATATTTTCAAACACTAATTCTGATTCCCTACCATGTATCCCATAACACTTCAAGTGAGCTTACGAACAATATTAATTGAATTATGCTCATAAACCATCCACATCAACTATTTAAAAACGACAATACAATTTTCATGAAATACAAGTCCCAATGGTATTCTGTAATTTGTCTATTAAAAATAATAACATATCTAATAGGGTTCTTAAATTTATTAATGTAACTAATTATAATAAATAACACTTTATTTTACCAATGGAACGAGACACGTTGAACATGGGCTTCTAGGAACATAAACCATTTACAAGTATATAAATTTACAAGACTTTGGAAAAAGATCATAGATCCCCTATCTCATTTAATGAAGCTTCCAACATCTTTTATGAAGTTTGGATTCCTTTATTGGTTTAATCAATGTTCTTTAAATCTCTTTGATGTCCAAGTGAGATTTTTTAAACCACCATTACTTTAACCATAGTCCAATAAATAATAATTTTTTAATTAAAAAAATTTCCTTAACTAATTCGTTAAAACCCAACAGTAAATAAATTTGGAAGACTAAACATAAAATCTCATTATATTAACACTCAACAAAACAATAATAAGTAGCCCACAATAGAAAAAGGACGATACTAAGGTAAAACCAAAAGAGGAAACACCATCTCAAAAATTAAAAAAAATTAATTCATTAACTAAAACCATTAAAAATGAATAATGAATCCACTTGTTAATATGAAATCAAAAAACAATGTGTAAATGGAATCTTCTGATCTCTCATAAATATTCCAACACATATAATCATGTAGAATGTATTATTCCTCCATTCTTATATGGAATCATCAACCAAACCTAAATTGAATACATCAAAATTTTAGATGTGGATGAATGGAGAGACAATATGTTGAAATAATGTGATACTAATAATGAAAAACTAAATATCCACTATAAAAAACCACCAAATTATGTTTTGAATATTTAGGTAGTGATTAAGAGGATCATTGGTCGATGAAATTTTAATAAGGGAGGAATAAATGAGATTAGAGGAAACACATGATACATAATTTTATCATTTATAAATGTTTAATTATAATATAGGAAGTCACATAGTTGGTACCATATTTTACAACAACTATTCCACCATTAAACACATCAATATGAATTATAATATTCATCACATGGTATTTTAAAAATATTAATCATATAGTTCACTGAAACTTATTACATCACGACCTTCCCTCTAAAACAATCTACATTTTTTTCTTACACCATATATAACTCATGTACCATGCCTCATGATCTCATCTCCTAAAAAAATTTATCAATTATCATTTGTAATTTTCTAAAAAAAATAATCTAACCATCTAATATAACCATTTTCAATTAAAAAATAACTAAAAACATAACATTGATTATGGTGTCTCTTGATTTATTGGATTACATCCTTAACAACACCTAACCCTTTCTCAAAATGTCAAAATCTTGTGAAACATAATGAAAATATCCTAAGTCACATAGATATATCCAATAAACCTTCTATGAATATATATATATATATATATAAGAAAAAAAATCATTAAAACCATCAAAACACCATTCAAATTCATGATTCATAATTTGACTTGTCCACTAAAAATAGATAATCTTTCTTTATAAAAGTAAAAAATAGTGATAAGTTATCTTACATGACTGGTTTTTGACCAGAAAATGTATTTTACTAAAATATAAAAAATATTTCTTGAAAAAAAACATTAATAGGTATACATTTTAAATAACATTTAATACCATCAAAATCATCATCATGGTGGTTGACATAATTTTTTGAAAATGTTATATTATATAGAGGTAGACATTTTATACTATCATCCTCGTGGGAGAAAGTAATTTCTAGATTAACAGTAAAAATAAATTTATTTTATGTAACATTTTCATTAAATAACTAAAAATATCTCCCATTTATCATTATTATTTTGATTGAAATACTGATATATTATTTTTTCACTGCCCTAAAATTTCACCCCCAATAGACCTCTTATAAAAAATAAACATATAATATTCTCTTTTATGTGTCCTATCTATTTTATATTATTATTTAAAAATTCTCATACATTTATTGTTCTTGTATATAATAACATTAAAATCTTACTGACTTATCAACACATTTTAGTTCCAATGGATTTTAGTATTTATAAAATTGAAATATATTACTAGAAATTAATATAATTATACACAGTTATGATCCAGTGATTCGATTAACTAAAATAATTTTTCAACCAATTATAAATACTCATAAAAGAGTTTTTCATTTAATTTGAAATTAAATTATAAAATACATTCCATTGTTTACTATAAAAAATTCGTAGTTCTCATCGACATTCTATAAGAATAAACTTTTCTTTCTCATATCATGTAGCATGTCCTATTAGAAGGAATCAACATAGATATTGGGTATGCCTGTACAAATATTCATGTATAAGACATTAAATTAATTTCTAATATAGAGTCCCATTGAATATATGATTCCCATGATTATAGATAGAAAAATATTGAAAAAAATATATATTTTTAAACCTAGAATCTAAAATTTTGTTTCCTACTATCAGTTCTCTCATAAAATTCAGAATTCATCCATACATAAAAAATAATTTTCTAGCGATTTCATTCAACATGTTACTCAAATATGATCTAATTATTTAAATATCTATTCATAAATTATTTTCTAGTATATACTCCACTGTTATCAGAAGTCATTTTTACCACACATATATGTTGTTAATTACTATCATACCATACTCATAACTATTCTCTCCCTTATTATTATAACAAATGTTATTTTATTTTGTCAATTGTTTATATTTAAATTAATTTAAATTTATTTATTAACAACTCCTCAATGTGATAAAATTTTGTTTCATAGTCTTATTATGAAGTGTGGAATTTCAAGATAAAAATTGAATTATTATAGTTGAAATGTGATTTTAAAAGGTATGAAAATGGTTCGTGTGGGAGAGATATTATAACATAGCTCAATACGAATATTTAATTGATAATATTTTTTATAAATATTATCCATTCTGATATATATGTTTAATCAATTGAAAATTATTATTACAGAAATCATTATTAAATTTAATAAAAATACAAGTTTCAACATTTAATTAAAATAAATCTATAATTGCATAAATTTTTATGTTTGTTTGATTATGATTGATTTTTTAATCGCTCTAAAATAATTTTTATTATATTATCATATATATTATCGTGGAGGTTTTCTTAAAACTATTTGAAGAAAATAGTATATGATGTTATTCATTGACTACACTCATCAACATGGTCACCCTATAAATACTTTAACTATAACTTTTTAGTTTGTGACAATAAATATATATATAATTTCATTAAAAAAGAAGAATAAATTCCCAAAAATAATATATTTCCATATGGAAATATGATTCAAGAATTTTTTGATAAAGGAGTTTCTCAATCTTAGAGAAAAAAGTTTTAAAAAATTGATCCCATCATTATTATAAATCCATGTTACACAAGATTATATATTGTAAAAATATTCTTTATATTTAAATTATAAGAATTTTTATATAGATAAAATTGATAACATTAGAGATAATTAATCTCATGCGATTTCTATACGCCATTTTAAAATGGAATCATGGATGATAGGATCTAACATATAATTCTTCTGCACATCCTATAGTATGTTATAGTGATTTTATTGTTTTAAAAAAATTATCTCATTATTTTTATGTAAATATTATGTATGTTTTAATATTCTTTCAATAACAAATTTTGGGTTATAATATATGAATGGATAAATAGTATATGATTTACTTTTTAAAAAATTTATTTTTAAGAATGTTTACATAAAGGATATTACAGACATGAATATATTATTTATTAATAATTTTTCTTACATCCATAATATGTGATTAATTTCTTTCTTAATAGTATGAAATATAAGTTATTAATTTTATTTTCACAGTTATGTGATTTTTCAATTCAGTGATCAATTAAAAAAATTAAGAACATTGAATGTTTTTTATACTAAAGTGTGAATTGTGAGACTATAATTTAAAATAATAAAAAACTACATAGGATTTTCCAGTACATAAATAATCCAAATTTTTAGTGTGCATATGCTAACCTAATTAAAAATAGCCTATATGATTCGTTTTGAATAAAAATCATTGTTGGGTGCTATGATTTCTCATCGAAGTTTTTAAGTAGCTATACATTTTTTGCACAATATTTCCCTTATAGATAAAAAATTATTTGATTACTAAAATTAAATATTTTTATAATTGATTTTTATTAATAAAAAATAATTTTTTTGGGATAGATCAATTATATTTTTTTAAAATATCATAAAAAATATACATCCTATTGAATTATTTTTTTCTATGTAATTATAAAACACCCACAACATATTAAATTGTTATATATTTTATAACAATAATATGTTGTTTTAATCACTTATTCATTTTTGAAAATTTATGTCGCTAGAAATGCTTATGTACCTTGGAATGAGAAAAAATGGATTATTTTTTACATTGATGATAATACCATAAAAATGGATGTTATTATCAATTATGCACATGTTATCATTGATAAATTTAGCTAATTATTTTTTTAAGTTCATTAATTATTTTTCTATTCTTATTTATTTCACATTCACAATTATTTTTAAACCAGAAATTCAAAAATCGTATATTTATATTCATGTCAGTAATTTTAATATTTTATATTTGTCTAATAGACCAAATGAATAGATCTATGATAATAATATTTTAAATAGACCATGATTTAATATTTCTCTTCATATCCATTCAGAGAAAAATTCTCTATGAGAACTATAAATATTAACCTAATTAGAGAATTATTCCATTTTTTTGATTGAAAATTAAGAGTATTATTTAATGATAACCTTAAAAAGATTTGGCTTTTTTCCAATAATATTAAATAACATGGGAGAAGAATTAAATATACTTAAAAATATGGGGGAAAAATAATCCCATATTTATTATATAAATTCAATATTGAATAAAATTTTGGATTTAAATATAATTTCATAATCCTTCATCTAATATTTTTCATGATATAGGATGATTAATAATGATTTACATAAAACAATTCAATCTTGTCTCCTCCACCATGAATCTAATATAAATTCCATAATGAGAAATAACACATAACGAATTTTCATTACCACATAATAGATGCAAAAGATAGTTATATTTACAAAATGAAACCTCAAGAGGTTACATCTTGGAATGTCTTATAATTTCATTTATAAGGGTGATTTTTTTATATATTCTTGGAATAGACATATTTTTATAGAGGTCATATAGCTCAATAATATATAATGGAGACAGTTTTAGAATACATAGACTAAATAAATAAGTTGTGTTCGTGATACAATAATTAAAAAATCAATGTGAAACTACACATCAATTACCATGTTAATTGACTTACACTAATGTGGTGTAGTATTGTATATATTATTATGGTGTGATAATTTCACCATATAACATGATTAAAACCATAATAATTAATTGATAATATTGAACCAAAATCTCAATAATTTAACAATCAATGATCTTCATCTATGATATGATTATAGTATACATGTCCACCAACTATTGAAAATGATTTTATAGGAAATAATATAAATTATGTTAATATTATAATGATATTGATATCATAATAGAAAAATAAATATAATCTAAGTCCTGAAATGAATTGTTTCATATAGACACTACAATACCATTATAACAATTTTTACCTAATTCTGAAATGTAATTGGGTATTAATTAGTTTATTAGTACACAATATTATCATTGGTGATAAAATAATATAGGAAATAATTATGATCAATCTATATCAAATATAATATAGGATGAAAACCTCATATTGGAGTAATTTAATGTGTAAGATAGTAACAAATTATGCCTTTTAATATATTCCAATATACATAAACCATACTAATATTAATTATAGAAAACATAAAAATATATTCTAAAAAAATTTATGAATAGCTAGAAATGTCCATGGAAGTCTATCCCAATAGTGGATTCAATCATTGATGATCCATTAAAATATTTTTTTCAATAGATAGATCAAAAGAGTCATGGTATTAACTTGATGGATATAATGACTAAAATTTGTAAGATTGACATACACGACATTTATCATATAAGTAGAAAAAATTGATATATTCCATTTTTAAATACTACAAATATTAAATGGTTTTATAGAACCACAATATTGAGGATTAAAAAGGAAATTATTCAATCAATGAATCATAACATTCAACCTTGATTCAACACCACTAACAAGAATGATTGTTCAAACCTTATAGATATGGTGAAATGGTGAAAAGGTGTAATATAAATATATATATTATGTACATTCAAATTCAATAGATTTTATTAATCAAAAATGTATTTCCATGAATATGGTTGTACATGAGTTGTCAAAAAATATTTTTAACACATTCATAAAGAATCGCATTATAATATATTAACATGAAATAACATTTAAAATTAAGTGACAATACAAATTTTAAGAAAAAAAATTATAGATATAAAATTTATAAAGGGAAATGGTTAAATAAAACATAGAAATAAAATCAACACACTCATAACACTTGAAATGTTATTTTTTTTCTAAAGACAACAGGATATTATGTATTTCAAAGAGCAAAGGAAATATTCATCTCATATATAAATAAGGATTATTTGGAACATCAATTATGTAGTTCCACACATTATTTACCCATAATTATAAATTAGTGAATTGAGGAATTCATGAGTAGTGTAATTAGAGTAAATGGACATATCATATTTGGATGGAGTTAATAAGGATGTACTAGTTCTATATAGTGATATGATATTTTATTCTATTTTTTATTTGGTGGAAATCGAGTTAATTACATTAAATTATAATTAAATTATAATTCATAGGACACCCTTCTATTAAAATAAAAAATACATATTTCCAAATGTGTACACACTCAATGGAGTTTAGAGATCCAAAAATAAAATTTATATTTTAGGAACCCATTATGTTCCCCGTTAAATACAAATCTATACCCTTTATCTATAATTCTTTGTTATCTTGTAATTATTACACATATTATTATATCAAATATTTCTGAAAAAAATGGATTGAATTATTTCATAATATATTTTGATTATTTTGGTATTTTTACCCCAAGACATTTGCACACATATTTCTCAACATTTTACCATTGTAAATTTTGATATTTTTCAAATTATTACGCTGATTTTTGTAATTTGACTTATTATTATAGACATATATATTAATTATAAATATTGATTTCATTAAATTATATCTAATATTGATAATCCACCATTTCATCCTAATATTAAATTTTTACATATATATATATATATTTAATTTTTTAACATGTATACATCCTAAAAATTCATTTGAAATATAGACAACCCCAATATGAAATATTATACACTAACCTTAAAACATAGATATTTTAATGGATCTTGGGATGAGAATTGAAAACAAAAAATATAAATATATTATTTACTCCATTTATAAACTAAAAACACTTTTAGAGGATGTTGTTGAATTTTTTATAAATCCACAATGGTGAGTTAAAATCATTATTATTTTTTTTCTAATGAATGATGGTGAAAATTACACGAAACATGTATCATTTATCACACATTAATTATTAATTTTTAATCTATATTCATATTTTTAAAAACAAAAAAATGATTCCATTTTGTTCAAAATCATATTATGGGGTCAGTTTTAATGATAGTGTAAATAGTTGATGGGTGAATTTATATATAATGGGATACTAAATATATCCACTCATGAGGACCAACAATCCATCCATTCATTTACCATATTCATATGATATGTTTTTTAGTACACATTATTTCTAATTGTAATGAATTATTAGTTATATTTGTGTAAATATTTCACTTATGTACTAGAATAATATGACTTACACATGATCATTTTATTTATTATATAATAGAATAATTCAAATTTGAATACATAATTCCATAGGTACGTTCATTAGATATATTTTGAGTATACATTTGATTTATTGAAGACATCCTAAGAGGTAATTGTGGATGAATTTATCATATACGGAAGAAAACATATCCAGTGTCTCTCTTTTATATAAGTTTTATTTAATGATTGAATTGATAAAAACATACATTGAATCATAAAAATGTTATTTCATGGTATAGAATTTTATTTTAATATTTAATATTTTTTTATGAATGGACATGAGGTAGATATATCAAAGGGTAAAATTATATTTAAAATACCATTTCTAACATGTCTATTATGGAATATCATTACATTTATATTACAGTTTTTATTGATACGTGATCAATTATTATAGATGGATTTGCCTTGTGACCCTATCCCAAAAATGGTACCCTACATGGTCCAAAAGTCCTCATTTTTGTCTCCATGGACACAAGAGGTTGTTGAATAAAAGTGATGGCCTATATTATATCCATGGGGAGACTCTTCCATTATAAATTCATGAAAACACATCAGAAAAGTATATATAAAAATAGTTGGAGCATAAAAATAAAAAAGATGACTACTTAAGTAAACCATTCATTACTATTAAAAATTGTGATGATTCTTACAATCAATAATGGATATTGTGATCATCATGGAATGTCAGGAATCTATAAAAAGAATTATTATGGTATGTTTGGGACACATGACTATGTTAGTTGATGTAAAAAGAAGTAAAAAATTACCAATACAAGCATCTTGAGTATACGATTAGTCCTCTACAACATTCCCCATACTAAATATTCCAATCAATAATGAATCATAATATTTAAATGACCTTTTATACATACATGAGATCATATATTAATATTTGATTCCAACACAATCATAAGAAGGATGTGAGCTATAATCTTTTTAGGATAGAAACTATAATGCCTTTCCTGATAAATTTCATGAAATGAATAAATGATAGGCTTCCATAATAAATAAATAATTCTTCGAAAATAATATTTAATGTAGCAATATCTTGGATGGGGTCCCTAAACAGACCCCCATCACATACCACCTACAAATCCCTATGTAGATAGTATTGAAAGAGGATCATGTCCATTTCGTAATATTTATTCATAATAAAATAAAAAATAATCAACCAAATTACAATAATATACCATGTTTTTTATTTTTCATGGGGTTCACATTAGCATGTAATCATGTAATCAAGATCTATTATAAATGATCGACACCACATATTTGAATGTAATAAATCAAATAATCAGTGGATTCTTGAGGTTATCCAAGGAAACATTTTAACAATCCCAAGGGTCTCTAGAGGTATATATGATAAAATAAAATACTCTGACTAAATTCAAGGAATCCCATAGAGCATCCATATTATCACCCAAGGAATGGAGACTATGTGTCAATAGCCTTTATATCAAAAAGGGGAAATGGAGTAACATATGGCCTAAAATACAAATGGTTCAAAAGGGTTTATTCATGGTCTGTCTCCTATGGAATTAGTCTCACTCAATTGTATAAGTAATACTTTCCAAATATCTCATACATAGAATGATAATGTATTGTTTTTAGAACATCATGTAGATCCAACAGAGCACAACAATTCCTTACTTTGAATCCTTAAATTGGGAACAACATTATCTCTTAGTCCATAGTAGGTGATCCATGTTAATCAATCCATATCACAAGGCATAAAAAAAATATATACACATTTCATCGAGGCATTGAAATATATCATGCTAATGAGTTATCCCAATGATAAAATTGAAAACATTAAACATGGAATTATGCATTATGAAACAAAGTAATCTCATGGATCCAAGGAATGGTCATGCGTTAAAATCTGATTAGTAAAATAAATCGAATATAAGAATAATACCAAGGAATTAGTAAATCATTTATACAAATATCGAACATATTTCTTGAGTACAATGTATTCAGCCAATATTTATAATCGATTTAATGTAAGATATATAGATTCAAACATTAGAATCAAGAAAAATAATTAAAAATAAGGCATGAAGAATAATGCCCATGGGTGACTCACGTGGACTACCCTTTATGTTAATTCATATATTAATTTAATGTATTTAATCAAAATAAATCTGAATATGATAATTAACCATTTTAGGCATATGAAACATACCATTAAATGTAGGAACACACAAAGTGTTTTCCAACAACCATGAGAATGACCTATTTAGGGGTTTGAATGTATTTAGTGGTCTCATATGTAAGAGGAAAAACATCAAATTATTTTATTAAAAGTTAATGAAGATTCATGGAAATTATATGGAGAGAATCAAAATGATACATCATTTAAAAAGACGTTATATTATGGAAATGATCATAGAAATCCATATTCAATGTAGTATTTTTTCACTCATCCACTATTATGTTCTGATTAGACCATTATTGATAAAAATTGATAGAATTTTAACACATTAAAAGTATGCAAACTTGTCACCAAAAATAGTTAAATAGGTAGAAGGGGAACCATGAAATAGAAGAGTGAAAAAGGATGATCATTCTTAGATGAGCACAATGATTCTAATAGTGATTGAAATTTATGAGAAACATTGGAGGTGGTTTGATCCATTATGTATGAGGAGGACGATGAAAATGCCACAAATGGTTGGGGAACTTCTAATAAATAAGGATAAAAAGGAGATATAGGTTTTTTAAAAATAATTAAATATGGGTATTTTAGATATTTTACAAAAGAACACATTGTTCATGGTATGGAATCATGGTTTGAACATAAAATAAACCAACCGTGTTCCATTAATTACATTAATGGGATACATCAAATGGTTAGGCACATAGTTCGACTAACTATGAACAAACTGTGAAAAACCAACTCCCCAAAATCAATAGATTGGTTACACAGTGGAAGATATATTTGGAGATACCTACATTCCCACTGTCTTCAACTGAATAGTTTATGTAATCGAGGTGGGATGTGTGTTATTGTTTTATATAACCTTATTTCCCATTATTATATACACATTTCAATTATTTGGGCTTAAAACGTGCCCCAAAAACACTTGATACACAAATTACATGATTTGGAATTCTTATTAGAGACATTTTATAGTATTTTAAAGAAACGTTTAATGGATTTTACCATTTATAACATATATGATGTTACAACCTTCCTTCCATAAGACAGATCATCTCCATCTTTACCTTCATAGGGTGGTACAAAGTCCTCTATGAAGAGTTCTGGGCACTACCCATTTAAATTATCCTCATTCTCATAGGTCTCATCCTATTTAGGTTTATGATTCTATGACACTGATACATGACAAACTGAACTACCTCATATGGCCTTCATTCTTTTATCAACGATACATATTATATTCCCCTTGAGGTATTCATCGAACTCCCGATTAATATGCTCTTTGTTAAAGTAATGGGAACAGTTGTGATGAGACTATTGAATCCTCGAAACAGGGAATACATTGATAATGTAATGATACCTCAATGGTAGTTCAACACTCTCCACTATCTATAATAGCCTAACATGTCAAGTAGATAACATTACCTATATCCAAATTCTACTGTGACATAATCTAGGTGATACAGACAGAAAGACATGATATCCCACCTGAACCACCAGAGGTCTATTGAGACAATAAGTATAGGGAATCTTCTAGATTGAGCTATCTTCATATGCTTATATATCATATGGTCTAGAATTTATGTCTCCTAAATGAAACGTGGACCCATTACATCAACCACATCTACCTCAAGCTATTATAGGGGTGACTTTAGAGGCCTAAAATAGTGGGCCTCATACGAAACCATCTAAATAGTTTCCTAAAATATTTTTATGTAGGAAAACATAGAAAAAATATATTATATTAGAATTTAACCCCATGATCAAGGATACGATTTTGTATAATATCCTCAAACACATGAAATATTTGATTGGATTTCCC
The DNA here is from genome assembly GCA_963277665.1 of Viscum album. Lineage (NCBI taxonomy): Eukaryota > Viridiplantae > Streptophyta > Magnoliopsida > Santalales > Viscaceae > Viscum > Viscum album. Next base: position 61,308,605 of record OY728164.1, on the reverse strand, counting down.
ATCTTCTTGAGGCAGACATTAAATACTCAAAATCACCTTTAAACTAAGTTACTTTGTTATCATTTTTCAGAAAATTGTTTTAATACATATGTCTTAGTCTGATACAATATAATGCATATCACCAAGATGTAAATATATCTCTTAGATGGAAACCCTTCTTAATTCCTCAATATAAAATGTCTCCCAGATCGGTAGGATGTGGTCGTATTTAGTGAAAATATTTATCATCGCTCATACTGTGTCAAAGACATTATTGGTCCTCATTAATACAACCATTAAATCTATAATGACATTATTCCATTTCCACTCAGTAATAGATAGAGGTTAGAGAATTCTACTAGGATTCTAGTTTTCTGCCTTCACCAAATGATAATTGGAGCACTCGGTGATGAAACCTATATTTATCTCTTCATACCTATCCACCATTTCTAAGGAAATTTTCTACTTACATCATGGTAATCCCAAAATGATCTACTCATATATAGGAATGCAATTATCCCCCACCCCATTAACCCTTCATGTATATCTTATGGAATCTATACATGACCTTGAAATTGTATGGTTTCACTACAATTCAAAACCCTACATAGAAGTGGGTTCTTACTTGTGATGCTATCCATCTAGTAAAGTACATTGGAATCAGATTGATAACTCATTTTAGACCCACTCTAGGAGATAATAGGACACGAATAGAGGTTACAGAATAAGCTACTTGTTCTATTCCTTAACTTCCTTGTGTATCTCCTAAAACATATCCATCATATGCCACTCACTACTAGCCTCAGTGATGGATTATATATTAGAATTAAAACTCCATGAATTATCCATGTAATTTTTATTTCTATGTTTACATTATTGGTCATGGTCTAATGAATGAAGGCCTTCCACTCGCCTGTACTACCTTAGAATCATGTCTTCCAATGGGGATATCTATTTGACACATTCATGATCAATGTATATAATGAATCACTCAACTAGAAATTAATTCCCATAATAGTTAATATCATGAAGCATGACCTCATTCTTGAGTTCATACGTAAGATTTTTTTACTCATGAGTTCATAGGTGAAATGATCTATATTACATGAAATAATCTACTCACACTATATAGTATCCAATAACAGTTCTTAAAGCATCACAATAGACTATATAACTCCCTCCTAGATCTAGAAGAATTATGAGCAAGGATTATTTTAGAAATCTTTTTATCTTATGAAAATATTTCTCACAATCTTTAAACCATAATAACTACACACCTTTATTATTCAGAGAGTTATTTGGTGTTTATATATATGATAAGTCTTAGATAAAATTCCTAGAATTTCCATCTATCACAAAGATGCTACATATGGTAAACACATTCATTGGTTGTTCTAGGAAACAACTTAACTCCCCCCCTCTTGGTTAACAGACACACCTTCCCATGATATGATATGACCCATGAAGTTCACCTTACTAATAAAAATGTGTAATTTACTGAGTTTTTTATTTTTTTGGTGACACCCTTATGTATTTATCACGATTTAAATATGATTAGAATAGTGGTGTATAGTGTATGAATACACTACAATGTCAATGATGAAGACAAACTAAAAGGGATATAGATACAAATAGAGACTCAATTAATTAAACACATGATTATTTTTACTACTTATTCATATATAATGGAAAACCTAGTTACTCTCACAAGCCTTACATTATTCCAAATGTGATAGGTGTTATATAAGATAGTCTTGTATGAAACTGAAGGTATCTTAAATCCAAAAAGATCATGGAGAAAATTGTTTCACAAATAATATGATCAAATTGTTCATCTATAAGAGGAAATAGATAATGGCTTTTCCCCATAAGATGGTTCAACTATCATTAATTTTCAAAATAACTGATGGTACCACCCACAATTTTGTGAAATGTATAGGTAGACCCCACGTTGACATGTTTGGTTATATAAAATACATTTCATGTGATTATCTTAGTTGATTTATGTGTTTATAGAGATATCTAGTTGATATCCTATAAGTAAGAATGGAAATTGGAGTCTCTCCTAGAACTACCATGATGGTTTACTCAATTTATTTATTATGTGGTAATCTAGTGAAATATATATGGAATACACCCTTAAAATTATCAATCATATGATGCAATTCTGATGAAAAATTAATTGATCACTCATAAAAAGGCTGGATAACTGGGTTCTGACTATTCCAAGACATGTTTTACATTTGGCATCATGATATACCTATATATATAATTTTCCCATGAGTATATATATTCTATCCTCTCATGTTTTGATGGACACCATTCAGTGATAAAAATCAACATGGAAATGATAAGTCTCAATCACATTTATAATGAAAATGATGTCAAATAATTCCAACTACAGTATTAAGAAAAAAGAAAAGAAATGGAATCCACCAATTTCAGGAGGGAACTCATTAAAATGGTACATACCCACTGTTATGACCCCCGATTGTTTGTCAATAAACATGAAACCAAAAATTTAATCAATCTCAGAACCTATAAATCCCACAACAACATCAAATATAAAATAATGTGATGCACCAATATAGAAATGGAATTAAACTAAAGTAGAGGCTATGAGATTAGTACCTATAACTATATATGGCCTTAGAATCTCTTCCTAGAGTGCTGGATACAATATATAAATATGAAATAAACAAAGGCCCTAAGATGCTACCGAACTATCAAGAGCATGTCAACTCCATTATCACTGAACCTATGAGCCATGATTCCCATGTCCACAACCACTACCACATCATCCTTATTGACAGGTAGAAGAAATAATCATTGGATTTCATAACAAATAATATATTTTACTTGATATATATGCTGGTGCGGGTCCCCTATCAGTGGAAACTAGAGGAATTGAATGGAAGAACTACTAATGGTGACCCATTAGCGGTGATCTGGGAAATCTATTGTATTCATCATGAACTAGGAATTCCTATGGAATGGCCTTATACATAGGTGCAACACTATATAACATTCAGTCTGTGTCCCTTGACCAACACCACCCCCACATGCACCCTCAAAATGGTACCTCCTACTACCATAATAACAGTCACCTTGACTCGGGAATGAAACATCATGGCCTACACTATAAACTTATTTGAGATTATATTACATAATTTGGTCAGGGATCACTATCATTGTAACCATATTTAACCAAAATAAATTTACCCAAAGTGGAAAACAAGACCAAGACAACCCTTAAAACACCTCACATTATTTAAATCATCACTATTTATAGATGGAGAAAATTTTTGGATAACATTTAAGAATGAATAATAATCAATAACTCTCATAATTTTTTACAAATATTCCTAATCTACATGGAAAATCTAAAAAAATATTTTACATGAATAATTAACTACTAGAGACTATATAGAAGTATAACTTGAATGTTCCTCAGTGTTTCTCAGATAGATATAAGACATTCCAACAATTATAAGTGGGGTCATGTTACCTGTATGTATTGATCTTGATACAACACTACGGAGGCATCTCAAAATGGTAAAATTTATAAACCATGGATTTTAACCAGGGATCATCATCCTAAGGCACCCCATCCCTCATGAATATTGGTTGATTCTACTACATGATTTATAGTGTTCGTTCTTCTATAGTATAGGAAGAAAATGAATCACCCTAAATGTAAAGAATAACATGGATGAATATTTCAAAAAAATAGTGAATTTGTTTCAAAAATGAGGATCAATAGTTGTAACTTTATGTACAATATATGATGTATACTGGGTGGCAGTGGGCCCTCCAACTCTGGTGTATGCTCATTTCCACTCTTATGGAATACAGTAGAATGATTTTGTGGTGGCATTAGTATATAATTTTATTTTGAAATACCAAGAAAAGAAATTTATAATATAGTAAATAAAAAAGAAAATTAATAAATGTAAAGGTAGTTTAATGGATTCCCAATAATAAAAAACAAATGATATCCTACACTGTTATCGTTGTATTGGTATGAAGGAAATGGCATGGAATGATACTTGAGATGTGGCATACAACCCATTTCCATGATAAGGTCACTTGCATGATTTCACAGTTGCCATATTTTTAAGGTAACCATTTAATTTTAAAAGGATTTAATCATTTTAATTCATGTATGTTTGAAAATATCATTTAAAAGTATGAATTTAGAGGATCACTATTCCAATTTATAATGGAACATAAACCTTATTCATTTAATTTGGGCAGCCATTATTTTCAATTTATAACATTATCCTGCAAGCTAGATTGATATGTGTCTATAAATAGTACAAAACTGCAACTACATATATTAATAACCATTTAACACAAAAATCACATGAAAATAGGAAATTCACACTAAAAGGTAAATATATAATGGAATAATGAATTCAATTTCTCATGATATTTTCGAAAATATAAAGCATTCTTTTAATATTACCTCATCTCATTGGGAAAATGTAATATAAATCATCATTTTAATAATAATAAAATATATTACACAATAAAACAAATTTGGTCCTCAATGATAAAGTCGTATCAACCACAAATGAACATCAATATTACAATTTCCCATTCTAGGAAATTTGTGTCTCATCATTACAAGGGTTAGCTATTTACAAGAAAAATGTAAATTCCAAATTCAAGTGCCCTAGTCTTCTATATAAAACCAAAAATTAATAAAATATTGAATAAGGGGCTCTTATGCGTCATTGTATCATCCTCATTCGGGTACCACAAAATTTTTCCCCAAGAAAGTGGGCCACAAGACCTCATATGAGCCTCCCCAAACACCATAGTCTGTCGACTAGAAGTTAGTGACTATGGTGTGTCTATGGTGAGACTATTATATCATATAATTTTCCTAAAAAATGATTAATAATTTACAATTCATAGAGGTGGCATAAAAATTAATTTAGTGAATTGGTAGTAAACCAGGAATGAGGAATCAATAACTATAGGAAGACAATAACCAAATAAAATTATAGTGGAAATGATGTCATTACATGTGTCTATACGAATATTAGAGCACATGGATCTGGGGTTAGAAGAATACACTACATGATAGAAAAAAACATATACTACAAGAATCTCAAATATAGTCCTATTACTCTACCTCGTGCTTCATTCCTAAAGCTATAAATAAATCATGGATCAGGAGACACATGCTTCCTATTATCCATACCTACAACCATAAAATCATATTATGTTTGAAGGAAATCCCATGTAGGGTGTGAGATACAATCTATGTAGGTTGTCAGCCATGGTGTCTAGGTCAATTCATTTTGTGAAATTGATAAACGATAGTGTACAATAATAAATAAATAGTGAAGGGAAAATAATAATTAAAATAATAATAACCTGGTATGGGCCCCAAAATAGACATCCAAACCATACCCCTTACATAGGCCTATGTCGGAGGTCTAAAAAGAGGTAACTATACAGGTAATGATATATATGATTGGGAAAATACCAAAGAATCATCCAATTCATATGATGACCCCATAATTGTTTGATATATTTGTGGAAGCATTACTATGTCTTTATATGAACATTCTCCAATATAACAGAAATACACCACATCTGAATAAAAACTAAATCAAACCATTGGAGGAGTACTAATCCCATCCAATTCGATCTAATTATATTCAAATTGTTCTCTCCACGTTCATATGATAAACACAATTCCATTAATTCTATCCACGAATACCCATACATCATGTCATTATCACTCACGGCTTGGTACCTCTGAGTTTGTACCATGTATCACATATAGGGTATTAGGTATCACCCTAGTCATTGCATAGACATCATTCCAATAGGCCCATCATTGATTTCTATCCTTGGATATTTGTTTCACTCATTAGTATAATTAAAACTCGTAAAAGAGCCCCTACCTAGAAAGACAATGTATTTCTCCTAGCATGTCAACTAGATCCAACTGATCACAATAAGTCCTTAAATGAAATTCTTAAATCTTGACTCATTTTTTATCCAAACCTACAATAGGAGAACCATGTAAATCAATAAACGTCACATGGTATACAAAATACATATCCACTTGGCAAAAAGTCATGGAATGAAATCATGCTAATGAGATATCAAAATGGCACAATTCAAAACATTAAATATGATATTGGTAATTAAGTACATATGCAAGCTCATTGGTCCAAGGAATGATTACTAGAAAAAATTAAATTACGTCAACAAATGGAATACATTCAGAATCCCAATGAATTGGTATATATTGTTTGTAAAATAAAGACATAAGAAAGGAATCAATTGTATCCATCCGTCATGCATAACAAATTAAATTTATGGAATATGGATTAAAAATTGAGCATTAGGAATAATAATTTAAATATTAATTGTTCAGAATAATGTTTAAGAACTTCTCTCTTGAACAACAATTTATCAAGATTAAAATATTAATTTAAGATATTTAATAAAAATCCAAATCACATATGGTAATGATCCTTTTCAGGAATGGGGAAATGACCATTAATGGTAGGGACATTCAATAGGGTCATGAATAACAAAGGGAAAAAATGGATTTATCCATAAATATGGGTAATAAAATATCAGAAATCCAATTAAATTAATTGATTAAATAATAAAGATGTCTCTACGGAAATATCCAATTAGCAGCACATTGAAAAATCATTTAGAATATGAAGAAACTACGAGAATGAACCTAGACCAACTGCCTCAATGTTTTGGCACTCCACTCATCTTTTATTATTGTTCGATTTGGCCAATAGTTGAAGAACTCACTAAAATATTCATGTTTCATAAAATTACAATAAATGATGGTGCAATAAATATTGAAATGGATGGAAGAGGGAACATGAAATAGACTATTATTGAATGAGGATATAAAAAAGATGTATCAAAACCTTATGAATTTGAGATATATGGATTATAGACATTAGAGGAGGTTAGATCCCTAGCTCTTGAGGACGAGGTGATATAAAAACCAAATGGAGGAGGGATCTGATGGAGAGAAATGAAAATAGGATACATGGTGGTTAATAAACATTTTTTAAATATATCATGATATTTAACCCAAAAACATACAACACATTTTTTCCCAAATGTTTTGGCATATCCATTCACTAACCATGCACTATTCATTACTTTGTGGGGGTACATTTCATGTCTAGGATCATCGTTTGACTAATCATTTTACATCAATGAAAACCCACTATTTAAAATCAAAATATGTGTCACAAGTTATTTACCCCTATGTGCATGGTTATTGAAAAATTGGTTCTTCATTGAAGATCCACTATCTGCAACCACATGTGTAAGGGATGCCATGCAGCCTTGGTGGCAGAATTTTATATACACATGAGGCCTAGTTTTTCCTTCCCATTTCAAGTATCTAATCATTAAAATGCACCAAACACACCTAAAACCCCATTATATGATTATGGATCATTATTAGGGTCATTTTAAGAAATTTGTAAACAAAATTTAATGGTATGTACAGTTGTGAAAAAATAGGACGTTGCACCTTGAAAAAAGGGGCACATATTAAGTGGATAAATTAGTATATAAGATATTGATACATGTGATCTCATAACAAAGGATTAGATATTTTGTTATTATTAGAAAACAAGATAAAATCATTAATCTAAAATTACATTTGAAAACATAATCCATAACATTCAATTTTTATTAGTGAAGCCAACGTTTTCATCAGCGTATCCCATCATAAAAATCATAACACATTTCTAGCATCCTGAGGAATGGAGTAATACTAAATGTGATAGTTTAGATTCCCAATAAGTTTATGAATTCATTTGAAAAAAATGACGGATTAATAAATAATATTATATTAGGAGTTTTAAATAACAGATAAAATTGTATCTAATGAATAATACAGGGAAATAGAGTAATATAGTACGAATAAATGATGATAAAATAATACCGTATTTATAATCGAGTAATCGTGAATCTTATCTAGTGATATCATGAAATTACACACCTTAACATTGGAATAAAATAATAAAAACATCATTAAATTAGTAATATAGGTCATCATAAACAACGAGTCAATGAATCATGAAAATTTATCATATATAAAGGGCTAAGGACTCTTCAAGATACCCAAACTAGATTTTCGATTGAGAACAAATAAAGAATAAAGGGATGTAGATGGCTTCACACATTACATATTGTGTCTTGTAATTTACTACTATTAAATTTTTGAATCATAGTAAAAATAAAATTATTATAGAAAATGTAAATCATAATGTTATTATTTCCAAATTTCTATAAACATAATCATAACCCTTCCATATTAATATATAGAACTATATCAAAATAACACATCCTTATTAAAACCGAACATAAAATATATAACTAATAATATAAATGGTATCATGATTAAATATTGCTTAGTATAATATATAAAATAAGTAATTATATGTTTAATAAAAAAATAAAATATAAATTTCATTAAAATATTCATGATAAAACTATCCATTTCTTGTTGAAAAAAAAATTAAAACACAAAATTCCAAAAAAATATCTGAAAAAATAATTATTGTAAAATAATCAAGTAATAAATAAATGTAATAAAAATATAATTCAACAGACATGATGATATGAAATTTTTATTTTATCATTTAATTTAGAAATAATATTATTTTCACTTTTTCAATAAAAATTACAATGTTATTCATTTAGAAAAGGTCAAAAATTTATCTAATAAACAATGATGAAAAAAATATAAAATAAATTTTATATCTATATATTAGAAAAAATTCATAAAATAATTTTTAGAATCATTTCTATGGAACAGATGGAATTTTCATTCAATGGTTGAAATGATGTTGATTACCAGAAAATAATATTATTTTTATCTTATGTTCCTAAAATGTGGATATTTAATTGAAATAAATTAATTTCAGTTAATAAATTGTGTATTAGAAATAATATTGGATTATATATATAAATATATATATATATATATTCACCAGCATATTCATGTATTGAATGTATCTCAAATAAGGATGAAATTTTGAAATAAACATTTTACATAGGTCTGACCTCCACCATACCTGTATAAACATTCTTTAGAATATATATATATATATATATATATTTAATAATATTATTAATATATATATAACACCTTTTTTAATTTGTGAATGTTATTTTAGGAACTATTTGTTAACAATTCATTGTTAATGTCATAGTTTTAGGCAATACCTAGTTTACTTTTTCGATTATTTTCTGTTTATTAGTTTCATTCCTAGACCACTGAACATGGTTCCATAATCTCTAAAACATTATTCATGATATTATTATCACATATATCAATTTTTTTATATTATTTCACAATGATAGAGATTGAAAAAAAAGTGACATCGTTCACGGAAATAGTGGGTTATACAAATGTATGAAAAATGCTTCCATTTTTTCTCTGATGACATGAATTAAATGTAAATAATGAGCAACCAAAAAATATATTAATTACATCATATAAATCATATAATTTAAAAAATTCATCATCATAAATATCCATATACATAGTGAAATTAAATTGAATCACATCAATTTTTTGAGGAATTAATCTAAACATATATATGTATGACGTTTTCATTGTACATCGGATCAGAAGATAATAAGTATGGTGTAATATCATAACTAAAAAGGTATGAATTTTTTATAAATATCATCTATAAAAAATAAATCCATCAGTATTTCCTGCCGTGACACTTGGTGATGGAAAACATATTAAAATAATTCAAAAGTAATAATTAGCCCAAACACATGATTGGAATTTTCATTTCCAATGTTATGGATGATTATATATATATTAGATATTACATGAACATAATATTATCTATATATATGGTAAATATTTGTTTTATTATATATTAATTAATCAATAAATTAATAATAGTGTTATGAAACTAATTAAAATGAAATGTACCTAGAATATAAATAACATTCATAGTAAAAACTCATTTGGATATCTTTTTAAGAACCCTAGAAATGGACTTTTTCTAAGAGAAAAAAAACAAGACTCTAAATATTTAATTATATATTTTTATATTTTTTTCGTGCCAAATTCTACAATATTGGTGTTATGTTATGGGGATGAGTTTTCCTTTTAGAATTGGAAAGGGGACACTCTTGAAAAAAAACAATGATGTTTTCTAAAACAATACAAAATGAAAAAATTATTCCAAATTAAATGCTTCCAAATGAACTTATATTTTATATTGGGATATTATAATTTTGACATATGTCTAGAAAAATGTTTAATTATTTTAAATTTTATATATGGCCCTTATCACTATGTTAAACAACTGGTAACCCATATTTATTAAAACCATGATTGTGAAATTTTTGTACTTTTATTTTTATTTATTGTAAAAAATTTAGTCTTCATTTTTACATAATAATATATATTGTAAATAAATATATTTATTCTATTATTACAAATTATGTTTTCCAAAGTGTTTAAATATAAATTAAAATTAAACATGCAATCGCATTGGAATAATGGTTTTCCAATAGAAATATTTTTCATAGTAAAAGATGTTTTTATAACAAATATTAAAAAAATCTAATAAAAAACATTTGATAATTTATAAAATATATTAAATATAATTACAATAAAAGATATTAATATATAATGGAACATTTTAATTTATTTTATTAATAGGATTCTTTCAATAGTAATTATTACAATTAACATTTCATTAAATATTATAGTTTAAAAATTGTTATTTCATGTTTACTCCAAGATAATATTGGCAGGTATCATGTGTTGCATGATATAAAAAATAATAAATTCAATCCAAATGAGATATGTTATAATGTTTTTAGGTGTTAAAATATTAAAACAATATTTTTCATTCATCCTATAAATTTCAAAAACATCAATTCATTAATATATTTGTGCAGTAATCCGCATATGTTCATTAGGTTCCAACATCATCTATTCATTCTTCTGATTTCTCTAATGTGTCATTACCAGCCATGTAATCTGATTCATCATCACTTTTCCAATTGTATCTTGAATCTAGATAGAATCTCCACAATATAATGTATAATGTTATAATTATATTTCTCTATAGGTGAGGATAGGAATTCAGTTTGAATATTTATTCCCATTAAATTATATTTGTAACATAAAATGTAGTTTAGAGAGTCATGGTGGCATCCCCAAGTAGTATCCCAGAACTCAAATTCAATGAAATGGTTTAATGGTTTAGTTTACTTGGTTATTTTATTCCCTTTATTAAAAACATCAAATATTATTTCATATAGATTACTTCAGTAAATTTCATCTACAACATGAAATTACAAAATGATTCATCAAATTATTAGCATATCTATTTCTCCTTCAATGAGGTTCTTTAATATTTCTATTAATATTCATAAACATTTTTGTTTTCCCTGATATTTTTTAATTTTCTACGAGATTAATTTCAAAAACATCTTCTCGATATATTGTTTTATGACATATCCTGCAATATAATTATCTATAAAATTCAATTAGAATTCATTATGTTAAAAAAAATTAAATTGAAAACAGTTACATAGGTAAAAAATTCCCACATATCTTGAATGAAAAGGGAGGTTGATAAAAACAATAATTCCAATTCTTTGAAATCCCTTTCGAACTATCCATCTATTTGATGGTGAATCATTTTTCTCAAATAATGCTCATTATCATGATACATCAAATTATTTTTCTACAAATTCGATCCTAATTGAGCTTCATCAGCAAACAAAATTGAACGTTTTTTACTATAATGCCATACAACATATTTAATATCGATTCATTCAAGGAACAACTGAGGTAATGATTCCATTATATAATGGGAAGGATATTCATTACTGATGATGTCTAAAATAATCCATATGGAATCCTTCTATCTACGAGTCTTTGTAATCAACTATCAATGTCAATAGTAATTGTATCCCATTACCACATATGAAGAGGATGAGGTTACCTGATTCCTCGTTTATTCTATTATTTATTATATACTTCATGAAAAACCAAAATTAATGAACATGTATACAAATTTCAAACATAATATTATCCTAATTAATGTTTTTTAAAAATATTATTCAAAACATAGAACTAATAAGGTATATTATCAAATTTGATCTTTTAGATTTATTATTAAATTAAATATATTACATATGTATTGATGGAATACATAGTATCTGCAAATGCTTTATAATTCTATCCTCACATAAAATGTTCTACATACATCCACAATTAATGGTAGTAATTTACATTTGAATATTCCTGTTATCTTGTTGATAATTTTTTAAATTCCATAGGGGTGGATTTTTAATCATTTGAAAAATGAGGGTTGTCCCAACTGCATTAATATTTAGAATAGTTTGCAATACAACATTGATGAATACAAAATCCAATTTACTTCCAATTTCAAAAAAATCAATGAATTTTCCAGGTCAATGCATTTTATACATTGTTTGACTACCCAGTGTAATAGCGTATTATGATACCATAATACTAGTGTAGTTCATGACAATACATTTTCCTCATGTTGAGTTATTTTGGGGAAATGATTTATTTCAATCTCTTATGATCAGTGTTTATCTCACATATTTCATGGTAGATATATTGTATCTATATATTTAAAAAAATTTAGTATTTGACTCATTATCATGGGTGGATAGTTTTCCTCATCAATCATAGAGTACCTTTATAGAGTATAAAAAAATATTCTCATTTTATATAAACGCACAACCATGTTTGTTCATTAATTATTCATTATATATTACAATTCCATGTATTCCCATTTTAGAGAAAATATTGGAGCACTCACAAATCACTTCTTCATGTTTTCTAAAAAATAATAATATTTCTGCTTCCATATGAACTTAATATAGTTACAATAAATCTTGATTAACGTGTCATAAATAAATGATATATATTTAAAAACCCATGAAAAATAAGTTACCGAACAAAATAAACTATATAACTGATTTATATTTGTTGGAATAGTATATTCATAGGCCACTTTTGTCATCAAAGAATCAAATGAGAACCCATCCTTCTAGATAATATTTTGATTAAAAAAACTCTCTAATGAAATAATTGATACTAGTTTAATTTATTTTATAATTTTTTTCATAAAAGAAATATAATAATGATTCATTAATGATCTTCCTGATCATCATATATCATATTATACCCAATTAAATCATTAATAAATTTGAAATAAAATCATTTCAATATCCAACGAATAAAAAATTTGTTTAAAAGTAGTTTTATTATTCAATCCCAAGGGAATAATCATATGATCATTATGTTTATACCATATTTGAAATATCATCTTATAAAAATCTTATGATTTTATCACAATTGTTGATACCCATAATAATAGTCAATCTTGGTAAAATAATGACCTCATTGAAGTTCATAGAATATTTTTTGTATTGGAGATTGAGTGCACATGTTCTTTTTAATAACATCATTAATTACATGATACTCAATTCACAGCCTCATAGATAAAAATTTCTTCTTAATAAAAATAATATGTGATCCCAAGGTGAAACAATGGGTTTTATAAATCCCCTTTCAGAAAATATCTCTAGATGATATGTAAATTCCCATAATTGTATAGTGTCTATTTTATATGGAGTCAACAATATTTGTCTTGAATAATGTATTAAATCATTTTAAAACTCATTTTCATAGACTGTTGGTTCTTAATTAATTACATAGGAATAAAATCAATGTGATCCTATTGAAATGGTACATACTAAATTTTATGATTAAATATTACATACATTAATTTTTATATCACTTCATCCACAACAATCATTTTCAGAAGAGATATTTAGGGTGGATCTAGACATGGATAAGTTAAGTACGAAGCTATTCTATAGTTATAGAACTCAATAAATTCATTAAGAAATGAATATTTGTAATATTTATGATAAATTATTTCCATATATTTTGTTAGAGTTTCCATACCATGTATAATACATTAATAAACATATGAATAATAAATAAGTTATTAAATATAGAATGTTTTTGTATTATAATTTTAGTTAATTCACATATCCTTGTTTCATTAAAAGTTCTACAATGTGCATAAATAAAAAATGATTTCTCATGTTTCTAGGTTAATGTTTATTTATCATGGAAAACAAGGAATGTATAATGGAATTTTATGATCTGTAATAAAATAAATCAATATCTACATATAAGCATATGATCGATAAACCTTCCACAACATCATTTTGTACATCAATCTCAACTAATGTGATCACATAATCATGACTGTTCACATATTTACATTTCTTGGGAAAATTCCTTTAATGTATAGGAAAATAATTTTTATTTTCACCTTATCTATTGTTAATCGATTGAATATTTTAAATTTCATTCTTTCTCTATAAATCATGAAAATATTGGAATTTATCCTTATACAAGTAGTGATGAATCAGTCCATGAAATCATGTTCCATGTTGATTCAATACACATTTATTCATAAAAAAATATTAAACTCTTCTTTTCTAACTATTTTCTACATTTTAACTTTTCAGATTGATCAACCTTCTTTTTAATATCTTCTAATACTTATAATCTATATAAAATGTTAAATTTGTTCTCTATCTTCATAGATCATTAATCGATGTCCACAAATGATAAAAAAATTTGATGGAATTGTTCTCCCTGATGGATTGGGAAAATCCCATAAATGAAATAGTCAATTATTATCTTTTATTTATTTTTATAGTCACTATCATTCCACTACCTCCTTATAATTTTTACATGTACCTACCGTTATTTTCGTCTTTATAATTTCTTAGACTAAGGATTTTCTCTTCATATGCAACTATCACACTCACGGAATATATTTATACAGGTTGTGTACCTCAAAATCATTCAATTCCAGGATAATTATTTAAAATTCATACATAGTGTTTGAAATTAATTATCACTATTTATCCACATATCATGATAGATAATAAAGTTTGAGTAAAATAATTTCCTAATCATTAATTCCCAGATAATGAAGTATTTTCTCTACGGAATTCATCTACTACTCACATAAAAATGGGTATTTAGTCCATGTAAATTATGATGGTTTATAAGACAAATGGTGGTATAAAATTATTAAAATTTGGTGTGCATCTATAGGCATACCTATTTGGGAAAGGTAATTTCTCAAAATTTTATTCCACTTACCCAGTATAGTTCTCATATTTTTAACTATAGTTGTTTCACTTTCTCATTCATTATTATATTTTTCTTGAGGGAAAACCCAATATTGATTATAATAATTGATCATATTTCCATTATATTAAATATGAAGCATGTATAATACATGTAAAATATTAAATTAGATCCTAAAATTATGAATCATCTAGTATAAATTCAGAAATAGTAAAATACAAAAAATGGATAATTTATTTATACTATAAAATAATAATATTTTTATAATTGATAATATTCACTAGAATAAAAAAATATTTACAAAACATTCATAATGGTTTTTAATATTATCGTAAATTATCCAATGAATACCCCCAATAATGGTAAAACAAGGTGAGTAGAAAGTTCTATTGTCTTGCACTAGGTGATTAACAGGTAAAATATCATTTTTCTAATTTGAAATTTATTACCACATGGTGAAATTATTTCAGGTCCACATCGATATTTATTATAAATATATTTATTTATTAAAAGTCAAACCACATAATATATTACTTACCAATAAATTATGTTGTTATAAATTTTCTATACATAACCTTAATGTTAGCTGCATTACCATATTCCTAAAATTATGGTTACCTAAATTTATTTTCAAATTGTTATAATAACCTCACTCTAATACCAAAAATAACTTCCTTTGAGAATTTTTACACCGAGTCAGTGGAAACATTGTTGCATTCAATCTATATGTATGTGATCCTAACCCAATACGTCAAATAATTTTTTAGTATAGTAAAATAAGAGACATAAATGAAACTCTCGTTAACACTGAACACCTAAAACTAAAATAATATATTATTTTAGGAAACTTATATTCCTTTAAGAATATACTATTATATAAGTTATATAATATTTCTTTACAATCAAGGGAAATGAAACATTAGGAAGAGTGGATATATATTTCTTAGTAAGGGACTTCATATAGAAGACTCAATCGAGAATATACATTTAATATTCAATAAGGAAATGTTTATATCAGAGGGGAAACCAATTTTATAAATATCATATGCATGTAGAATAGTTTGTTTGTAATTAATTGTAATAAAATAATTCCATATAAATAATCATATGAGAATGAATCTTATCCCTATATATCATAAATATTAACATAATCAGATGGATATCTACAAAAAATTCATAATTAGCAATGAATTACTTTTATATCATAAACATACCATTAAGAACTACATCCATGAAATATTATATTAATTGGAAATTCCATATACTAATACTAATTCTAGATTGTCCATTGAGATATACCAACAAATTATGTGGAAAAAGTGGGCCACATTCAAAAAATAATATGTATAGTGAATTCATCATATGAATTGGTTGAAAAATTTATATAGATTTATTATTATTGATTAACAGTAATATGAAAGAGTAATTCATCTTCAAAAAATTTGAGTGATTATAAATATTCCAATATAATATTTTAAATGTTATAAAAATATTATAACCTCTTTCAAACAAAATATATATATTCTAGAGTAAAAACAATGATGATATATTTAAAAAATTTCTCTAATTGAAGATATGTTAAATATGATGGGATTAGCTTTATGAATTTGAGTATAATAAAATGTCATCAGAATCATTCAAGAGGAACATAACTTTTTTCTTTGAAAACAATATTTAAAAAGAAAAAAATTAAAAATTAAATTCAGAATCAATTTTATTGAAAGTAATCATATATAAATTTAAATGATCTGTAACACAATTTCATGGACAAGATGGAAAAATATTCTATTAATGTCATGTATATTCAAATAAGTACTCCTTTTACATTTTTAGTGAAAATAAAATTACAACTCACTCATAATGAGGACATATAATTCATTTTTGTGAATTTTTTAGAAATTAAAACATGTAATGATTAATATAAATAAAATAAAAGTATACCAGTAAAAACATTAATTAAAACATAAAATGAATACATGGACATGGATGATAATTCATTTATTACCAATGATAGATTTCAAGTTGATATCTTAGAAATTTATTCTTTCGTTCTATCAAATAATTAAAATGAAAATGGTAAAAAAATTAATTTTCATATATTACGTGAGTATATATATATATATATTATTGATTTATCAAATATTACTACTAAGTGTATATAAACAAATACAATTATAGATAATTATGTGATTGTTAAATAAACCCTTACCTCAGGCCTAACTTCATTCAGTATTGTTTTGGCCTCAAATATAAAAAGAATATAATTATTATAAATATATTACAAATTCATACTCATATATATCATAAAATATATTATTTCATTATATTATTTTATCACCATTTTATTAAAAATATATTTTACACAATCATTATATTGAGTATTTACAACATCATGATTCATATATGTTTTTATTTCGTATTTTGGTTTGGTACACAATGATCAAGGTTCAATCATATTAAAAAAACTAGTTATTATATACATATCATATTTCATAATTATATAATTATTTATAATTTTCTATAAATATCTGAGAATGAAAAATTATTGACACCTTTCAAGTTGATTGTATGTCGTCTTTATGAATAAACAATGTTTTCAGTAAATTTTCCATTCAAAAAAATAAATTTAGATTATAATTCACTATTATAAAATAATTATTATTATATAATATAAATCATTTATTTTTATTAAATAAATATTCTCTACCATCCGTGTAAAAATATAATGAAAAATTAATCAAAATTCCTAGTGGATGTGGCATCATACATGTATGCATACACAATGATATAATTATACAATGGATTGTAAGGTAATAAGGTTGATTAGATATGATAATTTATGAAGTATAATAATTTTGATAATATTATATATATATGTATATATATATATTAATTTATTCATTATATCAAATAATTATAGGTGTTGAGGGAGAAAAAATTAATCAATTTGCGACATTGTAGTCCACTTTACACACAAACGACAACTTAATTCCCTATTTTATGGAAGGGTATATTGATATACTTCATTAAAAATCATTATAAGAAATCAATATATAATAAATATTATTTTAATTATATTTCAATTACTAATTTTTGAATTACATTGGTACTATAAGAAGTAAAAATTTATCATATTTTTTAAGAAAAATAATTTCACATAGAAAATTCCCCATTTGTACACATAATAACAATATTATGTATTATTCATAGTAATGAGAAAATGCACTATTACTTGGAAAAGTATCATTGAATACATATTATATTAGGATTTGGTCATGTTGAATGTATTAAGAGGTGATAATTCTGGTGTGGAGGATGATCCCTTTTATAACTGATGTGAGGATTCTTGAAACCACATGCAAGTTTTCCAAATGAATAAAAAAGGTATAAATTAACAATAACCTCACTCCAAATTACTGAATATTTTAATATGGTAGAATATAATTATGATATATGTATTAAAAATATGATATAAGAAATATTAATTTCAAAACATTCAATTATCATTTGGTTTAAGGTGCCATTGAAAACCAATTTATCATTATCGAGGTAGTTAATTTTTAATATTTTTACTGTTACATATGAAAAAAAATTATTTTCAAATTATTTTGTAATATTATTCTAATGGAAAAATAAATTGGACAAATTTTTTCTAAATTCATCTAATAGTTTTTCAAAAAATTGAATTATCAATTATTTAAGAAATCCCGTCGGAAAATGATTTTAGAAAAAAAAATGTTTTATTAAATCATATGTTATTGGTCTAATAATAAAATTATTAGATTCAATGTAAATAAATGTTATTAATTATCATATAATGTTGTTAATTTATCATTTAAAACAAATTTTAATAAAAATTTATCTTTGTAAATACTTTAATCATAAATGCAGTTTTATAAATAAAATTGTATTGTATTTTCAATGATACAAATATAAGTCAATTTAGTCAATTAAAAAATATTCATACTAAAATATTATACTTTTTCTTTTATTTTTCAAATAATTTCTTAAATTTGAAAAAAAATGTCAAAAATAATACAAAATTGATTTTAAAAATAGATTTTAAAAATATAACAAGGATTATTATTATATCAGGCTTATAATAAATAATACATATATAATACATACTTTTATTGAATATATTTTATATTTTAATCATCCATGATTAGTTCATATCTTATTTTATTATTATATATAACGTTATGTGGTTTAAAAAAGATATCCAGAAATAAATTTCTTTTACATTCAAGTAGGTGTGATGATTTTTACATTTATTTATAATATAAGGAAAAAATGATAATTATTTATAAATTTGAGGATCAAATAATATGGGTAGTTTATTTGTTCAAATATATACCAACCTATTTAATAAATATAAAATAATGGTCTAACATATTATGTTTTATTATGATTTAGGGATTTTTTTGTTACAATCTATTAAAATGATTAAATACTTTTAAAAATAAATATATCATAATGTCTCGTGGTGTTGCATAAGAGTTTGTATTTTTCATCCACATGACCATCCATTCCTATGAATTTGAAAAATATTTTATGAAAAATGATCAAAATGGACATACTATATACAACAACTCCAAAAACCACGCACAAATAACATTATCTAATGTAAAACAAATGGAATCAACATGAATAAAATAAGAGATTACTATCTAACACCATAAATTTAGTAATCATTTAAATTCAGTATTATTATTTATTGAAGGATAATTTTACTATATACAAATGTATTAATGAATGGAAATTCATCCAATTAACATTAAAAAATTTAAAAGGATTAAAATCTAAAACGTGTATATCAAAATCATCAGGATATTTGAGATTGAATGCCAAAGGAAGAATAAAAAAATATTTTACTAAACTGTGGTAAATGAATGATCACATAAAAAAATATATCTCAACCACAACCAAATACTATTCATTGATATTGGACACATTACAATGTAATAAAAACCAACTATATTATTAATATATAATAATAGAATGAAAAATAACCCTTAGATAAAGAAAATATCACCTTAAATGACAACATATCGTTATCTAAAAGAATTTTCTTTAATATTATAGATATAATTTGTTTAAAAACATACACATGGTTTCTATGTTATTGAGAGTAGAAAAACAAAATTTGATAATAACTTTGTTATTCATAATATATATCCATTATGGTAATGTTGAATTCATAATTTAATGGAATTCATAAGAACCATATTTTCTTTAATCCAACATGTAATGAAAATACAATTTTCACAGCTATAAAACAATACATCTAATTATTATCATGAATATATGAATCATAAAATGACTTTAATCATTGTGGAACCACAAAAATAATCCTTTTGAAACCATAAGGAAATAATCTATAATTCAAGATATGAATCACTATTCACATAATGATTACTGAATTCATACATTCATTCTCTCCATAAACTTGGCTTCTAGCTTCTAAAAACACAATTATACCTTAAAAAAGAAAATTTAAAATAACCAAAAAAAATTCCTCATACATCAAATAACACCCAATCATTAATCATCTTGTATAATTTTTTAATAAATGAAAATGTAAAGGCGGTTTTGAATATTTACATCATCATATAAATCTCATTGATACCATGATAATTAGATAAATTATCCATTCCAGAGAACAATGATAAAATCTCACAATAAAAAAACTACTATGTAACAGTATACCATGGTAGATAAATGTCACTGGTAAGGATAAAATAAGTATATCACCAAATATATCTAATTATTTTAATAAAAAATTAAATTCCATTAAAATAATCAAACCAATGAACATACAAATAATGAAATTAAAAATAAATAATGAACTTTGAAACTCAATATATAGACCATGTATGTACAACTCACAGATAATAGATTACATATCTAATGTAAAATTCAATGAATGGATAACACCCAAAAAATCTCAAGGATGTCCTAAATATCGATTGGCCACTTTTTAATCTATTTAATTTTTTCAACTTCTCATTCTCCACAATGTATTATTGGAAAATAATTATAAATATATAATTAATGATGTGATAGGTCAATGATACCATGAATCATACTCATCTACAATGGTAGTGATAAAAATTTATCTTTGGCTATAAGCACGACTAAAAACATGATTGGTCCAATGAAACTGTGGGTAGGATTACTATAATGATCGATAAATCATTGACCATTTTTAGGATGCATACTAATGTGTATATGAACTCCATATTCCTAATCATAAAAAAATTATAAGTTATTTTTTTATCTTGTTCCACCTTCATGTTCTCCCTCATCAAATGAATTTTCTCCAAAATTATTTTCCCCAGATCTATTTTATATAAATCACACATAAAGACCTTATTAATAGAAAATGTATGTTATAAAAATTCAACATGAAATGGATTATAAAAATAAATAATGATAATGATGTGAAAAATAATAATGTATGGAATCATATCCAAGAGGAGAAGTCACGACCACATACATTAAAAATTAATAATGTGCATGTGAAACAAGTCCACTAGAGATTTGACAGTATTCTATATGTGAAGCTATATCTAAGATTTAAACTAATTCATAGTAATAATTGAATTAAAACAATATTCACGATACCCCTACACAACATAGAGGTAAAAAAGGAATCACAATCCAAGATGATCATCCTGAAACCCCTGGAATCATTTCATTATCTTCCATGTAGTGCCTTGGAATCACATCCATATTTCTGCATGCAATGGTGACTACATTTTGAGTGCACTTCGGCATAAAGTACGTGATCACACTTATATTATCTAAGAATCAGATATATCATGTTATATTGGTGATGATTTTGATTTAAATTTCCTCTCACTTTTAATGGGGAACATTAAATTGATAAATTATTCCAACTAGAAATTGGATCGTGTCCATCATCAACTAAAAGACAGTACACCAAGAGAATATGTCTATAATAGTGTAAATTTGAATATAACAATAAACTAAGTCCACAATTCTATGTAAAACATTTTCAACCATGGATATACCACCATGGGTGAGTTTTGGAACACATATATATCCTCTTTATACATCCCTGCACTAATGAAAATTATCCCCTAGAATAACATACAATTTTGTCCACCCAACGTCTGGCCCTCAAAATCATTTCTGTTGATGACATGTTCATCCAAAACCCATATCTCGAAATTAATCTATTGGGGCTCCACTACATGATTCGCAATGGAAGTCACTGGTTTCATCTTATAAAGAAAAATTTAGTTTTCATCTTCTACCATATCTAATTACAATTGTCTTAAATAATCTGTTAAACACTATGAGTCTCAATAGTTGGATGAAATAGAACCATATGGATTATAACAATGTTTATCTTCTAATAAATTCCATATATGGTGTGAAATAATTATTCAAAATTCATATTCCAATAAGAACTCAATACACTTCCAATTTCATATATTCAAGTCCCATTGTGATAAGTAACATTTTTTCTTTTGTAGTCCATAAAAAATACAGCCACTGACAAGGTAGTGTATACAAAATATAATAGAATAATTAATAATACAATGTTAAAGAATATTTTTTATATAATTACACAATGTGGTCTTTTTTTAGACTGAAAAGATAAAATTTCCCTCTTTTTTAGTAACACAAATCACAAACAAAGTCATGATGTGTTACATTAGTCTGATATCACAACGCCCTCCTCGAAAAGATGAATAATATGATCCATATAATATTTCCTCTTCCAATAATTAAAATTAACATAGAACAGATAAATTTATACATTATTTTTATCATTATGATTTAATAATGTGAAGGAATTTAAATTCAATTATATAATGGGTATAGTCATACAATATTAATTTTTATACAACATAAAATAGAATCCTCTGTAATAATCATTGTAATATCCGATGAAACCACTTACGCAACCATTGATGGATAATTTTCTTTCTTAAAAGTGATATTACATGCCCCATGAATCAGATTGTATGATCCCATAACTCTTATTTTTACAATATATCATGTTGGCAATGTGTTCAAACAACTATAATATATAACATATATTTTTTTGTGTACTCATCATATGATGCTAAAAACCTAGGATTTTATAGAAAAACATATTCGATGAAGTGACACATATTCAATCAAAACACTTCTATAATCAACATCGACATGTTTTCACGATCATTCACCACACTAAAAAACCTCAAGACAAACATGTAATGCTAATAACATCAACATAATGTATAATTTTGGATATCTACAACATTTACTCATATCTAATGACTTCCACAATAAATGATCATCATTTATAACCATTTTTATAATTTTAACAAATTAAATGTTCCATTTATCATTGGGAGATGGTATGAATATTCACTATCACATGATTCAAATGAACTAATCTAATATAAACCCATTTATTAATAATTTCCTTTATCCCCAAAAAATTATTTTTCAGAAAGGGGACACTGTACAATGAATGAATAATCTCTAAATGATATCATCAATATGATTTGGCAGATCCAATATCTCTGAAGGGGATATCTAATATAAATTCATTGATATAATATAATCAAATACTTATATTATTACCCCAAACCAACACATTGGGCATGGGGGTAGTGACACAAACATAGTTAGTAAGACATTGTGGTACTCTTCTACATCCCTGGGATAACCCTATGGATAATCCATTGAAAAAAGAAGGACCAACATGTATTGTATGAAAGAGAGAGGTTCAACACAAATCATTCCCATATAAATGTATCAAGAAAAATTGAGAAAAATTTGGCTGTAATAATCATCATATAATAAGAATCGACAGTTGAAAAAGTCAAATATAGGATATTCAATGGAAAAATAAATATATACTGATTATGATATTATTTGGTTGTTTTAAAAATAAAAATTACAATGAGAAAAGTAGTTCTAGAACAAATTTATTTTCTATGAGTTCATGAAACAAGTTAACTCCCCCTCCTAGAAAAACATTAATCCATAATGTGTCTAGGTTTCCCTCTTCTCCTAGTACCAATTTATGGACATGACAAGGTGAAATGAAGGTGTGAATAGCTTTGGAACCAAAAATCAAACAATCCCATGAATATAGTTGAATGATAATACATTGTTTAGTTTGAGTTTGAAATATATCAATCAATGATAATGTTAATATATGAAAAAATTGTACATCAAAACTTATTAGGTTCTTATGGATACTACCTCCTCAACCACACTCTATTAAATTTCTCAGAGTAGAAGGGATACCCAAAGGTTTTCTTCTAGACACTGCATACCCTATAATAAAAACATATGTCTAACAACCTTATTAATAAAACTACCATTGTCGGAACTACTACAGTGGATAGTTATAAAAAGACTGATCATCCCCATGATGTTTTATTAATTTTAAATAATCATAAGAAGAAAATTAATCCTTAACTACCTACTAGTAGTGGTTTATGAACTGCCAATTATGATGTAATGATTTGACTAGGGTTGAAATGTAGTCATTTACAAGTGTAAAATAATCTTCTCTCCAACGAAATGAGAATTAAAATCCATAGAATTTCTCAAAAAAATCAATGAGACTCTCATCTCATGATGAATTGATTTGATCAAATTTCTTGCCATTATATTATTCCCTCAATAACACCATAGTTTATAAATTTAAAATTATTTAATTCCCTACTATAAAAATTGGACACAAAACCATATCGATATTTTTCCCAAAACCATGTGATACATACAGACGTCTGAATCATAATTTAGATGTACTATTCAGGGGATACAAATGTCATGAAAATAAGGACTCTTATTTAAGTGTTGTGATCTCCATTAGAAAATTCACTATATGAATTTAAATTAAATAATTATATAAAAAATTATAACTGATATTATCCCAAAAATGTCTCCTAACCATTCTCTAAGACTAGAATAGTTTACTACCAATATTTCCCATGGAACATTGTTGTAGTTATTAAATCGTAATGATCCTTCTAAGAATATATAAAATAGAGAACTATCTCTAACTCCTCTGTTCCATCAAATATATCCATATCTGAAATAGTGAATTTCTACCATTTATGATCCTATAACTAATATTCTATGATTTTAACCCACATTGTTTCATCATAAGAAAAATCAAAAGTATAGTGATCCACTAAAGAATTCAATTGAATGTGTTTTGTATATATTTAAAACAGATATTGACCAAGTTACATATCATAGTAAAAAATAAATATATTACCTTGAAATCCATGATAAGGAATATTTTATGGAAAATAGCTTAAATTAGATTATTATTCATAACATTTTTCTAGTATTAAACCCTTATTCAATCATAGGATAATAAAATCAGGATTGATGATCTATATCTCGGGACCTTCCTACAATGAAACGTAATTTAACATTGAATTTCTAGAAAAAATAAAGAACATATACTAGACTATAAGGGTCTATAAAATCCCTTTTTATTGGATATTTCCCCTACACACATTATATAATATATACAGATGAATCATATTCCCTAACAACCCATGAAATATCATTAATCCATTTACTAAACTCCAACTTATCACAAAATTATCACATTCCATATGACATTATCATAACCCCCTCCATATAATGGTACCTCACATAGGATGTAGATGGAGGAATATATATTATGATATGTTAATCCTACATACAAAAATCCATGGGGTGGTGATTAAGACTGAGTGTATATCAATAACACAAATTATAGGGATTATCACCAGTAATGTTAAAAGTGTAAGGAATAAGAAGTATGGACCCCTGAACAAAATAATTAATTTACTAGAAGAAATACTAATTTACGCAATCCCATACAAAAAAAATCAACAGAAAAGTGAAGGCCAAATGTAAAACAATACAATTACTACAAAATCCCCTGTCATTTGACAGATGCTCAACAAATCATCCGTGCTAATAAGGTTTTTCTAGATCAACAGCTTATTCCTACTGATCTAAAAATATTTCATATATTTTTTAAACAAAAAAATAATTCCATTTAAATCAATATCCAAAATTCAATGATATTAAATAGTCAAATAACAGTATTATTCATCTAGAATAGTAAAATGAAAATCATTCAAAAACCTAAAACACAACATCGTTAGTACTTTAAATTCATTTTTATTATTTTTATTAGGATAAATAAATTATTTTAAAATGATTTAATTAATAATAATAAAATAAATTCACGCTAAAATAGGTGAATGGTTATAGATTTTCTATCTTAACAAGAGTATTCCTATGTTTTTTTAGAATAAACCAATGTTCATGGGTCCTGCTCTGATTACCTATTTCGGTGAAAATAACCAATCCTTGAAACAAAAAAATAGAATAATCCTTTAAATATTTGTCCATCAATAATATATGAAATATTATTTGAATCCAAAAAAAAAATTTAAACTGAATAAAATTATTTATTAGAACCATCAGAGAAGTAAAATCTAACCTCGAGTCAACATAGTCTAATATCATGTAAATCAAGAATGAATTTTATAGAAAATTATTTAATGTCAATAAATATATCTATCATCCCCAGAGTGATTGAGAATGGGAAAGAATAATATGAGAATCTCATGGGGGATACCCTATATATAAATAGGAACATTTTTAAAAAGTCATTATGTGAAAGGATACATCATCCCAAAATTCCTCAAATCCCAAATCTATTAAATATTTAATTGCCCCTATCATAAAGATGGTAAACTCATTCATTATAGGAATAAAAAATTATCAATGTAAATTTATAGTTATTGGAACAACAGACCCCGCTAAAAACTCTTCATAACATGAATCCTAATATAAGGATTGGAACATAATTCATTTCAGTATTATAATATAAAATTTTCTCATCCATCCCAAAAATATGTTTGTATCATCAATCTATCATATCAAACAACATTCTGACAAAACAGAAGCCCTATGAAAACATTTAAACTAATTATTGGATTATCCTCATGTCAATTGATTAATGTGATGATGAAATTAGATTCAAAAATACTTATATGAAAAATATTAATGTTATTATGGAAGAAATGTGTACAATCCCCATAATAGTGACTAATTTAAAGACAACCTATTGTAGAATACATTTTAACCATAAAAGTTTATAGAATAAGGATCCATGTAATAAATGTGTACAAGTGAGATAACACAACATTAATTTTTCCTCTACCGGATTATATTTGACATAACAAAATGAAAAAATAATAGAACAATATGTTTTTTATATTTTACATTATCTTATATTTTTATTCATAACTATTTGTTAAAAATGATGTAGTTTCCTATGACCATTTATCAATAATATGTAGCAGGAATATGTTATATATTTTATGGGTTGTTAGTAAATATATATGAACTTTCTAGATTTCAATAATGGGAATAATTTAAACAATGAGTCACAGAAAATGATGTAGGATAATGTGAGTATGACCACTCACATATCAGGGAATGAACATGTGATCTAGTGACCTTTTGGAGATAAATTTATGTATAAAAATATTTATTTATTATCCAATACCTTTTTTTTTGTATTAACATTTTTATAATTATTTATCACCTCTATATTTATAAGAATTATTAAAAACCAAAAAAATAGTAGTGATTCAATATATATAATTTAACCAATATATTAAAATAAATTTATGATTTTCAGTATACAAAATTATTCTCAGGATTTTTGTAATTTTTTGTATGCTTCGAAAACATATTAAATATTTATATAAAAGACATGATTCCAAATATTAATTTGTTATTGGATGATATTTTTTTGAATTATTGATATTTTTGGTTTATTCTTGATTTCAATAGGTTTCCATTATATAATATTTAAATTTAACTATCATTGATAATGGATTGAATACGTGTACACCAAGACTAAAATTATTAATGTTAATATGGATTTAGGGAAAAAAATGGGTTTTCATACAATTATATTGTAAAAGTATATCATAAATGAATATGGTTTTCATATACATAATTGAAAATTGGATTCCATCTATCAGGTTTGTTAGTTACCCGAAAAGACCATGAATACTTACTAAACAAAAAATATTCAGGAATATATTTCAAATCAAATGGTAGAAATATTATTTACAAAACCATAACTCTTAAAATTCATTATTAAATATTCATATTAGATTGTAGAATTTTGGTATTTTTATGGAATTAAATAATCCCATGGAATAATCCCTTTATAAATATATTTTGGGAAATAATGTCATCTTCCCATAATGTATAAGCATCATCCAAAATGGATTGTAAAAAAACAAGAATTTACCAAAACATTATAACATAGGATATTTAAACATTAAGAATATTGAGGTTAATTTATTTGAATAATTTAATAAATGTATGATATTAAAAAGTGAAATCAATAGTGATCCATAAAAATATGATGTTAAAGGGAATATTTCATGTTGGATTTACAATCCATGTCAGTATTTCATATCTCATATTGATTCATTCATTATAGGTCTTAAGATGATTTTTACTTGATTTGAATGCAAAAATAATGCATATTGTGGTTTTTATATGAAACAAGTTATCAAACAAAAAATTATAGGTACATGATGGGTAGTGGATAAATCAATAAATAGATGGATTTACTATAAAAATAAAATAATTAATAATATTTCATTAACAATATATCAATTTCATCAAATATGGATATCCTTTATGTTATCACAATTATATTATTTATCAAAAAATTACATTAATTGAAATGCATATTTTTTTAGGAGACAATGAAGAAAATACACATTTTTTATCAAGGTGGATAATATATTGGGAATAATTTTTAGTATTTTTATATTTATAATCAATTAAAAAAACAATCAAAAAAGTGAAATAATGATTTTATCTTCTACTCATAACTTATTTTTAATTTTTTTATAATTCATGTTTAATTATTCTCATATTTTGTCTAAAAATTAATTTTTTTATCATTTATTTCAATTATAATAGATAATGGAACAAATTAATGTTTATAAATGGTGTATTATTATATATAATTATAAAACTATTTGGATATTTAGATCATTTTTTGTGATAATCAATATAAATTGTCTAATTTAATATGTCAATATTTATTTACTCTAAATATGAACATATGATTATTTATTACAAAATGAAATTTGTAATCATGATATGTAATCATTCATAAAATTTTGTGAAAATTGTTCGTTATTATTTTTATAATCCAATTTTTTTCATGACTCCACTAGATATACCTATGAATCTATAACTATTATCAAACCATTATAAAACCAATACATTTTAAAAAAAATATTTCAATATAGATAGTAGGGATTATATGTAAAATATTTTTTCATATAATTTTATATATATTAATATTTAATTTTCATTAATTCATAGGATAGTGTTTTTTGAAATATTATTGTAATTCATTAAAACATTTTTTGTGTAAAAGAACCAGGTAAGTGGAAATAATTCACATGACCATATTATATTAAATAATATGAATAAATATATACATAAAATGATTTCTAGATATAAAATGAAAATTTGGAATTTTATTTAATCTTACATTTGTTAACCATTATGTGTATGATAAATCCTACTATATTTATTGTAATACAATTTATGTGCCAATCAAAATTTAATTTATTCTTATTTTATGTTTTGTTTTATTTATACATTTTCACATTTCTATATTGATTTTGAAATTTCAATAACTATATATTATCATTATAAAATAAATATTTCATTATTTAAAAATATTACAATATATGTTTGTGGGAGTAAATGAACAATAAATTTAATTAATATTTTTTTCATAAAATATTTCGTAAAATATATGAAAATTTATATGTATATATATTAATGAAATAATACATACTTGGACATATATTTGGATGTTTTTTGAAAATTATACTTATTTTCCATTAAATCAAATATAATTATTATTTTTCAATATAAATTTTAATTTAATTATAATGGATAGAAATAAAATTAAAATATTTCCGAATGGTTTTAATTAGATTCAAATTTAAAAAAACCATTGAATTATTTTTATAATTAAATTTATTCATAATGTCCTTGATTTTTGGATATTTCAAAATGGACACCCTCATAGCATTAAATCTTAAAAATCTACATATTTTCATTAATTTAGTTCAAATATAATCCAAATCTATAAGGTTATATTTCTCACGAATCATTATTATATATGGATATAAATTAAGAATTTTGGGGATAAATTTTATGTAAACATTATGTAACATATTTTTGGAAATCATTAAATTTTAACATTAAAAAACATTTAACTATATCCATCATCCACTATATAAATTTTAATATTTAATATTAGATGTGTTTTATCATGTAATAATTTTATTTTTGTTTATAATTTTTTGGTTTATTTCTATTTTTATGACATGTGGATGGACACTCTCATTAAAAGATACAATCTATAATTCAATCATATTAATCCTTAATATTATTATCCATTTTATATCAAAAAAATATTCTCCCCTTCTATACAATAATAATATTTTTAAAATTTAATTTTTTTTTCTTTTTTAATTAATTAATTTATTTAATCTATGAGTAAAAAATGATTTGGTTTATTATTTGTTAAAAAAAATTTGGAAAATGATTTCTATTACGGCTGATATAAACATGAAATAGTATTTTCTTTATAATCAGTATAACTTATAGAATCTTCAAATGAATATTTCTAATATTGAGTAATAAATATCTATTAATAATTAATTTTTATGAAAAATTATATTATTTTGAAATTGGAAATCTATTAAAAAAATTATCTTATATCATGAGATGTAAAATAATGATAGAGTTTTGAAAATTTAGTTTTAATAATAAAAATAATATATCATGAGATTGATTTAATGATTAAAAAAAATTAAAAATTTATAATTCGAAATTTTATTTTTATATATATCATTAATTTACAATAGATCAAATATCCACTTTGTAATTATAATCAATATAAGCTTTCCCATTTGTGCTTCTCATGTTTATCTTATGGATTAAATATATATAATATTTTTCTAATTCTTCATTTCTGTAGGATTAAAAAATTACGATTATTTTTTTTAATAATAAAATTTAATAATTTCATTGATAACAACAATTTACTTATTTATGGTGAGGATTAATTTTTTTTGTAATAATAAGAAAATTCAAATGAAATGATAATTTATACCTAGTTTTTTTAAAATCATAATACCTAAATACCCATATATTGAACTGTTTTATTTAAATTTTCCCAAAAATATGTTTTTTATCATCTATGTCTTTGGAAATAATATTGTAGACAAATATAATGAAACAAATGTTCAAAAAATCACATACCACTTGAGTGATAACATATAAATGCTCTTCAAAAATAGAAAATATTATGTTGAATTCAATTTCCATATCTGGTGTCTATGGACATCGCAACGAAAATTTTTATTCATCAATTAGAATATTATATTGAATAATTTTTCAATATACACTAAATTTTTGAAGGACTTGTGGATAATAATAATTAATATATATATATATATATATACCTTTGCATTGGGATATGATCCTGATTTGTACATTAATTCAATATTTTTTGGCTATTTTTATACGATTATCATGATGTGGAATAAAATGATTATTTTCTAGAAAATTATTTAATTTTAAAACATTTATATTTTTAGAAACTATTTATAGTGTAAATTCATCAAGACATTCCAATTGTAGAATATGATGTAAGATCCTTTGTTTCCATAAAATGTTCAAAGGGTAGAAGAGCATATGTTGTAATTCAATAAATTATATCAGAAAACCCTCTAATCTCAATGTCCATAAAAATTTACTATAATAAAAAAATGTTAGTGACATTAATGAAATTATGGATTCAATAAAATAATTTATATTGTATAATATTGATTATAGAATAATTTCATTTTAGAAGATTGTAATTATAGATAAAAAATGACATAAATTCATGTTATGTGGTAATTTTATGTGACCTATTTGTAATCCATGAGCCATATTTTTTTTAGATCATCGACATTTTCTCTTTTATAAAAAATTAATTTTTTATAATTTTTTCCATCTTGAATGATGGGAATATTTTTCGTTTCTATGATGTTCAAAATTCATATTCATGTTTCAATGTTTTTTCATTAATCTTCAAAAAACCATTTTGTTGTTGTTTATTCACTTTTAAAATTCCATTTCTCACATTATAATACTATTTTATTTCTTTTTCATTTTAAAAATTAAATATATTGAATTTAAATACTTTAATTCTTACATTTTCATGATTCATGATTTAACTAAATTAATTATTTGAATACTTTATTTTTTTCATTCATGGCTAAACTAATATGGGATATGTTCTAAAATATATGTCGAATCACATCATTGTAATTCTAATTCAATAAATATGTAATTTTTAAGACAATAAATTTGGAATTTTATAAAATCACATCATATTAACATGAAATAGTTATTATAGGATATTTAAAGGTTAGTAACCTGATTTAATTTGATTAAAAAAAACAAGGGCCAATAGTATGACTTGTTTTATTTTTTTAGTTTCACATTATAATTATATATTATAATCCATATTTAATTCAAATATCTATTATTTATCTTTTAATACAATATTTTTTGGAACAATGAAAAATTGGTGACTGTTGAACAAATATATGTTCTAATCCAGCTGACATCCCCTTATATAAATTAAGGTTATACTCAACGTAGAATCCAAAAAACTTATATCAAATTCATCTACAATAAATTTGTATTTAATAGTAGTTATTATATTGATAAAAATTCATTAATATATCAGTTTTTTATGATGATTTTGAATATAATCATTACTTCTCTTGAGTTTTGTTAATTTTAGTCTCTTTCTAAGACATATAAAATAATTATATAATAGCCATGACTCTAAAAAAGTGCATATTATTTGATGACATTTTTTATTCATTTTTATTTTTTTTATATTTTTTTTTCATTAGGATTCATTTATATAATATTTACCATTAATTATCATTGATATTTTTTTGATTAAATGGACACCAGGACAAAAAAAATATAACGTTAATTTTTATTTGCGGAACCCAGAGATTTTCCCGTTGATTATAGTTGAAAAGAAGATAATAAGTTACTAAGGTTGAAGCATACATAATTGAAATTTGGATTCCAGCCATCATGATTTTTGGTCGACAAAAATGACACTGACTCCTTACAACCCATCTAAAATGGTCAAGATAATTCTTCAAATAAAATGAGGAAAATATTATTTGATAAAACCATAAATCATAATATGCATGATTAAATAATCATATTATATGCCATTATTTTGTATTATATGATGGAATTCAATAACCCCATTGAATTCACCCCATATTGATATTTTATGGGAAGTCATGTCATCTTCCTATAGAGGATGAGAATCATCCAAATTTGAATATAAGAAATAAGAAATGGATTTATCAAAATAGTATATCATATGATATTGAAAAATAAAATATTAATGTTTATTTATTTAAATAATTTATCAAATGAATGAAATAAAAATGAATAGAATAGGGCACACATGAAAATATGATCAAAAATTGATTGTTTCTTATTGCGGATAAATTTCATGTATGTAGTTTGTAGCTTATGTTCTTTCCGTCAATGTAGTGTTTATGATGTTTATATCATTATGTATAATGCTAGGATTCTCCATATTATTTAGTGGATAGCAAACATGTTAACATATTAAATTTATAGGTAGATAATTTTTAAATGTTAAATCAATAAAGAGATGAATTTACTATACATAGTAATTAATTTATAACATTTCATGACCCCATATTAATGTCATCGCATAAAGTTATCTTTTATTTTCACAAAATTATCTCATTTATCAAAATGATTTAATTTATAAATATACTTATTAATTTAGATGAACTTGAGGAAAATGTAACTTTTTTATTAATGGGGATAATATTTTGGGAATAATTATTAATCTTATTATATTTCTATTCGTTGATTTATTTCCAAAAAAACTATAAATAATGTGAATTATTGATCTTGTCTTCTTCTCATTAATTAATTCTAAAAAATTTAAAATCCAATTTTAATTATTCTTATCTTTTGGGTAAAAGTGTTTTTTTAATTGAATTAAATGATCGCTATGTTTATAAAAATAAAATTATATCAATAATGTAATATTTTATATCATAATAATTTTTTTTGATATTTACATCACACTTAGTGATTTTTGAGATAAAATTTTCTAATTTAACATGTCAATATTAGTTTACATTGAATATTAAAATAACAATATTTATTACAAAATAAAATGTATAATCATGATATGTTATCATTCATACACTTCTGAGAATATTTTAAATTATTAATTTATTTATCTAATTAAGTGTTGAAAATGTGTTGTTTTCAACAATAAATAATTTTATTATTAAAAAGGAGAGATTTTTTATAATAATACTCTATCTATTTATGATGAATTTGATGCTCAAAAATACCCTTATTTTTTATTCTATTGATTTTATATTATGTGTATTTCTGAAATTTAATATTTGTTATATTCTTATTTCAGGAAGAAATATTTAAGTATTTGAACCGTGATAATTAATTGCTAATGTATTCGGAAATTGTTTTTAGAGTGTTCTAAAAACACTGTTCATACCCTATGTTGAAAAGCGCAGCGTAAGGATGGATTGCAGTGTTTACTCTAAGAGATATTAGAATAGTATGGAAAAACAACCATACGTTATTGGAAATATATGAAGCATGTAACCTTACATTTGGATGGAACCCTACATTTGGAAGGAATCCTAAGTTTTGAAGGAACCATATGTTTGGAAGGAACCCTACGTTTGGAAGGAAACATACATTTGGGATATTAGAAAAGTATAGAAAAGTATCATTACTTAAGTATGGAATGATAAGTTTGATTCTTAAAATATGGTTCATCCTCCTTACATTTTTTAACAACATTAGGATTGAAAACTAAAAATAAATGTAAGGTTCATCTGCCATACATTTATGAACAGTTGTACGTTTGATTGAAAAGTATGGATTATATTTTGTATTATTGAGAGTTGAAGGGAAACATTTGAGATCAACATTATGTTTGAGATCAACCATTGTTTGTTAACCTTACATTCAGAGAATGTATGGTATGCAGTTCAACCATACGTTTGACATCAGATGTTTATATTATGAAATAATTAAAGAAATTGTATTTATAAAGATTATCATGCTGATATCAAGCTAGATTTAAGGCCAGAATTTAAATAGAATCATTGAATAATTCAATGTCATTTATTTTTTATTCAAATGATCAATTTAAGAGGATTTTTTCATGCCAAATTTTTGGGGAGTTAAGACTTCTCTGCTATTCATACTTTTGAATATCGTGATTCTAAAGGTGATTGTTGTTGATCTCAATTTAAAAGGATAACGCTCATCTTTATTATATATATATAAATGTATTATTTTGTTTCATAAGGGAATGTGTTATTGAAAAGAAGATAAGCTGTTATGAAGAGTGAAAAAAGATCTGTTTTCTAAAGAAGAAGAAACTTCACAAAAGATTTACTGATCTATATCGAATATCTTTTTTTTAATAAACTACTGTTACAGTCGTGAATTACATTTCAAGATCTATTGGAACTTGATCAGATCAGAACTAGAAGGATCTATTTATCCTTAAGATTATAAATATGTCAACTGAATATATTTAGTTGTGGAAAGTTATGTTGATATGAGGAACAGATAATGAAAATCACCAAGCATTTAGAGT
This sequence comes from Viscum album, assembly GCA_963277665.1. NCBI lineage: Eukaryota > Viridiplantae > Streptophyta > Magnoliopsida > Santalales > Viscaceae > Viscum > Viscum album. The sequence goes on along the minus strand of OY728164.1, from coordinate 61,272,570 downwards.
AGAGCGTTGGTGGAGTGGACTGAGGACATTCTGTTCCCTGAACAACTAAAAATCATTTGTCTTGTGGTATTTATTTTCTGCTACTAAATATTCAATATAAAGATAAATGGAAAAATCATGATCATTCAAAGAAATTGAAAGGGGCACAATTCACCCCCCTCTTGTGTGTATCTAGTATAACACGTTCCAAAAATTGGTATCAGAGGTAGAGATTTTTTTAATGTTGTAACAAGTTAATAGTTTTATAGTATTTAACTATAATCAAGATGGATGATACAAATTAAGGAATGTCTATGGTCAAATCTACATACTTCAATGGTGATAATTATGTTTATTGTAAATCATGAATGACAATCTATTTAAAAAACCTCATATACAATGTAAACACAAATATACTGACTCCTTATGAAATAATAGAGAAACCTGAGACATGGAGTGCAGATATAGAAGTTGAGTATAAAAATAATTCAAAAGCTATAAATTCAATCATGAGTGGTCTAAGACCAGACTAGATTATCATAGTATCTTGGTTCCCAACATCATATGAAATGTACTAGAGAATTGTGGAAACTTGTGAAAGAACTGACAATTTCATACATATGTTGTATGCTACTACCAAACTAAAATTTGATTCATTCATGATGTTTGAAGGAGAACCAATAACTCAAATGAATGGAAGATTGAAAATGTTTTTCAACAATATAACTGTTTTGGAAGACCAAATCAAACATTATAATCATGATTTGAAATAATTGAGAGTACTGCCAACTCAATGGAATAGAATTTATGCTGCTATCAAACAATCAACACCTATCAATTATTTTACAATGAGAGAGTTAATTGGAACTCAAATTATGTATGAAACTGAGATGTAGTATGATATAAATGAGCATAAAGTTTTTATCAGAAGAGAAGAATGTTCCTTAAAGGTGTTATATCAAAGAAAAATCTGAAAGTGGAAGAAAAAAATAAATAAAGGTGAAATCAAATTGTTCTGATTTAGTTGTGTAACTAGATCATATGGACAAAAAATAAGTTATGTATTATATAAAGAGGAATGGTTTTAAAAATAATTTCAAAAAGGCTTAAATGTATGTCAGATGTAATGAGTGCATGATGATGGGTCATATTAGACTAGATGGTCCATAATTAAAGGAAGAAAAGAATAAGAAATCATTTAAGAGAAATCATTATGACCATAAAAATGAAAGAAACGAAGGCTACTTGTATTGTAGCTAAATAATCCAATAACTCTTTATAGTCTAATTCAAAAAAAAGGAATCAAATCTGAAATCCAATATGTACATTTTTGGCAGTGACTGATGGGGTACAATTCTATTATTCTTCTGACTCTAATTCTGAATCAACCTATACAAATGATAAACATGTAGCTTACTGCCACATTCTTGAAGAAAAATATCATTCTTTATTTAAGAAACACAAATCATTAAAAAATATTCATAATTTTTTTTTGGAGAGAGAGATACTCTGCTTAAAAAACATCAGGAATAACTGAAAAAATATAACTCAATAAATACAACAATATAGATCATGATGATAAAATAAAAAGACTACAAAATGAAGTTGTAACGTATAAAAGTGACTATCTTATTTTTACTAATTTTGAAAATACATAAAATTAAATTCATTAAAATAATGTGATTAAAATGGTAAGATATTTAATTGGAAGTAATGGTGAAAAACCAAAATTTTTCAAGAATTATGTTTTTCCATGTACTGAAATGGTAATCTGTAACTATTCTAGTGAAAAAGGAAATCAATCTATGAATTTATATTTAAGACTACCCTAGATATGTGGAATAAAGAAATCATTTGTTACAAAAATTTTACATGATTCTATTGATTTTAGACAAATTAATAAAGTATATAATCCCATATCATTGCTAGCTAACACAACTGGACCCAATAGAATATGGGTACCAAAACAATCAATTGAAATTCCTTTGCAGGAAGCAGGTCACATGACTTAAAAAACCATATGGTATATGTAAAGTGGCTGCTCTAGGATTATGAGTGGAAATTAATGTAATTTTAAAACACTAACACAAAAGGATGGTAGTTTAGTCACATTCGTTGACATTTGCAAAGGAAATATTAAAGGAATTGGAATTGTTGGAGATCCAAAAACAGTCTCACTCAACAATGTACTCTATGTACAAGCATTGGAACACAATCTGATAAGTATCTATAACCTATGTGATGATGGTTATATTGTTGATTTTTCTAACCACTGCTATTATAATTTCAAATATTTATTTCATAAATTTATAGCACGTAAAACATATAATGTGTATACCCTAGATGTAAATTAATTTTGTATACAACAAATAACTAATTAAATGCTAAGAAAATTGATTCCTGGATCTGGCATAGGAGACAAAGACATTGCAATGTATATGCTTTACATAAGTTATCTAAAAATCAATTTGTTTCTTTTTTCATATTCTCATGTTTTAAAGTGATAGATTTTATGACATATGCCAACTTGGTATGATGCACAGATCATCCTACACATTAGTTAACAGAATTTCTACATCTAAACCTCTAGAAATCTTCTATATAGATTTTCTTGGACCTTCATGGGTAGCAAGATTGGGTGGTAAATTATACATATATTTTTTAGTTGATGACTATTATAGATTTACTAGGATTTTCTTTATAAAATATAAAAATTATGAATTTACAATATTTGAATATTTTTGCAATGTTATTCCAAATGAAAAATGTTTTAAAATTATTTCATTAAGATGTGATCATGGTGTAGAATTTGAGAATCTGGAACTCAATTCCTTTAGTTAAAATATGGGTATTAAACACACCTTCTATGCACCTAGAACACCTGATGAAAATTGAATTGTTGAAAAGAGAAATAAAACTATTCATGAAATTTCTATAACTATGTTAAATAAATATTGTTTGCCTAACGATTTATGGGCTGAAGCTGTAAGTACAGCCTTTAATATATTGTACAGTGTTTTAATTAGACCAATTTTCAAAAAGACACCATATGAATTGTGGAATAACAAAAAATCTAATGTTAATTACTTTAATGTTTTCAGATGCAAGGTTTACACCTTAAACACCAAGGACAATCTTGGTAACTTTGATCCAAAATCTGATAAAGGAGTTTTCTTATTATATTCCGAAACATTCAATATTTATTGTGTTTTTAAAAAAGTCACGGATTGTTGAAGAATCAGATCATGTGAACTTTGATAAATATGATACCTTCAAGAAAAAAAAGAAAAGGACAAATTGATGAGAACATTGCTCCTATAGCTAGATTGAAATCCATTATAATCCTCTTATCCTATGCATCTCTTCTAAAATTTAATATATTTCATATGAGATTTATGTCTACCTTTTTAAATGGTAATTTATTTGATGATGTTTATGTGGAGAAACCTCTTGGTTTTGGAAATTCACAAAAAGAATATTTTGTTTTGAATATTACTAATGCTCTTTATGTTCTTAAAAAAGAACATAGATCTTGGTATGAATGTTTAAGGTATTTTCTTTTGAAAAATGATTTTATTGTTTTTATCGCAGATTCAAACCTATTTTTGAAAACTATCAATTATAATTTTTTATTACATTAAATTTATGTTGATGGTGTTATTTTTGGTTCAACAAATAAAACCCTATGTCATGATTTTTCAAACATTATGCAAAAAAATTGAAATGATTATGATGGGATAATTAAATTTATTTTTTGGACATCAAATTTTAAAAAATATTTTGTAAAGGTTTTGAATCAAAGAAAATCCATTACTGATTTAGTAAAGAAACTTGGACTTGAAAACAAAAAGGTATATACAACTCCAATGTGTACTAATATGAAACTTGATTTTGACGAAACTTGAGAATCAGTTGTCAATAAGTTATATATGGGTATGATTGGTAGTTTATTTTATCGTACTGGTAGGAAGCCAGATATAATGTACTCAGTTTTTCATTGTGCAAGATTTCAATCAAATTCTGAAGAATCCCTAATAACTGCTGTTAAAAGAATTTGTATATATTTAAAAGAAATATTTTTAATGTCTAAATTATCCCAAAATGTCTTATTTAAATTTCATTTCACAGTCAGATTTATACTATGGGAGTTATATATTATATATAAATGAAAACTCTTAAACTTGAAACTTTTTAGGAAAATTATTATTATCATGCTCAGAAAAAAACATCACTCAGTTTCCCTATCAAAAGCCAAGGAAGAATATATATCTGATGGTAGTTTTTGTGCACATGTTTTGTGGATGAGAAATACACTTATTGATTTTGGACTAAATTTCAATAATACACCAATTTTAAGTGATAATATAAGTGCTATAAATATATCATATTATCATATTAATCATTCTACGACTATGCATATTGATATTAGACATTACTTTCAAAGAGAACATGTTATTAAAAATGATATAATTATCGAATTTGTGAATACAAAAATTCAATTAGCGGATATTTTTTATAAACCACTTCTCACGGAAATGTTTGATTTTATTAATGGGGTGTTAGGTTTATTTATTTTTATGTAAATTTTTTATACATTTGATTATTGTTTGTCGGAGTGGATACTCAAGTGGTGGGGGGTGGTGAATTGAGTACCAATTAAAATTTCTGTTAAAATATTGTCAATTAAAATCCCCCAATTTATAAAACAAGTTAAACATTAGTGAATTTATATAGACTGTAATTGTTCACTTAGCTTCCCAAAGATCGATTAGGTCTCAGTTAATTTAACCACTAGATTAAACTAACTTTGTAAACTAACCTACTGATTTACAATAATTGTAAACACTTTCTAATTTAACTATCAAAGTAACATTAAAATGGTTTTGTATTTCAATGCAACAAAAACAGAATATAAGAGATATATGTATTATACTTTAAACTTAAACTAAATATACACAACAGATATAACAAGAGTTTCAGTCTCAATCAGATACATAGTCCTCTCAAATTTATATAAATTTTATCCACACCCTGGATCGGGGTTAACAAAAATTTACAAAACTGTCCATGCCACACAGGTACCTCTACCCCAGTTCTTCTTGGGAAACAAAACAATGACCAGGCCACACAAGGACCTCTTACATAGTTTTCATTGGTAAACAAGAGTAAGAAAACTTGGTTTGAGGATATTGATATCCTCCCGTTCAGAACAGGAGACAATGTGTGTGTGTAAGATTTACAGAGTACACCACAGTGCTTGAAAGTAGAAAAACAAATCACATAGAGAGAAGATATAAGATTTTAAAAAGCTCTAGTGATTAGCAATGTATCTCTAGACTCATTGGATTCTGCAGAAATGCTTCTAAGTGCTTTTTTGGTTTTTCTGTTGAAAAATAGAGTGTCTTAGTCTAGCTTGTGTTCTACAGGAGTGAAGATGTTCTCTTGACTTCACTTCCTCCAGTAGTGTAAAATTTCATGTGTTGGATCTTCTATAAGGATCATTCAATATTATCTTCATAGTTGTGCTCAGGATTGTTCTTTGGTTCAACACAGAGCACATCGCATGTGTTCTGTAATGTATATCGAGGCGACTTCTACTTTTTACTATAATTGAGAATAATTTTTTTTCCATGAGCATCAGCAATAGGAAATAATCCCTTTCTATAAGTACGAGGTACAATTTCCTGGAATGCCATCAACTATCATTAAATAACATTAATTGCATTAAAAAACTAAAATATGATCGTTAGAATTATTTAATTAATATTGAAAAAAATGTTATGAAACGGTGTCATAGTGATTATGTAAACAATGTATTCTTCACGTTATGGTCTTCATGGTATGTGGTTCACGGTATGTACTTTACAGTGTTTTCATGTCACGGTGTCTAGCTCACAGTGTCTGGGTAACGATGTGTCCTTCATGGTGTCTGGGTCACAATGTGTCCTTCACAGTGTCTGGGTCACGGTGTGTCCTTCACGGTGTCTGTCTGACTGTGACTATGTCTTGCACACAGTCTGTCTTAATGTGTCAGCCATCACAATGTCTCTATACTTAGAAAAATATCATTATTTATACTTAAACATTAATGTGCAAAATATGGATTAAGATTAATAATTAGAGAGTAAGATAAGTGAAAACATAAATATAAAGGATTGATAATATAATTGTGATTTGTGATCATGCATAAGACTTGTAAATAATAAACAGAGTAATTAACATCAATAAGATTCTCTATCATTAAACCATAAAGTGTTGTTATTATTGATATTGGAGAGCATTAACAAGATGTTCAATTAAGATTGAGATTAAGTAACAGTAATAGGATTTGTGATCATTAAAACATGTTTAATACATGAGGAATACAACAATCTCCCCCTTTTGATGATCACAAATCATGTATTGTCAAAATATAAATGAAATGCAACATTAAAGAAACTAGCATATTAGAATAACAAAATTAGAGAATAATAGATTCGATAATAACTTATCTCATTATAGTACTAATACTTGTAGTTTTTACCCCCCTTTCGGGATTATCAAAAAGTAGAGAGAAATGAGGGAAACACTGAATTTTTCATAAAAAATATTCATAATAAACCATAAAGGAGAAATAAAATCATTAAACAACAAAAGACATCCCATCAAAAAGAAAACAACCCCTGGATTCTTCAAGGGTCAACCTTTTCCTTCCCTTTATCAGCAGCAAGAGCTAGGGATGATGTAGAAGAAGTCATTGATGTGGTAGACATATAGGGTAAGGGTAGACCTTCAAAAACGGATGGAGCCAAAGTAGGAGCAATATAAGATCTTGTCTGTGGTTGGTTAAGAATGACTGGCAGGATTTGAGAAAGGGCATGGTTGACTGACATTGTAGTTGAGGCGAGGGTAGGTAGACCAGGTCTAAGGGGTGCAGCCACTAGAGCAACAACAGCAGTACTCTACACATGAAGATATGGATTCAAAAGATTTATGAAATCAGTAATGATTTCACCACCATATTGAATAGCCTTTTCAAAATCATCTTTATTCTCCATGAATTTTTCTAACAATCTGGTGAGCTCTATAAGATTCCGAACTTGAGCTTTAAAAGATTCAGTCACTGGAGGGATTTTTAGGTTTTCCACAAGATACTTAATGTGAGTTGTCATATCACTTATAGAGAAAATACGAGTAAGATACAAATATATCTTCATGGTGATCTCCTCTTGAGCATCATTGGCTATCTTAGAATGGATCTGGTTAAGATCAAGTGCTCTATCACTGTTCTTCATAACTTCAGCCAGAGGAGACATATCTAAACCACTAAAAAAATTACGAATTTCTACCTTGATTGTGGATCTAAACATAGAATCACACAAAATGGTGTGGAGGTCATACTAGAGGGAGAGGAATCCTTCACTGCTTCGGTTAGAACAATGATCTATTTTAAAACTTTCTGCAGACATCTAGTGTACTCATATGTGAGCTTATTCATATTTCCTACAAGCTCCCTCAATCGTTACAGGATCATTGTGTGTCTTTTTCCAATATTCTCATCAAAAGATTGTAGATAAGGATGCACTTGAGACACAATCTCTCTATCATGGTTTGAATCAGTTGGTTCAGGAGAAGTAGCTACAGGTGCAGGGGAAAAAACAAGAGTAGGCACAGGCTCTGATCTTAAAGACAGTTCTAATTGCAGGTTTTCCACCAAACCATTCAAGTATGAAACATCAGCACTAAGAAACCTATTTTCAACCCTGAATTCTTGAATATCAAGGATAATCCATGGTTGAATATGAAATCAAATGTTTTACAGCAGAATTGAGGCATCTTCTTGACATAACTGAGTCACAAGACGACATTGAGTGGACAAAATATTCTCAACACCATCCAAGATAGTCTCTCTAAAGACTTTCAAATCATCCTTAGTTAAAAAAGAGTGTTTCTCAGGTAAGAGTGCTGGTAAAGGTAGTGGAGCAGGTTCTGGTTGCGGTTTAGAGTCATCTTCAGACTCAAATTCGAATTCGGATTGAGGCTCTGATTCTGGATATGATTCTTGTTCTGGATGAGCTACTAACTAAATTTGAAACAAAGAAGAGAGATCTATACCAGTTGCAGTCACATGGTGTGACACAATCACATCATAAAAACTTGGGAATTCATACCGAGTGTACATAGAATATGTTACTGTAGGTAGAGATGTTTCAGCAGATCTAGATTCTATAATCTCAAGGTTTTAAGGTTCCTCCCCCTCAAAATGTGCTTCCATTTTAGATTCTTGAGGCTCAAGAATTGGGTCATGATCCACGAGATCATCTCTAATCTCTTCAAAAAACTCTTTCCATGCCATCTGAAAGGAAATTTCCATCCTCTCTTCAGCAGATGGTATGTACTCCAGAACCGATTGTTCCACTGGTTGTGCTTCCAAACATGCTTCTTTTTCAAAAGGGAGATCCTCTTCAACAGGATCTGTCTCCACAATTTATTTCTTCTCTAAATCAGGAAAACCCAATTTTCTTACTGCTGTAGGATGAGTTTCGGTATTGATATCCTCACTATAAGCAAGAGCTTCTTCTTCTCTAAAACAAACAACAACTTTCTCTCTTGAAGGAATTTCAGCAGGAACAATAGCAGGGAAATCAGTCCTTTCATTTTCTATAATAGTTGTTTCCTCTTGAGGTATTTCAGCCTCTTCTCTAGGTGGTGAATCAACTGCCACTTCCTCTTCTTCTTCGGCATCTGAGTATTCGACCACTTCATCTGGTTCCAAACTAGGATCAGCTAGGTTCTTAGATCTTCTTGGATAATCAACAAGATTAAAATTCTTATACAATTGATCATTATCCTCAACTCATTGCTTCTTCCAGGGGTTCCGACTAATCTTCATCCTTCTGATGATAGGCATGTTTAGGCAGAAATCAATGTCCTCTAGATTTTCTTCATTTGGTCCAACCATTCCATTGGAAACTATCATGGTTGAAATCATCCTTGAGTAAAACAAGGAGGTGGGTTTGGAAGGTACTTTAACCAGCTCACATTTATGGTTAATAACATACTTGCATAGGTTGATCTTATTCCCATTCTTCAACAGGGGAATCAGGAACACACCCTGATACTTCATCACAACAAAATCTCATTTTGTTGGACTAATCAATTTATGAACAAATTTGAATAGTTGTCTTGTCTCCCCATCTAATTCAGCAGCTATGGCCCTTTGCTTGGTTCCATTTCCTATCAGGATTTCCAAAGAATTCTTCAGGTCAAATATGTTGGTTGTTGGAGTAGGGTCTCTCAGATAATCATCACACACACCTTTTTGTGGAATCCTTAGGCATGCAGCCCATAACCTCGAAGAGAAGGAACACTTCTGACCATTGATCCAACTGGTCACCATAAATCATTATCCAAAATCGAAGGAAAACATCACATATTTGTAATAATTGAGATACCAATCTCGGGTAAATCAGTCTATCTTTTCTAGGGAACCATTCAAACAATCCCTTTTCTCTTAATATTTTTAGTATTAAAGACTTACTAGGCAGAAACCACTCTGGGAAAACCTCCTTTTCACAAACTACGGTACGATTAATAAGGATTGGGTTTAGGGGTCCTTCAGGTGCTATCCTCAGTATCCTCGTCTGTTTCTTAGTGCGGTGCTTCTCAGATGAGGGTGAAGATGGACGCTTCATCCTAGGCATCCACTAAAGGTTTAGGCGAGAGAGGAGACGGTTATCACGAATGAAAAGATTCAAGAGAGATTTCGGGTATGGAATCAAATGAAAACCTTATGTTTTATCATTTGTGAATGTCAAACGTCATAAAAACAAAAACTTGGGAGAACAAATAGAGGTGAAATAAAAATTACCAGGATACGAGTTAAAATAAGAGTATAAATAATATTCACGTTGAGAATGTTTCCATTCTATGTTGTCGCGGTGAGGCAGTTGGTGGTCATCACGGTGAGACAGGTAAGTGACAGACTGTGAGTACAAGGTGTTAAACTGTGAGACCCTAAGAATGAAACAGTAACTATAAAACACTGATCAGGAAACCATAAAGTAAAATGCAGTAATGTCTTAAACATTATGATCAGTATGATATCTAGTTATGATTAATCATGCCATGATCATGAATGATGTAGTCTAATCTCTCAGAATATAAAGTTTTAGTGATTATATCAGCATGTTGTTATTCAGTACCAATGAATTCCAAAGTGATAACACCATTTTGATAATGATACCTCAAAAATAGATTTCTTACATCAATATGCTTTTTCCTAGATTGTGAAATAGGAGTATTAGAAATGTTAATAAAACATGTGTTATCACAATTTATTGGGACATGTCTGAATTGATATCCATAGTCTAGTAATGTGTGTTTCAGCCACTAAATTTGCACACAAAAACTGCCAGCAGCTATGTATTAAGCTTCTGCAGTAGATAATGCAACCAATTTTTTTTCCTACTACACCATGACAGTAGTGAATTTCCTAAAAGATGACATTTTCTAGAGGTTCGTTTTCTATCTAACTTTCATCCAGCAAAATCAGCATCAGAATAACTAACTAGTTCAAATGATTGCCCTTTTGAATAGAACAGTCTTAAATTAGTAGTATCCATGAGGTATTTGAAAATTCTCTTCACAACATTTAGATTTGACTCTTTAGGGATTTCTTGAAAATGAGCACACATACATACACTAACCATAATATCAGGACGACTAGCAGTCATGTAGAGTAGACTTCCAATCATTTATCTATAAGTGTTTTGATCAAAAGATTTACCATTTTCATCAAGATCCAACTTACAGGTGGTACTCATTGGAGTGTCACTACATTTTTTGTTATCCAATCCAAAAAGTTTTAAAAGATCTCTTGTAACACCCCGAGCTTCCACGATATGCCTCTCTTTCAATAATGCAATAGCTTGCATTGTACGCAAGTTCGATTTCTAAAACACCGCGACTAATCAAAGTAGCCGTTATGAATAGTAATAACCACCTTTTAAAATTATATAAATTTTATATTGGACTTCATTTTTGTATTCGTAATATCGAAATTAGCCTATATTGAATTTTTGGTATTTTTCTGAGAACTTCTAACTTTTTATGAATAGTGAAAATTACTTAAAAACAAATTTTTTAATCAAAATAATTTATAGTGATAAATTATACTATTTAGTGGTTTTAAGGTATAATTAGAATATATTTTTACCATTTTATCCAATGGTGGTCATTAGAGTTAATTTAATATTGAAATTGGACATAAACAATTGCCAATCTTTTGATATAAATTGTTTCTTAAAAAAACGCTATTTGTTGTAACAGTGGGAATTAATTATAAAATTAATTAATGCAACTTATATGTTTGGAATTTTGTAAAATAGACATCATTTTTGAATTCGGAATATCAATTATAGCTTAGGGTGAAATTTTGGCCTTGTTCTGAAAAACTTCAATTTTTGATAAATAGTGAAACCACTAAGTGGCAGTTAAATAACTGATTTTTCGTCTAAATGAAATATTACCACTTCTGTGATTTGATTTTAAAAAATCCAACATACATGGTTGTCATTAATAAGTAAAATGTGGTTCAATGAGATTAAAATAATTTTTGGTGAATAGTAACTTTTAAGTTCTTAATCGCGATTAGAGGTAATTAGTGTAGTTTAAGGTACAAATAATGTTTTAATAATATGAGATGAGCATAACACTTGTCCTACTCCTATTGTATGAGTCATGGTCGACCAAGAAAACCCATGGGTCAACTTGGGGACCCCATGTAACCACTTTAGTTGGAAAATTACATTAATATATATTTATTTAATGTTAAAATTAAATTGACACAAACATGAGTTATTTTACTAAAACAGTTTTTATGTGGGGTTAAACAAGTCCTAATTTTGATTATAAATATTCATTAGAAATCTAAAAAGATTTCCTACATCATAGTAGTTTTTTTATAATTTTTAGACATTAAATAAATTAAATTATTTATGACATCATGATGATGCAGCGATGACCTCATTATTTAACGATTTAAATAAAATGGGAAGATAATGCAAATTCCAAGGCTTACACTTGTCCAAAGCCTATTGGATGAGAATATTTCAAACCCTTATCACCTTATCCTCGAATTATATAAGTTTTTGACCTTTAGAATCCGAAAAGCATTGTGTAATAATGTAACATTTCAATCTTTCCAAAAGAGCCCCTCCTCTCCTCTTATAAAAGGCCCCCACCACTCCCACCTTATTCACACCTTCAAGCCATTTGGCTCGGCCAACCTCTGCCCAAATACTCTCCCAACATCCCCCTCTTACTCCTAGAAGCCTCACTTTGGGACGAACTCTTCCCAAGGAATCCTTTGGCTCAAATCAAAAAGAGTTACCCGATTTTGAGGTAATGTCTTCTCTAATGTTGTTTTGTTTTATTTTTCTTCTCCAACCCCCTAAACTCTTTTTATTCATTTATTTTGTAATAACAACAGTATCCTAAATATACTAGGATGTTTTTATAAGAATTATTCGAGCTACACTTACACACACCTACATCTAATGGTTAAAGAACATACGGTTTCTGTGGATGGCGAATTTCTGCCTCACGAAACGATGATTGTTCAACACTCATATAACACCTTCAAAGGTGGCCATTAAGATGTCACTATATTTATATATGATATATAATATGTTTATTTTTTACTTATACTTCTGTATTTCTCATTTATGGCATACTTTATGATTTCCATTATGGGTAAAACGCGATAATTTCATTTTAGGAAGTGCGGACTACCGCCCCCTCAAAGTGATTTGAATCGTTAATGCCATATGTGGGATGTATAAAGGATGGAGTAAATGTTATTATACACTATATTATACTGGAATTATATTATACATATATATCATTATGATTTCATTCCATTAAATACGAAATAGAAATGAAAGTAGCGTTCATGCGTACGTACGGCTTACCATCTCCATGAACAGTGCATTTCATTTCTTACCTTTAAATTTTACGTAATATTATAAATGAATGTATATACTGGATATATATGATATATATGACATCTAAATCATGAATATAATTCTGGATATAATGGATATTCTACCACATAAACAACTTGTAATTATATGAAGTTTATTGTTGACTCAAGTTACCAAAGATCGACAACACGACCGTTATTAACTTAAATAATTACATAATGTTCAAAACATGGTAATAAGTGATATAAATGGAATAATTAACATGAAAAAGGTTCTTAAGTAAATATAAATTAACTCTAGTTTATTATTCAGGAGGTTAAAGAACGGTCAAGTCAGGACAAGACGCAAGGTAAGGGAATTTCTTAACCCAACTTCCATTCTTTGGGTTAATCTCCCACTTTCAAATTATGTCATGATATTATTATGTATTATTTTGTATTTTTACATTCTTTATGTGTAACTACAGTGAATACACATAATAGATCTATTTTCTTTTAAAAATTATTTTTTAAGGACTTCGTCTCAATCTCCTTTCATTGAGGCATATTTGGTTTTATACACAACTTTCCTTTATACAGTGTATAAACCCCTTTGACTTTTACGTTTATTCAAAAGGAATCTTTTTATACGAAGAGTTTTACTAAACGAATAAAAGGGAATGTTTTTCTTTCCGTACTTATGCGTCGGAAACGACTTCTCCGCCGCTGTGACCATTATTTGAGTTTCGGCTTCCTCTACAAGCCATCATTTTTTTAATGAAAAATAAATACCATGTTTTACTTTTCTTTTATTTTGGTATTGAAAATGGTTTTGAAAGCGTTTTTATTATATCAATGTGTTGTATTGTTATCTTGTGATTGAAATTTGGAAATGTTATGTTTCCTTTATGCATGTTTTATGTGATACGATTTTGTTATGGTTTATGAAATATTTAAACCTATTCATATGAGGAATGCATTGGACTTAATAAGTGACGGGTGGAGCCCGCTATAGCTCCTCGATACATCGGCAGGTCTCATGAGACAAACTAGTGTCTTGGCACGAGGCCTTGACAAAATCTTATTTGGGGTCTTGGCACGAGGCCTTGACTACGTGGTTATGATAGTCTGGCATTATGCATTCCATCATTAGGAAAGTGGTTATTGATATTGCATGTGATTATTCGACCAGTAGAATATCCATGTGAAGAAGTAAATGGCATTATATCATTTTACTTTTTCCATATTATGTTGATGTTCAAGTTTAAAAGGCTTTTGTTTTATTTATACATTTCCTTAAATGTTAATGTTTATTTATGAAAGCTTCCGCTATATTGTTAACCTTACTGAGCATCTGAGCTCACCCCTTTCAATGTTTTAATATTTTTCCAGGATGTGAAGAAGTATTTTATGAATGACCTAAATGGGTAGTCAGAAAGGGATATGATTGTGGACTATGAAGACCATGCTATTGTAGTTTGTTTACTTTTTGATGTAATGAAATTCTTATGAATGTATCTAGTGTTTCCAAGGCTACTAAACTAATCGGTCTTTCGAGACTTGATCTTTTGTGATCATGCCAATGTTACGAACTAATGCACCGACTCTGGGTAGCTAGGGTCGGGGCGTTACAGTTGGTATTAGAGGAAGTTTAGTACTAACCTTGGAAGCTAGATTTAAATAAACTCTGATTAGAGCACATAGCCCAAAGATAGACTTTGAGGATTAGTATAGAAGAACTTCCTAGAATTTTGTTATTGTAGAGATTTTATGAGTTTCCTGAGAAATACATCCTTGTCTGGATACGAGCAGGTAGAGGTGGCTCTGGCACAGATGTACCTAGGGGTAAAACCCGAAAACACCGCTTTGAGCTAGACTCGAACGGGAACTGGTGCACGAAAACGGGCCTTGCTGTACTCTTGGTTACGACACTCCCGGGGGATATGCCTAGGATAATTCTCATTTTCTTTACAAACCACTATGAAGGGTTATGAGTATATACTTCTTCAAAGGAAACATTTCTTTTTATGATTATGGATTATATCCATAAATAGTTCAATTTATGTAAAGTATTTTACAAATATGGAATTATGTATTTTATTTCATAAAATAATCTAGTTTATGCAAATGTTTAGAAATGGCACATAGTGGAAGAAATGGAAACCGTATCAATGCACACACTCCATGTTGGGATTGCCCTCCTGCTCAAGATAATTTTGGTGGAGCTAGTGATACAACTGGTGCTGATCAGCTTCTCACCATACTGGGACAACTCACGCAGGTTATGAATAATAACCTTACTCATATGGAGCACCCTGATCCGCAACGTGTAGGATCAATGATAGACCGTTTCATGAGGCAACAACCACCAGCCTTCAATGGGGGTACAAATCCGTTAGTAGCTGAGCAATGGATAAACTCCTTAGAGAAAATATTCCATGCCTTGGGGAGTAGCGAAAGGGAGAAGGTTGTCATGGCAGTTTACCGCCTTACTAGAGATGCCGATCAGTGGTGGTCGCTGATTCAAAACACAAAGGAAGATGATGACGTATCGAATATGGAATGGAGGGAGTTCAAAGATCTGTTTTTAGAAAAATATTTTCCTCGTGATCATCGAGAAGATATGGAAAGGCAATTTCTGAGTTTGAGGCAGAAGGAGGATGAGAATGTCGCAAAGTATGAGGCTAACTTTACAAGGTTAGCGAGGCATGCTGCCGATTATATACGTGACCCACGGAGTAAGATTGATCGTTTCTTTGATGGGTTAAAACCATTTCTCTGTCGAGCTTTAGTATCACAATCCTTCTCATCATACGAAGATATTGTCTCGTGTTCTATCAAGACAGAAAATGAATTATCTAAGTCTTATGACAACAAAGTAAAGCAAGAGAAGAAGAGAACGGTGGAACAAGAGAAAGATAAAGGGAAAAAGGGAAAGAAGGATTTTCCATTATGTGATAATTGTGGGAAGAATCACCCTGGTACTTGCCTAAAAGGAATGGGAGTTTGTTATAATTGTGGAGAAAAGGGTCACCAGGCTCGTGATTGCAAGGGAAAGAAAGAGGCTATCAAATTTGAATGCTACAATTGTAGGGAAACAGGGCATTATGCAAATGAATGTCCTAAGCGTCAAGGAAACTTACCTCAGAAAAGGCCAAGGGATCAAGGCCAATCTTATTCTGTGACTACAGTTGAAGCAGAATAACTAACGTATTGGTGCTTTTGGACTCATGGATTATATTCTGGTTATTAGAGTAATGTGATATATATATAAGGATTGTACTGAAGTACTTGTTGATTTCATTAAGGTTTTAATATGATTAAGGTAATTATATTTTTAGTATGTGACAATAAGAGAAACTTTACTTTGTTTGGGGAATCTGATAAATTGATTTTGGAATTAAGAGACCTTTTAGAGAAAGTCTGGACATAGGTATTTTAGATAACTATAAAGGTTGGAGTGGATTAAGTTGATCTTTGGATAGTATTGTTTAAGGTTAAAAAATTTATGAAGATTATTTTTGGAATATTATAATACTATAGTTTTAGGAAAAGGACAACCTGCAGGGTGGGGAATAACCCATCACGTCGGACAAAGTTGCAGGAATCGAACCCACAATCATAGTGCGACAGGCCTTTATTTCCTACCACTATCCTACAGGAAGTCCCTGGTTATTAGAAAATAATTTTACTAATCTAAATTGTATGTGTTAACATTTGGAACCTTATACAATTAGGATAAATAGAATATTTTTGAGTTCCGTTACCATTTGGAGTAAAAGTTGGGTTTGTGGTAAAAATTTATTAACGAATGAAAGTATACATAACAAGTATTTATATCCCTTACGTTCTTAGTAAATCTCCTAAATAAATTCCTCAACATTATAAAAGGTAACTTAAAACAAAAATGTTGTCAGTTAACTTTTCCAACTGGGGATTCAATGACCGTTTAACCAATCACAAGTTTGTGATTTTCTTGTGGTTAAACGTTCTCCTAATCCTGTTTTCTATAACTCTCCATCAGACCTTGATGGTTTGTTTCTCCTCCATATCCATATTTTCATAGAATCCTAGAATGGGATATATCGGGTGACCTTTGTACTTATCTTGCTTTCTTTTAATGTTATATATTTATTAACCTTATTTCCGATGTGGGTTTTCCTCAAAGGTATTTTCTCTTTTCAACCATTTATTTTCAATGAAAAATTTCAAATTGCGAGGACGCAATTTATTGAAGGAGGGGAGAATGTAACACCCCGAGCTTCCACGATATGCCTCTCTTTCAATAATGCAATAGCTTGCATTGTACGCAAGTTCGATTTCTAAAACACCGCGACTAATCAAAGTAGCCGTTATGAATAGTAATAACCACCTTTTAAAATTATATAAATTTTATATTGGACTTCATTTTTGTATTCGTAATATCGAAATTAGCCTATGTTTAATTTTTGGTATTTTTCTGAGAACTTCTATCTTTTTATGAATAGTGAAAATTACTTAAAGACAACTTTTTTAATCAAAATAATTTATAGTGATAAATTATACTATTTAGTGGTTTTAAGGTATAATTAGAATATATTTTTACAATTTTATCCAATTTTGGTCATTAGAATTAATTTAATATTGAAATTGGACATAAACAATTGTCAATCTTTTGATATAAATTGTTTCTTAAAAACACGCTATTTGTCGTAACAGCGGGAATAAATTATAAAATTAATTAATGAAACTTATATGTTTGGAATTTTCTAAAATATACATCATTTTTGAATTCGGAATATCAATTATAGATTAGGGTGAAATTTTGGCCTTGTTCTGAAAAACTTCAATTTTTGATGAATAGTGAAACCACTAAGTGGTAGTTAAATAACTGATTTTTCGTTTAAATGAAATATTACCACTTCTGTGATTTGATTTTCAAAAATCCGACATACATGGTTGTCAATAAGAAGTAAAATGTGGTTCAATGAGATTAAAATAATTTTTGTTGAATAGTAACTTTTAAGTTCTTAATCGCGATTAGAGGTAATTAGTGTAGTTTAAGGTACAAATAATGTTTTAAAAATATGAGATGAGCATGACACTTGTCCTACACTTATTTGATGAGTCATTTCCGACCAATACAACCCATGGGTCAACTTGGGGACCCCATGGAGCCACTTTAGTTGGAAAATGACATTAATATATATTTATTTAATGTTAAAATTAAATTGACACAAACATGAGTTATTTTACAAAAAACAGTTTTTAAGTGGGGTTAAACAAGTCCAAATTTTGATCATAAATATTAATTAAAAATCTAAAAAGATTTCCTACATCATAGTATTTTTTTTATAATTTTTAGACATTAAATAAATTAAATTATTTATGACATCATGATGATGCAGCGATGACCTCATTATTTAACGATTTAAATAAAATGGGAAGATAATGCAAACTCCAAGGCTTACAATTGTCCAAAGCCAATTGGATGAGGATATTTCGAACCCTTATCACCTTAGCCTCAAATTATATAAGTGTGGGACCTTTAGAATCCGAAAAGCATTGTGTAATAATGTAACATTTCAATCTTTCCAAAAGAGCCCCTCCTCTCCTCTTATAAAAGGCCCCCACCTCTCCCACTTTATTCACACCTTCAAGCCATTTGGCTCGGCCAACCTCTTCCCAAATACTCTCCCAACATCCCCCTATTACTCCTAGAAGCCTCACATTGCGATGAACTCTTCCCAAGGAAGCCTTTGGCTCAAATCAAAAAGAGTTACCCGATTTTGAGGTAATGTCTTCTCTAATGTTGTTTTGTTTTATTTTTCTTCTCCAACCCCATAAACTCTTTTTATTCATTTCTTTTGTAACAAAACCATTATCCTCAATATACTAGGATGTTGTTATAAGAAGTATTCGAGCTACACTTACACACACCTACATCTAATGGTTAAAGAACATACGGTTTCTGTGGATGGAGAATTTCTGCCTCACGAAACGGTGATTGTTCAACACTCATATAACACCTTCAAAGGTGTCCATTAAGATGTCACTATATTTATATATGATATATAATATGTTTATGTTTTACTTATGCTTCTGTATTTCTCATTTATGGCATACTTTATGATTTCCATTATGGATAAAACGCGATAATTTCATTTTAGGAAGTGCGGACTACCTCCCCCTCAAAGTGATTTGAATCGTTAATGCCATATGTGGGATGTATAAAGGATGGAGTAAATGGTATTATACACTATATTATACTGGAATTATATTATACATTTATATCATTATGATTTCATTCCATTAAATACGAAATATAAATTAAAGTAGCGTTCATGCGTACGTACGGCTTACCGTCTCCATGAACGGTGCATTTCATTTCTTACCTCTAAATGTTACGTAATATTATAAATTAATGTATATACTGGATATATATGATATATATGACATCTAAATCATGAATATAATTCTGGATATAATGGATATTCTACCACATAAACAACTTGTAATTATAAGAAGTTTATTGTTGACTCAAGTTACCAAAGATCAACAAAACGACCGTTATTAACTTAAATAATTACATAATGTTCATAACATGGTAATAAGTGATATAAATGGAATAATGAACATGAAAAAGGTTCTTAAGTAAATATAAATTAAGTCTAGTTTATTATTCAGGAGGTTAAAGAACGGTCGAGTCAGGACAAGACGCAAGGTAAGGGAATTTCTTAACCCAACTTCCATTCCTTGGGTTAATCTCCTACTTTCAAACTATGTCATGATATTATTATGTATTATTTTGTATTTTTACATTCTTTATGTGTACCTACAGTGAATACACATAATAGATCTATTTTCTTTTAAAAATTATTTTTTAAGGACTTCATCTTAATCTCCTTTCATTGAGGCATATTTGGTTTTATAAACAACTTTCCTTTATACGGTGTATAAACCCCTTTGACTTTTACGTTTATTCAAAAGGAATCTTTTTATACGAAGCGTTTTACTAAACGACAAAAAGGGAATGTTTTTCTTTCCGTACTTATGCGTCGGAAACGACTTCTCCGCCGCCGTGACCATTATTTGAGTTTCGGCTTCCTCTACAAGCCATCATTTTTTAATGAAAAATAAATACCATGTTTTACTTTTCTTTAATTTTGGTATTGAAAATGGTTTTGAAAGCGTTTTTATTATATCAATGTGTTGTATTGTTATCTTGTGAATGAAAAATTGGAAATGTTATGTTTCCTTTATGCATGTTTTATGTGATACGATTATGTTATGGATTATGAAATGTTTAAACCTATTCATATGAGGAATTCATTGGACATAATAAGTGACGGGTGGAGCCCGCTATAGCTCCTCGATGCATCGGCAGGTCTCATGAGACAAACTAGTGTCTTGGCACGAGGCCTTGACAAAATCTTATTTGTGGTCTTGGCACGAGGCCTTGACTACGTGGTTATGATAGTCTGGCATTATGCATTCCATCATTATGAAAGTGGTTATTGATATTGCATGTGATTATTCGACCAGTAGAATATCCATGTGAAGAAGTAAATGTCATTATCTCATTTTACTTTTGCCATATTATGTTGAAGTTCAAGTTTAAAAGGCTTTTGTTTTAGTTATACATTGCCTTAAATGTTAATGTTTATTTATGAAAGCTTCCGCTATATTGTTAACCTTACTGAGAATCTGAGCTCACCCCTTTCAAAGTTTTAATATTATTTCCACGATGTGAAGAAGTATTTTATGAATGACCTAAAGGGGTAGTCAGAAAGGGATATGATTGTAGACTATGAAGACCATGTTATTGTAGTTTGATTACTTTTTGATGTAATGAAAGACTTATGAATGTATCTAGTGTTTCCATGTCTACTAAACTAATCGGTCTTTCGAGACTTGATCTTTTGTGATCATGCCAATGTTACGAACTAATGCAACGACTCTGGGTAGCTGGGGTCGGGGCGTTACATCTCTAGTATATTTACATTGAGTTAAAATAATTCCATCATCATTTTGAAATATTTTAAATCCAAGAAAGAATTTTAGTCCACCCAGTAAACTCATTTCAAATTCATTTTGCACCATTTTAAAAAATTTAGTACATATGAAATTTCTTGAAGATCCAAAAATAATATCATCTACTTAAATTTGTACAAAAAAAATATCTTTTGAAATTTGTTTTATAATAAGTTTAGGATCAACTCAACCTTTTGTAAAAAATTTGTAAATTAGAAAAGTACTTAATCTGTCATACCATGATCTTGGAGCATGTTTTAAACCATATCATGCTTTTGATAATTTGAAAATATGATTTGGAAAATGAGGGTTTTAAAATATAGATGGTTGCTCAAAAAAACATCCTAAAAAATATATACATTTAAGAATGCACTCTTGACATCCATTTTATATAGTTTGAAATTTATATGTCCTACTAAAGTAAGTAAAATTTAAATGGCTTCTAATCTGGTTACAGAAGAAAAAGTCTCCTCATAGTCAATTCCTTCCTCTTCACTATGTCCTTGTGTAACTAATCTAGCCTTATTTCTAACTATATTTACAGATTCGTCTACTTTATTTCTAAACACATATTTAGTACCTATGGTAATGGTGTCCTTAGGTCTTTCTACTAGTTTCCAAATTTCATTACTTTCAAACTGATTGAGTTCTTCTTGCATACCAATTACCCAAAATTCCTCATTAATAGCATCATCAATGTTTTTAGGTTTAAGCTGTGAAAAGAAGGCTTGATGTTCAACATGATTTGTAAGAGAATCTCTAGTATATTTTATTCTATCTATATTTCCTACAACATCATCTAATTAATTATTCTTTATGATTCTAGTTGATCTAGTAAAGGTAGGACTAGAAATTTCAGGTTCATCAATAGGTTCGGATTCATTAGGAGAAGATTCTGGAATAAGTCCATAACTAGTTGTCTTTATAGTAGGTTCTTTTGATTTTTCATTCAGGTCCAGAACACTCAAATCTTCTTCAAGATTTTCAAGAGAGGTTTTAGGCTCATGTGGATCAGTTTCATCAAACATGATGTGAACAGATTCTTCAACACATTTGGTACTTTTATTGAAAACTCTATAGGCTTTGCTGGTTATAGAATATCCTAAAAGGCTCCCTTTATCACTCTTCGAAGGAAACTTGTTCAGATTATCCTTTGTATTGAGAATAAATACATTACAGCCATAGACTCTAAAGTAACTAACTTTAGGTTTTCTATTGTTCCAAAGTTCATAAGTGTTCTTTTTGAGAATAGGTCTGAGTAATAATCTATTGATTATATAACATGTTGTATTCACAACATCATCCCAAAAGTAAATATGCAGGTAATATTCATTAAGCATAGTTATAGAAATTACTTGCAAGGTTATATTACTTCATTATATTACACCATTCTGCTGAGGTGTCCTAGGAGCAGAAAAGTTATGACTATAGCCATTGTGTGAGCAATAAGATTCAAAGTCTTGATTTTTAAACTCACGACCATGATCACTTCTTAGAGTTTTAATAATATGTCCACTATGTTTTTCTACTGATTTGTAGTATTTTGCAAAATAAGAACAATATTCACTTTTTGAGATAAGAAGTATACCCACGTATATCTAGAAAAGTAATCTACTAAAACAAAGACATAATGCTTCCAATTTATGATAGAAACTCTAGATGGTTAAAAACGATCCATGTGAACCATCTTGAGTGGTTCAGAAGATGAATCCTCGTTCTTTGGTTTGGAAGAGATTTTGTGTTGCTTTTCCTTTTGATAGATATTACACACTTTGTCATTTGGAATCTCAAATTTGGGTAAGTATCTAACCATGTTCATCCAAGTCGGTATTCTAAGTGAGTGTATATTATAGTGTCTTAATCTCTTATTCCATAACCAAGACTCTTTATGAAAATCATTTAAACAAGTAACATTTTTCCTAGCTAGATAATTCAGATCAACAACATAACTATTCTCATTTTTCAAAGCAGAAAATACTAAAACATTATTAGAATTAAAATCATTACAGGAACCATTTTCAAACATGACATTAAAACCATCATCATACAATTGGGATATAATTAAATGATTATATTTAAGTCCATCACCAAATAAAACTTTAGAAATAAAAACTGAGTTAGTGTTACCAATTTGGCCAAGGACAATGATCATACCTTTGGAATTATCACCAAAGGTGAAATATCCTCCACCAACCTTTATTAAACTCTTGAAGCATGAGTAATCCCCAGACATATATCCTGAACGTCCACTGTACAAATACAAAGTCCTCTTGTGGGAACTCTTCAAGCAGGTTTCCTAAGATGTGTTTTCCATGTAACACATGTTGGCACGTTTCATTTCAGAATCAGAAATTTCAGATTCACTTGTGCTGTCTTCAGACGCACTCCACGTGGCCTTCATGCATTTCCTGTACTTATAGTCCTTATAGTCATATTTATTCTTGAATTTTTTCTTTGGGCGGTCTTCTTTAATGTGTCCTTTTCTTTTACACTCGTAGAAAACATCTTCACCACTTTTATCTGCCTTTTTCTAGTCCTTCTTCCAATGTCACTTATTGTTATACTTTCCCTTGTAATTTGATTTTCTAAAGAATTTCTTCATCCTATAAAATTTATTAAACCTTCTGGCTATTTGATCCATTTTAGCATCACTGTCAGAGTCTGAACTTTCACTTGTTGAACTCTCAGTTTGTATTTGAGCTTTTTCTTTGTCCTTTCTCTTTGAAGTAGTAGTCTTGAAAGCCGATGATTTCCTTTTTATTTCATCATCTTCCTCTTTATTCACCTTGAGTTCTTCCACATACATCATAAGGTTACTAATTAGCTCTTTTATAGGTAGAGCTCCAATGTCACATTACTCTCTGATTGAAAGAGATGTGCCTCTCCCTCAGTCTGAAAGACACCTCAATATCCTCATAATTTGTTCCATTGTGGGAACATCCTCTCTGAGGGAATTCATTTTATTGAGTATCTCAATGAACCTGAGAAACATATCAAGAATGGCTTCATCAGATTTCGTTTTAAAATTTTCATATTTAATAGTATATGTATTCAATCTAATTTCTTTAACATTGGTTGTTCTCTCATGTGAAACTCCTAAAGTATCCCATATTTCATAAGCAGTTTTATAAGAAGAAATTCTATTAAATTCCTCATCTCCTAAAGCACATTACATGGCATTCATATCATTACAATTATTATTGTAAGTAGTCTTCGTATGTTCATCCCAAGTTGTTCTTTCAGTTTCTAGAATTTTATATTAAGACTCTATAGTAGTCCAAATATCAAAACCCATACATTCCAAATGATTTTTCATTTTATGCTTCCACTGGGCATAGTTTGTACCATTGAAGGAAGGTGTTCTGTTGGTAGAATCACCCTATAGTATATTATACATAGCTTGATTTTAGAACGTCAATTTGAAGAGATGATATTTAGAACATACATATTTTTAAGATCTTTAAAGATGTAACTAAAATCATAGTATTTCAAAAATACATTAACAAAAACAACAATTGATACCAAATTTTGGTCGGAGTGGATACTCAAGAGGGTTGCTGAATTGAGTACCAATTAAAATTTATGTTAAAATATTTTCTATTAAAATCCCAAAATTTATAAAATAAGTTATTCTGTAGTGAATTTATACAGATTGTAAATGTTCACTTAGCTTCTCAATGATTGATTAGGTCTCAGTTAATTTAACCACAAGATTAACTAACTTTTGAAACTAACCTACTGATGTACATTAAGTGTAAACACTTGATAATTTAACTATCAAAGTAACTTTACAATGGTTTTCTATTTCAGTGTAATAGTAGCAGAATATAAAATATATATGTAGTATACTTGAAACATAATCTAAAGAAGCAAAGTAGATATAACAAGAGGTTCAGTCTCATGCTGAGACATATTCCTCTCAAATTTATATAAATTTGATCCACACCCTGGATCGGGGTTACAACAGTTTAAAAAACTATCAAGTCTATGCAGGGACCTCTACCACAGTTATTTGTGGGAAACAGAATAAAGACCAGGCCACACAAGGACCTCTTCCACAGTTGTCGTAGTTAAACAAGAGTAAGAAAATTTAGTTTGAGGATTTTGATATCCTCTAGTTCAGCACAGGATAAAGTGTGTGTGTGTGTGTGTGTAAGATATACAGTGTACACCACACTACTAGAAAGTAAATAAAAAATCACATAGAGAGAACAGATAAGAGTTTATAAAGATCTAGTGATTAGCAATGAAGCTCGGGACTCATTGGATTCAGCAGAAATGATTCTGAGTCATTTTCTAATTTTAATGTTGAAAAACAATGTGTCGTAGTCTATCTTTTGATCTACCGGAGTGAATATGTTCTCTTGATTTTAGTTCCTCCAGTAGTGTAGGATTACATGTGCTATAACTTTTATGAGGATCGTTCAATGTATTCATCATAGATGTGCTTAGGATTGTTCTTTGGTTCAGCATATAGCACTTCACATGTGTTGTGTAATGTATATCGAGGCGACTTCTACTTTTTTACTACAGCGGATACTTCTTTTTATTCCATTAGAACTGGAAATAGGAAATAATCCCTTTCCATAAGTATGAGGTACGATTTCATGACATGCCAACAACTATCATTAAATAACATTAATTGCATTAAAACATAAAATATGTTTGTTAGCATTATTTAATTAATATTGACATAAAGTTAAGAAACGGTGTCACAATGATTATGTAAACGGTGTCTTCTTCATGGTATGGTCTTCACGGAATGTGGTTCATGGTATGTTCTTCACAGTGTCTTCATGTCACGGTGTCTAGATCACAGTGTCTGGGTCATGGTGTGTCCTTCACGGTGTGTGGGTCACGGTGTGTTCTTCATGGTGTCTGGGTCACGGTGTGTCCTTCACAGTGTCTGTCTGACTGTGAATGTGTCTTGCACACAGTATGTCTTACTATTTTAGCCATTACGGTGTCTCTATACTTAGTCAAATATATATATTTAGACTTAAACTGTAATTTTCATAATATGGATTAAGCTTAATCATTAGAGAGTAAGTGAAGTGGAAACATAAATATAATGGCTTAGTACTATAAGTGAGATTTTTCATCATGCATAAGACTTGTAAATAATAAAGATAGTAATAACATCAATAAGATTTGATATCACTAAAACAAGATGTGTAGTTATTATTGATTTTGGAGAGCATTAACAAGATGTTCAATTAATATTGAGATTAATTAACAGTAATAGGATTTGTGATCATTAAAATATTATTAATACATGAGGAGTCCAACGATTATATTTTTTTAAAAACCATTATGATACTTGTTTTTTAAATAATAAAATTTTATTTATATTTTTTTATATTTTTTTCTGCATGAAATATTAATTAGTTTTAAAATTTATGCAATTATTAGAATGTACATAATGACATGGGATTCAGGGATCTCAAAAACTACTTCAAATTCTAATCCCATTCATTTTTTTCTCTAAACCCTTAAAAATCTCAAAACGTTTTACCGCTCTTCTCTCTCGAACATGATCCTTCAAAACCTGAGTCTTTTTCAAACCATTAGAAATTTATGATATAAATGGACAAGACTAATAAAACTGATGATCTGGAGACCAGCACTGTGAAATGGTAGTGCTCGACATATAGAATGATTTTACAAAGGAAATTTTGTTAGATCTGGAATGGGTTTGTTAGATAAACCTAATGGTAAATAAAGCTCTAGAGTTTCAAAGCATAGAGAAATGATTTAATAGATATTACACAGAGTTTTTATATGAGTTATAACTTCATCATTTATTTATGTTGGTACAGTTTAGTTGGTGAAATGATGAGGAATCTCTAATTGTTATGATTGAAGGTCTTGATTTTTCAATCTCAACTATGTAAGTTGAAACAATTCTAAACAAGCCTCATGAGAGAGTTTAGCATTTTGATTTGAAAAATATTGGTGATACTGTATATAAATATGATTATATTATGTTGTTTCGGTTTGTATCAACTAATATCAAGAAGATGTTTGTAATGGATTTAGAACCAGACCAATTGATATAGTTTATGTATATACAAACTGGTATTGCACCAAGGATGTATGAAATGGTAATGATTCATTATCCAAATATTTATTTACTATTTTTGTTGATAAGTGATATAAAATTAATCAATTTGAGATACATGGTTATGTATCTCATTAACTATTTCCAACTAGATGCATAAATAAATTTTTATCTTTTTAAAAGATTCATGTCAAGGACTCTATTTCTGAAAGATATGATAATACTGTTGGATGTATGGGTGAGATTCCACCATAGTAACATCTTCAGTGCTGGTACATTGAGAAAAAATGGATATTTATAGAGCACAATCAATGGAAAGATGATGACGGTTAGAGCTGATGATGAAGAAGAATGTGCTCAGTCCCAACCAGCAAAATCAAAGGAAGGACAAGATGAATCAAGAGTCATTGTTATATCAAGAAGAATCAGGTTCGTGGTCGTGTATGTTTCTGAAGAAATAATTTAGTAAGGACATCAGTTCAAAAGGACCAGGGAACCTAATCTTATTAAATAGCCTATTTTAACATCAAATTAGTACATATCTGGTGATCTCTTAATCTATATGTTTGTAATAGAAGCTACGGATGAAGATGAAACAGTAATAGAAAATGAAGATGATATAGTTTCGGTTGAAGGAAAAGAAGTGGCCCGAACTCAAATTGATCAAGTTGAAGTTGATCAAGAACAAAATATTTTGGAGAATCTATTGAGAATGGAAGAACTTGCATATGATACTCATAAGGAGAAGCCTATAGCAAATGAAAACCTAGAAGAGAATGCTTTTATGATTACTATTGAGGTATGTAATGAGAATTTTCTTATTGATGTGTATGGGAATGGCTCAGAGGATTTTTTTGAGAAACCAGTACAATGATGGGATGATTAAAAATTAGATGTTGAATCCTTGCGATTAGTGTTGGTGCGTCAAGATAAAACTGAAAATGAGAATCAAGCATATGGTGCATCTGATTCAGCAGTTATAGATATGGGGGGACTGAACAGAATTTTGATTGTAGCTGAAAAGAAGAATGATGCTATACTGAGAGAATTAGAAAAAGAAATATTATGTTTTCATTGTATGAAAAGAAGTAATATTTGTAAACAATATGTTGAATTTTTTAAGAAGGAAATGTTAAATGAATTTTCAAAGATGAAATCGAATATTGTTATGATGATATATTTAATGGATTTAGATCTCACATGGAGCAACAATTTTCATCTGTCAGAACCAGTGAGGCCAGTACATCAGGTACTTTATGAGATTTAATCAGTAGATTTTAGGGTATTACAGTGGTCATAGAGAATATGAATGTTAGAATACAGAACATATAGTGCAATAGTGTTTCTTTGTTAGTACTATTAGATAATCAGAAGTTTCTAGTTGACTAGTTTACGTTCAGTGAACCAAGAATTAGAACTGTGTTGAATCAGTTCATAGAAAAGTTGACACTTTTTATGGAGAAGGAAGAAATCCTTCATTTGTTTTTCTGAGTAAATCTGATTGAAAATGTTTATTTTTCTCAAGAATTCAGATAACTAATTCTCTAGTTGGGAGATGGATTTATGAGAAAACAGCAAGAACAGTTGACAGAGATCAAAAAATAGTTCTTAGGAGATGAACCCTATCTCACTCTCTAACCCAACCTTGATTCCTTTTGTTTTTCATTACTGTATTTCTAATACTAGGAAATATCGTTACATATCATTTTCATGTGTTTTAAATTTATTTACTGTACTATCTATGATCAAAATTCTAGTAATCCAGATTCACATATTGATAAACAATTTACAATAGCATTTACTTATATTTAGTGCAACATTAAAATGTGTTATATTCCTTCTTCTATCATTTTTTTTGATAACATCAAAGGGGGACATAATAGGATAATAAAAAAAATTATTTTTCTTTATTTTAATTTATTTAAAATTTTACATAATTTTTTAAATCAAAAAGGGTATTATCATAATATTTTAAGGGGGAGAAATTATGTTAATCCTGATATTTTATTTTTATTTTATTTTAATTTTTTTTAATGAAATGATATTTTTGGGTGATTTTTGGATAACTATAATCGTTCAATGGGTGAGAAAAAAATTTCATTCTTTTTATGACTTTGGATAATACATTTTTTATTTTTGTTAAAAAAATATTGTTCGAATAAAATATATAATTTATCTTTGAAAAGTTCAATACAATATGTAATTAATTTTGTATGTTATTTTCATTGGTTATTTTATGGAATTTGTGATCATCAAAAAGGGGGATATTGTTGAGCAAGGGTTGTTTTCAACAACACATAATTTTATTATTATAAAGGGTTATATTTATGAGAACAATAATCTATCACATTTTGATGATTTTGATGATCACAAAGATGATTATCTGTTATAATATTAAATTTCCATTAATTTTATTTCAACAATTTAATATTTGTTATATTCATATTTCTGGAAGATATATTTAAGTAATTAAACAGTCATAATTAATTGCTAAAGTATTCTGAAATCGTTTTTAGTGTGTTTTGGAAACAATGTTCACAGCATAGATTGAAAAACATAGAGTATGGAGGGAATGCAGTGTTTACTCTATGATAAGTTATAAAAGTACGGTAAATATACCATACGTTATCAAAAATTTATGAAGTAAGGAACCTTATGTTTGGAAGGAACCCTGCATTTGGAAGGAACCCTACATTTTGATTGAACCATACATTTAGAAGGAACCTTATGTTTGGAAGTAACCCTACTTTTGTAAGGAACCTTATGTTTAAAAAATCTGCGAAGTATGGAAGAAAATCATTATGTAAATATGGAATGATAAGTTTTTTTCTTAAATGTGTGTTCATCATCCTTAATTTTGTATCCTACCATACATTTGAGTGTTAAAAATTAATGTATGGTTCATCAACCTTACTTTTATGTACAACTATACGTTGGATTCAAAAGAATGGATTATATACCGTGTGTTTTATAGTTGAAGAGAAATGCTTGAGATCGACCATACATATGAGATCATCCTTACATTGTGACCCTTAAGATCAGAGAATGTATGTTATGTAGTTCTACCATATTTTTGACGTCTAATGTTTAAATTATGAATTTAATAAACCAACAGTATTTATGTGGATTATCAGTAAGATTTCAAGAAAAGATTAAAAGCCTGAATTTAATGTGAGTATTTCAAAGATTCAAATCCATTTATTTGTGAATTAATGGATCAATTTAAGATGAGCATTTCAGGCTGAATTTTTAGGGGAGGTAGGATTACTCTTCTATTCATACTTTTGAATATCGCGATTCTAATGGAGAATTTTTTGGATCTAAATAAAAAAGAAGAATGATCATCTCTATTTTATATATATACCTGTATTATTTTGGTTCACAAGGGGATGAATTATTGAAAAGAGGATCTCCTATTATGAAGATCGAAAAATGATTTGGTTTCTAATGAAGAAGAAACTTGACTAATGATTTACTAATCAACCTCGAATATCATTTTGTGAATCAACTAATGTTAATGTTGCGAATGACATTTCAAAATCTATTACAACTAGATGAGGTGAAAACTACATTTACCCAAAAATCATCATTTCTGATGATGAAGATCAATCTATAGTCTATTTCGTGTTGTTTCTATTGTGAAGAAAAATTGGGAATCTATTTTCAATGAACACAATACTTTTTTATCTTGAGTGATCATCTTCTCGTTGTAATCATTGTATTCGATTCAATGTGTGAACTAGAAGGCTTCGTTTAGCCATCAGATGGTAGAGGTGCCAACTGCATGTACTCAGTTGTTGAATGGTCTGTTGATAAGAGGACTATATAGTGAAAGTCACCATGATCGTGGAGTAAAGCATTGGTGGAGAGGACTACATGCTTTCTTTTCCCTGAACCACTCTACATTGTGTGTCCTATGCTATTTATTTTACACTGCTAAATCATTTATATAAAGATAAAAGGGAAAATCATGGTCATTCTATGCAATTGAAAAATTCACAATTCCCCCCCCCCCCTCTTGTGCGTATCTAGTATAACCCGATCCAACAGTATGATCATTTCTACAGCAGATTTACCTATGAATCAATAATGGTAATCTAACTATTTTATGACCACAAATTTATTTTCAAATAAATTATATATATATATATTTATATAAATATAAAGGGGAGTGAAGATATGTCAAATATATTTAGATATAATTTTCTATAAACTATTATTTCTATTTCATAAATTCATAGAGATTGGGTTTTGAAATTTTCTTGTAATGCCGGAAAATATTTTATTTTTGTAAAAGATCTGGTTAATTTGAAATGATTCACATGAGCTTAATATATTTATTAAAATGATGGAATATATACATTAATTTATTAATACATATAAAAACGAAGTTATGAACATATGTTATTCATAAATTCAATAACCATTATTAGTATCATAAATATAACAGTATTTATTTTAATACAATATATTAGAAAATTGATATTAATTTTCTTAATATTTCCTTATTAATTTTATTTATAAATTTTCATATGTATATAATTTATTTTGATATTTCAACACGTATATATTATCATCATAAATAAAAATTCAATAACTCAAAATGTAATAAGGTACGTTTGTGTGTTTAAATAAAGCATAATTTAAATTTAGAGTATATTGAAAATAAATAAATAAATTCCATGAAAACATATATGTATATAATTTTATAAAAAAAATTGAAACTGTAAATGTATGTGAAAATTTATAGAAAATTGAAATCATTGCCTGTTATATCAAATAATTGTATTATTATTCAATATAATTTCATTGTCTGTTATAATTTTATTCAGTCATGAAGTACATATAGTAGAAGACTTTTCAAAATTGAAACCCTCATACAATTTTTTCTCAAACATCCACATATTTTATTTCATTATTTTTAGATATTATAAAAATAGTAGCATTAAATTTCGCACAACTCATTCATAGGTGTGGATATAAATGTCACGTTTTTAGGGCATAAATATTATGGAAACATTATTTAAAATATTTTTGGTAATTATTTAATTTACACAATCACAAAACATTCTTCAAGAGGCACGATCCAAAAAATAAATTTTTTTATTCACTATTTGTGGGTGTTTACCATGGTATAGTGTGTTTTTAGTGGAATATTTGTGGTTCATTTTTATTTTTTTATTAAGTATGAGGATATACTTTATCATTAGAGGATATCATCCCTAATTCTTTCATATTAATACTTCATATTGTAATCCATTTCATATCATAATAATATTATTCAATTATCTTCAATATTTTTTATATGATAAATTCTAGTTTACCCTTTTTAATTTATTTCATGATTGAATCAAAGAGTAAAAATATATTTTCACATTTTTTAATAAAAATTTAATGAAAAAATATCTATGATGTCCCAGATAAATATAAATGTATATTTTATATATATTCAATATAGCTTATACATTATTCAAAAAAAATATTTTTAATATAGAGGAATAAATTTATATTACAAAATAATTTTTGTGTTAACATATTTTATTTTTTAATTGTTCATCCATTAAATAATTATCTTATATCAGGGGATGTAAAATAATAGTAGAGTAGTAAAATTATAGTTTTATTCATTAAAAAAATACAACATGAGATATGTTAATATATATTTAATAAAAGAAAAAATAATTAATAATTTGAAATGTTATTTTGTATAGATTTACATAATTTTTAATAGATTATATGCCTAATTTTTAATTGTAATCAATATATTATTTCCAGATTGATCATATAGTGATTACGCCATGGATTAAATATCTATAATATTTCCATACAAATCCATTATTTTAGGATTCTAAAATCAAAAAATCCTTATATATTGAAAAAATTATATATTAATAACAATGATAATGATAAAAAATTTGTTGACTGTGAGGATTTAATTGTGTATTAATTATAGAAAAATTCAAATTAAATGACAATTTCTATCGTGTTTTTATAAAATCATAATACATACAAAACCCATATTTTGAAGTTTCTGAATTTAATTTTACCACGGATATGTTTTTTAGGATCTAATTCCTTGGAAAAACTATTCCAGACACCTATAATGAATTAACAATGTTCAAAAAATCAAACATCATTTATGTTCTCAAATATGAATTCTCTTCAACACTAGGAAACAATATTTTGTAAAATTTTCCATATATTGTATTTATAGGTAACCTAGAGAAATTTTACATTTATTAATTAGAATATTTCATCAAATAATATTTCATTCTACATTAGGTATATGTAGGAATAATAGATAATAGAAATATATATATATATATATATACATATGAACCATTTCCACGGTCTATGATCTTGTTTTGGAACATTGATATTATGTTTTTTAGTTGTTTTTAATATGATAATTTAGATGTGTCTAAAAATGATGATTGTTCAAAATGTATTTAAATTTTGAATATATTTACTATTATAACATATTTATAGTGTAAATTCATCTAGATAAGCCAATTGTAGAACATGATGTATGATACATTCGTTCCATAAATCTAAAAATTTGAAGAAGAAAATATTTTTTTAATTCAATCAACTACATCAAAAAACCCTCTAGGCTCGACTACCGTATGCTTTTTTAAGAAGTAAATCTCAATGATATTAATGAAATGAAGACTCTAAAGTTATCATTTACAGTGTAAAAGTTTGACTGAGGGAATATTTTTATATAGGAGTATAATAAATGTCCACATAAGACACAAATATGTTTATGTGGTATGGAGAAGAGACAGATTTATAATCTCAGAGCCACATGTTTTTTAGAGCTTTGAATTTTTCTTTTTCCATCATAAACATTTGTTTATTTTTTTCAATTATGAACATTGGGAACATTATTTAATTCAATGATGTTCAAAATTATTATTGATGTTTTAGTGTTCCGTTCCATAATACCCAAACAAAATCATTTTATGTTTTCATTACCCTACTAACATTCAATTTCTCACATTATAATAAATGTTTGTTCTCTTTTTATATGATCTTTTAATTAAATATATATTTCATATGTTATTTATTACATTTTCATGATTCAAGTTTCATCTAAATTAATTATTTTAAAACTTCATTCTAATTTTTCTATTAATGGTTAAACAACTTTGGGATTGGGTATGAATGAATGTGTAAAAACAAATTATCTAAATTATTAATCAGTATATAGTTAATTTATATGACAATTAATTTTTTATTTTATAAACACTTATCATATTAACTTTAAATAGATATTCTAGGAAATTTAATTCTAATAAAATTGATATAATTAGAAATAAAAATCAAGGAGAAATTGTATTATTAGTTTTCATCATTTTTAGTTTCAATTAATAAATCCAGATGAAAAACAATATTTAATAAAAAATATATTTCATATATTTATATGTCAAATTTTTGGACCAATGATAATTTGTAAATTGTTCAACAACTACAAGTTTTAATCCCATAAACATTACCGTTTATTAATTAGAGTAACACACTACTTAGACTCCATCAAATCCAACTAAAATTTTTTCTTTATTCAGTTTATATTTCATCAATGTACATAATTATGGGCTATATTTACAAAAAAAAATGGGGATTCCTCTTCTAGAATTCAATATATAGGTAACTTTCATTTTCCAATTCCTCAATGTGGGTTATATACAATAATTTATAAATATGGTCTAGTTCATTAGTAATTAGAGAGATGATCAACATTAACATATATCCAAGTTACAGGATGTCGATAACACAATCAGAAACCATGGTGTTTTCTTTGATACCATTTAGTTTAGGGACATTCACTTATCCTTCTATGATTTACCAAATGACATGATAACGATTGATGTTCCTGAATTGATCATAACATGTGATTAATTAGAAAAAATTAATAGAAAAATATTTCCCACTTTTAGATGAATTATAGTTAAAGAAAGAAATAAAAAACTCACCAAGGTAATGGTGAATCATCCTAAAAGGATTAGGAATAAATTAAGTAATTTAATCATAGGATAACACATGAATGAATCGATGTGTTATTAAATGTTTTAGAATTTTTCAATGTCAAAAATCTCATATTACATGCATTATTAGATGATGTTTTTGATTAAGGAATTATTATCAAGACACCAAAATTTTATTGATCACATATTGATGAGGTATCACACAATTGAATTCTACTGAAGAGTTAACTAGGACATCCTTGATGAGGAATTGAATATATAAAAGATATCAACCTCCATACATCTGATGATGAATACATTACAATGAAGCCATGGATATTTCAGATTCCCAACATGAAAAAATGAATCGCCAACTCTTATAATGGTGATTTAATCATATGAATTTTGTGGAGGCCCAAAATCATAGGTGGAATGTTTTCATGGATATATGAAAATCAATTCCAAGATTGTAATTAAGTAATTTAAAATCATCAACCCTAATTTTTTTTAAAAAAACTGTACTATTTGCTCAATGATTTTACTCATAATGATAGTTCAATTTCAGTAATAATCAAAAAAATCTTATGAGAAGTAGATGAGTGGTGAAGATGCAATAAGATTTTACGGACCACTTGGGATCCAAATCTAGATTCTTACTCCTCAACTACAATAAACCATCCCATAGTAAACCATTTCGCTAATTTTAATTAATTCCATCTCCTTCACCAACAAATAAATCATCATGCTCAACAACAAAAATTACAATACTGAAACATAAAGTTGAATACTTAAATTATTGTTATAATATTATTTTAGAGTTTGGACGAGATAATGAATTCTCATGAATTGGATATGTGAAATAATTTTTCTTCTCTACATAACCACTTGTATCATCTTGTGAATATATCAAAAAAACTATTTGAACAACATCTATTTATCAAAACCTGTATGAATAAGATAAATCCAAAATATGAGGATAACGAATTGTTTCATAATACATGGAATGAAATATAACATCAATACACATTTAATGATGCGGGAAATAATATTGATGAACCTAAACCATTTGAAGAAATATTACAAAAAATTTTTAATGCGGAACATAAAAATAGGATTACCAAAAAAACAAATAAAAAAATAAATTTATCAATTATTTGAACATATAATAAAAGAAAATTTAAATCTTTTAGTAGAACAATACAAACACATGTTCCAATCCAAGAGATAATAAGTCAATACTCTATATATTTGGTGCATTCAATTTTTTGCAGATGTTCAAGAAACAATATATTAACATCTTATTCACTGAAAATATCAAAAAAAATCATTTTTATATTGTGTCTATAAAGGATATACTCACTAATAATAAAAAATGGATGTCTCGGTAATTATTTTATAGATATTATAATTCTATGATGTATTTATGTGGAATATGACATATTAATTGAGATATGTTTTTAAATCCATGATATCATGAACCATTTGAATAAAAAAATTGAATAAATTCCTTATGAAATATTAGGGACACTATAAATTTAATGATGATGAATGTATTTTGATAAATGGGACATGAAATTAGGAAAAGAAAATAGTTGAACATTAGTTAGTATACCAATATTTCATGTACCCTCAGGATCATATCAATGATGTTCATGTCATTTAAGGGATGTCTATATTCTCTACTACATTTCATATCCAATATATAGAGTAAGAATAATGTTTTTTGATAAGTGTAGTAATAGAATTTATCACCACAAGTAAATCACTAA
Organism: Viscum album; assembly: GCA_963277665.1. Taxonomy (NCBI): domain Eukaryota; kingdom Viridiplantae; phylum Streptophyta; class Magnoliopsida; order Santalales; family Viscaceae; genus Viscum; species Viscum album. Next base: position 61,235,838 of record OY728164.1, on the reverse strand, counting down.
AATATTATTATTATTGTTGTTTTATTTTCATATTTGGAGAATTACTAGTTGTGATTGGTGAAAGATTTCAAGAAAATTGTTTATGTGTCTAGTTGTCAATCAATTTTTATAAATGTTTAATAAAAGGATTTCATGTTTATTAATGATTTATACGATACTCTTCCTCGCAATTAATACGTATGTAGTGAACATGAGGTGAAAAAATGAACCTATCAATTAATGAGAGACACATTTCCATAGTTACTAAAATCATTTATAATACACCAACCCTAGTATTGATGTCTAAGATGGGTATATTTTAATACACATTATAAGTATGTAAATTGGTATATACTATTTAAAACTTCATTAAAATTAATAAAAAAAATTAAAAAAAAATTAAAAATTACATTCGAAAGAACAAAAGATTAATATCATGGTGTCTGTCTAATATCGAGGTTATTATCCGTATGATGTTCACCCATAGGATTCTGTTAGAAGAAGTCTCTAAGACCTAATTATATCCCAAGATGCCACTAACCCCCTAAATGAAATATGTTGTTATAAAAGATAGTATGAATATTCTCGATACTAGAAATATTTGTTTCTCTCTCTATAAGAATGTGGGGGAGCCTTCAATATGTTTTTTTAATGAATGGAGGTTTTATATTGATTAAAACAATGATAGTGATTTAATACCAACATGAAACATTTCTATTTGTGGAGTGTGTTTCTACTATAGAAATATTAATAAAAACCCATGAAATACCACTTCCATTTAATATTCATTGATCAAATTATTGATAGATTATCTTGCGATGAAAATATTGTGTTTTTGATAAATAATATTGTTAAAATTTGTTTGATATCGTCCATATGTATTAGTCAAAGACAAATGTTAAATATCCAATAGAAATATCTACCATACAATGATAAAATATTGAATGTGTAATGTTCTTAATAAATTTTACTACAGTACAGTACATATCAATTATGATATGGTGGAATATTATTTATATATATTTATGGGTTCTTTTTTCATGTTTCAAATATCCTTTGATGTCACTTTTATAAATTTGGATTTAGCGTTGCAATACACTGTATATATATTCCATATGATGAATTTGGAAAAATTAAATTTAATGCATCAATGAGGAATCATACAATGATTTTTTTTCAAATCACGATATGGATTTCAACCTATAAAAAAATAAAATTATCCATGTAGATACTTGAACCCACAATTGTATTTGAATATGGAGTTTTCGGGGCCACACTTTATTTTATCATAACATTAGTTAGGAGTTTCTAGAAATTTATGAACCACTGTCTCATATAATTTCAATGATAATTACATTTTATTTCTGTATTTAAATTAAGTAGGACATCAATACTAATAAAAATATCCTGATGCGGCTCTTTTAAACATATTACTATACACAGTAAAATAATTTGAACTGATCTGTGACAGCATGTACATCACTGTGGGTTGTGTTTTAGGATAGTGTGTTCGATATATAAATTTTTTGGAAATCCATATCATAAATTAATATCTAATCAATATTAAAATAAGAAAAGTTGTAATAGAAATAGATTTCACATTAGAAAAATTAGGGTCATATATTATTCTCTGAAGAGTCATAGTTTGTACTAATTAATAGAATTTGTAACACCCGAGACTTTTATGTTATATAAATCATCAAAGGAATCTTTTTCTACACAACACTTGCTTGGCTTGCTTTACACGCAATCGCAACCTTCCTCGATAGCTTGCGTCGTACGCAATACCGAGTTTCACTAAACAACAATATGCTATTAAAACTAGTCGTTATGAATAGTAATAACCACTTTTTGAAATTTTATTTTTCAAAATGGACTTCATTTTCGGACTCAGAATATCGAAATTAGCCTAGGGTGAAATTTTGGTATTTTTCTGAAAACTTTCAATTTTTGATGAATAGTGAAACCACTAAGTGGTAGGTTAAAAACTGAATTTTGCATAAAACTTAATTTTACCGCTTCTGTGAATGGAATTTCAAAAATCCGAGAGACACGGTTAATATCAAGGACTAAAATGTGGTTCAATGAGATGAAAATAATTTTTTGGTGAATAGTAACTTTTTACTATTTTACCGCGGTTAATAGTAAATAGGGTAACTAAGGGTAAATATGATATTAATATTACCCTAACACATGTCCTAATTCTATTGGACAAGTGTAATTCGACCAAAAACAAACTTAGGAATAAAATATGACCATTTAGGCCCACTTGGATTAGATTAGGACATTTATTATTAATTTATTTAAAGAAGGGTTAAAATAGTTAAAATCAAAGTTTAATAAGTAAATCATTTTTAATATGGGGTTATACATAAGATAAATTCAATTGTAAATATTCATTAGAAAGCTAAAAAGATTTCCTACATGATGATATTTTATTTGTAATTTTTAGACATTAAATAATTTAATTTATTTATGACATAATGATGATGCAGTAATTATCTTATTAATGAAATATTGACATAATTAATGTTATAAACACCAAAATAAATATAATTTGAGACTTTTTATGAATTCCACTAATTTTCTAGGTTACTATGATATATTAGTATTGATTTAATCAACTTGGTTCGAACATATAATTCTGTTATGACTTTCAAACAAATCATATATCAAATAGTGTCAAAATTGACACAAAATAGTTTTTAAATCAAATATTATATTATTAATTGTTATTTTATTCCTAAAAATCTAAGGTTCGGCCAAATGACTTAGATAAGGATATATATATTAATAATAAACAATTTGGGGTTCGTTTGGCATGTTATAGTAAGTGTATTAACCATATAGTGAAAGAAAACAAAAAGACATGGTAAAAGTTAAATTATTTAACTTAGAGTTAAATTTAATTGATAAGGTTAAAATAATATCCTAAACTTGTCTAAATTATATTGGTTGATAGGATTTCGACCCATCCCAACTTTAGCTTCGAAATAAGACCCTTTGGAACCATTATAAACCGATTTTGACTTTAATATAAAATAATATTTTGAGATATTCCTAAGGTGCCCCTCTCCTCCCTTATAAAAGGGCACCTCCTCCCCCTCCTCCTCACAGCAATTTGAGCACTCAAGCTCGGCCAACCCCTGCCATTTTCCATTCTCCACTTCCCTAGAATAATCCTAGAGGTCCTGGTATTCTCCAAAGACCAATCTTAGTTCCTTAAGTGGAGGATTCAAAAAGGCGTTCCAAAGAAGAGGTAATATCCATTACCGATCTTTTCAATTTCTTTCTTCTTCAACTTCTTCTTCTTTAGTTGTTTCATGATAAAGTAATAACATCAGTATTACTTACATACTGATATGTTATTATAAATATGAAACAACCCTAATTCACCTTCTATCCATCCTACGGAAAAATGAAATCACCGCGCGTGCGTACGTACGGAATACCGTCTCCACGCCGTGGTGTAATCTATTTTTCACCATCACCTTACAAGGATGGGTATAATGGTGTAATCAGTAACTATATATGATTATTATTAAGTAATATTGATACTGAAATAATATATATATATATACTCCAATACAATTCCACGATCATAGGAACGATATCATCACTCGTGCGTACGTACGGAATACCGTCTCCACGATGTGATGCGACTCGTTCTACATGATCTTCATTTCATAATGATTATATAAATGAATTGAATGAATGAATATGGTATATACTACACTAATACCATTCTGGACATGAATTATCTATAGCCTAAAGATAATAATAATAATTTATTCGACAAAACACGCATAAGAACAAAAAGTTATAAAGACCCGAGTAACAAGTAACAATGAAATATTACTAACAAGAAGCTAATAATATGACCATATATGATCTCATATCAATATGTATGATTCTGGAATAAGTCAATAACATTATTTAAACCATTATACAGGAGCTTCGGACACGAACAAAGCAAATCGGACCTAAGGTAAGGGAAATATCACAATCTCATTTTTATCCGAGATTGTTTATTCGTAAGTATTTACTGGGGTGTATTTTATCATCCACATCCATGTTCCCTCAATATGTAATATTGTTTCCATCCACTTGAAATAGTTTAAATCGAATTTTACCCTTAGGTGAGTTTTTAGTAAAGAATATGAAAGGAATCTTTTGTCGTTTTTCCGTACGAGGTACTTTTTGACTTTTCCCAACAAAAGTACGAAGAATGTTTTTTTTAACTTATATGGCATGAATGGATTTTTAAAACATTACTTCAAAGAAGCTTCCTTTACAAGTTTTCAAGTTTATTTTTAATCAACTTCTTTTATTTTAAAGTTGTATGACATGTTATGAAAGGAAAAAAGTTTTTGAAGAAGAAAGGATATTTTCCTCAAGAACTCAATTCAAGTGTTTTATCAAAATTATTTTCCATCTAAGATAATAAAGGGTTCTGTTTCTATCCATATTTTTACATTGGTTTGACTATGTTGTGATGGAATTATGTTTATGAATTCCTTTATCATATATGAATTGATTTATGATGTCATGATGTTTCAAGAATCCCATTTTTGTTATATGTGTTATGCGATGATGTATGTTTTATGATTATGTGGCACACATAAGAAAGGATTCATTATAAGATGGGTGGGACCTATATCTCCCTCCAATGCATTGGGTAAATATTTTATATCTCATGAGATAGACATGGCTGGAACGGAAGGTTATTTCGGTTCAGTGATACAGGACTGAAACGAGGAGTGAACTCGGTTCAGAAAGGGACTTTGTCCACTAAGATAGTCTTGGCAATGAGTCATGACTAACAAGAAATGATTTTCCATGATTATGTGTGCATGCCACAAAGATTCAAGTTTTATGTTATGATTATGGGGATCTCATTTTCACTTCTATGATTTATTCCATGTTAAGATATTATGATCTCTTTTGCAGGTTTTAATTTTCAAAAAGATATGATATGATTTTTATTTCCTTTATTTGCCCTTGCTGAGCATTTGAGCTCACCCTTTTATGTTTTCTTTTCCCCAGGCCAGGAAGATGGATATTAAGTAGAATATGCTAAAAGGGACCCTAGATATGATGAAATAAATGGGAGACACTGTAGAAGATTTATGAACCAGTTGTTTATGTTTCCCAGTTTCTAAAGACACTATACCTATACGGTCCTTTGTGGTTTTGTCATATATTGTAATAAGTGTGATTCAATTTTGAAGTATTAACAATGTATGTAAAGTGTGGGTCGTTACAGTTGGTATCAGAGGAAAGGTATAGTCAACCTTTGGAAACTAGGATGTGAAAGCCTTAGTAAGAACCCTAAGAATAAGTCTAAGCATAGAACACAATCTTAGAAATGGCCATGAATAACCTAGGATAAGACCATAAGCATGAAAATTTTATTCTTGAATTATGTGGTTTCCTATTATAATTAGTGTTGCTCACACTATTCTTCTTGGTTTTAGTCAATGGCTGGAACCCGAAGGAACCGTGTTAATGCGGAATGCGATGGGCAATGCAATGATTGTCCCCCTGAGCAACCAAACGATATGGGAGCTGGAATGCAAAATCTTGTAGCCATGCTCACGCAACTTTCTCAAGCTATGAATCATGCAGGATTTCCAAACGAACAAAGGAGGGAGCAACATTCTGTTGAATCCTTCATGAGGCAGCGTCCACCATCTTTCAGCGGGTCTACTGATCCATTAGTTGCTGAACAATGGATTAGTACTACTGAAAAGATATTTTCAGTTCTTCAATGTTCTGAGCATGATAAAGTCATCCTAGCAGTGTATCGTTTGGAAGGAGATGTGGATCAATGGTGGAATCTTGTTAAGAATACGAGGCAAAGGGATGAAATTGAGTCTATGGAATGGGACGAGTTCAAGAACTTATTTTTCAATAAGTACTTCCCTCGTATTCTCCGAACAAAGATGGAGAAAGAGTTCCTTGAACTGAAGCAAAGGGATGATGAATCTGTTAGTACCTATGAAGCAAATTTTACAAGACTTGCAAGGTACGCTTCTGGTATTATTATCCAACCTGAGAGTAAGATCGATCGATTATTTAGTGGCTTAAAACCAAGTCTTCGAAGGGCGTTAGCCGTAAGGGACTTCAATAGCTACGAGGAAATCGTTCGATGTGCTCTCAAAGTCGAGATGGAGATTGGAGTAACCCATCAGTCACATGGGTTTGATAAGAAGAGGAAGATGGAATTCAAAGAAAAATCTAAAGAGCACACGGAAAAGAAGATGAACTTTCCCTTATGCTCAAAGTGTGGAAAGAAACATGGAGGGAGTTGTCTTAAAGGGACAAGTAAATGTTTTAAATGTGGAAAGGAAGGTCATCGGGCATTTGAATGCCGTGATAATGGGAAGAAGATGTCTAATGATGCAAACAAAGGAAGGGATACACAGAATGAACCTACTACACTTCAATGTTTCAAGTGCAAGGAGATGGGGCATTATGCCAATCAATGCCCAAATCCAAGGGTTGATGATGATGGTCGACGTCAACAAAATCTTAAGGCTAAAGACAAAGGAAAGTCACATGCAATTTCTATCAGCGATGTGGAGTACGATAACGATGTGGTGAAAGGTACACTTACCATCCATTCTAAAGTAGCAAATGTTTTATTTGATTCTGGATCCACCCACTCTTTTATTTCTGAAGACTTTTCTAAGGGTATCACCGTATTACCTCAACAATTAGATGTTGAGTTAGCCGTGACAACACCTAATGGCACATCAATCGCATCAAAAGTTTATAATTCTTCTCCGATCGAAGTTTGAGGGAAAGTGCTTCCTGCAAATCTTGTGATCCTTCCTTTAGTAGAATTTGATGTGATTCTTGGCATGGATTGGCTTTCTCTACATGGAGCTCATATCAATTGCCAAAGAAGGGAAGTCACATTTCATATTCCAGATCAATCTACGATCGTCTATCAATGCAAGGATGAACATAACCTTCCAGTGGAAATTTCTTCCATCTTATGGGTATTGATTCCACTAAATGAAGGTTATTTATCTCAAATGGTTGGTGAGAAACTCACGATTAAGAATATGCCCATTGTACGGGAGTTTGATGATGTCTTTCCGGAGGAATTGCCGGGTCTTCCACCAAATCGTGAAGTTGAGTTTTCAATAGAACTCGTACCGGGTGCTTTGCCTATTTCAAAGACACCTTATAGAATGGCCCCAATTGAGTTGCAGGAATTGAAGAAGCAACTCCAAGAGAATCTTGATAAGGGATTCATACGCCCTAGTGCGTCACCTTGGGGAGCACCTGTTCTATTTGTTAAGAAGAAAGATGGATCAATGAGACTCTGCATTGATTATCGAGAACTTAACAAGATCACTATCAAGAACAAATATCCTCTCCCACGCATTGATGACTTATTTGACCAACTACGCGGAGCTCAATACTTTTCCAAGATTGATCTTCGTTCAGGGTATCATCAATTAAGGGTCAAAAGGGAGGATATACCAAAGACGGCTTTCCGTACAAGGTATGGACACTATGAATTTATGGTGATGCCATTTGGTCTTACTAATTCCCCTGCTATCTTCATGGATCTAATGAATAGAGTCTTTAGAGACTATCTTGATCAATTTGTGGTAGTCTTTATAGACGATATTCTTGTCTATTCAAAGAGCAAGGAAGAGCATGAAGATCACTTGAGAATTATATTGAAGACCCTGAGAAAAGATAAGCTTTATGCCAAATTTACCAAGTGTGAATTTTGGCTTCAAAAAGTTGCATTTTTGGGTCATATAATCTCAAAAGAGGGGATATCTGTGGATCCAGCAAAAACAGAGGTTATCGAAAGATGGTCGAGACCAACCACAGTAACTGAGATCCGAAGTTTTCTTGGTTTGGCTGGATATTATCGACGTTTTGTAAAAGATTTTTCACGATTATCTAATCCACTCACCAAGTTGACTCGGAAAGGAGTTAAGTTTGTCTGGACAGAGGAATGTGAAGAGAATTTCAAGGAGTTGAAAAGAAGGTTATCCAGTGCACCTGTGCTCACACTGCCTTGTAGTGGAGAAAGGTTTGTGATCTACAGTGATGCATCCAAGAAGGGATTGGGGTGTGTTCTTATGCAAAATGATATGGTGATAGCTTATGCCTCACGACAGTTGAAAATCCATGAGCAAAATTACCCAACACATGATTTGGAGTTGGCTGCGGTAATCTTTGCATTAAAGATTTGGAGGCATTACCTTTATGGTGAAAGGTGTGATATTTATACTGATCATAAAAGTTTAAAGTATATTTTCACACAAAAGGAGTTGAATATGCGTCAAAGAAGATGGTTGGAGCTGATTAAGGATTATGACTGCTCAATCCATTACCACCCTGGGAAAGCAAACAAGGTGGCAGATGCATTAAGTCGATAAGACCATGCTAGTTTATCCATGATGACGATCAAAAAAGATCCAATATTTATGGATTTACAAAGGATGGATCTTGGAATTATAATGGAAGGGGAAAAATCTTATCTTTCTCAAATGAATGTTCAACCATCTATACATGTGAAGATTAAAGAGGCACAGAAAGAAGATGTCGAGTTACAAAAGAAGGTGAGAAATGTTCCTGAATTCAACCTTGATTGTGATGGGATAATACAGTTCAGGAATCGGGTTTGTGTTCCTCCCATCCCCGAATTAAAGAAAGAGCTGCTGGATGAGGCTCATAGTTCTTCATTCTCTATTCATCCTGGAAGCACGAAGATGTATAGGGACCTGAAAGAGTACTTCTGGTGGGATGACATGAAAAGAGATGTTGCTGAATATGTCTCTCGATGCTTGGTTTGTCAACAAGTTAAAGCTGAGAGACAGAAGTCTAAGGGGATGTTACAACCATTACCCATACCCGAATGGAAATGGGAAAACATCACTATGGACTTTGTCACAGGACTTCCTAAAACATCCAAAGGCAATAATGCTATCTGGGTCATAGTTGATCGTCTTACAAAGTCTGCACACTTCATTGCTATTAGAGAGGATTTCTCTCTAGATCAGCTTGCCAGGATATATGTAAAGGAAGTGGTAAGATTGCATGGAGTACCACTTTCTATTATATCTGATCGGGATCCGAGATTTACCTCGAAGTCCTGGCGAAGTCTTCAGCATACTCTGGATACAGAGTTGAGTTTCAGCACTGCTTATCATCCCCAGACAGACGGTCAGTCTGAGAGAACAATTCAAACCCTAGAAGATATGTTGAGAGCTTGCTCTATGGATTTCAAAGGAGGTTGGGATCAACACCTACCTTTGGTGGAATTTTCTTATAATAGTAGCTTTCACTCCAGTATTCAAATGGCTCCTTATGAAGCTCTCTATGGAAAGAAATGCAGGACTCCAACTTGCTGGGATGAAGTTAGGGAAAGAAAGCTATTAGGACCTGATCTCGTTGATGAAATGGCAGAAAAGGTCAGATCTATTCAACAACACATAAGAGCAGCTGAGAGTCGACAGAAAAGTTATGCCGACAATCGAAGAAGAGACCTAGAGTTTGAAGTGGGTGATAAAGTGTTCTTACGAATATCTCCCTGGAAGAGGGTTATGAGATTTGGAAAGAAGGGGAAGTTGAGCCCTAGATATATCGGTCCTTTTGAAATACTGGATCGTGTTGGGAAGGTAGCTTACCGATTGGCGCTTCCACCGAATCTCTCTCAAGTTCACGATGTGTTCCATGTATCTCTCCCGAGAAAGTACATACCAGATCCTTCACATGTACTCAGCTCAGAAGTTGTACCGCTGGAGCAAGATCTTTCTTATGAAGAATAGCCGATAGAGATTCTGGATCGTAGCGAAAAAGTCCTACGAAACAAGACCACTCGCTTGGTGAAAGTTTTATGGAGAAACCACCAACTTGAAGAAGCTACATGGGAGCTTGAGGATATGATGAGGGAGAAGTATCCTCATTTGTTTGTTGCAAAGTGACGAATTTCGAGGGCGAAATTCTTTTTAAGGGGGGTAGAATGTAACACCCGAGACTTTTATGTTATATAAATCATCAAAGGAATCTTTTTCTACACAACACTTTCTTGGCTTGCTTTACACGCAATCGCAACCTTCCTCGATAGCTTACGCCGTACGCAATACCGAGTTTCACTAAACAACAATATGCTATTAAAACTAGTCGTTATGAATAGTAATAACCACTTTTTGAAATTTTATTTTTCAAAATGGACTTCATTTTCGGACTCAGAATATCGAAATTAGCCTAGGGTGAAATTTTGGTATTTTTCTGAAAACTTTCAATTTTTGATGAATAGGGAAACCACTAAGTGGTAGGTTAAAAACTGAATTTTGCATAAAACTTAATTTTACCGCTTCTGTGAATGGAATTTCACAAATCCGAGAGACACGGTTAATATCAAGGACTAAAATGTGGTTCAATGAGATGAAAATAATTTTTTGGTGAATAGTAACTTTTTACTATTTTACCGCGGTTAATAGTAAATAGGGTAACTAAGGGTAAATATGATATTAATATTACCCTAACACATGTCCTAATTCTATTGGACAAGTGTAATTCGACCAAAAACAAACTTAGGAATAAAATATGACCATTTAGGCCCACTTGGATTAGATTAGGACATTTATTATTAATTAATTTAAAGAAGGGTTAAAATAGTTAAAATCAAAGTTTAATAAGTAAATCATTTTTAATATGGGGTTATACATAAGATAAATTCAATTGTAAATATTCATTAGAAAGCTAAAAAGATTTCCTACATGATGATATTTTATTTGTAATTTTTAGACATTAAATAATTTAATTTATTTATGACATAATGATGATGCAGTAATTATATTATTAATGAAATATTGACATAATTGATGTTATAAACACCAAAATAAATATAATTTGAGACTTTTTATGAATTCCACTAATTTTCTAGGTTACTATGATATATTATTATTGATTTAATCAACTTGGTTCGAACATATAATTCTGTTATGACTTTCAAACAAATCATATATCAAATAGTGTCAAAATTGACACAAAATAGTTTTTAAATCAAATATTATATTATTAATTGTTATTTTATTCCTAAAAATCTAAGGTTCGGCCAAATGACTTAGATAAGGATATATATATTAATAATAAACAATTTGGGGTTCGTTTGGCATGTTATAGTAAGTGTATTAACCATATAGTGATAGAAAACAAAAAGACATGGTAAAAGTTAAATTATTTAACTTAGAGTTAAATTTAATTCATAAGGTTAAAATAATATCCTAAACTTGTCTAAATTCTATTGGTTGATAGGATTTCGACCCATCCCCACTTTAGCTTCGAAATAAGACCCTTTGGAACCATTATAAACCGATTTTGACTTTAATATAAAATAATATTTTGAGATATTCCTAAGGTGCCCCTCTCCTCCCTTATAAAAGGGCACCTCCTCCCCCTCCTCCTCACACCAATTTGAGCACTCAAGCTCGGCCAACCCCTGCCATTTTCCATTCTCCACTTCCCTAGAATAATCCTAGAGGTCCTGGTCTTCTCCAAAGACCAATCTTAGTTCCTTAAGTGGAGGATTCAAAAAGGCGTTCCAAAGAAGAGGTAATATCAATTACCGATCTTTTCAATTTCTTTCTTCTTCAACTTCTTCTTCTTTAGTTGTTTCATGATAAAGTAATAACATCAGTATTACTTACATACTGATATGTTATTATAAATATGAAACAACCCTAATTCACCTTCTATCCATCCTACGGAAAAATGAAATCACCGCGCGTGCGTACGTACGGAATACCGTCTCCACGCCGTGGTGTAATCTATTTTTCACCATCACCTTACAAGGATGGGTATAATGGTGTAATCAGTAACTATATATGATTATTATTAAGTAATATTGATACTGAAATAATATATATATATATACTCCAATACAATTCCACGATCATAGGAACGATATCATCACTCGTGCGTACGTACGGAATACCGTCTCCACGATGTGATGCGACTCGTTCTACATGATCTTCATTTCATAATGATTATATAAATGAATTGAATGAATGAATATGGTATATACTACACTAATACCATTCTGGACATGAATTATCTATAACCTAAAGATAATAATAAGAATTTATTCGACAAAACACGCATAAGAACAAAAAGTTATAAAGACCCGAGTAACAAGTAACAATGAAATATTACTAACAAGAAGCTAATAATATGACCATATATGATCTCATATCAATATGTATGATTCTGGAATAAGTCAATAACATTATTTAAACCATTATACAGGAGCTTCGGACACGAACAAAGCAAATCGGACCTAAGGTAAGGGAAATATCACAATCTCATTTTTATCCGAGATTGTTTATTCGTAAGTATTTACTGGGGTGTATTTTATCATCCACATCCATGTTCCCTCAATATGTAATATTGTTTCCATCCACTTGAAATAGTTTAAATCGAATTTTACCCTTAGGTGAGTTTTTAGTAAAGAATATGAAAGGAATCTTTTGTCGTTTTTCCGTACGAGGTACTTTTTGACTTTTCCCGACAAAAGTACGAAGAATGTTTTTTTTAACTTATACGGCATGAATGGATTTTTAAAACATTACTTCAAAGAAGCTTCCTTTACAAGTTTTCAAGTTTATTTTTAATCAACTTCTTTTATTTTAAAGTTGTATGACATGTTATGAAAGGAAAAATGTTTTTGAAGAAGAAAGGATATTTTCCTCAAGAACTCAATTCAAGTGTTTTATCAAAATTATTTTCCATCTAAGATAATAAAGGGTTCTGTTTCTATCCATATTTTTACATTGGTTTGACTATGTTGTGATGGAATTATGTTTATGAATTCCTTTATCATATATGAATTGATTTATGATGTCATGATGTTTCAAGAATCCCATTTTTGTTATATGTGTTATGCGATGATGTATGTTTTATGATTATGTGGCACACATAAGAAAGGATTCATTATAAGATGGGTGGGACCTATATCTCCCTCCAATGCATTGGGTAAAGATTTTATATCTCATGAGATAGACATGGCTGGAACGGAAGGTTATTTCGGTTCAGTGATACAGGACTGAAACGAGGAGTGAACTCGGTTCAGAAAGGGACTTTGTCCACTAAGATAGTCTTGGCAATGAGTCATGAGTAACAAGAAATGATTTTCCATGATTATGTGTGCATGCCACAAAGATTCAAGTTTTATGTTATGATTATGGGGATCTCGTTTTCACTTCTATGATTTATTCCATGTTAAGATATTATGATCTCTTTTGCAGGTTTTAATTTTCAAAAAGATATGATATGATTTTTATTTCCTTTATTTGCCCTTGCTGAGCATTTGAGCTCACCCTTTTATGTTTTCTTTTCCCCAGGCCAGGAAGATGGATATTAAGTAGAATATGCTAAAAGGGACCCTAGATATGATGAAATAAATGGGAGACACTGTAGAAGATTTATGAACCAGTTGTTTATGTTTCCCAGTTTCTAAAGACACTATACCTATACGGTCCTTTGTGGTTTTGTCATATATTGTAATAAGTGTGATTCAATTTTGAAGTATTAACAATGTATGTAAAGTGTGGGTCGTTACAGAATTAGAGTATTATCAAAATAAATATTATTCCCAAATTAGTTTGATACCATTTATTCAACTACTAGAATAAGTTTATATCATCATTAAATACACAGTAGGGTCATAAATTTTCTTTTATAGAAATCCATTAAAACTATGACTTCCCAATATTTTTTATGTAGAGGAGATGAATATTGAAGATAATTTTCCACGAATAAATATGATTCAATGTTTATTTGAATGAAAAACCATAGAATTTATATATATAAATATATATATATATATATATATATATATATATTACATTCACTCCACTGAACACTCTACATACAATTCTATAATCAATACCGGAAGAAGTTTTTGTCATATACATAACATCGCTACAGAGATAAACTGATGCTATAAAAATTATTTAAAAATAGTTTAACATGGTGCTACATTCCAAAATATAAAATTGAATGTGTGATAGAGTAATTTCATATTCTGATAAATATATGAAATTATTGTTCTCAGTATAGAATTTAAAAAATTCTTCATAGTTAATTCTTTTTTCCCACACTACATAATGATACCATATGATTTTTTAAAATATGTGATCTGTGCAAAAAGACATAGACAATTCGGTAATGTAATGTAATTCCATAGAAACGTATCATAGAAAAAAAAAGTCAGTAACATCTCAATAATTTATTTCATTGGTCCATTTCCCAACTCTAATGGAATGTTATGCATGTTCTTCAGTGTGGAATATATTTCAATGAGGGTAGAAATATATTCTCCATCTACAGAGACATCCAATATAGTAATGAAACATATAAAATACTTTTTTACCTAATTTTATTTCCCATAATACTCATATGTGATCATTGAACTCACTTGAACAAAAAAAAATTTTAAAAAATTTTAATTGTATTGGATTATAAATAATAATCCAAGTCATTAACACTCAAAAACTAGATGGTGGTGGAACTCAGTACATTAGAGACTAGAAAAATTCTAGAATATTCAATCAATACAATAAAAATGATAGTTGACTCAATCATGATGATGCTTTCAGGTGTACTGAAAATATTATAATAAAACAACAGAAAAAAACTATGTAGGATTTTCTACAGAAGGCCCTTTCAACATAAGTAGAATTAGAACATTGCTCATACTGAAAAATCAAAAATCTAATCTTGTATTCCAAAAATTATTGGAAAAATAAAACACTATAATTGGATTATTTTATGGATATCATTTTAGACAATTATTATAATTACAATATATATAAATAATGTAGTGGTATTTAGGATGCATCAAATGATAGGTTTGACAGAGAAGGAAATGGTCTATTTCGATACATTTTTGAATATTATTCACTAAAAAATTGTTGTACTGATGATTGTGTTAATTATAATATGATTAATTATTACCATATGTAAAAGTAAAAATTCAAAATAGAAGTCAACCAAATATGAAAATTAGTAGATATAGTCAATGAATAAACAATATCTATTTCAACAATTTTTTGTCCAATATTTCATATTCAATTGAATCATGGGATATACTAATCTAGAATGAATTGAATCCCTCACTATAAGGAATCCTAGTTTTGTTTCCATTTAGGTACACTGGTAACTTTGAAACTAGTATATAACTGAGGAGTTTCAAACACATAGAAATACAAATAAATATCAACGTAAAAATATATATTACATCATAAAATTATCATATTTTAAAAAAAATCATCCCACACTATTTTGGTTACATAACTAAAATTTATGATTTCAATTTGAAATATGCATTTTCTAAGAAGTACCCCTATGGTTTAAAACACACACTCCTCCTCCAATCCTCCTTCCCATCCTTCCAAGTCACCCATGGCCACCGAAACTTCTACATTGAATAATCTTACCTCATTTAAACTCGTTTCCAGTAACTCCATTCTCCACAAATACCACTACCTCCACTATTTTCCAAACTAAGGGTGGTGGGATTCACCGTTCCAAATTCCATGGTACGAGTTCAAAGACTCCCACAACCAAATGCATGTCCAATGAGCCATCTCCATCACCACCCCCAAAAACTAGTTAATCCCAATTCACATTCCACTACAACTTTTTTGAGTTTCAGTTTTAACTACCACAACCCATTGGGAACCACTCAAACATTATATATTCATCTACGGCATTCCATTACAGCCCTTGTTATTCTGTTTTCCTATCTCACTCTGAAGCTATGATAATGTGCACTAACCCTACCATTGATTTATCCATATTACATATCATCATCATAGGTGTATATTTTTTTAATAGACCTTCAATTGATTAAACTCTCATGTATGGTTTATTTTAATAAGGAAATGTTATGATATATCATTATAGATTTCCTGACCACTTTTGAGTGGTACTTCATCCACATTCATTCTGAATTAGAATCCATGATTTTTAAAATTAATTAACTGGTTATAATTATTTCCATGGGTTTTATTCATATAATATTTATAGCTACCTATCATATTAGTCCTAGCTTGTTTTTCTTAATATATAGATACTACGTATAGATGGATGTAGAAATCCTTCAAACCCATAAGTATTCACGATCCACTGACTGTGACATAACATAAATAAATTGTTTATATGTTATGACCATTCACAGTATTTGAGTTCATAAAAAGATATTCATTTGTAAAACTAATGCAAAAACCAAAAAAACGGAGGTTTGTATCCTCAACACCTCCATGGGATCCCCTATTCTCAAAATGGATCACCACCTTTCAATGTATGATGTGAGTCATGCTTGGATGTAATGGAACTTCCTAACATATAGATCATACATCACCCACCTATCATTATATCTAGGAATCATCAAATTCTCCAACCACTATACTAATTTGATTCTAGGTAGTTAATAATCCTCCCCATGTTCAATAATACTTGGACATAATAGATTCTTATAGATTACTATTATTTGGAAATTAAGAATACTTAGTCAACCTATGATACTCCTCCCACTGACGCGTCATCTTCCCCTTCAATTAATGTTGTTTTAAAGGGTTCTTGCAATTTCATGTAATAAATATATTTTCTACAATCCATTATTCTATTTAAAATTTTGGAGATGGTTTGTATCCATGATCTCATTCTCAAGTTCATTCAAGAGAACCAGACATGGATCTTCAACTATTTCAGAAACTCATTCTCCAAGCATTACTCTATACCACCACATCCACTTCATGTACCTAGAATCATAATAAATTCAATACATAATTCTTCAGTATTACATTCCAAATAACCATATCCCTAATAGTAGAATTTGTGAAAATAATAATGGATATTGCAATTGTTGATGGTTAGATATTGTTTTTATGTAGAATGAAATAAATAGGGAATGGGAATTACCATGTCATATTCCTATGTGGTTCCAATCATTAACCCCACTACATGTAAGAAGTCCATTGTGTTCATAATAACCCCTCCTGCTTCGAAAATCAACTTTTTAACCACGTACAACACCTTACAACCAACCTCATCGGTTGATCTGCCTTTTTCTAACACTACAACCAATATTGACATGGCATGGAAGATTCAGAGATCCATCACTATAGAGGGATCCTCATATACTGATTGATGATAGAAATTGTAAACTTTTTATACACCCATATCATATTTAGTCATTATTTTTCAAATTTTAATCGGTGTGTTAGTATATTCATTGAATTTATTACCTCTCTTGTATAATTATTTTTTTTATAATGGATCAAAAATAACATCTTAATTAAAATTCATCTTAAAAAAATTATTTTTTAGTTATATATTAAGATTCTATATCTCAATATCCTACTATTATATCATCTCTGGTGGAATATCATGTCTATAAAATGTTTTTCTCATTTTGGTATTTCCTCATGTTGTCGAGATATAGGTACCTCTATAGGATCCACATCAATAACCTGAATAGATGCTCTGTTTATAACCTGATATATATGTTCACCCAATTTAAGAGGCGTTGAACCTCACCGAGTGACCATTATAGCTCAATGAAACAACCAATAGTTACTATAAGTAAATGATGAAACCTATGCTGATAGATCACTCTAATTGATCATTGTTCAATCATTTGTACGATGACATCATTGTTAGTTTATTACAGTTGGAAACAAATCTTTTTATCGTTTTTGTCATTACCGATGTTTTGTAGATTATTTAATTTAATTTTCTAGGATGTTCATATAGAAATGTCATTTTCAATCATTTATAGTGTTATTTTCCATGCATGTATATTGGAGCCAATACTCATTCCGGATTATTATGTTCCCCAAACCATTTTTTCTTAAATAATGGATATATCCTCTAAACTAATCATTTTTAGAGTGAATGTATTCTTTTTTCTAACATTTTAGCATGTGTCCAATTTCATTGAATTGTCTATAAATTCCCACTATCAGATCAAATTTACTATTAGGATCTCATCAATCCATATATTGATTTTATTGTAACCATTTCAAAAATTATTTCAATTTTTATTTATATCTCTCCGGTAACACATCCCAAAATAGTTCAGGAACTATTTAATTTTATACATGTAATGGATCATTAATGAGAAATATCTCTTACATAATGAGATTATTTCATGCTCACATAAGTCTATAACAATTTCATTATTAGAATGATGTTTTAACATGAAATCTAAATTCACCCATATAAATTAAATAAAATGAATAGATGTAAAATGGTAAAAGAAAATCTTCATTATTGGATTTTTAGCAGGATTAATGAGTTGATTAAGGTAATTATGATAAAAAATTTCATATATTTAATCTATTTATTTTTTGTTTCTATTACCTAGGTAAATTGGCATTTTATATTTATTCCCATTATTGCAGGGATTCATGACATACATTTCTGATTTTTTTCTATGAATATTCCTTCAGAGATATATGAGTAAGGTATCCCAAAAAACCAGTATTTAAATCATATCAAGAATACTAATGAGGGAAAAAAATTTAAAATGATTGTGTGATTTTGTATTAATTGACAACAAATTTAATGATTTATTCATGTGCATTATTCCTTCATAATAACGTAGAAAAACAAATCACCTTTCTTAGATTATGAAAAGTTTCAAGAACAATTGATGACTTATTAATGTACTCAGTTATATGACTGAATGATATTATGTTAAATAAGTGTTGGTGGATGATTATTTATTCTAAAAATTGGCATTCTATTTGTTAGGACATGTATGGTGATATTTTCACTTGATTTTTAGGATTTTGTCCTTGGTTACCTCTTATTAACATTCATTCTAAACATATTTTTAAAAAATTAATCAAAAATTTGATACATATTAGGATTCTCAAAGATAAAAACTACAAGGCTGATGATTCTCATGAAAGATCATATACTGTTTGTTGATTGATGTGAGGTCTATCTGGAGAATGATTTGGAAAATATAAATAATGAAAAATAATTACATATGATACCATTATTAAATATTTATGACATATTATTGAAACCTACTATATAATTTTTAGTGTGTAGATGCTACTATTAAGATGGAGATATTGAGTTCATGGTTCTTAATTATTATTTATTTCACATAAATTATTACCAACCCTTTTTATCTTGATCATTATCATCAAATCACCAACCCTCAGTCTTAGTGTGGTTTGAACCTTACTATAAAATATCCCATTATTAATTGCGTTATATATCTTTACGTAGTGTATATTTGATAACTGACAAAATATTAAGGTTATGAAAATGTATACATGGTGTGAGAATAAATATGATTTCATTTTCCATTGACTGATGAATGGAAGCTCATAGTGATGGAAATTACAACAATGGTATAAAAAATAATGGAATCGTGGGAAAATTAAAATTAATGAACAATAGGATTTTAACTAATGAAATTCAATTTGAGGTATGATTTTTCACTTCATGGTTGAATTTGAAGGACTTGATTTTTATTACCACAAAACGTTACCAATTCATGGTTGTAATTCCCAATTCATTATTAATATTTTTCCCATAATAATTATTATTGAAATTGACTTTTCATCAGGATAACCAATCAATTCTGTGTGTTTCAATTTGATAAGGTTAATTTATATATAGGTTTTTGAAACATTTTATTTGAAATTGAACACGTTTTTTTCTTTAAAATAGTTTTGTTTCTAATTTTTTTCTAAAACATTGATAAATGAATCAAATACTATTATTTTTAAATTGGTAGGAAATTTCATAAGATTTATACTGTTAAAACGTTTTAACTTAGTAAAGTCATCATGAAATTCCATCTATAGAATAAACAGAAGGATCCATTCACTACGTAAAATTCCCTAGATATAGAAAAATATATGATGCAATTCTGTAAATTATAATGTAAATCCCTTAACTAATTACATCTTGGTAAATTTCATTCGAGATTTAAATCACGAATATATAAAATCATTATAGACACAAATGAAATTATTTATGGTGTAAAATATTATCATACGGAAACATATAACAGGAAGTGTGAAATTAGAGAATAATTAAATATTAAAATTCATGCCCTCCATATATTGGTGTTTTATATTTATAATACTATCCCAATATTTTTTTGGAGATATTATTAGAATTTATACTTTTCAGGTCATGTCATTAATTTTAAATCTGTCTCCATTCATAAATTTTTAAATTTTTTTATTATCACCACCCGTCCCAAGGGGCCTGTGCTGTGACTACCCCATGCCTATCTCCCAAAGGCTAGGGGCTGGAAACTAGCGTCAAATGTGTCATCCTACGAGTGGGAGTAATTTTCTTGATTACTTGTACACACACACAAACACCCAACCATGTCCCACACACTGAAAACAAAACATCTATCACTAAAACAATGTTGAGTACAAGTACGACTAATACATATGGGAAAGAATATAATCCTAACAAAAGAAATGAAAATATCAATGTACAAAATGGAAACTCTGATGGCCTTCCATGAGAAAATCCCACCCGATCAAGAGAGTAGTGTTGATACTGAAAGGCCTGGTAGAACGTCCTTTCCACCCAATCCTAATGGGGCCCTCCTAGTTCTTGGCCACCATGTCCTACATTGTAGTGTCATTAGGTCCTAACTCCTTCAGATTCACTAGGTCCTGGTTCACCAAAGACTCCATCGAAATGCGGATCACCTCCATGAGACACGACATTTGTTGGCAAAGCTTGTGTAGGGGTGAGTAATGCAATACTAAACATGGACCCCAAAAAACACCACACAAAAATATTCAATGTAAATAAAGAAGCACAAGATAGCTCACAACTTGTATACATTTAGGGTTGTGATATATTAATAATTAGTCACATTATCAAACTCTTCGGCTGCTGGAGAACTCCTCCTCTATCGAGTAAAGTGAGTCTTCCAGGTCACACATAATACACTTCCCACTATCCTTGTACTGTTGTGGTACTCATACCTGATGATTACAGAGGGTATGATGGGTAACACATAGCCACTCCCCACCGTGGGACTGTCAGGTCACACAAAGTCTCTTTCCATGTTCTCCATACAGAGAAATTCATCATGTTGAATAACATTGGTCTATTGGGTCACACATATCCACTCCCCACCATGGGCCTACTAGGTCACATGAAGCTACTTCCCACTAGACCTTCTTCGAGTCATACAGAGTCAATCATCAAAAGTCTTCATCTCTTATACAATCGTAGGGATCCATTTGTATCACACATGGGATAGCCACTCTATTATCCATGAATCACATATCAATTTATATTAAAGAATACTCAGTGAATCCAAAAAATCATCATTGTCAATATGGTCCCAATGCTGCAAACTACTCATCAATCGGACACACAGATTGCATGATACGTGTGTTTTAGTAAACAGGGAGTGATTGCATCATGTCCCAATCACAATAGGTAAGATTGACCCAGCCAACCTAGCCCAGGGGACCCACATACCAAGAATTAAATTTGGCCAACTCGACTAGACCTAGTATAGGTCTGGGTCAGTAAGTCCTACTCTAACTAGTGGGCTAGGCCCAAATGGCCTCGTTAGACCCATCCCGGTTTGGCCAAGGTCCCATCTTCCATGGTTTCCTGGTAACCCAATAAATTTTGTCATGACCCAAATGGTGTGGGTCTGGCATGCTATTGTTGGTCGGGTATGCAGGGTGAGGGTCGGACCCACCAGTGTGTGTCCGGCCTGACCTGGTTGTTGGGGCGATGCCTACTAGATATGGGTGTGGAACACTAGTACAAATACCATTATCATATACGGCTAGTGGGGTGCTCCTGGAATAAGGAATCCAGCCATGTCTGGCTTCTTTCCTTCCATGAGGACGCACAGGGATCTTCCAGTTCTAGTCATCCAAAAGTGGCTCTCCAGCCTCCCGAGTGGCCCATAAATAGGTCACCCCTCCACGCGACACCAATTAGTGTTGTTAGTTCCACCGTCTCGGTGCACCAATAAGCTCCCTACACCACCTAGCCACCAGCATGGCTGAAGGCCTATTGTCCCGCTGTCACACAAGCTGGCAGATTCTTCGGCGGACAACTGGACGCGCTCTGGTTGTAAGTTCTTCGCACCACCTTTTCCTATGACCTTTGAGGAGCATCCTCTTTACCAAGAAGGTCTCAAAACCTTCTTTTCTGTTGATTATAAGAAATCCATTATCTAGGAGTGAACTTTCAAACACACTTAGGGATTGTTCATGTCATCACGAACCCTCCTCATTTGAAATTTCTTATCATGGGGAGGCTCAGGGATTGTGGATCAATCAAACTAGAGATAAAATAATTCCAAATAATGTCTCCCATAAGAAAAGTCACCATCCCACATAAAAACATGACTTTTGGGTCAACTTATTCATGGTTTGATCAGTATTTGTAGTATCTAGAAAATGAATAGTGAAGAAAATGAACATAATAAATATCTACTTCTTTGGTGATTGATGCCACAACATTTATTTCTCGATGATTCATGACGTCGACTTCGTTCGTCACTTCCATCTCTTTTCATCGAGGTACATTGAAGATGTTTGACATTCATCAGTGTTTTTCATTATTCATTTGTGAGGAAGTTCATTAAAGGCATTCAGTGAATCCTTGTAGTTTAATTCCTTATTCCACCGACGTTTCAACCATTATAAAAGGAAAACACGT
Organism: Viscum album; assembly: GCA_963277665.1. NCBI lineage: Eukaryota > Viridiplantae > Streptophyta > Magnoliopsida > Santalales > Viscaceae > Viscum > Viscum album. The sequence goes on along the minus strand of OY728164.1, from coordinate 61,213,125 downwards.
CTTAAAAAATCTATCAAACTACGACATCGTGTCATTATGCTGTTTTAATTATGAAATAACATCATAGTTACAAGTCATGAAAGCGTAGTTACACTGAATGTTAAAGATCAATCAATGAGGCTCAACAATTCACATCATCATTGCACATCAGCATCGTTGTCTTTCTGTCAATTGATGAGAGAAGAAAACAAAAGAACTTTGTACTGTTAATTTTTTATTTTTCGAAAACTACAGAAATTTACATTCTCGTTCATCCATTGTTAGTAGAAGATATATATATTTGAAGAGAATTTTTACATTATTAATGCAATTGATCCATTGTATTATTGATTCGACCACTTGATCAAATGTTATAAAAACACACTCGCATGAATAATTTGTTGATCAAAAAATGTTCCAAATCCCATTCCTGGCCCACTGAGCCTCCAAATCTTATTCATTCAATGTCTGTGGTCTCAAAATAATTCCATATAATTAATAAAATAAATGAAATTAATATGACATTCAATTATCCCCACCTTTGGGCTTTACTTACTCGAAATCCAGAATCAAAACTTATGAAATAGATGGAGGTACTGATCACCAATCTAAGCCTACTACTCCGACGTGCTCTCCTATTAATTCATGTGGTACCACCGAACTCACACTAAAGAAATTGACCACCCACGTCAGACCATCTCCTTTCGATCCACTATCTCCACTGGGAACTCTACAAATGTCTCCCCATTGTCAATGTACAACTTTCCCATGTTGATGACATGTGATGGATCATGCATGTACCTCCTCAGCTGTGACAAGTGGAAAACATCATTCAAAAAGTTCATCTGTTGGGGAAGATCTTGGAATTACACAACCTAACCTACTCTGCTTTGGATCTGAATGTATCTGATGAACCTTAGAGATATCTATCCTCACATTCCAAATTTCTGTAATCCTCATCGGGGTGAGACTCGAAGTTATACATGATCTCCATCCTCAATCTTCATGGGTCTCCATATCCTGTCCTCATAATACATTGGCATGATCTACATAGTCCTCATCAACTTCTGGATTATTTTCACCTCTCAAGGGTATCTTGTAGCAACTTCATACCCATTATTGATGGCTCCGTAAGGTTTGTTAAGAATATGGGTGATATGTGGTCCTCCCAACTTTGAACAAAATCCAGAACACATGCACGTAGAATGTCTCCCATGGTCTATATAGTCTTCTCAGTCTGCCCATCAATCTTGGGGGAAATGTTGTGCTCAACATCAGGAGTGTCCTAATCGCATCCTGTAATCCTCTCCACTTCTAGTATGTAAATAAATCATTACAATATAATATGATCATCAAAGGCACCCCGTTATTTCGTACTATATCATAGACAAAGAGGTGTCCTAATACATATATCAGTCCCTAATCCTAGATGGGTAGTAAGTGAACCAACAAGTGGAGACAATCAATGATAACCCATATAGATTTGTGACCACTAGATTTATGTGTTAACCTCATCAAAAATTCCATCGAGATATTATACCATTTCAACTCTCCTACCTTGAGTGGTTGGGCCAATCCTACTGAACCTGATGCTCGACCTTCATTTGCTGACATGTGAGGCATCATGAAATGAACATGAGAAACTCTTTCCTCATCCCTGGCCACCATTATTAACGTTGGAGGTCTTCGTACATCTTCTCTACTCTAGGATGTAATTCCAAAGGGGATGTATGTAACTACCTCAAAAACTCCTCCCACAATGTAACTGGCACTACGGTGCACCCACTGAAATGGATGTTGTTATACCAACCTATCGAAACTCCATTGAGATACTGTATTGAGGATAAAATAGCTCATCAAGCATTGTAGTCAACATCCACCATTTGTGACTCCCTAACTTGCTATATGAGTGGGAGAATAAAAGTCCTAGACTGATTGTAAAAAGATACAAAATCATCCACAATTTATATCTTCATCACAGTATACTACCTCGTCCCCTTACTCTGCAGCTACACACCGGTCTTCATACTGAGTGAGTTTGGAACCACATTCCCCTTCACAAGAGTATAGAGTATGTCAATGTCATAGTCCTGGAGGAACTCTATACATCGTTGTTGTCTCAATTTCAGGTCCTTCTTGGAGAAGATAAACCTAAGACACTTGTGGTCGGAGTAAACTAGAAACAATATATCCAGCAACTAGTTCAACCACATCATTAAGGAAAAGACCACTACTTCAAACACCATGTAATGGGTCTCATAGTACTTCTCATGCTTCCTCAACAATCATGAGCCATAGGTGATCAATTCTTACTCATACATTAGGATAAACCCATGTCTAGTCTCTGATTCATTTTTGTAGACTAAATACAAAATTTCCTCCTCTAGTAGTCATATGATGGGGGCACTAGTAAGTATCGACCACATCTCTTGGAAGCATTGATGTCATTTCTCTATCCAAATCAAGTTATCTCACTTCCATGTAAAATATGATAAGGGTGATTCAACTGTGGAAAATTTGGGCACGCGCCTCAGATAGTAAACAACCAACCCCAAAAGTACAATACCTCACCCACTCTCCTGGGTGGATCCCAAGAAAGCACCACCTCTATCTTCGTCGACACTTCTGCCACTCATTCCTCTGAGATGATGTGTCCTATAAAATGGTCCTCCCATATACATAATTGACACTTAGAGAGCATACCATAATTCTAGTCCTCCCATTGTGTATCCAGGACTATCTGTAGGTGTGTAGCATGCTCCACCTCTCACACCGAAACACCAAGATATATTCAATGAAGACCATAAAAAATTTGTCACGGAAAGGCTTGAATATCCTGTTCATGAGTCCATTGAAAACTATTTGGGCATTGGTCATAATTAAAGGAGTCACCAAGAATTCATAGTTGTTGTATTGACATCTTAAGGATGCCATCAGTATATCCTCATCCCATACCTGAAGCTGTTGATTTCCCTCTATGAGGTCATACTTGGAGAACCACCTTAGTCCCTTCATATTTTCAAAGTGTTCATCGATCCATGGATGTTGATACATGTTCTTCATGGACACCAGGTATAGGAACCGTATGTCCACAGACAATCTTAATCATCCATATTCCTCCATGTGGAAAAGTGCTGGGGTGCATATTGTGAAACAATGGGCCTTAGAAACCCCTTCTCATATAAGTCCTTCAACTATAACCTCATCTCATGAAGATTTGATGGAGGCATCTAGTAAGCCTATGTGGATATCAGTGTTGTCCTAGGGTATAGTATAATGAAAAAGTCTACCTCTTTTTCAGGAGGTAGTATTAGAACATCCTCGGGATATATATCCTCAAACTTGCCCACCACTATATGAATTTTTTGACTCCTCTCATCCATGGATCCAAGGGTGATGCTAGCCAATTATTGAATGATTGGATTCAACCTCCTCTATGAATGTACATCTTGTGCTTGAAGGGTTTTCTTCTCGTCGGTGAATGAAAACCTAATACCATCTCCACAAACAAACCACACTGTATGCCTAAAACAGTCGATCTCAGCAAGGACTATAGATAAGTAATTCATTTCAAATATGACATTGTAATCCCTAAATAACTATAATGGGAGATCAGATATCAATCTCTCTCCTCCTAGTGTGAGATCACACTTCTAGCACTAGTATGTCATCATCAAATCCCCTCCTGTAGAAGTCTTTATCTTTAAAGACTGAGCCAACTCCTCAACATAATCTACGGCCTCCAATCGAGAGCTGTGGAAATGAGAGAATGACATGTACCTGACCTTATAAGAACTGCAATAAGGGTTGAGAATACATAGATCATACATTATAACATCTATTGATATCAATGGTTATAATCCTCAACTTCTTGAAGTTGTGCTCACCACTGTCTTTTTTCTCCTTGAGGTTGGGATGGACCACCTAGGGGTGGTGGTGGTAACATCTCCAAAAGTTACCATCTACCTACTACTCGTCATGATCATCTTCCATGTCCTCCGCCATACAGACCTCCTCGCTCGAGCCACATCCTCTAACTCAATGGCCTCCCAACTATTATCAGGTCATCTATATGGATGGTTGGGTAGTAATGAGCCATGTGTCCCTTCCCACCGCACAAGAGGCAATATTTGGCACTCTAATGACTCGACTTGAACCAGGAGAATTGCACTAAGGACCTTGAGTTCTAGGGTCGTCCTCTGCAAGACCTGTCCTGCTAGGTCCCTTGCTACTACTATCTTATGCTTTCCAATAATATCTCCCATCATGGGTATGCTAGTATCACTAGTTATAGCTGCCTTCTTTTCCAAGAAACACTCTACATGAATGGGACACTCCCTCACCCTAGCCTGAGTATGGATGCTATGATATTATATGGATGACCTTATCTCTTTCCCAATTCTCAGCTCAAAGTCATGATCCATGATTAAATGGTCTCACACAAAATCTGTTGAGTAGAAAGATAGCTCAGTGAACCTTGTTGAGTAATCAACCACCATAATTCATTCCCACTATAGGGGAAGCATCTCTTGAATGCCCATAGAACGCATGATAGTAATGAATAGATCTTCCTAGAAAAGTCGTTGATGATTTACCAGTTGCAGGTCTCATCATCATGTGTCTGGGTGGTCTTGATGAACTATCTCCAAATCAATCCCTACAAAAGGATAGCTGAAAAGATCACCATGTAGTTAGGTGGTGTCCTCACTAAGCAGTAGACTCATGTCACTGCCTCCATCCAGTCCTCAACGACCTGAGGAACTGTCTCTCCCCTATTCCTTGTAAGTCTCTACCTCTAATACTCATTTAGTTCACTGAGTCAACACATGTACTCTTCCCAAACTGCTTGTTTTGGATGCTTACTATTAGGTGGTGGAAGCACTACTGCACAACCTAGTGGGGCCATCTCTGGAACTAGTCCCTGAATAGACACCCCATTTCTAGGTGGTATTTCTTCATGAACTTGTATAGGGAGCCTGAGTGGTCGTCCACATGGAGGCATCCTTAGATAGATATTTTTTTTCCACAGTCTATTGGTAATACCTGATGATCTGAATTTTATTCAAAAGAACATAAGGAGACACTTATAAAACCAGTGTATTCAAGTATAGATTCAAAAAGAGAAATTAAGGACTATGGTGTACGCATATAGTGGTCATTGAACAAAAAATGGACTCCCTAATTCTATACGTCAAACTCAAAACACTTAACACTACTTCCCTAAAAAAACATAGAATCTCGATATTTGTGGTTGGACCTACCTCCCTTTGATACCACTTTTTCATATACCTTCCCATGTATCCCAAGATGTGACTGCCCTAACCCCACCTATCAAAGACCAGGGGCTGGCTACTAGCACCAAATGCGTCAACATCCAAGTAGGAGTCATTTTATTAAGTACCTGTACGTACACACATGTCCAACGAAGTCCCACACAGTATAAAGGAAACAAATTTCACTAAAACAGATAAAAATATAAGTACAACTAATACATGTTTTCCAGAATACAAACCCAAAAAAATTACTGAAAATAATAAAGTAAAAAAAGAAACTCTAATGACTATCCATCGAAAAACCCTACTAGATCATTAGAGTAGTGTATATACAATATTCTCAAGTAGAACATATTGTCCACCCAAACATATAAGTCCCCACCATTTTCTAGGCCACAAATTCCTCCATCATTGCATTCATCAGTCCTAGCTTCTTGAGATCCAATAGGTCTTGATCCACCAACATGTCTGTTGAAATGCTGATCGCCTACACGGGACATGACACAGGTGGGTGGAGCCCATGCAGGGTTGTGTAATGTGATACTAAGTAGGGACACAAAAATAAAAATATTTCTCAATTAATTATCCTAAATGTAGAGCATGATGAACAATATAGATCATACCAGATATACATTTGGTGTAGTGAAAGAAGAATAATCTGTCAAATTATCGAACTCCGGAGTTTTTGGATAACTCATCCACTCTCGACTACAGTGGGCCTATTGGGTCACATGGAATTCGAAAAACACTAAACATAGATGGTTTTGGTACACATCCTTAATGAGTCATGTGGGTGTTTTCAGTCACACATAGCCCCTCCCCACCGTGGGCATTCTGGCTCACACAGAGACACATCCCACAATGGACAAACTGAGATACTCCTCCTACAGAGTATCATAGGTCTGTCGGGCCACACCAAGAAACTCCCCAATAAGGTCCTACCATGTCATGTAGATCCATTTCCCACTGGTTCATATTCATGTCACATAGATTCGATAGTATGTGGTCTTCATGACTCATTCAACCGTAGGATTCCATATGTAATGCGCCTAGGAGAACCTCTCATCATTCCACCTGTCACAAATCAATGTACATGAATGCTACCATAGGTAATTACAAAAGATATAACTTATAGATAGAGTTTCAATTCCAAAAATGTCATGTCAATACAAAATTTGGTTTAACAGATACTAGTGTTTTTTTAAATAGGGGAAGGTTGTGTCTGGCGTAGTCAGACAGACCAGGCCATCCCGCCTTGACGGGACCACATACCATAGATTAAATTTGACAGACTCAACCTGACCCAGTTCGGGTCTAGGATGGGCTGACCTTGACAATCTATTAGGCCTGGCCCAATGGGCCTCGCTAGACCTGGCTTGACCTGAATGGCATAGGTATGGCCTACCGGTGATGGTCTAACCCACTAAATGTTGTTCTGGCCCATTGACGTGGGTCTGACATCATGGTTGGGGTCACGGCCCGCAAGTTAGCTATGTGGCCCGCTAGCAATGGCCGAGTCCCCCCAACCCTAATACCGGCTGTGTGGGAGGCTGTTGGTGTGCTCTTGGGATGTGATAGATGGCTGCATATGTCTTCCTACTTTCCATGCACACTCACTGGGATCATACATCCTTACTCAGCCAACCGCGACTCATCAATCACATGAGTTACCTAGATGTGGCCCACCCCTCCACGTGGCACTTGTTGGCTCCACCCATTCTGATGCTATGGAGCGTCAATGGTCGTGAAACTCTACCTATACAACGACCATGATGCTGGAATTTTCTCATACTTTTGGTATAATGATTGTACTATAGCCGCCCCTAGTACCAACATATTCTTCGGCAGACCACCAGACGCGATCTGGTGGTCCGTTCATTGTGCCGCCTGTGCCGACAGTCTTTAGGTAGTGTTCTCTTCTCCGTGAAGGTCTCAAACCCTCCTTGAAGATGATTTAGGAAATCCATTATCATAGAGCACACATGTGGAGTGGATTGTTCCTTTTTGTGTCGGTCCGCACCATCTGTGTTAGATGTTTATTATTACCAGGAGGCTTGGGGATTGTGGCTCAATAAAATTAGATATAGATTAATCCTGGATAATAAATCTGAAACTAAAATTCACAATCCCACAAAAATTTATGATTCCTAGATCAACATGTTCATGGGATTATCGATGTTCATCATTTCTAGAATTATAATGGTGACAAACATTAACAAATTAAACCCCTGTCTGTTTAATGATTTATGTCGTAGAGTTTCGTACTCATGTTTTCAAGATGTCTATGTCTTTTGTAACTTTCAGCTCTTTTCTTCGTGGTGCGTCAACGATGTCTGACGTACATCGGCGTTTGTAGGACTTCATTAAATAGGATGATTGTCACATGTTAGTTAGAGAATCCTCAGAGGTTAAATCATCGTTCCACCAACACGTCAACCATAATAAATGGAAAAAACATCACATTGTTTCTGTCACGTTGCGACGTCGACTCGTTACGATGTTTCATTTATAAAACATCGTCACTATTATAGATCATTAATGATTCATTACAATGATATTTAATGGTCCATTAATGAGACTTATCTATATTTCTCATCATTTCACTATATTGTCGTCGTTCTCCACTCAACAAATGAGAATAGAATATAAAATAAATTTTTTAAGGTTATTTTTTAATTTTTAAAAAAATCCAAAAAATAACTTTTTATTTCCTCTCATGTCGACCGATGTTATGTATTTTCTAAGGGAATCCCATCATTATAAATTCAAAAGATCCTTTGTATTTTTTATCTGATAACAGATTCAAATGTTAGAAAAAGTGACTCAAATGTTTACTTATGTGAACAAAAAATGATCAAAATTCTATTCTGGGTTCACCTGTTCTTGGAATCTCGTGTCTTCATAGATTGTGGTCTCCTAATAATTCCATACAACAAAAAAAATTACACGGAGTTTCTGATACTTAATATATACATTAAATGAAATTATTAACTCCTATTAATGGATAATAATTCATTCCATTTGGTCTCAATCCTCTGTTTTATAACATTTCACTTCAAAATAATGTTTTGATTTTTACCTTTATCCTACATTTTCTGTTTTTTTCTTGTCCAAATTTAAAAATATTCCAATAATATTATTTTATTATTTAACTATCATAATGCATGTTTCAAATGGTTTATTTATTTTTTTCTTAGTCATGCATTTTCCATAGATGGCTAAACCTATTAGAGATGTCGATCAAAATTAGTGGTTTCAATTATTTAAAAATTTTCAAAATAAAAATATGGAAATTATTTTAGACAATTTCTTATGCGGATGATAATATAATATCGAATTCCCCTACAGTATCTATATCTTTAGGTTTTATGCAAAGGATACCAACATAATTTGAATGAACCGACCTACTTCAAATATTATTACTAATATTCTTCTTTGTAATCACTCATATTGCATATATATTAGAAAACAATAATGCCCAAAGGGTGATATACTATATGGAAAAATCTAATTTGTAATATCATAAAAAATTAATGTCATTCAAAAAACAACATTGACTATGAAATTTGGCGTTCTATTTTCATATTTAAGTTTATCATATGTGTATATTACTTGAACTTGATCATAAACCATATATTTAATCATGTAATGTTTTAATAATATCCTGAATAAATGTTCTAATTTATAGAACACGTCATCATATAACTAATAGCATCCATTTTCTTGGTCACCATCCATTTCTAGCTCTTCGTAGTGGGTTCTTCCCTGGACTTCTACTATTAATCCAACTTTCAATGTGGTGTATATTGGGTTTTAGGAATTTATAATATGATCAATCATGATATGAATTAACTATTTTTGGATACATGGTCCACATAGTAAAATAGTTTAGTCATGTAATTTATATTTATAACTTCCTCATCCAATGAATTTTATACTAAGTTGGGTTCCCACTACTTCACAAAATATAATATTTTGATTGAATTTTATTTCAATTTTTTTAGATTTATTAAACATTATATTATTGATATATTAATGTTCGATATAACACATTGTAGTACGAATACTCACATTGTTAATCGTTATATACGATGGTTAATCTATTGATGATGAAAATATGAACTCCTTTATGTAAATTAATTTTAATTTATTTTTGATCATGTGAAACTAATTCATATAATAGAATATTAACATTACATTTGTAATATTTATACATTTAAAACATGAATAAAATCATTATTGTAGACTTAAAATTAATATTATATAAGTATAGATATCAATTTAGTTATTGTTCATAATTCGTAGATGTTTAAATAATCGTTTCGTTGCAATTAAATTTGTAGAGAACCAAATTACTTCTATTTATGAATATCATTTTCACATTAAACTTTCTTCTTAAAATTTAAATTGGATAATAGAATGATTGAGAATCTTAAAAAAATAGTACTCAGTCAATATATTCCGAAAAAACTAATTCATTTCATGAATCCTATTATTATTTTCTATGTCATCTATATAACCATTAAAATTGTATAAGGATGTAATACTATATAAAAAATAACACAATCTGAAATTGTATTCTAAAATATTTCATAAAATGATATAATACATCTTTTTATTCCAAAAAATATGTAGAAAAAAAAAGAATCATATATAATGAACAAATTTCATACACATGTTCAAGTACATGAAAACTAATATCCATGTACAAATCCCTCACTATGATCTATATCAATAAAAAAAGTTTATAATCACCAATAAAATGAATTTGAGAATAAAAATGGATGTTTCGTACAAACATAATAAAATTTAAATTCTAATTTTAAAATTATATAACTTATAACCATGGAAGAAAATCATAATATAGTTAAAATGGTATGTATAATATATCTAAATAATCATATTATATGAAAAATACAATACTCAAATTGAATGATTGATTTTTTATGGTCATAATATTTAAATTTGGAGCACAAATTTTCATAACACAATAGAACATTTTTAAATCAATATCCAACACATTGATATTATACTCATAATGAATTCATTTATCCATGGTTATTGTAACACCTCATAGAACTAGTATACATGATAATTATATATTAAATAAATTATCCCTCCCAAAATATATCCACCAGTGACCAAATATTCTTATATATCCAAATAACCACCCACCGATGATGTATTTCTTAATAATATTTCTCAACTAATGATATCTCAACAGATATTCCAACTTCACTACTTGATACGACATGGGAGATAATTATCAAATGAGATTTTTGATTCAATAAATAACAAATATTGATAATATAATTGTATATAGAACACTAATATATATAATCCTGATCCATATAACCCATGATAACATATCCAAGTAGAGATTTTTATTATATTATATGAATTCATTAAATGTATTATTATTATTGGGAATATTTCAATAAAATGGAGTCCTAGAAAAAACATATGTAGACTATTTTTATATCAGATTCATCAAATATATAAATATAAAAAAAATAGAATTAAATAAATACATAATAATTTGTGCATCTTGTTTCATATTACTTTATTTTATATTATCATTCATTATATAAAATATCAACATATATATTAAATATTAATTACACAGAACTATAATTATTTTATATAATTTCAATTATTTTCATAATCAAGTAATTTTACAAATACATAATAAGCATGAATCTTAATGGATTTATTATTCAAATATATAATGTTCATTTGTTTTGTGAAATTACATGAATTTCCATTAGATAATTTATCATAACACATGGTTATTGAATTTTTTTACTAATGTTTTAGTAAAATAAAATGTATGAGAATTTTAGAGTTTTTAAAAACATCATACAATTAAAAGATCAATATAAAAATACAATTATATGGGTCAATCTGAAACTACTTTATCTATAATTCCCCACTTATAATTTGTATTACTTTAAAAAATATCACATATATGATTCTCAATATTCATTAGTTCTAAATAATTTGAAAAAAAATTAAATGGAAATAATTTAATTCATCATATATTCATGATGTCTATAAATAAAAACAATAACTTCATGTGATATAAATAATATCTTTTAGTACAGATAGACCTTTACAAAAAAATCAATGGTTAAATTTGTTATTAATGACTTGTTAGTTGATCAATCTTATAACAGATGAAAATGATGCAATTTCTATGTTTTATTCTCAACTATCAGATATTACATTATCATATCTAAATATATTTCAACCACATTATAGAATAATAAATGTCTTTTTAATTATTAAAATAAACCATGGTCCATAAACATTTAATATATATATATATATGATAAAACACATTCTTAGAAAAATAATATGTTGAAATAATAAGTTTAAATTTATTCAATATTTTATATTTGTTGATATATATACCTAAAATTATACTTATAATTTTTATTCTATCATTACATAAATATAGTTATCACTATATATGTCCTCCTCATGAAACTAGATGAAAAATCTATATCTATATTGATAAATGTTGAGAAATTATAGTGTTCTATATTATTTTCAAAAAAAACATTAGACATATAAAAAGATAGTACCCAATATAATATTAAAAATATATTATATTAAAATTCTATATTTCCTTTAATTATATTTCATTTATAATAAAAAAATTTTGTTCTATTTAATTTATATTTTAATTTTGATCCATATTTTATCTTGTTTATATATATTTTAATAAAATATATCATTTAATAATCAATATTAAAATAATGTTCCATATTGAAAATTTAGTATATGAGATGGTGTTTCATCTATATCTGGGTACTATGCACATATTCTACCTTTTATATAATCCTTCAGTTATTCATTTTCAATTCAATAAAATATAAATATAAGTGTATGTAATTTATTTTCTGGTAATCTATAAACTAATCAATTAAATTTGACACCTCATAAAATTTTGATAATATTAATCCCCTTTTTGTTAATATTTTGATTATAATGTTAAATATGTAAGAAACCCAACATTTAATATATCTATAATATTGTATATCACTATGTCATGAACTCCTTCATATAATGGCACCCGTCCTTGTAAAAAAATGTTATAAAATATATAATAACACCCCATGTTCTTCCTCCTGTAAGAATGTAGTTTGTAACTGGCAACGAGTGTTTAAAAATATCTGAAAATAGAGGGGTTATATAGTATAGTAATATCATGATCATTTACGATGAATCAACTACTTGTATGTCCATGGAATAATATAAAATCGGAGACAAAGCCATTACAAAATTAAAATGTAAATAAATAGATATATAAAAATGTATCAAAATAAGAATCCCAAAGAAATGCTATGGCAGTGAGAAAACCATATATAATAATAATAAATCTAATAAGGTCTATCATAATCCATGAAGTAATCCTAAAACTACTAAATAATTCTAATGTACATCGTATGAGAATTCATGTATACAGAATAAGTTCATACTGATGTATCTCATGAGAAATTAAAAAGAGAATATTAATTTACTAATGAGAAAATAGAAGAATAGAAAACACATATGTAGGAAAAATAAAAAATATCTTCCTCACCAAGTCATGATCACAATTTGACACGTCCAATTATAGTGACATATTAATTATCATATAGATGAAGTTTCACCCACACAACATTCCAACTATGATATAACAACCAAAACCATATGACTTATGTTATTTTACTCAAATGTCATTCGTATCATAATCCTAAATGCACACACATGGTTAATCACATCACATGTCATCACATCTCATTCAGTGATTTCTAGAGTATCACATTACATTAAATCCCTCTATAAAAATGTGGTCCATTATATAACATTTTATCCATTATAAAAAAAGTTTATATCTGGAAATTGATTTAAATAAACAATAATCCCACATCTTACCATCCATGACCCCTACCATAATCCACCATGTAATCAGATCAAAAAAATATCACAATTAAATTTCTAAATATATCTATTCATGTTTGTGTATATCTAACACACCTGGAAGAGATTGGGTAGAGGAGTGAGAAGTTTGACAACCATCAAAACCATTGGGATATTGGGACAAAAACCCCAAAACAATTGGTTGTCAGCAATAGTGATCATCATTTATTGGGTTATATGGAAAAGTAATTGATCATCAAATTTATTTAATCATCTCTAAACAAGAGAGAAACATATTGGTTCAAATAATGAATTACTAAAAACAACATAACATCAAAACCAATCCTTAAAACCACATGAAAATTCATTGAAACATCTATTTTCATAAAACAAGATAATATTTTGAAATTCATATCCCACAATTCAAAATTCTATTCAAACTACGATATTTTTCATATTTCATATTTACAACAAATTTCAATTAATTTAACCATTTTATCACATTAATCATTAACCAAAATTTTCCACACATCAAATATTAATCATTTATAAACCATTGAATCCTTTAAATTTCAATTCTTCTGTTAAATTTATTCGCATCACAACCTGGGAAACTAGCACAACACTACACCATAAAAAATCATTTTCATTACAACATGAATCCATTGCCCATCATTCATATCTAATGAAATATTCATTTACACATCCTGTTACCACATCATAAGCACAATCCACACCACAACCTCTATATAAAACTATTTATTTCACATCACATTCATAGACCACAACAATATACATAAAACATCATGTGTCATTTCTCATAATAATAAAGGGACATTAATTAATTCAACATAATCATTATAATGGAGTTACCATTAAATTCATTTCTTATAGGGGAATCTATTTCATTATCATGATATATGTATTTATGTATCTTGTATTATTTTTATCAACTAAATAGGCAAATAATGGATTCTATATCTTATTAAATATAGCTAAAACAAATCCAACATTAAGAATACTTTTTATCAATGCCTCATTCCCAATAAATTCCAATATAAATATGTAAAATTGTTATTATTGATTTTTACATAATCCCCATTTACATAAATATCATTAAAGACTGAGTAATTATATAAATTAGGATCAATACACTATCTATACAATGATAAAAAAGAGAATAAACCCATTCACATGATTTAAAACTTGTGAAATAAAGGATATTCTACCTCAAACAATAATTTTTTATTAGTTACACAATGCTTATGTAAGATGGAGGAAACAATAACACATAAAAAATGGAGAGAACCCATCTTACACAAAAACACCAATACTACATAATTTCCTCAATTAATAAAAATAAAAAACATAAGATTCCCTAAAAAAAACACATTCTTAAAAAATTAAAAGGGGTATAATATGTGAAAAAAACAAGGTGACAATGAAGGCAAAAACATAGAAAGTATAAGAATCACTCTCCCTAGATTAGTATTGAATGAAATTAATTAAGTGGTTAATGAAATCCATTGTATTAACATAGGTCACCCATGTAACAATATAAATATTGGAAAAGTAGATCTATAATAATCGATTTATGAATTTACAAGAATTATACAAAACATAAGTATAAGTGACATACCCTTGGACCATGTCACATAACATTTGAAGAACCCGTGGCCTGGGTTGTCGTGTGAAGAACCAAAGTGCAACCATGTTGGTCAAAGTAACTCTGTTATATACACCAATTTACGTTCGACATATATATTAAAATATAATGGAATATATGGTGAAGCCATGAACACCACACCACTAAATTAGATAACCAGTTATGGGTGATTCTCTATACCTTAGATCAATGTTATAAATATCATTATTTATAAAGAACAATGAATTAAAAATTTGGAATCCATATTTCAAACAACACCCCAATTCTTGATCCAATTTCTTATGAGCACAATATCAATTCCAATGATTATTTTGAATTTAAAACTTTACAAATATACATAGTATCAAAATAAAATCAACTTGATAATCCATGCTCAGTCCAACACCTTATACAATGACTATTATTTTATATTATTATGGAAACTCCATTAACAAAATCTATTCCATGTTTACCACCAAAAATAAAATAATTTCTAAACTACACCTTTATGCCCCTCTATGGTATTGTTGGATAAAACATTCCATATTAAATCTTATTATGGATGAACCAAAATAAAAATTCCATATAAAACCAATCAAGTGAAATATATCGTGTATCCCATATTTTTTTTCCCATAAACTCAGTTGAACGTCCCTCAAACACCTCAAACACCTAACTTAATGTAATGTAATGGGATATAATATAAGTATTTGTTACATAATTTAATTCTAAAACTAGTATCTCCAACAACAACATAATCTAGATTAGATGAAAATATGGTAGTGGTACAAGAATCCTTCCCCAAGAAGACATATCATAGATATCATTATAACTAAACAAATACTCTTACCAAACACACAAAAGAAATGAAAATTTTAACAAAAATTCCCACATAAACACATCAGAAAAACAAGGGTTGAATTATAATTAAAATGAAACTATTTTCCCCCACCAAAAAAATGAATTTTATCTCCCAGGTCATGATATTTTATGGTTTGGGTGGAAATGAATCACCCTATTAGTTTCAACCAAGATAAAAAATATTATATCACGACTAAGAATTGTGATTTATCCTCGATATTTACATGATGTAAAAATAAGACATGAAAATAATAATGTATATAAATATCTGATTAATTATTAATATTAAATCCTTTTATCTTTAAGAAGAAATTGTGAAATGTAAAACATCATGGGTCATGGAATGGATTTTAAATCATACTCCCATAAACTATCATCCATTAAACCTTTCCTAAAAAATACACAAACCAATAAAATTTATCATCATTAAAAAAAATATCACATTGACCTTGGATATCCATTGGATGCTTCATGAATATATCATCATTCTCAGTATCCATATGTGAAAATCCAGTGACATCAAATTAATTGTGACCATTCCAATAGAGATAGAGGTGTGTAAGACATCATGAATAATATATAGTAAATAGGGAGTTCAAAAACATAATCAACATCAACAATGAACCCATCCACAACAAAAATATGAACAAACAAATGTGGGATCATAATCACCCAACTAATCCTCCACTTCAATCTTTTATGGGATACCATTTTGAACATGTGGTCCCTAACCTCAATCTCCAAGGTCCTCCCACTATGTATGATATAAAACATCTATCTCTATGTCACTACATCCATCCATAAAAAACAACCTAATACTTTTCTATCATTATCTAACCATGTTAGGATAAAGAAGTGGTGAATCACCCAACACAACACAATTCAATGGAGAACATCATCGAAACCTATAAAAATGAATAAATTTGTCCATGATTACTGAGTAATTAGTTTCTTCTTATCATGATAAATCATCCAAAGGAATTTATTTTCCCCAATATCTATGTAAGTTCAATATACATTCCTTCAACACATCATCCCTTATCTAGAGTGTCTTCTACAAAATACAGTTTCCTTGGGTGGAATGAATTTCATATGAATTAATATAAGAAAAATTCATTCTAAAATCCATTATATTATTCTGTGGAAAGAACCATCCTAAATTGAGATAATATATCTCAATAATATATGAAACATCACCATGTCATCCGCATACCATTGAGGAAAATAATAAAAATCACTAGAATCTAGATCACCATAATGTGGTCCAAATTCATCACTTGATCAATGATAACCCAAATGGATTCACGTCCTCCCTATAATCTATTTAAATTGGTTATTATTTCTATCACTATTTCATCTCATATCTACTGTGATACCTTGATGGGAGGAAAAATCTATTACAATCATGTTGTTATTCCATTTCCAAATGGAAAGTAAGGAATAAATCCAGAAGCCATTATGAAATAAATTTCATCTTGTTCCACCAAAAATAAAATTTTCATCCTTTTTATAGCTTTTATTCTCCTTATTATAATGCCAATGGTGAAGAATGAATATAAATAATGATTCTCTCAAACATCACCAACATAAAAAGTCTCCCTAGAAAAAAATCCAACTTCTTACCATCATCTGACCATCACCATGGAGTATTAACAAGGCCAACAGAATCTCAAATAAAATATTCCACTATATATTACTAGTTAGACTCATAAACCTATATAAATTTTGAGAATAACAATAATATATTATATACCTAACCTTCAACATTAACCACCCTCAAATCTATCTGATAGATATACAACTCTACGACCTCCCTCAAAGAATCTCTATACTCATGAACATTATCCTTAATTAATATTATAATCAACATTTAATGTACAAAAATATAATATTAACAGGTTTATGAGACCTCAATGCCATTTCCCTCAACAAAATCAATCCACCACTACCGTAAAAAACATAGGTCGCACTGAAAATATATATGGCAAGATCTTGGGATATATAAATTTTAAAAAGTGACACCTAACTCACCAAATAGTTTTTTAATACATGAATTATAATTACTCTATATTATTTGAGTAATTGTTATTATCATATGAACACAAATTCCTAGATTAATAAGAGAACACATCTATTTTACACATAAATAAACATTCAATGATTAGATGGGATGCATAAAAAACACTTAAAATATCTCTGTCTCATCTAGAAAACACCATAGTAAATAACTGATAAATTTATACATTATTAATTAAACATCATTCCAAACCAAATTAACCCAAAGAATTTCATATTTCTTCCTGGTCAATGATTTCAATGGGTCCATGATCATTGAGGAACATAATATGAATGATCTAAAATTTCGGTCAAGATTATGGATGATTCAAAACTCGCCGGTACTCATGAAAACCTTCCATGAAACAACCATCATGATCATTATTGTGTTTATGACCATTCACTCTTACGACACTATACTCCCATGTAAATACAACTCTAATGTCTATACCATAATTAAAAAAATAATCTATTCTTATATAGGTATATAAGAACATTCAAGATAGCTCTAAGATGAATATCTTGATCACCCAATGATATAATGATGATCAAGATGTTATTAATGAAATATATTACCAATTGATAAAGGAACATAAGTAATATGGATTTCATGATCCCCATGAACCAAGATAGTGATACCATGAATCTAGTTGAAATAAGAAAATATATGTTCCCATAAATGTATATAAAGATATTATTCATGCAATTCGACTTCTTTAAATTTAATTGTTTATATCATAAAACCAAATTGATATTGGAAAAAACCCAAATGCACTCAATTGGATATAGGAAATATTGATCGTTGAATGAGTGTAACGATTATCGATTGTCACCTGATTCGACCTCGGGTATTTTATAGACAACCGCTTAAGACCATTATTTTTCAGAGAAATTAATGTTGGAGATATTAATGAATATATAATTGGATGGATAAATCCCTTATTAATCAAATCATCAATCATAATCCTTTCATTTCACATCTTATTTGATTCCTTCAATTTATAACCATTCATGTTTGGGATCTACTAGGATATAAGCCAATGTCATACACTATATCACATGGTGGTGTTATAATTATTTATTCTTAATGAAAAAATCTAGAAACATATTCTCTATAATGGAGGAATGCACATACTCTAAGACAAATAATCAATAGATAGCCCATTCATCAATTAATGATGGAACTCTAAAAAATAGTGGAACACTGATAAGCTCACAAGGAAATGTAAAATGAACACTTCAATCCACATCTGTGAACTTGAACCTATAATAATATAAATTGATAATAGATCACATAGAATATAACTACATAATTATATATATGACATTGTATGATGTTATCCTACTTTATGAAAATAATTTCAAACTATTGATGTAGTTCCATCAATAGCCTATACACCCTAAACTCATAATACAAGATGGTTTGGCCTATAACTCAAACAATCAACTATAATGGAATTATAAGAATCAATACATCTAGTTTATGTGAAGGATTTATAGTGAGTAGAACAATGTTGTGAAAACATATTTAATAATATAAGGCATGAAAACGAGTATCAAAAATATAAATATTAAATGGAAAGACATCATTAATATTTAACATAGTTTCACTAACTACGTGAAAATAACCACACCCAAATCATATTACCCTATTATGATGAACACCTCCATGAACACACAATGGTCCATGTTTATGAACAGGAGAATCATGTCATTGTTGACCTCAATATCACTTATACTCGTAGAAGTGCATAAGGGTACTCCCCCTACTATAATATGTCCTCACTAGAAATCTTGTAGAGGATAACACTTAGCCTATCCAACCCCACCACACTGATATCGAAGATCCATTTGAAACTAATCCATGATATCTACATGAACCCTAAAGATAAATCAAACATGCATGAATTAAAATAGATAATAATAGAATGAACTAACCCAAGATGGTTTTATGGGACGTCAATATTTTTGACACCCACTAGGGTGAAACCTTGATGGCCTTGAAACCTATGACCATGAACTGGAACCTATACTAATTGAGAACCCTTTTTATTTCACTATCATGATAAACCTACCAATGTGTGAACAACATGATCACATATAACTTATTCTAAACCACAATTTAAATTAGAAATGAAATATAAGTAATTGTTTACTATATAAAATGAATAAGAGACTCCTCATGGTATAGTTCTAGGGAATCTTCATTAGTAAAAATATTGTGTAGAATCAATATATTCCCAAAAATTTGAATAAAATTTTTTTGAGCAAAATAATTCCCTACATATGATAATTTATCAGTTTGTTCTTCATTACAAGCATAGACAATTAGAGGATGTTGATTCAAATCTCCAAAAAAATGTTTACTCATGAAATATCTGCCTCGTATCACTCACTAAGGTACAATATCCACCACGAAAAAGTATCTCCCCACATCTTCCTAACTATACATAGGACCTAATACTCATTTGGGACCCAGATAATAATTTATGAAATCAATAAAACCTTTAACTGTCTCCCTATATTTATATCAGAGTTTGTTGCCTCATAAATCTCCAATTAGTACAATTGAATTATGTGTTATGTATTCGGCCTCTAATAATTCTCCTAAACCTAATTAAAATTGTATTGATCAACTACAAACTAGTACTATATTATCCGCAATAAGATTATGACCATGACCCACAAAAAAAATGGAAATAAATATTTCATACAGTAAAATAAAGGATTTTTTATAATGTTAATTTAATTGATGTTAACTTATTTAACCATTTTGAAAACAACCAAATTAAATTATGTACACTAGTCAATCATAATTTCGGTTCCACCCCTAGGTATTTTCTTTAATAAGGGAACCAACTAAAATGGTTATTCCATAGACTCGGGGTTCATGACACTATTCATGGTGGAAAAAATATGTTTCCTATATGGTCTTCCATTTATATTATAATTCACAATGGTTAACTAAAAACATTTACCTATAAACCCATGTATTCCTCAGTTTACCTAACAATGAACTCTATACAATCCCTTATAAAAAACACACATATTCATTTATTTCAAGGTAAATTATACATAAAATTACATCTACTAGTATGATAATGATGGAATAGTTATAATAAACTAGGACACCCACCTTCAGTACACCTCATGTTGGTTACAAGCTCCTATAGTATAAAAATCTCAGAATTGGAGGGAATTATCATAAAAAAATAATACTATTAAAAGGAATGGAAAATCTTCTCAAATCCATTCTAGTGACATAATATGAAAATAAAACCAAAATCAATCAACAAATATGGTACAAATAATATATATATATATATATATATATATATATATATATATTGGACTCAAAATAAATACAATCATGAAAAAGTAAGTCAATGGGACAACATTGACGAATAATGCCACATGTCGAAACATCTAGTATGATTCATATAGTCCATTTATCAATCAAATGATTTATAACTAAATTTTATATAGAATGAATGACACAATGAGTCTCGAAAAAAAAACATTTTTTAACCAATATATTAAAAATATATTTTCCACAACTTTGAATTGAATTTTGACAACCTGGGAAACATTATCACGTTCTGTATGATATTGAGAGTCCGATAAGAAAATCTTAATTTTTAGTGAATGCTAAGATACCCTTATGAATAGTTATATTAATACTAATATGAAAAATATGACTAGTAAATAACATTATTATTTTAATTATTTTTGTTATAATATAATTTGATCTTGATTAAATTTTCAATGTGATATATATAGAGTTATAGTTATGAAATTGTTATTTTCTTAAAAAATTATAATATTATTAAAAAACTAAATTAATAATATTTATAAAATAATTTTCAATAAATTGAGTTAATTTTGGATTCATAGAATTGATATTAGTTTATTCTAAATATATTATAATTTTATAAAAGGTGTTATTATTTCATGAATAGAAAATATTGAATTTTGATTGTTTAGTATGATTAATGATATCATAATATGGTAATGACTAACATATAATTATGGTCAACATGTGAATATTACAATATTATATGAGGTGTCCCATTTATCCCATACCATGGTAATATACCAAGGTAAATCCCATGGTTTTTCGAATACCACTAATGAGGTGTCCTTTGAAATTAATTAAACAATCCCTGCCTTTTTCATTAAATAAAACTAATTATTTCATTTTATTTCAGTAAAAAGTCATCATCATAAATTTAATGTTAATTTAACTCTATAAAAGTCCTCCCAATATTTCCTCAATCCCACAACGTCTCATCATTATTGTTTTAGTAGTTACTCTATAATATACGGGAATCAACCACAGTTCCCTTTTTTCAAGAACTCTTTTTATGTTATAATAATTTAATTTTAATTGTCATATGTTGGGATAAGTCATTCTACATCCCACTTACTGTTTATATTATTTTTTAATTATTAGAAAAACCCTTTTCACTCATTAAAATATTTTATGCATTTTTATGTGATGTCATTAGGCTGCCGAATTTTCGTAAGGGATTTCTAATAATTCCATTTATTTCGAGTTTCATTCTCTTTTTCTTTCCTTGCCTCATTTCATACAAATTTTATGATTACAACAGTACCAAAAATGTAATGGAATTATTTTAATATTATTTAATAATTCATCATCATATCTTCTTTCCTCTACTTTTATATTTGAAATGAAATCATCATCCGAGATGTGTTAATTTATCACAGTTAATGATGAACTATTTTAATTTTTTATTACCATCATCAATTATGGTCATGAAAAAATTTTGATGGTTTGATCAAATTTAAATAAATTTATTATAAATTATGTTATGTTATAAAAACGTTATTTATAAATGATATTAATTTATAAGTAAATATGAATTTTATGTGATAAAAAATGCCAATTAACTCAAACAATTATCATTGATGTTTTATATTGTGATTCATCTACAATCCCAATAAATGATTGAATTTTATAAAAATGAAATATTATGAATGATAAAAAGTAAGATGAAACTTTTGTTATGAACAACCAATATCATTATACTAATTTATTATTTTATGTTTATATGTAAATTAGTCGTGAATACCAAGGATGAAAGCACTCCCCAAAAATAAAAAAGAACATTTTAAACCAATTTAGAAGGACATGAATGAACATTATAATGATATAATAAATCATTTAAATAAATATATGTTCATGAAATATTAAATAAAGAATTTAACATGGTTTTCCAGAAAACATGGAACATGTGAAGAACACCATCAGACCATTGGTAAGGGTGTTATACATTAACATCCATTTTTATTCTAGTTACTATTATTCTCTTATTACCTCAATTAAATTATTATTTATTCATATTTACTACTCATAAATAATTATTTAATGTTTTTTATATGTGTTATAATAAGTATATAACATCATTTTATTGGAAGTTATATGTTATTAAAAAATATTTGACAAAACGCATCTCGAAATGCATGCCCGATTCAAAGGAATTTCCTAAATTCAAAGATATTTTCAAGAGCACTATATAAACTATATATATTGACCATTATTTTTCTAAAATAAATCATTTCATTATAAAAATAATAACTTATTTAAATTTTGTTTTTATATAAATCTCTTTCCAAAATAACTCTTGTTTTTAATGTAAAAGTGCATTTATCCCAAGATTTACTCGATGCTTTCATAAGAGTAATTTAATATATTTAAAAAACTATGTTGTTTATTATTATTTATTGGGATTAACATATTATTAAATAATCTAATTTTTTTAATTTAATTGTTTTTGATTATTTTTATTATGGATGTGCTCTCTTAAAAACATTCTTAAATTTACTTTGAATGGTTAATGTTGTTCCTTAATGTTCGGGGAGAGTTATTTGAATTTCATATATTAGTTTAAATATAAATAGATGAATTTTTTTATTTTTATCCACATTCCTAAAATTAATTAATTGGACTTATTATGTGATGTTTGTGGACCTTTATTTCACCTCAATTCCTTAGTAGTTCTCATGAGACAAACTAAAGTATTGACATGAGGCATTCACAAAATGGTTATTTATGATCATGAAACGTGGCCTTAATGGAACAGTTATGATGTACGACATTATGAATTCCATCATTAAGAGACTAGTTATTGATATTTCATGTCATTATTTTAATACTATAATACACATGATTATGCTTTATTATTTCATAAATTATTCATCTCATATTCCATCCATAATGTGTTCATTTTTTTTAAAAGGAATGTGTTTTTTGTTAACCACCATTCCTATTATTTATGTTTTTGAAATATTCCACTGCATTTCATAACTTTACTGATTAATTATTTTTACCCATTTCTAATGGTTTATTTCCATAGGTTGAATAGTGGTATAATATAAATTACATGTAGGGGTATCCTTGGAGTAATGAATGTTTCCAATGGGAAATTTAATTTTTTTTCTTTCAGGTTGTAATGTTGAACTTATGTATCATTACAATTGGTATCATATGTTTTTTAATAGAAAACTTGGAAACTACATTCAGAAAACGTTAATTAGGGAACAATACCTGATGATATAAGTTGAGGATAAACATTCAAGAACGTCCTAGAATTTTGATATGTAAAATATTATGTTGATATTTCCAAAACATACATCCTTTTCTAGATAATACTTGAGGATGTGGTTCTGGCCCAGATGTACCAAAGAGTAACAACTCTGGAAAGTGTTTTGGTCTTGGCCTAAGGTATCTTTCTAGATAAAAATAGGATTTACTGTGCATCTTGTTTGTCAGTCCAATGGGATATTATTAGTATAATTCACATTTTCATTTCAATATATTATAAGGGTTTTAAACATAATTTTATCCTCATTGAAACCATGCTCATGATTATGAGATTAGCTATGTATAGGATTATAATTTATGCTCAGTATTTATATAAGTTTAGATTATACATTATAATTTAAAACCTAATATAGTATATTTTATTATTTGTAAATATTTTTTGTAGAAGAAATGGAAATTACATGAACATGCTTATCCCATGTTGGGATTTCTCATTCAATGCAAGATAAGTATGTATTATCTGCTGATGATACTAGTGCATAGAAACATTTATCTATACTGGGATAGATGACTATGTTTATGAATAATAACCATACCTATATAGAACACCCGGATCCAAAATTTGGAGTACCTATGTTAACCAACATTATGTGAAAATCACCTCCATAATGCAATTGGACTACATAACCATTCGTTGAAGAGAAGTAGATATGTTTTTTAGATAATATATTTCTCACTTTGGGATGCAATTAAAGGAATAAACTTGTCGCGGATGTTTATCGTCTATCGATATATGTGGAAAAATGTTGGTATTTAATCCAAAACACAATATAGGATGATGAAATATATGAAAATTAATAGAGTTATTTGAATAAAATATTATTATAAAAATACTCCCCTCATATACAAAGAGAAGATATGAAATTGTAGTTCTATAATCTAAGGAAAAAGAGGGTGAGAATGTTGCAATGTATGATTCTATCTTACAAGGTTAGAAAGACATTTCGCGGACTACATACGTGATCCAAGGAGAAATATTGATCATCTCTTTTATGGTTTAAAATAATTCCTCTGAAGGGATCCAGTATCCCAATTTTTTTAATCATATGAATACATAGTCTCAAGTTCTATCAAGGAAGAAATGGAATTCTCAATGTATTATGATTTTATGGAAACAAAATATAACAATAGGGTTGTTCAAATCTCTGGGAATATAAAATAGAATTTGGTATGAAGTAATGAGTTGACCTTCATCCCTGTGATAATTTTGAGAAGACAAACCATGGTAATTTCACGAAGGGTATGGTCGTTTGTGACAAGTGTGGAGGAAACATCCACCAATAATGGGATTTTATAGGGGTAAATAAGCTAATAATGATCAGTACTAGAATTTTAGGGTGTGGGAAAATTATGAAAATGATTATCCAAAGTTGTAAAGAATCTTTTCGCAAAGAATGACAAGGGAGAAAGTACATGATTATGCGATCACACATGGTTATATTGGAGTCCCTAATGTTGTGGTGGCAGGTAATATAATTGTTTCCTCAAACCAGGAAAATGATTTATTGGATTCTGGATCATCTCATTCTTTCACATATTCCCAGTTTTCCATGAAA
This sequence comes from Viscum album, assembly GCA_963277665.1. Classification (NCBI taxonomy): domain Eukaryota; kingdom Viridiplantae; phylum Streptophyta; class Magnoliopsida; order Santalales; family Viscaceae; genus Viscum; species Viscum album. The sequence continues at coordinate 61,187,220 of OY728164.1, read as the reverse complement.
ATTTGATATTTTCAATTTGCTTTAATAGGGGAGTTGTCAGGAAAAACTCTTATAGATAGTATCATTTCTATAATGATATGACAGAACAACCCACATATGGGATATAAACAGGTTTTATCTACTAATATGTGGATTCCATAAGAGGGTTCCTGACTCCTCTATGATGTTGACGATCGGCCTTCACTTTTTGATAGACTAATGATTCTAATGCATAGTTTTTGTGAAATTTAGAAAATACAATAGTTTTTATGAATGTTAAATATAATTTTTTAGATTCTAGTATGATTAATGATATCTTATAGATATAATAATTAATATCATATTATGGCAAAAAAATTTATATTAAAATATGATATCAGGTGTCCAATTTTGAAAATAACTTGGGAAATTACCATGGGAAAACCCAAGGTTTTTTAAATACCAATAATGAAGAGTCATTTAAAATTATTTATAAACCCACTCTTTTTCCAATAAATACCCAAAAATTCCTTCATTTACCTTTAAAAATTCATCATCCTCAATTATCTAGTATTTTTTCCTTTTAATTGACTCCTACAAAGGTGTCCTCAGCCCCAATGTTCCCAACCTTCATGATATAGGAGTTACACTATAATGTATGGAAATCGACCATAATTCTTTTTTCTCAATAACTCTGTTTCTGTTATCATATTTTATATTCAATTTCCATATTTTGTGATATTTTATTACATACCCCTTAGAGTCCATATTATATAAGAATGAAAATGGAACATTTTATCTAAAAATGATATAATTATTTAATTAATATTTGATTTCATTAGGCTACAAAAAAATTTGTAATTTATTTATCAACTATTATTTTATTTGGAGTTCCATTATTTTATTTTTCATTGATCTCCTAAATTCATTCAAATTTGATGATAACATAATTACCTTACATTTATTTTTATTTCGTAATTATATTGTATTATTTCATTATTGTCCCTCATTTCACCTTCAATTATACTAGAAAATAACATTCTGTTTGTTCTAATTTATTACATTTAAGGAAGATGGTTTTTCTATTTCTATTACATTCCATAGTTTTAGTCATGAACCAATTATGACATATGTACCCAACTAAAATATATGTATTATAAATTATTCAATGTTATGTAATCTTTTTGGATAGTTTATATTAATTAATAATTCCAAATGAGTACATTTTGATCAAAACCCACCAATTTTAATTTTTGATTCATATAATGATTCAAATTCCCTCATAATAACAGATTTAATTTTATAACAATGTAATATTATATATGTTAAAAAATAAAATAAACCTTATATTCTGGAAATCAATTACAGTCTTACATGATAATATTATATATATATTTTTAAACTGGACATCAATGCCACAAATGGAAATGTTTCCGATCAATAAAATTGATCATCTTGAATCCATCAAGAAGGACATGAATGTAATTAAAAATGATATAATAAATAATTTACATAAAACATTTAATGAAAAACTAATTTAAGAATTTAATTTAGTATCTCGAACAATGTGATTATGTGAAGAACATCATCACATATAAGGAAATGGTTCTCCATCGGATCCTCCATTATCATTCGGTTTACTCTTATTCACTACATTCCTAATTTAAATTATCAATTATTCATATGTGTTAATCATAAATTATATGTGAATTTTCTATATATGTTTACCATCCATAACACTTATATAATTTATTCATAGTTATATGTTTTAAAAGTATCAATCCAAAAATTTATCCTAAAATATAGGATTTATTGAATGTAATTTCACAAATTCATATGAATTATAAATGGAATAATATAATCTGTCTTCAGAAACCATTATCTCTATAATATCACTCGTTTAATTATGAAAATGAAATTTTACTCCTATTATGGTTTTATGAAATGATTTTTTTAAAAATAACTATTCTTTTCAAAGTAACAGAGTATTTATGTCAAGAATTACTCGATGATTTTATAAGAGTATATTCATCTATTTAAGAACTCTTTTTAAAAATATTGTATTATTGGGATTAATATTTTATGATATAATATACTATATTTAATTTAATGGTTTATGATTATTTTGACTGTTTCTGTTCTATCTTAAAACCATTCAACAATTTACTCTGAATGGATAGTCTTTATGTTAATGTTCAGGGGAAATTATTTACATTTCACATATTAGTTACAATATGAATGTATATGTAATTTATGATCATAATAATTTATATGTTGAATTAACTGGACTTATTATTTGATCAATGGGTCTGGATATAGCCCCTCGATGCAATGTTAGGGAAAATAAGACAACCTACAGTCATCACACGAGCCTTGACAAAATTGTAATTTATTTTTCTGACACGAGGCCTTGACGGTACTGTCATGATGTTCAGAATTATGAGTTTTCTTATTTTGAATCTATTAATTTTATGTTATTATGGTTATTAAATTTGTTAACTACACATGATTTTGGGTTATTATGGTATGATTTATTCATCTCTAAATCCTTTCATAATGTGTTATTTTTTATTTTGAAAAGCATCTCTTTTAAGTTATTCAGCATGCATAATTTTTATGTTTATGATATCTGATGATATATTTCATTACCATATTATGAATTTTAGAACACCTATTTCTTATGATTAATTTCCCAGAAATAGGATGATGAATATTATGAATGACATACAGATATAACCTAGGAGTCATGAATGTTGTTAAAGGATTTTATATATTGTAGTTTCATTCAAGTTGTAATGTATAAATTCTATATATGGTTATCCAAAACTACTAAAGCATTTGTTCCTATGGGATAATACACTCTTTTAATAATGATCATGTAATGAATTATGGCATTAGCTTTGAGAATATATGGCTCGTTCATTAGATTCCTCTTGAAATTTTTAGTATAGTGTCAATATACATAGGGTGATAATATATGTTTGTAGTGTAGGGTAACACAAAATCCACTCATAAACATGTGATAAATAATATTTCAATTCCCCCATTACAATATTTATGAACCTAAAACACATAATCTTGTTAACTAATCAATCCAATCCTCCCCATTTCGTTCTAACCAAAAAAAAATCCACACTTAGTGAAATTATATGGATAATATTGATGATGGGTACACCACACCACATTAAAAATTGGATACTTATATCAAACTATAACAACATTCATTCTCGATCTCTAAACTATTTTTCATAAAAACAGAACTCATTCTGACATGGGCCATCACATTTCATCACCTAGTATCTCACCTAGATATACCTAGTCAGTCACATCACCTCCCATCGTCATGAGTAAATAGTTTCCCTAGATCACAACACATTCATAACCTAAATAGTGGGGTATTGTGAATATGATGGACATCATCATCACTTTATCCTCCTACCATTACAATCGCCCACCGTAATCCACATCATAATATAATCAAAATAATATTTCTATATTTAGTTTTTCCAATCAAATATTTATACTATGTAACTCTTTTAGAAGAGAGATCGCGGAAGAGTTGGTATTCATAAATATATTTTGACAATTGGGGGGGGGGATAGAAAATTTCTCCTAACATTGGGTTGTTGGTAAAAGGTGATCAACACATATGGGGTGGTTATAGAATTCATATATAATATAAGATATATTTTCATATATGGACACAATTTCAAAGCCTTAGGGTTCAAAACATTAATAAAAAACCCCCAAAAAAGGCCTCAGCTGATCCACCACATACCATAAAACCTTTAAATGTACTCCACCGATCAATAAATTATATTCTATAAATTAAAGTTCAAAATTTAATTTCAAATTACTCCATTTTCAATTTTTTATTAATTTCCATTTTTTATTCTCCATAAAAAAATTCGCATAAATCATCAACCATATCTAAATAGAGTTCTGATGTTTTTTCATAAATTAATCATTTATCCCATTCCAATTCTATAAATTATTTTCATCTAATTTCATTATCAACTAGACAACTATAACCACACTAATAAATAATCAAAACCCGTGGTTATCATGGAGAAAATTACACATCACCTTCAATTAAAATCCACTACAACATTCCAAATATAAACCATTTTCAGAGCCATGAATTCTTTACACACCACACAAAAAATATACCATAACACTATTCAAATGACATTCACACATCACAACACTTTACACAAGATATCACATACCATTTTTTAGAATATTCAAGAGGATATAATTATGAAAACTATGTAAATTTATGATCATTTTAACACAATCAATAAGCTCAATGGGAATCAATTTAATTAACCAAATTCATTTATTAAACCCATTATTAAAATAATTACAGAACAAAAATAAAATCATTGGATTATATAATACATCAAGGAATATGAAATAATTCCCTTGATGTTAAAAATTGTCAACATGGTTTCCTGATATTTTAACTCAAATATCATTATATCAATGTCATATAAAAGAATGAAATAAATTCCCCATCCTGCTAAATTACAATTTTAACCAATTCAAGATCTATATTAGGATCGATATAATTTTATACCAATGATAATTAATTTCATATCTCCTTTATAATGATATAATAAATGTGAAATGAATGAGTCCATTCCTTTAAAATGCATTTTATATTACGTCCCAAGGTTGATGCAATAATGACTCCACAAAAAAACACTACAATGAATGAGATAACCCATGAGAATTTAGAACAAAACAACCATATATTTAAAATATAAAAAGTATATCAAATCCAGACTTTACCATAACAATATCCCACTTTCTAGTCAATAAAAAATGAAACTACATATTGAAAACATAGAGAAAATAAAGGGAACTCAGCTAGAAGATTCATGGATTGATCTCACTAGACCGCTGTTAAATGGAATTTTTCAATCTGAGAGTGGAATTTCTTGGTTTAACATGGGGACCTATGAAACCATATAATAGTTGAAAAATTATATTATTTCACATGGAATGAATAATTTTCATCGTTAATGTGAATCAAAATAAAATGACATAGCGTCGTGGGCTATAAAACATAACATCTCAACAAAGGGAGGATTGTGGTACATTGTAAAACATGTCACTATAGAATGGATAGTCAAACAATCCGATGAGATTGATACCTTTTTACATAAAATATATCCTATAAAATTTGGTGTATTTGTTATGGAATCCATGGACAACAAACCGTATAACTCAATAACAATGATGGGGTGATTTAAAGCATTATGGAACCCTATTAAAGCTACTTATTTTTAAGAGTTGGGTCTGAAGCATCATTTATTATTTAATGAAAAGAAATGAACTCTTTTATCTAGGTAGAGGGAGACCCATAACATAGCCTGATGGTTTAGTGGGAATTTATCCCATTACAAGGCCCGTATGCCCAAATATTTGGCCCAAAGACCGTTTTGTGAATAGTTCTTCTATAGTACTCCACTTACTACAATACATTCCATTATCCACCGCTACTATAGTACCCAACATTACCTATATTGACATGTCACTGCTACAGTACTAGTCATTTGTATAGTGCTGACGCTGCTACATTATGCTACAGTACCATCCCCCAATGGGTTTTGAACCATCATTTTTATTATAGGATTATGGAGTGCTTACCACTATAAAAACCCCAACTACTAGTATATCTAATTGAATTTATAAATAGAACAAATTAAACTTTATTCTCTCTATTTTAGTGAAATACCTTCTTCCACAACCATAGAGGTTACATACCAATCTCTAAACCACATAGTCTCTCCATAAAAAATATATTTTTGTTCTATAGTATCATTGAAAACAAACCATTAATCAACAAACCATAGCCAACACCCCATGATAAATCCCAAAAAATTTAATTTGGAGGCCATTTGTAAGCTAAAGTATATGCCACAACAACCCCCCCCCCCCAATTTCAAAATCGCTAAACACCATGTCTAAATCCACTAAGATACATTCGACTTCTCGATTAATCATTGGATCCTTTTATGGAATAGATACGTTTTCCATACCCTAGAACATACATTGTCTGAAATAAATGATTTGACTCATCATTTTACATCCACACTCCGCTCAAATCCCCTAAATACATCCAATGCCTCAATTCCTATATTTTAAGATGGTGGGTAGTTTAGGCCATTAAATTTCTTGACGTCATAAAATAATTTTATAGAATAGCAGAATCTTATTATTTAAATCCATTAAATTAAATGATGTTCATGTTATATTTTCATATTATCTGTATTTTTTTTTAATATTATTTTTCTTTGGTACCATAAAAATATTATAATAAAAATTAAAATTAATATATTCATATGATTGAAGCTTATTAATTTTTTATCATAGAATAATATAAGTATATTGAATCATTAAATTCTTTGATATATATATATATATAATTATATTGGGATCTTATGTTTTTTATATTTTATATGTTGAGATTTATAATTACCATAACATATCATGGTGTTATATTTCATCAAATTTTTCCCCTTATGAAGTCCATGAGTATAAAAATAAGTGCACAACATTTATTTGAGTTCTTAATGATTTCATTATGTGATATATTAATGTAAAGATTCATATTCTACGATATGAAATTATATTAGTTGATCTATGACTATTAATATAATTGATTTTTTGTTATATGCTTTTTTATGGGCCGAACTGTTAGGTTATTTTAGTATTACATTGGGAATAATTAAATTCAATGATTAAAGAGTTATATAAATTACTTTGTTTTAAAAAATAATATCATAAAATAATTGGAATACATGTATTCTGAAAAAATTTCATAATATATGACCATATATAATTTGAGTAATAATGATATATAGATAATTTGAAACTAAGATATTTTATACGAGTCTTAATTTTAGTGGGTGTGCATTATGAAAATTCATTTATATAATATATTATAAAAATATGATACTAAATCATTAAATATAATTTGTTATTTACAAAATTCATATTTCACACAATCATTGTGATACTTATAATTAATTTATACTATTATTGAGACAATATATATTGGTACTTGAACATTATAAGTTATAATAATTGTAAATTAAATCATGATTAAAATTATTAATTGATTATTATATAAATCATATTTTCATACTCTAATAATGGGAAATTAGATTTTAATTGTATACATTATATTTTTTTAAATGTGCGTAAAATAAAATTTAGTCGTGAATTGAAGAAGGGATAATGATCATAGTGTATTATCTATAGATAATGATTTACTATATTATAGGTGGGACTACATGAACTATATATATCTACTAAAATTATTGTATAATTTAAAAAATTTAATGAAAAATTGTTACAAATAGAAAGATAGTTTCTACTATGTTTTATAATAATAAATTTCAATCCTGAAAGTGACATTAAAATAATCTATATTTGAAATATATATTTCATGAATTTGAAAATATATTAATTTATTTATATATTTTTAACAAGTATGATACAATTTTTAAAATATAAAATTATTAAATCATGATTCAGGACTATAATATCACATGCATATTTTAATTATCACCATATTTATGTAGTTGGGAAATATTTTGAATATTATATGTTGTAATTTTCATTTAATAATTCTAATTTGAAAATTTACCTTAAAATCAATCACATTTAATTGACCAATTGTAAATTACTGTTTTTATGGAATGGGAGGATGTATTCAATAATTATTGAGATTAATAAAAACAAATCCATCTGATCAAATTTGATCAAAATCATGAGTGGGTTTCTATTATTATAACACAACAATACTAACATCATTTATTATATTCAAATATCAATATGTATCAAATGTTATAAAACAATGAAATTTTCTAGATATAGAAAATTAATTTCCGAAATTAAATTAGGATTATATAATAATCTTATATGATTTATATATAGAATTAATAAAATATGAATTGATTTATCATGCTATAGAATATTAAATATATTCATAAATATCTCATTTATGTACATAATAGTGGAATAATCTACCTAGAATGTGGAATAATTAATTTTTAGACATTTCATTGTTATTTATTATGAAATTCATCCATCATTTATTATTTTGGTGTTACATTCGTTATATTATATAATATTGAAATAAAAACATTTGATTTTGTGTTGTTGAAATTTATCCCTATAACATTTTACATTTTAATTATATTATTATATCTAACCATTTAATTTCATGTAGATGATAAAATTTATGAATTTTATGATTATTCACATTTCAGACTAAATATAAAAATAATTTTACGGATTTCCAATGATAATTATTGGGTATTTTTATAATTCATCATAATACAGAGTGATTTTGAATTCTTGATTTGTATTTTTTAAGAAGAAATATATTTATAATATATTTAGTGGGAGATAACATGATAATTTAATATTTAAATGATGATATGTATGAATTGTTTTAGATAAAAATGATATGATTTTGTAACAGCATGATATGTTTATATTCATCTTGTATAATGAAGGTAAAATTGAGTAAATAGTCAAAGAAAATCCATAGAATCTAATGGTTTTAAAATTTATTATTCAATTAAATTCATTGTGGATGTGTAATATATTTTTTAATGTATTTTAAAAATAACATTTATAATATAGTTAATCTTCTTAAAGTGTTAAGAATAATAATGAAGTTTTTTTCTAAATGAAATCTTATATATGATATTGTGTATACATATAAAATAATTTAGTGAATATTTTTTATAAATATATAAATAATGTTAAATATATAAAACCCTATCACCCATAGATATTTCATTTTATTTACACTATTTTCTTCCTAAAGTTATATTATAATATTTTGAAACTATATAACTAGATATTGAAAATAATAATTTAGATCTATGAGATTGTATTATACTCTCTCTATTTCGATATTTTAGATTATACTTGTTAATTCATTTCTATTTTAATTTTTTTTCTATTTAGTATATGAGTTAAAGAGGTCAGTTAACAATGTTATAGATTTTAGGAATCATGTGATGTTGTGTAGAAAGAAAAACAATGCTAGTTAGTGGCTTAAATCTACAATGGGCTAAATAGTGGACTCCACTCCCAAATCAATGGAGTTTCACTATGTCTATAGGGTTAGGAATACCATAATAAATATATAGTAGCGTTTTATCAGAATTAGGGTGGCACATATAGAACAAAATTTTTCTTGAAGGCATATAAGATATCTAGTACTACCACTAGATCGTTAGTGAGGCCCACCTGGAAGTCGTTGGGAAAAATATTATTTTAAAATTAATTCACACTCAGGTTTTGATAGAAACTCAATAATAACCCCCTTAATTTCCCAATTGATAATTAATAGGACCCAATATATATTTTAGATACGGTCAAATTCATTTTCACTTTCTAATTATTTTTCTTAGGCCTCCAAAAGAATTTGTCGATATAGTGAGGCTTAAATAATTTGTTTTTCTCATATTCATAAAAAATTAATTATATTTCATTTTATATGAAAATTAATCTATGCTGGATATTTATTTTATATTTTGAACAATTGATGATATATCCCTTTCACGAATAATTTGTAGTAGATACAGAAAAGATACGTTGTTTCTTATCAAAACAATATTTAGAATGAAAAATAATATTCTATATGATAGTGATTATATATCTTCTTACAATAAAACTTATATATGGTGAATAAATTATTGAACAATAATTTGTTGATAAATCATTAGTATATCGTTAGATATATCAATGTTTTAAGTATATAACCATTCCCAAATATAGAATTATTAATAATGGTCGTGGTTTTGGGAATGTTTCTTTAGAAGAATCCATTTTATGTATTCTTATTATTGAATATATTTTGGTTTAAAATGTTTATTATGGGTTACTCATGAATAAATATTTTGAAGTCTCACTTTGACATTTTTTAATGATTGTATTCAATTTTTCTTGATAGGAATTTTTTTTCTGACATATCCATTAAAATTACAAAAAGCAGAACCATTGAATGACTAATTATGGAATGAATTTGTAGAAACATCCATATTAACATGAATTCATTATGATCCCCCTTCCTTAAAACCTTCCTAGATGAACTAGACATTTAGACAATATTTAAAAACATTCATATCATTTTTCATGGGTATAAAACATGGTTTAATGTTTCATCCCTAACAAAATTTGGATTACATTATAAATAATGATGAGGATAGAAGTTCCACAACATAAATGTATATAAATGTTATATTTCCATAAGATGTTTCATTATTCTTATTAAACCATTATAATTATCTTTTTGCATGTGGGTTACAGGGTTTGCCTTGATAACATACATATTTTTATTGTATGATTTATTTACATTGTCCTGAAAAAAATAGTTATATTCATTGTGGTTCTGATTTATGATTTCTTTTACTTGACATATATCATAGAAAGTGATATATAGAATCGGGTAGAAATAAGACCAGGTTTCAAATTTTTTCCTAGAAAATCCATAGGATTAGGATCATAATTAAAAAATGATATATAAATACAATTTTTCTACTGATTGTATCATTTAGATCACAAAAAGTCTACTAATGTGGAAGTAGACTATTATCTCGAATTTTTAGTCAATAGAAATTAATCCAAAGAAAGAGAATCCAATATATTTGTTATGTGTTATCTAATTAAATCAAACATGTAATGGATTATTTAACATTATAGTTGGATAACAACCACCATCATGGGGGGGAATTTGTAGATCCTAATAATCATCACCATTAGGGTGAGTGTTATGCATTTGATTAAGGTAAAAATGATATACTACATTCAATGAAATCTATACCATCTTAATGTTAATGTAGGTAGGGACTAGGTTTGTGGTTTCTTAGATAGAATAGTAATACTAGAGACAAGTTTTACTTAGGGTTGATTTGATAATTTTCATGTTTCCTAACAAAAAATATTTTGTATATCTATAATTTTTGTTAAGGAATAACTATTATTTTCCATCTATGTAATTAATCACACAAGTAATGGTCATTATGGAGAGTCTGTAGAATTCATGGCGATTGATGTAGTGAACGTAAAGGTTCCTATGACCTGGAGATGAGGTTATATGTCTTAAATTTAGAGGTAATTCCATGAAATATTTTTAATTTTTTTATATTTATGTTTGATAAAAAAATTAAATTTACTGTTATTCATTACCATGTTGGTTTCAAAATTTTTTATGACATGTAAACCATTTATATTAAATTAATATAATTTTATTTTTATAAGATATATTTTTTTTATTTATAGTATTTTTTCAAGTGTTGATAAAAATTGTATTGTATCCCTAGAGATGGATATTAGACCTTCACAGCTAGGTGATACCCTCTTGTGTACGGGGAGGTGAACATATTGTCATTGACTCTTTGGCCAGGTAATAATTGTTTGGATAAATCAGTTTCCTTAATGTTGTTAATATAATAAAACCCAAGGTATTTGAAGACCTAGATAGTGAAGTAATTGTATGAAAATATTAATAGATTATTTTTTGAGCTATTATTCATAGGGTGAAAATGTTTAAATTGATAATGAAAGAATATATTTTTTACCCTCATGAATGAGGAAAAATCAAAGATATTGGGGTGGTATATTATGTTATGTATTTTATTTAATTTGTTTTATATTTATTATTTTTAATCAATCATAAATGATGTCTTCTAATGTTTTGAATGGTAATGGACTTTAAAATTGATCCCAATTAACAGAATGAAGAAGATTACATTGTTTTAATAGTGTAAATATATGAGGAAAGGATAAAAAATTACTTGGTTGAGTTAAAATAATTGAATCATTAAATTATTCTATAATTTTAACATATTGAACATTAATTAGGTCTTTTGTATGAAATATACGGTGTGATACATCTATTATTTCTTTCATCTTATCATTTTATATAAATAAAATAAAATGATTAACATTTTTATTTATTCATAAATTGGATCCATTGTATAATCCATGTTATGTACTCAACATTATCCCAATTATATTGCATAATTATTCTATATATATTTTAAAACAAATTCTATAGATCAAAATTATTAATATTCATATATTATTGAGAATGATATGGAAATTAATATTAGTCTATAGAGAAGTGGAAGGGTTATTATATTTTTTATGAAATTGTGGTTTCATAACAGTTAAATATGATTTTAAATATCAGTATATATATTTTTTATAACTCAATAGTAGAGAGTGAAAACTAAAATATTCAATGAAACCTACTTTCTATGATTTTTAATATAGGTTATAAACACTATTGTATAAAATTTTATGAAATATTTTAATTTTTCATGAGGTTTATCTCTAAATTAATGGCATTTACCTGAATTTTAATCCATATTAAGAAATGTTATGATAACATTGTTTATGGAATATAGTATAAGAATATTTAATCTCTACATAAGATCATACATAATATAAAAAATGTAAATATTTTTAAATATATAATTTAATGGAATGATGTAATGATTATTCATGTTTTTATATAAAATTATATTATTCCAAAAAATTTCATAATCATTCCCCCAAATAAAATGAGTTCATTTATTTAAATTATACATTAAATTTAAAAATTATTTCCTTAAATGTATTTTTATTTCTCTTGTCCACAATTTATTTAAAATGATGTAATTTTTGTAATATATAATTTATAAATATTTTATTATGAATATAAATTTCAATCATTTAAGTGAATTCTTGTTTTATTTTTTCTTACATGAGTATTAGAATATTAATGACCCCAATGTGGAATGAAATTTTAACCCTGAAATATTCCAAATTTCCATGATAAATTGATTTTTTAGGAATACTGGTAGTATTTCCTCATATAGTTATACAACATTCAATCATGATAAATTAATATAACATTAAGTATGCACTATTCAAAATTGAATTTACCATATAAAATATATTAAATATGATTTATTAATATTTAAAGGGTTTGTGAATTAATGTAATCCATGACACAATTGTATTACAATGAGACCAATTTGTGACACATTAACTAAATAATATTGTTTCATATCGAGTTATATGTGATGTTTAATGGATTTAAATACTAATTATAACCCTAAAAAATTGTTTTTTTAGAAGGACGTGTACATCAAAAGGGTTATATATATTCAAAAAACCATTGTAAATATATTGTTTCATATTTACAATGATTACACTCTGAATGATCTCAATCAATCAAATACATTTTATCCTACTAATGTGGAACACATATGGTCTATATTATTAATCTACGGATGAAGAAATATATCTCACATTGGATTTGTGGTCCAACATTACTACCTTATTAATGAATTCAAAAAGAAAAAAATGTTTTCAAAATATTTCTTTTTATACATTTAATCATATTTTGATTCAGCTCCTAACTAACATATAATAGAATATATTATAATAGAAAAATAGTTTTATGCTAAATGATAACTTATTATGAAAACACTAAAACTAAAAAAACACTATAAATATTACATCTTCATTCAAAATAATAGATACTATGTTGATGGAAATAAATAATTTATAAAATTATTTATTTTATAACTATTAAATCCTAAAATAATTAAAATTTTATATAATAAAATATTAAAATTTTGAAATTTAAAAAGAAAAAGTCAATAAAATTTTGCTATTATTTGTTGAAAATTCTTGTAAGTATAGAATAAAGATCATCGATCAATTTCAAAACAAGAAAATATTCCTCACTAACCAAAAGAATTTATTTGATTTTTTGAAAAATATCCATAAAGATATTTTTATCATTATAATGAATAGTATTATTATGATATTAATAATACATAATGAGAATTTCTACACATTATTTTATCTTATTCTAGTATCTATAAAATATATTATGGAACAGAAAAATAAATAAATTGAAATTCTCAACAATGTTAAATAATTAAGTATATTTAAATGAAATTAAATTAATAATTTGAATTAAATTTATCCAATGTCATTAATTTAAATACTTTTTTAATGGTATTCCAATATAATCATTTATTTTACGTATGATTTGTTGAATATGAATTTTACTAATGCTGGGATTCACATTAGATTATAAATTGTTAGTCAGTTGTGGATTTACTCCATTGATTATTTACTCCTTATATGAAGATAAAAATTTTCACTTTTAAATAATACATATATTAATGATTGTTAATATATGGTAAACGATTATTATGCGATAGTTTCCCTGATTTATTCATATGAAATTATAACTCATTGTAGAATCATCATTACGGTAATATAACTCCATTTTGAAAGGAAAAATCATCGTAATTAAATTTTTATGTAATTAATGGATAATAATTGGAATCATAATTAATTTACTGATTCTGCATCATTTTGTTTTGATAAATTGGATACTGCCAATTTAAATGCATTATATAATTTCTCAACTATATATACATATCCTGTTATTTAATGTGAAAATTTTATAGGGTATAAAAAAATAATAGTTTGGTGTGTACTATTATATAGAGGATCAAAATTAGAATTCTTATTATATTTGATGTTAATGGATAAAAGTGTGAAATATATTATTATCCATCATATTGTTTCTATAATTACATAATCAGTGTTTTCAATAATGAAATTTTAAGACTCTGTGAATGGGGGATTTAAATGTTTGTGATTATAAATCATACTATATATATATTTTTTTCTTTAATTTAAATATTATTCAAACTTCATATTTCAGAAAATATAATAATAATAAAGATTTCATAGATATCATTTAAATTTATGAATGAAAATTTTAAATATATAAACTCATGTATGTCATCACTACCATAACACCACAGTAATTTATTTTTGGAGGTTTTAATATATTTTTTATACTATATAATAACACATAAAATATATTAGAGACATTAATTTAATTGATTAAATATAAATATAAAATTATTTAAAAACTATTTATCGAATCAACAAGGTGACTCCTTTATCAATGTGTCTTTTTATCTATTTAAATATGTTTTTTATTTTATTATAATCACATCAAATTAAATATTTTAAAATAATTTGATGTATGAATGAAAGAATCAATGATTATTAGGTATTGTTTGAATTCATATGATCTACACTAACCCATTTAATATATTTAAAATAATTTTTTGTACAAATAACACTCTTAATTCTAAAGTGTGTTCCATCTAAATAGGTATAATATTAACTATTTTTGACGAATAATGGGTTATGTATCATAACTCATTCATAAATATTAATGTGGTAATGTATATATAAATAAAATAGATTACTCAATGTGAAGGCCTATATAATTTATGTATCTCTAAATTGGCATAAAAATTTAGATTTATTATATTACAGAAAATTATTTTCAATTAAAAAAATGCATTCAGATAACTAAAACCTAATGTGTTATGGAACATAATTTGGACCTAAGGTCTATAATGGATGAGTTGGTTCCCTCAAAATTTGTGGAACAATATGAAACATAGTATGCATAATAAATAAAAAATATTTTGATGGTTTCATCACATATTAACAAGGATACATTCCCCAATAAATATTCTATAAAAAAATTATCCCATCCATGTTATGAATTCAATAAATGGAATACATAAATAATATATGAGATATAATCCTTGTAACAAACTCATTTTTAATTCAAGTAGTTTACCCAATTTTTCATTTAAAATAGGATAAAATTGGATATTCAAGGTATTGACTAACATGAATGTTATGGATTCTACCCATCAGATAGGATTTTTAAAAATAGTTTTTTTTATAATTCAAAAAAATAACATGAACAAGATTTATCAATTTTTATTGTTAAATCTATCATTATTGTCATAACGAAAAAAATATTAAATTTATTTAAAAAAAATCATAATGGATTCATTATGGAGTATTTATATAAGTTACATCATAATTGTATTATATATAAATATATATATACAATTATAACATTGAATTTTTTTGTATCATTTTTTTAATTTTATAGGGATTCATGGAGAAAGAATTTATTTATATTGTGTTAGTCAAGCTGTTATGTCGTAGAAAGAATACCCAAAAACAATTCCAATACAAATTAAATCTTGTAATATACTAATATTTTAAATAAATTACATTTTGAGGGACTAAGTAGGTGTGTATCTTTATTTAGATTCTTGGGAGAAACATTATACAATTTCAGTTTAAAATTTAATATAGATATATAAATGGAAGTTTTAGTACGAAATAAATAATTTTATGTTGGAAATATTATATGAATATTAAGGAGAAGTAATTTTAAGAAAATAGATATAAATTTTTTTTATGTTAAATCCATTATAAGGTGTAATAATTTTCACTCAAGGAAGAGAAAAAATACTTTAATATAAAACCATGAATTTAAATTTCAATTTAAATCCTTGTATCCAAAATTTTCTTCTTTGTGTTTATATTGGTTCATGTTAGTTAAGGTTGATATCTTGGATATTTTTCGTGAAGCGTAATTGGTTTTTTAGATATCAAGAATACAAAACACAAGTGCTTTCACCATATAAAATATGTTCCTAAACAAGATATGTAATATAAACCATAGTAATTTTTTTTACCGATAGTCTTAAAAAGTCTAATCATTTTCATAAAGATCCAAATGATCACTCATGGTGTTTCTGTTTATGTAGTATTTTTATCATAACCTTCCCAATAAAAATGGATAATTTAGGATATTATCTAGAAATATTTTTATTAAGGTAGAATCATTTTTCATCTACACATGTACATCTATCTTATTTATGGTATTAAGACAATTTAAATGGTAATTAAACTCATTATTCATGGTTTATTTCCAGAAATAAAATGAGTGTTCTATTTTATTTGATGAAACAAAATTTAATAGGCGATGAAACTCCAATTAGTTTTATGTGTCTTTAATGACGGTTCAAATGAGAAATGAACCTTACAAATGTCCAAATATCATTGAATGATGTTAAAAATAATGTATTAATCTATTTATGAAAAATATCTATGTTGTATTCCCTGTTCCTACACAATAGTGGTTCATATTGTTGAGTTTTGTTATACTATTATTGATTCTATTCACCATTGTGGACTTTCTAGTTATCCTATTCAATATGGAATCTAACTCCCATGATATGGTGTCTTCCTCGACTTCACCAACATAATGATGACCTTCCATATTATATAGAAGCTATTTACATAACAAAAATACACATCAGACACATTCATAAATTAAATGTCTATAAAACATTCTAATATCACTCCTCCTTCATTCAGGGACCAATAATGAGAACACCTTGACCAATATTGATCTTGATGCATCTCCTTCAATCCCTTTAATTAATTAGTTTTTATTTTATCTATAAATAATAACAATGTAATTTGGAACATGTTATAGGTTCAATATTCATTAAAATATTTTCTAGTATGATTACTATCATGGTTTGGGTAATGAAATCATTGAATATCCATGGTTCTAATGTTGGTAATCACGAGGTACATTGTTCAACCCATTCATAATATATCAATTAAACATGTTTATATATTATAGTGTATCTATGGTCATAATTATTATGTTTCCTAATTTCCATTATATGTAGTTGAATGTGTATTCTATGAATCCTAATGTGTGAGTTTTTCCTTGATATTTGATAAAATAACTAGATTCCAACTTTATATATTGAATCACATGGTAACATGGTGGTATTATTTTCCACATTATTTTGTGTATGATATCATTCCCAGGTTATTTATTGATGTTAAAATTTTCATTGAGTTTTTTATTTTACTTTTGATAGGTGGACAGTCGTACTTATTGAATCCTATAGAGGGAGATTTTTTCCACTTACTATCCTATATAATGTAAACAAGAGAACATGGAAAAGACAAATGGAAAACATAGAAAAATTTATGTGGATACAGATGAGGTTTCTTGGGGTTTATCAATATCATTTACCATAAGGTATCCTACTGTATAACATAATTATGTGAAGATACATGATTCAATAAATGGCTAGAAGACTCATGCATGTGTGTATGGAAGACAAGATGTTATATCCAAGATCTTCATTTACTAGGTTTTGGATTTTTGGGAAATGGATATCTTATATTCATCATTTTTCACATGTTATTGAATGATTTAGTCGCAACCAATTTTTGAATTTGATCATATTTAAAATAAAAACTTAATTATGGTAGGTTTTGGGTAAAAATTTGAAGATCTCATATTTCAAGAATTTTGTAATGTCATAATCACTTTTTTATATTGATCATAACTATTAAAATATTGATCCAATTTTCATTATCATTTTCTATAGGTTTCCAATATTTTTCAGATTCAACATTTTCTTCTTGACCTGAATCTGGGTCGAACATTAGAGCCTTATAAAATCAATCATGTTGAAATATTTTTCTTGAAGATAGTGTGGACTCCAACCTATAATTGAGACATAAAATAGGTTACACAGCTCCAATTAAGCCAAATTTTTAATTGTAAGAAATATAATTCAATTTTTCATTGTAAAATTAAAGATCACAATGTTTTTCCACTATTAATGAAGCAATAAAACCCTGAAAATTGTGGTAACATTTATAAAACCTTTTTCTAGAAATAACTTGACTCATAAATTATTCTATAAATTATGCAATATATGTCCCACTACTTTTAAATTTTGATGGTTATTATAAATAATAATTTTTTTTCATCTTTTTTGGAAGAAACCATCCTCAAATTTGTTTTTAAATCGGAAAACAATGTGAACTGATCTGTGGGATAGAATCTGGAGGATTTCATAGAGGTATATTCATGATTTTTTGATTTTTAATAAAAAATATTGAAACCTCCTTGGCCTATACAAGTAGTATTTTAGCAATTATAATGGCCATCTCTCGATGCCTAAAAGAGAGAACCCACCAGAGAGGTGGTCAAGCTTCAGAATGACATTTTTTTCATATATGTTATTTTTTTTATTTTTTATGTTTTATATTATATTTTAATTTCATATATTTATTTATAGACTTAATATAATTCATGAATTATCTTATTCTACACTGATTATTCACTTATACACCATTTTTATTATCTTTTTTTCAGACATCAGATTTTAAATTTTCTTCCTTTAAATATTATAATAATGATAATTTTATTTATTCTTTTAACATTATTGTTTTATTTATTTCTTAATTATTTTATTACCTCAATGTTTTTATTATTCTATTTATATATATATATTATCATCCCCCATTATTCTATTTTTAATTTAATTCTCCCATCCACCATTTTTTTATTTATCATTTTTTTCTTATCAATATCCGTACACCTAGTGATCCCTTACACTTAAAAATTAGAGGTTATTCATTAGGATTCTCCATAATAAAATTAAATATTTTCTTCTATTTTACATTATGTTTGTTTTAGGTTTTTTATATTTGAGTAGTATGCATATTTAGGTTAATGTCTACGATTTGGATAAATCCAACCAAGGACATTAAAAACAATTTATTTCAATTTGTTTATTTAAATCTATCTTTACTATCACCATTGGATAACTAATCATATGAAGGAGTTGAGAAAATATATAGATGAAATATAATTCATATAGTTATGTCCTTGAATATGGAACATCAATACAAGGGTCTTCCATCAACCATAACTATATTAATAGGTGGAATTGATATTTTGTAATCTCTCAAATGTTCTTTAATTTCTAAATAATATAATAATAATACAACCATTAAATTTCATGTTTGGATTGTGAAACTAAAAACAAAAAAAAATATTAGAAATTATTTATTTTATAAAAATCCTTACCCAAGTCCAAGTCCTTTCATCCTTACATCAGTCTTCAATGATTTTTATTTACATTTAAATAATTTTTTAAATTACATAGATTAATGAAAAATCAATACCAATAATAATTCCTCATTTTTTCTTTAAATAATAATAAAAATAATATCTAGTTAAGGTGATTTAAATAATACAGGTGAATGATGGAAAGTCAATCCTCATATAAAATTACCTTATTTAGCAACTTTACTCCACATGGAAATTGAAATTGATTCTGAAAAGCCCCATGATAGGAATGCATCAAAACTATCACCCTTTAAGGGATCCGATAATATTATTTATTATAATTTTATATTTTGCATGATACATATATATTATTTCTTTTAATATAAAAAATAAAATAATATATCCATCATGTTTTCAATTTTTTTCAATTCATGAAATAATCATCTTTATGGGAATAAGAGAGAAATAAAAATTCAAAAGAGGTTTATCACTTGAAAAATATAAATAAACTCACTATTCATGGAAAAAACTTATAAATGGTAATAACACTTATATTTGAATTCAAGAACAATTATATGTGGTTGATAATATCAAAATTGAGTTTCAATAACTAAATAATAAGAAAAATTACTTCTAATGTAACCCAATAACTTTGAAAACATAAAATAGGTGGAACATCATCTTGAGGAGTACTTAAATCAAAATTCTCTGAAGTTTTAAATCAAAAAATACCATAATTAAATAGCATTGATTCATGAAAAATAAAATACCACATCTATGCTAAAACGTGTAGATCAAAAACGACAGGATGACTTCTATAATGAGTTTGAGGAAGTACTTGATCATCACAAACCATAAACAATATATGATCAAGTAACATTTCATGTTAATCTATAAATGGATGTGGATGAAGATACAATTGTGATGGAATTTAATGATAATATGGTGTATCTTGACTACCTACCTCTATTGAGAAATAATCAACTCAAACAAGCACTCTTCACCAAAGTGGAGAGTGTATCCAAAAAAAAGTAATGGAGTAGAAATTTTTTCAAAATCTATTTAATTTTATTTTATTCAGTCAAAATTGTTTATTATTTCTCAATTAATGTAATTTTCTTATTTAGACAAACTTTTATATCCTTTTAAGATGATTATGAAATAGGAACTGCACCTTCTGAGGAACAAATTTGTATCCCACATTTCAATGAAAATAAATTTTAGGATTTACCCTAGGATATCGTAGTGGTTGAATCACGGAAATTTTGAAATGGGGATGGTGATAATAAATACTATGTGAATATACCACTTATGAAGAAACGTGTTTCACAAGTAGCAACGAAATAATGGGGTGATACATACATCATCCTCACCCCCCCCCTAATATACATATAACTAATTGTTATGGTGTTGATCATGTGTACTCTATACAATACTCATTCCTCACTACAATGATGTTTAATAAATTGGGGAAAACCTTTGTGGTTGTCTAAATAAAAGAAATATTATACACCACTAGAAATTTGATATTGTATGGTACATCCCCATAAAGATAGTAAAATTTCATTCCCCACTAGGGGATCATAATAATTAATTTCATTTTTACTTGATTTATAATATTTTTTATATAAATTTCAATTTATAGGTTGTAGTCCAGCATTCATCCCTCTCCCTCCAATGTTTTTTTAATTTTAATGACATGATTGTTATGCTTAATTGAGTAATTATATGTTATATGTTCATAATAGAATTTTTATGCATAAAATACTTGATTATAAGATTAAAGTTTCATATTAATGGGAGTTATAATTTTATTAGTTATCTTGTAAGATGATTTTATTTTATAATAAAAATATGTTTTGGAATTTAAATATAAAATTACTTTCCCATGCATGAAATATGATTTATGTGACTAATATATGAGACATGATATTTTTAGAAATCATATAATACCATGTTTTTTATTTGATTTTTAATGATATTGAATGATTAAAATGGATAACTAGATGATTGAAGTGAAGCATGGATATTAAAATTAAAAATAATGATTTGTCGTAATTATATGATTCACATAAATGAAATATCCCTATAATTTTTTATTTATAGAATTTCTAGAATCCATGTAAATTTATATTTTATATTAATAATGTCTTGAGGGAGTTTCCAGTTTCATATTCACATTATTGAGTGGATTTATTGACCATGTACTTTCCACTTATTCTTAAGAGTGTTTCTTTTGTGATATAGGGATATTCCACCAACAAGGACATTCATTCGAACCTATCAAAAATATAACTATACAGAAACACATTTAAATTTTTCGATGCATATTTTTAAATCCATTACCCTTAATATAACCTCATTACATGAATACTTTTTTATCTCATAGTAACGAGGAATGACGTTGTTATTATTTACCCACATTTTGAGCACATTTTATCCATTCATACCCTCCTCAAATTATTTTCAATATATTTTAATGATGATGTGTTGGCGTAATGGGAATCAAGGTGGAATAGACAGTTTTAAATGTATTTAAAAACATTTACTATGGTTATTGTGTGGTTAAATTATGTTTTTAGACTCATTCATGATACTTCAAAATTACCCTCTTGAATTAAAACAATGGAAAATAGAAAATAGATTCCTAAAATGAGAAAATGGATTGTTATTTGGGAAGAAAAATAATCATTACTATACCAGTGAGTTTTATCATACAATTTTAGGTGGTGTATGCGAGGTTTAGTATATTCAAAAAAAATTAACAAAGGAAAATAATAAATGGTTCTTTGAAAAATAAAAAAAAACCAGAACAAAAATATTTAATTAGGTGAAAAAAACCTTAATTATTCTTTATTTGTTCATTATTGTTAAAATGTATTTTGGGGAAATGGTAGTTGATACAAAGAAGGGGATATTTTAATTAAAATTTTATTTTTAATCACCTGAATTGTACTTATGAAATCAATCTCCTCATTGAGAATTAATTTTTAAATAAAAAAATCTTACCGAACATAACCATTAGAGTCTTTTGAATCATTATTTCTACTACACATGATTTTATGTAACTTTTATATTTACAATTTAAATAACATAGTTACCTTATAATCCTATGGATAATAGTAATTTATTCATGATATAATAATAAATTTACTTAAATATTGTAATTATTGATGATAGAAAAATAATCCTTTGGGATGTTAATCTAGGATTGAATATTTAGTTTATAATGAATTGAGGTACTTGAATGAATGATTATGGAAGTCATATCATTTTCAATGGAAAATACGAAATATATGGATTAATTGATTCATTAAAATATGTTAAAATTAAATTATATTTTATGTGTAATATGAAAATATTATTTTATATTTTTATTTGATTATTTTTATTTAACTAGAATTCAAATAATGGTAACATTGGTTACCTCTAAATTCAATATTCAGAGTTTATACATTAGGACCAGAAAGATTTAGTTTTTATGAATTTGATTGAGATAATTTATTCATCAATTTTTTTATTTTTTTCAATGATTAAATCACTACTAATTTATCAATTTTAGCATATTTTATTCCAAATTTCATTTATTTTGTGTATAGGGATTAAATATGAAAATTACATAATTTTATAATTTTGAAATATTTTAATCAAATTAGTATTTTTATCATTAACATATTAATATTGGACCATTTTTATAGGTTATTTATTATTGGATTATATGATTATAAGGATTCAAATTATTCTTCTGAACAAGGATTTAAATCAATCATTTAATATCCATACGAAATCATTCCTGTTTAAATAATTTTATGGATGATATTTTGGATACCTCCTCGGTAATTGAGTCTTTACTAATGAAAAATACCTTAAATTACGGAAATTAACACTTTATGTTAATGATGATTTTATGCTTTATTATACAGTTAAGTATAATATAGATACTCTACTATTAATGTGGAAACTTGTAAAATCCCAAGTAAGTAATGAATAATAAATATTTTTATCTATGTCTATTAATGAATTAGATAGTGTTTTAGAGGCTTGAAATGAAAATAAATCCATTCTTAAGCATGGAATACACTAATATTCTTAAAAGATTGTTTTAATGCCTTTTGATGGTAAACCCTTTTTAAATCAAACAGTTGACAATTTTATAATCAATATTTTTCAAAATAAAAATATTCATTATGATTGGGACATTGAAATTTACATTGGATAAATTTGTGGTATTTTTCTGACAATGTTCATTTTTTAATGAATAGTGAAAAATACTGCATTTTACATCAAAACTGCTTTTTCTTTTAATTTAATTATATGGTTAGATTATATTTTTAATTTGTATTAAAGTTTAATCTGAATATATTTTTACCATTTAATACCATGGTGGTCATTAGGATTAATTTCACTTTGAAATTAGTCCTAAACTAATGCCAAACTTTTCCTAGATATTGTTTCAAAAAAAACCCTTATTTGTTTTGACAACGACAATTATTTTTAAATCAATTATTGAAATTTATGTGTTTTGAATTTGGTAAAATTGATTAAATATTTGGAATCAGAAGGTCCAAATTATGTAATTAAGACTCTTTTGTTTTTGGACATTATGAATAGTAACGACGGTAATTATCTTTATTTATATTGATTAATGAGTAAACGGGTAGTTAAGGATAATAACATAATATCATAATAAGAAAAAAAGACACCAAAATGTTTCCTAAGGCTACTGGTTGTCTCAGGGCCGACAATGGGATGCCTTGTTTTAAACTTGGGGGCCCTATGAAATCACATTTGTGAGAAAGTGACTTTTTTCCTTTTTATTTTTTAAAGAATGTTAAATGTAACAAAGAATGTATCACCTAAGTAAAATATTTTTAATTTTGTCTACATAAATGATCCTTTGGACAATAAGTATTCATTGAAATGATAAAAATATTTTCTACATCATAGTATTTTTTTATAATTTTTAGAAATTAAATATATTAAATTATTTATGACATCATAATGATGCAGCGATGACCTCATTATTTGACAATTTAAATAAAATGGAAAGATAATGTAAACTCTAAGACCTAAACATGTCCAAAACATAGTGGGTGGTTATATTTCGAACCCTTATCACCTTATCCTCGAATTATATCAGTGTTGGACCTTAAAAATCCGAAACCCATTTTAAAATAATGTAACATTTCTTTACTTTCCATGAGTGCCCCTCCTCTCCTCTTATAAAAGGCCCCCACCTCTACCTCCTTACCCACAATCCCAAAGCCTTTGGCTCGGAAAACCCCTGCCCATTTTGTCTCTCCACTTCCCTCTATTACTCCTTTAAGCCTCACTTTGGGTAGAAGTCTTCCCAAGAAATCCTTTGAGCTCAAAAAAAGGGAGTTACCCGATTTTAAGGTAATGTATTCACTTGAGTCCTTTTGTTTTATTTTGCTTCTCCAACCCCTTAAACTCTTTTTATTCATTTCTTTTGTAAAAAATCCAGTATCTTAAATATACTATGATGTTGTTATAATAAGGATTAGGGCAACACTTACACACAGACTACATCTAATGGTTATATAACATACTGTTTCCATGGATGGCGAATTTATGCCTCCCGAAACGATGATTATTCAACATTATTTTAACACCTTCAAAGGTGTCCATTAAGATGTCACTATATTTATATATGATATAAAATATGTTTATGTTTTCTTTAAGCTTCTGTATTTTTCATTTTGGGCATACCTTTAGGGTTTCCATTATGGGTAAATGCGATATCTTCATTTAAGGAAGTGTGGACTACCGCCCCCTCAAAGTGATTTGATTCGTTAAATACCATATGTGGGACGTATAATGGATGGAACTATGATATTATATATGATATTATACTGGAATTATAATATACCGTAATATCATTATGATTCCATTCTATAAAATACGAAATAGAAATGAAAGTAGCGTTTATGCGTACGTACGGCTTACCGTCTCCATGAACGGTGCATTTCATTTCTTACCTCTAAATGATTATGTAATATTATAAATTCATGAATGTACTGGATATATATGACATATATTATATCTACATCAATAATACCATTCTGGATATAATGGATACATGAACAACTTATAATTATAAAGGGATTTTTTTTTTACTCAAGTACCAATGATCGTTAAAACGCTTGTTATTAACTAAAATAATTACATAGTGTTCATGACATGGAAATAAGTGATAAAAGGAATAATGAACTTCAAAAAGGTTCTTAAACAAGTAGAAATTAACTCAAGTTTATTATTTAGGATATTAAAGAACGACCGAGTCAAGTCGGACCCGAGCTATGGGACTTCGTCTCAATCTCCTTTCCTTGAGGCATATTTTGTTTTATACTCAACCTTATTTTATACGGTGTATACACCCCTTTGACTTTTACGTTTATTCAGAAGGAATATTTTTTATATGAATCATTTACTAAGCGAAAAATGGGAATGTTTTTTCGTACGTATGCGGCAACAACGACTTCTCAGCCGTCGTGACCATTATTTGAGTTTCGGCTTCCTCTACAAGCCATACCTTCTTTTTAAAAGAAAAATAAATACCCTCTTATAATTTTCTTTTATTTTGGTATTTAAAATGGTTTTCATAATTTTTTTATATCAATTTGTTGTATTGATATCTTGTGATTGAAAGGTGGTAATGTTATGATTCTGTTATGCTTGTTTTATGTGATACGATTATGTTGAGGTTCTTGGGAATTATTATGAAGACGGGTGGTTCCATGATAAACTAACGGTGGGTGAGACCGATATATCTCTCCAATGCATTGGGTAACATGAAGGAGTGAAACATTAAGGTTACTCCGAAGATATTTAGGGAATATACTGTGATGGGTATTCCAAACGTAACCAAGAGGGTTACTCCCTACGTAAAAATGTTATGAATGCCTCAAGTTACCTTTATGTATTATGATTTTTATGATTTATTCATGATTTGATGAGGTATATTTAAGTGCTTAGGTTTTATGGGTAATGTATGATTTCATTCTTATGTATATATGTACCCATGTTTCCTTTCCATATTTTTATATCCCTTACTGAGATTTTTATGCTTATCCCAAGTTTCTTGAAATGTTTTTCATAGGTCAAGGGAAAGGTAAATGATATGATGATAGTTTCAAGGAATTGTCAAGAAAGAATCTATGTTTTATTTTAAATATGATTCCATTGATGGGAAAGAAGAATACTATCATTATTTAACCACTTTGTTTATATGTGGAATGTAATGAAAGTTTTATGATCTAATTCTCTAAAACTCTAAAACCGAAAAGATCCTCAATGTGTAATCTTGTAATAACTCAAGATTAAGTAAGTTTTAAGTATGGGGCCTTATAGTTGGTATCATAGGTCAGTTTAGATAACTTTAGGATTTATAATTCTATTAAATGATTATCCAAAAAAAATTTATGGTCAAATTGAAGTGATATAGTATTTGAAGATTACCATGTTGCTTCATCTAAGACATGTTTGTTCATAATGGTTTTCCTCAGAGGAAACAGGGAAGCAGTGCTAGGAAGGCATGCAAGAGGAGATAACCTTCTGAATCAGCATCCTGAGATGGTCGGAATTGGAACTGAATAGTTTTTTGCAGTAATGGCGCAGTTGACTTAAGCAATAAATGGTGGTGGTATCCATGCACGAGATCAGCCAGATCAACCGCAGAGGATCATGTCATTGGTGGAACATTTCATGAGGCAACATCCCCCATCATTCAGAGGATCATCTGACCCTGTGTTAGCTGAAGGGTGGATTAATGCACTGGAGATGATTTTCGATGTCATGGGGTGTTCAGAAAATCAAATGTTTAGTCTTGTTATTTACCGTTTTGTGGGTGAGGCAGATTAGTGGTGGTCTATGGTTAAAAATATCAGGGATGACGATGAGATTAATGCTCTTGATTAGGATGAATTCAAAGGTATGTTTCTTGAGAAGTATTTTCCTAAGGCTGTTCGACTTATGATGTAAAATCAATTCTTGGAATTGAGGCAAGAGGAAGAATCAGTGGCCGCCTATGAAGAAAGGTTCACTCGATTGGCATGGTATGCTCCAAATTTTATCCGACACCTTGATAGTAAAATCAATCATTTTTACTCAGGATTAAAGCAAAAATATTGAAGGCCATTATCTTCTCGTGAGTTTAAAAGTTATGAAATTCTTGTTTGATGTGCTGAGAATGTGGAAATGGAGTTTGCTGATGACCAAGTGTTCTATAACATCCAACAGAAGAAGAGACCGAGGTGGCAGGAGAAAGGTAATAATTCTTCAAAAAATTCTGATGGTAAGAAATCTACGTTTCCAGTTTGTGATAAATGTGGAAAAAAGAATTCTGGGGAATGTATTCTGAATTCTGGAAAGTGCTATCGATGTTTTAAGATGGGACATAAGGCTCATTATTTCACTGAAAAAGATAAGGGTGATGGTAAGACCAAAATTTATTTATAGTTAGTGAAATGTTATAAGTGCAATGAGATGTGTCACTGTGAAAATGAGTGTTTGACAAAGAGATTGAGTGATGGGAAGCAGTTAGTCTACAAGTATAAAGGGGTGATGAAATCCTTTGCAACTACTTCAGCAGATGTCGGGCCGTCAAATAAAGTTGTATCAGGTACTTTTTTTGTTTTTCCAGATTATGCCAGTGTTTTTTTTTTGATTCGTGGTCTACACATTCTTTCATCTCTGAAAACGTTTCTAGTAAAATGGGAATACTATCTCAAGAAATGACTCCTGAACTTGTGGTAAAGACACCTGGGGGAAATTTTGAGGCAAAAAATAATTTATAAGAATATTCCTATCCTTATCTGTGCAAAGAACCTACTTGCAAACCTTATTTTTCTACCTCTAGTGGAGTTTGATGTTATCCTGGGTATGGATTGGCTCTCTATTTACCATGCTACGATTGACTTTAGAGCTAAAGAAGTTTCTTTTTAGAAATAATTTCAATTTGTTTAGAAGAACAAACTCTTACTTTTGATAACATATCAAGAGGCCTAGAAAGTTGTAAAAGATGTAAATGAATGTTACCCAGCACACATCGTTGAAAATAAAGGAACTATTCGAATTAATGATGTGCCAGTGGTAAATTAGTATCCTGATGTTTTTCGTGATGAGTTTCCTAGAATAATACCAGATCCGGAAGTTGAGTTTACTATTTACATAGTTCCAGATGCTAAGCTAATTTAAAAACCCCCTTATCGAATGGCTCAAATTGAACTTTTAGAGTTGAAAGAGAAATTGCAAGATTTATTAGAGAAAGGTTTCATTCGACCTAGCACGTCACAATGGGGTGATCCTGTTTTATTTGTTAAAATGAAAGATGGTTCTATGAGACTTTTCATTGATTATAGAGCCTTGAATAACAACACTGTTAAGAAAAAATATCCTTTTCCTCATATCGATGATTTGTTTGATCAGCTCCAGGGAGCTCAGTTTTTTTCAAAGATTAACCCGAGATCGGGGTACCATAATCTGAAGGTAAAGGAAGAAGATGTTCCGAAGACTGCATTTCGTACAAGATATGGCCATTATGAATTTGTAGTAATGCCTTTTGGGCTAACCAATGCACCTGCTATATTCATGGACTTAATGAATAGAATTTTCCATGAGTTCTTCG
Source organism: Viscum album (assembly GCA_963277665.1). Lineage (NCBI taxonomy): Eukaryota > Viridiplantae > Streptophyta > Magnoliopsida > Santalales > Viscaceae > Viscum > Viscum album. The sequence goes on along the minus strand of OY728164.1, from coordinate 61,157,785 downwards.
ATAAGTTTGTGGTGGTTTTCATTGATGATATTTTGGTGTTTTCTAAAAGTAAATAAGAGAATGACAGACATTTAATGGTCATTTTGAAAACCCTGAAAGAAAAGAAACTGTATGGAAAATTCAGCAAGTGTGAGTTTTGGTTGTAACAAATTTCTTTCCTTAGTCACATTGTTTCTAAAGATGGGATAACCGTTGATCCTGCAAAAACAAAGGTTGTTGAAGAATGGCCAAGACCCACAAATTTAACAGAGATTCATAGTTTCCTTGGTTTGGCAGGCTATTATCGAAGGTTTGTTAGAAATTTTTCACTATTATCTAGTCCAATGACTAAGGTAACTCGGAAGGGTGTTAAGATTATCTGGACAAAAGAATGTGATGATTGTTTTCAGGAACTGAAAAGAAGATTGGTGAATGCTCCAGTTTTGGCACATCCTTCAGGAATGGTGAGTTCGTTATATACAGTGATGCTTCATTGAAAGGACTTGGTTGCGTCCTAATGCAGAATGATCAGGTAATTGCTTATGCTTCACAACAGTTGAAAACTCATGAGGTAAATTACCCTACACATGATTTGGAAGTAGCTTCTGTTGTTTTCTCTTTAAAAATTTGGAGGCATCATTTGTATAGAGTAAAGTGTGAAATATATAAATATCACAAAAGTTTAAAGTATATATTAACTCAGAAATAATTGAACATGAGGCGAAGGATATGGCTAGAATTAATCAAAGGATTATGATTGTACAATTCATTACCATCCAGGAAAAGAAAATAAAGTGGTTGATACTTTGAGTCGAAAAAGTAATTCTTCATTAGCAATGTTGTGTTTGGAACGTGATCCATTGGTTAAGGATTTGATGAACTTTGGCATAGAAGTTGTTGGTGCAGGATGTTCTTCTGTTCTGTTTCAAGTATCAGTGAGATCATCTATATCAGATAGAATCAAGCAAGCACAGAAGCAAGACAGTGAGTTGTAGAAAAAGGTAGAGCTGGTTCAGAAAGGTAAGTTTCCTGAATTCAACATTGATAATGATTGTGTTTTGAGATTTGGGGAGAGATTGTGTGTGCCTTGTGATTCACAGTTGAAGAGAGAGTTGTTATGTGAAGCTCATAGTTCTCCGTTTTCAGTTCATCCAGGCAGTACTAAGATGTATAGAGATCTTTGAGAGTATTACTGGTGGGATGGAATGAAAAGTGATATTGTTGATTTTACTATGAATTGTTTGACTTGTCAATAGGTTAAAGAAGAGTGCCAGTTACCGAAAGGGATGCTTCAGCCTTTACCAGTTCCAGAGTGGAAATGGGAGAATATATCCATGTACTTTGTTTTGGGATTACCGAAGACATCTCGAGGTAATAATGCAATATGGGTTATTGTTGATCGCTTGACCAAATCAGATCATTTCCTTGCTATACAAGATATGTTTTCCCTAGATCAACTTTCCCATTTGTGTCTTAAAGAGATAGTCAGGTTACATGGAGTTCCCCTCTACATTGTATTTGCCCGTGATCCCAGGTTCACTTCTAACTTTTGGAAGGGCCTTCAGAAGTCGTTGGGTACTAAATTAAATTTTTGTATAGATTTTCATCCTCTATCAGATGGGCAGTAAAAACGAACAATTCAGAACTTGGAGGTTATGCTATGAGCATGTTCGATGGATTATCAGGGAAGTTAGGACCAACATCTTTCTTTGGTTGAGTTTTCATATAATAACAGTTTTCATTCCAGTATACAGATGGCACCATTTGAGGAATTAAATGGGAAGTGGTGTCTAACTCCAGCTTTCTGGGATGAAGTGGGTGAAAGGATGTTTATGGGACCATAATTGGTAGAAGAGTTGGGAGAAAATGTTCAGCTGATACAGAAACACATGAGAACATCTCAGAGCGGGCAGAAGAGTTATGCGGACAATAGGAGGAAGGATCTATCTTTTGAGGTAGGTGATCATGTTTTTTTTCAAAATCTCACCATGGAAATGTGTGATGCGATTTGGTAAGAAAGGAAATCTGGGTCCAAGGTTCATTTGACCATATGAAATTCTGGAGAGAGTTGGATTAGTTGTTTACCGAGTGGCTTTACCTCCGAGTTTATCTCAGGTACACAATGTTTTTCATGTTTCGATATTGAGAAAGTACATGCCAGATCCATCTCATGTTTTGAGTCCAGAGGTAGTTCAGCTGGAAGAGAACCTATCATATTGGGAACAACCGGTCCAGGTTCATGACCATAGGGAGAAAGTGTTACGGAATAAGGTGATTAATCAGGTAAATGTTTTTGTGGAAAAACCACATGATTTAAGAGGCAACATGGGAATCTGAAAATGCAATGAGGGATAATTACCTCCATTTATTCGATAAATAAATAAATTGAGGGGACAAAATTTTCTAAAGGGGGGAAGGATGTAACATCCCAAGTAAGTAATGAATAATATATATTTTTATCTATGTCTATTAATGAATTAGTTAGTATTTTAGAGGCTTAATATGAAAATAAATCCAATCTTAAGCATGGAATACACTAATATTCTTAAAAGATTGTTTTACTGCATTTTGATGGAAAACCCTTTTTAAATAAAAATTTTGACAATTTAATAATCTATATTTCTAAAAATAATCATATTCATTATGATTGGAACATTTAAATTTACATTGGATAATGTTTTGGTATTTTTCTGACAATGTTCATTTTTTAATGAATAGAGAAAAATACTTCATTTTACATCAAAAATGATTTTTAATTTAATTTAATTATATGGTTAGATTATATTTTTAATTGGTATTAAAGTGTAATATGAATATATTTTTACCATTTAATCCAATGGTGGTCATTAGGATTAATTTCACTTTGAAATTTGTCATAAACTAATGCCAAACATTTTCTAGATATTGTTTCAAAAAAACCCGCTATTTGTTTTGACAATGGAAATTACTTTTAAATCAATTATTGTAATTTATGTGTTTGGAATTTGGTAAAATGGATTACATATTTGGAATCATAAGGTCCAAATTATGTAATTAATACTCTTTTGTTTTTGGATATTATGAATAGTAACAACGATAATTATCATTAATTATCATGATTAATGAGTAATCGGGTAGTTAAGGATAATAAAATAATATCATAATAATAAAAAATGACACCAAAATGTGTCCTAAGGATACTTTTTGTCTCATGGCCGACCATGGGATGCCTTGTGCCAAACTTTGGGGCCCCATGAAATCACTTTTGTGAGAAAGTGACTTTTTATCTTTTTATTTTTTAAAGAATGTTAAATGTAACAAAGAATGTATCACCTAAGTAAAATATTTTTAATTTTGCCTACATAAATGATATTTTGGACTATAAATAGTAATTGGAAAGCTAAAACTATTTTCTACATCATAGTATTTTTTATATACCTTTTAGACATTAAATAAATTAAATTATTTGTGACATCATAATGATGCAGCGATGACCTCATTATTTGACAATTTAAATAAAATGGAAATATAATATAAAATATAAGACCTAAACATGTCCAAAACCTGTTGGGTGGGTATATTTAGAACCCTTATCACCTTATCCTCGACTTATATCAATGTGGGACCTTTAAAATCCGAAACCCATTTTAAAATAATGTAACATTTCTTTACTTTCCATGAGTGCCCCTCCTCTCCTCTTATAAAAGGCCCCCAACTCTACCTCCTTACCCACACTCCCAATGCCTTTGGCTCGGCCAAACCATGCCCATTTTGTCTCTCCACTTCCCTCTCTTACTCCTTGATGCCTCACTTTTGACATAAGTCTTCCCAAGGAATCCTTTGAGCTCAAACCAAAGGGAGTTACCCGATTTTATGGTAATGTATTCACTTGAATCCATTTGTTTTATTTCTCATCTCCAACCCCTTAAACTCATTTTATTCATTTATTTTGTAACAAATACAACATATTCAATATACTAGGATGTTTTTATAAGAATTATTCGAGCTACACGTACACACACCTACCCTTAATTGTTAAAGAAAATACTGTTTCTGTGGATGGCGAATTTATGCCTCCCGAGATGATGATTGTTAAACATTCTTTTAACACCTTAAAAGGTGGCCATTATGATGTCACTATATTTATATATGATATATAATATGTTTATGTTTTCCTTAAGCTTCTGTATTTTTCATTTTGGGCATACCTTTATGGTTTCCATTATGGGTAAACGTGTTATCTTCATTTAAGGAAGTGCGGTCTACCGCCCCCTCAAAGTGATTTGATTCGTTAAATACCATATGTGGGACGTATAAAGGATGGAACTATGATATTATTTATGATATTATACTGGAATTATAATATAACTTTATATCATTATGATTCCATTCTATAAAATATGAAATATAAATTAAAGTAGCGTTCATGCGTACGTACGGCTTACCGTCTCCATGAACGGTGCATTTCATTTCTTACCTCTAAATGATTATGTAATATTATAAATGAATGAATGTACTGGATATATATGACATATATGATATCTACATCATATATACAATTCTAGATATATTGGATACATGAACAACATGTAATTATAAAGGGCTTATTTTGGACTCAAGTACCAATGATCGTTAAAACGACCGTTATTAACTTAAATAATTACATAGTGTTCATGACCTGGAAATAAGTGATATAAAAGGAACAATGAACTAGAAAAAGGTTCTTAAACAAGTAGAAATTAACTCAAGTTTATTATTCAGGAGATTAAATAATGACTGAGTCATGTCAGACCTGAGGTATGGGACTTCCTCTCAATCTCATTTCATTGAGGAATATTTTGTTTTATACTCAACCTTCTTTTATATGGTGTATAAAACCCTTTGACTTTTACGTTTATTCAAAAGGAATATTTTTTATACGAATCATTTACTAAGAGACAAAAGGGAATGTTTTGTCGTACGTATGCGGTGACAACAACTTCTCCGCCGCCGTGACCATTATTTGAGTTTCGGCTTCCTCTACAAGCCATACCTTATTTTTAAAAGAAAAATAAATACCCTGTTTTACTTTTCTTTTATTTTGGTATTGAAAATGGTTTTCATAATGTTTTTATATCAATGTGTTGTATTGATATCTTGTGATTGAAATGTGGTAATGTTATGTCCCCTTTATGCATGTTTTATGTGATACGATTATGTTGAGGTTCTTGGGCATTATTATGAAGACGGGTGGTTCCATGATAAAATAAGGGCGGGTAAGCCCGATATAGCTCTCCAATTCATTGGGTAACGCGAAGGAGTGAAACTTTAAGGTTAGTCTGAAGAGATTTTGGGAATATACTGTGATGGGTATTCCAAACCTAACCAAGAGGGATACTCCCTACGTAAGAATGTTATGAATGCCTCAAGTTAACTTTATGTATTATGATTTCTATGATTTATTCATGATTTGATGAGGTATGTTAAAGTGATTATGTTTTATGGGTAAAGTATTATTTCATTCTTATGTATATAAGTACCCATGTTTCCTTTCCATATTTTTATATCCCTTACTGAGCTTTTTATGCTCATCCCAAGTTTCTTGAAATATTTTTCACAGGTCAAGGGAAAGGTACATGATATGATGATAGTGTCAAAAAAGTTTCAAGAAAGAATCCCTGTATTATTTTAAATATGTTTCCATTGATGGGAAAGATGAATAATATCTTTATTTAACCACTTTGTTTATATGTGGAATTTAATGCAAGTTTTATGATCTAATTCTCTAAACTCTAAACCCGAAAAGATCCTCAATGTGTAATATTGTAATAACTCAAGATTAAGTAAGGTTTAAGGCTGGGGCCTTATACAACTGGATGCTTGAAATTGGGGGAAATTTAGGAATCATTCTTCTAGACAGATTTTGACTACATATATGTGTTGTAAATTACTATAGATATTTAAAATTACAATATCATATGGAGGGTAAATAAGAAATCTATTTTTCAGAATATTTTAATAAAAAACTATCATAAAATTTGGTCATGACTTGAGATAAACAAGAAATATAAATGTGTGAGAAGGTTGAGAAGATTAATATCCATGTTGTAATTCTTTATCTTTAATTTTTTTAAGGTTTTATTCTAAATTTTAATTATAATTAATTATACAATTAACTAAATTATTTCATGTACTCCAATAATTCTCTATCCATTCCAAGATTATTTTCCTTTTTATTTTCCTTCTTAAATTAATCTTCAAATTTTAAATTTTCTTCATTTATATATAGTTATTATTATTATTTTAGTTGTTAATTTAACATTTATATTATATTTATTTTCTTGTTTCATTTATAAAATTATTATTGTTAATATTCGATTTTATTATCTTTTTTTTGTCTCTCACTATTTATCTGATCATCCACCATTATTTTATTTATTAATATATTTCCCCACACACCATTATTATTATTATTATGTTCTTTTCTATTTTGATTTTTTATTTAATTCCTCTCTTCTTCCTCAAAAAATTGATCTCTTACTTTCTAAAAGTGAGTGACTAGCCTGGAGTCTTGGCCTGGGGAGTTCATGTTGTTGTGGAATTTTCCATAAAGATTGTTCTATATTTTTTTGATGGTCTTAGTTGAATTATTTTTTAGGATAATTTCTCTGTTTTGGTAACTACCCAATAATGACATGTAAATCAGTTTTTTTATATTTTTAATTTAAATATATTTTACCTATTTATATTGTTTAACTCTTTATATCAAGGTGTTCAGCTACTCAATTGATGAAACAACATCGATAGAGATGGGACCTGGATGATGGAACACAACGAACAAGGTGTTTCAAAAATATAAAATATAGAGTGGGGGTATTATGTTTTCATATGTTCTCAATGATTCAAAAATTTATAATTACATATTAGTAATTCAAAGATTAGATTTTATTTTTATATTTTCAAAAAAATCAAAAAACCAATGTAAAATAATGACTGAATACAAAATGAAGAACATGACAATGTAAATTCATCTATATTTCTTTATATTTAGATAATAATTTTAACAAACATATTTAATTTTAATTTAATTTTTAAAAGAAAAATAATAACCAAAATATATTCATCAATTATTTGATTATATAATCAAAACCACTAATGGAATTAGCATATGTGATTTAAATAAGTTAGTTGAACAAACATTAGAGGCTATTTAATTGAGATAACCCTTTTCATCCATTATTATGTCCTAGGAAATAAATATTACTTATTTACATTCCTTATGATAGGCATGAGTCATCCGGTTACTACTTACACCTCTCGTTATCAATCCATCATGTTGATAATTGAGGTACAACAGATGTTCCAAGCTTCATTTTTTTGGAATGGCCACTAGGTTTATGAATGTGTGTTTATGATAATTAATTTTTTTTATTAAAATGAAATAAACCTGTTATGTGTGAAAAATATTAGTTGACTAATCAATTTTGGTTCCCAACATAGTTTTCAACTCGCAACCATATTTGGAATTTCTATAGGCTTGTTGATTTTACGTCTCCTGATATTGAAATGAGAAATGAAAATATGGTGGATTGATGAACATTGGAAATATAATCTCAAATAGACCATGTTGGACTCCATAGAACCATATTAATGTTTATTTATTTTCATTGTTCTTATTTTCAACAACCTAGTAGATAACTTTATTCTCTCACATCGAAGCCATAATTTCGGATTCCTCATGATTACTCAGATTATATGAATAGATTTAATATATTGTATTTGATTTAAAGTCGATCAAATGATATGATATAGAAGGTATAATCTCCCCATTTATAGACTCATACCATCACTATAAATATAAATCTTCTTTCATATTGGGATATTATAATGTGTTCATATAGAACTCTATCTCAGATCTAGTGGTACATGTTTTTTTTACAAAACTAAATGATAGGATTATGACTCAAAATATTATTTATAATCCTCTCCTTGATTTGATACCGAGAAAACTGGATATAAGATATTTGGTACTCTGGCAGGGTAACTCTAACTATTCATAGTAATCACTATATAGAAGACCTGTGAGATACAATATTATGATTTAAATTATGTTTTTTTAGTTTATTACGTCATAAATAATTTTTACAGAATATGTTTACATTTAAATTATTCAATTTCGAGTATATTCAATAATAATTACTAGTAATTATGTTTTAAATCCTTATTTATACATGTTATATATTGTTATTATTGTTTTAATTAATTTCCATTAATTTGAATATATGTTTATGATAGTATCTTTTTGTGTGTTTTATCTATATTATTATGCCATTAAGATTTGTCACTATTGCATTTAAATATATAAAAATTTATTATCTTTTGTAACTATGTATATGTGGACAATGGAAAACTAGCTATGACATAGTTAGTAAAATGATTGACATACCTTCAATTAGTTTAGACTCATACGACAAACCTTTCATGATCTCATAGAATGGTAAGGTTTTATTCATGACCTAATATTTTTAATCAATTGAATAATATTATTCCACATTGATATTTAGTGGGATATCTACATTAATAATATTCTCTTAATAATTTTCCCATTATTTGAAATGTTAAATAGGACATGGTACCATTCCAAAAACCATACAAATCCATCATTTACCATGCCCATGATTTCAATACACAACATTCTAAGGTCTTTCATGGAACTTGTTGACCTCAAAATGATATGGACTATGTGGAAATAAATGTTTTATTTTTTTAATCGTAAAGATGTTGACAAAAAATACTGAATCTAAAAGTGTTCTAGATAAATGGGGACATCATACATTGGTTTAGAGTTATGGATCATACTAGATGATTAGTTGTTCTCTCATGGGTGTCCTCGAAGGGCATTAATATTTGAGATATCTTCAAATAAATGGTATATCTCAATCAGCCATTGTAATTTTATATAGTTTTGGATGTAATCCCAGATAGTATCTTTATACTCTTCAATTTTTATTAATATGACATATGTTTCTCTGATTATAGTATATAATGACGCTAAAAATATATTGATGTCCACAAAAATACTACAAACCACAGTTAAATAGTATTTATATAAATTAAATATACTTGTTATTTTGATGTTCCATGAATGGGACATCCTCTTTAATATATAATAGAGGTGGGAATTTTAGTTGGTATTTACTAAGCATTTATCACTCTATTGAGTGGAAAATCAAGTTCTACTATATAAACTACATCTGATGGAAATAAGAGTAATCTAGTGTCATGGTGTAGAGCTAGTCCATGATAGTGAAGTAGAGTATAATAAAATTTTATTTCACTATCAGTGATCCATAGATCATCAACTGGGGGTTGTTTATATACTCTATTAATTATTATTATCAACCTATAATAAGTTCCATTAATGTTGTAATGAGTCACATATCTAGCAGTTTTGAAAACAATCATTGATAAGGAGGATAAGATAAAAATAATATGGAGTAAATGGTTTGACTTTCATTATCATCATTTGAATCATAAAGGTGTTAAACCATAGGGACCATATTGTCGATGTATGTCATGATGGGTACACCACATGGATCATAATGTTGTTGATAACAGAAATGCTCTATATAAAATTATTTGTATAATATTCATTACATATACATTATTTTGTAAATTTTTTTCAATTGGGGTTTCTAATATTTTCAGGTCTAAAAATGTATTTGTTTGACCTATATAGAATTTCATGTTATCTTCTGAGTTTGTCTCTCGTAATACACTATTTTAATGGTAGGTGGACTATCTCTATTGATTCCATGAGTTTATAATTATCTACAATGGTCGTGGAAATCATTTGAAATTCAATATTTTTTATTGAAAACCCAATGATGTAATTATAATCATGGACTAGATAGACATCATCAGAGATCACATTTATTTCTATTATAGACTTTCATCATTCAAATTTCAAAATGGAAATAGTTTTATGATTATTACATATTCAGAACTAGGATTAAGAATAGTTGGATAAAAATTTAGTTATATATAAATGAAAAAAACCATGACCGATGTTTTCATAATTTAATGAATATGAGTGAAAACCCTCTCAACTCATCCTCCAATGGTGGATATATATTCTGCAATTATTCTCAAAGACATCACATGAATTCTAAATTATAGAAGAGTTCAATTTGAGATTAAAAACTTTACAAAATTCATCACATTAGGAATTCTGAAATTATAAAGATCAAAATTTTATATATGTTCTCAGGTTAAAAATTGATTCCATAGTGATGATAGATTTTATTAGGATACATTCATCACAATGGAGAGAACATTTATTGTTCTCTTAAAAGGAGGTTAATGTTAGATCAAGGATATTCATTTCTAGAAATCGAGTATGGTCTAATGTTTTTTTCAATACACGTTGGTTTGATCAAGGAAATTGAAAGACTAGTTATATTACGTTATAGGTTGAAGTAGGTTCTTTTGGTGACATAATTTCCATGTGATTGCATAATTTTTGGACGTGAAATCAAATATTTTTTTGAAAAGGAAATTTTTTTGCATTGGAGAACACTTTTATCATACCATGATTGACAGATCACGAACCACATCTCAGGTCTGTGGAATGGCATTGAGAAACAACAATGGTATGTCTTCTGCAAAACGACTCTATATAGACAGCGATACCGGGTATTCATTCCTCATATGGGATATTGTTTGTGAGATACATGTAGTTTTCATAATGAAAAAAGTTCATTAGAGGAATGTAATTTTTAGCTAAGAAGAGGATATACGTTTTTGGAATAGATTAGTTATCACAAAAGAGGGGTGGAAGTATGTGGACTGCATAGTAAATATGGTTCACATAAGGGGAAGTACACGATTATTTATGTAAAACAAAGAAAGTTTATATAAAATGGATTATCAATATTTCAGGATATATTATCCTTTATAAGGAGAACCAATCCCTTCATGACGTACAAAGAGTTTGATTATAGATCTTGCTGAAATTTTGTAAATTCTAGAGTAGTTCATGGGAAGAAAACACCACGATGGAGAATAATGTCATGAGAGTAATTTCATGAAAGGAAAAGTGGTCCCCAAGAACAATTCGTAGAGAGATTATTCTATATTCTGAATCCTCCAATGAAAGAAGGCTCTACATAGGAAGTTTTCATCCATATAAGAAGTGATGGTTTACTAAGTAAGTGTTTATTTACATGAGGAGATACGATTCCCGGAAGTGGAGTTAGTCTATAATGGAAAAACAATAAATGGAGAAGGGGTGGATTGTGAAGGATGTTTGTTTGCAGTAGAAGTATTGGTCTGTAGAAGAAGAGATGGTCCTTGAAAATGGAGGTAGTTTTGATAAGAATATGTTGTCCCTAAAGAACTCACACCACATGTGTAACATTCCAGAATGACAAATGGTTAAATGATTAAATGATATTACTCATGTCACAAAGGTGAGCCTTCCTTTTTTGGGAGCCTAGTAGATTATAACTCCATAATTCTGAATTCTTGACTTAGTGTATATATCAAAATGAGTGATCTTCTCATATGTTTTTTAGGGTTTGTGTATGTGGAAAAAATACACTAGAAAGGACATGTGTTGTCCTCTAGGGTCTTTCATTAGTCAAAAGTCATGTATGGGCATGTGGTTGGGCCCTAGGATGGGGACAACAAGTCTCTAGGGAAAATTGTTGTACTGGGAAGGCTAGGGCCAGATGACCATGTTAATGGTGGGGAGTATGTGCTGTCATCGGTACTTAATTTTCACATTAGGTATCATAGGTGATAAATAGCTTTAATTGTGGGGCACTACCTAGGATGAGATATAGGGCACAAAATGATGATGTTGTGCTCTAAATGGGGTGAATGTAACTTACTAGAATGATAAATTGTTAAATGATTAAATGATATAACCAATTTCAATATGGTTCACCATTCTTTTTGAAATCCTAGATAATTATAAATCCAATGTTAAGGGTTTGTGGCATGAACTAGTTATCAGGAACGGTGACCTCTAGGTTGTTTCCCAGGGTACATGGGTGTCTGGACAAATCACACTGGAAATGAGATGTGATTGTCTTTGGGGAATGTTCCTAGTCATATGATTCTTTTTGGCATGTTTATGGGGCCCATGATGGGTTCCATGTGTCTATGGGTCAACTGGTGGTACCTAGCAGGCCAAGGCCTAGTGGCCATTATAATGGTGGGGTGTATGGCTATTCATCAGGACCCAGTTGTCACAACGCGTTGTAGTGTAGTTGGATGAAGAAGGCAAGTCTGTGGTGGAAAAGTTCATTCTTTAATAATGCACAGAAGAGTAGATTACATCTATGGTTAAAAATGGTACATCAATAGAACATTTATATAAAATTGGAGATGCATAATTTCATGAAATTTATGTGACAAAAAAGTCTATATGCAATATTTTTATTTGTCTCAAGGAAGTGATCTAGAGGAGTTGATGGAATTTTAACTTAGGGTTGTAGAGAGCTATATTTAAAATATGGTAATGGTTCTATTCCTAACAGGAAGTGACTATGTCTAAACTATTAATGTAACATCCCAGGTAAATAAAGAATAAAAAATTTTCATATTTATTAATATTTGATAATTAAATATTAATTTTACATTAAAGGGGTTGCAATGTTCGATAGCGTACCTGATACGCAACAAAGAGTTTCTTTGAAATCTTACATTGCACACTAGTAATAAAATAATATTATTTTAAATGGTAGTCAACATGTAGCTGTTGTATTGGCTGGAATTAATATAAATAACTAAAATATGATTATTTATGTTTTTTAAATGTTTTTACATTTATCCAATAAAGGATAAAGGCTTAAAATACGAAAAGAATTCAATTTTAGGCATATGTACTCTAATTTTCACTAAAGGACCACTTTTCACCTTTTGATGGAAAAACATCATTAAATATAGTTTTGGTCACACTTATAAATTCTATTGGACCAATTAAAACTCTTCTTTAGAATCGGGACATAAAAATTTACTTTGTGTAAATTTTTGGTATTTTTCCGATAAAGTTCATTTTTTAATTAATAGTGAAAAATGTTGTATATTAATTCAAAACCTCTTTTTTATCTAATGTATTTATATGATTATATTATCTTTTAAATTGGTTTTAAAGTGCAATTATAATATATTTTTACCATTTAATCCAATGTTGGTCATTGAAATAAATTTCACTTTGAAATCGGACTTAAACTAGTGTCAATCTTTTGATACATTTGGTTTCATAAAAACACGCTATTTGTTTTGAAAGTGGGAATTAATTATTAAATTAATTAATAAAACTTATATTTTTTGAATTTTTTAAAATAGACATCATTTTTAAATTTGGAATATCAAATATATATTTGGGTGAATATTTTTTATTTTTCTGAAAAACCTTAATTTTTGATGAATAGTGAAATCAGAAAGTTAAATTTACAAAAACTGATTTTTCTTTTAAATGGAACATTACCTCTTCTATAATTTGAATTTAAAAAATCCAATATAAATGATTTTCATTATTATGTAAAATGTGGTTCAACGGGATGAAAATAAATTTTGCTGAAAAGTGACTTTTATGTTTTATTAATCACGATTAATGGTAATTAGTGTGATTTAAGGTAAAAATGATATTATAACAAAATTAAAATATCTTTACACTTTTCCTAACCCTATTGGATGAGTCCTGGAAAATGATGACAACCCATGGGTCGATTTTTGGTACCCCATTGAGAAACATGGGAAAGATAATGACATTAATGCCTTTTATTTAAAGTAAAAGTAAAAATGACACAAACATGTATTGTTTTACTAAATCAATTATTACATGGGTTTATACAAGTACTATTTTTGAAAATAAATATGAATTAAAAAGATAAATATATTCCTTACATCATATTATTTTTTTTATAATTTTTATATGTTAAATAAATTAAATTATTTATGACACCATGATGATGCAGCGATTACCTCATTATTTAACGAATTAAAAAAATGGAAGGATAATGTAAAATCTAAGACCTACACAAGTCAAAAACCTATTGGATGGGTGTATTTCGAACCCTTATCACATTATACTCGAAACACATCATTTTGGGACCATTAAAAACCGAAAATCATTTGAAAATAAAGTATCATTTTATACCTTTCAGAGAGTGCCCCTCCTCTCCACTTATAAAGGGCCCCCACCTCTACCTCCTTACCCACACTTCTAAATCCTTTGGCTCGACCAATATCTGATCATATTGTCTATACACATCCCTCTCCTCATACTAGAAGCCTTACCTTAGGCAGGAATCTCTTCAAGAAACCATTTTGGTTCAAACCAAAGGGAGTTACCCGATTTTAATATAAAGTCTTCTCTAATGTTCTTTTGTTTATTTTGCTTCTCCAACTCCCTAAACTATTTTTATTCATTTATTTTGTAACAAATATAGTATCTTCAATATACTAGGATGTTTTTATAAAAATTATTTGAGCTACACTGACACAAACCTACATCTAATGGTTAAAGAACATACTGTTTCTGTGGATGGTGATTTTCTGCCTCATGAAACAATGATAGTTCAATATTCTTTTGACACCTTAAAAAGTGGCAATTAATATGTCACTAAATATATATATGATATATTATATCTTGATGTTTTCATTATGCTTCCGTATTTTTCATTTATGGCATACCATTATGGTTTCCATTATTGGTAAACGCGATATCTTCATTTTAGGAAGTGCGGACTATCACCCCCTCAAAGTGATTTGATTTGTTAACGCCATTTGTGGGACGTATAAAGGATGGAGTTAATGTTATAATATTTTATGTTATTATGTAATTATAATATAACCTTATATCATTATGATTTTACTCCATTAAATACGAAATATAATTGAAAGTAGCATTCTCGCGTACGTACGGCTTACCGTCTCCATGAACGGTGCATTTCATTTCTTATATCTAAATATTATGTACTATTATAAATACATGTATATTAGGGATATATATTATATATATGATATCCAAATCATGAATATCATTATGGATATAATGAACCATTGACCACCTAAAAAACATGTAATTGTTAGATGTCCATTTTTGACTTATGAACCAGATATCAAAAAAATGAACATTATTAACTTAAATGATAACATAATGATTATGACATGGATATAATTAATATATAAGGAATATTAAGATCAAAAAAGGTTCTCAAGCAAGTAGAAATTAACACTAGTTTATTATTCAAGAAATTAAAGAGCAATAAAGTCACGTCGGACACGAGGTAAGGGATTCGTCTCAATATCCTTTCATTGAGGCATATTTTGTTTTATACAGAACTTTCTTTTATATGGTGTAGAAACCCCTTTTACTTTTAAGTTTATTCAAAAGAAATATTTTTCTATGGAGCGTTTTACTAAACGAAAAAAAGGAATGATTCTTTTAATGTACGTTGTGACAACAACCTTTATTCGCCGCCGCGATAATTATTTGGTCTTTGGCTTCCTCAGTAATCTATAATGTTTTTAAAATGAAATAAATGACATATAATCTTTTATGTATTTTGGTATTGGAAATGGTTTTTATAATGGATTTGTTATGTCAATATATTTAAGTGATCTATTGTGATCAAAGTGTGGAAATTTTTTCTTTACATTATATTTGTTTTATGTCTTATGATTTTATAATGATACTTGTATATTTTACGAGTGCTTACGTGATAAACCATATGACGGGTGGTGACATGAATACTAGGATGGGTGGTTACATTATAACCTCTAATGCATTATGTATGGAATTTGGTCGTATGGCTATAACATTAAGTGATATGTGTGGAAGTAGACCGTATGGTTATTCCATTTAAGTATGTTTATGTCCCAAGATACCTTTATATGTTTTGTGTTCTTTATATAGAGTTTATGGTAATTTTTTGGTTACAAAAGGGTAAATAATGATCTTTTATTCAGTGAAGAGTTTTTACTACCTCATAAAGGTGAAAAGTATTACTTTTATAATGTATTCATGGTTTACTTATGGTTTTGAAAAAAAACTAACAGTTTTAATTCCTTATGTATCCTTTACTGAGCTTTTTATGCTCACCCCAAGTTTTTTTGAAATGTTTTTCATTGGAATTAATATGGATTAGGGTCAAGGATGGGATCAAGGGAAAGTCATTCTATATAAAACGTGGAACTAGACATGATTCTTTTTAAGAGTTTTTATTTTTATGGAAACTTAGTAGAATTGTCTACTTTGTAATCTTTTGAGATGTAATAGTTATGATCTAATTCACTAAAATTCTAAAACTGAAAAGATCCTCAATGGAAATTATTCATTTAATTCAATATTATGTAATGTTTAAGGCCGGAGCCTTATAGTTGGTATCAAAGGTCGGTTTAAAGAACTATAGGAGTTCGAAAATTGTTAAATTATAAGTTAATTTATGGTATGATTGAAATGATATAGCATTTCATGATTACCATGTTGATTCACCTATGATATTTCTCTATTCAGAATGGTTTTCCAGAGAGGAAACAAAGATGCTATGTTGGGATGACATCCGGAGGAATACAACCTTCCAAATCAGCAACCCGAGATGGTTGGAATCGGAACTGAACAGTTTGTTGCAAAAATGGCACAGTTGACTCAGGATATAAATGGTGGTGGTATCCATGCATGAGATCACCCAGATCAACCACAGAGGAACATGTCAGTGGTGGAACATTTCATGAGGTAACATCCCCCATCATTCAGAGGATCATATGACCCTGTTCTAGCTGAAGTGTGGATTAAAGCGATGGAGACGATTTTTTATGTCATGGGGTGTTCAGAACATCGAAAGGATAGTCTTGTTGTTTACCTTTTTGAAGGTGAAGCTGATCAGTGGTGGTCGATGGTGAAAAATATCAGGGATAGTGAGGAGAGTGATGATCTTCACTAGGACGAATTCAAAGGTATGTTTCTTGAGAAATATTTTCCTAAGGTGGTTCGTCTTAGGATGGAAAAACAATTCCTAGAATTGAGGCAGGAGGATGACTCAGTGGCTACTTATGAAGAAAAGATCACTCGACTGGCAAGGTATGCTCCAAACTTCATACGAGATCTTGATAGTAAAATCAACCATTTTTACTCAGGGTTAAATCCAAACTATCAATGGGCTTTATCTTCTTGTGAGTTAAAAAGTTATGAAAAACTTGTTCGATGTGTGGAGAAGGTGGAAATGGAGTTTGCGATGATCAGGTGTTCTTTTACAACAAACCAAATAACAGGTGTAGTTGGCAGGAAAAAGGGAAGAATTCATCAAAGAAATAAGGAGGTAAGAAAACAAAATATCCATCCTATGAGAAGTGTGGTAAAATGCATCTTGGAAAATGTTTATCCAAATTTGGAAAGTGCTTCCGGTGTGGTAAGTCTGGTCATATTTCTCATAACTGTAAGGAAGATGAACAAGCAGACAATGAAAAGCCAGTGGTAAGATGTATTAACTGTAATGAAAGGGGTCATTATAAAAATGAGTGTCTAAGGAAGAACCCAATTGGGGGAAATTCTCCAGACTACAAGCAGAAAGGGGTGGTTAAATCCTATGCAACTACTTTAGCAGATGTTGGGCCATCGAATGAAGTAGTATCAGGTACACTATTTGTTTGTTCGGATTATGAAAATGTGTTGTTTGATTCAGGGTCTACAAATTCTTTCATTTCTGAGTACTTTTCTAGTAAATTAGAAATTCATCTGATGATATGAATCCTAAACTTATGGTAAAAACACCGAGAGGAAATGTTGAGACAAAAAGAAATTATAATAACCTTCTTATCCTTTTGTGCAGAAATAATCTACCAGCAAACCTTATTGTTTTGCCTCTAGTAGAGTTTGATGTTATTTTGGGCATGGATTGGCTTTCTGTTTATTATGCTAAGATTGACTGCAGAGCTAAAACGGTTTCATTTCAGAAAGATTTTCAGTTTGTGTACAAGAATGAACGCTTTCTTTTGATAACATATGAGGATGTTGAGAAACTATTAAAAGATGGAAATGAATGTTATCTTTCACATATCATTTAAAACAAGGGAACTGTTCATATTATTGATGTGCCAGTGGTAAATAAGTATCTTTATGTTTTTTCTAATGACTTTCCTGGTATTATTCATGATCGAGAAGTTGAGTTTACTGTTGATGTTGTTCCTGATTCTAATCCAATTTCACAACCCCCTTATCGATGTCTGAAGTTGAACTTTTAGACTTGAAGGAGCAATTGCAAGATTTATTAGAGAAAGGTTTCAATCATCCTAGCACATCACCATGGGGTGCTCTTATTTTATTTTTTAAAAAGAAAGATGGTTCTATGAGACATTTCATTGATTATATAGCCCTGAATAACATTACTGTTAAGAACAAATATCCTTTGCCTCATATCGATGAATTGTTTGATCAGCTCCAGGGGGCTCAGTTTTTTTCAAAGATTGACCTGAGATCGGGGTACCATCATTTGAAGGTAAAGGAAGCAGATGTTCGGAAGACCACATTTCGTACAAGATATGGCCATTATGAATTTTTAGTAATGCCACTTGGGCTAACCAATGCACCTGCTGTATTCCTGGACTTAATGAATAAAATTTTCCATGAGTTCTTGGATAAGATTGTAGTTGATTTTATTGATGCTGTTTTGGTGTTTTTTAAAAGTAAAGAGGAGCATTGAAGACATTTAATGGTTATTTTACAAACCTTAAAAGAAAAGAAATTGTATGGGAAAATCAGCAAGTGTGTTTTTTGGTTGCAACAAATTTCTTTCCTTGGTTATATTGTTTCCAAAGAAGTGATAACTGTTGATCCTGGAAAAACAAAAGTTGTTTAAGAATGGCCAAGATCCACAAATGTTACTGAGATCCCTAGTTTTCTTGGTTTGGCAGGTTACTACTGAAGGTTTGTTGAAAATTTTTCATGGTTATCTAGTCCAATGACTAACCTAACTTGGAAGGGTGTTATGTTTCTCTGGACAAAAGAATGTGATGATTGTTTTCAGGAGTTGAAAAGAAGATTGGTGAATGCTCTAGTTTTGGCACGACTTTCCAGGAAAGGAGAGTTTGTTATCTACATTGATGCTTCATTGAAAGGACTTGGTTGTGTCCAAATGCATAATGATCAGCTAATTGCTTATGCATCATGTCAGTTCAAAACTCATGAGTTAAATTACCCTACACATTACTTGGAATTAGCTACTGTTGTTTTCGCTTTAAAATTTTAAAGGCATTATTTGTATGGAGTAAAGTGTGAAATATATACCGATCACAAAAGTTTAAAGTATATATTCACTCAGAAAGAATTGAACATGAGACAGAGGAGATGGCTAGAATTAATCAAGTATTATGATTGTACAATTCTTTACCATCCGCGAAAAGCCAATAAAGTGGATGATGCATTGAGTCGGAAAAGTTATGCTTCATTAAAAATGTTGTGTTTGGATCGTGATCCTATGATTAAGGATTTGATGAAATTTGGCATAGAAGTTTTTGGTGCAGGATGTCCTTCTGTTTTGTTTGAGGTACCAGTGAAATATTCTCTATTAGACAGAATTAAGCAAGCATAGAAGCAAGACAGTGAGTTGCAGAAAAATATAGATCTAGTTCAGATGGGTAAGATGCCTGAATTCAACATTGATAATGATTGTGTTTTGAGATTTGGGAAGAGATTGTGTGTTCCTTGTGATTCACAATTGAAGAATGAGTTGTTATGTGAGGCTCATATTTCCCCATTTTCAGTTCATCAAGGCAGTACTAAGATGTATAGAGATATTCTGGTGTATTACTGGTGGGATGGAATGAAAAGAGATATTGTTTATTTTACTGTGAAGTGTTTGACTTGTCAGCAGGTTAAAGCAGAGCGGCAGTTACTGAAAGGGGTGCTTCAGCCATTAACAGTACCAGATTGGAAATGGGAAAATATATCATTGGACTCCATTATGTGATTGTCAAAGACACCTCGAGGTAATACTGCAATCTGGGTTATTGTTGATCGCTTGACTAAATCATCTCATTTCCTTGCTATATGAGATACTTTTTCCCTAGACCAAATTTCTCGTTTGTATCTTAAAAAGATAGTTAGGTTACCTGGATTTCCCCTCTCCATTGTATCAGATTGTGATCCCAGGTTTACTTCTAACTTTTGGAATGTCCTTCAGAAGTCGTTGGGTACTGACTTAAATTTTATTACATCTTTTCATCTTCAGTCAGATGGGAAGTTGGAATGAACAATTAAGACCTTGGAGGATATGCTACGTGCTTGCTCCATGGATTATCAGGGAAGTTGGGACCAACATCATTCTTTGGTTGAGTTTTCTTATAATAAAAGTTTTCATTATAGTATACAGATGGAACCATTTGAGGCATTATATGGGAAGCAGTGTCGAACTACATCTTTTTTGATGATGTGGGTGAAAGGAAGGTGATGGGACCAGAATTGGTAGAAGAGATGACAAAAAAAAGTTCAGTTGATTCAGAGACACATGAGAACAGCTTAGAGCAGACATAAAATTTATGCTGATAACAGGAAGAAGGATCTATCTTTCGAGGTTGGTGATCATGTTTTTCTCAAAGTTTCACCATGGAATAGTGTAATGCGATTTGGTAAGAAAGGAAAGCTGAGTCCAAGGTTCATTGGACCATATGAAATTCGGGATAATGTTGGATCAGTTGCTTATTGAGAGGCTTTACCTCCGAGTTTATCTCAGGTACACAATGTTTTTCATGTTTCGATGTTGAAATGTATATGCCAGATCCATCTCATGTTTTGAGCCCAGAGGTAGTTCGGTTGGAAAAGAATTTCTCTTATGAAGAACAACTAGTCCAGATTCATGACCATAGAGAGCAAGTGTTGCGGAATAAGATAATTCACTAGGTAAATGTTTTATGGAAAAACCATACGGTTGAATGAGGCAATGTGGGAATCTGAAAATGCTATGAGAGATAAATACCCCCCACTTATTTTAATAAGTGAATAAAATTGCGAGGAAGAAATTTCCAAAAGGGGGGAAGGATGTAACATCCCAGGTAAATAATGATTAAAACATTTTAATATTTATTAATATTTTATAATTAAATATTAATTTTACTTTAAAGGGTTGCTATGTTTGATAGCATACCCAATACACTACAAAGAGTTTCATAGAAATCTTACGTTGCACAATAGTAATAAAATAATATTATTTTAAATGGTAGTTCACACGTAGCCATTGTATTGGTGGGAATGAATTGAATTAACTAAAATATTATAATATATGTTTGTTAAATGTTTTTACATTTATCCAATAAAGGATAAAGGTTTAAAATATGAAAAGAATTCAATTTTAGGCATATATACTCTAATTTTCACTAAAGGTCCACTTATCACATTTTGATGGAAAGACATCATTAAATATAGTTTGGGTCACACTTATACATTATATTGGACTAAATAAAACTCTTCTCTATAATCGTGACATCAAAATTTACTTTGTGTAAATTTTGGGTATTTTTCCGATAATGTTCATTTTTTAATGAATAGTGAAAAATGTTGTATTTTAATTCAAAACCTAATTTTAATCTAATTTATTTATATGATTAGATTATATTTTGAATTGTTTTTAAATTTCAATTAGAATATATTTTTACCATTTAATCCAATGGTGGTCATTGGAATAAATTTCACATTAAAATCAGACTTAAAGCAATTTCAATCTTTTGATACATTTTGTTTCAAAAAAAACACGCTATTTGTTATGACAGTGGAAATTAATTATTAAATTAATTAATGCAACATATATCTTTTGAATTTTTTAAAATAGAAATTATTTTTAAATTTGGAATATCAAATATATCTATATTAGGGTGATGTTTTGGAATTTTTCTGAAAAACCTTAATTTTTTTTATGAATAGTGAAACCACAAAGTGGTAGTTACAAAAACTGATATTTCGTTTAAATGGAAGTTTACCACACATGTGATTTTAATTTCAAAAATCAAATATAAATGATTTTAATTATTAAGTAAAATGTGGTTTAATGGGATGAAAATAATTTTTGATGAATTGTAACATTTAAGTTTTATTAATCGCGATTAAAGGTAATTAGTGTGATTTAAGGTAGAAATGATATTATAATAAAATGAAAAAATCATTACAATTGTCCTAAACTTATTGGATGAGTCATGGGCGACCAATACAACCCATGGGTTGATTTTTGGGACCCCATGGAGCCACTTGGGTAAGATAATGACATTAATGCCTTTTATTTAAAGTAAAAGTAAAAATGACACAAACATGTATTATTCTACTAAAATAATTTTTACATGGGGTTATAAAAGATAGATTTTTTACTATAAAAAATAATTTGAAATATTAAAGTATTTCCTACATCATAGTTTTTTTATAATTTTTAGACATTAAATAAATTAAATTATTTATGACACCATGATGATGCAGCGATTACCTCATTATTTAACGATTTAAATTAAATGGAATGATAATTAAATATCTAAGACCTACACATGTAAAAAACCTATTGGATGGGTGGGTTTATAACCCTTATCACCTTATCCTCGAAACAAATCATTCTAGGACCATTAAAGTCAGAAACTCATTTGAAAATAAAGTAACATTTTATACCATTCCAAGAGTTCCCCTCCTCTCCTCTTATAAAAGGCCCCCACCTCTACCTCCATACCCACACTTTTCAAGCCTTTGGCTCGGCCAATCTTTGATCATTTTTCTCTCCACATAACTCTCCTCATCCTAGAATCCTTACCTTAGTCAGGATGCTCTTCAAGAAACACGTTTGGTTCAAACCAAAGGGAGTTACCCGATTTTAAGGTAAAGTCTTCTCTAACGTTCTTTTGTTTTATTTTGCTTCTCCATCCCCCTAAACTATTTTTATTCATTTTTTTGTAACAAATACATTATATTCAATATTCTACTATGTTTTTATAAGAATGATTCTAGCTACACTTACACACACCTACATCTAATGGTTAAAGAACGTATTGTTTCTGTGGATGGTGAATTTCTGCCTCACGAAACGATGATTGTTCAATATTCTATTAACACCTTCAAAGGTGGACATTAAGATGTCACTATATTTATATATGATATAAAATATGTTTATGTTTTCTATAAGCTTTTGTATTTTTCATTTCTGTCATACCTTTATGGTTTCCATTATGGGCAAACGTGATATCTTCATTTTAAGAAGTGTGGACTACCGCCCCCTCAAAGTGATTTGATTCTTTAATGCCATATGTGGGATGTATAAATGATGTATTTAATATTATTATATATGATGTTATACTGGAATTATAATATAACCTTATATCATTATGATTTCTCTCCATTAAATACGAAATAGAAATGAAAGTAGCGTTCATGCGTACGTATGGCTTACCATCCCATGAACGGTGCATTTCATTTCTTACCTCTAAATGTTATGTACTATTATAAATACATGTATATTCTGGATATATATAATATATATGATATCCAAATCATGAATATGATTTTGGATATAATGAACCTTTGACCACATAAACAACATGTAATTGTAAGAAGTCCATTTTTGACTTATGAACTAGATATCGACAAAACGATCATTATTAACTTAAATGATTACATAATTCATATAACAAAGAAAGAATTAATATAAAAGGAATATAAATCATTAAAAATGTTCTTACGAAAGTAGAAATTAACAGTAGTTTATTATTCATGAGATTAAAGAGCAATCGAGTCACGTCGTACACGAGGTAAGGGACTTCGTCTCAATCTCCTTTTATTGAGGCATATTTTGTTTTATACACAACTTTATTTTATATGGTGTATAAAACCATTTTACTTTTACATTTATTCAAAATGAATATTTTTCTACAAATCGTTTTACTAAATGATAAAAAGGAATGTTTTTTTTAACGTACGTGGTGACAACGACCCTTTTCCCCCGCCGCGAGTATTATTTGGTCATTGGCTTCGTCAATAAGTCATAATGTTTTTAAAATGAAATAATTAACATATAATATTTTATGTATTTTGGTATTGAGAATGGTTTTTATAATGGATTTTTTATGTCAATATATTTAAGTGATATATTGTGATCAATGTGTGGAAATGTTTTCTTTCCATTATATTTGTTTTATGTCTTATGATTTTATAATGGTACTTGGACATTTGACAGGTGGTTACGTGATAAACAATATGAAGAGTGGTGTCGTGAATACCAGGATTGGTGGTTATGTTATAAACTCCAATGCATTGGGTATTGAAGTCGGCTGTATGGCTATTCCATTAAGTGATATGTGTGGAAGTCGACTGTATGGTTATTCCATTTATCTATGTTTATGTCCCATGTTACCTTTATATATTATGTGTTCTTTATATGGGTTTTATAGTAATATTTTTGTTATAAAACGGTAAGTAGTGATCTTTTATTCAGTGAAGAGTTTTTACAACTTTATAAAGGTGAAAAGTATTACTTTGATAAAGTAAGCATGGTTTACATGTGGTCTGGAAAAAAACCAACAGTTTTCATTCCTTGTGTATCCCTTACTGAGCTTTTTATGCTCACCCCAAGTTTTTTTAAAATGTTTTTCATAGGAATTAATGTGGATTAGGGTCAATGATGGGATCAAGGGAAAGTCATTCTATATAAAACTTGGAACTAGAAATCATTCTTCTTAAGGGTTTTTATTTTTATGGAAACTTAGTAGAAGTGTCTACTTTGTAATCTTTTGAGATTTAATAGTTATGATCTAATTATCTAAAACTCTAAACCTGAAAAGATCCTCAATGGGAATTATTCATTTAATTCAATATTAAGTAATGTTTAAGGCTGGGGCCTTATAATTAAACTCTGAAACTAGTGAATATAAGTGTATTTAGTGATAAATAAAACATTATCAAAAACTTTTGCTTGGACAATTTGTTTGTGTTTTTCTAAATAAAATTGATTGTTACCTTTTTGAATAATAATTTTTGTATTCTACTCATTATCATCAGATAGATTTCATAAGTTCCTACCAACATGGGAATATGATCTATCAGGTTAGAAGAAAATTATTACTCCCTAATTTACCCCTCACCACTTAAGATGTTATGGGGTCCTTCATGTGTTATTAAAGGAAGGTTACTAGTATTAAATATGTCAATCATTGTTTTCATGGAGAATACATTTAATGATATAGTAGATTCTCATTTTGATTGATGTAATTTTCAGATATTGTTGAATATAATGAGATCTTATTTAATATCTATTGGAATGAAATTCCATTTTTCTAATTCACATGGAATATATTCCATAAATCCAATATGAATGTCTATGACATATACAAATAATAATATTCATGATGTAGAAATAAAAGCATAATATTGCCTTACTACATATATGTTTTATTAAATATTTTTTAATATCATGAATTGCATTGCATTCATGTTTATGTGGTAACAACTATAAAACATATATGAAGGAGATAAAATAGTGTAGGAGAAAAAACATCAATTGTTACATATCATTGTTAATGATCTCAATATACATCCTGATGAATATGACGATAACTATTTTAATCAAAATACTAATGTTGAAATAATTTTTTGATGGCTTAATGAAGAGATAAAGACATTGGAATTCTAAATAAAATAATTGGAAGAAATCCACCTATTTATAATAAAAAAGTTTTAGACCAGGAGGAAATAGATCTTTCAAAACATTCCTTGGATGATCTTTCAAACAGTCTCGTAGCATAATAAATGTGGCTAAACCCAGATGATGTAGCAATTTTTGTGATCAAGGTGATGGCATTAAAATTCATGGAAAAAATAATGGTTAATTAAGATGGTGTAAATGATGGTAATGATGAATATGAATGTCTATCCCTATTTTATAATAAATTGAATTGAGTAAAAGGGGTATTTTATGTAATTCCATCATTCATATGTCTTCATTGTGGAAGAGTTGGGATCATTTCATCATTGTAATCGAAGATGATTTATGATAATTAATGTGAATTCCAAAACAATTAGAATCCCGAGAAAAGGTTTTGAAAATATTGAGACATCAAATTTGGAATAAAATTATAGATAAAATGTTTTGTTTATAATGAATAATGTCCTAAAAATGGGGTTTTTTTGAAATAATATACATATATTAAATCTCGAACCAAATAATCAATGATGTCTACAGTTGAAAATTCATATTTCTCAAAAGATAAATCTTGAGTTAAATGATTGGTTTTAGATACTAAACACAAGAAAAAGATGTAATATTCTCTTATATAGAATTATATTCGTATAACTAGAAAAAAAGGGAGGAGAAATGGATAATTTGTTCGAATATATTATTCAAATGGAAGCTAAAATTAATCCACTGGAAGAAGTATTATAAAAATTCATTATACCGTGAATGCTCATAAGATATCATTAAACATATTATTAGAATTGAAGAAAAGGAAAAGGCTAGCAATGACCTTACATCCAAATTGGAGGATAAGTGAAATACTATTGAGGGACATGAAGAAGAAGGTGTTACTCTTTAGAGTAAACATTAAAGTGAATTAAAATCAAAAAAATAAAGGAATAAAATATAGTATGGATGATTCTCATATGCTTAAAAACTAGGAAAAGATAAGCATGGTAATGAATGGGTTGAGAATGCTCTGAATTATCAAAGAATCTTTTTCATGGAAAAAATTGGAATTGGATGTGATGAAGAATCATAAAAATATGGAAAATAATATAGTCCAAAATAATGTAAACATGAAGCTAGAAATATCACAAAGTCACCTGATGTCCTAAATAATAATGTCACAATTAAATATAAAATGGGAACTGAAAGCTATCCCAATGTATCCCAAATGATTGGTAGTTAAAAACATTTCTTATGGAATTAGAAATGATGGGGAATATAAATGAGAAAATATTTCCTCTTTTAAAATGTTAATTTGGTAGCTATCTTGGTCACACAACGTCATACTGTGACATAAAAATGATCTATTTGAATCAGAAAGAGGTAGGAAGTTGACATAATAGAATGAATTCATTTCCTTTAACTCATATATGAAATATAATTTATGTATAATGATATCATTGCACTGTCTTTGTTAATTGATCTTTTCATGACATGAAGAGGACTTGTGGAAAATGATACCAAAAAAACTCATAGACAAGACAATATTCGCAAACTTGGTTGTGCTACTCTTAAAAATATGTTTTCTATACTATGAGAACAATATGTGTATGATGAACCAATATACATGTAAATTAGATTTTATAGATCATCTTCATCTTTCATATAATAAAAACTTTCATGTATGGAAAATTAAGATGTAGATAAATACAATCATGCTTAAGTCACTCTCAAAGAAACAAAGAACTGTAGCACCAAGATTCTTCATAGAGGATGCTCATTACATTTGATGGGAAATGAAGACTTATTAAAAATGATATGATAACTGTTTTCAGAAATATATGGTTTATTACTAATGGTACATTAAATTTTAAAGGTAACATAAGTAATAAATGGGCTTATTGTGAGATGAAGAAAACTAATGTTCTCCATGTGGAGGGTCCCCATCATAATCTCTTAACTGTGACTCAACTATACGACTCAGCACTGATAGTGAAATTAAATCAAAATGAGTTAACTATTAGATGAATGATAGGTAATTCTATTAAGAAATGATATAGAACATATAAAAACATATATCAGGTTTATAGTAAATTGAAACATTTCTACCTGAATTTAAAATAATTAAACAACTTGTGGTATCGAATGTTGGGTCACATCAATCAACAAGACAATGAAAATATATATATGATAAATATACTCATTTATATCCCCAATATGACACATTAATAAGAACTAAATCTAATTCTTTCATACGAGGGATGTTGGTATACTGTTTATATTGACCAATGAAGAAAAGGGCTTCGAATCTTCCAAATATGATCAATACATATGTATGTGGTTTGAAAAATGATTCTAGAACATATTGTTAAATGTACTACATTATATTAAATAATTATTAAAGTAGAATGGATTTTTTATTGTTATAAAAATAAATGAAAAGTTCATGATTTCATGAATACGTATCAACAAATATCTGAGAATGATACGAGATAGATAATAAATGATATGTACTCTGACAATGGAATGAAAAATAGATCCATTGAGTTTAAAAATTACCTATAGAAACAGGTAATACAACATGAGGTGGTTTTTGTGAGAACACCATAGAAAAATATAGTTGTTTTGTGCATGAATTGGCATGTGAACAATATTTCCAAAACTATGCTTATTGAGAGTAATATATTTCTCCATTACAAAGAAAAGGTTATTCATGATGTGGTGTATACTATAAATTGAACTAAGATTTGTAAGAGGAAGAAAAAAACCATATGAGTATTGGAATGGAATAAATCCGTCATTGATATTTTGTAATGTTTTTGGAATTAAATGTTTCATTCGAAACCATGTATAAAATAAAGGTATGAATGGTCGTACTATAAGAGAATGAATATTCCTCATATATTCAATAAATAAAAAATCCTACACATGATTCAGAAACTATCATGGAATATTTATAGAATATGGTAATGTATTTATCATTGATGATTAAATAAATAATTCCCTCAGGTATTGTTATACTAATGTGATTGAAGATTTAAAAGAGAGTGTACACTGAAAAAATTCAAATGAATAAGTAGAGGAAGGAGTAAAATAATTCTGAGGTCACAAAATAAAGTTGATTCAGACAAAGAATCCAATGAAGAAACTATGGTTGAATAAAATTCTAACGAACCTCATAGGAGAAATACATTATTTGAAATTGATCAATCCAATATCATTATTGATTGTACAACAGTGATAGACATAATGATAATGAGGAATAATTCACAATATTACATATTATCAATTGAGGAACTGATATCATTTGAAGAACCATTATTAGATGAATCATGGGTGAAATCCAAAATGAATAGTTAGATCTGATAGATAAAAATTAAGAATGGGATCTTGTTAGGAGTCTTGAAAGTCATAATGTGGTTTGTACAATGTGTATTTTTTTACAATATATTCAATGAGCATGGTAATGTGATCTGAAATCATCCACGACTTGTGTGTATAGGATATTCACATATTAAACATGTTTATTTCAAAGAAACATTTCCTTCTATACCTAGGCTATAGTCAATATGACATTTCATTATGATTGAAATTCAAAGAGGATAAAATGAGTATCAAATGAATTTCAAAACATTTGTCTTTAACGGTGTTCTTGAAGATGAAGTCAACATTTAGAAGCTAGTTGGTATTTTCAGAGTAACGATTTAATGAAGAATTAATGATCAATGAATGTTCAATATGGTTTAAAATAGGTAATACATTCATAGTACTCTCATATGAATTCATATCTAAAGAGTCATGATTTTAAAAGAGTAAGATTGGATAAAAATCTCTATGTGAGGAATTCATAGAAATATCAGTTCATGGTAAAGTTGTATTCAAGTGATATTATAATTTATGGATGCATGCAAGTTTCAGTGTATGAATTACCCAATCATGTGATATTGATGTTTGAAATGACTATGATCGGTAAACTTCTATACTTTTTGGACATAAAGTTATTCATAGGAATGACTACACTTTTTTCTCAATTATATTATGAAAGAGAGTAGTTTACGAAATTCAATATGCATGACTCCAACCCAATGTCAGATCTTATTTTAGTTAGAATTAATTATGAAAATCATAGGTATAGGCATCATTAGATCTCACCATTTACATGAGAATAATTGTAATCTTAATGTATATAAATTCAACATGACCAAATATTGTCTTTTCAACTTGGTTAGTGGCCTGATTTATAATTAATCCAATGGAACAAAATATAGTAGTAGTTAAACAAATCATGAGGTACATTCAAGGTACTCAAAATTATGTATTATAATTTTATATGGGAAAAGATAATAATTTATCAAAATTTATCTAATACTGTTAGGTCGAGATATGTGGTGGGAAAAAAAGTCTACAAGTGGTTGGTAATTAATTATTTGATGTAAATGTGTGGGGTGATTTAATAAGAAACATTAAAGCACATACATTATTAATGTGGAATATCGAAATATCTATGAAAGATATGAATTCACTATACTACTTTGGATGAAGAAAAAACTAACTGATATTATTGATGAGTTGAAACAACCCAAGGTGATTCACTGTGATAACAAGAGGCAGCTGATTTTATGAAAAATCATATTCCACATTTTCATATGAAACAAAATGATAATAGACTTCCCTTCATTATGGAAAACTGGATCAATGAATGAATAAAATGGTTCTTGTTGGAACTGATGATAAAGTTTCTAACATACTAACCTATCCATTTTAAGGACATGAGTTCACAAAATGTCAGTTAAACTTTGGTGGTCAACCACTTCCCAGGGCATAAGGAAGTTATGATTTTTCCCTTCCCCCAATTGTGATAAATGAATCAATCATCTTATGGAAATGATGCAGGATTAAAGGTGAGATATTATCCATGGATAGTGAGTTTTCAGTTCCACGTGTTCAATAATATGTTCTTTGGATTAATTATTACTGGGGGACAATGGATACATTTAATAATATTAAGTTGATATATATTTTAGAAATAATTAGAGGTACACGAAAATTGAGCTGGGAATCCTTATGTGATGCATGACATGATATCCCAATTATTTATTTCCCTCTTATTTTTTACAATGATAATTAACCACTTAGACCTAGTGTTTTTGGTGAGTTGTTTCCCAGGAATTATGTTTTGATTGTTTCTGGTGCATCAATGATTTTATCTACAAGATTTCCAAAAACCCAAAGGGGGGATGTAGATTATTGAACACGTGGATGTTCATTGCTGTAAATGGGATATGGATTTTGTTTTTTGTCAATCCAAAATGGGATTATCATTGAGTTTTCCAGAAAATTATTCAAATAATATTGGCCAAAGTAGGTGTTTTTAGTAATCTAGTTTCCCAATGATTGCCACCTTTTATGGCCTCAATATTGGGAATTATTATAGAAAGGGATGATAATCCATGTAGAAGTACATAGTTCATAGACTAAGAAGGATAGATAATGGATGTAATAATAGGAATGATGAATGGTGTGTAAATTGGAAAAGTAAGGACTTATAAATAGCGGCGCTATGTGGACCGTGAAGGAGGGTACCTAGACTATGAAGGAGAAATGGTTCGAAGGAGTATTGGTGTTCATAGTCGAAAAATTCAGGGTTGTAGGTTTATATTATTCATCCAAGTGGTAGATATATGTTCATAAAAGATATTTTATTCCACCAAGAAGAGTGGTGGTACATGGACCACATAGGGTAAAAATTTCACAGAAGGAGAAGTATGTGGTGGTGGTTTTACAACATCAGTTGATTATGTTAAACAGATTAGTAAGAATATGTTATCAATTTTCATATATAAAGATAAATAATCCTATCATTAGATGAGGATATTTTTATTTCAATTATTGGTTGAATTCATTGAATTCTAATGTGGTTCTATAAATTAAAACTCCCTAATGGAGAAGAAGTTCATGAGCATGATTTTACGAATGGAATTCTAGTCCCCTAAATGAGTTCATGAAATATGTTTTCTGGGACTCTGTATCCCACATAATAAGAGTGATCCATGTAGGAATAATTCATCTACATAATAAGTTATACATCATGGAAGAAGTAGTGGTTCAGGTAAATATGGATGATTCATAGGTTATAATGGTGTCCCTAGAGGAGAATGGTCCATGAAGTAACGATGGTCCATTGAGGATGTTGGTCTATGGGATATAGAGAGGACAATGGAAGGAGATATGGTCTGTTAATGGGGATTTAGTTCATGGAGGGAGAGGGGGTCTTAAAAGAAATTATACCACACAGTGCAGTATTGTCTAATGAGGAAGCATGCGAGTTTGTGGAGGAATACATCACAACTTAACAGTGCACAAAAGAGTGGATTCCATCTATATGAAATAACCATACAACAATATAGAATCCAACTTTATTTTAGGATGCTTAATCTCATTCAAAATAATGGACAAAATTTCCATAAACATTGTATGTATTTCTCTGAAGATACTAAGTTATAGGGTGTCCTCAGAAGTGTTATGAGGGACGCAATGTTCTATCCCTAAAATATTATAATGGCAGTGTGTTTGGAAGATATTAACTATCTATAAACTATTTTACTCTACAACTATTGAGGATTACTAGATTTAGGTATCAATGACCCACTATTGGTGTATAATCATTGGAATATCACGTAGTGGTTGTAACAGCCCAAGATTTTATGAAAAATATTATTTTTAATTTCACTAATGTCTTGTGTTGTACGCTACACCAAAAGGAGCTTTCACAACATGCATCCTTGACTTGCCTTTCATTACACGCAATTGCGACCTTCCTCAATAGCGTGTGTAGTACGCAATAACGAGTTTCACTAAACAACAATATGCTATTAAAATATTATTAAAACTAGCCGTTATGAATAGAAATAAAAACTTTTTGAAATTTTATAAATTTTATTTTTCAAAATGGACTTCATTTTTGGATTCGGAATATCGAAATTAGCCTAGGGTGAAATTTTGGTATTTTTCTGAAAACTTTCAATTTTTTATGAATAGTGAAACCACTAAGTGGTAGTTAAAAAACTGAATTTTTCATAAAACGTAATTTTACCGCTTCTGTGAGTGGTATTTCTAAAATCCGAGAGACACGGTTAATATCAAGGACTAAAACGTGGTTCAATGAGATGAAAATAATATTTGGTGAATAGTAACTTTTTACTTTTTTTACCACGGTAAAAAGTAAATAGGGTAATTAAGGGTAGAAATGATATTATTGTTACCCTAACACATGTCCTAATTCTATTAGAAAAGTTTAATTCGACCAAAAACAAACATAGGAATAAAATATGACCATTTAGGCCCACATGGATTAGATTAGGACATTTATTATTAATTTATTTAAAGAAGGGTTAAAAGAGGCAAAATCATTGTTTATTTACTAAAACATTTTTAATATGGGGTTATAAATAAGATAAATTAGACTATATATATTCATTATAAAGCTAAAAATATTTCCTACATAATGGTATTTTATTTGTAATTTTTAGACATTAAATAATTTAATTTATTTATGACACAACGATGATACAGTAATTATCTTATTAATGAAATATTGACATAATTGATGTTATAAATACCCAAATAAATATAATTTGAGACTTTTTTTGAATTCCACTAATATTATAGGTTAATATGACATGTTAGTATTGATTTAATTAATTTATTTTGAACTTATCAATCTGTTATGATTTTCACAAAAATCAATTACTAAATAGTGTCAAAATTGACATAAAATAGTTTTTAAAACAAATATTATATTATTAATTGTTAATTTATTCCTAAAAATATAAGGAATGGCCAAATGACTTATATAAGGTTATATATATTAATAATAAACAACTTGGGGTTCGTTTGGCTTCTTATAGTAAGTTTATTAACCTTATAGTGTCAGAACACAAGAAGACACGATAAAAGTACAATTATTTAACTTAATGTTAAATCTAAATGATAAGGTTAAAATAGGAACCTAAAATTGTCTAAATTCTATTGGATGAAAGGATTTAGACCCATCCCCACCTTATCCTCGAAATAAATCAATTTGGAGCTATTTAAAACCGAACTTGACTTTATAATAAAATAATATTTTTAGTTATTCCAATGGTGCCCCTCTCATCCCTTATAAAAGGGCACCTCCTCCCTCTCTTCCTCACACAACTTTGAGCCTTCAAGCTCGGCCAACCCCTGCCCAATTATCCTCTCCACTTCCCTATCAACATCTTAGATGTTATGGTCTTCCTAAAAGACCAATTTTAATGCCCTAAAAGGTCACAAAGAAGCACTTCAAAGAAGAGGAGGTTCGGACACTTACAAAGCAAGTCGGACCTAAGGTAAGGGAAATATCACAATCTCATTTTTATCCGAGATTTTTTATACTTTGAAATTTACTGGGGTGTATTTTATCATCCACATCCATGTTTCCTAAATATTTAATATTATTTCTATTCACCTACAATTGTTTAAATCCTATTTTACCCTTCGGTGAGTTTTTAGTAAAAGATATGATAGGAATCTTTTGTCGTTTCTCGTACGAGGTACTTTTTTGACTTTTCCGACAAAAGTATGAGAAGAATGTTTTTTTTAACTTATATGGCATGAATTTATTTTTTAAAAAATATTTCCAAGAAGATTCCTTTACAGGTTTACAAGTTTATTTTTAATCAAATTCTTTTAGTTTATAAGTGTACGACATGTTAAGAAAGGAAAAGTGTTTTTGAAGGTAAAATGATATTTTCCTCAAGAATGGAGTTCAAGTGTTTTATCAAAATTATTTTCCATCTAAGATAATAAAGGGTTCTGTTTTTATCCCTATTTTTACATTGATTTGATTATGTTATGATGGAATTATTTTTTATGATGTCCTTTTACCTTATATGGATTAAGTTATGATGGCATGATGTTTAAGATTCCCATTTTTATTACATGGGTTATGCAATGATGTATGATTTATGATTTTGTGGCACACATAAGAATGGTGTCATTATGAGATGGGTGGGACCTATATCTCTCTCCAATCCATTGGGTAAAGATTTTATATCTCATGAGATAGACATGGCTGGAATGGTAGGTTATACTGGTTCAGTGAAACAGGACTGAAACGAGGGTGACTCGGTTCAGAAATGGACTTTGTCCACTAAGATAGTCTTTTCAATGAGTCTTGACTAACAATAAATGATTCTCTATGATTATGTGTGTATGCCACAATGTTTCATGTTTTAAGTTATGATTATTGGGATTACATTTCACTTCTATGATTTATCCCATGTTATGATATTATGATCTCTTTTGCAGGTTAAGATCTCAAAAAGCTATGTTCTTATGTATATGATGTGATTGATATTTCTTTTGTTTACCCTTACTGAGCATTTGAGGTCACCCTTTTGTATTTTTTATTTCCCCAGGATATAAAGAAATGTTTTAGGAAAAAAAAGAGGAAGATCTTTAAGGGAGATGTTGAAGATCTTTCACCACGATTAGTAGATTATATTCCGAGTTTCCAAAGACACTAAACTATTACGATCCTTGCGTGTGTGTGTTTTTGTAATATACTAAGTATTCCGCAAAATTAATGTAATGTCCATGTACGTCAAGCTTCAGGTATCTATAGTTGGTATCAAAGGAAAGGTTTAGTCAACCTTTGGAAACTAGGATGCGAAAACGTTAGTGAGATCCCTAGAGATATTTCTAAGGTATGTCTAGGGATGTATCTAAGGTTAAGTATACGTATAGGTTATAGTCCTAGAATTTCGCTAACGATCTTAGAATTTAACCTACGATGTTAGATATTGAGGGTACTCCACCTTTATTATGTTGTTTTCCCTACCATGATTTTTCCCTCTCATAATATTCTTTTTGGGTTTTAGACGATGGTTGGAACCCGAAGGAACCTTGTTGATCAATGCAATGGACAATGCAATGATTATCCTCCTGAACAAACAAATTTTATGGGATATGGAGTGAAAAAACTTATTGCTATACTTATAAAAGCTATGAATCATTCTGGACTTCCAAATGAGTAGATAAGGGAACAATATTCTATTGAGTCCTTCATGAGACAACATCCACCTTCATTTAGTGGGTCTTCTGATCCACTTGTTGCTGAACAATGGATCAGTACCACTGAAAAGATATTTTCAGTTCTTCAATGTTCTGAACATGATAAAGTCATCTTAGCAGTATATTGTTTGGAAGGTGAAGTTGATCAATGGTGGAATCTTATCAAGAATACGAGGCCAAGAGATGAAATTGAGTCCGTGGAATGGGACGAGTTCAAGAACTTATTTTTCAATAAGTACTTCCCTCGTATTCTTAGAACAAAGATGTAGAAGGAGTTTCTTGAACTAAAGAAAAAGGATGATGAACCTGTTGGTTTATACGAAGCAAATTTTACAAGGCTTGCAAGGTATGCATCTGGAATTATCATCCAACAGGAAAGTAAAGTTGATCGATTTTTCAGTGGCTTAAAACCTAGTCTTCGAAGGGCATTAGCTATAAGAGACTTCAGTAGCTATGAAGAAATTGTGCGTTGTGCTATCAAGGTAGAAATGGAAGTTGTTGTTACTTATCCATCTCATTGTTTTGACATGAAACGAAAAATGGAGTTCCCGGAGAAATATCATAATAATGGTGAAAAGAAGATGAATGTTTCCTTATGCTCAAAGTGTGGAAAGAAGCATGGTGGAGACTGTCTTAAAGGGACTAGAAAATGTTTTTAAGTGTGGAAAAGAAGGTCATCGAGTAGCTGAGTGTCGAGGTAATAGAAAAAGGGTTTCTAATGATGTGAATAAAGAAAACACTGCAGAGAACGCACCACCAACACTTCAATGCTTCAAGTGTAAGGAAATGGGGCATTATACTAATAAATGCCCCAATCCAAGGGTTAGTGATGATCAACATGAGCAACCACTTAAGGAAATGGACAAAGGGAAGTCACATGCGATCACTATTGGCGATGTTGATTATGACAACGATGTGGTGGAATGATTAAGTGTTTATGTAATGGGAATCCAAAATAATGTTGTATATAGTATCGTGGAATATTGGAATATCTATGTTTTGGTCTATTGTGGTTTTCAATAATTTTATGGTACCGGTAACCCTGAAAAGTGATTGAGACATTTTTGTTAAACAGATGATATGAGCATAATGAAGGGATAAGAAGATAATGAGATGTTTTATTGTATTCATGAGATCATGATTGATATAAGGACTATGTGATATTATGGTTTGAGCATATAGAATTTTGAGTATTTTGGTATGTGGAAGGTGTTAACTTTTAACTGCATTAATGTTTTCACTAAGGTTCAATGTGTATTCAAGAGAATACATGATTAAGGACTTTGAATGTTTGGAATGTGACCAACAAAACATATCTTATGATATATGGGGATCAACGATGGTATTAAATCTCTAGTAATCGTTTTCACTATGCTATGAGAGTGGACCGAAGTATTTTAGATAAGCCTAATGTTTGGAATGGATTATGGATATAACTTTTTTTTGATATTATTGATGGGATGTTATAGTAGTGTAGTTTTAGAAAAAGGACAACCTGCAGGACGGGCGACAGCCCATCGCGTCGGACAAGGCTGTAGGAATCGAACCCACAACCGAAGTGCAACTGGCCTTTATCTCCTCCCACTAGCCTACAGGAAGTCCCTGGTTAGTAGAAACTAGTTTTATTTTATTAAGCGGTATAAGTTCATTTTTGGAACCATATACGATTAACCATAAGATGGACTTATAACGTTTGCTAACCTTTTGTTTGAAATAGATGTAATGACCCATCATTCTATCACATGATCTGCTAACACTTCACGAATAACAAATTCAACTTCATTTATTTACGAGATGATGTGGAAATTGTTCATGGCACGAACAACAGTGAGATTGTACCAAAATAAAGTAAGTATTTATTCTAATTCAAATTCTTCAACTTTAGGGAAACAATATTGAAAACCAAAAATGTTGTCCTAGTGCTCTTATATCTAATTAATCAGATGGTACCTCAGATCGTCACAAATTTATGGTTTTGTGATTGTTGGATTTTCCATAGCCATGTTCTCTACCACTCTCCATCAGAACATGATGGTTAGATTTTTCTTCCATATCCATATTTTCACCTATGTGGAAACCCAGTGATTAGTTTATTTGGGTAACTATTACGTTTCATTGGTTTTGGTATTCCTTTTTACGATGTGGGTTTCTATTTAAGAAACTTTCTAATAGTAAACCATTTATAACCCCGACGAATTTCGAGGGCGAAATTCATTTTAAGGGGGGTAGAATGTAACAGCCCAAGATTTTATGAAAAATATTCTTTTTAATTTCACTAATGTCTTGTGTTGTATGCTACACCAAAAGGATCTTGCACTACACGCATCCTTGACTTGCCTTGCATTACACACAATCGCGACCTTCCTCAATAGCGTGTGTAGTACGCAATAACGAGTTTCACTAAACAACACTATGCTATTAAAATATTATTAAAACTAGCCGTTATGAAAAGTAATAACCACTTTTTGAAATTTTATAAATTTTATTATTCAAAATGGACTTCATTTTTGGATTCGGAATATCGAAATTATCCTAGGGTGAAATTTTGGTATTTTTCTGAAAACTTTCAATTTTTGATGAATAGTGAAACCACTAAGTGGTAGTTAAAAACTGAATTTTTCATAAAACTTAATTTTACCGCTTCTGTGAGTGGAATTTTTAAAATCCGAGAGACATGGTTAATATTAAGGACTAAAATGTGGTTCAATGAGATGAAAATAATTTTTGCTGAATATTAACTTTTTACTTTTTTTACCACGGTAAAAAGTAAATAGGGTAATTAAGGGTAGAAATGATATTATTATTACCCTAACACATGTCCTAATTCTATTGGACAAGTGTAATTCGACCAAAAACAAACATAGGAATAAAATATGACCATTTAGGCCGACTTGGATTAGATTAGGACATTTATTATTAATTTTTTAAAGAAGGGTTAAAAGAGGTAAAATCAAAGTTTATTTACTAAACCATTTTTAATATGGGGTTATACATAAGATAAATTCGACTATTAATATTCATTAGAAAGATAAAAACATTTCCTACATAATGGAAGTTTATTTTTAATTTTCAGACATTAAATAATTTAATTTATTTATGACACAACGATGATGCAGTAATTATCTTATTAATGAAATATTGACATAATTGATGTTATAAATACCCAAATAAATATAATTTGAGACTTTTTATGAATTACACTAATTTTATAAGTTAATATGACATGTTAGTATTGATTTAATTAACTTTTTTCGAACTTATCATTCTGTTATGATTCTAACAAAAATCAATTACTCAATAGTGTCAAAATTGACATAAAATAGTTTCTAAAACAAATATTATATTATTAATTGTTATTTTATTCCTAAAAATATAAGGTTCGGCCAAATGACTTAGATAAGGTTATATATATTAATAATAAACAACTTGGGGTTCTTTTGGATTCTTATAGTATGTTTATTAACCTTATAGTGTAAGAACACATGAAGACATGGTAAAAGTACAATTATTTAACTTAATGTTAAATCTAAATGATACGGTTAAAATAAGAACCTAAACTTGTCTAAATTCTATTGGAAGAGAGGATTTCGACCCATCCCCACATTAGCCTCGAAATAAATCAATTTGGAGCTATTTAAAACCGAACTTGACTTTATAATAAAATAATATTTTTTTTTATTCCAATGGTGCCCCTCTCCTCCCTTATAAAAGGGCACCTCCTCCCTCTCTTCCTCACACAACTTTGAGCCTTCAATCTCGGCCAACCCCTGCCCAATTCTCCTCTCCACTTCCCTATCAACATCCTAGAGGTTCCGGTCTTCCTCAAAGACCAATTTTAATGCCCTAAAAGTTCTCAAAGAAGCACTTCAATGAAGAGGAGGTTCGGACACTTACAAAGCAAGTCGGACCTAAGGTAAGGGAAATATCACAATCTCATTTTTATCCGAGATTGTTTATACTTTAAAATTTACTGGGGTGTATTTTCTCATCCACATACATGTTTCCTCAATATGTAATATTATTTCTATTCACCTACAATTGTTTAAATCCTATTTTACCCTTCGGTGAGTTTTTAGTAAAAGATATGAACGGAATCTTTTGTCGTTTCTCGTACGAGGTACTTTTTTGACTTTTCCGACAATAGTACGAGAAGAATGTTTTTTTTAACTGATACGACATGAATGGATTTTTAAAAAATTATTTCTAAGAAGCTTCCTTTACATGTTTACAAGTTTATTTTTATTCAAATTCATTTAGTTTATAAGTGTACGACATGTTAAGAAAAGAAAAGTGTTTTTGAAGAAGAAATGATATTTTCCTCAAGAATGGAGTTCAAGTGTTTTATCAAAATTATTTTCCATCTAAGATAATAAAGGGTTATGTTTTTATCCCTATTTTTACATTGATTTGATTATGTTATGGTGGAATTATTTTTTATGATGTCCTTTTATCTTATATGGATTATGTTATGATGGCATGCTGTTTAAGATTCCCATTTTTATTACATGGGTTATGCAATGATGTATGATTTATGATTTTGTGGCACACATAAGAATGGTATAATTATGAATGGGTGGGACCTATATCTCCCTCCAATGCATTGGGTAAAGATTTTATATCTCATGAGATAGACATGGCTGGAACGGTAGGTTATACTGGTTCTGTGAAATAGGACTGAAACGAGGGTGACTCGGTTAATAAAGGGACTTTGTCCACTAAGATAGTCTTGGCAATGAGTCTTGACTTAAAAGAAATGATTCTCTATGATTATGTGTGTATGACACAAGGTTTCATGTTTTAAGTTATGATTATTGGGATTACATTTCACATCTATGATTTATCCCATGTTATGATATTATGATCTCTTTTGGAGGTTATGATTTCAAAAAGATATGTTCATATGTATATGATGTGATTGATATTTCTTTTTTTTACCCTTACTGAGCATTTGAGCTCACCCTTTTGTATGTTTTATTTCCCCAATATATAAAGAAAGGTTTTAGGTTAAAAAAAAGAGGAAGATCTTTATGGGAGATGTTGAAGAACATTCACCACGATTAGATGATTATATTCCAAGTTTCCAAAGACACTAAACTATTACGATCCTTGCGTGTGTGTGTTTTTTTAATGTACTAAGTATTCCGCAAAAGTAATGTAATGTCCATGTACGTCAAGCTTCGGGTCTCTACAGTGGTGAATCAAGTAAAATTGACGTGTTAACTCGTTGTATGTGATTGTTTGTTTGCTGGCCATTCCCATAATAATAGGTTAATAGGATTCCACCAAAATGGGAATAAGATCCATCATATTAGATGAAAATATTGTCACATTGATTCACCCCTCCCCTCCCAGGTTTTTCTTTGGTCTTTAAGATGGTACATTTCAAATTATTAATGATTACATGAAACTGACATAGGTGTTAGTGTTGAACCCCTATCCCTTCATCAGGACTGATTAATTGTTCAATTATTTATTGGGATATTGTGGATTCATCATTTAATTATTTTATTGGATATAACTAGTTTCATGTTAGAGAGGATGGAACACCAATGATGATTTTATATAGGAGGTATTTTTTGAAAGAGTCATCGGTGATGTCATTAGGGTTGATGGACACACTAGAAGTGTTCATGCACCACATAAATAGTATCAAAAAAATTTCTCTATACAATGATCATTATATTCATCAATGAAATCCTCATCTACTCTACAAAACATGATAAATATCACAGACACCACATGCTACAGTTTATTACACATAGAGAACATCATTATTACACAATTATATATAATTGTGACATCTAGATATAGTAATTGAATTCTTGGATAATTTTATTCCAAGAAAATAGTGCCCATAAATCATGAGAATGTGGACGAGTTGATTTCCTTAATGTGACCCTAATGAATTTTTCATATATGAAGAGTTCTATGAATTTAAGTATATCATCGAATTTTTATCTTGGAAATCTAATTATTATCAAAAACCCTGATATAATTGACAACAAATGATGTGATGATATAGTTTTTCAAAATGTTTATTGTAAAGTTACACGATCTATGGAGAATTGTGATTATATCTCCAACAACACTTCTCAATGAGCTTAATATTGGATATAAAATACAATGGGATTCATTAATAAATTTTATTGGAGACAAAACGATAGATGTGGGTAATGTTTTAAGCTATAATTATGATCATATATATCCCCAATAGTTAAACTACCATGATCATGATTTTGGATCTCTCATTTTTCATCTATTCATTAATATGTTTGACATTCTATCTCATAACAAATTGATTTTTCACCCAATTAGACAACAAGAACCATAGTAAAATATTTAAAAATAGATTCCTTAAATAATAGTCCAAGGCACTAGGCTGAGTATATTGATATATTAAACCTTGAGATGATTTATTCAAAATGGAAAGGTAAAGATTTTCAATGTGTTTATTTTTCATAAGAGGTATAAGGAGAATGATATTTTTGACATGCCTTGAAAGGAATAGTGGAAAATTCTTTGTTTATTGACAGTCATGAGGGTTGATTCTTTGAAGAATATAATATTTATACTATGAAATATCTTTGAAGAAATAGATTCTATGGTATAATAGATGATGTTAGTATTTGAGTAAGACCTTGAGTGTGTTTCCTTGTTGGAATATCTAGATGTTTGTTAACTAATAGGTGTGTGGTCCATTTAAAATGATGATTTGATCATGAAAGATGGGATATTTGTATTCCCTACAACAATTAAAAATATGATATGATAAATGATTATATTACATTTAAAAAGTTAGTGCACCCTAGATCATCTAATATTTATAAGGACAAAAAATTATAGTATTAGTGTATATCGTTGAAAATAAACATTACTATATTAATCTTCAAATAATTTAGCTATCTGAATTCGTTGTTCTAGCATAGGTTTCCAAGTGTTTTTCTCCATCAAATGATAGTGCCCATGTGTAAGTCGTAGAATATAATTATGGACCATGTGATAGGGTTATCTTGGACCATGTAGAGTGGTAATGCTATATTGATGATTTGCATTCATCTGATAATTTTTTCCAACTTTTTACATATTTTTTTATACTCACTAATTATATGGGACATGAAAGATTAATGACTATGAGTTTTAACTTATTCACTAAATCCCTAGAATCATTATTACTTATTGATAAACATGTTTTACATCTCGGGTTGGCAATGATATTGGAATTCCCAAAGGACTCAATAGATATTAATCATACATTACCGTAATCATATATATGTATTGTTTGATATTAATATAGAAATATTATATGATATTTTTTGGTGATTCATTATATACGTCAATATATTTTAACTCAATCATCGATAATTTTTTGAGTTCTCTTATATAAATTGAGAACATGATTTATTATACATGGATCATTACGAGGCTCAATATGATATTATATTTCCTTCACCACTATGGTTGATTAATGTAGGAAATGGTATAGATATAAGGTTTAGAATAGTTCAGGATACATATGATAGATTTTTCATGATTTAGAATTGTATTGTTTCCAATTATTGTTGGAAGATATCATGTTCGAACCATATGAGTAAACCCTTCGGATTCGATGTGGGTGACCAATTTTTCTAGTGATTGTCTCCTTGGTTAGGTCATCAGGGTCTATAAAAATTAATTCTACAAAGAAATATATTTTATGACACCCTATGTAATTGTCAAGATAATTCAGATATTGGTGAACTATTTGGATCAATATTTTCATAATTAATATATGGGTGATGTTTTCTATGTGACAAAAAATTAAAGTTATATTCTTGAACCAATGCATATTATTGACTCTGATGACCACAACTAGGATCTTGATAAATATTATGGATAGTATCTCATGTAAATTATATACCATTGAGAGAATGTTCTTCAATGTATGATAATGTCACTTTTCTAGATTCAGTGGCATCATGGGTAGATCATGGTGCATATGATGGAAGGTGAGGATGATGTTCTAGATTAATCACTAATTATTTTCGTGGTGGAACCTTGTGAAATTTAATTAGTGTTTCTAAAATATCATTTCCAAATCTATATTGGATTCACCAAATCATAAATTTCTACCCCATTATGCTGGTAGATATTCGATAGAACAAAATTATAAGATGATGTTATATGATGGAATAAATGAAACACCAAATATTCAAATGATATGTTTTAGTATTGATTTTTTTTGATTTTATTAAGATACAACCATCTCCACAAAGGAGTGGATCAAGAATTCTATGATGTAGACAATTTCTCCTAGCTATAAAATCAATTTTATTATATTATATTCTAGTTGTGGTCCTTAGGGTATTATATAAAATAATAATGATTTTTTTCCTAGTTGTTGGACGTTATTTCCATAAATAAAATGCATGATTTATTTGATTTAAAGAATTAATTTAAAATCAATTAGGGGATTTTATTAATTTTTATAATATTCGAACGATGGATAAAATGAATATAAATAAATCATTATATCATTTATTTTCTATACTTCACCATAAACATAGAGGCGGACTTATCAAAATGTACAACATTTTCTATATTTATACTCCTTAGGCTAAAGAGGTTTTTTTCTATCACAACACAACAATTTAACCCATTCCTCACACCATGGTGCCACTAAATTTCTTATTGCACAATTGTTTCCTTACTAGACTGATATTTAGATGTCTTTAATGATAATAAACCTACCTAATTTCTTTTTTTCTCAATGTTTCAATCTTTATTTCGTTCATACAAACCCACAACATTTAAGATTGGAATCAACTATAGTATTCCTTGGTTGATATATATTTTTTCATTGTGCAATATTATGTTTTGTGGGATGGAATATACAATAGAATATAATTAAGACATTGAGAAATTAACTGTAGGATGTTCTTCACATTCTTGTTCTGTTATTTACAAAGAATTTAACATTATTTTTTTCGTTGGCA
The DNA here is from genome assembly GCA_963277665.1 of Viscum album. NCBI lineage: Eukaryota > Viridiplantae > Streptophyta > Magnoliopsida > Santalales > Viscaceae > Viscum > Viscum album. Next base: position 61,113,132 of record OY728164.1, on the reverse strand, counting down.
TAATTATTAACCATCCATGATTGTGATTTATTATGGTTGAGTTTGTATCCCATGAGGAATTATATAAGAATATATATAGGATATATATTATAATAGTTGTATTCCATGTTTTATGTTGATGCACGTGATGATTTAGTGCTTTTATTTAACACATGATTTCATGTTTTTTATCATTCATTACCCGGTCATGTTTGTTACCATTACCTTGGATTCGAATTTGATTTTTGAGAATGGAGGAACATTATATGATATTAAACCCTTCTCAAGCGAGTGTCCTCATCTCATAACATCGTTGATGAAGGAACATGGTATAATTTTTATTACTAAGGATTCCATAGTGACCATGTTGTGGGTGTAGAGATGGATTACCATTATACATCATGTTACACGTGCTTTTGGTTAGCCTATAGACAAATTAAGAATGCTGGTTGCATGATCCAGGTGATGTTTAGTGGAAATAGTGTTTCCTATATGCACCACACCATGTGGTATCTAATATTTTGATCGAAGAGTGAGAGGATTTTTGGGTGACTATTGACACGTCTGATTATCATTTCAACATTGATCAGAATAATATATGGATAAAGGATGTGATGTATTTATTAGAATATAATAGGTAGGTTTGGATTGTTTGATTTGAAATATAAATGTATATTTTTATTTTTGTATATTCCACTTATAAAGGACAACATGACATTTAAGAAGATTTTCTTTTGAACCTGATTTATCGAAAGGACCTATGGGATCTATCACCATTGAGATTGAGGGAGAGCTCCTCTGGAATCAAATGGTATGTTATGATTCTTGGTCTTCATTCTATTATAGTTATCGTCTTGTTGGTCATGATGTATTTAGATGTCAAAGTCCCTATGGATGCACTCAGTCTGCGCCTCCCCATCTTATGGAGGTTGGCATAGCTGGTGTTTGCAAGGCCAATTCCCTTACTCATTTAGGTAAGGGAGAGAATGATGTTGGACGACCGAGAAATGCAGACAATAGTAAAGATGCAATGGGAGACAATCAGGGGATTGAATTTCCATCGGATACTATACATAGCAAGGAGAGGAGGCCTAGTGGAAACCTGAATGTGGCAGATGTGGTTAACCGTTTAAAGAAGGACCTTGGCATACCATTGCAGGATCTGTGTTCTATGATGTAGATCCTTGGACAGCCTGCTCCGGTATCAGTTAGTGTTCCAGTGGGAAAAGAGAAGATCTCTCAAGGGTACCCTATAAGTGCTGTCAATGAGGTGGATGATAGTAGAGAGGCCAAGCAACCTAGAATCGCATTTCAGGAGGTTTCCGTGCTTCTAGATGCAGAGTGTCAATAAGGAGAATATAGGCTGGCTGAGGTGCGTGTCTTGGACCCTTTGGACCCAAATACGCTGCCAAAACCCTTATTCCATCTAAATTCTTCGACTGTAGGGTAGAGGAAGTGGAATCCCCTCAAAAAAAGGCCTAGGGGTTGTTCCAGGAAACCGTTTTGAAGCATTGAATGATATTGAACCAACACATCCTCACGAAGATGAGGATTCAGGTGACGATAGTTGTAGCCAATTCTCGACAGACATCTTAGAAAGAATACAAGGGAAAGGTATCCACAACACTAGAAGGAAGAAAGGAAAAATGGAATACATGACATAGGTAAATGAATTGTGGTCAAAGGAAAAAAGGAAAAGGCACGAAAAGATTATTAACATTTTCCCAAACCGATGGATACTACATTAGCTAAGAAGGTTGGATACAAGGAAAACAAAGACCCATAGAAGGGGGAAAGTGAAGAATCTAGTAGGAATACTAGAGATAAGAAAGAAAATGTTGGGGAGTGCTTGAAACTCATCCTACCCTCCATTGAAGAAATGATCGAAAGAAAGGTCAGGCTCAACATCTCAGAAGCAGAGATTAAAAGAATTTATGAGAGAAGGTTGCAAGTTGAGGTCAATGAGGAGCTAAGAGAATGGATAGATAAATAATATTGAATCATGGCATGGGGATTCAATCCGAGAAAAATCAACTCAGAAGAATTTATTCTGACTATGGATAGGATGATTACTCACCTTGAAGAGCTTATTATTGAAGATCCAGATGTCCAGGTTAGTACACTGCATTGGAAACTATATAGAGTAGAGAAATCCAGAAATCATAGTCTTGTATTTGACCATTTTGTGTGCTCTGTAAGCACATAGGGGTATCTTGTGTGTACTATGGTTTCCAATTTTTCCTTAAAATGGCTCATAATAAAAATTTAAATTTGGATGAAGAATAATTAAAGGTATTTTAGTATGTATTTTACTCAAACCCTCTACATGAATTTTTTTCACCTATAAATTTCATTGATATAGTTATTTTGAATCGATGGGGACCTATAGTGTATGTTCGGGAAGAGTAGGATGGAGAATAATCATATCATGAAAGAATCCTGACAACCCCATTTGTGTTTAATTATTTATGCATTTAACTGAAATTTACGCATAAGATTGGCTTACCACATGGGATATACTTTTATTTTACAGCAAGTATTACATAATTATAGTGTCTAAATTATTCCAATAAATAATTATTTATATTATATTATATTATATATGATATACAATTGATCATATGACATGATATTATTGGTATAGACTTCCCACTAATGGAACCACACCTTCGCTACTATTCTGCAGTGACCTATGTGTAGGATGGCACGAATTGATTCATTTGTCAATACAGCTATGATCTAGTTGTTAATGTTGGGATGTTACAAGATATATGATACCATATGTGATAAAGATATGATTTATCATTATTTTCTTGTATTTTTACTACCAATGTATGTTTATGGTTAAATCTTGACAATTATATATCAAAATATTCCAGTTGATTTGATCCATATCAATATAAATAATATTTTTATCATACACCAAATTAGATTATGATATATTCTTGGATAATATTATGTACATTATTTTTTTGTATGACATAAAATTGATGTCTTTTCAAAAAAATATAATAGGTACAATAGGGGTTGTGTTTACCCTAAATAATGTTATTGTTTTTGTAATAGTTCAATATAAATACACATAGAATGTTCATAATGAAATTAGAATAAATTAAAACACTGAATACATTAAGGGTGTTTGTCTTAATTATGAAATAAATTAGTAAATTAGTGGTTTTTTAAAAAATGCAGGATGCCATTGAAAAAATTTATGGATATAATATAGAAATTATAATGAATCATTGTTATAAATTTTTTTCAATATATATTGCTAAAAATATTTACTAATAAGAATAAATAAATAATTGATGTATACATACATAATATAGTGATTCATGATTCTGTTGTGAATCCACTAACTATAAAAATAAAGAAAATAATTTTCATTTTCATTTATATAGAGAAATTATGTATTAGAGGGATGTGATATTTTATCTTATATATTTTTGTGATGAATGAATTTTTAGAAATGAAATAATTAATCAAATGATTGAATGTTGAAATTTTTGAATCATTTTTTACATTATTTATTAATAAAATTACATTCATTAAATGTTACTATATTGGGATATGATGAAATAGCATATTGAATTGGGATAATAATCGTAATTCCAAATACGGTTCACGAATTATTAATTTTATTGATATGTAATTGATGTACTCTTTTTAATAGGATGCTAAAAAGAATGATCCATGAATAAATTTAATAGTATAGTCCGTCCCCATGCTTTACAAGTAAGGCCAATGGATTGGTTGTGACATTTATTGAGAAACATCTGATTGATTGACACAAAATTGTATCATATAATCAATTAATCGGATCTTTAAAATTTATCCATTCATAGATATATTCGAGTTATGGTCACCATAGATTTAATTTCTATATTCCTTTTGTATTTTTGTCAAATTAAAATTAAACATATTTTCCTTGACTATTACTTATCATGACTGAGATATCACCCTTGATCGAATTCATAATTTTATAACTGTGTGGGTCAAATAAATATCATGATGGTTAATTGAGTCACCCAATTAAATCACACAACCATTAATACTAAATTGTATGCATAAATAAATTCCACATTATCATTGAGATTATAATAAATAATAAATAATAAATTATGATATTGACAAGAATAAAGGATTATATTAATATTTAATATATTTCACTGTAAAATAATTATTTATTAAAACATGGGTGATGAGATCACATTTCAATCAATATTATATATATTATAATTATTAATTATTCAATTTTTTTACCAATAATAAATAAATATAAAATGAATCTAACAAACCATATCTTGAATAAGATATTTTCCTTCAAAATGGTATGAAATATTTACCATGATTTATTTTTATCTGTCTTTTTGAACTAATATCAAATAATATGTTTTAATTTTTTATTATTAAGTCACATCATTTATTTGATTATATATATGTGATATATATGTATAAGTATCCAAAATGATTTCCATGTTGTGTATTTTTTTGTCAATATACAGATATAGAATATTTTTAAATTATCTAAAAGGTTAATTAATAATATTTGGTGTTTATTTAATATACAATATTATTTATACATGAAATATTATGACTCGTTTTAGAATGATAGATCTATACAAAATAATTAATAGGTCTTGACCATTTATTAACCAATACCAAAAATTAATAATTGATATATTGAAATACCTCGTTGAAGGATCCTCAAAAATAATGTTAAAGGGCTCATTAGAAAATAATAATATGAATGAATGAATGAATTTGATATTATAAACCCATCATTTAATATCTACAGGTGTATAGAAATATGAAAAAAATGAATAATGAGGGACGAAAAATGTAATGGGAAGAGTTCATCTGAATTTGTCTAAATCATTATGAAGAGAATTTTTATCATTGAATTAAAAATTTTACATTTAAGATAACAATTTTGTGTATTTGATTTATTATATAATTTTTTAAGATTTCAATGTATACCTATTTAATTATAGTAACCACTATAATTTCATTTTAATCAATTATATTACCAATAATCCTGTAAAAACCTACATTTAATTAAGAAATTAATTTATTTACAGTTAGTAAGATAATTAAATAGTGTTTTAGAATATACTATTTGGAATATTTTGAATTGTAACATGAACAATCAAGTACCAAATGATTAATAAAAAATAAATTAATGTTAGAGAAATAAATGTGTGCTTTAATTTTTCATTAAATCATGTTATGAAATTGATAATTATCATTACATTACTTATTCAAAGTTTACAACTAAAATTAACTAATTTGATAATATTATATGGGACTATTTATGGTGATTTATTGAATATTTTTAAAAAATAATTCATAAAAATAATATATATATATATATATGTTCTTTTAATGTATAAATAATAAAATAAATTAAACATAATGACATGATAATCATAGTGAATAAACTCTAGAGTGTTATCTAGATTCCACCATCGTAAAAAATTCTTGAATATGTGTTCCACTTGATGAATCAATCATAATGGTTATCTAAGGAAGGAAATGGATTTCAATCTTGTAATGAACCATAAATAATGTGAATATCATAAATGTGTCCACACAATAATTTAATGAATACAGACATGTACATTAATAATGTAAAATAAGAATACTAATTGAATGAATATGATAATATGACGTGTAAAAACGTAAAAACCGTTTTAAGAAACATTATATATTAGCCACATTAATGCAGTTGATAGGGATATATTAATGTGTCATTAAAGAGTGAAAACTATACTTTTTTGTGTAAAACCTGAAATGAACCCTGAATTTTTTTCATGGTAGAATGACTAATTATTAAAAAATATTTCTCTACTATAACATATTGTGGAGTGAACATGAAAATTGTTAAGAAATCATGAATTTCACATTAATTTGTCTTGTTTATTATAAAGAATTTATATCGGAAGCTTATAAAAACATGCATATCAAAAAAAATTATTTATTAAATTGTAGTGACTCAGCTTTTTGGCATTGTCAGACTTTGGATTATTTCTACGAAGAATTCAAGATCTAGGCGTGAAGACGGCGTGCGATTCCGAGGCTCGGGGTACCCAGAATAAATTTTATAAAAATATTAAAAAAATTTATACTATGCACGTGGCATGGGTGTGATATATCCTAAACGGTAGCTCGGAACGGGAATCTGAGGGCACGGTTGCGTCCGGAACATGCCGTTTACCCTAGTCGGGCTGTAAAAATTGCGGGCGTGGGCCTGCAATGAGAAATGACACCAGAGGCGTTTTCGTAATTAAATGGAGAAGTTAGTGTGCGAGTGTCGGCTCAAATAACTTCTGAACGGAGTCTCGGATGGAAAATTCGAGTCCACCGTTGTGTTTAGAACGTTGTGTTTACCCTAAGGGTGACCTTACTTTTGTTCTTATCGGGCATCGAGTCAGAGGCATGTTTGGTGCCGGCGGGCAGCTGATATAAATATCAGCGCCCCCCCCCCCCCCTTTACCGTTCCTCTCGACGTTCTCTGCCATTCTTCGCCGCCGCTCCGCCGAATCGAGCAAACGAAACGTCCACGAGCTCGGAATTCGATGACGGACATTCCAGGAGCATGAAATGGAATATCTGGAGCGCGGATCTAAGGCAGAACGTCGGCGTTCCACCCACGAGGTAGGCATATTTGAGTTTTAACCCCCAATCCCATTTTTGCTGCGTTTTTCAGCAAATTGAAGCTGTAGTAGTGTAGATCCTGTCCTGAGGGTCGTGTAGACCCCTTCGGATCGCAAAACGGACCTCCAGGGTGCCCCCGGCGGTCCGCTGAATATCCCTGGCGCGGCACCGGCAGAGTGAGGCGGCTCGCGGCGGAGCCGCGGTGGCGCGTGGCGGAGGGCCGCCGGCCAGGGCGGGCCGCCGGCGGCGGCCAGTCCGACCTCTTTTATCATTCATGGGTCTTTAAACCCCCGTATCTTGCAATCTGGGAGTCGGATTCGCGTGCCATTTTCGGCGACGAGACCCTGACGACGAGGCGAACACTCCGGTGTGGGTTCGAGGATTTGAGGGATCGAGATCGTGTCCCGGGAGTGACAAACATCGAATAAAATAATAATATTTTATTATTTTACGACTTCGGGCCGTTTTAACATCTACCCGGAACGTCCGAATGGCGTGCCATTAGTGGCGTTGAGACCCTGATGGTACTGAGGACTTTTTGAGTTAGTTTCCATGTGTTGGGACCGAGAATGGGGTGCGGGCCCCACGAGACCGGCTTTTGGCGTTTGCGGAGAAACACAGCTTTTCTACCAGTAGTATGATTTTGGCGGATGAATAGCGATCCTGTGTGTTTTTCCGGGAAGATCGCAATTGTGCGATCCATTCGATGAGTTTCGTAATCCAGGTTTGGGCCCCACCCGAGCTGGCTTCGGTGAATAGCACCTTTTTCAACGGGTGTCCGTTTCGGACGGTCAAGTAGTCGATTCCGCTTTTTTTTCCGAGGGGTTCTTCATGGTATGATCCGCTTGATGGGTTTCAGGATCTTTGTGTGGGCCCAGCACGAGCTAGCTATGGTGAATAGTGCCTTTTAAACCGATGCTCGGTTTCGGGCGAGTTAACAGCCTATAATTCGTGTTTTTCCGCGTGGAACGCGATGATGGCCTCGGTTTTGGCCTAGGAGGTGCGCAGGGTGGTGTTGTGGCGGGTCGCATAGGTTGGAAACATTTGGACCTGTAGTGGTTGAGGGTTCTCCCTTGGTTCGTTCCTACGAGGGTTCACGCGGCATCACAACCTATGTATGGGTTTGTGATCCTCTCGATGGGATGTTAAAACTGTTAGAGTTGTTTCATACCTCCGGTGGGCCCAGAGCGGGATCCTCTAGAATCTATACCCTATATCGGGTTCTCGGTATCGCTGTGACTGATTATTCACGAGCGGCGATCCCCTATATAGCAGGTTAACCTCGTAGGGTTTGTGGAAACATCGGGAATATGATCCCCTACACAGTTGGTTGTGCTCCGGAGGGTCGTGGCATCGTCGGGTGTACGATCCCCTACTCAGCATGAGGTTTATAGTAGGGTAGCGGTATCGTTGGTTATACGATCCCCTACACAGCGCTTGGTGTCGGTAGGGTTGCAGTATCGCTGGTTATGTGATCCCCTACTCAGCACGTGGTTTCGGTTGGGTTGCGACATCGTCAGTTCGATCTCCTACATCGTGAGTTATACCAGATGGGGGTTCAGGATGTGCTTCTAGCGAGCACCAGATCGGGTTGTGGTATCCCCCAGCGGATCCTGGGTGTGATCCCCTATCTGTGAGAACTATGTATGCCAGATCGTGTCGTGGTATCCCCCAGCGGACCCTGGGAGTGATCCCCTATCTGTGAGCTTCGTATACCGGAATGGGTTCTGGTATCCCCTAGCAGACCCTAGGAGTAATCCCATATCCGAGGAGTTTGGTGGTTCTGTTGTTTCAGGGAGGTTTCCTTAGTGATTCTATCTGACGAGCGTGATCTCTCGGGTGGGCATCGGAGAGGTTTCTGAGAAACCTGATGCAGTGCATCTCTCGGATGGGTGTCATCTGGGATGAAAGTGATGATGGAGTGTGTTCTCCTAGTTGTGGATAGTTTTTGGTGACGAGGTCGGTACCGTTTGTGTCTTTGTTGTGTGAGATGAGTATATCTGGATTTTTTAAGGTGTATGTATGGGCATACACCTGAGCTGAGATGACTAGTAGTGTTTAGCCGAGGATGGTCATGAGATGGAGTTTCTCTCTCATCTGGGTTCCCTCTGGCTGGGATGAGCAGACCGTTGCCTTTCTGTTGCTCTCTTTGGGTTTTGGTTTTTGGGGTGCCTACTAAGTATGTTTATACTCACCCATTTAGGGGCTTTTCTCGCACTTTTAGTGTCTTGTTCAGACCACAGGCCTTTCAACGGAGTCCCCGGAGGACCCGGAGCAGGCGGAGCTGAGTGAGCGAGAATGACCGGGGAGTTTGCTGGTGCAGTGCCGAGGGAGCTTTCCGGTGGTGTTTTTGGTAGAGTTCCCCTTCATCAAAGAAGGTTGGATGCCCTTTTGTAGTTTACCATTGGTGGACCCTGTTTTTCCCTATGTTCTTCTACTGTACTCTGTTTGTGGGATAGTGTATGCATGCATTTAATTTTCAGTTTTCTATATCTCTGCAATGTTGCATGGAGGTGTTTGTGGGTACGTTTGTAGAGGTATCTTAGGATAATGCCTCCCATGTGTGTGATAGCCTACTCAGCAATGGTCTCTAGCCCCTGGCCTACTGGAGGCGGGCTTGGGGAGTCGCGGCTCGAGCCCCGTTGGGTTAGGTCATGACAGAGTGGTATCAGAGGAGGTTCCACCTATGGGACTTCAGAGTGTAGTTTGTCTAGTTGTGAGCTTGGTTTGGGTTGCATAGCAGTAGTGTTAGGATGTTTCGAGTTAGGATTTCAGGCTAGAGACTCCATGGTTGGTGCGACGGCCGACGTATCCATACACCAAGACTTTGATAACCTGCCTTTTGACTCGGGGCATTCATACACTGGTCGCGGGGACATAATGGTACATGCATCATATTGGACTGGGTTTTTGGGTTTTCCTTGTCCTTCTTGAGTCAGATCTCTAGATATACTCTTTGACTGTGGTGTGTTTTGAATGTATTTCTGGATGCCTCCACGACGATAGCCAGTGAGTGTTCCGCAGAAGGATTGTGCTGATGACCCGCCTCATGTAGAGGCTGTGGACTAGGGCGTAGGTTCTGAGTTTGGACCTCCAGGTGGTCCACCAGTTGAGCTACCACCTGTCGAGTAGTTGGTTGTGCCGGTAGTGCAGGATGAGGTGGCACAAAGGCTGAGTGCACTGCACGAGTTCTAGAGGCAGCGACCTCTGAGGTTCGGGGTGATTCAGACCCCCAGGCAGCTGATGACTCGCTTGAGGCAGTCACCCGAGTTTTACGCCTAGTGAGGACACCTCCAGATCAGATGGTGGTCATAGCGGTGAGCCTTTTGCATGGTTCTACCGAGCGATGGTGGAGTTTGTTGATACAGTCCCTTGACGAGGAGATGCTCACGTTGGCATAGTTTGAGAAGCTCTTCAAGGAGGAGTTCTATCCAGTGACGCTGAGGTCAGTGCGGATCCATGAGCATCTACAGCTTCGACAGGGGGGCCTAACTTTGTCGGAGTACTCAACGAGGTTTACAGAACTATCGCGCTACTCCCTGGATATTGTTCGAGACCTGTTCTTCAGGGCTTGGACCTTCAAGAAGGGCTTAAGCAGGTACATCTTAGCAGGTGTGGTTTCCTTGTGCCTACCCACCTATGCTGGAGTGTTGGAGCGAGCGTTGGTGGTTGAGAGATTTCTGGGTGAGTAGATTCCCCCTGTTAGTGTTGGGCATGCGAGAGAGGAGACGTCGGCATCTGGTAGCCGATGATAGACTCAGTGTTCTGGACATGGGCGCCATTTCAGGAGGCTACCCCAGGATGGAGGATCTGAGGCTCAAGGATCACAGGGCTCATAGGCCAGTTTTGGTCAGCGGCAGGAGAGGCGGTGTTACGCTTGCGACGGTCGGGGACATCTTTCTAGAGATTGTCTAACCTGATGTTCTTCTAAGAGGGAGCTGGTCGATGGACCGCCTTGGCAGAGGTAGCGTCTCGAGCAAGGAAGTCCGCAGGGTGGCGGACATGGCGGCAGAGCAGGTGCAGTAGGAGGAGGTGGTAGGCTGTACCAGTTTCCACCAACCCCACCACCAGGTGGTCCACGCCAATCCCAGGGAGCTTGTGGTCGAGGGCGAGGACAGCTGCATGCCCTGGAGGCTGTTGACCCCGAGGCTTTGCGGATGGATAGAGGTATGCCTTGTGTCCATTGTACCTTCTCCAGTAGTTTGATAGACACTGTTTAGCGGTACTTTTTTCTTTTTGTTGCTTTCTTGAGTTTTGTTCAGGGTGTTGTTATGACCCTGTGTGTGTGTGTTGTTCGGCATGCTTCGAATCCATGAGGAAGAGGGCTCCTTCCCCCACCAAGATACATTTTTTTGACACTATTAAATCAGGGAGAGCGAGTCAGTTCTGCCCAAAGCAGATAATGTTGAGGTGTGGTGGATGAGTCCCTCTGACTTATGCGTTCGGGCATGGGTGTTTGTTGGTGAGCTCGCTGGTGTGTGAGACCCGGTTGAGAGTCCAGTCACTTTCCTTGTGCTTAGGGATTTTCAAGGATGAAAAGTTCTAAGGGGGGAGGATGTAGTGACTCGGGTGTTTTCCCTTTTTAGACATTGGATTATTTCTACGAATATTTCCAGAGCTAGACGCGAAGGCGGAGTGCGATTCCGAGGCCCGGTGTGCCCGAAATAAATTTTATAAAAATATTAAATATTTTTATAATATGAACATGGATGGGGTGTGATATATCCTAAATGGTACCTCAGAACGGGAATCTGAGGGCACAGTTGCATCCAGAATGTGCCGTTTACCCTAGGCGCGGTGTAAACTTTGTGGGCGCGGGCGTGCGGTGAGAAACGCCACCAATGGCGTTTTCATAATTAAATGGAGAAGTTTTTGTGCGAGCGTCGGCTCAAATAACATTTGAACGAAGTCTCAGATGGAAAATATGAGTCCGCATTGCATTCAGAACGACGCTTTTACCCTAGGGGTGACCTTACTTTTGTTCACCTCGGGCGTCGGGTCCGAGGCGGGTTTGGCGTCGGCGGGCTGCTGATATAAATATCACCCCCCTTATCATTCCTCTAGACGTTCTTCGTTGTTCTTCACCTCCACTCCACCGAATCGAGCCAATGAAGTGCCGACAAGATCGGAATTCGACAGAGGATGTTCCAGGAGCGTGCAGCTGAAGCTCTGGAGCGTGGATCTAGGGCAGAACGTCGGCGTTCCGCCCGTGAGGGAGGCGGATTTGAGTTTCAACCACAAATCCTGGCTTTGCTGCGTTTTTCAGAAAATTGAAGACGTAGAAGTGTTGATCGGGTGCCAAGGGCCGTGTAGATGCCTCCAGATTGCAAATTGGACCTCCAGGGTGCCCCCGGCGATCTACGGCAGTGCGCCGGCGGCGCGCGGCGCAGGGCCGCTGGCCAGGGCTGGCTGGCGGCGGCGGCCAGTCCGGCCTCTTTTATCATATGAGGGTATTTAAACAACCATATCCTGCAATCTGGGAGTCGGATTCGTGTTCCGTTTGCGGTGACACGAACCTGATGACAAGGCAAACCATTCTGTGTGGGTTCGATGGTTTGAAGGTTTGGGATCGTGGCCCTAGAGTTAGAAAAGTCATATAAAATAATAATGTTTTATTATTTTACGATTTCGGGCCATTGTAAGTTTTACCCAGAACGTCTGAATGATGTGCCGTCAGTGGCGTTGAGACCCTGATTTTACGGAGGACTTTTTGATTTGGTTTCCAGGTGTTGGGATTGTGAACGGGGTGCGTCCCCACGAGGTCGGGTTTTAGCGTTTGCGGAGAAACACAGCTTTTGCACCAGGAATCCGATTTTGGCGGATGATTAGTCGATCCTGTGTGTTTTTCCAAGAGGATCATAATGGTGAGATCCATTCGATGAGTTTCAGAATCCAGGCGTGGTCCCCACTCAAGGTGGCTTCGGTGAATAGTACATTTTTCACCGGGTGTCTGTTTTGGACGAGCGAGTAGTCGATTCCTCTTGTTTTTACGAGGGGATCGCCATGGTATGATCCACTTGATGGGTTTCGGGATTGTTGTGTGGAACCCGCATGAGCTAGCTATAATGAATAGTACCTTTTCACCAGTGCTCCGTTTCGGGCGAGTAAATAGCCTATCATGCGTGTTTTTCTGTGTGGAACGTGATGATGGTATCAGTTTTGGCCTAGGAGGTGCGCACTGTGGCGTTGTGGCGGGTCGCTCAGGTTAGCGACGTTTGGACCAGTAGTGGTTGGGGGTTCTCCCCTAGTTCATTCCTATGATGTTTCGCGCGGCATCACAACCTTCTTATGGGTATGTGATCCTCTCGATGGGATGTTAAAACTGTTAGAGTTTTGGCATCCCTCCTGTGGGCCCGGAGCCGGATCCTCTAGCATCATTACCCTAGATCGGGTTCTTGGTATCACTGTGACCGCTTATTCACGGGTGGCGATCCCCTATCTAGAAGGATAACCCCGTAGGGTTTCTGGCATCATTGGGAATATGATCCCTTACACGGTGGGTTGTTCTTAGTAGGGTTCTGGCATCGTCGGGTGAACGATCCCCTACTCAGCATGAGGTTTATAGTAGGGTTGCGGTATTGTTGGTTATACGATCCCCTACTCAGCGCTTGGTGTCGGTAGTGTTGCGCTATCGTTGGTTATGTGATCCCCTACTCAGCGCATGGTTTTGGTAGGGTTGTGACATCATCGGTTCGATCCCCTACATCGTGAGTTATACCAGATGGGGTTTTGAGATGTGCTTCTGTCGAGGGCCAGATCGGGTTGTGGTATCCCCTAGCAGATCCTGGGTGTGATCCCTTATCTATGGGATCTACATATGCTAGATCAGATCATGGTATCATCCAGCAGATCCTATGAGTGATCCCCTATCTGTGAGCTTCATATACCGGAGTGAGTTCTGGTATCCCCTAGAGGACCCTAAGAGCGATCCCCAATCTGAGGAGTTTGGTTGTTCTATTGATTCAGGGAGGTTTCCTCAGTGATGATATCTGATGAGCGTGATCTCTCGGATGAGCGTCTGGGAGGTTTGTGAGAAACCCTATGGAGTGCATCTCTCGGATGAGTTTCATCTGGGATGATAGTGATCATGGAGTGTGTTCTCCTGGTTGTAGACAGTTGCTGGTGACGAGGTCGGTACCTCTTATGGATTTGTGGCATGAGCTGAGTATATCTGGATTGTTTAAGGTGTATGTATAGGAATAAACCTTAGCTGAGCTGACTAGTTGTATTTAGTCGAGGATGGTCACGAGATGGAGTTTCTCTCTCGTCTGGGTTCCCTCTAGATGGAATGAGCGAACTATTTCCTTTCAGTTTCTCTCTTTGGTTTTGGGTTTTTGGGATGCCTACTGAGTATGTTTATATTCACCCCTACATGGGCTTTGCCTGCAGATGTTTTTGTCTTGTGCAGACCACAGACATTTTGACGGAGTCCAAGGAGGACATGGAGCAGGCGGAGCTGAGTGAGCGATACTGGCCAGGGTGTTTGCCGGTGTGGTGCCGAGGGAGCTTTCCGGTGGTGTTTGTGGCAGCGTTCTCCTTCTTCAGAGCAGGTTCGACGCGTTTTTGTAGTTTACCTTTGGTGGGTCCTATTTTGCCCAATGTTCTTCTGTTGTACTCTGGTTGTCGGATAGTGTATGCATGCATTTACTTTTCATTTTTCTATATATCTTCACTGTTGCATGGAGGTGTTTGTGGGTACTTGTGTACAGGTACCTTATGCTAATGCCTACCATGTGTGTGAAAGCCTACTGGGCACTGGTCGCCAGTCCCTGGCCTATTGGAGGTGGGCTTGAGTAGTCGCGGCTCGAGCCCCGTTTGGTCAGGTCGTGACAAAATCATCTAGACACATTAAATTTTACCATATTCCAAGAATTTAGGAAATATTTATAAATAAAAAAAATAGGGTAAATTGATAGAAAGCATAACCCAATGGAAAAAATGATGGTTTAGAGAGAATCCATTACCTAATATACAATGAAATTATGCACCAGATCACAATATCTATGATTGTAAACTTAACTCAAATAATTCATTAATTAAGAATAATTTATATATTTAAAGACTTATTATAAATTTATTATGATCATTTAGGGATTTCTAATGAGTAATAATATACAATGTTATCTTTTGGGATCATTCATTTCCATAGTTTTCATGACCAGTTTATTTTTTTACATGTATGGAAATTTATCTAAAATTAGATTAGTTTTTTGAATTGAAATTATATGTTATTAATGAACATATAGATGAATAAATGGATAATATTTTGATTATGTTATTTTGGGTAGGGATCAATCATTAGATAAGAGGTTGTTGATAATAATTTTGAATATTTTGGTGGTATTTTGATCATAAAAAAATTACTTTCTTATATTAATCAGTGTTGTTTTTGTTCACTGATTTCAGATCATTAAATAGTATTTAATAAATATGGTATACACTTCTTTTCCAGTTAAAAATTTATGCCCACCATAATTGATGGCATAATGGAATAATGAAGTCACATTGTCCACAAATGCAGCAAATCATTACCTACAAAATAATTTTTAATTTTTATAATAAAAAGAGATGGGAAGATATATTATAATGGTTAATTATATTAGAAGAAAATATTATATAAAATATAATTCATTTCACATGATTCCTGGATAAGGGGAGAATGATAGTGGAATATTAATAAAGAGATGAAATTGAAATGAAATCAAAAGAAAAATATGGAAGTTTTTACTTGTGGAATTATTCCCTTTCAGAACCACTCTGTGAAATTGGATTTGTAGTTTTGATGAGAAAAAATTCTAATATATGTCGGGAAGATTCATTGGAATTATATTGGTTATAAATTTTCCAATTTAAAATCCATAAGAGGTGTGAAGAGAAAGTGTGGTGAGGGGTTGTATCTATAATAGAATAGATGGCTCTTTTAATTATTTTAATCATTAATTAATTATTTTGGATCAATAGAAAAAATTGTGATGACTCATTAAGAAAATAAAGTTCATATATAAGAATATTTTTATATTATGCTTCTTATATAAAATATGACTCAATTAATATTTTATTTTACATATAATGTATATATAACATAAATTATAGTTATACACGATTCACCTAATATTCAACTGTTTTAGAAAAATACAAAAAACTCATTGTAACCATTTTTTGACATTTACAATTCAAAATTGAAATCTAATTTAGGAAGAAATGAATCTAAATATTTTAAATTTTAATTTTAATTATAATCATCATTTCTTTGAAAAATAATTATTTTTTATTATAACATATTTAGGACACATTGGAAAATTAATGGGGGAATCAATAAAAGTTTAATATAATCAAAATAAAAAAATTAATATTTTATTATTATTTTCATTAATATATTTAAAAATAACTGAATATGATAATTATAAAATTGTAATTAAATAATTATGACATTCAATAATGTGATAACCTAATTTTTCCTTTTTAAAAAATTTATTAACTGATTACATTATACAAATATATAATATTTTCATTCATAAGATTCTTAAATTTTACTTGTAATCTAATATATTGGGTTACTATTCTATTGGATGGTTTACTATTCATAATGTTTATATTAAAATTCCATTGGTTTAGGTTCATTAAAATAATTTTTTAAATCTTATTTCATTCATTATTCATTTATAATATTAATATTATTTTCTCTATGATATTTAACGTGATTTAAAAAATATGAAATTGTTATAAGAAGATAATTTATAATGATATAATTAAAGTCTTTTACATTTTTGCCCCTTATAAAATTTCTCCCTTGAAATCTTATTTTTCAAACTAATAGAAATATATTTTAGGGTACTTATCCTTCTTTTCTTCCTCAGGTTCCCATGTATCATCGCCTTCTGTTCAGTTACTCCATTGTACATTGAATAAGTGTGTGGTATTATTGTATAGATCATTTTCACTATGGTCAAAGGTCATCAATGTTTTCTCCACATATGATATATCATTTTGTTACTATACCACCTATGAATTTAGTACATGTGATGGACCTGGTATGTACATGCTTAAGATGTATACATGGAATAAATCTCTTACTCTAAAAATGTAAGGTGTATGTGCTTGTCGATTTGTCAAAGATCCTACATGATCAATAATCATGAAGGGTCTAATGTTCCTAGTATTTTCCTTACATTCTATGATCAGATGATACTCGTCCACATATATATATATATATATTTATATAAATTATATCTTCAAATATTAAAATCAATTTACCATCGACGATTTTATTCATAGATATTTTGTAGATGTTGGTATTCTTTTATGTTTTATTTAATACTTTTCACATTCTCTACCATTTCTTGAACCATTTCGTGTCTTATCTACTTATGATCCTCGTCTTCATCCATGCATGTTAGTTTTCTATATTGTTTTTCAATTGAAGTCTATCATGTGGATCCATTTGGATGCTCTACTGGGAAATTTTGATGTATGTAATCCTAGTTAGAGAACAATTTTGGTCCCATCAGGTATTGATTTACATATATCATTATATCAACACGTCATCTAGTTTCTAAATAATTTTCACGTATTGGACAACATTATGATGGTGATAGACCATAAAAAATATCAACTATGTGTTTATATCATATTCGAGATTTTATAGAACATCCAGGTAAATTAATTTCTTGATCAGATTCAATTGCTGGTGGTACTCTCTAAATACCTACATCTTCATTGATGTATATTTGTTCCAGTTTATCCAGTGATAATTCCTCTCAAATTTTAATAATGTTATATTTTGATGTATGATGATCCCCAACAACACATATAACATTAAATCATTTGGATTTTTTTATAATTTCATTAACAATGTCCATGATGATGTTTGCCAACCTCTATGTTGGTATGTGTAATGTTTTCATTGACCCATTAGAATTATTCGTTTTATCCTTCACATTCTTACATATCACGAAATTTGATATATATTTATTGATATCCCTTTTTCATATTGTAAAAAATATTGTTCCCTAAGATATCTGGATATATCATTGTACTCCCTCATTGAATGGATAAAGATGATTAATGTGCATCATTAATAATCTATTTATTTAAATCTAGGTTGCATGGTACACATAGATATGCCCCAAATCAAAATAATACATTCCCAATAATTTTCACTATAAATACACATCAATTATAATAGCTTCCACCTTTTT
The DNA here is from genome assembly GCA_963277665.1 of Viscum album. Taxonomy (NCBI): domain Eukaryota; kingdom Viridiplantae; phylum Streptophyta; class Magnoliopsida; order Santalales; family Viscaceae; genus Viscum; species Viscum album. The sequence goes on along the minus strand of OY728164.1, from coordinate 61,095,298 downwards.
CTAAACATCCACTTCATTTTATTAAGAACCAATTATTTCTCCATCTAGATGGTCGAGTAATCGTTTGAGAAAGGATTTATAAATTTCATTCATTAATGAATCCCATGTCCATCCTCTATAATTTTATAAAGACTTGATCCTTCCCAATTTTCATCACTGAAAATGATGCAGGATTCATTATATATAGTGAATTTGAAGTTTATTTACATTACCAGTTTGGAAGTGGATTTAGAACATGCAATCCTTGATTAGCTCTAACTATCATCATTGGTTCATATTATTCTCCATATATGTAAATTTATATTTTATAAATTTATGATCAATATTTATTTCCCACTTCTCCCCATAGAGATAATTTCCCTCAATTTCCACCACAAATAACATTTCTTCCAATTCCAGATCATTTGTATGATAGTGTTTCTCCTGAATTTTAAAAATCCATGATGAATAATCTATCACTTATTCATTTTATATCAGTAAATTTCTTAATCCCTTCATATATACATTGTTATATACAAATAATAGATCCCCACTTGTCAGTTGTGTGAGTATTGGTAATGTGATAAACCTCTTTTTAAACTCTTTAATAAAGTATGAACAATCACTTATCCTGAAAAAAATCACTAACATCTGAGTGTAAAATGTTATTGGGTTTGAACATTTTTGGAATTTCTATTCAAATATTCATTAATACCCATCAATACCTATAAAACTGTGGATATCCATTACCGATGTTGGTTTGTGCCATACTTTTATTTTCATTATCTTGGTGGGTCGAAAAATATTTATATAAAGGTGATAAAATGCTCAAATAATGATACATCCTCCATCCATGAGTCACATTTATTTTGAGATTTCATATATTTTATCCCTTCACAATGTCTTTAACACCATGTTCAAATTAACCACATGTTCCTAATTTTTCTTGGAGTATATCATAATACCATAAAAAATGAATAAAAAATATTATTCAATGATTTATTAAAGGACACTATCAATTAATCCCATGAATATTATTTGAGAATTATTTCATCCAAATGGAATCATTATGAACTCATGTTATCAATACCTCATTTGAAAGGCAGAATTGGGGAAATCTTGCTTCTTCACCTTAAAATGGTGGTATCCCGACAAGAGGTCCTCCTCTTAGAAATACTTGTCACTATGCAGTTGATCAAAAAGTCTTAAAGTTTTTGTTGGGTATACTACTTCATTATTTTGATTTTATTGAGATCACAATATTAAATTAATAGGTGCATTGACCCATCCTTATTTTTGACAAATCGGACTAGTTCACCACCATGATGAAGCAATTATGCATATAAAACCCTTTTCCAGATTCTCCTTTAACTTATTATTCCGTACATCTAACTCTAATTTTTCTATTATGTAATGTTTCATTGAAATAGAAACAAATCTATAAAAATATCAATTGATAACTCAGTCCTTCAATTAAGATGAATACTAGTAAATTCTATTAGTTACAAATCATTTTAGTCCCTTATAATGGGCATTTATTCAAGCATGATTGTCTCCTTTGTATCAATCATTTGATGTATATATGATTACTCACAATGCATCAATATCCAACCATGTAGAATTGATGTTATAGGAGATTCATCCTCTTCATTACAATTTTACATAATTGGAGGATTCTTCATGATGTGATGAGTTATCTAACATTCTGGATAATTGATGTTGGATTTTTATAAAGATAACCAATCCATTACCAATATAGAATCAATATCTATAAATTTTTGTAAGAAAATATTATATGGGAGGATTGATTCTCCAAAATTAACTTTGGAAGTGTTCTGTAATTTTTATCAAATAATTTACCCATTTGATGTTCATGTAGATAACTCAACCTCCATATTTTGAGTTAGTTTTTAAATATTTAAGGTTCCCATAACACCATGTGAGGGTATGGGTGAATTAGGGTGTCAAATGTTTTCTATTAATTTGATATATCGTGTTCCCACGTTGTAAGGAACATCTTAAAACTATATAATGCGAATGTTCTGAAAACAAATAATCACATGCAATATGACATCCCAACTATTTTACATGGTTTACCACTAAAGGGAATGTCCAAGGGGAATACACCTAAATTTTTTAGACCATTGACAAATCCACAATTCATCACTTGTTTTAGAATAGAAAATTTTGAACATAGCTGTATTATTCATCAAACGGTGAATTTACACTCTATTAACGATAGCTCACTACATCCCTTGGAGCACTTCCATCAAATCCCCTAGCACACTTCTTTGATAAATGTGATAGTTAGTATATCAAAATAAATGACTCTTCAATAGATTTCAATTGATGAAAATATGTCAAACTAGAATGATACATAACCCAAATCATATTCCAGAATTGATGCACTCTAAAATCATTGTTCATTATAACCTTTATGTCCAAAACTAAATTTCTTAATGATTTTTTATGAAGAAAACACCTTTGTGAGACACCCCTTTATTCACAGAACAAAATCTGTATCATATATTAATAAGTCAGCATGGAATACCTCATCATTGATAATAAACCATTAATCATAATAATTTTCATCATTCAAGACATATTTTATTTTTGTGATGCACATGCTTGAATAAAAAACCACATTCTCAAAGCTCCCGTATCTTCATGAAATCATAGAATTTATAGATTTTCCTTGAAAAACTCGATTAAAATGAAAAAGGGGTTTCCTTGTATTTATAGGATATCACATTCAGTGTGCTACACTGCCTCTTAGAGTATTTTCATGTCATTAAAAACCTCCTTCATGTAGATCCTCCATTCACTATTCTCTATTATGATATTACATTTTCACTAATCTTTCTGTAAAACCATCATACACCCTAATGATCTAATTCTCATAATCCTGAAGATCACCATCACCGTCTTTTATGCTCAAATTATTCACCATTAATGATGATCCTCACTGTCATGTAGAACACCATCAACTATCATTGATCATTTGAGAAACAAAATTCATAAACCCCACATTTTCATAACTCCTTCAATTTAGATATATTCAAAAGGAAGTCAAAAAAATTGACTTTTGGAGAGTAAATACATTATTTAAATATTGAACCCAAAAATTTTGTAAATCAAAGGGAAAGGATGCCAGCAAAAATATTGTGTTCATAATGAAATGTAATATCATTTCCCTTTAGAATATATTGATCTTAAATGTGAAGAGAGAAAAAAAAACACAAACCATACTCCATTTAAAGTATTAATTAGCCTTGGTTTGAACAGTATCCCTTATTGGGTTTGTTTTATATCTTAAGATAAATTAAATGTATCACCATCCACTATAAAAACTTCATATGCGTGAATAAAGTCACCCAACACACTATGTCAACATGATAAAATGAAGGTGTTCAAAACAAGTGGATGATGAATTTGGTTCTCATGCCTATGAATTATTACATATTTCAAATCTATTATTTGTGAATGTCATTGAAGCATTTAACAATTTGAACTATTACCACATAAAACCATATTCTCATCATGTCATAGAAGAATTTCATGACTTGTTAAAAACATACAAAAAAGTATTTCTTGGTTTGTAAAAAACATATAACTAATTTACCCATTCTCCATTATCAATTTAATTTCTCCATTTCCCCTCATTGGAAATATTCAAAGTGAATGTATTATTTACATTTTTTAATAGAAAACACATCATCAATGATCATATCTCCACCATAATGTTGTATCACTTAATAAAAAATATTAAAACAGATAATACAACTGGGGAGATACGAAAACTCATAACCTCTTCATGCATATGGAGGTGGTTGAACAGTGGGGTATAACTGATGTTTCATGAACACATGAGATGCCTATGTATTGGTAATAATTTCACCCAAATGATCATCGGTTCCAACATGATCCATTATAATCATTCTATGTTCCAATTATTCCTTAATGAAGTGATATTTGATTTCAATATGTTTTGTAAGAGAATGATGAATGCGATTCTTAATATTATTGATCACACTCTAGTTATCATAGTGAATCACCATTGGATATTTCACTTAATCTTCAACATCAGTAAGTTGTTGAATCATCCACAATAGCTTAGTTCAATTCATTATAGCATATATATACTCAACATCAGAAGTAATAAAAGATTTACATTCCTGTTTCTTACTCAACAAGCCAACATATATATCATTACAAAAAATAATTCTACAACACTTTTGGACATTCTATAAACAAAATATCCACCCCAGTCAGCATCATAATAATAAAATTGTTCTATATATATTCATAAAACAAATTATAATCCAATATTGTGAGAACCCTGAATGAAAAACAATATTTTCTCACTTCTTTATTATGTTCTTCCATCAGATTACATTGAGTGTGGGCTTCAACGAATGTTGAAAATATAATATATGACTTATTCATTGTCATTAAAATATGATTATAATGATACTCATGTAGATTTTGGTTCCCCAAAGGTATCATCCTCATTCTTTCATAGATTTTTACAAACCAGAATTGGAATTGAATTTTTTTTGGAGTGAGGCATATTGAATTTCTTCAAAAACTGTAATCTATAATTTTCTAAGATGTAAAAGTATTGTTTTTTTCTGAATAACATGAATCCTCAAGAAGTATTTGAGTTCAGAAATTATATAAATTTCAAATTATGATTTCATGTGATTGTAAAATAAAAAAAGTATTCCCTACCACTTTCCACGAAATATCATATCATCTATGTAAACAAGTTCCATAAACTGATATTTCTAATAACTCTTCACATATAGATTGGGATCAAATAACACTATTTTAAATTCAAGCTTATTTTGATAAGAATCATATTGAGAGTATGAGGAACATGGTTCATTTCTGAGTCCATATAGTTCCTTCTATAATATGTGAACCTTCATCATTACCAAGTAGAAAATCCCTTGGCTGTTCAATGTGGACTTACTCTTCACGAACAATATATATGAATGAAATTTTGGAATCCATTTGATACAAATTGTTTTTTAATTGAATTTTCATTAAATCAAATAGAATGAATGACTCGATTATAGCCACCAATAAAAATATATCTTCAACATATACACCTTATATATGGGAATTCATTTTAAACACTAATAAATTCTTATTTCGGATCACACTACCATGCTTATTAAATTTATTCTTAAAAATAAACTTACAAACAATCACATTGTGGCATTTAAGTCTCATAACAAGATTACATATTTGTTCTCTTCAATCCAATATAACTCATTATTAATGTATGCCTCCTTGATTAATCCATTATTGATTCATCAAATAAATATGGTTCATCAACTGATATGAAGACAAATTTTGAAGTATTACTCTTTCTCTTTTTTTGTGTAGGTCATTTCCAATCACCAATAATGTATGATTGATCAATTTATTCTCTTAAATATCTTTTATGAGGTTTATCTGAATTTTATTTATCCATGGATTCCACTTCATATTATTCTTATGAATCAACTTCATGTTGTGATACTGGAATGTTATTCACACCATCCCATATTTTTCAGTTGAATCTTTTAAATGAAAAATTTCTTCTTCCTCTACTATCAAATCAGTATAATATCCGCTATAGGTATTTGAGGTATTATAATCAATGATCCTAAAATCAAATCATTCCAATATTCACCCCAGGAGTTTATTTAACATTTTTAGTCATTTTTATTCATTGTATGTCCCTAGAATATTAAATTTTCATCAACATCTGCATACTCTTTTTAATAGTATTCCTTGTTTCTGATGAAGAACATTCATCTGATAACACACAAAAAAATTCAAAGAGGACTTTCTCCATTCCATAATTCATATGGTGTCTTTATTTCTCCCATAAAAACCCATGATAGATTTTTTAGTATACACCACATCTGGAACTAATGCTTTATAGTAATGGAGATAGATACAACTCTCAATCATCACTGATCATTCAATATTGTTTGCTTATTAATTATGACCCTCAAAAACTCCATTTTGTTTTGGGATTCTCATAATAACCACCTCATTTTAAATTCCTTGTTTCTATATGTAATTTTATGTGTAAATCGATATTTATTCCCCATCATTCACAGAATACTAAACGTTGATTGTACATCCAATATCATTCTTTGTTATTCATTGATACATTTTCATGGAATCATAAACATTTTTTTTCATTTATATAACCATCACAGAAGACATTACTCTATAATCATAAATAAATACAACGCATTACCTTTATTCATATGTTATAGATACATTTATTGGATGACATGCATCTGTATGTATGACATCAATAATTTTTTCTACCCTTTTCTTAATTTTTTGACATGAATTTTGACCAACTTTCCTCATATGCAAGAATCAAAATTATTTTCCTATTAAGTTTTTATTTGAGGAATATCCCTAACTATCATAAAAATAAATCACATTTCCATATAATTTTCATTAATTTTACTAGACCTCAAGTGACACAAGTTGATTTTTACTTCAACTTTCATGTATAAAATGTTCTCTTTACTATCAACTTGATATAAGCTTCCATTTGTTCTACATCCTTTCTTAATATTATTTTCTTCCCTTCCTCTAATTTTTCACCTATTTTAATTAAATGTCACCATGAATTTCTAGTCATATACAAGAATCACACTTAATAAATTGAGACACATACCACCCATATAGAGAATATACTTTTTCTTCAGCTCACCGTTAGCCATTTCTGTATATTCCCAACATTTGATATTCAAATGAGTATCATTTCATAAAATTTTTACACAATCAACCCTTCTCATAAATTTTATAAATAGGTATGGATTTCTTATAATATGTTATAATAATCCGTTATGAATAATCTAGGTGCTTCTTCTCTTATTATCTTTGAGTGAAAATTCTACACTTTTGGTTTTTTCAATTTTCATCAATTCATTCCATTAAATACTATATCGAATGAAGGATAATGATATAAATTAAAATCTATATTCATTATGATATAATTAAAATAAACATATTATTTTCCTAGAGGAGAAAATATTTTTGAATGGAAAACACCATTTGATTGATGATAATTTTCTTTTCTATGTGTTTTGTTTGAATTGTTCATGCATTTCCTCATCATGCAATAAAGATCGTTATGGAGCATGCTAAATTGATGATAAAAATTATCCATAGAAATTCTTTATTTCATAGGAGGTAGGATATGAATTTGTTATCATTTCATGAATTTATAGATATTCCATGTTCAAATAGATTATTTCATCTTCACAGTGTTACATGGTATGGCCCAAATTTCCACAGAATTAACATCTCATACAAGGAAATGTAATATCACTTATATTTATTCCCATGTCAATTTCATTAATGAAATAGTTTGACTGCATATCATTTCAGGAATCTTGTAGATATGATTATTTTCTCAATTAATTTGGATTTAAGGATGTCATTAGTAGGACTTGAGCTGACATTGTGATATATTCAACGATCGATATCCAATGAAATTTGTTAATCTAATTTCCATCCTTTGATATTTCATCGTCATAACCAATTCAACAATTTCCAATGAATCTACGTATTTTACCATTAAAAAACATTATACTCAATCATAACCCTATTTAGATCTCTCAAAATTCTCAACATCTGAGAATTTCCCAAACAATATTTTCATATTTCTTTCCTTTTGAATTTAATTCCCATCTACATTTACTCCATTTAGTAAAAAATTATTCTTAATGACCATCAATATTCTTAAACATATTTCATATTTTGAATTTATGGTAATTGATTAATGTTTCATGTTATTCAGGATGGAGATTTACTTCTACTATAGATTGTGTGATTTCAATGGTTGTTGACAGTTCATACATTAAATATTCCATTCATTCAATTTCACCTTCTAGCCGAAAAACATATTCTAATCATTATTCCACAATTGTATTTCAATTTCATCATATGTTTATTTGATTCGAATGAATAAAATGTGAACATGTATGATTCAACTTGTGACCATCATCATTACTCAAAGGATTATCCCTAGCCTTATCTTTTCATGGTCATGACTTTTCAACTATTTCCATCATAGACAGTTGGGTTCCAGATTTAAACTCTGATTCCTCTCCCTCAAAAAATTTAGTTTCATCCTTTTTATTATTACAGTAAAAATTATCACTCTATAATTTCATTCTACATTTTAATTCTCCATTTGGAAAAACCGTTTCTATTTTTTCTTTAAGTTTCTAAATTCACTATCTTCACTATCAAACATCCTTGATAAATGAGAGGGAATGTGCCCAACAGTACCACAATGAGAAAATGCCAATGGTATCATTCTTTCAAATATACGTTTTCATATCATGTATTTAATGGAAAAGACTAAAGGAGATTTGTATTACTCATTTTATTCATTAATAATACCTCAAAAAATCTCATGTTCTTCCATTACATTTCATGTCATATCCATGCTTACACGATATGTTGTGTACTCTGTTTTAACACTAATTTCATATTCTACCAAACATCTAAATTAATCATCTAAAGAGTGTTTGTGAATATCTTTTTCATCAAGGTCATATACATTTGGACTGTGGGGAGCTATAAGAATTATCACAATTTTCATCACAATGTCAATGTCTAGGATTTATTCCCCATGTATTCCTATTTCTCCAACAACATTTGTAATTAAATTAAAGAAAGTGTCTTTAGTCTAATCAGGATTCATTTTCATTTCCTAATTTTTATTGTAATGGACTTATATATTCACTTCCGTCACTTTGTTTTCAATATCATATATATTCTCATGTTTTCCCCACATAGAAATCTCTAATGTATAACACATCACCATTATATTGATTTGAACATAAAGAGGTGTAGTGAGGGAATTTGTACATTATCATTTGAAACATGCTATTGAATGTATATTTAATATACAACTATGTTGGATTAGTGACTTGTATTCCTTATGAAGTAGAAACAAGGAGTTGTATAATATGATATCTTATATGATATCTCATCATCTTCTTCGAAATATGAATGTTGCTTCCCCCAAGGAGGGTGACTCAGCCTACATTTATTGAATACCCAATTATTTAAATTATGGACATAATAAAAACTATCATCATATCTCTGATAGCACTTGATGTACCCCTGAACCCCCTTAGAGGGGAGTGGTGAATTAGGGTGTCATATTCAATCATCTAAATTGAATGATTTTGTTAACATTTTAGTTGAAAAATGTAATCCTCTCTAATGCAAAACAATAAAAAACAAACAATCACTTGCAGAGATACATCAAAACAATTTTAAATGGAACAACACTATGATATTGTCCTTGCAGAATATGCCGATAGTGATTCAATCAAACCAAGATCTACTAATTGACAGTTATTCTGGAAAATACAATTTTGAACAAAGTCACAGTATTATAGGGACATAGGTATTACAATATTTTTGGGATACCTCACAGAATACCTCAGAACACATCCTTCAAATCCCCCAAGCCCACTACATTAAGATAAATATTACACAATTTATTGACATCAAGTAATACTCTATAGATTTTCATTAATGTCTTTATCTCGGACTAATAGGAGGCTCCACATCAATCATATTCATAAATTGATGCACTCTAAAATCATTGTTCTCTAAAAAACTACATGTTCAAAACTTCTTTTTTTATAAATCATTCTTGAATATCACTCCTTCGTGAATCACCACTTTATTCATGGATTTAAATATTTTGAAAAACAAACTATGTCAATGGGGAATACCAAATAATTTCTAATCACCCATTAATTTTTATCATTAGATTCAGTTTATACTTATAGTACATTCACAAAAAATCATGAAAACATTGTAAACCTGATTTACAAAGTCCACCTAGCTATATAAAATCAAATAATATCTAGATTTTCCCTAAGATTCAAATATTAAATGATGTGTCGTAGCCTTATATATATAGGTTATCCAGTTCACAATGCTCCACCACCTCAAAGAGGATTTTCATATTCATTCAATTCCACATTCGAATATATACTCCATTCGCGATTCTCCATTTTTATTTTATGTTACCTTGAAGCTTTAAATCAATCCATCACATCCTCTTATGCAAGAATTCCCATTATCATGTAGATCATTTTCACCATTCACAATGATCCAATTCTTCATCATTCATGATGCAATTCATTTTTTAATAGAACACCATTTACTTTTTTTTCAAAACAAAATTCAAAAATCCCATAATTGAAAACTTTTGCCTTTTCTATATTATCATAAGACCTTCTAGAAAATAAAAATTTCACAATGAAATCCACCCTCCAGATTTTGGAACCAAACAATTTGGAAAACAGTGTTAAAAAATGCCACCTTCAATATTTTTTTTACAGAAACTGTTAGATTATATTCATCAAAAAATACCAAATATTCTATGTCAGTATTGAAAAATAACACAAACCATTAATGATTTACATAAAATAACAACTCTGGTTCAAATAAGTAGTTCTATTTTACTGGATTGATTTAAATTAATGAGTAGTTATAAAATCAAATAGTATATCTTACATTCCTAAATGAATTACAATTATACCCATCACCACAACGTTTTTGAGTTCCACCGTAGAATCATTGTGAGATTATTACCATCCATTTTTTATTATATATGTTTTTTGGATTTCGTCCAAAATCCATAGGCATTGAGAAATAGATTTCATAATTCCATTATTCCTTGCAGTTGGGAAAAGTCACTACAGGCTATGTGTTGATATGAACCTTCCATTTATATTTTTCATTACAGGGATTATTTGTATCCCTTCATCTGTAAATAGTCAAATACCACTCTTCTCAATATTTAATGAATCTGTTTTTTGCAATTAAAAATTTAAATATATACTTCTTCCCCCACTTTTGATACAAGGGTTGGAGGGTCTTGTTTCCACCATGAGATTTATTGTTCGATCCACCTATATTAGAATATATTTTCCAAAAATTTTCCCTGAGCCCATTATACCACTGAGAGTCTCTGATATCTATTTCAACCGTAATGGAATAACAAAATATCAACTCATGACTACCGTATTATAGAATTAACAATGATTATAGTACACTCGACATTAGTCTGTTAAACAGGTTATCCACAATTATTTCAGTGTTCATGAACAAGACGGAGGCATATCATGCATGTCCTATGATGATTTTTTTTCATATTCTCTAATAGACTCATCATCCTTCTTTTTAGTATGAGGAAAACTCTTTCCATCAGGTGATAGTGTATTTAAAGAAATTATTTATTAAAAATCTATTTTCTTGAATTCGTCCTAATTATTTGAATTGCTTTCCGCTATAGACATTGTGTTAATGATTCGTTTCAACCACATATCAAATTACACATAAAAACAATATAACATCGATGCCACTTTTACTTATTATGAGCACTAGAGGATATAATAATATCGTCTCAATATAGTTAACCCATTGTTATAATATGAGAGGTTTGGAAGAACCACTAAACATGTTACACATTTTACACATAATGAATTCAATCACACCATTATCTTAGTTAGGAGAAGGAGGGAATTTTAGCAGAATCACATTATTATCCATAACATGATCATAATGAGAATGTACATTCATTACGTTTTATTCACCTTTTCTATCAATATTTTTCATTAATTTTAAAAAATCATCAGATTTTATATCTGAATGATTCTTTTCACATGTTCTTCAATTTATACACAGTATATAAGAATAATAATTTAATATTAGCGTCTTGAAGACATATATAACAATAATATAAAAATAAAACATTGATCATAGAATAATATACCTGAAAATGGAAAGTAAACCGATCTTTTCATAACATAATATGGAATTTATGTTTTATATGGAGATAGAATTATCCCCAAGTTGCATATTATGGGTTCTATTCCTAAACTCTAAAATCAACTAGACCTTGTTATGATACAAACTATAACATCTATATACTTTTAAATACATATTTACATGATTTAATGAATAATAATCCATCACATACAACCATGGAACGTAATTTATAGTGTCTTTTAAATATTAGGTTCATAATATGAAAACATCAACTGAAATTTAGATTATATTTATATAATATTCCTAATGTGGTCCTAACATACATTGATCTCCTAGAACATTATAGGACAACATGGGGAATAACTGACCAAAATATTTGTGCTAAAATACCAATAAGTGAATAATAATAGTAATTAAATATATAACAGGGGCTATAAGGAATAAAATATTGACATAAATCGCAATGTACATGATAAAACATAAATTTAAATGACAATCAAAATAAGTGAACATTAAATTTTGCAAATATATAAATTTTGAAATAATATATAACAAGGTATAAACATGAGTCATCTTTAACTTCCATGAATATATCACATTGTGGAAAATGTGTCATAATGTAATATGGCTGACTCCAAACCCCATCATGATGTATGTTGAGACTTAACAATACATAATGAATTCAAGTCTTATATGGGAAACACCATCATAAAATTTCCATGAATTGGTCTTCCACATGGAGAATAAAGCATAATGGTTAACTATATAATGAAATGGGTATCAAAATCAAGTTATGGTGCATAGAAAATGGGGATTTCATAAAAGTGTCTATGAAGTAATTGATTTAAATCATACACGAAAATTCATAATATACAGAAAGAAGAAATCATGAAATTTTATCCCAATATGAAGGGTAAATGTATAAAAGTTATTTTTACGAAACATTAGGTATTAGCCACATTAATGTGGTTTAAGGGGAAATGTTATTTAGAATCCAAAAAAACTCTTGTAATAAAAAAATTACATGGTTCAAAATTAATGGAACATATTACAATCTTTTTCATATATATAAATAAGATTAATGAGACGGTCATTGAACCAAGTGATGTCTTGATTTACTCTGATGTTTTCCATCCCATCTGCAACTGCTTTAGCTTCTTGATAAACATGTATGGTGATGTAGTTGAGATCGTGATGCAAATAAGTGCATTCCTTCCAATGAGTAGTCATCAACCAAGAAATAAGTTTCATGCCATTCTAAATTTCATAAACGAGGGTTGTCAAGTTACATTCAATCGAGAGTTTGTTCCAACAAAATTGATTGGAAAATATAATAACATTAATTAAACTCATCTTTTCATCTTCAATAGTGGTGGTAGAGCCACAACTACACATTAAGCATCCAAGGATATGGCCAAGTTGATTTTTGAAGATATCACCACATCCTATAGGGAATGGATTTAATTAATAAGTGCGAAAAATATTGATTGTGATCCATCCAGGAAGAGGAGCTCTATATAACAACTCTATAGTGAGATGAGGTTGACAGAAATTAAAATTAATTTGTAGATGTTGCAGGATTCCAAATTCATGCTTAGTGTTTTTGAAATGTCCAATTTGCATCAATCCTACTTCATGTAGGAAATAAGGATCTGCATCTGACCTGCATTTGGATTAATGGAGTTTTTTTATATAAATAATATCATTTCAAATATTCCAAATAACATAGCGGAGCTCAAAAACTACAACAAAGAAATGGTTCTTGATTTTTTCGAAGCATTTCATTTATTCACATTTCTTTAGTTGTGTTTTGAAGGCTTCAAGAATTATCTATATGTATTGGAAAAATGTTATGAATATAGTTCCAATGAAAAGTGGAAGTAACACATGAAAGAAAGAGGTGGTTAGTATCTTCTCTGTGTTGATTATAGAATATTCAATTATTGAATAGCTGGATTCCTTATTATTAAAGGAAAACAATTGTGGGAAATTTTTTGAGGGAATGTCTCAAGATGAAATTGAATCATGATTTATTTAACCAAGTCTTTTTAAAATTTATTATTCAAATTTAAAAACATTCATAACTACAGAAAAAATTATGTTCAAAATTTTTGGTGTTAAGAAAACTATTGGGAGAAGGTTCCAATATTAAGAAGTCATAGCTGGATGCAAAGGGGTTTTTTACAATGAAATTAAGAATAGTATCTGCGAGGTGATCATGATAAGAATTTAGAATTTCTGTAATAGTGCAGTTTGTACACATCGGGGTTTGATCAAGAGAAATCAAAAAGATTAAAGTTGTCCCAGTCCATTTATCCAACTAGATTTTCATGGAGGAGTCCTTATAGACAATCCATATAGAATTATTCACAACACTTGAGAAATATTGATTAATATCTGACCAAATTGAAGAGTTAATGAAATTCTAGTTTTCCATTTTATTTTTATTAAGAACTCTATTTTTGAAAAAGGTAATAATAGCAGAAGTATTGTGAAAAAGGTTCCTAGTGATACTATCATGAAGGGATTCATTAAAGAACTTTTTATTTTTTATTCCAATACCTCAATTCCAAATAGGTTTCAACAAGTTGACCAGAGGATAGTAACATGTTTTCATTTATAATACCACCATTCTAGAGGAAATATTTTATATTGGTGTACGTTTTTTTATTATACAAACAAACCATTTATAGACCATCATAGAGTAATCCATCTTGGTGAAAATATTCGATTTTATAAGGCAAGCCATACCTTCCATAGAATGAGATTTAATATTCCATGATGATAAATTATTTATAAAATTGAAAAATTTAGTTGAAAAGTGGGAAGACATAGGTATACTCCCAATGATGGGAACACCTAGTTAACTAAATGGGAGTGTACATTCGTTCATAACTAAGTCACTGATAACTTTACATATTCTACTGGTGGGAATGTTCCTCCAAATAAAGATGAATGATTCTTCCAACTAATGGATGGACCATAAAAATCCTCATAGTGTGGGAGAGTTATTTTGAGTTTAAGAATTTCTCCTCTATTACCTTGAATGGATGTGATGATGTTACCAGTAGAAAAACATGGTTAGGATCATTCACGTTCTTAGATACAGGGATGGGTTTTAGATTATATTGTTCCATAGGACAGGTTATTAGATGATAAATGTGGTCTTCCGCTATCCAGAGGAGAATGGGAGAGATGGGTAACCTTGCCTTACACCTTTAGTGAATTTATAATAGACATAGAGAGAGCCATTGATCACAATGGAGATAGATTCCAAGTTGAATAACATTTAGATTGTAGTGATAAAAGAGGAACTAAAAAAATCCTTGAAGATAAAGCTCCAATACATAGTGTCAAATCATTTCGGTTTTCATGTTTAATAGAAATATTTCCTCCTATATTATCTTTGATTAATTTATGGACACACACCAAGGCCAAACAGATGCAGTATTCAGTGGATCTACCCTTAATAATTTTTTTTTCGAGGATATAATTATTTCTATAATCGTTTCAAGTGTATTTAAAATTATTTCAATGATGATTTTATTGTGTTTTATTAAGAGAAATGGGTCAAAACAGGTGAATCTCAGAGGTATTTTCCACTTTGGGATCAATGTTAGAAATTGGGCATTAAGTGCAGGGGGGAGAAAACAAATGGAAAAAATGACTTGAAAAGAATAAAAACATTGATATAAATCACATTCCAATAATGTTGGAATAATCCTTTATTGAATCCATTAGGAAATGAAGAACTATCAAGATTTAGACTAACATCTGTATCATTGATTTCATAATATAGTGGAGTGTTGAGAAGAAAAATGTGGTCTTCATCGTTGTTATCGATTAGAATGACCTCAAGAAAGAAGTATTTATTGATTTTCGGACCATTGAATATGGATTTATAATAATAGAATATATGATGAGGAATGTCAACTCCATTTTTAAAATGCTTTCCCACGTATTTTATAAAGGATAATGAACTGCAAGACTTCCTGATTTTGTTTAAGAAAATTATAGAATTTATTATTTTTATTACCATCTGATAACCATTTAACATTAAACACTTGCTTAACCATATTTTATTTAATGTTGAGAAAAGAGTTGAGTATAACCATAAGATTTATTTCTCAAGTATCATCATTGCTGAGGTTAGAGTTGGCGTTATTATATTGAAGATCATGGATTCCTCTCCAAAAAATGTGGATTTCATAGTGAATTTGTTTTTCTATAGATCTATACTATATTTTGAGAGTCAGTTCGGGTTGTTTTAATTTGACATTATAAGAAAATGCATCATTTATATTAGAAACTGAAGTCCAAAAGTTCATAATGATATTAGTGAAATCGAGATTACAGAACAAAAAAATGGTTAAATTTGAAAGGGAACTAGGATTTCAAGTCATTGGTAGAGACACTAAGAAGGATGGGGTGATAGTCAGATTTCATCATGTTAAGAGTTGTGCCAGAGATAGTTTAACATTTATCCAAAGAAGGGACATCCAGAAAAGATCAATCCATCTTGGAAGAAACCACACTATTGTAATGTCTTATATACCATGTGAATATCCCACCTATGTGATTAATTTCAATGATATTCTTATATTCAATCTGATCGTTAATTTCTATCATGGAAATAGAAGCATGATATTATCCCATTTTCTCACTCGAATAAATAATTTCATTAATATATCCAATAGTAAACCATGAAGCATTAATATTAGTGCCAAGAAATTAAAGGCCATTCCATAGAGTTATCTGTCATTATTAACTATTCAAAGAATAAAAAAAGAGTAGAAAAGGTGTGTTCAATCAGTTTTTCTGTTTCCTGTAAAAATAGGGTTAGAGGCAATGAAATAACATTCTGAATAGAAGAGTGAAAAAAATATACAAAGATTCAGCATTGGTGTTTATTATTATTACACCAGTAAAAACATAAATATACTAGCACAAATGATAGTACCTTTAATAATATGTAATTTTTGGATCAGAAATGGATAATAAGATTTGATGATGGATGCGGACCATTATTTTTATAATAGTTAATATGGATGAGTTGGAAATTTCTTGACAATTTTAAAATTGAATCCACATTTAAAAATGAATTTAGAGTTAGAAGTCCCCTTTATCATTTTTCTCGTACCTTTGTTTCTATAATAACGTCAACCCTTTTAATTAGTGGTCTATTCTTGTTCATTGTCACATATTACATTATTCTTCGTAGTTGGTTAATTTATAAATTCATTCATGGTTGAGTATTTTGAATTCTTATCGGAAAACATCAATGAAATTTAATTTTTGTTAGATAACAAATTTCCAGGATCTTCAGACCAATCATCCCTATCTATTGATTGAGTACCATCAAAAGGAAATTTGCAGATATATTAGTAGGTGTACATGGATATTTTAAAGTAGTTGAGTCCTACTTTTTGATAGTGCCTCGTATAAGATGGAAGATACCACATATTTTTCTTGGGGTTATTAGTAGCTTGGAAATGCATTATATCCTATACTAGGGGCGTATTTTCCTTTTCATTTTAAACAGATCCCATGACAATGGGTACATTTTTTTAGGATTACTATTCTTGGTCTGTGACTGGGCTTGAAAAGCCATTGGGCTATTGTGAGTGTCTTATGTATTATATGATTTCTAGAGCTATCTATATTATTATAAATATTAACCAATTTAATGAGAGCAATATGTGTGATGGGATCTGTAGTCCCCTCCACAACAGAATCTATTTTGGATTCTCCATTTTCCAAAATACTAGGATTTGTAATGCTATTGATAATGGTCTGTGATACACCTTGAGAAACATTATTTCTAATATTTGGATTTCCATTTTCAATGGTGCTAGCAGTGTTTACTTGTGTTATTGAACAATCTAGAGAGTTTTTAATAGGGTGAAAAGAACCTGAGTTCTTTTCCATATTTATATTTCCTTTTTGTTACCTCTAGAGAATATTATTTATTCACAACTGATGGATCATGGATATGTCATGTTCCCATTGTTGAGGATGTGTGATATAATATATCTTTCTTTGAAATTGATCTAGGGAATTTGGTTATGTGAATTGATGAAGAGCATGATGTACTTTGCATCTATTAAGATGAATTCATTGAATCTCGCATACCAATTGTAACTGCACACTCATTATAGTAGATATAGGTTAATACATGTTCATATTGACAAGTATCATTTTATTTGGATTTCCTAATGGGGTCAAAAACATGTTTATGAAATTCTTCTATGAGGTTTTGTTCCTTATTGGAGTCTTCTTCCTCTTAAGCTTCATCAGACCAGGTTTTACCTGATTTAATCCTTATATGTTCCATGTTGTGTGTTTTTTGACCATAATTTCATATTTTTTAATGATTCCTGGTATATTCTATTGAGTAAATAATGCTTCAATAGAACCTTTCAATTACAACGTGTTTTTAAAATCACAAACAACCTATCTTAATTAAAATGTCTCACTATAATATTTTTCTTAATAAGTAAAATTTTCCTTCCCCAAGGAAAATTTATCCTTTACGTGTTTTTCATTGTTCATATTTTAGTCTCCCTAAATCTAACTCGTTATTTTTCTAAGAGGAAAATTTAGTTCCTAATCTAAAACCTCAGACTTCTTTAAGTACATAGATATATCTTATTCTGTTTTTAGGATCCGAATATATATTCCGATTTTTTTGAAAAGCAGACTCTGAATTCTCTAAAATTCAGACTCCAAATTCTTTAATATTTTGAATCTAAATTTTTTGAAATTCAGAATATAAATTCCTATAAAATTATGCTCTGAATTATCTAAAATTCAGGTACCGAATTTCATAGAACTCAGGTTCTGAATTCCGTAGAATTTAGACAATAAATTTTATAGAATTCATGTTCTGAATTCCCTTGACTTCAGACACTAAAATCATTATAATTTAGACACTGAATTCCTTGTATTTCAGAATCAGAATTCCTTAGAAATTAGGATTTGAATTCCATATAATTCAGATTCTGAATTCCTTAGAATTCAGATACCCAATTCGTTAGAATTCATGTTCCTAATTCCATTGGATTTAGACTCCAAATTACACAGAATTCAGACTCCGAATTCCTTATAATTCAAACTCCGAAATCTTTAGAATTCATACTCTGAAGTCTATATAATACCGATTCCATATTCCATTAAATATAGAATCTGAATATCCATGCAATATAGAATCCGAATGCTCATTCTCTTTGAATCTGAATTTTATTTATCCTTAGACTCCAAAAAATATATATTTTTTGAGCGACCATAATTTTTCATAAACATGTTATAGTTATAAAATTATGTGATGCATTCTGTTTCTAACTAACTATTGTTTGAGAGACACATGTACAAGTCCCTCTATAGTTAAATGAAAAATATGACTTTTGGATATGGAGCCGACTGTTGGAAATGCACCTATAAATAGGAGCTCATTTGAAAAATCTCACTAACCACTAAGACACGTAGATCGATCTATAGATTACATGCTTTTGAAGTGATTTATAGAGATAGAGAATCTCATGATTTGTGTATACTAATGATCTTGTTCTA
This sequence comes from Viscum album, assembly GCA_963277665.1. NCBI lineage: Eukaryota > Viridiplantae > Streptophyta > Magnoliopsida > Santalales > Viscaceae > Viscum > Viscum album. The sequence continues at coordinate 61,075,918 of OY728164.1, read as the reverse complement.
ATTACATTGTGTGGCTCTGATTGTTCCAGTGTACAATCGAGGGCTTCCTGGGAGAGGAAGATGGAGGTATCGACTACCTTGATAGTCAAGGGCTTGTTGGGATAACAAGACAGCTTCCAATATTTTTATCGAGGGCTTACCCTTTTGTGGGTAAGACAGTCTTTCTTGAAAGTATAAATCAAGGTACCTTTATCCAATGTTGTTGGATACCACTATCTTTGTGTTAAAAGATTTCATATTTGAAAATTGTATTGTTTCATGTTTTTTTCTACTTCATTTCAATTAATTTGTAATGTATAAATATTTTATAAATTCTTTTACTTTTATACAAGGATTAGTAAGATTCAATATGCTTGATGATAGAATCATTTTCCTTGTAAACATTTCTTATGTTTCTTTTCGGGAACCATATTTCTGGAATCTTGCATATTTGTAGAACCAATAGGTCTTGTGAATTTTCTTTGTTTATCATTGTTAAACTATAGTAAGGTTTTCACAATCATTTAATGTTCCAAATGAATTTTTTAATTTATACAACTCACCCCCCTCTTGTATATTGATCATCTACATCAAATTTCAATCCTACAATTAATATCAAATCAGGTCTCTAAAATACTTATATTCGCATGTAAGTTTTTCCTTCTCAGGTTTTAATTGTTCTATAATTTCCACGAATGTGATATTTTTTATTCATGTTTACAAAAATTACTATTAACATGTTCATGTCGAAATATATTAACATAAGATGGTAGGAATGAATTTTGGTTCGATTGACAATATTAATCCCACTAGACCTCCTATATTTGATCAAAATGATAATGAATATTGGAGAGATCCTATGAAGACTTTTTTCATTAACACTGGAGTGGAAATCTTTGTTATGATTACTAGAGATTACATGATTCCAGATAGGGACCTCAGAACTTTTACTAATCATGAAAATTCATAATATCAACTTAACTATAAGGTACGCAATAATTTTTTGTATCCCATGACCTGGAATATATATAGATATATTTCTTCTTGGGAAGCCACAAATTTTATATGGAAGAAACTTGATGTAACTCGCTTTAGAAGATGAAAATTTATCAATACTAGAAGAGATATCCTCGGAGCTAAATATCATGATTTTATCTTTTGTTATGGAGAACCAGTTTGTAATGTACAATAGAGGTTTTTTACTATTGTTAATAGTCTATAGTCTATGGGTGGAAAAGGATTAGATGATGAGGAACGTGTGGAAAAGATTATAGAGATCATGTCTAATGAGTGGTAACTAACGAGAAAAACTATATATGAGAATGAGAAAGTCACACAGATTACAGTTGATGATATTTTTGGAACTATTCTTGAACTTGACACTAGAATGAAAATAGATGCTAATCTAAATAAGAATAAGAAAGGTAATTGAAGTGTTGATTTTACAACTACTTCAAATCAGATGAAATATAAGACTCTTGATGGAGTTACAAGATACAAATCTATGAGGACTGTTATTCAATCTGAATAAAGTGAATGTGAACATTTGGAGAATGAACTAGCTAATCATTCTTGAAGTATGGAAAAGGTTTCTGGGTAGAAAGACATTCATTATAGATATTATAAGAAAGAAATAAAGTATAAGAAAGACTCATAAGTCACTTATTATGAATACAAGAGATCATGTCATATTAGTAATGAATGTATTATACTTATGAGAAAACATAGAATGGAAAATCATTCTGAGGGGAATAGAAAAGTGTACTACAAGGCTAAAGATAAGATTTTTTTGAATTCTAATGACACCTGGAGTTCCATTGGCAGTGAATCTTCTGAAGAATCCTCAGAGTATGAATCGTCTGACCAAAAGAATCATGGTTTACTATCCTAGGTACCTATTGAAAATCATTTTTTAATGGACAAGGTACACAATGTTGAATATATAAATAGTTTTTCCTTGAATGATAATTATAGTGATAGAAAATATTCTAAATCCTCAAATGAAGAATCTTTAGTTAATGAAGATACTACCTTACCTACGTATAATAAATTTTCTAGGTTTGCAAAGCTCCCTGAGAAATAAATTTCTAATGTCAAGAATTTGCATGATAAGTCAAATTATATGATTTCTATTCATATTAAGGATAGATCATATGTTTCTAATGATCCTGAGATGAAAAAGAATGATTTTGAATGTATTTAAATAAACCTTGAAAAAGTTAATTCTGAGAAGGAAAAGCAATCTAAGGATCTAGAAAAAGTAATTTCTATGAAAAATGTTTTCGAGACTGACTATATTGTTAAATGTAATTTTTTTAATAAAAACATAGTTATTATGCTGAAGATAGAAATATTTTCTTTTAGGAAGTGTTTTTCAATCTTATCCTTATGTAAGGAAATATTTGATAAAATTTATTCCCAAATTAGACCTCTAAAAAATAATTCCTGATTTGGCAATACTCATTAAAAAACAATTTTTAGTAACAATAATTTTGTTCCTCAAAGTCCTATATTCGACAATAAATTTCAGTGTGGTGGGCATTGTTAAAAAAATTTATCCTCAAACAAAACTCAATCTGTAGGTTTTCATAGATCATATTTTTTTTAAAAAAAATGTGGATTCCTAAAATTTTTCTTTCTAATGTTTCCGGATCCAATAATGTTTATGTACCCAATGAGTTACACTCTTATTTTCATGAATGTAAAGAATGTACCAATATAAATTCATGGTACATGGATATTGGATGTTCCCAGAACACCACTTGTAACAATAAATTCTTTAAAAATTTTATCAAGATGAAAGGAGGAAAATTAACTTTTCGAGATAATTCTCAGGGAAAAATTATTGTTATAGTTTACATTGTTCTTCATGAAAAAACTCTAATTTCTCAAATGGTTTCTTTATTAAAGGCCTTAATCTCATCCTTATTAGCATTAGTCAATTATTTTATTAGGTTTACCTTGTGAATTTTAGGAATGAAACATGTTTAGTAGACAATTCCAATGAAGAGTTTATTCATTCTTCCCATATGCAAGAGAATGTTTACACACTAAACATAGATGTCATTAGGATCCAAGATCTACTTTGTCTTAGTGCAATGGAAGATCATTATTGGTTATGACATAGAAGGTTAGGACACTGTAACCTTAGGAACTGATGCAAAATCATTAAGAAAAGACTATTTAAGGATCTATCAGAGCATTGATTTGATTCAACAAAATTTTGTGATCCATGCAAATATGGAAGGCAATAGAAATAAATTTTTAAATCAATCAGTTATTTCTCAACTATGGATGCATTATAGTTAGTGAATATGGTTATTTTTGGTCCAACACAAACTAGAAGCATCTAAGTAAAATATTATGTATTTTCCTTAGTTGATAATTACAATAGATTTACGTGGGTATATTTATTAGCAAAAAAATATGATTCTTTTTCTTATTACAAAAGATTTAGAGAAAAATTTAAAAATAAGAAAAACCTTCACTTAATAACTATTCAAATTGATCATGGAGAATAATTTCAAGATTCTATTTTTGAGAATTTATGTAGTATAAAAGGCATTACTCATAACATTTCAGCACCAATAACAGCTCAAAAAATGGGGTTCTTGGAAGAAGAAATAGAATTATTCATTAGCTAACATGATAAATGTTGAGTGAATATTTGGTAGCCAAAATATTTTGGGATGAAGCTATAAGTACTACTTTATAAACTATAAATGGGGTTTTTATTAGACCTTTTCATTACAAAAATCCTTATGAGTTATGGAATGGTAGAAAACCTATAATTTCTTACATTAGTGTTTTTGGTTGCAATGTATCAATTCTTAATACTAAAGTTAATCTAAATAAATTCACACCAACATCTGATGATGAAATTTTCATAGGCTACCCTAGAACTTCTAAGGCATATAGAGTTCTCAATAAAAATATTTGTACTGTTAAAGAAATAGTACATGATATATTCAATGAAACTAGTCTTTTTGTTTTTAGAAAACCTCAATGTACATCCTAAGATGTGTTTTCAAAAACATATTATCAACCCTTGATAGAAGATCCTTATAATAAAGAAAATGTTCAAGAAAATGTTTCTAAATCATTTACCCAAAAATATTTCCAAACCTCTGTTGATGAACAGGGTTTACAAAACCAAAATATTTTGTTTCTAAAGAATCAACCCAGTGATAATATCATTGTTAATGTAAATCAACTCGAAAGGACTGGATGTTCCTTAAATAATGAGGTAGAACATCTATCATTCATTTCCCAATTAGAACCAAAAATCACTTATGAAGATTTAGGAGATAATTCTTGGATAAAAGCTATGCAGGATGAGATTAATGAATTCAAATGGAATCATGTTTGGACATTGATGGAAAGGCCTATGGAAGATTTTGTTATTGGAGAAAAATGGGTCTTCATAAATATGTGCGATGAAAATGGAATCACAATATTAAATAAAGCAAGAATGGTTTCTAAAGGATATAATAAAAACATGGAATAGAATATGAAGAAACCTATGCTCTAGTAGCTCGACTTGAATCCATTTTTATTCTACATTCCTTTGTAGCGTTGTTTATTTTAAAACTTTTTAAAATGGATGTTAAATTTTCATTCCTTAATGGTTATGTTCAAGAGGATGTTTTTGTAGAACATAAACCTAGTTTTGAAGATACAAAAAATCCTTAACATGTTTTTGATCTTACCAATGATTTATATAGACTTAAACAAGCCGCAAGATCCTGGTATGATAGACTTGCATGATTATTTCATCAAAACAAATATGTTAAGGGAAATGCTAATCCAGCCCTTTTTATTATGAAAGATATGAAAAAAGATTTAATTGTTCAAATCAATGTTGATGACATTATTTTGGGTTCAAACCATCATTCTTTACCTGATTCCTTTCTGGATCTAATAAAATCTTAGTTTGAAATGATTATGATTGGTGAGTTAACATTTTTCCTTGGTTTTCAAATATCTCAAAATAAAAAAGGTATCTATATATCCCAACATTTGTATATTAATGATCTTATTATAATGTATGGATATGACAACACTAAGAGTATAATTACTCCCATTGGTACCCCATATTTTCTTGATATTGATAATGTTGGGAAAACAGTAGATCAGACATCATTTAGAGGTATGATAAGAAGTATACATTACTTGATAGCTAGTCATCCAGACTTAATGTTTTCAGTATGATTATGATGAAATAAAAATCCAATCCTATGTAATATCATTTAAAGGTAGTGAAAAGGTTTTTTTCTCTATAATGGGAACAATGTATTTATGACTATTTATACATCTATAAATGATTTTTTTTAAAACAATTCAGATGCTAACTTTGGTTGATGTAGAATGCATAGGAAAAGTACATACATAACTTTTCATTTCATAGGAGATTCATTAGTTTCTTGGTTATCCCATAATCCACACTCAGTAGCATATTACACTATTGAAACTGAATATGTAGCAGTTGTATTTTGTTGTGCTCAAATATTTTGGATGAAGCACACACTCATAGACTATGGTATGAGTTTACCAAAACACAAATTTTATGTGATAATACTAATGACATTGCCTTATGTAAAAAACCATCACATTACTCTCATGAAAAACACATATATATTACTAATCACTTTTATAGGGATGACACCGAAAAAGGATATATCATTCTTTGATTTATTAGAATGTAAGAACAATTTTCTGATATTTTCACAAAATCATTACCATCTGATAGATTTGAATAGATCAAGCAGAAGTTAAGAATGATAATTTTAAGGTAATCTTCCATATTAACTTCATGTTGAAACATATCTCCTTAAAGTAAGAAACTCATTTTCATTGGGGATGTACATTTTCTTGTTAGCCAAAATTTTCATAGTTATAATTTTTGTTGTTAAAATTTTCATAATCAAAATTTTTGTAGTCAAATTCTTCGTAGTCAAAATTTTTGTAGTCAAATTTTTTGTAGTCAAATTTATTTATACATGAAATTTTCTAAATGAAGATTTTCGTTGTAAATTTTTTTCGTAATATATTTTTTCTAAATCTAATGTTTTCAAGAAAAATTTTCCTTATTCTGAATAATCATCCTGTCAATATGAATGGATTGGTTCTTTTTCAGTGTTTTCATAATCATCTTTTACATGTTTGAATTATCTTTTTGTTTTTAATATTTTTGGAATCAATTTTCCTTAAATAAGAATGTTTTTTCTTAAAAACCGCAAAATATTAGAATCTGTCAAAATCAATCCTCGATTATCATTTTAACCTTCTAATCTTCTAATAAATCATTCAACTGTTGGATAAATCGGGGAAGCTGAACATTTACTAAAATTTTCTATTTAAATGTCCCTCAATAGTCATCCCACATAGACCTCCAAGCCCATGTGTGCTGAAGCCATGACTTTGTTTTTAATGCTATTATAAATCATTAAAGTTTTCTTACATCCGAATTATTACTGAAGCCTTTTCTCAGAATGAAATTTCATATGTTAAAGAACTCTCCAAGTGGTAGATCTACTGAGAAAGGTTAGTCGATCTTATGTTTTATGCCAAGTATGATTCACTTGATTCTATAAATATCAATCTGAATAGTTGGGAGAGTATATGTATATCCAAACCAAGAGCACATGATCCGGTGTATCTAGAATTTTTTGTTGAATTATATGAGACATTTAGTTTTTTTCAATGGAGGAAAATATAAATCTTCATTCAAGATCTATGGAAAGACATTTTCTATTTCATAAAGCATGGATGAAAATTTGAAAGGAATTCATTATGAAGAAGAAGCAGTGTTTTACTCACACAAGCTGCCTTATGTAATAAAATCTTTTGACCAGGAAAAGGATTTAGCTTGTCTTGGTCTTTTATAGTTAACGACTCTAAAAAATATTCATCTCATACATGTCGTCTGATTAATCAGCTATGGGTTCATGGATTTCTCATTCTAGGAAAAGGAAATAAATATTCTCGGATGAAAAGCGTCATGTATGTTCTAGATTTCCTGGTGAACAATGAATGATAAACCTGGTTAAGCATATCATGGATACGATTGAGAATATAAGGAATGGAAATCTAAAGTCTCATATTATTAGGTGGTCGGCCATTCATTAAATGATAATTGTTCATTTTATTCATTCATTCATGATTCCTTGTAGTTGTAAGATGATTTATTGTAAGGTAATTCATTTGAGTGATGATAATCTAAGGAGGATGAAGATTTTCTTTATCATTCAATTAGGTGAATTTCATGATTTGTCAAAAGTAGAAGTTTAAGCTCTATTAATAAAGAAAGAAGTGGATGAAATCTCTATAAAGGGTGGAAGGAAGAGGAAGGTCAAGGGACTAAAGAAAAACAAAAATCTACAGTTGTTAGGGAAACTCAGTCAGCACCTCTAATGCCAAATAAACAAAAGATATAACCTGATGAGGTAGTGGCTAAGTGGAGATAATATGTGAAGAATAATATGAAAAGAGAGTATATGTTTGTCTTTGACCCTGATAAGGCAAAATCATTAAATGAAAGGACTGATAAGAATCTTGAGATGGAAAAAAATAGTTATGAAGGAGAAGAAGAATATGTCATAGGCTAAGATAGTATAATCCCTTCTTATGGCTGGTGAAAAAGTATATGAACAAATTCTGGTTCTAGATTCGTTTTTCATCGAACCATTACCAGAGATTCTGGGAATGAAATTAGTGATTCCGGAATGACCTCTCGGAGAAGAAATGATGAAAGAATAAGAAGTGGAAGAAGAAAATGAAGGAGGTAATGGTGATATAGAGGACATGATAAAGCAAGTAGAAGATTTCCATGAGATGTATATTCCTTCGTAGAAATTACAAATATGATATTATGAATCCAAGTCTATGAAACATGCAACCCCAGATAAATATGAGAAGGCTGAGAAATAACTGAATAAATTGTCTGAAAATTAATGTAGAAATCATGATTTTATTCACCCACGGGATGTTGGGGCAAGAGCTGAGAAGGAAGAAAAACATAAATTTAAAATTTTTCAGATATCAGATAGTGAACATGAATCTCTTAATTAAGATAAAGTCATTCCGAAAGATGATATGGGAAAAATTTTCATAGTTGATACACCTAGAAATTATTTTGTTTAGAAGAATGAATTTGATGCTTCATCAAAAAGGAAAGATGCTGAGAATGAAAATTAATATTCACCAACCAATGTATCAGATGCAGAATCATATTCTCTTGGCCATGAATTTATTGTTTAGTCGTTGAAGAAGCTGGTTGGGACTATTCCAATATTCCCTAGTATAGACTCACAATTTAATATGGTTCAACATACATTAAATAAAAAATCTTATTCAGTATCTGTGGTGATGGATAAATGTGTTAGTATAGATGTTGACTTCAAGGCCTTTATTATTGGTTATGAGGCTCATAAAAGATCATGGATGAATATGAAAAACTAGTCCAGGAAGACATAGAAGAGATGAGAATCTTTGATTAATTTCAAGATAGTGTCAAGGATGATTTTGACAATGAAGATGTGAAGTTCAAGGATCTAACTAATAGTTTTGAGGAAAATCTATCTCTTGAATAGACATCATTGAATCAAGAAGATAAGGATCTGAATGAGAAATTGAATTCAGTTGTTCAGAGTAGGAAGAGGAAAAGGGATCTCAGAATTGAGATAGAAGGGAATTTTGTTAAGCATGAATAATTCTTGAAAGCATAGGCAATGAATATCTTAAGGATTAGGAAGAGAAAATTAATGTCATAGAGATGAAAATTTAAGATCATGATCAGCTTATAAAGCATGAAGAAGAGGATCATAAGGGTCTCCAGATGTTAAAAAACATATAAAAGAAGATGATGCCAATAGAGAAGGAAATATAATCTTTTCCAAATCCGATATTTTTTTCTATTTGTTACTTTGTTCAAATTTATTCAATCCTAATTAAATTATTCAAGGACTACATCTTTTTTGGATGTTTAGTACTAATATTTCTGGTACAATATTTTTCATTACATTACCTATATTTCTTTTTGAAAATCTCAAAGGGGGGGGAGTAATTTCAAAAAAGAATACTTAGTAAACAATAAATATCCCTAAGGGGGAGTTTTAATCATGAATATTTTCGTATGCTAGAAAATAAAAAGAAACTCTTTTAGGAAATTCAAAATACAATCTGTAGGTTTTCCCAAGCCTTAGGGGGAGTTAGTCATATCAAATTGATCCATAAGTAATGGGAGATATGTTCTTTCTGTAATGATCGTATAAATTTCAAAGTCCTTATATTCTTTTTCATAATTTTTTTTTATCTTTACAAAAAGGGGGAGATTGTTGAGTCAATAAGGATTCCATAAAAATTTTCCATTCCATCATGTTTTTAAAATCACAAATACCCTATCTTAAGGAAAATTTCTCTGCAAAAGATTTTTATTAATAAGGAAAAGCTTTCATCACCAGGGAAAATTTGTCCTTATAATGTTTTTCATTGTTCATATTTTAATCTCTCTAAATCTAACTCTTTTTATTCCAAAGTAAAATATTTAGATTCACATATAAAACCTCATATTTCTATATGTACATAGATACTTCATATTCTGTTTTCAGGATCTGAATTCCGATTCCAAATTCTCGGAAATTCTGACTCTGAATTCTCTGAAATTCAAACACCATATTCTATGAAATATAGAATCAAAATTCTTTAAAATTAAAACTCCAAATTATCTAAAATTCAGATTCAAAATTCTTTGAAATTTAGGTACTGAATTCCTAATAATTCAGGTTCCAAATTTCTTTTAATTCAGACTCAGAATTCCTTAGAATTCAGGTTCTGAGTACCTTATATTTTTTACACCGAATTTCATAGATTTCAGATTCAAAATTCATTATAATTCAGACTCCGAATTCTTTATAATTTAAACATTAAATTCTATAGAATTTCGATTCCATATTCCGTTGTATTTAGAAACTGATTTCCTTAGAAATCAGGTTCCTAATTCCTTAGAATTTAGAATCCTAATTCCTTATAATTTTGACCCCTAATTACTTAAAAATTAGACTCAGAACTCTATAGAATTCAGATTCCAAATTCCCAGAAAATTTGAATCGGAATATCCATGAAATATAGAATATGAAGATTCATTCTTTTAGACATAAAATTTTATTTTTTCCTTCATCTTAAAAAAATATATTTGGATGAGAAACCATATTTTTTCATACACTTGTTATAGTTATAAAATGATGTCATGCATTCTGTTTCTAACTAAATGTTGATTGAGTGACATGTGTACTGGTCCCTCTTAAATTCAAGGAAAAATATGACTTTTGGAGGAGGGACCCAACCATTAAGAATGATCCAATAAATAGGAGAACTTTTGAGTGAGATCAATAACTAATGATACATGTTGATAAATCTAGATATTACATGTGGATGATGTGATTTCTAGAGAGAGAGACTCTAATGAATTGTGTGTACTGAACATCTTGTTCAGATTGCTTTGTGCAACTCTGATTGTAGCGGTGTAACAATGACGGCTTCTGTGGATACGAATACAGAGGTTCCGACTATGTTGAAGATTAAGGGCTAGGGGTATCTAGATGAACTACGATATTCTTATGAAAGGGTTACACTAGTGTGGGTAAGGAAGACATTTTTTTAATTATAAATCAAGGGACCTTTATCAATGGTTGTTGGACACCCTTTTCTTTTGGTTAATAGACTTCATACTTGTTACTTTTATAGTTTCAAGTTTTTTTAAAAGAATTCTAATTAAAAAGGAATGTATAAATTTCTTATATTGTATTGTACATGTATACTCTAATTAGTAAGATTCTACATGCATTAATCTAGAATCATTGTCCTTGTTAAATTTTCTTATGATTCTTTTCTAAAAAAATATTTTTAGAATCTAGAATGTTTTAAGAACTAAGTGGTCTTGTGAATTTACCTTTTTTAACATTTTTAAACAATAGGAAGGTTTACACCGTCATTAAAATTTCTAAAGAAATATTATAACGTAAAAAAATTCATCTCCCCTCTTGTATTTTGAGCATCTACATAATATTTTGATCATAAATATCCAACTTCGGAGCATTTTCTTTTATTTATTATTTCCTTCCATTAATTTTTATTAGGTGGACATACTGGTTTTCTATCCACCCTGCAGTTAGATATAGTGTGTCCAAAGATAATACAAATATCACAAAAGTGGTTAATTCTCTCTTATTCAATTCTAATTTTAGTATTATATTCATTGGCATTAAAAGAAATTGGAGTTTGGTAGTTTTGAATCATTGTTAATTTCACCATAACACTCATAATGAGACCTAAGTTGCTATTTAATATTCATTAATCTATTTAGAGATGGGTTTCTGTACATGAAGAAATGTAATTCCGTATATTGGTCTAAAAAAAGAACCAGTTTCAGCCATGTAATATAATCCAATCATGTACCATGGTGTTTCTATATGAATATATATTACAGGAAAAGTCACACTCAGATAGTCTAAGAAATACTTATTTTATATTAATATTAGAAGACTTCCAATCCTTGTCAAGATTGTCTTATGAAATTAATAGTAAGTGATAATACACATTTCCAATATTTATTATTTTCGAGTTCGATACATGCCATGAATATGCATTTTGTGAATGTAAATAATTTTATTTAGTGAACAAGAAAATGTGTAATAACTCTAGATGTTCCCATTAACATGGATTACTTATTAGTACGAATTAAGAAGGTATCCCTCAAAAATCATCTATATCCCCTATAATGAAGGATGAAATGATCTAGATACAATAGTTTTCCAAAATTTAATAGTATTTAGAATAATTATATTAAAATAGTTCATATGTAGGATAGGTTAATGTGAGAGAAAGCATAACCCAAAGGGAAAATGAATATTCAGAGAGAATTATTACCATTTGTCTGAAATGGTTTTTCACCTAATAATAATATATTTTATTATAATAATAAATTATTAAATTAATTAATTTAGAAACTATTAAAATTTAATTTATTTTTATATAATTTTATTATTTATATTTATGGCCTTATTGATGAGTTATAGTGATAATTTTATCATTTGAAAATGTTTGATTCCTTGATATTAATGACTAATTTTATTTTTGACATGTATGGAAAATATTTTAAAATGAGAATAGTTCTTTGAAATTGTAATTATATGTTATTAATGAACATAAAATTGATTGTATGATTATATAAAAGGGTGCGATTTTTTGAATGAGGATGAATCATTCTATAAGATGTTAGTGACATTAGTTTATACTATATAAGAGTTTTTTTTATCACCACAACCTAGTTTTATTATATTAATTAATATTATTTATATATACAGCCTCAATAAGATTAAATAAGTTATAATACATATATTTTACTCTGTTTTAACCATCAACATTTTTTTCTCACCATCCCTGATGGAATCATTGAAAAATGGAAAAACGTCATCCAAAAAGGCAGTTAATCAGACCACAAATATGATGTTTTTTTTGTTATTAACATTTAGCGGAGAGAAATAATGTTGGGTTGATCCATTGACCCAAAAAAATTATAGTATATAAGATATATATGAGTTATTGTAAAACATGGATAAAGTTCAATGATGAGATAAAACATGAAAAAAAAAATAAAATGAAACAAAATTATATGAAATGGAATTGAATAAAAATTATTTGAACAAGTAGGTGGTTTTTACCTGTGGAAATCTTCTATATGATAACATAGATGGGATATTGGTTTTTTTTTATTTTCTTGAGACTAGATCCTACTATAAGTGGGGATGAGGTTTGGGATGTGTACTGGGTATATATTGGAAAATCTCCAACGCTTAAGAGTTCTGAGGAGAATAAATGGTGAGGGTGGTATTTATAATGGAATATTGGGGTTGTTTTTGATTATTTTACTCATTTGATTATTATTTTTTATCAAGATAAAAAATAGTGATGATTAAATGACAAAATATAGTAATTATTGAATTATTTTTCTATGTTATGGTTCATACATTAGTTATGACTAAATTAATAGTGTATTTATATTATATTTTATATATACTATAAATCACTATAATTCACTATTCTCGAAAAATTCAACTATTTTAGAAAAAAATGAAAAATTCATCATAACCATATTTCAATATGTAGACATAAAAAATATACTTTATTTTATTAAATTAAAATTCTACATATGATAAATATAATTTTCAAATAAAATTTTAATTTCTTCTAAAATTACGGATTAAAAATTTAGAAATAAATTTATGACACATTGAAAATTTAATATATTTCAAAAAAATTATCTTATTATCAAAATAAAACAAATTATTAATATAAGAGTCTATTTTGAGGAAATAAATTTTATTTTAGGTCATTATATTAAATATAAAATATTAAATAAATATATAAGACTTATAAAAACACTATCATTAAATATATTATTTTTAAAAATTGTATATAACTACTCCATGATATAAATATGTCATATTTTATATTTATAAGCTGAAAAAATGTTATTTATATATTCAGAGTTTTGGTTACTATTCTATTGTATAGTTTATTAATCATTATTTCCATATTATGATTCAAATGGTCATGTTTATATTCTATTTGTTTACATTTCTTAATGACTATAAATACTCATTATTTCCTTCATAATACTTTTCCAATGTTTTTTCTATTATATCTAAATGATTTTATGTGATTTATACAATATGATATTATAATTAATATGGAATTTTAATTGTTATAATTCAGGGTCATTACTACTACATTTTATTACTATAATGATCCTACATCATCATTCAAATACATTTTTTATGGGACAATAGCAATTATTCAACAATAAAATGACATTCTAAAACTCTATTGGGGTTAATTAATAGTTTTTATCTTTTAATATCGGGAATGAAAAAGTTTTATACACAAATTATTTTCAAATAAAGGTATTTTTGATCTAAAAAACTTATTCATTAGTTAAGATCACATAACATAAATATAGAACACTAGTTATGGGATGGTCCTTATCTAATTTCTAGGATTTTTATACACCTATAAATTTCTATTTAGGATTATGGATTACCCAATGGTTATTTTCTAGTTTAGGATTTAAGCCATTATAATATTATTTGTTTAGGTTGTTCAATTATATATTTTATATTCATATATTTTTCAGTTACATGATCCAATAGCTGGTGTGTGGTTTTTTTCTTGGTTGATAAGTCTAAAAACCCAAAAAAATGTATGTTTTCTCTGAAATTTTATCTTTTACTTCATTATCAAATTATTTGTTACAATAATGATAATTTTAAGAAAATAAAAACCACAACCCTCATATGTATTTCCATTAACCAATTCCCCCTAATAATATGTATCATAGGATTAAAATAATAGGATATATTTTTTTACCCATATTTTTATCCAAGATAAATTGTATCCAAGTCCTTCTCATGTATATCGAATGATATATTTCAATTATTCCAAATACATAGATAAAATTTTTATTATTGTGATACATCGTCATTTTAATGGATGTGATTACAAATATTATAATTATATAAAAAATGTAATATAGATGCTTATATGTTTTGAATATTAGATCATCAGGGAAAATACATTCAAATTACTAGTGGTGAAACATGAAAGTATAATTTTGAATGATGATTAAAATTATTTAATTAAATAAAATTTTACGAATTGTTGTTATTTATCAATTAAAAGAACATATTACGACACCTTGTGGATAATAAACAAAACATGACATGGAATTGAAAAATAATGGAGACATAAGAATGGCATTCAAAAGGTTAAATATCTAGACATTATAATATATTATCTTTAAGGTTTGAAAAGAGAATATCTATAGATCCCCATTGAAATTCAAAATTAGGAATTCAATTAGGGAAACTATAGATTATAAAGTAATAATTGGAAAATTACCAATGAAGTGGGATTAAAAGGTAATAGTTATTCAAGAAGGAAATGATTTTTGAAATTACTCTAAAGATTAAAGGATTGGATCTCAATTTCAATGTAATATTGAAATATAGGTATAGTTTCATCATTCATATAATTATATAAATGATGTTATATTTAAATATAAATATGTTTATTCTAACACATCTAGGGATAGCTTTCATTAAACATTCACTAAGAAATATGAATATATACATCATGTTTAATGATGAGTTTAGTGAGACATAAATAAAAAAAATTCTACAAAAAATTATTAATGAAAAATAAATATATTTTAAAATAAATTTAAAATAAAATAACAAAAAATAAACACTTGGTTTTTATGAAGGTGGAAGTCCTAGACCAAAATAAATGAGTTTTTACTTTATTAACTTGAAGGAACTGAAAGAAAAGTACATTAAAGAAATGAAACATGGTTTTCAAGCTTCATGGTGTTGTACATAAAAATATTATTTTATTATAAAATTTTTGGGTTATCATATATATTTTATGAGATATTAAAGCCTTAAAATTTATATTTAATGGATTTATAATGTCAGAATAGAAATCTGTTAATTTATGAATCTTATATTGATTCTTATTATAGTTATAATTTTAATAAGTTAATATTTAATTATATAACATAATTATGTTATTAATATAAAGTGTATGTGCAAAATATTACTAAACCATCTGAAATGATGAAAATTATTACAAGATGGTTTCTATGGAATAGAAATATCTTGAATGGAAAACTAATTAAAAACGTAATTTAAATGATTCATAATGACATTTTGTTTTAAATAATTTATTTATCTAAAAAAATATGGTAATATTATATTGTTAAATTTATCTTACATTAATAATGAGATTTTTTATGATAATCACGTTATTAAAATGTTAAATATTTTCCTTACATCTTCTATTATAAATATTACTGAATTGTTTTCCTAATTTACTATAAGAATCCAATAATTGGATCCATTATTGAGATTCCAGTAAATTTAAAATTCTAAATACAATATAAATTGTCATCAAAATGATAATAATTTTACTCAAATATATATGATTGTGTTTATTAATATTAAAAATTAGGGTATGTTGTGTGTTTCTTTTTTTTGTATCGGTTATTTTGAAATTATACCACATATATTTCATTATAGATTGATAATTCATTATCTTATACAACGGATAAATTTATATATCTAATTAAATTTTTTTTAGGAATAACGCTTCTATAGAATGGGATCCTAAAAATATTTTTTATTCTTATTTGAAAGAAAAGTCTCGATTCTCATACCTATATTTTTATTTTATATATTTCATACATATAAATATTTTATTACTTTCAATGATCCAATATTGTTTAAAATTTATGTCATTTTTGTATTTTTTAATGTCTCCATTGTTTTATAAATTTTATTTCATCATGAATGTTATTAATGTTGGGGTTTTCTAAATCCATTACATATCTTTTGAAACTCATCGAATATTATATTCTTTTTTCATGAAACTATTAGAATTTATGTGAGGATAATCAATTTATGGGGATATATATAATATTTAAATAATTATTTATTTTATGTGGATTATATTCATATGATCCAAATATTTATTCTTGGTATGAAAATGAATCTGATAATTAATATTTTTTTTATAATTTTCAAAAAAAATATAAAATAATGTTTATAAATTTTAATCATTTGGATAATTTCCAAAAAAAGGGTAGAAATTAGAAAATATGTATTTTCTATTAAAATTGTTGAAAAGTTTACATTGTAAGAGTTTACCCTATTCAATTTATTTATTTTAGCTTTTTATAAAAAATATAGTACATAATTAAATATGGATATTATATTTTAACTATAAATTGATTTTTTTCATTAGCAGTTAATAATTTATTATTATTACTAATAATTTTTTTGAGGATTTAATTTTATATTTTTTTTTATTTTTTTAGTATGTAACATGACATAATTATTAATAACTCATACACAGGTGTTGGCTATTTTGCTTTTCCCTTTGTGAATACATGTGTTATTTGTTATACCCATAATATTTTTTTACATTTATATATCATGTATTGCATATAAGGTTATATTGAATCATTGATTATTACAATTATGTGATTCCAAGAATCTTCCTCTTACCCTTAAAAAATTGTAATTCACATTTATGCATCATATATAAATTCTCATATAACCTTATGCATGTTATTACTCTACACAATATAGTATATGTAATCACATGTATACCCATATATAGTGTATGGAATATTCTATTTATCTATATTCCACGTGTGGATTATCTTATTTATCTTTAAATATAAATTGTTGATTTTTTATTACACTTACACAACATTCTATCATTCATTTTAACCAGTTATATCACGTATAACATAACATAATATGATATTTTTAAATTATATATTAAACTTACAATACATGGGGAAGATGTAGGATTCATTAATGTATTGTTTTAAAATTTTGTTGTACCCTCATGTATGCTCATAAATTACACTATATAGGAATAAAAAATTTATTTTATCTAGACTAATTTTTTTCATTATATTCAATATATCTTATTTAATTTATTGATTTTTATGTTTTTAAATTTTCTCAATAATTTTTTAAATATTTATTAATCAAATAGAAATCATACAAAATATTTATTCATTATTTTGATCACATTTATAATATTATTACATATTTTACTAATTTAGACATATATATAATATTTTAAACTCCAATAATTCAATTTTATTATTTATTGTTCATTTATTAGTTTACATATTTTCAATAATTTTTTACATCTAGTAAATATTTTCAAAAATGTTTGTTAGCTTTTAATTTTGAATCTCATATGATATAAATTATTATATAACATAATGCTGAATGAAATTTGAAATTAAATTTTTCATTTTTACTGTTTAATTTTAGGAGATATTTTTGAGATATCATTAATATATTACATGAAATGTGTTTTGAACTCTTACAAAATTTATAAATTCAAAAGGATATAAATTATTAAAAATTGTTAAATTAAAAGGTCATGAATCATGATATTTGTTCCTCTATATCCTTGATCATTATAGAATAGTATTATTTTTATATTTATTTGGAATTTACTGAGGTGTTACTTGCATTTTTTAGATATTATTATTTAATGGGGTCCAAGGATTAATGGAAGAGAGAATATGGGAAAATAAATATTTTAGCATAAATTACAATTCAATAAAAAAACAGGTTGTACAATATATGAACTTTAAATTCATGTAATGCATTCTAAGGGACATTTAAAATAGAAATGAATCTTTATTAGTTATATCTTGTTGATGAACATTTCTAGAGAGGAATATTTTCATCATTTAAATACATTTCATTGAACCTAGAATAATTTTAATACACTTGTATTAAATTATATAACTCTCTAGTGTTTCCATCATTATAATGAATTCTTTATTTCATTTTTATATTAGAATATAAATAATCTTTTCACATAATAGGATATAAATCATAAAAATTATATTCTATTGTTATGTTCACCTGAAAATTTAGATAAACACATAGGTTTTGGGTTCCCTAAATTGAAACAGTTAGGATTTTTCTACTCCCCTAAATGGATACCATGGTGTGGTGTAGCGCCTTTGAAAATTTTAAAGGATTAGACAGATCTCATTATAAAATACATGAATTTTTTGTTTCCATTAAAAATATTCTCCCTTTTCATCATGGGTTCCATAATCCAACTGATGGTGTGAGGGTAGTAGACGAGGTTGATTATATAGAATATCTATAAAATTATTTATGATCCTAATTGTTTTATTTTCCACCTATTTATTGATTTATTGTTAATAACATCAATTATTTTTGGAAATGAAATATCACCCACGCCCATGTATATTTCCATAAACCATTTAGACTATAACACCCTAGGAAAATAAAGAATATGAAATTTTCATATTTATACATATTTTTGAACAAAATTTTAATATTAATTTAAATGTAACGCTATGCTCGATGGTGTACCCAATACGAAACAATGAGTTTGTTTGAAATCATACATTGCACTCTAATATTAAAATAATATTATTTTAAATGGTAGTTAATGCCTAGCCATTGTAATAGTAGTAATGAATAGAACTGAATAAAAAATTATTATATAATTTTTGTTAATTATTTTTACTTTTTTATAATAAATTTTAGAGGATTAAAATGCTAAGGAATCCAATTTTAAGCATAAATATTCTAATATTATTTAAAAGGTCGATTAACCACTTTTTGATGGAGAAAAATTTTTAAAACAACTTTTTGACTATATTATTTGTTATATTGAACAAAATAAAATCCTTCTTTAGAATTGGGAAATCAGAATTTACTTTGTGTAAGTTTTTATTATATTTTCGATAAAGTCCATTTTTAATGAAAAAGTGAAAAATGTTGTATTTTAAATCAAAACATCGTTTTAATCTAATTTATTTATATTATTAGATAATCATTTGAATTAGTTTGAAAGTGAAATAAGAATATATTTTTACTATTTAATCCAATGGTGGTCATTGGAATTAATTTCACTTTGAAATTGGACTTAAACTAGTGTCAATCTTTTAATAGATATTGTTTCTTAAAAACACGCAACTTATTTTGATAGTGGGAATTAATTATTAAATTAATAAATGCAACTTATACGTTTTGAATATTGTAAAATAGACTAAATTTTAGAATTTGGAATATCAAATATAGCTTAGGGTGAATTTTGGGTATTTTTCTGAAAAAACATCAATTTTGATGAATAGTGAGACAACTAAGTGGTAGTTAAAAAATTGATTTTTCATTTAAATGAAACTTTACCACTTCTATGATTTGAATTTTAAAAATCCTACATACATGGTTGTCATTAGGATTTAAAATTTGCTTCATGGGGATTAATATAATTTTTTTTCTGAATAGTAACTTGTATGTTTTATTAATCGCGATTAAAGGTAATTAGTGTAATTTAAGGTAAAGATAATGTCATAATAATATGAAGTGACATTGAAACATGTCCTACCGTTATTTGATGATCCATGGATGACCAATAAAATCCATGGGTCAACGTGGGGACCCCATGGATCCACTTTGGTAGGAAAATGACATTAATAACTTTTTATTTAAAGTTAAAAAAAAAATTTCACAAACCTGTATTGTTTTACTAAAAAAAATTACATGCCGTTATACAAGTCATATGTTTTACTATAAATATTTATTGGAATGATAAAAATATTTCCTACATCATTTTATTTTGTTTATAATTTTTAGACATTAAATAAATTAATTTATTTATGACACCATGATGATTGCAGCGTTTACCTCATTAATGAACGATTTAAATAAAATGAAAAGATAATGTAAAATATAAAACATTCACTTGTCTAAAAACAATTGGATGAGTATAGTTCGAAGACTTATCACCTTATCCTATAAATATATCAATTTGGGGCATTTAAAATTCGAAACTCATTTTAATATAAACTAACATTTCTTTACATTCCAAGAGCGCCCCTCCTCCCTCTTATATAAGGCCCCCACCTCTACCTCCTTACCAAAACCGCTAAAGCCATTGGCTCGGTGAAACTCTACCCATATTGTCTCTCCAAATCCCACTATTACTCCTAGAAGACTCACTTTTGGCAGAATCCTTTCCAAAAAAGCCTTTGTACTCAAATCAAAAAGAGTTACCCGATTTTAAGGTAATGTCTTCACTTGTGTTCTTTTGATTTATTTTTCTTCTGCAACCCCTTAAAATATTTTTATTTCATTTTTTGTAGCAAAAACAGTATCTTAAATATACTATGATGTATTTATAAGAATTATTTTAGCTAAACATCCACACACTTATGTCTAATGGTTAAAGAACATACTGTTTCTGTGGATGGCGAATTACTGCCTCACGAAACGATGATTGTTCAGTATTATTTTAACAAATTCAAAGGAGTCCATTAAGATGACACTATATTTATATATGATATATAATATGTTCATATTTTCCATAAGTTCTTGTATTTTTCATTTATGTCATACCATAATTGTTTCCATTATGGGTAAACGTGATATCTTAATTTTAGGAAGTGCGGACAACCGCCCCTTCAAAGTGATTTGATTTGTTAATGCCATATGTGGGGCGTATAAAGTATAGAATTAATTGTATTACATATGATATCTTACTGTAATTATAATATGAATTTATATAATTATTATTTCATTCCATTGAATTAAGAAATGAAATTTGCGTTCATGCATACATACGGCTTACCGTCTCCATGAACGGTACATTTTATTTCTTATCTCTAAATGTTATGTACTATTATAAGTACATATATATAATGGATGTATATTTCATATATTACATATAAATTATTTATATCATTGTGTAATTATAATATATATATCTCTCATTAATTATTAATTTTATTAATATAACAAAGAAATGAATGTAGCGTTCATGCGTACATACGGCCTACCCTCTCCATGAACGGTGAATTCCAAATTTTTATCTCAAAATGTTATGGAATAGTATAAAATGAAAATATACTAGATATATATGATAATTAAATCGTTGATAATATTCTGGAGATGATGTACCTATAACTTCATGGAAAATTCTTTTCCAACAAGCTCAATTCTGACTCATGTACCGAACATCGAAAAAAACTTCTAATATGAACTCACATTATTATACAAATATTATCAAATTATAATAAGTGATATAAACTGAATAATAATCTTTAAAGTAGTTCCTTAAGAAATTATAAATTGACCAATGTTTATTATTCATGAATATAAAGAAACGAACGAGGAATGTCGGACTTGAGGTAAGGGATCCCACCTCTCTCTTTCTTTTTATGTATTCTCTTTGATGTAATTTCTTTTATGCTCATATTTCAAATGTTTGGGGATGTTATTTTATATTCTTCATACTGTAATTTTTATATTTATATTATATGAGACCATTTTTGATCTTGTAAATCCATTTTTGGAAGTTTGAAGTTGTTCCGTTAGGCTGCCGAGTTTTCGTAAGAGATTTTTCATCTCACTTTTATTCTCGTGATATATATGATACATTTTCCACCATTTCCTTTGAGTGGTGTATGTAATGAAAATTATTCTATTCTCGAGTAATATATTTTCGTTTATGGGTATTTACATCATTGTTTTATAGTCCCTCTTTCATGGGGTGTATGTTTCGGAAGTTACCCAATTCGGAAAGGGAACCTTTCACCCTCCTCATTTTAAAATACTTCTTTTTGTTAGGTATTTTAATCTTATTATGAGGGGATATGTTCTTATATATCCTTATTTCTATAAATGTTATTTCCAAGTGATGAGATACCCCTTTTTATCTCTAATTATCTCATTTTATGAATTATAAAGTGACGTTGTTATGCTGTCAGATTTCTATAAGGGAACTTCTTAACCCACTTTCAATTATTTGGGTTAAACCTCTACTTCTTGATTTTATTATGCCAAGATTATGTGTGTAATCTATATGTGGTAATTTCCAAAAAACCTTAGTGTGGATATACTATTTCTACACATAATCATCTCATTAATAAATTATTATGTCATTTATACGAACTTTTATGGGAAATCATAACTCAATCGCACTTCATTGAGTTAAATATCTATGTCATTTGTTTTTTTCCCAAGAGTATGTGTGAATGAACTCTGATTGTTTTACAGTTAATATCCACTTATATTTGGTGTATTTATATTTGTCACACATAATCATGTAATAGATTTATCCTTAATCTATGGATATTGACTTTGTAAGGGACTTCATCTCAATCTCCATTCATTGAGGCATACATTGTTTTATAAACAACTATATTTTATGCGGTGTATAAAACCCTTTGACATTTAATTTTATTCAAAAGGAATCTTTTTATATGAAGCGTTTTACTAAATGACAAAATTGAATGTTTCTTTTAATATACGTGGTGACAACGACCTTTTCCGTCACCGTGAGTATTATTTTCTATTTGGCTTCGTCAACAAGCCATAATGTTTTTAAAATGAAATAAATACCATATACTATTTATGTATTTTGGTATTGAAAAGGGTTTTTATAATGTATTTTTTTATGTCAATATATTTAAGTGATATATTGTTATTGAAATGTGGAAATGTTTTCTTTCCATTATAATTGTTATGATTTTATAATGGTACTTGTATATTTGATGGGTGGTTACATGATAAACAATATGACGGGTGGTGCCATGAATACCAGGATGGGTGGTTACTTTATAACCTCCAATGAATTGTGTATGGATGTCGGCCGTATGGATATTACATTTAGTGAAATGTTTGGAAGTTGATAGTATTGTTATTCCATTTAAGTATGTTTATGTCCCAAGTTACCTTATATGATATGTTCTCTTTATATGGTTTTTATGGTAATCTATTGGTTACAAAAATTGTAAGTAATGATCTTTTATTCAGTGAAGAGTTTTTACTACTTCATAAAAGTGAAAAGTATTACTTATGATAAAGTATTCAGGGTTTACTTGATGAGTTAGAAAACTGATAATTTTCATTCTTCGTATCCCTTACTGAGCTCTTTATGCTCATCCCGCGTTTTTTTGAAATGTTTTTCACAGGACATAATGTGGAATAGGGTCAAGGATGGGATCAAGGAAATGTCTTGCTATCTAAAACAAGGAACTAGACATGACTCTTTTGTTCAAAAGTTTATTTTTCAGTGGAAAAAATATGGAAGCTGAGTAGATGTGTCTACTTTGTAAGTTTTGAGATGTAATAGTTATGATATATTTCTCTAAAACTCTAAAGCGGAAAAGATCCTCAATGTGAATTATTCATTTAATTCAAAATTAGGTAATGTTTTATGGTTGGGTCCTTACAGTTGGTATCAAAGGTTGGTTTAGATTACTTTAGAGGTTAGAGTGTTGCTTAAGAATAAGTGACAAGTTGTTTATAACCACAATTGGTAGTATATTAGATGGAGTCGTTGTTTTTTTTTTGAAAGTTAGAATTAGTTTTAGATTACTTATATAACTATAACTTACTGTTTATATTCCTCATTATTATAGGATGATTTTACTAATATGCTCACACTGACCTTTTTGGTTTTAGTAAATGGTTGGATCTAGCAGGCAGCAAAGTAACAGTGGATGTGAAGGAAACTGTGACAGTTTTCTGAGATAGAAACTGAATGATATTGGAGCGAAAATGAGAACTCTTGTGTTTATCCTCAACCAACTATATGAAGACATGATTGACCACCTAAAACTTGGTGATTTTATAAGGAATCATATATGCGAGAAAAAAATCCCTACGGAACTTCAGGTAATAATCATAAAGGTAGGTGTGTTCAAAAACCTATGTGTCAAAGATGTAGAAAGAAAAAACCTCGGAAAATGTTTCAACGGGACAGAAATATGCTATAGTTTTGGAAATGAAGGTCATAAAGAAAGAACCTGTCATGGAAAAAGGAAGTATCCAGTTGACTCGAGGAAATGGAAAGAAGTTCTTTCGGAGGGATCAATTGAATTTTTTAAATGTGGTGTGCATGGTCATTATGAAAACACATGTCCTATGAAGATGTTTCGGGAATGGGATCACCAAGATCGTACAAATATTCATTTACCAATACCTAATTCCATACCTATTGAGGATGAAGAAACTGAAAATTTCCAATCAAAGGTATGAGTTATTTCTTAACATTTGTTTTCCTATTTTGGAATCTCATTATATGATTCATGATTTTGTTTGTAGGAAAGAATTATTTTAGAATATGATGTAAAGGAGTGGTTAATGGATCATGAAGAAAGTTGAATGAGTAAGAACTAAACATATACGGGCTTCAAGAGTTATGGTCAAATTCTTATAAGTATTAACTCTCTTTTGATGATGGGTTTACATTTGAAGACTTTTATTGTATGTGTAACCCTGATGTTGGATATATGAAAATTTTATTCAAGGAATAGTTATCTGTTCTTTTGTGGACATAGTTATAAAGAACCATTTGGGTTTATATGATCCTTACTTTTTAGGTAATTATGGGTTACTATGTGTTATGGTGGAAAATGAAAGGCATGAGATAAAATTGAGGTTAAATTATGTTATGGTTATTTTTGTTGATTTTGTCTCTTTTTGGGGAATGTTTTGAGAATTATGTAGTTTGAAAAAGGACAACACGTAGACCGTGTGACAACCCGTTGTGTCAAACAAAGCTGTGGGATCGAACCCACAACCATAGTGTGACTGGTATTTATCTCCTACCACAGGATTACGTGAAGTCCCTGGTTAGTTTGACTAATTATTTTTAGTTAGATGATTTTACAAATTAAGAGTATTTTTATTTTGGGTTATCTATGGAAATTATTAACCTGTCATGGAGGATATGTGATTTGGCTAATTACTTTTCAATATGAGACATTAAGAGAAAGTGATGTTATTTGGAGATAAATGTTAATTTGTACCTTGGAAGAATATGTGGTTAAATCCTTCATTTATTTGGTTTTCAATCTTAGTTTGGTTTACTTTGAATAATTTTATTGACAAATTTTTTATCGAATGGTCTTCGTTGAACGTTGGGTTTTGTTGGACAAATTTTGGAGATTAAGAATAGATTTTCTTTTTTATAAAGGATTATCCTTTTATGGATTATATGATCTTGTTCTAATAGTTTTGGTTTTGGTTAAGGTCTAAAGACATGGGAAATATATAATTCTCTTTTGTGGATTAGGTGATTCTATAGAAGTTGATTATAGCTCTCTTAATGTGAACAAGTCATCCTAAATACTCTTCTTTTGGAGAAAATATGAGTTTGTGTAAGAAATCTAGAAGGAGATGAGAGTCTACACAAAAAGTAAGTATGTTTAATTATGGTTTAGTTAAGCTCATAAAAAATTTCCTCCATGAAAAGTAACTTAAAAACAAAATTGTTTCCTGTTAACGTTTCCTACTGGGGAATCAAATACCGTTTAACCCATCACCAGTTTGTGAATTTCTAGAGGTTAACTTTCTCTTAACCATGTTTTCTATCACTCTCCCTCAGAACATGACCCTTTGTTTTTTCTTCCATATCCATTTTTTCCTACATGGAATCTTAGTATGGGTTATTTCTGGTGTCCTTGTTTACTTCTCATTCTTTCTTTTAAAGTGATGGTTTAATTTACTCTTTTTTCGAAATGGGTCATTCAATGAAGATTCCAAGCCCAATTTCAAAATTGTGAGGACGCAATTCCAAAAAGGGGGGAAGGATGTAACACCCCAGGTAAATAAAGAATATGAAGTTTTCATATTTATCCATATTTGTAAATAAAATGTTAATATTAATTTATAGGGAAGGCTATGCTTGATGGCGTACCCAATACGCAACAACGAGTTTCTTTGAAATCTTATGTTGCACTCTAATAACAAAATAATATTATTTTAAATTTTAGTTAACGCCAAGAAATTATAATGGCATGAATGAACATAAATAACTACAAAATGAATATATTTTTTTGTCAAATATTTTTAATTTTTTACAATAAATTTTAGAGGATTAAAATGCGAATGAATCCAATTTTAAGCATAAAAATTCTAATATTGTTAAAAAGTTCGATTAAACACCTTTTGATGGCGAACCACTTTTAAAACAACTTTTTGACAATTTTATATGTTATATCGGACCAAATAAAATCCTTCTTTAGAATCGGGAAATCAAAATTTACTTTGTGTTATTTTTTATTATTTTTTCTATAAAGTTCATTTTTAATGAATAAGTGAAAAATGTTTTATTTTAATTCAAAACATCTGTTTAGTATAATATATTTATATGATTAGATAATATTTTGAATTGGATTTAATGTGAAATAAGAATATATTTTTACCTTTTAATCCAATGGTGGTCATTGGAATTAATTTAACTTTGAAATTGGACTTAAACTAATGTAAATCTTATAATAGATATTGTTTCTTAAAAACACGATATTTGTTTTGATAGAGGGAATTAATTATTAAATTACTTAATTCAATAAACATGTATTAAATTTTGAAAAATAGACAACATTTTCAAATTTCTAATATCAAATATAGCTTAGGGTGAATTTTTTGTATTTTTCTGAAAAACATCAATTTTTGATGAATAGTGAAACCACTAAGTGGTAGTTAAAAAACAGATTTTTCATTTAAATGAATCATTACCACTTCTGTGATTTGAATTTAAAAAATCCGATAGACATGGTTGTCATTAGGATGTAAAATGTGTTTGAATGGGATGAAAATAATTTTTTGGTGAATAGTAACTTTTAAGTTTTATTAATCGCGATTAAAGGTAATTAGTGTAATTTAAGGTAAAGCTCATTATATAATAATATGAAATGACATTGACACATGTCTTACCATTATTTTATGAGTCTTTTATGACCAAGACAATCCATGGGTCAACTTGGGGACCCCATGGAGCCACTTTGGTAGGAAAATGACATTAATAACTTTTTATTTAAAGTTAAAATAAAAATATCACAAACATGTATTGTTTTACTAAAACAATTTTTAAATGGGTTTATACAAGTCATAATTTTAACTATAAATATTAATTGGAAAGCTAAAAATATTTCCTACATCATTTTATTTTTTTATAATTTTTAGACATTAAATAAATTAATTTATTTATGACACCATGATGATGCAGCGATTACCTCATTAATGAAAATTTTAAATAAGATGAAAAGATAATGTAAAATCTAAGAATTGAACTTGAAAAAAAACTATTGGATGAGTATATTTCTAAACCTTATCACCTTATCCTAGAAATATATCAATGTGGGGCCTTTAAAATCCAAAACACATTTTAATATTAAATAAACTTTCTTTACTTTCCAAGAGTTCCCCTCCTCCCTCTTATAAAAGGCCCCCACCTCTACCTACTTACCAACACTTCTCAAGAAATTGTATCGGCCAACCACAACTCATTTTGTCTATCCACATTCTTATATTACTCCTAGAAGCCTCACTTTGGGCAGAATTCTTTCCAAGGAAGACTTTGGACTCAAATAAAAAAAAGTTACCCAATTTTAATGTAATGTCTTCACTTGTGTTATTTTTTTTTTATTTTGATTCTACAACCCCCTAAACTATTTTTATTAATTTTTTTGTAACAAATAAAGTATCTTAAATATACTAGTATGTTGTTATAAAAATGATTCTAGCTACACTTCCACACACTTCCGTCTAGTGGTTAAGGAACATACTATTTCTGTGGATGGCGAATTACTGCCTCACGAAACGATGATTGTTCAATATTATATTAACACATTAAAAGGTGGAAATTAATATGTCACTATATTTATATATGATATATAATATGTTTATATTTTCCTTAAGCTTCTGTATTTTTTATTTATGGCATACCTTTATGGTTTCCATTATGGGTAAACTTGATATCTTCATATTAGGAAGTGCGCACTACCGCCCCCTCAAAGTGATTTGATTCGTTAATGCCATATTTGGGACGTCTAAAGGATGTAAATAATGGAATTACATATTATATCCTACTATAATTATAATATAACTTTATATCATTATTATTTCAGTCCTTTTAATACAAAAAAATGAAAGTAGCGTTCATGCGTACGTACGACTTACCGTCTCCATGAACGGTACATTTCATTTCTTATCTCCAAATGTTATGTACTATTATAGGTACATATATATAATGGATTTGTATGTTATATATTACATATAAATGATGGATATCATTCTATAATTATAAAATATATATCTCTCATTTATTTTTAATTCCATTAATACGACAATGAAATGAATGTATCCTTCATGTGAACGTACGGCCTATCGTCTCCATGAATGGTGCATTTCATTTTTATCTCCAAATGTTATAAAATAGTATAAAATTAATATATACTGTATATATATGATATTTAAATCATTTATAATATTCTAGAGATTATATACCTATAACATCATGGAAAATTCATTTCCAACAAGCTCAATTTTGACTCATATGCCGAACATCGACAAAAATGTGTGATATGAAATCACATTATTAACCAATTATTATAACATTAAAATAAGTGATATGAACTGAATAAAAATATTTAAAGGAGTTCTATAAGAAATTATAAATTGACCAATGTTTATTATTCAGGAATATAAAGAAACAAACAAGGAAAGTCAGACATGAGGTAAGTGATCCAACCTCTCTCTTTATTTTTAAGTACTATCTTTTATGTCATTTCTTTTGAGCTCATATTTATTATGTTTGGGGATGTTATTTTATATTCCTCCTACTGTACTTTTTATTTCATATTATGAGAGACCCTTTTTGATCTTGTAAATCCATTTATAGATGATTTGAGTGGCGCCATTAGGATGCTGAGTTTTCGTAAGGGATTTTTCATCTCACTTTTATTCCCGTGAGATTTATGCTATATTTTCCACCATTTATTTTGAATGTTGTATATACTGGAAATTATTCTACTCTCGTGTAATATAATTTCGTTTATGGGTATGTACATCAATGTTGTATAGTCCTTTCATGGGGTGTACGTTTCAGAAGTTACCCAATTCGGTAAGGGAACCTTTCACCATCGTCATTTTAAAAGACTTCTTTTTGTTAAGTATTTTAGTCTTGTTATTATGGGATATGTTCTTATATATACATATTGCTATAAATTTTATGTCCAAGTGATGATATACCCCTTTTTATCTCTCATTATCTCATTTTATGAATTCTAAAGTGACGTCGTTAGGCTGTCAGATTTATGTATGGGAACTTCTTAACCCACTTTTAATTCTTTGGGTTAAACCTCTACATCTTGAATTTATTATGACAAGATTATGTGTGGAATATATATGTTTTAATTCCACAAACCTTTGTGTGGATATACTATTTCTACACATAATCACCTCATTGATAAATTCATACTTCATTTATACAAACTTGTATGTGAAATCATAACTCAATCTCATTTCATTGAGTTAAATATATATGTCAATGGTTTTGTTTCCCCAATAGTATGTGTGAATGACCTCTGATTGTTTTACATTTAATATCCAATTATATTTGGTGAATTTATATTTTTCACACATAATCATGTAATTGGATTATCCTTAATCTAAGGATACCGACATTGTAAGGGACTTCATCTCTATCTCCTTTCATTGAGGCATATTTTGTTTTATACAAAACATTCTTTTATATGTTGAATAAAATCCTTTGAAATTTAATTTTATTCAAAAAGAAATATTTTTATATGAAGCCTTCTACTAAATGAAAAAATGAATGTTTCGTTTAACATACGTGGCGACAATGACCTTTTGCACTGCTGTGGGTGTTATTTGGTCTTTGGATTCCTCAACAAGCCATAATGTTTTTAAAATGAAATAAATACCATATACTCTTTTATGTATTTTGGTATTTAAAAGGGTTTTTATAATGGATTTGTTTATGTAAATATATTTAAGTGATATATTGTTATTGAAATGTGGAAATGTTTTCATTCCTTTATAATTGTTATGATTTTAAAATGGTACATGGACATTTGAAGGGTGGTTATGTGATAAACCATATGACGGGTGGTGCTGTGAATACCAGGATGGGTGGTTACGTTATAACCTCTAATTCATTGGGTATGGAAGTCGGCCATATTGCTATTCCATTTAGTGAAATGTGAGGAAGTTGACAGTTTGGTTATTCCATTTAAGTATGATTATGTCCCAAGTTACCTTATATGATATGTGCTCTTTATATGGGTTTTATGGTAATCTATTGGTTAAAAAAATGGTAAGTAATGATCTTTTATTCAGTGAAGAGTTTTTACTACTTCAAAAAGGTGAAAAGTACTACTTATGATAATATATTCATGGTTTACTTGATGAGTTTGAAAACAAACAATTTTCCTTCTTTGTATCCCTTGCTGATTTTTTTATACTCATCCCAAGTTTTTTTGAAATTATTTTCACAAGACATAAAGTTGAATAGGGTCAAGGATGGGATCAAGGAAAAGTCATGCTGTCTAAAACAAGGAACTAGACATGAATCTTATGTTCCAGAGTTTATTTTTTTGTGGAAAAAAATGGAAGCTGAGTAGATGTGTCTACTTTATAATCTTTGAGATGCAATAGTTATGATCTAATTCTCTAAAACTCTAATCCGGAAAAGATCCTCAATGTGAATTATTCATTTAATTCAATATTACGTAATGTTTTAAGGCCGAGTACATACATAGACCATTCTTATTTCACCAACCAATATATTATAATATTCCTCCACAATAACTACCATTAATCAATAACAAGATATATATATGGATTTATGCATGATCATAGATTGATAAAACATAAAAACAAACATTAACAATATTATTTTTTCACTATATAAAAAATTTCATGCCAATAATACAATTTTATAAATTAAAAATATTACTAAATTATATATATATATGGTGTAAATATTATCAATTCTATATAAACATAAAATAACATTAATATATGTTATGAAACAAAAATTATATGGGTGCTATTAGTTTCATATAAAAAATAAATAAAAAATTGAAAATGGAGAGCCTCATTGTAAATAATGGGTTTTGATCATGCCAATGTTCCCCATACATGTCCTCTATGTCAACTGGATAACAAGAAGAAACCATTGACCGATGACACCATTCCACCTTATATTTAATAAAACAAATTTCTACAAACAGAGAATATTGATTTTTATGTCTAGTGTGTGGATATAAAATAGTTTGTTGATTTCACCACTAAACCATGTATAAATACCAATATAAAATCAGTTATGTTATTTCTCATATAATGAGAGATAAATATTATTTCTATATTAATAAAAATGTACAGAAAAAAATATAAAAAATATTAAATGTAAAATATTATGTCACATATCATACCATGAAACCAAATATATGTATTAATGTGTTAATATAATATATTAAAAAATTTCTATGAACAACGATTAACTAAAATCTGAATTAAAAAAATACTTTCATTAGGATATAGTTATTTAAAAAAGTATATATTTTATTTTATATATTTAATATAATCTATATCAATTTAATATAATAGAATCTAGACTATGAAAATTTTATCTTCTCCTATTGGGTTGAATATATATTAATCTTTATTTAGTAGAAGATAAATATTCTTATATATATAAATATATATTGAAGAAAATAATATGAAATAATCTATATTTAATGATATATTGTTATGTTAATAAACATATTTTTACAATAATCTCATAACATTATTAATATGAGAAAAACAATTACAATCACGATTTGAAACTTAAAATGTATTTGATGTCGCAGGTTAGGAGTGTAGGATAGTGGGAAGGTAAGAAGATAATTATTAACATAAATTTTATGTTGTTTGGGCCAAGGAAGAACAAATTAATGATATAAATAATATACGGAAAACAAGTTTATTTAAAAAAAATTCTTATTAAAATGGAAATATTGGTTGGAATAATGAGTGACTATTGATTAAGGAATATTTTAACTAAAAGGGAGTATTTAATGAGGATTTATTTGACTTTTATATAACATCAAAATTTAAATGTAAATATTCTATGATGATAGTGTTTGAATTCATTTATATAACTATTATATCCCCATTCTAAAAGAATCAATATTCCAACTAATATTTAAATTTTTTTCAAATGGAGTTTAACAGTTCCTTTTATTATAGAATATTCAGATTTAGTTTTATATTTGAAAACCACTATATTTTGGAAATTATATCAATGTAAAATATTTCTTCACACATTTAAATGATATTCATAGAAATAATATAAATCTAAAATCATTATATTTTTGTTTTTATTTTTTTACATCAATCGTATTCTTTTTACCAGAAAGGAAGAGCCCATAGTTTTTATTAAAAATTATTTTTACAAAAACATTCCATTTTTTATCAATGACATTATCCTTGAATCAAATAATAATACCCTATAAAATAGATTATACAAACTTAACATAATATGGTCAATTCGTACATGATAGGTGGATATATTTATTGAATTTTCTAGAAACAACTCAATGAAAAAATAGGAATCATTACTCAACAGAGTTATATATGATATTGTTTACACCAAGAAAATTATGTTCAATATTTTTACCATGTAATGAACACTCGTTGTATAGATAATATTGTTTCCAAAATGAAAATTAAGAGAAGTCATCCAATCCATGCAGACCACATGACCTACAATAGAATGAACAATTACATTACAATAGGATGGTCATGGGAAAGGGTAATGCATGACGCATGATTTAATTGAGATCTTTTATAACCCTTATCACAAGACTCTATGTTTATGTAAATGAGGGAAAGACAGTAGCTGATCATACCGAATTTTTAGATGGGTTCCTCTATGTCACATGACATGTCCATCATTGGGTGATAATAAAAATCCAAAACACATAAAAAATAATAGATGAAAATATAAAAACTGTTGAAACCATACCCGTCATAGATATTTATGTGCCATGATCATACCGATATCAATTATATGTTAGATTCCTAGAGGCATATCATCATTTTCAAGAGACAATGTGTTGTCATGAAATGTTATACATGAAAAGGGTGATAGAAAAGTCACTTTGATTATGCGTTACCCCTCCAAAATTATAATACAAGCAAAGGAGTTATCTATTAAAATGATCCAACATCGGTTCAAGTTCCATGATTGACCAGGTTATTCCCCATGGGTGTGGAGAGAGATAGAAAGGGACAAGTTTCATTAACAATCACAAGATCCCAAAATGATCACGAGGTGTCCTCATGGGTTACCAATGATAAAGAGTTGAGACATCATGTAAAATAATGGATGAACATATTAAAAGGGTGATATCCTTTTACTCTCATATTGTTTTATAGGGAACACTTGTATTGTTTGGGTAATTCCATGAAGCCCATGGTGAAATATATTCCTTATCATACAAAGTCATTATAGTGTAACCTTCATTATGATATGCTCCTCATATGTATTCTTGAATCATATGACACATCACCAATTCTATCAAAAACATATTGGGAGCTCATGATAATGTTTACACAACCCCATATGACCCATTATTTTTCAAGAGACACATCACATGTTGGTCGAGTGAATGTTTTCGATAATAATAACATTATTTTGGGAAAAATCAAACCCTTGTGAAATAATGTATGAAATAAATTTGGAATAGTAGAAGTATCTCTTAGAGAGAGGGTATTACGACCTTCATGTGAGTGGTGTCATATGCCAGAGATGATCAACATTAATCATGAAAAGACCACTTAATAATAAAGAATGATCTCGTAAGGGACAATAAAAAATCTACACGATCACTGGAATGCCCCGTGGAATTCCATATTAGTCTCACAGAAAACACTAAAAGAGTCATATTTAATCTTGTAAAATCCTTCACATGGAAATCATTATCTTTTTTTGACATTTTACATGTCAGGATGATATTATAAAGATCTAATGAAATTTTAAATTTGTTATGTAAAACGAATCTCATTGAATTTGTTCCAATATAATGGAAATGCTTAAAAAATTATTGTAGTAAATATATATCACACAGTACCATGGACTACAAATGGAATGATCAAACAAAGTGTGAGACAAAAAAATCCCTCCATAGAATCCAACTCAAATCCATGAGTTACATGTCATTCAAGGAGGCATATATAGAGGGTGGGAAAGCCTATAAATTAGTACCCTTAGTACAAAAAACAACCATTTGATGATCTAACACACATGCGATCAATGAAAAGGACTTATTTAAGATTCCAGTAACGTGACTAAAAGGTATTCCACTGAAACAAAAGAATGGGGAACAACCAAAGGGGATACACTACATGAATACTAACATTATGTGATCACTCATAGATACTTATAAGGACTCTTGTTTTTTTAGTCTAGTCATGAAAAGGAGTTATAGTATGTCAGTTAGGTCAAGAAAGACCTAGAATAATATAACCATCGGAAAATAAATTAAAATTTGAAATAAGTTCTTCAAAAAAATTTATAGATGATGGGTTCCTATCTTATGATGGATTAAATGATCAGTATCTGCTTCTTATGAACTACCCAAATCATTTGATAGCACTGTGACTAGTCACTAGAATCTTGTGACTCTCCTTCATCATGCTATTATAATATTTTAATTATCCTTTGACGTGTTAAGAATGTCATAAAACCCCTCAAAGTAAACTACCCATGTCACGTGAAGTCCCCTAATATTTTTGTACAATACTTGTGATGCCTTCCCAATATGTCACTAATGAAATATGATGACACATTGTAATGTCAGCTAGGTTTTTTGACAACACCAGAGATGTTAGCTGGCATGATGAGATGTACTCCAGATTAGAGAACCATGTTATGCAGAAACACTCGATTATGTCATCTAGGTATCATTATAACACCAATAAATACATCGCATATCAAGTTATGAAATCCAGACAACATAGACAGGTCATGAGACACCCTCCAAGAATTTCATTCTCAATCAAGAGATATAATATTAGCATGAAATCCAGATCAAGAGGAAACCCCTAGACATGTCATCCTAGATTGTTATATGTACTCCAAACAAGACAGTATGGTCATGAAACATCCTCCATACATGTTATTCATTTACATGTGTAGTCCTCCATATATTATAATATGGTTATATGGTATCCTCAAACAATGATATCAAAGATCATGATAAATCCTCTATTTAAGACATATAGGACATATGATACCCTTCAGATACGCTATCATGGATCATGCAATGTTTTATAGACAATATATTATGGTCATGTTGCATAATCTCGACATTTCATCCAGGGTCATGCGATATTTTCATGATAAGATAGTCTGGTAAAGAAACTACATCATGATGTTTCATCATTGATCATTCAACGGTCCATATACATTCCATTTAGGTAATGTGACATCCTTTAGTAAATGTGACTGGATCAAGTGGTTTTCAATTTTCATTTCCCCTAGGAAACCATATTTTATCCTAAAATCATCATATTATCCTGTTAATCAATCCTAAAATTTCAGGTAGAAAATAAGGTGATGTCATGTAGATGTCCCATTCCCTGATAATGTTTTCTAGTAGATATATTTGTAAAAACATAGTGTGAAAAAACTAATAAAACTAAACAAAGTGAAATATTATTTTAGTCATGATCACGATCAGTAACATTCCCTCCTATGAAAAAATCATAAATGAGAATCCACATTTTTCTAATACACCAAATGCTTCCAACTTTACAATGATTGAGACCAAATCTATCCCATGAGTTTCTATTTCATTGTGTCACACCAGTGGATTCTGAGGTTTTGTGTATTATAATAAATATAATTCCTTCCGTTACCATGATACATAGGATACCTTTATAAGTCCGATGGATTATATTGATGATCCAAAAGGGATTCCACAAATAGATAAGTCCTATTTATATATGTGTTAATAATAATTACTTTTTATCTCTTATATATCACAGTTAGAATAGATCTCATCGCCTTTATTATTTACAATGAACAAATAATTGGTTTCATGAATATAAAATATACATGTATAACTCATTATAAACAATCTGATCAATGGAAATATAGGAGTTCCTCCACACAAGTTCATCGAATTTGGGGAAGGACTGGAGGTTATGATTGATCTGTGATAACTCTGATTCATACACTATGTTGGATACATATGACATATCCCTGTGTTTCATGATCAATAATGAATCCCTACATTCTCCCAAAAACATCATTAATGCATGATGTTATGCATCAAATATGTAATTAACTACATCTAGTCTCATTCATACTATATGAAGGATACCAAGGATGTATTTTAATTATTTTAACCCTTCCATGGAATATTAATAACTTCTATGGATGAATGAAACATCTAGTGCTCCTACTTATATAGATAAAATAAATAATATTCCTCCAATTAACATAAAATGGATGATAAACGTTGGAAACATACAACTAGAATCATCAAAATTCCAAAAAACATTAAAAATTAAATAGTTCAACACATGATAATTATGTTCGATTAATAGGTCGCTTAAAAGGATTTGTAAGGGAATTTGGAAGATATATTAACTAAATATCTGTGACCAAAATTAGGATATGGTATCCCCACAAGGTTGGGATGAACATGACCTCCCATCCTCATGACGAATGTGAGTTCTTATGATCTAGTGTGTCTAAAACTGAAATAGGACCCCATTTTAAGATGGAATGTATGTACTCTGTTATGGATGTGGGACCCGTTGGTAATTTTCATTTAAAAAATAGTGTACTCTACATGAATAATTGTACTACATAGTGAACTCCCCATAATCAATTTTTCATCCAAACTAAATTCCCATAAAATTGTAACATTTCTGATGAATCAAAAACGTGGAACCAGAAGTTGTAGTATCAAATAGAAAAATAACCACCATACCAAGTGTTAGCCCATCTTATTTTCATATCCTAAGAATAAAATACAAGAAACACATCATGAATTATTCAAATGAAAAGTATGACCATATAAACCTACATATCCAATTTTCATATAATATAATTCCATCATCACTATGACATTTACAAACGAGCTATGTGGTAAAACTAGGAATAAGAAAGTGAAAATATGTTTCCATGCAAAACTGATTGACCAGGTATCATGCCTATAATGATTATATGATTAATGACCTTATTTATTTTTGTATTATTGACTTTAGATACTACTCTCCTAGAAAAATACCTTCTATGAGATAATTTTTACACCATGTTGTAAGAACTCGTTTCTTATTTTTTAGGTACGAGTTTCTTCTTTTTCCTTTTCCGTAAGTGTTTTTTGAGAAAATATGGGAAATGGGAAAGAATGATAAATTTTGAAACTACACGCCATGTATTTTTTCCACACGCCGTGTACTTTTGGCTGTTTTGGGATAAGTACACAGGGTATGTAGCCTCACCGATGATAGAGGGTGTAGGAACAGACAACACGCCGTGTAGAGGTCCTTTACAGGCCGTGTAGTCAGTCAGCATGGTAAAAAGTAAGGCGGTGGAGTCGTCGCCAGCTGGGCGATAGTTCACGCCGTGTACTTGGGAGTACATGCCATGTACTCTTGCGGGCAGATGAACAGTGTGGCGGTGCCGCCAAATGAACAGTTAAATGAAAGGAGTACACACCATGTACATTGAAGTACATGCTGTGTACTTTGTTTCTCAGGCTTAAAACAGGATGTTGCCTCCTCATTTGTCAGATGAGGCATTTGAACCATTTTGGAGCCAAAGGAGGAGGCCAGATCTTGGAAGAACCGTCGGGTGTTCGTCTGGAATCTGATTCCGTCTCGGACAATCCCGTTGGAACCGCACGAGTTAGGGCTTCCTCCTCCTTGGTTGGTTCTTTCCAATTCTTCACCTAACGTAAGTTATTAACATTTGAATGGTTTTTTTTCTTCTTCATATCTACAACATTCGTGGGCGTTTTTTGAGTCGGCATTCGGGTATAGCGTTCGTTGGCGTTTGAGGTAGGTGGCTTGGTTTTTATTTTCCAACTGTCGTGCATTTTTGTGTGTTTTCGTGCCACGAACCCATGTTGGGGTGTCATGTGGCTGAGGATATTTCTATATTTAATTCCTAGAATTGAATAGATGCTTAAATTTTGATAATAAAATGTTGTTTGGGATCGTTGCATGGATATAAAACCACCCCTGGGTGTGTTTCTCTGTTTAGCCGTTTGGCCAGGATACCCGAGGGTATGCCTTCAATGTAGTAATCGTAAGAATTTACTTAAGATTAATTGCTTGTTTACTACATTTTGATATGTTGGTCATGGCCCAGATACCTATATTAGCCTGAGGGCGTGACTATATTAGCCTGAGGGCGTGACTATATTAGCCTCAGGGCGTGACTATATTAGCCTGAGGGCGTGACTATATTATCCCGAGGGTTGTCGTTATTCTTCCTGAGGGCATCCTTTCATGTCTGAGGGCTTGACTTCTGTACCTGAGGGTGACACTTTGTATGCCTGAGGGCGAGAATTCTATTACAATACATGAGGGAGAGATTTTGTATAGCCTGAGGGCATGGCTCACTATATTATCCTGAGGGAGAGATACTGTTTAGCCTGAGGGCGTGGTGCTATTGAGCACAGAACGATACTAAATTAAATAAATGAAATGAATAATAAAATGGAAATTGAATTGTTATGTTAGATACTTTTGAGCACTGATTACTTTATAGAATTTTACTATTGCACACTGTTGTTGCATGCTTACACGCAGTTGGGCACGGGCCTTTGGTGGGTTCCTACTGATATATATTTCTCACACCCTGTTTGGGTCATGCTTTTCGGCCCAAAAAGATTACGTTTCTTCAGGTGTGGATAGGGGCAAGAGTCCCTATACAGGTACTTGACTGTTTTTGTGGAGTAGGAGGGCATGGTACCGAGCCTAGGCTTGCGATGCCGCTGCCAGCTGTTACTCGTTTTGTTGGGCTTCGCTTTTGGTTGTATCACAGTGATGTATAACATGTTCTGGCTTTTTTCATAGAATTTGAAACATGTAGAATCATCATTTATATACTGTTGGTTACATCCACGACATTAGTTTATTTCAGTTGTGTGTGTTTACTACTTCCGATGTTTGTTGTATACTTATTTTAGTATTCCGCTGTGCTACACTTTGACAAATGAGGGCATAGTTTCCCCACTATCAGACCTGGGCCCTCGCTGCTAGTTGGCAGCCTCTCGCGTTTGGGGAAATGCGCTTGAGGTCATGTGGCAAACCAGGATCGGGGAACCCGTTGCATGGCACCCTGGACCGGGACGTTACAATTTGGTATCAGAGGGGGTTTCTTTTCTTTGACTTACTATTTAGAGTCGTAGTCAGGGATATGATAGAACGGTAGTTGTTAATAAGCTGCGCCCGGGCGTAGATAACCCGTGTACAGGGAAAACCCAGTCTACCTTGTATTTTTCATTATTTGATTTTTAATTTTACGGTTGATATGTCTTCACCATTGGGTGACGCACTTGGATTTTTATGGCTATATTTAATCTGTGGGTTCTATTTAGTTGCAACCCGATGAGATGAGGGTATGCCGTCTCATGCATCATATAGGCACATACTAGATATCAAATTCAATGCATAGTTTCCATTCCATGTAGGTGCATTAGAAATTTCATGTTGTTGTGATAGTTGTTGTGCTAGAAAGGCATGCTGTTGTGATAGTTGCACTGATAAAAAATACCTGCTGTTTGATAGGGTAATTTCTACGTGAACTGGCTATAGAATGGATGCCAAACTTTGGTTTTTGTGGAGTATGGTCCCCCATTGACCGGAATTTGGTGGATATTTGACTGTATATTTTTTTATAACACAGATAAGCTGTCAAACTTTTATTCGTGGGGTGTATGGGCCCTCACGGGTCGGAATTTTCCACTTAGGTGTTGTTTTTCAGTGTTTTCATGGTTCTGGGGAAGATTCCGAGGCATACTGTCCAGAAACCCAGTATACACGCCGTGTAGTATTTTTATACACTCCGTGTATGTTCTTCTGTTTGGGAAGGAAAATGAACATTTTGAGTACACACCGTGTACTAGGAGTACACGCCGTGTAGCCTCGTCCCTTGTCACAAACCGTGTGGAGGGTGACCAGGGGTAGAGAAATACTTGAGTAAAACACACCGTGGCAATAATTAACACTCCGTGTAGTGTGACCTGGGTACTTGGCCGTGTAACTAACAACACGGGTTGGTTTCACCTCTCCCTTAACACGCCGTGTACCTTTGGGACACGCTGTGTAGTCTTGTCCAAGGACAGACCGTGTGGAGTTAGCCGTGTGGCTGGGAAACGGGATAGTGTACACGCCATGTTCAGATGTATCACGCCGTGTAGAGTAAAGCCGAGTAGTCGTCTGTGTCACAGACGACACAGGCAGTTGGAAAATAACACCGTACACGCCGTGTAGATATTATACATGCTGTGTAGTTTTTCTGAACGGAAACCGTGTGGCTTAGCCATGTAGAAGGACCCGGGCAGGGGAAAGGAAGTCAAGTACACGTCGTGTAGTTAGTGTACATACCGTGTAGTCTTGTTATGAAAAGTTTGAAACACCTCCTTTATCTTGTTCCTTTGTGGTTCCTTCATTTCAGTCTTAATAACCTTATATCTGAGGTGTTCTTTTGACCTTGTAGAGTCATTCCGCCAACACGATCGCGAGTTTTTCGCCAAGAGAGCGGCGACGATTATACTCCGGAGATGGTGGGCCATGGGATACCAGTGGATCCACCAGCAGAGCTAGATGCGGCACCAGCTGTTATACCAGACACAGGCACGAGAGCGCAGTTCCGTGAAGGCTTATTGCGGTTCATGTAGACCTTTCAGGGAGCATCGCAGGCTGCAACATCTATGGCCGAGATGACACGTATCATTCAGTAGTAGCATCCTCCCACGTTCTCAGGGGATGGCGGACCACAGGCTGTAGAGTCCTGGCTAGGATCGATGCAGACTATTTTCGAGCATCTAGAGATGCCTCCAGGGCGGAGGGTCAAGCTCGCGACTTACATGATGCGTGATTCCTCCATGAGGTGGTGCGATGTTACCACCCAATCATAGCATCATAGGTACATGGCGTGGGAGGATTTTAAGATAGCCTTATATGACTTCTTCTTCCCCGAGAAGGTGAGGGCAGGTAGAGCTCGAGAGTTCATGAATCTACAGCATGGTCCTATGTCATGGATGGAATATTCTGCTCATTTTACAGAGCTTCAACACTTTTCACCCGTGCTGGTGGGTGATGAGATGCTAAGAGCCAGACGTTTTGAGGATGGTATTCGGTATGACATCCGAGTGCTGGTAAATGTTTTCAGGTTACCTACAGTACACGGGATTGTGAACCAGGCATTGATTACAAAGAGGAACCTATGAGAATCTGGTGGTGTGGGCTAGGGTGGTTCGGCATCAGTTACTGGTACTATTTCTACTGGCAAGAGGAAGAGATAAATGGACTTCTCTCAGGGTGGCAGTACCAGCCAGGTAGACTCTTCAGGTGGCCTGATTAGGTGCTACCAGTGTGGCAGAGAGGGGAACAAGAGGCCGCAGTGTCCACGAGACCCAATGGAGTGTCGAGCTTGTGGAAAGATGGGTCATCTGCAGCTCTTTTGCAGGGCGGTTCTACCAGTGGCTAGTGATAGGCACTACTGGAAATATAATATTTCCCAACGGTTCACAACAGTTGGGAAAGCCCCTCTAACCGTTGGTATATGATATACCAATGGTTCTGATAACCGTGGGGAAGTAAGCCGTTGGGAAAAGCTTTTCCCAACAGTTTACTGGAAACCGTTGGTATAGGCTCACAAAAGCCACCCTATCCCAACGGTTCTCCCAAACCGTTGGGAAATATCAGTTTTGGGATAGTTTTCCCAACGGTTTCCCCAAACCGTTGGGTTATCCCCATGGATGAACTCTTTCCCAACGGATTAGAACCATTGGGAAAAGAGGGTTCAATGAACCGTTGGTAAAAACTTCTTTAGGATTATATGCCAACGGTTTTAAACCGTTGGAATATCCTATGCTGCAAATTGCAACAGCCTGCAATTTGCACAGCCCCTGTTCATTAGGCCCCTCTCTATCAAGCCTCATTTTGACCTCATTTTCAATCCAATTATTGTACCTGCAATAAAATAAAACATACATATACAATTACGAACAAATTCATACACATTTAACATATAATGGATCCTGAAACTATACACATCCATAATTAAATTAGAATTCATAACGTAATTATAAACGTACATAATTCATATAGAATTCAATTTAAAATTTAGATGACAATTATATGTGGAATCTGAAATTCAATTCATATTTTGATCGGTTTTTCCTATACCATATATTTTTACCTCAAATGATGTCGATTTTAAACAAAATACATACTCCTGAAGTGATACCAGCCACACTGCACCTCAGATTGAGGCGGGGTTGACTCATACACGTCACATTTGACCCATGGATCGTTGTGCTAAAGTATCGACACAATCCGAATGCGTTTGGTCGGTTTTCCGTATTCCAGTTGATGTTTTTCACTTAAAATGGCGTCCTTTTGAAACAAAAGACGGACACTATGAGTGGTGCCGACCACACCACGTCTCCAATTGAGGTAAGGTTGATTCGTACATGTCACATATGACCCATGGATTGTTCTCCTAAAGTTTAAATGGAAACCGAATGCGTTTGGTTGGTTTTCCGTATATACTTAAAATGTTGTCCATTTTAAACAAAAGAGTGACACTTAGATTAATCTTGACCACACCGTGACTCAGATTCATCCCGGGATGGCTCGTACATGTCACATATGACCCATGGATCGTTGTGATAAATTATCAAAAGATTCCGAATGCGTTTGGTCGGTTTTGCGTATGCCAGTTATTCTTTTCATTTATAATCATGTCCATTTTAAACAAAAGAGAAAGAGTTAGAGAGGTGTCAGCCACACCGCGTCTCGGATTAAGACAAGTTTGACTTGTACACGTAACATATGACTCATGGATCGTTGTTCTAAAGTATCGATAGAATCCGAATGCGTTTGGTCATTCTTCCGTATGTCAGTTGATGCCTTTCACTTAAAATGATGTCCTTTTGAAACAAAAGACGGACACTTTGAGTGGTGTCAGCCACACCGCATATTGGATTGAGGAGGGGATGATTCGTACACGTCACATATGACCCATGGATCGTTCTCCTAAAGTTTCAACGGAAACCGAATCCGTTTGGTCATTTTTTCGTATGTACTTAAATGGTGTCCATCTTAAACAAAATAGAGCCACTTAGACTTATCCTGGCCACACCACGACTCAGAATCATCCCGAGTTGGCTCGTACACGTCACATATGACCGATGGATTGTTGGGATAAATTATCAACAGATTCGGAATGCGTTTGGTCGGTTTTCCGTATGTCAGTTGATGCTTTTCACTTAAAATTACGTCCTTTTGAAACAAAGACGGACACTTTGAGTGTTCCCGGCCACACCATGTCTCTAGATTGAGCTGAAACCACCATTCAACATTCTAAATATTATTCGTGAAGTGTACGCACAGACAGCACGTCAATCGGATGTGCGGTTTGCGCGGTACGGCTCAATATTCGTGTTTTAATTGATGCGTGTGCTTCGTAAACGCACGTGAGGGGGGTCCAAATGGGCCGAAAAAAGTCGGAATGGCTTGAAATCAGACGACAAATACGGGAGATTGATTCATGAAGTGGTCAAGCAGACGATACGTCAATCGGACGTGTCGTGTGCCCACGGTGACCGACAACGCAGTTCTGGTGTCATAACGGCCAAAACGGGCATCCAATGGTCAAATTCATTGCGGACGACCTCATATTGAGC
The DNA here is from genome assembly GCA_963277665.1 of Viscum album. NCBI lineage: Eukaryota > Viridiplantae > Streptophyta > Magnoliopsida > Santalales > Viscaceae > Viscum > Viscum album. Next base: position 61,031,568 of record OY728164.1, on the reverse strand, counting down.
TGAAACCACCGATCAACATTCTAATTATTATTCGTGATGTTTACGCCCAGACGGCACGTCAATCGGACGTGCAGTTTGCGCAGTACGGCTCAAAATTCGTGTTTTAAGTGATGCGCGCGCTTCGTAAACGCGCGTGAGGGGGGTCCAAACGGGCCGAATGAAGTCGGAATGGCCTGAAATCAGAAAGCAAATACGGGTGAGTAATTTCTGAAGTGGTCAAGCAGACGACACGTCAATCGGACGTGCTGTGTGCCCGCGTTGACCGACAACGCAGTTCTGGTGTCATAAACGGCAAAAAACGGGCGTCAAACGGTCAAATTCATAGCGTACGACCTCATATTGACCTGAAACCACAGTGAAACATTATAATTATTATTCGTGACGTGTACGCGCAGACGGCACGTCAATCGAACGTGCGGTTTGTGCGGTACGGCTCAATATTCGTGTTTTAAGTGATGCGCGCGCTTCGTAAACGTGCGTGAGGGGGGTCCAAATGGGCCGAACAAAATCGGAATGGCCTGAAATTAGATAGAAAATACGAGAGAGTGATTCATGAAGTGGTCGAGTAGTCGGCACATCAATCGGACGTGCCGTGTGCCCGCGGTGACCGACAACGCAGTTCTGGTGTCATAAACGGCCAAAACAGGCGTCCAACGGTCAAATTCATAGCGGACGTCCTCGGATTGAGCTGAAACCACCGTGCAACATTCTAATTATTATTCTTGACGTGTACGCGCAGACGGAACGTCAATCGGACGTGCGGTTTGCGTGGTACGGCTCAATATTCGTGTTTTAACTGATGCGCGCGCTTCGTAAACCCGCATGAGGGGGGTCCAAATGGGGCGATCGAAGTCAGAATGGCCTGAAATCAGACGCTAGATACGGGTGAGTTATTTATGAAGTGTTCGAGCAGACGGCACATCAATCGGACGTGTCGTGTGCCCGCGGTGACCGACAACGCAGTTCTGGTGTCATAAACGGCCAAAACGGGCGTCAAACGGTCAAATTCATAGCAGACGACCTAGGATTGATCTGAAACCACTGTGCAACATTCTAATTATTATTTGAGACATGTACGCGCAGACGGAACGTCAATCAGACATGCGGTTTGCACGTTACGGCTCAATATTCGTGTTTTAAGTGATGTGCGCGCTTCGTAAACGCGCGTGAGGGGGCTCCAAACGGGCCGAACGAAGTCGGAATGTCCTGAAATCAGACGAAAAATACGGGTGAGTGATTTTTGAAGTGGTCGAGCAGACGTCATGTCAATCGGACGTTCCGTGTGCCCGCGGTGACCGACAATGTAGTTCTGGTGTCATAAACGGCCAAAACGGGCGTCCAACTGTCAAATTCATAGCGGACGACCTCAGATTGAGCTGAAACCACCGTGAAATATTCTAATTATTATTCGTGACGTGTACTCATAGACGACACGTCAATCGGATGTGCAGTTTGCGTGGTACGACTCAATATTCGTGTTTTAAGTGATGCGCGCGCTTCCTAAACGCGCGTGAGGGGGGTCCAAATGGGCCGAACGAAGTCGGAATGGCCTGAAATCAGAAGAAAAATACGGGTGAATATTTTTTGAAGTGGTCGAGTAGATAGCACGTCAATCGGACGTGTCGTGTGCCCGCGGTGACCGACAACGCTGTTATGGTGTCATAAACGGCCAAAACGGGCGTCAAACGGTCAAATTCATAGCGGACAACCTCGAATTGACCTGAAACCACCTTGAAACATTCTAATTATTATTAGTAATGTGTACGCGCAGACGACATGTCAATCGGACGTGCGGTTTGCGCGGTACGGCTCAATATTCGTGTTTTAAGTGATGTGCGCGCTTCGTAAACGCGCGTGAGGGGGGTCCAAACGGGCCGAAAAAAGTCGGAATGGCATAAAATAAGACGAAAAATACGGGAGAGTGATTTCTGAAGTGGTCGAGCAGAAGGAACGTCAATCGGACATGCCGTGTGCCCGCGGTGACCGACAACGCAGTTCTGGTGTCACAAATGGCCAAAACGGCATCAAACGGTCAAATTCATAGAGGAAGACCTTGGATTGAGCTTAAACCACCGTGAAACATTCTAATTATTATTCGTGACGTGTACGCGCAGACGACACGTCAATCGGACGTGCGGTTTGCGTGGTACGGCTCAATATTTGTGTTTTAAGTGATGTGCGCGCTTCGTAAACGCGCGTGAGGGGGTCCAAACGGACCGAACGATGTCGGAATGGCCCAAAATTAGACGACAAAAATGGGTGAGTTATTTCTGAAGTGGTCGAGGAGACGGCACATCAATCGGACGTGTCGTGTGCCTGCGGTGACCGACAACGCAGTTCTGGTGTCATAAACGGCCAAAACGGGCATCCAACGGTCAAATTCATAGTGGACGACCTCGGATTGAGCTTAAACCACTGTGAAACATTCTAATTATTATTCGTGACGTGTACGCGCAGATGGAACGTCAATTAGAAGTGCGGTTTGCGCGGTACGGCTCATTATTCGTGTTTTAAGTGATGCGCGCGCTTCGTAAACGCGCGTGAGGGGGCTCCAAACAGGCCGAACGAAGTCAGAATGGCCTGAAATAAGACGACAAATACGGGTGAGTGGTGTTTGAAGTGTTCGAGCAGACGGCACATCAATCGGACGTGCCGTGTGCCCGCGGTGACTGACAACGCAGTTCTGGTGTCATAAACGGCCAAAACGGGCGTCCAACTGTCAAATTCATAGCGGACGACCTCATATTAAGCTGAAACCACCGTGAAACATTCTAATTATTATTCTTGATGTGTACGCGCAGACGTCTAGTCAATAGGACGTGCAGTTTGCGCGGTACGTCTCAATATTCGTGTTTTAAGTGATGCGTGCTCTTCGTAAACGCGCGTGAGGGGGGTCCAAACGGGCCGAACGAAGTCGGAATAGCCTGAAATCAGACGACAAATACGGGTGAGTAATTTCTAAAGTGTTCAAGCAGACAGCACGTCAATCGGACCTGCCGTGTGACCGCAGTGACCGAAAACGCAGTTCTGGTGTCATAAACGGCCAAAACGGGCGTCAAACGGTCAAAATCATAGCGGACGACCTCGAATTGACCTAAAACCACCGTCCAACATTCTAATTATTATTAGTGACGTGTAAGCGTATACGGAACGTCAATCGGACGTGCGGTTTGCGCGGTACGGCTCAATATTCGTGTTTTAAGTGATGCGCGCGCTTCCTAAACGCGCGTGAGGGGGGTCCAAACGGGCCGAACAAAGTCAGAATGGCCGAAAATCAGACAAAAAATATGGGAGAGTGATTTATGAAGTGTTTGAGCAGACGGCACGTCAATCGGACGTGCCGTGTGCCCGCGGTGACCGACAACGCAGTTCTGGGGTCATAAACGGCCAAAACGGGCATCAAATGGTCAAATTCATAGCGGAAGACCTTGGATTGAGCTGAAACCACCGTGAAAAATTCTAATTATTATTCGTGACGTGTACTTGCAGACAGAACGTCAATCGGATGTGCGGTATGCGTGGTATGGCTCAATATTTGTGTTTTAAGTGATGTGCGCGCTTCGTAAACGCGCGTGAGTGGGTCCAAACGGGCCGAAAGAAGTCAGAATGGCCTGAAATCAGACGACAAAACCGGTGAGTCATTTCTGAAGTGGTCGAGCAGACGGCACGTCAATTGGACGTGCCGTGTGCCTGCGGTAACCGACAACGCAGTTCTGGTGTCATAAACGGCCAAAACGGGCGTCAAACAGTCAAATTCATAGCGGACAACCTCGGATTGAGCTGAAACCACCGTGCAACATTCTAATTATTATTCGTGACGTGTACGCGCAGACGGCACGTCAATCGGACAGGCGGTTTACGCGGTACGGCTCAATATTCGTGTTTTAAGTGATGCGCGCGCTTCGTAAACGCGCGTGAGGGGGGTCCAAACGGGCCGAACAAAGTCAGAATGGCCTAAAATCAGACGAAAAATACGGGTGAGTGATTTATGAAGTGGTCGAGTAGACGACACGTCAATCGGACGTGCCGTGTGCCCGCGGTGACCGACAACGCAGTTCTGGTGTCATAAACGGCCAAAACGAGCGTCAAACAGTCAAATTCATAGCAGATGACCTCGAATTGAGCTAAAACCACCGTGCAACATTCTAATTATTATTCTTGATGTGTACGCGCAGACATCACGTCAATCGGACGTGTGGTTTGCGCGGTACGGCTCAATATTCGTGTTTTAAGTGATGTGCGCGCTTCGTAAACGCGCGTGAGGGGGGTCCAAACGGGCCGAACGAACTCGGAATGGCCTGAAATCAGACGAAAAATACAGGAGAGTGATTTATGAAGTGGTCGAGTAGACGGCACGTCAATTGGATGTGACGTGTGCCCGCGGTGACCGACAACGCAGTTCTAGTGTCATAAACGGCCAAAATGGGCGTCCAACGGTCAAATTCATAGAGAACGACCTCGGATTGACCTGAAACCACCGTGAAACATTCTAATTTTTATTCGTGACGTGTACACGCAGATGGAACGTCAATCAGACGTGCGGTTTGCGCGGTACGGCTCAATATTCGTGTTTTAAGTGATGTGCGCGCTTCGTAAACGCGCGTGAGGGGGGTCCAAACGGGCCGAACGAAGTCGGAATGGCCTGAAATCAGACGACAAATACGGGTGAGTGATTTCTGAAGTGGTCGAGTAGACGGCACGTCAATTGGACATGTTGTGTGCCAGTTGATGTTTTTTACTTAAAATGATGTCCTTTTGAAACAAAATACATACACTTTGAGTTGTTCTGGCCACACCGCGCCTCGGATTGAGGCGGGGTTGACTAGTACATGTCACATATGACCCATGGATCGTTGTGCTAATGTATCAACACAATCAGAATCCGTTTGGTCGGTTTTCCGTATGTCATTTGTTGTTTTCACTAAAAATGAAGTCCATTTTAAACAAAAAAGAGACACTTTGAGTGGTGTCGGTCACACCGCGCCTCGGATTGAGGTGGCGTTGACTCGTACACATCACATATGACCCATGGATCGTTCTCCTAATGTTTCAATAGAAACCAAATGCGTTATGTTGTTTTTCCATATGTACTTAAATTATTGTCCATTTTAAACAAAAGAAAGTCACTTAGAGTGGTCCCAACCACACCGCATCTCGGATTTAGGCGGGGTTGACTCGTATATGTCTCAATTGACCCATGGATCGTTGTCTCAAAGTATGAACACAATCCAAATGCGTTTCTCCGGTTTTCTGTATGCCAGTTGATGTTTTTCACTTAAAATGATGTCCTTTTGAAACAAAAGACATACACTTTGAGTTGTTCTGGCCACACCGCGCCTCGGATTGAGACGGGGTTGATTCATACACGTCACATATGACCCATGGATCGTTTTCCTAAAACATCAACACATTTCGAATGCATTTGGTCAGTTTTTCGTATGTCACTTTTTGTTTTCACTTAAAATCTTATGGAAATTCATATAGAATATTTTTATATCATATTTAGTATGGATTAGATTTTAGTTGATCGTGCTATGAAACATTTCAGAGAAAATGAAATTAAGGAAGGTGGAGGGGCTGTCCGGGGGGGCTGTCCGGTGGGTGTCCGGGGGGCTGTCCGGGGACCAAGGAGGAGGGTGGGGGGGGGGGCTGTGCGGGGTCTGTCCGGGGGGTGTTTGGGGGTTGTTCAGGGGGATGTCCGGGGTTGTTCAGGGGGCTGTCCGGGGGTTGTTCAGGGGGTTGTTCAGGGGTTGTTCAGGGGTTGTTCAGGGGTTGTTCAGGGGGTTGTCTGGGGATGTTTAGGGGGCTGTCTGGGGGGCTGTCTGCGGGGTGTTTGGGGGGTTGTCCGGGGTCCAAGGGGGAGGGTGGGGGGTTGTCCGGGGGGCTGTCCGGGGGGCTATCTGGGGTCCAGGGTGGAGGGTGGGGGACTGTACGAGGGGCTGTCCAGGGGGCTGTCTGCGGGGCTGTCCGGGGGGTGTTTGGGGGGTGTTCGGGGTCCAAGGGGGAGGGGGGTTGTCCAGGGTCCAAGAATGAGGGGGGTTGTCCAGAGAGTTCTCAAACACACAACCACTAAAAGAAAACAACATCCATAAAAACAGACTATATATAAAAATAACTCAACTCAAATACTATACTACGAGTCTAGATAAAACCAACAACTAGAATAGATTAAACATCAAATCTCAGTAATATAATTCAAAAATGTAACGGATCAATATGTCCCACATCAGCATCACCATCACCACCATCATCATCATCATCACCCTCGTCATCGTCCTCCTCGTCGTCCTCACCCTCCACAGCTCCCTCCTCCTCGCCTTCGCCCTCCTCCTCGTCCTCCTCGTCTCCCTCCTATTCCGCATTAGACTCCTCGCCATCATCATCTTCAAGCTGGACATCGGCCTGACCACCACTGGAACTGCCACCTGGTGCACCATATATAGAATTTATCGACGACATGTATTCATCAATCGCTGGGCTGGCCTCTGCTGGACGTGTTGGACGTAGAACTTCAATAAATTTCATAAATGCACTGTTTACCCTAGCAGACTGTTCTTCCCTCTATGTGGCCCTTTTCTCAGCCTGTTCTGCATGTGCCCTAACTTGCTGCAGCTCGGTGGCACTACAACTCATACCTGGGGCAGGCCAATACCTCGTCGGGGCTATCCTAGGTCGGCAGCGTATTCTGTCAGAATGATCATCTCCCAACACATGATGTAAGTGATCAGATGGCCCAAAATTGTCTGCTTCTTGGGCATCGAGGGCCTCTAAAGAATCCTGTTACAAATATAAATATATTATTAAGTTACAAAATAGATATTAAAATATAAAATCAACAGATTAAAACTAACAATATGCTGTTGAGTCGCTTCGTTGACAACACTTCCATCCTTTTTTCGTCTACTCGAGCAAAACAGTTTTGCTCGAGGCACACGTCCTTCAATATTTTTTACTTGCCTCTACAATGACATTGAAAAAAAAATTTATATAAAACCTTTAGCAAATGATTAAATAATTGAGGAAACAAAATAAAATGTAAGTCGTAAAGAATACTTATAAACAATTGTCATACCTGCTGCCTCTCATGATCCGGCATCGTCGTGCGTCTAAGTGTATGGAGGTAATTTTTTGCATCAATGTTTTTTTTATTTTTTCCAGATGATTCCTAAAAAAAATTCGATAATGAAAAGGATAATATTAATGCAAAACTTGAATGTTATTATTTAAATACCTCAAATGTAATTCATACCTTAAACTGGGTACTCGTCCAATGAGTAATCATCTGACGATACTGCTCTATAGGACAATCATCCACGACCGGTACCGCCTCTAACTCAGTGCCAACTCTAGCACGCCAGCCAATATACAGCTCATGCTTGTAGGCTCTCCAAAGCTCGCTTAAATCCATTAGACGTTCCAGTCGTTCACCCTCACCATCAGGAAAATTAAATCGAAGATGAAATCAAAATATTAATTCATATAAATACAAAAATAATTGATGGCATTAAATACAACAGATTTTTTTACCCATATCTCTGTCCAAGCTCTATCTTTGACCTCATTTGGAAAATGTCTCCACGACAGCGGGATGACGGGAATGATGTCAGAGTATTTGGAAAGCGTCACCAGAAAACTCCGACATTGCAGCCTTGTTTTCTCAACCATCTGATTGCCTTCATTATATTCCACCATAACCTGTGTGCGACGGTTCCACACCGAATGCATGCGTGTACGGCCCCGCACCCGCCTCCTGTCAGTAGATGTATCTGTCATGAATGAAAAACAAATATTTTATCAAAACATGCTATAATGAAAATAAATATTACTATAATTTTTTTAGGGTTTTATAAATATACCTGCACTAGTCTGATCAATGAGTGGCGCCGGATCCATAGAACCTGATGGAACACCCTCTGGTGGAACAGGAGTCGATGACGATGGAATATAAAAGCTCGAAGAGACAGAAGTAGAAGGAAAAGAATATGGAACAGCTGTATGACCTGATGCTGACTGGGGAGTGGGAATCATCATGGGATGTGAAAATGATGGGGCAGAAGATGCAGAAGATAGCGAAAACATGGGAGGCCTGAATACCCCGTGTGTCCCTAACGACACACCAGGATCAGAATGTGGGAAGGCTGAAATGTCAGTGGGAGGGGAAGGGTCTAGTCGGGCACGCGCAGCTCTACGACCACCTCTGGTACGAACCCTCCTTGTACCACCGGCCTGAGTACTAGGCTCCTCGTCGAATAATTGTCGACGTAACGGTGGATCCTACAAAAAAGTTTACAAAAAAATTAATCACATGACATTATATATTCTGTAAATATATATATATATATATATTTTTGAAATAATGTACTCACTGTAGGAACTAATGGTGGAACGCCCAGCTCCTCCATCCGACGATTGTTCTCCTCCATTTTTTTTCTTCATCTCTCTTCAATTGGCTTCATTTCCTGCATTTGAAAACAAATATGTAATTAATTAGAAAAAGTAAATTAATGTGTAAACCAAAAATCTAAATATATGAGGGAATGAGGGGATTCATTGGTAATTCAGCTATCAATTGTTTTAGAAGAGCTTGAATGAATTTAATAAAACATACAAGTTGTAATGTTCACCAAGTTAGAAATATTGTTTGATTTGGTTTGAATACAGTTCAATTCCAAATTATAAAATGCAATTTAAATAAAACAGCAACCAATAAACATTGAAAATTCACATAACGGTCAATTCAGCTAAAACATATTTGTGATCAATACTAAATAAATATGAATATTACCAACCTTAACAACCCAACTCGAGGTAAACCAAAAGAATTGAGAACATTGATGAATGATTCTATATATTTCCAACCACAACTTCAGGTTCACAATCAACTCTGACAATTAAGCTATTGGAGTCATCAAGATAAATAAATGGATTGGTTCCAATGGAAATAGTGACAGTGTCAATTCCATCATCAGCATCAACAAAAATATGTCTTGGAATTACTTCAACTATGACACCAAATTCAGGTTCATGTTGATCTTTGACATAAAAAACTTGTTTAGTCATTGATGCCAACACATATGGTTCTTCGGTAGCAAGAGTGCTGGTCATATTAATTACTCGAAATCCACAATCATCAATAAATGTGCCATGTCTCGTCATCGAATCAAACCAATGGCATTTGATCATTGTGACTCGTCCATGAGAGTAATAATCCAATATTATTATTTTCTCAACAACTCCATAATAACCCACATTTTCAAGTCGCGGTCTACTATCTGATGCACTGGCATAACAATCTGTTGTGGAAGTAACCATAATACCATCATGTTGTGTTCTCATGTTTTTGGCTCGTTCAGTGACAATAAATCTGTACCCATTGATAACAATTGATTTACAGTCACGAACCACGGTATTAGGACCAAAAGCCAAAGCTCTTATTTCCTCAGAGACAGAGTCAGCAGACAAACTCAATACCTGCAATATAAATGACAATTAAACTTAAGTAAATATTGAAATAATTAATTTAAACAGTAATATTTTTACCTTCAATTTTAACCAAGCAGAAAACTCTTTGCTATGCAAAGTCTATCTCCTTCTCAAAGAGAAAGAAAGATGCTTCCTATTTATCATTGTTTTATGTTCCCTGTAGATAAAAAATATAAATAGTTTAACAAATATATATGTAAGATATAAATATTCAATTTTGTTACCTGATATAGTCATCAAACAAATCACAGTTGATCAAAACTGTGCGATGTGCCATCTCCCGCTCTTCATCGCTTAACGTCTTCAATGTATATGATCCAATAATTCCTCCTGTTTGAGGAAGTGATGGAAAACTGGGTTCAATTTGCTCATATTTTTCTTCTTCATTTCTCATTGGTCTGTTCATTCTTGTAGTAAGATCAGAAAAATACATCGAATAGAAATCCATACATTCTTGAGCTAAGTAACCGTTAACGATAGATCATTCGGGATGATTCTTGTTTCGAACATAAGACATTAATGTGAACATATTTCTTTCATTTGGATACATCCAACGTAAAGAAACAGGTCCTCTGAGAAGTATTTCAGTTGGAATATGGACAGTCAGATGCAGCATGCATGTGAAAAATGATGGGGGAAATATTTTCTCCAACTCACACAAAATTAATGGGGCATCTGTCAACATTTTTTGCAAGAATGACTTGGACAACTTCTTAGCACAAAGATCTCTAAACAAATGACACAACCGAATAACACCCACCCTTACATTATTGGACAAAATCTGACGGATTTCTATTGGAAGCAACTCATGTAGTAGAACGTGATAATCATGAGTCTTCAAAGATTTTAGCTTCAACTCTCTTCTGTTAACCCGTTTAAATATGTTTCTTGAATAGCCTTCATGAACTCTAATAGTCTCTAATACTTCCAGAAATTTTTTTTTAGTAGGTGTCATCACATAAGAAGCACATGGAAGTTGGAATTTATTTTCACTGATACACACATGATGTAATTCTGGTCTGATGACCCAATCCACCAAGTCACGTCGAGATCGTAAATCATCTTTTGTTTCCCCTTGACATTTAGAAGAACTTAAAGCAACATTTCACATATATTATTTTCAATATGCATTATGTCTAAGCAATGACGTAGAAAATTGGTTGACCAATAAGGCAAATAAGAAAAGATACTCCTCTTCCTCCAATTGTAACAGGTTTCTGTGGAAGCATTCTTTCTCTTTCCAGATTTCATTTGACCCATCTCGAATGAAAAACTGAAATATTTCAATTCATTAAGCACATCATTTCCAAACATAGGATGAGGTGGATCATCGATCTCTATAGTATTATCAAATCTTCGACGATTCATTCTATATGCATTATCCTTTGGCAAAAATCGACGATGTCCCATAAAACTGAAACTACAACGATGTTTCAGTCTTCTGGATCGTGTATTTTTCATACAAACTGGACATGACAATTTTCCCTTCGTGCTCCATCCAGAAATCATTGCATAAGCCGGAAAATCATTGCTCATCCACATCAGCGCAGCACACATCTGAAATATGTCTTTCGAACATGCATCGTATGTGGGCACACCCACATCCCAAAGAAGTTTCAACTCTTTTATTAAAGGTTGCATGTATACATCAATATCAATGTCGTGATCAGAAGGACCAGATATGAGTATACTCATGAAAGTGAAAGATTTTTTCATACACAACCATGGGGGATGATTATAAATGTGTATAAAAACTGGCCATGTGATGTGCGAAATAAGCATCTGCCCAAATGGATTAAAACCGTCACATGAAAGACCCAGCCTCACATTACGCACGTTAGCTGCAAAATCAGGATGTCGAGCATCAAATCTCTGCCATGCAAATCAATCTGCAGGATGAACCAACTCATCATTAGTCTTCTTTCTCTCGGTATCATGCCATCTCATTTTTATTGATATGTCATCAGACATAAAATGATTCGGGAGTCCGAGGATCAATGGAAAGCGCCACATTACTTTCTGTGGAACGCGGGATGGTGTTCCATCAGATTTTGACTTTTAGCGGGATGTGCCACATTTTATACATTCATTTCGTTCAGCGGTTTCTTCCCAGAATAAACTGAAATCTTTCAGGAAAGCATGAATTTTGTTTCTGGAAAATCCATTTTCTTCAACTAACTTTCATGCCATATAGTGGTTTGAGGGAATATCTGCATCATCTGGATGTAAATCCTTCAAGAGGGTAAGAATGTAATCGATTGCTGTTTTAGAAATCCCATACATTTTTTTCCATGAAACAATCGGATTAAAAATTCCAGCTTTTTCATTTTATCGCAATGTCGATATACTGGAGTCGTGGCAGCATAATTCAATTTTTTCACCCTATCAATATCATCATTTTCACTAGATGCATCAGTTTTCCTCATATCGACGTCTTCTTGAGTCGAAATCCTTTCTTTTTAAGGATGACGAATAAATGGAAACCGATCATCTAACAAATTCTCCATTCCAGTCCTTTAATTTCGATCATTACCAATTTGAGATTTCATTTTTCCCCATTGTGATACCACACAAAGTAGTTTTCTTGAAAACCATTTTTGGTTATGTGGTAGCTGACTTCTTCACGACTCAACCAAGGTCTACCAACACAATTGGATCATGGACAGTGTATGCAACCACTATCTGAAGCATTGTGAAATGAAAAATCTATAAAGCTCTCCAAATTGTTTTGAAAATCGTTTGAGATACGATCGGTTTCATACATCCAACTTCTGTCCATTCTGTAAAAAGATTTCATATAAGTCATTTTGTCATAAACAATTCAATAGGATTGAACTTTAATAAAAAATACATTTAAGTAAATGATAAAGGAAGAAAATAATCATGGTATCAACTACACATGTGAAAAAAACATACTAATGTGTTATTGAAAAAATGTAAAACCAACAAGAACTTAATGTGTTATCACATCAGCAGAGCATGCCTCATCCCATAACCATATTAGTAGGGTATCCTCATATGCGATTTACCTTTTTGAATTAATATGCACTTCCTCACCAGGTACCTGAGTAGATTTCATAGATATAATCATCTCACATCCTGTAAGGCTTCCATTATGTATGATCTGCAGAAAAATTTGAGTGATCATGAATCATGCATGGGATCATCCCCTGATCACTATAGATTATGAGAAGGAATTATGATAGGTCACGTGAAGAACATCAAACACATATTTTAGATAATTTGAGACATAATATAATAAAATAATGTATAAATCTATGGAATTTGGGATAAAAGGTGAGTTTTCCACGGGGGTCGATGATGTTCGGACGAGGGATTCGCGAGAGCATGGCCACCCCCTGTGGCCAGCCCACCCACCCCCCTGGACAGCCTTCCCACCCCTCCTTGACAGCCCGACCACCCCCGTGGACAGCCCTTCCACCCTTGTGGACAGCCCGCCCACCCCCATACCCCACCTGGACACCCCGTACCCCCCTGGGATTGCCTCGCCCACCCTCCCAAATAGCCCACACCCCCTCCCCTGCAACCCCACCACCGCCACCTAGACATACCAACCCCCCTAGACACCCCACACACCCCTCTCCCACCAGGACACCCCACCCAGACCCCCAAGACAGCCCACACCCCCTGGACAGCCCCGCCCACCCCTGTGGACAGCCTTTCCCACTCTCGTGGACAGCCCCCGCCCACCCCCGTGGACAACCCAACCACCCCCATGGACTCCCCCTACCCCCTAGACAGCCCAACCACCCCCGTGGACAGCCCACCCACCCCCCTCGACACCCCTTCTCCCTATGGACAGCCCCCACCCCCTTGGATAGCCCGCCCACCCCCCTGGACACCCCTACCCCCTGTGGCCAGCCCACCCACCCCCCCTGGACAGCCCGCCCACCCCTTCTTGACAGCCCGGCCACCCCCGTGGACAGCACGTCCACCCTTGTGGACAGCCCGCCCACCCCCGTACCCCCCTGGACACCCCGTACCCCCCCTTGATAGCCCCGCCCACCCTCACAAACAGCCCACACCCCCTTCCCTACAACCCCACCACCACTACCTAGACATACCACCCCACCTGGACACCCCACACACCCCTCCCCCACCAGGACACCCCACCCAAACCCCCAAGATAGCCCGCACCCCCTGGACAGCCCCGCCCACCCCCGTGGACACCCTCTACCCCCTAGACAGCCCAACCACCCCCGTGGACAGCCCACCCACCCCCCTCGACACCCCTTCTCCATATGGATAGCCCCCCACCCCCTTGGATAGCCCGCCCACCCCCTCGACACCCCTACCCCCCGTGGCCAGCCCACCCACCCCCCCTGGACAGCCCGCCCACCCCTCCTTTACAGCCCGTCCACCCTTGTGGACAACTTTCCCACCCCCGTACCCCCCAGGACACCCCGTAACCCCCCTGGATAGCCCCGCCCACCCTCCCAATCAGCCCACACCCCCTCCCCTGCAACCCCACCACCACCACCTAGACATTCCACCCCCCTGGACACCCCACACACCCCTCCCCCACCAGGACACCCCACCCAGACCCCCAGAACAGCCCACACCCCTAGACATCCCCGCCCACCCCCGTGGACAGCCTTTCCCACCCCCGTGGACACCCCCGCCCACCCCCATGGACAACCCACCCACCCCCATGGACACCCCCTACCCCCACAATCCATTATCCAAAACATATCAAATTGGTTTGAACACAATCCATAAATCCCACAATCCATTATCCAAAACATGTAAACGTTCATGATAGCCTCCCCCAACTCTGATTTACATGTTTTGAACACTATCATTCCAATCATAGAATACAAAAACATTCAATAAGTCTTCCCAAACACAAACAATATCCTATTTAGATATTAATTTCAATAATCAATTAAACCACCAACACCTGGATACAATCTATTCATTAAAACAACTACAACAATATGGTTGAGATCAAATTTTACCTATTCGTATGGGGGTGTACCTGTTGGGGTGCTGGTGTTCGGATTCGCGAGAGCAGTGGAGTCGGATGGGGTTTGCGAGAGCAGCGGAGCGAATAGATTAGGGCTCTGTCCGAAATGGGGAGAGGAGATCGCGATCTAGAATTTGGGGGAAACCTTTTCCAACGGTTCTAGTGAACCGTTGGGAAATGTGTGAGTATAGCACCCCTTTCCCAACGGTTCTAGTGAACCGTTGGGAAATAGCACCTCTTTCCCAACGGTTCCAGTGAACCATTGGGAAAGGGTCCACCGAAATTCCCTTTGCCAACGGTTTTGTTAAACTGTTGGCAAAGGCTCACTATACCAACGGTTTAAGTAAACCGTTGGTATACTACCGTTGAAAAAAGTCTAAATTCTAGTAGTGAGGGTTTCTGTGCAGACTCCGCGTGTGGGACCAGGACCAGTGGCTTCTTACGAGTCAGGGAACTGGAATATGTCAGTGCGTGCAGGTAGAGATGGTGGTCATGGCTGTGGTAGCCAGACACCAGGATCACAGAGGTAGCAGGGCGGGATAGCTCAGGGTAGCCAGGCTGTGTCGTAGGGTCGTAGCACTATGCAGGCATATGCAGTGCAACAGACCCAGCAGGAGCAGGATCACGAACCTTCAACAGTCAGAGGTACTATTCTAGTGGCTTCTGTCTTGACTTCCGTACTGTTTGATACCGGTGCTACACATAGTTTTATATCTGTAACCGTGGTGGAGAGCCTTGGGCTCTGTGTTTCTACTTCTTCCGATATCTTGACACTAGACACCCCGTTGGGGACGAGAACGGCTGGTGTGTGTCAGTGCAAGGAGTTCCCCCTTGAGTTTGGAGGGTGTCACTTCCTTTGGGACCTCTATGTCCGGGAGAGGACAAGTTATGACGTCATTCTCGGTATGGACTGGTTGGTTCCCTTTCAAGCCTTTGTAGACTGCTATCATCGTAGGGTGTGTTTCACATCACCAGAGGGCGGGGAGTTTCTATACAAGGGCGAGTGGGATGTTCAGGTGAGTCGAGCTGGACCAGAGCATCATGGGCGAGGTGGATTCATAGCCCAGATTGCAAGCTTATATCTGGATGACCAGGGGACTTGTCAAACGGATTTCCCTCTGGTTGTCAATCGTTTCAGGGATGTCTTCCTGGACAAATTTTCAGGTCTACCTCCAGTGAGAGAGGTGGATTTCTCTATCGAACTTGTTCCAGGAGCAGCACCAGTGTCCATTCCTCCTTATAGGATGGCCACGCATGAGTTGCAGGAGATCAAGAGGCAGTTAGAGGAGCTACATGTGAAGGATTTTATCCGACCCAATACTTCTCTTTTGGGTTCTCATGTCCTTTTTGAGAAGAAGGTGGATGGTACCCTTAGTCTTTGTGTGGATAATCAAAAGCTGAACCAGTTGACGGTTAAGAACCGATATCCCTTGCCGAGGATTGATGATCTGTATGATCAGCATCGTGGAGCACGAGTGTTCTCGAAGATTGATCTGAGATCCGGATATCATCAGCTGTGCGTTAGACTATCTGCTATACCTCTCATAGCTTTCAGGAGCAGGTATGGTCTATATGAGTATATGGTAATGCCGTTCGGACTCACGAATGCGCCAACAGTTTTCATGGCTCTGATGAATCGTGTGTTCCATCAGTATCTTGATTCATTTGTGGTAGTATTTGTAACATCCCAAGTAAGTAATTAATAATATATATTTTTATCTATGTCTATTAATGAATTATATAGTGTTTTAGAGGCTTAAAATGAAAATAAATCCAATCATAAGCATGTAATACACTAATATTTTCAAAAGATTGTTTTACTGCCTTTTGATGGAAAACCATTTTTAAATATATCTTTTGACAACTTTATAATCTATGTTTGTCAAAATAAACTTATTGATTATGATTGGGACATTGAAATTTACATCGGATAAATTTTTGGTATTTTTTTGACAATGTTCATTTTTTAATGAATAGTGAAAAATACTGCATTTTACATCAAAACTTCTTTTTAATCTAATTTATTTATATGATTATATTATCTTTTGAATTGGTTTTGAAGTGAAATTAGAATACATTTTTACCATTTAATCCAATGGTGGTCGTTGGAATCAATTTCACTTTGAAATTTGACTTAAACTAGTGTCAATCTTTTGATACTTATTGTTTCATAAAAACACGCTATTTGTCATGACAGCGGGAATTATTTATTAAATTAATTAATGTAACTTATATGATTTTAATTTTGTAAAATAGAAATCATATTTGAATTTGGAGTATCAAATATAGTTTAGGGTGAATTTTTGGTAATTTTCGGAAAAACATCAATTTATGATGAATAGTGAAACCACTAAGTGGTACTTATAAAAACCTATTTTTCGTTTAAATGAAATTTTTCCATCATTGTGTATTGAATTTCAAAATTCAGACATACATGGTTGTCATTAAGAAGTAAAATGTGGTTCAATGGGATTAAAATAATTTTTTGGTGAATAGTAACTTATTATGTTTTTAATCGCGATTAGTGGTAATTAGTGTAGTTTAAGGTAAAAATAATGTTATAATAATATGATATGAGCTAGAAACATGTTCTACCCTTATTAGATGTGTCATGGCCGACCAAGAAAAGCCATGGGTCAACTTGGGGACCCCATGGGGCCACTTTGGTTGGGAAATGTCATAAATAACTTTTTATTTAATGTAAAAGTAACAATGACACAAACATAATATGTTTTACGAAAACAATTCTTAAATGGGGTTATACAAGTCATATATTTGACTATAAATATTCGTTGGAAAGATAAAACGATTTCCTACATCCTTGTATTTTTTTATAATTTTTATACTTTAAATAAATTAAATTATTTATGACATCATAATGATGCAGCGATTACCTCATTTATAAAGGATTTAAATAAAATAAGAAGATAATGTAAAATCTATCACCTAATCATGTCCAAAACCAATTGGATCAGTGTATTTGGAACCCTTATCACCTTATACTCTAATTATATCAATGTGGGGCCTTTTGAATCCGAGTCTCATTTTAAAATAAAGTAACTTATCTTTACATTCCAAGAGTGCCCCTACTCTCCTCTTATAAAAGGCCCCCACCTCTACCTCCTTACCCAGACTTCCAAATCCATTGTCTCAGCCAACCCCTGCCCATTTTGTCTCTATTCTTCCCTCTATTAATCCTTGAATTATCACTTTGGGCAGAAGTATTCCCAAGTAAGCCTTTGAGCTCAAACCAAAGGGAGTTACCCGATTTTAAGGTAATGTCTTCTTTTGAGTCCTTTTGTTTTATTTTTCTTCTCCAACCCCATAAATTCTTTTTATTATTTTCTTTTTTAACAAATACAGTATCCTCAATATACTAGGATTTTGTTATAATAAGGATTTGATCTACACTTACACACACCTACATCTAATGGTTAAAGAACATACTGATTCCGTGGATGGTGAATTTATGCCTCCCGAAACGATGATTGTTCAACATTATTTTAACACCTTCAAAGGTGGACATTAAGATGTCACTATATTTATATATGATATATAATATGTTTATGTTTTCCTTAAGCTTCTGTATTTTTCATTTTGGGAATACCTTTATGGTTTCCATTATGGGTAAACGCGATATCTTAATTTAAGGAAGTGCGGACTACCGCCCCCTCAAAGTAAGTTAATTCGTTAAATACCATATGTGGGACGTATAAAGGATGGAACTATCATATTATATATGATATTATACAGAATTTATCATATACCTTTATATCATTATGATTCCATTCTATAAAATACGAAATAGAAATGAAAGTAGCGTTCATGCGTACGTACGGCTTACCGTCTCCATGAACGGTGCATTTCATTTCTTACATCTAAATGATTATGTAATATTATAAATGCATATATATACTGGATATATATTATATATATGATATATACATCATGATTATCACTCTGGATATAAGGGATACATGAAAAACTTGTAATTATAAAGAGCATATTTTGACACAAGTACCAATGGTCGTTAAAACGACCGTTATTAACTAAAATAATTACATAGTGTTCATGAAATGGAAATAAGTGATATAAAAGGAATAATGAACTTGAAAAATGTTCTTAAGCAAGTATAAATTAACTCAAGTTTAATATTCAGAACATTAAAGAACGATCGAGTGAAGTCAGACCCGAGGTATGGGACTTCGTCTCAATCTTCTTTCATTGAGGAATATTTTATTTTATACACAACTTTCTTTTATACGGTGTATAAACCCCTTTGACTTTTACATTTATCCAAAAGGAATCTTTTTTATACGAAGCGTTTTACAAAATGACAAAAGGGAATGTTTTTGTCATACGTATGCGGCGACACCGACTTTTCCGCCGTCGTGACCATTATTTGGGTTTCGGCTTCCTCAATAGCCATAAATTCTTTTTAAAAGAAAAATAAATACCATGTTTTACTTTTCTTTTATTTTTGTATTGAAAATGGTTTTCATAATGTTTTTATATCAATGTGCTGTATTGATATCTTGTTATTGAAAGGTGGAAATGTTATGTTTCCTTTATGCATGTTTTATGTGATAAGATTATGTTGAGTTTCTTGGGAATTATTATGAAGACGGGTGGCTCTGCGATAAACTAAGCGCCGGTGAGCCTGATATAGCTCTCCAATGCATTGGGTTACATGACGGAGTGAAACGTTAAGGTTTCTCTGAAGATATTTAGGGAATATACTATGATGGGCATTCCAAACGTAACCAAGAGGGTTACTCCCTACGTAAGAATGTTATGAATGCCTCAAGTGACCTTTATGTATTCTGATTTCTATGATTTATTCATGATTTGATGAGGTTTGCTAAAGTGCTTATGTTTTATGGGTAAAGTATGATTTCATTCATATGTATATATGTACCCATGTTTCCTTTCCATATATTTTTATATCCCTTATAGAGCTTTTTTATGCTCATCCCAAGTTTTTTTGAAATGTTTTTCACAGGTCAAGGGAAAGGTACATGATATGATGATAGTGTCAAGGAAGTGTCAAGAAAGAATCCATGTTTTATTTTAAATATGTTTCCATTTATGGGAAAGAAGAATACTGTCTTTATGTAACCACTTTGTTTATATGTGGAATGTAATGCAAGTTTTATGATCTAATTCTCTAAAAATCTAAACCCGAAAAGATCCTCAATGTGTAATCTTGTAATAACTCAAGATTAAGTATGGTTTAAGGCTGGGGCCTTATAGTTGGTATCAAAGGACGTTTTAGATAACTTTAGGTGTTAGAATTATATTAAATGATTATCCTAAAATATTTTTTTTATGGTCAAATTGAAGTGATATAGAATTTGAAGATTACCATGTTGCTTAATCTAAGACATGTTTGTTTAGAATGGTTTTCCGCAGAGGAAACAGGGAACCAGTGCTAAGAAGGCATACAGAAGGAAATAAGCTTCCGAATCAGCATCCTGAGATGGTTGGAATTGGAACTAAACAGTTTGTTGTAGTAATGATGTAGTTGACTCAAGAGATAAATGGTGGTGGTATCCATGCACGAGATCAGCCTGATCAACTGCAGAGGAACATGTTAGTGGTGGAACATTTCATGAGGCAACATCCCCCATCATTCAGAGGATCATCTGACCCTGTGTTAGCTGAAGGGTGGATTAAAGCACTGGAGAAGATTTTCTATGTCATGGGGTGTTCATAAAATCAAAAGTTTAGTCTTTCTATTTACCGTTTGGAGGGTGAAGAATATCAGTGGTGGTTGATGGTTAAAAATATCAGGGACACTGCTGAGATTGATGCTCTCGACTGGGATGAATTCAAAGGTATGTTTCTTGAGAAGTATTTTCCTAAGGCTATTCGACTTAGGATGGAAAAAAAATTCTTGGATTTTAGGCAAGAGGAAGACTCAATGGCTACCTATGAATAAAGGTTCACTCGATTGGCAAGGCATGATCCAAATTTTATCCAAGCCATTGATAGTAAAATCAATCGTTTTTACTCAGGATTAAAGCCAAAACATCAAAGGGCATTAGCTTCTCGTGAGTCTAAAAGTTATGAAAAGCTTGTTCTCTATGCTGAGAAGGTGGAAATGGAGTTTGCCGATGATCAAGTGATCTATAACAACCACCATAAGAAGAGAAAAATGTGGCAGGAGAAAGGTAAGAATTATTCAAAAAAAAGTCTGATGGTAAGAAAACTATGTTTCCAGTTTGTGATAAATGTGGCAAAAGGCATGCTGGGGAATGTCTTCTGAATTCTGGAAAGTGCTACCGATGTGGTAAGATGGTACATAAGGCTCGTGATTTCATTGAAAAGGATCAAGGTGAAGGTAAGACCAAATTTGATTCATAGTTAGTGAAAAGTTATAAGTGCAATGAGATGGGTCACTATGAAAATGACTGCCCGACAAGGAGCTTGAGTGATGGGAAGCAGTTAAACTTCAAGCAGAAAGGGGTGGTGAAATCCTTTGCAACTACTTCAGCAGATGTCGGCACATCAAATGAGGTTGTATCAGATACTTTTTTTTGTTTTTTCAGATTATGCCAGTGTGTTGTTTGATTCGGGGTCTACACATTCTATCATCTCTGAAAATTTTTCTAGTAAAATGGGAATACCATCTCATGAAATGACTCCTGAACTTTTGGTAAAAACACCTAGGGGAAATGTTGAGGCAAAAAGAATTTATAAGAATCTTCCTATCCTTATCTGTGGAAATAACCTACTTGCAAACCTTATTGTTTTGCCTCTAGTAGAGTTTGATGTTATCCTCGGTATGGATTGGATCTCTATTTACCATGCTAAGATTGACTGTAGAGATAAAGAAGTTTCTTTTCAGAAAGACTTTCAGTTTGTGTATAAGAATGAACCCTTACTGTTGATAACTTATCAAGAGGCCAATAAACTTGTAAAAGATGGAAATGAATGTTACCTTTCACACATCGTTGAAAATAAAGGAACTGTTCATATTAATGATGTGCCAGTGGTAAATGAGTATCCTGATGTTTTTCCTGATTATTTTCCTGGAATAATACCAGATCGGGAAGTTGAGTTTACTGTTGACTTAGTTTCTGATGCTAAGCCAATTTCAAAACCCCCTTATCGAATGGCTCAAATTGAACTTTTAGACTTGAAGGAGCAATTGAAAGATTTATTAGAGAAAGGTTTAATTCGACCTAGCACATCACCATGGGGTGCTCCTGTCTTGTTTGTTAAAAAGAAAGATGGATCTATGAGACATTGCATTGATTATAGAGCCTTGAATAACATCATTGTTAAGAAAAAATATCCTTTGCCTCATATTGATGATTTGTTTGATCAGCTCCAGGGCGCTCAGTTTTTTTTTCAATGATTGAGTTGAGATCGGGGTACCATCAGCTAAAGGTAAAGGAAGCAGATGTTCCGAAGACCGCGTTCCGTACAAGATATGGACATTATTAATTTGTAGTAATGCCTTTTGGGCTAACCAATTCACCTGCTGTATTCATGGACTTAGTGAATAGAATTTTCCATGAGTTCTTGGATAAGATTGTGGTGGATTTCATTGATGATATTTTGGTGTTTTCTAAAAGTAAAGAGGAGCATGAAATACATTTAAGGGTTATCATGCAAACCTTAAAAGAAAAGAAACTGTATGGAAAATTCAGAAAGTGTGAGTTTTGGTTGCAACAAATTTCTTTCCTTGGTCACATAGTTTCTAAAGATGTGATAACCATTGATCCTACAAAAACAAAGGTTGTTGAAGAATGGCCAAGACCCACAAATGTAACTAAGAATCGTAGCTTCCTTGTTTTAGAAGGCTATTACCGAAGGTTTGTTAGAAATTTTTCACGTTATCTAGTCCAATGACTATGCTAACTCGGAAGGGTGTTAAGTTTATCTGGACAAAAGAATGTGATGATTGTTTTCAGGAATTGAAAAAAAGATTGGTGAATGCTCCAGTTTTGGCACTACCTTCCAGGAATGGTGAGTTTGGTATATACAGTGATGCTTCATTGAAAGGACTTGGTTGCGTCCTAATGCAGAATGATCAGGTAATTTCTTATGCTTCACGTTAGTTGAAAAAATCATGAGGTAAATTACCCTACACATGATTTGGAATTAGCTACTGTTGTTTTTGCTTTAAAAATTTGGAGGCATCATTTGTATGGAGTAAAGTGTGAAATATATACTGATCACAAAAGTTTAAAGTATATATTCACTCCGAAAGTGTTAAACATGAGACCGAGGTGATGGTTGTAATTAATCAAGGAATATGATTGTACAATTCATTACCATCTGGGAAAAGAAAATAAAGTGGCTGATGCTTTGAGTCGAAAAAGTAATGCTTCATTAGAAATGTTGCGTTTGGAACGTGATCCTTTGGTTAAGGATTTGATGAACTTTGGCATAGAAGTTGTTGGTGTATGAAGTTATTTTATTTTGTTTCTGGTATCAGTGAGATCATCTCTATCAGACAGAATCAAGCAAGCATAGAAGCAAGACAGTGAGTTGCAGAAAATGGTAAAGCTGGTTCAGAAAGGTAAGTTTCCTAAATTCAACATTGATAATGATTGTGTTTTGAGATTTGGGAAGAGATTGTGTGTGCCTTGTGATTCACAGTTGAAGAGCGAGTTTTTATGTGAAGCTCATACTTCTCCGTTTTCAGTTCATCCTGGTAGTAATAAGATGTACAGAGATATGTGAGAGTATTACTGGTGGGATGGAATGAAAAGAGATATTGCTGATTTTACTGTGAAGTGTTTGACTTGTAAATAGGTTAAAGTAGATCGGTAGTTACCGAAAGGGATGATTCATCCATTACCAGTTCCAGAGTGGAAATGGGAGAATATATTGATGGACTTTGTTGTGGGATTACCGAAGACATCTCGAGGTAATAATGAAATCTGTGTTATTGTTGATCGCTTGACCAAGTCTGCTCATTTCCTTGCTATACGAGATACTTTTTCCCTGGGTCAACTTTCCCGTTTGTATCTTAAAGAGATAGACAGGTTACATGGAGTTCCTCTCTCCATTGTGTCCGATCCTGATCCCAGGTTTACTTCTAACTTTTGGAAGGGCCTTCAGAAGTCGTTGGGTATTGAATTAAATTTTAGTATATATTTTCATCCTTAATCAGATGGGCAGTCGGAATGAACAATTCAGACCTTGGAGGATATGCTACGAGCTTGTTCGATTGATTATCAGTGTCGAACTCCGGCTTTCTGGGATGAAGTGGGTGAAAGGAAGTTGATGGGACCAGAATTGGTAGAAGAGTTGGCAGTAAAAGATCAGCTGATACAGAAACACATGAAAACAACTCAGAGCAGACAGAAAAGTTATGCAGATAACAGGAGGAAGGATCTATCCTTCGAGGTAGGTGATCATGTTTTTCTCAAAGTATCACCATAGAAAAGTGTGATGTGATCTGGTAAGAAACGAAAGATGAGTCCAAGGTTCATTGGACCATATGAAATTCGGGAGAGAGTTGGATCAGTTGCTTACCGAGTGGCTTTACCTCCGAGTTTATCTCAGGTACATAATGTTTTTCATGTTTCGATGTTGAGGAAGTATATGCCAGATCCATCTCATGTTTTGAGTCCAGAGATACTTCAGCTGGAAGAGAACCAATCTTATGAGGAACAACCGGTCCAGATTCTTGACCATAGAGAGAAAGTGTTACGAAATAAGGTGATTAATCAGGTAAAGGTTTTGTGGAAAAACTACACGATGGAAGAGGCAACATGGGATTCTGAAAATTCAATGAGGGATAAGTACCCCCATTTATTCGAAAAGTAAATAAATTGTGGGGATGCAATTTTCTAAAGGGGGGAAGGATGTAACATCCCAAGTAAGTAATGAATAATAGATATTTATATCTATGTCTACTAATGAATTAGATAGTGTTTTAAAGACTTAAAATGAAAATAAATCCAATCATAAGCATGGAATACAGTAATATTTTTAAAAGATTGTTTTACTGCCTTTTGAAGGAAAACCATTTTTAAATATATCTTTTGACAACTTTATAAGATATTTTTGTCAAAATAAACTTATTCATTATGATTGGGACATTGAAATTTACATTGGATAAATTTTTGTTATTTTTCTGACAATGTTCATTTTTTAATGAATAGTGAAAAATACTGCATTTTACATCAAAACTGCTTTTTAATCTAATTTATTTATATGATTAGATTATCTTTTGAATTGGTTTTGAATTGAAATTAGAATATATGTTTACCATTTAATCCAATGGTGGTCGTTGGAATCAATTTCACTTTGAAATTGGACTTAAACTACTGTTAATCTTTTGATACTTATTGTTTCATAAAAACACGCTATTTGTCCTCACAGCGGGAATTATTTATTAAATTAATTAATGTAACTTATATGATTTGAATTTTTTAAAATAGACATCATTTTTGAATTCGGAGTATCAAATATAGCTTAGGGTGAATTTTTGGTAATTTTCGGAAAAACTTCAATTTACGATGAATAGTGAAACCACTAAGTGGTACTTATAAAAACTGATTTTACGTTTAAATGAAATTTTTTCATCATAGTGTTTTGAATTTCAAAAATTTGGCATACATGGTTTTCATTAAGAAGTAAAATGTGGTTCAATGGGATTAAAATAATTTTTTGGTGAATAGTAACTTATTATGTTTTTAATCGTGATTAGTGTTAATTAGTGTAGTTTAAGGTAAAAATAATGTTATAATAATATGAGATGAGCTAGACACATGTACTAATCTTATTGGATGTGTCATGGACGACCAAGAAAAGCCATGGGTCATCTTGGGGACCCCATGGAGCCACTTTGGTTGGGAAATGACATAAATAACTTTTTTTTAATGTAAAAGTAACAATGACACAAACATAATATGTTTTACGAAAAAAAAATTTAAATGGGGTTATACAAGTCAGATATTTTACTATAAATATTATTTGGAAATCTAAAAAGATTTCCTACATCATAGTATTTTTTTATAATTTTTAGACTTTAAATAATTAAATTATTTATGACATCATGATGATGCAGCGATTACCTCAATAATAAAATATTTAAATAAAATAAGATGATAATGTAACATCTATGACCAAAACCTATCCAAAACCAATTGGATGAGTTTATTTCAAACCCTTATCACCTTATACTCGAATTATATCAATGTGGGACCTTTTTAATCCGAAACTCATTTTAAAATAAAGTAACTAATCTTTACTTTCCAAGAGTGCCCCTCCTCTCCTCTTATAAAAGGCCCCCACATCTACATCCTTACCCACACTTCCAAAGCCTTTGGCTCGGCCAACCCATGCCCATTTTGTCTCTCCACTTCCCTCTATTACTCCTTGAAGCCTCACATTTGTCATAAGTCTTCCCAAGTAAGCCTTTGAGCTCAAACCAAAGGGAGTTACCCGATTTTAAGGTAATGTCTTCTTTTGAGTCCTTTTGTTTTATTTTGCTTCTCCAACCCCCTAAACACTTTTAATTCTTTTCTTTTGTAACAAATACAGTATCCTCCATATACTAGGATGTTTTTATAATAAGTATTAGAGCTACACTTACACACACCTATATCTAATGGTTAACGAACATACTACTTCCGTGGATGGTGAATTTATGCCTCCCAAAACGATGATTGTTCAACATTCTTTTGACACCTTCAAAGGTGGCCATTAAGATGTCACTATATTTATATATGATATATAATATGTTTATGTTTTCCTTAAGCTTCTGTATTTTTCATTTTGGGAAATCCTTTATGGTTTCCATTATGGGTAAACGCGATATCTTCATTTAAGGAAGTGCGGACTACCACCCCATCAATGTGAGTTGATTCGTTAAATACCATATGTGGGACGTATAAAGGATGGAACTATGATATTATATATGATATTATACTGGAATTATAATATACATTTATATCATTATGATTTCATTCTATAAAATACTAAATAGAAATGAAAGTAGCGTTCATGCGTATTTACGGCTTACCGTCTCCATGAACGGTGCATTTCATTTCTTACCTCTAAATGATTATGTAATATTATAAATGCATATATATACTGGATATATATGATATATATGATATATAAATCATGATTATAACTTCGGATATAATGGATAAATGATCAAATTGTAATTATAAAGAGCATATTTTGACTCAAGTAACAATGATCGTTAAAACGACCGTTATTAACTAAAATAATTACATAGTGTTCATGACATAGAAATAAGTGATATAAAAGGAATAATGACGTTGAAAAAGGTTCTTAAGCAAGAATAAATTAACCCTTGTTTATTATTCAGGAAATTAAAGAACGATCGAGTCAAGTCGGACCCGAGGTATGGGACTTCGTCTCAATCTCCTTTCATTGAGGCATATTTTATTTTATACACAAATTTTATTATACGGTGTATAAACCCCTTTGACTTTTATGTTTATCCAAAAGGAATCTTTTTTATACGAAGCATTTTACAAAATAACAAAAGGGAATGTTTTTGTCATACGTATGCGGTGACACTGACTTTTCCGCCGCCGTGACCATTATTTGGGTTTCGGCTTCCTCTACAAGCCATACCTTCTTTTTAAAAGAAAAATAAATACCATGTTTTACTTTTCTTTTATTTTGGTATTGAAAATTGTTTTGATAATGTTTTTATATCAATGTGTTGTATTGATATCTTGTGATTGAAAGGTGGAAATGTTATGTTTCCTTTATCCATGTTTTATGTGAAATGATTATGTTGAGGTTCTTGGGCATTATTATGAAGACCGGTGGTTCCGTGATAAACTAAGGGCGGGTGATCCCGATATAGCTCTCCAATGCATTGGGTAATGTGAAGGAGTGAAACGTTAAGGTTTCTCTAAAGAGATTTAGGTAATATACTGTGATGGGTATTCCAAACGTAACCAAGAGGGTTACTCCCTACGTAAGAATGTTATGAATGTCTCATGTCACCTTTATGTCTTATGATTTCTATGATTTATTCATGATTTGATGAGGTATGTTAAAGTGCTTATGTTTTATGGGTAAAGTATGATTTCATTCTTAAGTATATATGTACCCATGTTTCCATTACATATATTTTTATATCCCTTACTGAGATTTTTATGCTCATCCCATGTTTTTTTGAAATGTTTTTCATAGGTCAAGGGAAAGGTACATGATTTGATGATAGTGTCAAGGAAGTGTCAAGAAAGAATCCATGTTTTATTTTAAATATGTTTCCATTTATGGGAAA
Source organism: Viscum album (assembly GCA_963277665.1). Classification (NCBI taxonomy): domain Eukaryota; kingdom Viridiplantae; phylum Streptophyta; class Magnoliopsida; order Santalales; family Viscaceae; genus Viscum; species Viscum album. The sequence continues at coordinate 61,003,855 of OY728164.1, read as the reverse complement.
GAAGAATACTATCTTTATGTAACCAATTTGTTTATATGTGTAATGTAATGAAAGTTTTATGATCTAATTCTCTAAAACTCTATACCCGAAAAGACCCTCAATGTGTAATCTTGTAATAACTCAAGATTAATTAAGGTTTAAGGCTGGGGCCTTATAGTATTCATGGACGACATCTTGGTGTACTCTCACACTCGACACGACCATGCCACCCATCTTGAGATCGTATTGAGTACACTGAGAGAGCATCAGTTATATGCTAAGCTCTCGAAGTGCCACTTTTGGATGGACTAGATTCACTTCCTGGGTCATATCATCTCAGAGGCAGGAGTTGCAATGGACCCAGAGAAGGTGAGAGAAGTAGTTTCCTGGGATCAGCCTATGAACGTGTTTGAGATACGGAGTTTCTTAGGGCTGAATGGTTACTACAGGCGCTTCATACAGGAATTCTCCGGCTTAGCAACACCGTTGACGGGTCTGAGTAAGATGGGTGTGAAGTTCGTTTGGTCAGAAGCTTGTGAGATAGCTTTTCAAGACCTGAAGGGAAGGTTTACATCAGCACCGATCCTGATACTCCCAGAGTAGGGGAGGAGCTATACAGTATACTGTGATGCATCAGGGATTGGGCTGGGGGCCATTCTGATGCAGGGAGACCGACCTGTGGCATACGTGTCTTTGCAGTTGAGGCCACATGAGAGGAATTACCCGACGCATGATCTCGAGTTGGCTGCAGTTGTGCAGGCGTTGCGCTGTTGGAGACATTATCTATTGGGAGAGAATTTTGTTGTTTTCACTGACCAAAAAAGCCTCAAGTATATCTTTACTCAGCGTGACCTAAATCTGAGGTAGAGAAGGTGGGTTGAGTACCTGCAGTCCTTCGATTTTGAACTTGCATATTCACCTGGTAAAGGTAATGTAGTAGTCGATGAACTGTGCAGGAAGACTCAGATACATGCAGTGCAGGAGGCCCGTGGTGAGTGGAAGCTTATGGCCTTGTTCTCTGAGGTGCATCTAGAGGTGCATGACAGTCAGGGGTAGACTTATCTTTCCTTGTTAGCTGTGACTTCTACCCTCCTAGTCAGAGTGAGGATGAGGCAACTATCGGTTTCAGGAGGCCTAGTTCTACGGGAGTCGGTGGCATGTGAGGACCCTCCTCCCTGTTGGGCGATAGGCGACGACTAGGTTTTGCGTTTCCATGGATGAGTATGGGTTCAAAGTGATATATGTGAGGAGATGATGATGGAGTTTCATGCTTCTTCTTGGGAAATTCATCCCGGGGTTACCATGATGTACCGAGACTTGAGACGTCAGTACTGGTGGCCTGGTATGAAAAGTGAGATAGTCGGTTTTATCACGATGTGTTCCACCTGTCAGTAGGTGAAGGCAGAGCACCAGAGACCAGCTGGACTGTTACAGCAGTTTCCCATTCCGGAGTGGATGTGGGATGATGTCACGATAGATTTCGTGATGAGTTTGCCGAGGTCACCTCGAGGAAATGACGTCGTGTGGGTTGTTGTGGACAGACTCACGATGGTAGCTCACTTCTTGCCGATCAAGGAGACCTTCGGTCTAGACGAGCTCAGAAAGATATATATCCGAGAGATCGTACGTCTTCATGGGGTCCCTCATTCTATCATTTCAGATAGGGATGCCCGCTTCACTTCTCTTTTCTGGCAGATATTTCAGAAGGCGCTGGGTACACAGGTGCTTCTGAGCACAGAATACCACCCTCAGACAGATGGCTAGTCAGAGTGGACGATACAGGTGCTAGAGGAAATGCTGTGTGCATGCGTCCTAGACTATGGGGGCTCTTGGGAGAAGAATATACCCTTAGTCGACTGTGCCTATAACAATAGCTTTCAGGAGACTATTGAGATGGCACCATACGAGGCTTTATATGGTAGTCCATGCCGATCACCTTTATTCTGGTTAGAGGCAGGTGATGAAGCTCTACTGGTGCCACAGCTTGTGTAGGAGACATCTGTGTAGGTCCAGTTGATTCAGAAGCGGATGGCTACCGCACAGTCTCGCCAGAAGTCTTATGCTAATCACCGCAGACGACCTTTGGAGTTTGTGGTAAGGGATCATGTTTTCTTGCGTGTTTCGCCAAGGCTGGGACACAATTGGATCAGAAGATAGAGTAAGCTTTCACCGAGGTATGTGGGACCATTTTAGATTCGAGAGTGAGTCGGGTTGGTTGCCTATCGGTTGTAGTTACCGCAGCGGTACCGCGCCATGCACGAAGTTTTCCACGTGTCTCAGTTACATCGCTACCATTCAGACCCATCTCACCCCTTTCAGCCAGAGGAGGTTGAGCTTCTTCATGATGCGTCCTTTGAGGAGAATCTGATGCGTATCATAGACAGTAGCACGAAGGATCTCCGAGGCCGATCAGTTCCTCTAATATGGGTTCTATGGAAGCATGGCCGAGTGCAGGATGAGACCTGGGAGCAGGAGGCCGACGTACGTGCTCAGTGGACAGAACTGTTCTGAGCTTTATCTTTGCCACCCTGGAAAGGGCAATTCGGGGGAGAATTTCTATAAGGGGGGAAGTTTGTAAGAACTCGGTTCTTATTTTTGAGGTATGATTTTCTTCTTTTTCCTTTTCCTTAAGTGTTTTTGAGAACATATGGGAAATTGGAAAGATTTCTAAATTTTGAAACTACACGCCGTGTATTTATTCCACACGCCATGTACTTTTGGCCTTGTTGGGATAAGTACATAGGTCGTGTAGCCTTGCCGGTGACAGAGGGTGTAGGAACCAACTACACGCCGTGTAGAGGTCCTTTACACGCTGTGTAGTTAGTCGGCAGGGTAAAAAGTAAGGCGGTGGAGTCTCCGCCAGCTGGGCGACAGTATATGCCGTGTACTTGGGAGTACATTTCGTGTAATCTTGTCGGAAGATGAACAGTGTGGCGGTGCCGCCAAATGAACAGTTAAATGAATGGAGTACACGCCATGTACATTGTTTTTCAGGCTTAAAATAGGCATTAGCCACCTCATATGGAAGAGGAGGCATTTGAGCCATTTTGGAACCAAAGGAGGAGGCCGGATCATTGAAGAACCATCGGGCGTTCGTATAGAATCTGATTTTGTCTCGGACGATCCCGTTCGAACCTCACGGGTAAGGGCTTCCACCTCCTGGGTTGGTTCTTTCCAATTCTTTACATAACGTAAGTTATTTACGTTTGAATGGTTTTTTTTATTCGTCAGATCTATGTCGTTCTTGGGCGTTTCTGGAGTCGTCTTTCAGGTATAGCGTTCGTTGGCGTCTGAGGTAGGTGGATTGGTGTTTATTTTCTAACTGTCGTGCTTTTTGTTTGGCATTTTCGTGCCACGAACCCATGTTGGGGTGTCGTGTGGCTGAGGCCGTTGCTATATATAATTACTAGAATTTCATAGGTGATTAAATTTTGATAATAAAATGTTGTTTGGGATCATTTCTTAGATCCATAACCACCCCGGGGGTGTGTTTCTCTATTTAGACGTTTGGCCAGGATACCCGAGGGTATGCCTTCAATGTAGTAATCATAAGATTTGCCTTAATAGGAATTGCTTGTTTACTGCATTTTCATTTGTTGGGCAAGGCCCGATTACCTATATTAGCCTGAGGGCGTGACTCTATTATCCTGAGGGCGTGACTATATTAGCCTGAGGGCGTGACTATATTAGCCTGAGGGCGTGACTATATTAGCCCGAGGGCTGTTGTTATTCCTCCTGAGGGAAACCTTTCGTGCCTGAGGGCTTGACTACTGTGCCTGAGGGTGACACTTCGTATGCCTGAGGGCGAGATTTCTATTACAATGCCTGAGGGCGAGATTCTGTATAACCTAAGGGTGTGGTTCACTATATTAGCCTGAGGGCGAGATACTGGTTGGCCTGAGGGCGTGGTGCTATTGAGCACAGAACAATACTAAATTAAATAAATCAAATGAATAATAAAATAAAAATTTAATTGTTAAGTTAGTTACTTTTGAGTAATGCTTACTTTATTGCATTTTACTATTGCACACTGTTGTTGCATGCTTACACGCAGTTGGGAACGGTCCTTTGGTGGGTGCCTACTAAGATATATTTCTCACACCCTATTTGGGTCATTCTTTTCAGCCCAAACAAATTACGTTTCTGCAGGTGTGGATATGGGGAAGAGTCCCTATATAGGTACTTGACTATTGCTGTGGAGTAGCAGGGCATGGGACTATGCCTAGGCTCGCGATGTCGCTGCCAGCTGTTACTCGTTTTGTTGTGCTTTTCTTTTGGTTGTATCAAAGTGATGTATAACATGTTCTGGCTGTTTTCATATAATTTGAAACATATAGCATCATCATTCATATATTGTTGGTTATATCCACTACTATAGTTTATTTCAGTTGTGTGTGTTTACTGCTTCCGTTGTTTGTTGTATGGTTATTTTAGTATTCCGCTGTTCTACACTTTGACAAATGAGGGCATAGTTTCCCCACAATCAGACCTGGGCCCTCGCTGCTAGTCGGTAGCCTCTGGCGTTTGGGGAAATGCGCTTGAGGTCATGTGGTGAACCGGGCTCGGGGCACCCGTTGCGTGGCACCCTGGACATGGATGTTACAGTGTCACCGCTCTAAATGATCATCTGTGAATGAAACCCCTATAGGACTCTGAGAATCCTCGCCCACCCAACACAATCACAATCCTGTGTAGAAATCATTTTTTTGGGGAATTCTATCAACATCGTACAATACTGACCCTTGAGGATACCTTCAACATTCTCCAAACACTAAATATGACAAGTACTCATCATCTAATGAAATGTAATGTAAATCTACTATTTATTATTTCTATCAGTAACCACATTGGATGATTATCTCTAGAGAATAAAAATCACTATCATAAAAATATGATTTAGGAGGACCAAAAATTCAACTACATGTACTTTATGATTCAGGAGCTACTGTGGAGGACTCCTATCATCATTCATTATAAGCACCATCCAACATGTTATCCTTAGTAACATGCTGAGGGAACCACCTAGGAAATGAGATCATTCCTATCAAAAAAATGATGGAATGAAATCTCAAAATGCTAAAAATCGGGGTTATATCCTCATTTTGATAGTTGTATACATAGTGGGAGAGGCACATTCCACTGGAAAGTATAGTATTCATTTAGAAATACAATACTCGTATACTAAAAATGATGATGATCATGATAATATTTTCTTCATGACTATGGAACACTTATAGAGTGTAGAAAAAATCTCAGGGAAGGCTAATATTCATTTCAATGAATATACATGTCATATTCTGGTATCCCACATCTGTTAGGCTCTTAACCCAGCTGTTGTTGACGAACAACGAAAATAGAATCCTTCAGATGCTATATAAGAGTGTGATTATTTACCTTTTAGGATTCTAAAAGACTTTTGATATATTTTTATTGGGATTTCATACAAAATCTAGGCTCATATCCATGATTAATCATGGGTTGGTAAGAGTATTCTATCAATCAACAAGATGAATGAATTTTATTATTTTCAATAATGAAGAAGATCATTGGAATAAATTAAGAGCATCACTATAACATTATAATACCCTCTTAGAGTCTTAATGAAATTAATATATTATGAAATCCATTATATATATGGATCTCGTTCATGAAATCTCCCAAAAGGAAGGATGAAATATTCCATCCAAGAAACTGAATGAGGCGCATATTCTGAATTTGTTTCTATTATAGAGTCCTTTAATATTTTCCGACACATTATCAACACCAAATCATCCTCCAACACAACAACTAAAATAGAAGGTGATCATTACAATTATTTTCCACATCATGTTTGTGTAGATATGGAACATTTTGACTATACTACTTACATCATCAGTGGACAACATCTCTACATTGATATATCCACCTAACATGGAAATCATAATCTTTCCTAGAAACCTACGTATAGGGAGGTGATAAAAAAATAGAATCTTTTATATGTAATTTTTTTCAAAACAACGGGGTAACCCATTTATAGTTACACCTAAAATTTTCCTAAAAAACCAACTCTAGCAAAGAGGAGACCATAGGAAACTCATTTTGTTGTTTAAATATATAATGTCATGTATGTCTGTTGAAGAGGAATATTACATTGAAACATGTAGAGTGATTTAGAAAATTAGACTCCCAAACATGATCTAGACCAACTCAACTTATAATTATAAAATCATAGAAAAAATTTAGAATGATATAATTCCTTGTCAAAACCAAATAAAGTAGAAAACTAATCAGCTATTGAATGATATAAACCTACCTTATCTATGATATGAGGATCACCTTTAGATAATCAATACACTGTATTTTCAATTGGATATGAATTCCTTTTCAAAATCCCACAACCCTTGAATGTATGAGCAAGAAAAATTCCAATTTACTATTTTTATTCATATTGTGGTAACACTCTGTCAAATAATATTGCGAATCATCAGATGTACGAATCATAGAATTGATGAAATATATAGAATTTCACTTCACGAATTCCCAAATAACAAGAACTATCTATGTATGGTTTACAATAATGTAAACTACTCATAAAAAATTATGGTACTAGTTAATGCATGATCCTGTTGTTCACTACATGAATGGCCCTGGATGCATGTGTGCTATGATAATAGGAATGGTTGTTGAGGATTTCCCACATATATTTTATCTAGACCCTTAGAACATCTCTAATTAATTTTATACATAGAATCCTAAGAATCAATCAACCCTATGACCTCCCATAAAAATTACTCCCTTTAGGGGATTCCATTTCACCCATATCATAGTGAAGAATAATTGAAAAACATCAAACAGGTTACAATAGCAGATGTTATAGGATCTAACTAGGAGATAACCAACCCATCGTTCCATTAGAATATCTATCATAACCACCACCCCTTACAAAATTATTTTCTATGAGGATTAATTATATATAATAATTATATTAAAATCAAACCCATCATGCATGTTTGGTGGAATTTTATTCTTAATCTCTATCATATGGCAGATCGTCTATATATATGCTCCAGGGGAAATCCAAAATTGTTCTAGATCAACCAATTCCCAGTAGGATGGGGGAATATAAATATAAATTTCCATCCTAGAAATCATGAAGTCCTTTACTATAATTGTTGCATCCTTGACATCAAAATCAACCAATTCCAAATTTTTCCAAAGATATACAATATCCCTTTGAGCTGGGTAATTTTTCATCATCATCATAATTGTAGAAAGATCAATTTTATTTTGTTTAGGAAATAAATATCAAATGTCCGCATTTTAGTTCCTCCAACCATAAGAAAAATCCACATATATTTGGGTCCCATTCAACATCAATCACAAGAAACCATATTAGGGTCACTATTTCTAATCCAATATTGGATGAATGTAAAATGATGTAAATCACACACTAATAGGATCATTAGACAAAACTCTCTAATATGGACAAATTTTTGTGAAATGACTCTATTGAAATAGGTGAATATTCATCCAGTATCATTGAGAGTAAGGGGAAAACATCTATTTCCCAATACACCTCCTTGAATAGAATAACCATAAACATAATAGATAATGTAGATTATAATGATAAGAAAAGGTATGCAATACAAAAAATATAACCCGATAGGTGGATCTGGATACAAACATAGGAGTTACATGTGCCCGGGACTAGAGGGTAATACAGAACCTCACACCTAAAAATATATTTTTTCCACATATGCGGAGATCCTATAAAAATTATAATGGGTTATTAGTTGTCATACCACACATGTAACCTAGAAGATATGAATTTTCATCCACAAAGGAATAGTGCGAACAATATTAGAATAACATAAAAACATTCAAAAAACTCAACAATGATCTATAAATGGGAAATAGTCCCACTGTGTTTTATCATTATGAAGATGAAAATATCCACCCTCATGATCATCAGGAATGATCCAATCCACCTAAAATAGAAGAATATGAGAATCATTTGATCAACAGACCTAGGAAATCAAACAAAATAATTGATGAAGTAAAAATAATCACAAATTTATGCCATTACATTGATAGATTATCCCTCTCTAGGGAAATCAGTCACTCTTATCATGATTTTATAAAAAGTGGGAAATGAGAATGTTTCCACCTCATCAAACCTTATATGCTATTTGTACTCTATTTGGAATTAATAGAAGTATCTTTAGAACTAGTCAACCTCATTGAGTTCTTATACAGTCTAATGGAATCTAGGAAATTTATACACATAAGATTTCTACTATAGAAATATCCATATCTTTAATGGAGGGATTGAACTTTTTCACCCCCATATTTTGGAAATCCAAACATTTCAAACATCAGTGGTGGGGACACCCATAATAGTATCTCACACAATTCATGTCATGATGCAGTCTGATAGTGGGACCTTGAGATTAATATGAGGTGACTAATATGAAGTGTTTTTTACATAATCTAATAGGGCCAACATTTTTTTGGTACTAGAGTCTTCTCATATGATCAATTCCTTTATGTGATGTCCTTTTTCACCAATCCCCTCAACATTTAATCTATAATTCTTATAAAATTAAATTGATTGACTGAAAAAACTATAATAATATAAAAAATGTGAGGTTGTTTGATTTCTAAGATAGATGGAAAGGTCTATCCTTCTTACTCAACATCCATCAATCATTAGAGAAATTTCAGGATCATTAATGTCAAAATCCCTAAGGTAAGATGTGCATTATTATGATACTAATGATGTATCCTGGTGAATTCCATGAGTTTTAAAAAATGATGCAATGTTTGGAATATTCCAATCAGTAGAGCCGAGTAAATTCATAACTCACGACCTCGTCATGGGGGGAAATGGTAGAAATCTCGAAACTTCCACTATTACCCTAAAACAATAATTTATTCCCATTCAGGAACCTAGTCAAGTCCCAACACACCAATCACATTCTATTTGGAAGAAGAGAAATTTCATCCTGATTGAATAGATGACAAAAGTTTATTAGGACACCCTCTTGTTTAGGAATGAATGAATGAATTATTCTTATTGTGAAAGAAATCACCATTGATTTTCCTACTTCTGTGGATAATAAAAAACTCATGCTACCACAGTCCAGGAAGAAAAATTAGGTCAAACACACTAAGTTTACTATAGAATTCCCCTTATAGAAAATGGTGGGTTGCAAAAACTATGATAATTTCTTCTTAAAATATGTCATCCTTATAAATATATCTTCTAGAAAAATTATTAAAGATAACTCCCAAGAATAAATGACATGAATAAAATTATTCACTCTGAAGAAGAATGTGATTATACAAAAGATTATGGTAGGTGTGCACACATGTATAAGAACATGATGACTCTAATGATAGTTCGAAGAGCTCATTAGACCTTGAGAGAAAAGATTCATAGACCTATAAAATTCTTCTACACTGTGGATGAATTATCAACAAATCACCTGACACAGACATAGTTCTAAAGATATTTAAAATTTTAATAAGAAATAATAATAAAAATATTAAATGAATTACTATCGCATGAAATATAATTAAACACCTGACACACACATGTAATTTTTCACCAGGGATAAACCCCACAAATCATTCCTAATGGTTGTATCAGATTTCTTATATTTGAAAATGATCTTGATATATTATATTATTTTTTAAATTTAGCCTGTGTCTTATATAATATTTTTAATTTTGTTATTTTATCTACACAAATCATGTACGGGCCTATTAATCTACTGCTAACCCTGTGCCTTATCCAGATCGTATCATAGAATATTTGAAGGTGGTAATATATAAAAATAACATCCAAGTAGTCAAAATGAACAGAAATTATATTTTTAATTTGTTATTTTGTAGATAATTGTGGTCTCAAGAAGTATACCCAATTATCCATTACCTGATCATGATTGCATAAACAATCACAAAAATAAAAATGGTTATGGTTTAAATATTGTCTATATTTGAATGAATTGAACCCATTAGATCATCATTCATTATCAAATACAAATATAATTTTTCTGATGGAGTAATCAAATGTCTATGTATGAAATGTAATCATAATATATTTAAAACATTTGATAATGTTGGACTTCTCCTATTGCATTCCAGTTTTCAAAATGATTGTATTTTTTGGTATCAATATGGTGAATAAGTGTAGTAGAAAAGGAAATTTGTTTCTCGGTCCATCATTTAATAATTTCATACATTAGGTAGATTTTCTATTTATTACTTAAACAATAACCCAGAATGATGTTATAAATCATAAAATCAGAAACTTCTCAGTATTATTGTTTACTGGGAACCATTGGGGATGTCTTTTAAACGTGAAGCTATATTAGCTAACTTGAAGCTGTTACAAAATTTATTGCTATTAAATCCAATTTTGGAATGTCTAATAGTTGTTTCAATAAGATTTTATCTATGGGAAAGTAATTTTTTTTCTGGATAGAAATATATTACATAAAAGAAACTATGATTTTAAAAGGTTGGTTTATAATTGGGGACTAAGTTATCACATGATATATACATGTTAAAATGACAAGATCTTATGTAATTCTGAATATTAATCATTGTTTAATTTTATAACATGTGTATTATCAATTTATAAATAGGTATAACAAATAATGTTAAGTGATCTCATGAAATATGTGAGATATTATTCAATTACACATTGTATACAACATTTATTTATGTCTTGTAGCATAGCTAGATTGATTAAATGGGATAAATAAAAATTTTCCATCACAAAGAGATTAAATCATTAGTGTGATAGTGACACATGGAATATTTTTTATCAGACACATCCTTCATTTGCTACAAGAACCTCATATCATATGGTTGCTCCTATTTATTAATAGTTTTGTATTTTTTTGCTTACAGTATTCAACAATCTTTTTGGCCTATAAACATTACTCCTAACTAATTTCCTCCTTGAATGATGATGAATTAACCATATATATATCTGACGCTATTAATTCTAGGACATACAAATAAGAATATTGATGTTTATTTCAAACCCCTAATTGATGAGTTATTTTCATTATGAAACAATGTTATGACTACATATAATATAACTACTGATCATAATTTTATATTTATGGTTGCATTAATATGTACGATCACTATATTTTCAGTGTATGAGATGTTATATAGATGGATCACACATGATCTAAAATCATGTACATAATAAATTTATATTAACAATGTGTTTATTATTTTTAATGTGCAAAAGGTTAGTTATTTTTAATATAAATAGAGATTTCTTACAATAGATCACCCATTTCGAAAAAAAATATTACTTTGAAAAAATGTTGAATTGAAACCGATGCACATATAGTTGTATTCCTAGGTAATAAGGTAGAATATGTTTTATCTAAGTTACCACATGATACTTCACGACAAACTATAAATGATATAATGATATAGAGATTTGGGAGAGATCATATTTGGTTAAACTTGAGTTTTTTTCAGACATAACATATTGGTCTGATTTATTGGTTCATCACATTTTAGATGTAATGAATATTAAAAATAATGTTTTTTAAAACATGTTTTATACTGTGTTTGACACACCTAGTAAGACCAAAGATAATATAAATCCATATTTAGATCTTGGGAAGACTTGTAGACTTGCAAAAATTGAATAATTTGAATATGAATGGTCATAAAAATTAATGACTCCAAATGTTTCTTACACGCATAGTAATGAACATCATTTATTATTCTATTAATGTATTAGAAATTTGAGGTTACTATATGGTTATAATTTTAATTTTTATGTTTCCATCCAAAATGTGCAGATTACTTTGTGATAAATTCATGATTGTAATGTACTAATTGAATGATTACTGCTTATTGGTCATAGAGGGCTGTTTAATACATATATTTTGTACATGTTGACCAATATATATTTCTGTGGAAACATTGGATTATATAACCTTGTGTTTTCAGGAAACAAATTTTGTTTTAATTTTATATAAATTTGAGAAAATATTCCCTTCGAGCTTCTTTGATTCCATAAAAAATTATTGCATTTTCAATATGAATTTAAAAGAGGAGTGATGGTACTATTTTGAGGAATGTATACATTAGAGAGATTTATCAACAAATTAATTAATTACGTACCTAAAAAGACATCAGATGAAGGGTGGATTTCAGAATTATATTTATAGGATGAAATTTCCAATTTATTCTCTTATTAATTTTAGTCGGAATTCCCTTAAAAAAATAATTTATTGGGTACCAATGTGACGAATGATGATGATTTCACATACCATTATTTTTCAGTTTTTAATCAATAAGAGCATGGTTTTGGTATTTATCATGAGTGATGTCTCAGAGATGAAGAATTGAACAGAGATCATTCTTATGATCTGTTGAATTGTGATGAAATGACACCATTTATGTAGTAAGTACTATTTTTTTATTATTTCATTAAATATTTATACAAGATGTACTTATTTAAAATATCATTTTAATAAATTACATGATGAAAATATAAAAAATCAATTCATACAAATTACATATACCGCTCTTATGGAACATTAGAAAAAAATCATATTTGTTTCAAGGACTGATATATTCACTTTCTTTAGATGGAATTGTAAATCAAAATTTTATTATATATATTATTAAAAATAATTTTTTTTTACAGGATACAAAAAATGAAAATAAAATTTAATGGAGATTATCTATGAAAAAAATCATCCATGGAATTTAGTAAAATATTATAATGGGTATGTGGTCAGTGGATTTTGATTCCATACACTCATATATTTTGACTCATAGAAATTAATGAATAGTGGTGTTATTTGGAAGGATACCATCATAAGTAAAGTAAATATGACTTTTATAGTATAATAAATGAAATAATGATGTTATTTTATTTTTGACCAAATTATGTTACGATGTAATGTTTTTTGTTTGATAATAATCGTTGGTTGTGAGTTCATTCATTAAATGGAGTTATTGAAATTATATATAACAACCTCCATGTATCAAATAATCCATTTACATTGGCACATCAAGCATATAATGTTTACTATGGAAATTACTATGATATATCAAGAGAATTTAAGGTCTATTGATGTCTGATAAAAATGAAATCACGTGACAATATGTTTATTGAAAATGAAAATGGATCTGTTCTAGTGGAACATATTTACAATTTTTAGGAAACAACCCAAAATATATCTCTTACACGACAGGTTATAAATAAAGAGGTTGAAACACACTTGTAATATATTATGATATAGATAATGTTGAGGATTTAATAAGGGCTGATTAAAGTAAAATTCATATGGATGTTGACAACACTAAAGATGTGGATGAAAAAATTGATGTCAATGAATATAGTGATGAATATAATGATTAATGTATTGTATTTTGGTAATTTTTAATAGTTATCATATTCTGATATTTATTATTTTTTAGAATTTAGTACTTTTATTAATAAAATATTACAATTAATGTTATTTTATTCCGATATTTATTATTTTTTTATTTTTTATATCTTTTATAACATTCTATTACTAGTGAAAATATTATTTTTGGATAGATAGAGATGATATTGAATATCTATTATGTTCTATCACTTATGTCATAATTTCTAATGTCAAGCCTGATTCATATCCTCTTACTTAGTTTGGTGAGCCTACTAGGAGGGGTGTGGAATATCTTAATTAATAATTCTAGATCATTTCCATTGAAATGGAAATATGTTGATTTTGATCCTTGATTAATTTAGAATTCTTATTTAATTTAGATTTTTATTATATATTTACTAAGTGTATTAATTTTGATAATAATTTTTGGATTCTATAATTATGTCAATTTTAAAATTTTCTCACATTTTTCCATGGGTTAGGATAGTGTGATTCTGAGAAACTATTTTTCCATGACATGGGTGTCATGAGACCTGGTACCCATCATCGTACGAGACTAGATGTTGGGACTCTGGATTATTAATTATTAAATAATATTTATTTCAAATTATTTTAATTTCTATCATATTTTATCATTGTCTGGCAGAAATTATTTTTTCTTTTATCTGAAAACCAGCAAGGTCTTATTTGATAGGCAGGGGATAATTTTTTCTTTTATCTTTCATTTGTTTCTATAGAACATCAGAAAGTATGATATTGATAAATCATGTGATACTTTGTTCAATCGGTCTTGTGTCTTCCATCATTCGAAATATATATCTACATAGGTATGGAATATGTTGGGAACCTTCTAGCTAGGAGAGACATTTAGGAGGAGATCTTCTGTTGGACGTTAGAGCCGGGAGATGCAAGATGTCACCCTAAAGAACAAGAGTCACACATTTGGCATACATCGACAACATATATCAAGTTATATTCCTTATTATTGTTTCTTTATTTTATATATTACATTTTTTTATATTATAAAAGTTCCTACTGACCAATCATGATTGAATTTTATAAGAAGATTTATAATGATCCACGTATATGCATAGTTGTAGTTTAAAAACAATGTCATGTTTTTGTTAGTAATTTTTTTAAAAAAATTTAATTAATGTTTCTATTATTTTTATTATAATTTTCAATTATATATAAAGGGAACATATTTTTTTGCAACATCCTATTCGTGGGAGATTCATGCTGGGACCGAACAAGATGTCACTATTTATTCGGGTTTTAATGGTAGATCTTCGATACAAGAGACTTTACATGGTGTCGATAAAGGACGAGTGACTAGTATTTGTTCTCGGATAATTCATACATGTTATTATGTAACATTTTTTGTGTAATTAGTTATCAAAAAGGGTTTTCATGGAGATTTTCCATCAATGTCGTCATCCTCTACCCATTATAAGCAGAGGATTAGAGCTTAGGATGATATGATACAATAGATACATCAAAAAAGGGTTGAGGATATTGAGAAGAATTGTATGATAGATGAGGAGATGATGTAGTATGTGTCTTAACATGAATTTGGTGTTTCTATGGAGTTTCCTCCCCCTTTTCATCAAGTTATCATCCTCCATCTGATGTTAGTTGATGATTTCTGAAGATTTTATGACACTTTGGTAGTTTTGTGTGATAGACATATTATATAGGAAATTATATATTAATTTTATGTGCCTTTCTAATTTTTTAATTATTTTTAAATATATTTTTATTTTATTTGTTATTTAAAAATAATTATAATTATATAATATTTTATTTTTCTGAATATAAAATTATTTTTAACATATATTTAGTCATTCCTAAATAATTTTTTGTGAATGATTTTCAACTTTGTTTTAAATAATATTTTTATTTCATTGTAACAGATTGTATATACTTCACCAAAAGGGTTTCTACGACTGACCATTGCAAATAATCACATTTTTTATTCCCTCTTTTGAGAGGGGTTATTTTCGATTCACACCTATCACAAGAAGTCATTTGCGATGGTAATCCATCTCATTTAACCCATAGAAATTATTCAAAATACCTATTGCCTATGAAAAAAATGGATAAACCAATAAAATTATTAAATATATACTGGAAAGCCTCCATTTGAAAAATCATCACTTGCAAAAAATCCCAAACTGAGAAAACAACAAAAAGAGAATAAAACATGACACATAATGACCTTAACGTATCATATGTTGAACGAAAAAGGGTCTATATCTGCCGAAAGTGATATGTATGGTCTAAACTACATAGCACCCTAATAAACCAAGAACGAATCTATAAAATTTATTGTACCATGAATAGAAATGTTCTAGAATTATAATAATAC
This sequence comes from Viscum album, assembly GCA_963277665.1. Lineage (NCBI taxonomy): Eukaryota > Viridiplantae > Streptophyta > Magnoliopsida > Santalales > Viscaceae > Viscum > Viscum album. Next base: position 60,988,105 of record OY728164.1, on the reverse strand, counting down.
TGTTTTACTAGAGTTTAGTAAAATAAAATAATTTGAAAACATATATCAAAAAGTCGATGTTTTTTACAAATAAATGGTCATATATTTAAAATCTAGATACATTGTAGACATTAATTATAAGATAAATACATACAGAAATATAAATATTCATGTGATCCAACATCGATTAAAAAATATCCAAGGAAATGAACAACTACAATCAACATTGCACATTTCAGTCGAGCTCTAACCTATAGATGAATAAAATCTAGACAATCAAGATTATATAATTAAAAATGTGGGATCCAAATGATATATATTCCTACCACAATCCTTCGATATACATGATGTTACATACTAGTTGACTCACACACATTAAGGGTACTAGTGTCTCTTTCTAATCACACCCAAAGATTCCACAATCAAAGGTATTTTCAATTTATATTTTAAAATACATGATACCATTTATATAAACCATTATATATCATAGAAAATATTATTCCATTTTTTAAATTTTTTTTCAAATTATTTAAATTCCATTTTCAAATAAATCCCCCTTTAAAACATGAACTCATTGACTATCAAATTTCATTATGGAGAATTCTATTTAAAATATCCAAGAACATAAAAAAAACATTATGAAAATTAAGAAATATAATTCTTGGATATATACACATGCCTCATTAGAATAGAAATCCTAACTGCCATTCATAATGGGTATTGTAACAATGAGATCTATCTTTAGAAAAAAATTCGTGGAAATAGAAATATAAGGATTGATGGAAAATGATAATTTATTAAAAAAACCCCTACCAAACTACAACAACAACCAATGAAAATGATGAACCATATTGAATTTGTAAAAATAGATGTGAAATACAAAAATAGTAGTGATGAATTTCTAAATGAATCAATCCATTTTAAAGGGAGTGACCCAAAAATTCTTACAGATATCTGGGGGTCAATAGAGGAAATCAACAGGCCGGATGAAATAAAAAATCATCCCATATTCTAATATAAAACTACAACTCACGACATATTCACAACCTCTAATTTCATTACAGACCATTTTTTTATCGAGGATATTATACCCCAAAAAACACATCCCCATTTTATAGAAATCAAATATTTTTATCTTCCATGGAATGTAATTTTTATATAGACTATAACACATTCAGTTTATGAATTCAAATCTCAATATTTTTTTGAAACCATTTCATAGGATTGACATTACATACACGACCTATAAATTCCCATTGTGTAAATAAAAATTCATGTCTATTTATCAAATGTACAACAAATTTTTTACATCACCATTATATGAGTCCTACTAATTTTCCAATATTAAATACTCTCTCCACAAAAAGTATATACAAAATAAAATATTGGATTAGTCCACATCGAAATATAATAAGGCATTACATTGTCCCCACCATAAAATGATTCAAACCATTAAAATTAAACATGATCCTAGATCTGTAAAAATAAAAATATACTAGATCCTCTTAAATGACTCGTTATCCAATATACCATAGAGATCATGTATTCACTTCCACATTAACTATACTAGGGGTATTGTTTTACCCATGATACTTTATATAGGTGATCCATAATTTGAACTGGTTGTTCGACCATAGTGGTGTTCATCTTATGATCTACATCCTCCAACCTAATAACAGGGGAAAGATATTGTATATACATCCTTGACGTGGAAACATGAAACACATCATGGATGAATTCAAACCATATGTATATTTCTACTTGTTTTCCACCCACTTATTCAATCAAAAATGATAAAGGGGACCAAAAACATTTTTTCTAGCCTATTATTCTTACCCAACAAATTATTTTCCAAGATTTGTGAAAATGTGAGAATATCATTGTAAAAAAATATATTCTAATCAATGAATACTATAAAAACACAACTTGTATCAACTATGTGATATTAAAAAATGCCTATTGATCAACTAAACCATATTTTTCATCTCCTAATCGAATAACATACCATCTAAGGACCAATCTCCCATCATTTACAATCAAAAGTCAGATAAATAAGGTTAATCATACAATGAATCAATGGATTCCCTCAACATAAAATCCTGATAATAATTACAATAGGAAAACAAGATGGAAGAAAATCCTAGTCCCAAGGTACAATTAAATAATGAAAATAATCTAAAATCATAACCTCATGAAACATAATATCCCTATTTTTCCATCTATCCATCTAAAAATGGTATGAAATTTCCAATTTCTACTAGGAACTCACTACCTCTTATAAAAATTTCTAGAATCTGGATGTGAACATCATGTCCTTGTCAGAAAAAACCATAGTGATAACCACCTTAAGTATCACAATCTTTCAGACATATAGTTCCTTATTTTTTTTTCTACATTCATCATTTCCATTATTGGTATGAAATATACATATTACTAAGACATTCAAAAATCACCATAATTACATCCGTAACAATTTTAGAAATTGAACAAAAATGTTGAAATCCATGAAAATGTAGTCCCACCATAATATCAAAACGAGTAAAGAAATCAAAAAACATTTCTTATCTCTAGAGATACAACTTAACGCCTTGAAATGTGAGACACTATGATGAAAATTCCACAACTGACAACCTCATCCCAACCACTAATACGAATGTCTCAAACCATGGTACATATTTGATTCCCCATGCTGCATAGACCATTTTTACTGATCCCGATAATGTAAACACTAATATCTTGATGTATATGGAGTATCCAATATAGTATTATAGAAGAAATCCCCACCGAGAGACCCACAACACTCACTTGGGGACTCGGAACTATTTATAATTTAAACTAAGCATCTTGTTATAGTGTCTATCACCATCTCAAGTCAAAAAAATCATATAAAAAGGAGAATAAACAATTATTTAATATAGTAAACAATATCATAAAAATTTAATCACTCCCAAGATAACCTAAAAACATATTGGAGACCACTCTTTAATTGATTCCATCATATCATGGGTCGATACCCTCCTACTCAGCCCATTATAATTGGAATTTCCTTCTATAATGGTATATACAATTTCAAAATCAATTGTCTTTATTTTTTTAAACTAGAACATATGTCTCACAGTCATATCCCTATGTGTTAAAATATACATCGATATCTTTTGATCAAAATACAATTTATTCTACTCCAAAAAAATGGTGATATCATGCATTGAGTGTGTTCATAAACATATCTGACTTCAGAACATGGGTTAGAGATTTATTCTCATGATTTCATTGTTAGAATGACAATTAATCCACCACATGTTTCTCATGCATCATGAAAAATATCAATCATATAAAATATTCATCACAAAAAACATTTTAACCATAATTTAAATCATGGAGAATCTATACATGTGATGAAGGAAACCATACATTCATCTACTCAAATGAACTATAAAAATTTTCATCCATATCAATCATTACACACATATTGGCCAATTTATTTATAAGTGACTAATAATTGGATAATTACCAAAGAAACTATCAATAATAACCATCCTAAAAAACAAAATTATTAATATCTCAAACTAGATTCATGTCTAATCATGATTCATTGTTTCCTGTAACTTTTATGAACCACTAATACTTCCCTACTAGATATAACATTCCCTATATACATCACCTCTTATATAAAAAACACACACTTATAATATATACTATACATATGATATCTTCTCCAGGATCAAACAATGACATCAAAATGGTCCATATTGTAAGAACCCCGTGCATATTTTTGATGTACGGGTTTCTTCTTTTCTCTTTTCTATAAGTGAATTTGAGTAAATATGGAAAATGGGGAAAAATCCTAAATTTTGGAACTAAATGCCGTGTACTTTTGGCCGTGTGGAATGGGTACATGGGGTGTGTAGCCATGTCGGCAACAAAGGGTGTAGGAACCGACTACACACCGTGTAGTGATCCTTTACATGTTGTATAGTCAGTAGGCATGCCAAAACAGTAAGGCGGTGGAGCAGTCACCAGCTGGGAAACAGTACACTCCATGTACTCAGGAGTACATGTCCTATACTAATGTCGACAAATGAACAGTGTGGCAGTGCCACCAGAGGAACAATTAAATGATGGAAGTACATGCTGTGTACTTGGAAGTACACACCTTGTACTTTGTTTTTTTCACATAAAATGGGCAGTAGTCTCCCATGTTCATAGGGAAGGCTTAGAACGGGAAGATAACTCGGGAGAGGATGGCCTAACCTTCGGTGATCTGCTGGGCGCATGTCTGGAATCTGATTCCACTTCGAACGATCTCGTTGGAACCGCACGGGTAATGCCTCTCTTCTCATGGTTTGGTTCATAACAATTATTGTTCTCACGAGAGTTATTTTGGTTTGAACAATTTATCTTTTATCTCAGATCTACGTTATATTTGGGCGTTTCTAGGATCGATGATCGTGTATAGAGCTCGTTGGCATATAAGGCAGGAGGCTTGGTGTTATGTTTTCCAACTATTGCGTGTTTGGTGTGTTTTTGTGACACAAACCCATGATGGGGTGTCGTGTGGCTAAATCCATTTCTATTTTAAACACCTAGAATTGAATAGGTGATTAATTATGATAATAAAATGTTGGTTGGGATCATTTCTTGGATCCAGGAACCACCCTGGGGGTGTATTCCACTGTTTAGCCATTTGGCCAGGATACCCGGGGGAATGCCTTTAAAGTAGAACATGTAAAATTTCCTTGAGATGAATTTCTTGTTTTACTACATATTTACATGTTGTGCATGGCCGGATTACTTATTCCTGAGGGAGGTGTTTTTCTATAGCCAGAGGGTGAGACTGTTTTAGCATGAGGGAGACGTTCTATTTTGCCTGAGGGAATCCTTTCGTGCCTCTGGTCTTGACATATGTTCCTGAGGGCGACACTTCGTACTCCTGAGTGCACATTTGTATTATGCCTGAGGGATATAACGGCGGGTTGGATTCGGATCACCTGAGGGTGAGATTTTAGTTGTCTAAGGACACTGAATGATTATTTAGAAATTCACTGTGGTGGTTTCTAAATATTAAATGTATTAAATGAATAATTAAATGGAAATATAACTGGTATGTTAGTTACTTTTTAGTACTTCTTAGTTTATTTTATTTTTACTTCTACACACTTGTTGCTTGTTTGACACACAGTTGGGAACATGGCTTTGGTGGGTGCCTACTGAGATATATTTTTCACACCCTATTTGGGTCATGCTTTTCGGCCCAAACAGATTATGTTTCTGCAGGTGTGGACAAGGGAAAGAGTCCCTATACAGGTACTTTACTGTTGCTGAGGAGTTGGAGGGCATGGGACCGAGCCTAGGCTCACGATGTCGCTGCCAACTATTTTTCCTTGTATTGTTGTACTCTGCATTTGTTATACTATATTGATGTATTACATGTTCTGGCTGTTTTAATTAGAACCTAAGACATGTAGCATAATTATTTATATATTGTTGGTTGTGTCCACTGTCGTTGTTTATTACAGTTGTGTATGGTTTATTGCTTCCACTGTATTTGGATGTTTTCTTTCGGATTTCCGATGCAGTACACTTTGACAAATGATGGCATAGATTCCCCAATATCAGACCTGGTCCCTTGCTACTAGTCGGTAGCCTCTAGAGTTTGGGGAAATGCGCTTGAAGTCACGTGGCGAACTAGGTTTGGGGCACCCGTTTCATGGCACCCAGAACCAAGACGTTACAAAGTGGTATCAGAGGGTTTCTTTTCTTTGACTTACTATCTCGAGCCGTAGTCAGGGATAAGACGAATGGTAGTTGGTAATAAGCTGTGCCCGGGAGTAGCTAACCTGTGTATAGGGAAAGGCCAGTCTACCTCGTATTTTTCAATTTTTCTTATTTTTCAAATTTTACAGTTGATATGTTATCACCATTGGGTAACACACTTGATATTGTGCTGTTATAATTTATATATGGGTTCTATTTAGTTTAATCACGATGAGATGAGGGCATGCCATCTCATTCATCATATAGGAACATTCTAGATATAACATGCCATGTATAGTTTCCATGCCATGTAGGTGCATTAGAAATTGCATATTATTGTGATAGTTATTGTACTAGTAATGCATGATGTCGTGTTAGCTGCCTTGATAAAATACCTTCTTTGTGATAGAGTAATTTTATTTGTGCATGTTGATAGAATGGATGCCAAAATTTTCTTTTTTGGGAGTATGGGCCCCCAATGATCGGAATTTGGTGGATGATTAGATGATTATTTGTCATAACACAGATAAGATGTCAGAATTTGATTCTTGGGGATTACGTGCCCTCACGGTTCAAAAATTGACACTTATGTTTTGTTTTTTGATATTTTGTAGGTTCCGAAGAAGTTTCCAGGGCATACTGTCCGGAAACCCAGTATACACGCCGTGTAGAACTTTGAACACATTTTGTATGGCCTTTTGTTCGGGAAGGAAAAATAATCTTTTTGAGTACATTCCATGTACCCAGAGTACACACCATGTAGTCTCTTCTAGTGTCAAAAACCGTGTTGGTGGCGACACGGGGAAGGGAAGATCTTGGGGTGAACACGCCGTGTCGCTTTTGTACACGCCTTGTAGTGTTTACCCAGAGTCCGACCATTTAACTAACACCACGTGTCGATGAACTCCTGTACAGAACATGCCGTGTCAATGATGAACACGCCATGTAGTGTGACCTGGGGACACGACCGTGTAACAAACAACACGGGTCGGTGTAACCTCTTTATAAACACATTGTGTACCTGTGGGACACACCGTGTAGTTTTTTCGAAGAACAGACAATGTGGACTTAACCGTGTGACTGGAAAACGGGGGGATGTACACACCGTGTTCAAGTGTAACATTCTGTGTAGTGTAGAGAAGAGTAGTCGGACGTGTCACAAATGACACATGATGTTGGAAAATAACACCATACACGTCGTGTAGCTTTTGTTCAATGGGAGCCATGTTGCGTAGCCATGTAGAAGGACCTGGGCAGGGGAAGGGAAGTCAAGTACACTCTGTGTAGTCATTGTACATGCTATGTATTCATGTTTAGAAACTCTTGAAATTCCATCTTCCTCTTGTTCCCTTTGAGGTTTCTTCACTTTTGGTCTTTGATAAATCATGAATCTAGGGTGTGCATTTGACCTTGTAGTGTCATGCCACCTAGACGACCGTGTGTTGTTATCTAGGTGAGAGGCAATGATTATACTCTAGATATGGTGGGCCATGGGCTACCAGTTGATCCTCCAGTAGAGCCAGATGCAGCGCCCGCTGTTTTACCGGACATAGGTGATGAGGTGCAGTTCCGTGAAGGTTTTATGCGGTTCATGCAGATCTTTCTGGGAGCACCGCATGCTACCACATCTATGGATGAGCTGACACGTATCTTCCTGCAGTAGTATCCTCCTACGTGTTTAGGGGATGGAAGACCGTAGGCTGCGGAATCATGGTTGGGATCGATCCATACTATTTTCGAGCATCTAGATACACCTCCGGGGCGGAGGGTCAAGCTTGCGACTTATATGCTGTGTGATTCTGCCATAAGGTGGTGGGATGTTACCACCCAGTCAGAGCATCACAGAGACATGGCATTGGAGTATTTTTAGGCAGTCTTCTATGAAATATTCTTCCCAGAGATGCTGAGGGAAGACATAGCTCGAGAGTTCATGAATCTGCAGTAGGCAACTATGTCTGTGATGGACTATTCTGGTCGTTTTATCTAGATTCTGCATCTGGTACCCATTCTGGGGGGTTATTAGACATTGAGAGCCAGATTTTTTGAGGATGGTTTTCATTATGACATACAAGCACTGGTGAATGTTTTCAGGATGCCTACTGTACATGCTATTGTGAATCAGGCGCTGATTTCAGAGAGGAACCTGTGGGAATTAGTGGTGTGGGCCAGGGCAGTTCAACACCAGTTACTGGTTCTATTTCTACTAGAAAGAAGAAGAGACAGATGGATTTCTATCAGGGTGGCAGTACCAGCCAGGCAGTTTCTTCAGGTGGCCCGATCAGGTGCTACCAGTATGGTGGAGAGGGGCATAAGAGGTCATAAAGTCCATGAGACCTAGTGGAGTGCTGAGCTTGTGGCAGGATGGGTCATCTGCAATGCTTTTGCAGGGTGTTTCCACCAGTAGATTATGGGAGGGGTTCTGTGCAGACTCCGCACGCGGGAGCCGGACCGGTGGATTTTTACTAGTCAAGGAAATGGAATACGTCAGGGCGTGCAATCAGAGATGGTGGTCGTGGCCGTGGTATCCAAACACAATGATCTCAGAGGCAGTAGGGTGGGACAACTCAGGGTATCCAGGCTGTGTCACAGGGCTGTGACACTGGGTAGTCATATGTAGTGAAACAGACCCAGCAAGAGTAGGATCCCATACCTTCTACAGTTAGAGGTACAATACTAGTAGCTTCAGTCAGATCTTCAGTACTTTTTTATATGGGTGTTACACATAGTTTCATATTTGTACCCATTGTGGAGTGCCTTGGGCTCAGGTTTTCTACATCTTCTAATATCATGATTCTATACACTTTGTTGGGGACTAGAACGGTTGGTGTGTGTCAGTGAATGAAGTGCCCCTTTGAGGTTGGTGGGTGTCACTTTCTTTGGGACCTCTATGTTTTAGATATGACGAGATATGACGTCATTCTCGGAATGGACTAGTTGGTTCTCTTTCGAGCCTTTGTAGACTACTATCATCGTATGGTGTGTTTCACGTCACCAGAGCATGGAGAGTTTCTAAACAAGGGCGAGTGGGATGTTCAGGAAAGTCGAGGTGGACCAGAGCATCATGGGCGAGGTGGAGTGACGGCCCAGATCTCGAGCTTATATCTGGATGATCATGGGACTAGTCAGACGGATTTCCCTCTAGTGGTTGATCGTTTCAGGGATGTCTTCCCGGATGACTTTTCGGGTCTACCTTCAGGGCGTGAGGTGGATTTATCTATTGAGATTGTCCTAGGAGGAGCACCTGTGCCCATTCCTCCTTATAGGATGGATACGCCTGAGTTGCAATAGCTCAAGATACAGTTAGAGGAGTTAAAGAAGAAGGGTTTTATCTGACCCAGTACTTCTCTATGGGGTTCTCCAATACTTTTTGCGAAGAGGGTGGACGGTACCCTCAGACTCTGTGCAGATTATCAGAAAAATAACCAATTTATGGTTAAGAACCGATATACTTTTCTAAGGATTGATGATCTTTTTTATCATCTTCATGTAGAATGAGTGTTCTCAAAGATGGAAATGAGGTCTGGATATCATCAGCTACATGTTAGACCGTCTGATATACCTCTCACAACATTGCAGAGCAGGTACGGTCTATACAAGTATACGGTTATGCCGTTCGGACTCACAAACGTTCCAGTAGTTTTCATGGCTCTGATGAATCGTGTCTTCCATCCGTATCAATAATCTTTTGTGGTAGTATTCATGGTTGATATCTTGGTGTACTCTCACACTCAACATGACCGTGCCTCCCATCTTGAGATCATATTGAGTACACTGAGAGAGCATCGGCTATATGCCATGATCCCAAAGTTCCACTTTTGGATGGACCAGATTCACTTCCTGGGTCACATTATCTCTGAAGAAAGAGTATCCGTAGACCCAGGGAAGGTGAGAGCAGTAGTTTCCTGGGATAATCCTAAGAACTTGTTTGAGATATGGAGTGTCTTAGGGTTGGATAGTTTCTATAGACGCTTCAAACATGACTTCTTCTGCTTATCAGCACCATTGACAAGTCTGACATAGAAGGGTGTGATGTTAGTTTGGTAGGAAGCTTGTGAGACAGCCTTTCAGGACCTGAAAGGAAGGCTGACATCTGCACCGATCCTAATACTCCCAGAGCAGGGGAAAAGCTATACTGTTTACTGTGATGCATCAGGGTTTGGGCTAGGGGCAGTTTTGATGCAGGGCGACCGATTTGCTGCATACGGGTCTCGACAGTTGAGGGCACATGAGAGGAATTACATGATGCATTATCTCGTTTTAGCCATTGTTACACTATTAGAGGCATTATCTATTTGGATAGAATTTTGTGGTTTTCACAGACCACAAAATCCTCAAGTATATCTTTACTCTGCGTGACCTGAATCTGAGGCAGAGAAGGTGGGTTTGGTACCTTCAGTCCTTTGATTTTGAGCTTGCCTATACACCTGGTAAAGGTAATGCAGTAGCTGATGCACTGCGCAGGAAGACTCAGATACAAGAAGTGCAGGAGGCCAGTGTGGAGTGGCAGCTTATGGCCTTGTTCTCTGAGATGCATTTGGAGGTGCACGACAGTCAGGGACAGACATATCTTTCCTCGTTAGCTATGCCATCTACCCTTCTAGACAGAGTGAGGATGAGACAACTATCTGATTCGGAAGGCCTAGTTCTATGGGAGTCGATGGAAAGTGATGACCCTCCTCCCAGTTGGGCAATAGACGGTGATGAAATCTGTGTTTTGATGGACAAGTATGGGTTCCATAGGATATACGCGAGGAGCTGATGCGCGATTTTCATACTTCAGCATGGGCAGTTCATCCCAGGGATACCAAGATGTACTGAGTCTTGAGACGTTAGTACTGGTGGCCGGGTATAAAGAGAGATGTTTCGGGTTTTGTTACATCGATTTCCACTTGTCAGCAAGTGAAGGAAGAGCATTAGAGACTAGCTGAACTGTTAGAGAAGTTACCCATTTCGGAATAAAAATGGGATGATGTCACGATGGATTTCGTGACAGGGTTGCCGAGGTCACCTCGAGGCAATGGTGTCGTGTAGGTTGTTGTGGACAGACTCACAAAGGTAACTCACTTTTTTCTGATTAAGGAGACCTTCGGTGTTGACAAGCTCAGAAGGATATATATCTGAGAGATAGTACGTCTTCATGGGGTCCCTCCTTCTATTGTTTCAGATAGGTACGCCCGCTTTACATCTCATTTCTGGAATAGTTTTCAGAGGGAACATGGTACGTAGGTTCTTCTGATCACAACATACCACCCTTAGACCGATGGCCTATTAGATCATACAATACAGGTGCTTGAGGACATGCTGCGTGCATGAATCCTAGACTTTGGGGGATCTTGGGAGAAGCATATACCCCTATTCAAGTTTGCCTACAATAATAGTTTTTAGGAAACAATCGAGATGGCACCTTACGAGACTTTATATGGTAGGCCATGAAGATCACCTTTGTGATTGTTAGAGGTAGGTGAGGGAGATTTACTGAGACCACGTCTCGTACAGGAGACTTCTGAGTGGGTCCAGATGATTCAAAAGTGGATGGATACCACACAGTCTCATTAGAAATCATATGCTGATTGTTGTGGATGTCCTTTAGAGTTTGTGGTCAGGGATCAGGTTTTATTGTGTGTTTGCCGAGGCTGGGACATAGGCAGATCAAGAGATAGGGTAAAATGTCACCGGGCAATGTGGGGCCATTTTAGATTATGGAGAGAGTCGAGCTAGTTGCCTATTAGTTGCAGTTACCGCAGCGATACTGAGCCATGAACACCGTCTTCCACGTATCTCAGTTGTGCATCTATCATTCAGACCTGTTTGAAACCTTTCACCTAGAGGAGGTTGAGTATAATGAAGATGCCTCTTTTGCGGAGCATCCGATTTGTATCGTTGATAGGAGCACGAAGGTTCTCCGAGGCCGGTCAGTTCCTCTCATATCGGTGCTATGGCATCATGGCCGTGTACAGGATGGAACCTGGGAGCGGGAGACCGATGTATGTTCTCAGTGGCTAGAGTAATTCTCAGATATATGTTCGCCACCCTTGGAAGGGAAATTCGAGGAATAATTGATTTAAGCGGGGATGTTTGTTAGAACCCGGTTCTTAATTTTGAGGTACATATTTCTTCTTTTCTCATTTCCTCAAGTGTTTTTGATAAAATATGGAAAATGGGTAAAAATTCTAAATTTTGGATCTAAACGCTGTGTTCTTTTCGCCGCCTGGAATGGGTATACGGGGTGTGTATCCCTGTCGGCGACAAAGGGTGTATGAACCAACTACACGTTGTGTAGTGATCCTTTATACACCGTGTATTCAGTCGGCATGCAAAAACAATTAGGCGGTGGAGCAGCCGCCAGCTGGGTGACAGTACACGCCGTGTACTCTGGAGTACATGTCGTGTACTCATGTCGACGGATGAACAGTGTGGCGGTGCCACCAGATGAACAGTTAAATGACGGATGTACACGCTGTGTACTTGGAAGTACACACCGTGTACTTTTTTTTCTCTTAAAATGGGAAGTAGCTTCCCCTATTCACAGGGAAGGCTTGGAACGGGAAGAGAGCTCGAAAGAGGACGGTCGAACCTTCGGAGATCCCCTGGGCGCACATCTGGAATCTGATTCCGCTTCGGACGATCTCGTTGGAACCGTACTGGTAATCCCTCTCTTCTCCTGGTGTGGTTATTACCAATTCTTCATCTAACGGGAGTTATTTGGGTTTGAATGATTTATCTTTTATCTCAGATCTACTTTATATTTGGGCATTTCTGGGATCAACGATCATGTATAGCGCTCGTTGGCATATAAGGTAGGTGGCATGGTGTTAATTTTTCCAACTGTGGTGTGTTTTGTGCATTTTTGTGCCATGAACCCATGTTGGGGTGTCGTGTGGCTGAGTCCATTGCTATATTAAACACCTATAATTGAATAGGTGATTAATTATTATAATAAAATGTTGGTTGGGATCATTGCTTGGATCTAGGAACCACCCCGTGGGTGTGTTCCACTGTTTAACCGTTTGGCCAGGATACCCGAGGGAATGCCTTTAAAGTAGCACTTCTAAAATGGCCTCAAGTGGAATTTTTTTTTACTGCATTTTTACATGTTGGGCATGACCCGATTACTTATGCCTGAGGGCGGAGTTTTGCTATTACCTGAGGGGGTGACTGTTTTAGCCTGAGGGTGATGTTCTATTTCGCCTGAGGGAAACCTTTCGTGCCTGAGGGATTGACTTCTGTGCCTAAGGGTGACACTTCGTATGCCTGAGGGAATGTTTCTATTACGCCGGAGGGATATACCTACGGGTAGGATTCTGATTACCTAAGGGTGATATTTTATATGTCAGAGGATACTGACTGATTATATAGATATTCACTGTGGTAGTTTCTAAATATAAAAAGGATTAAATGAATAATTAAATGCAAATATAACTGATAAGTTAGTTATTTTTTAGTACTTCTTATCTTATTCCATTTTTACTACTGCACAGTTGTTGCATGTTTTACACACAGTTGAGCACGAGCCTTTGGTGGGTGCCTACTGAGATATATTTCATACACCCTGTTTGGGTAATTATTTTTGGCCCAAAAAAATTTTGTTTCTGCAAGTGTGGATATGGGTAAGAGTCCCTATACAAGTACTTGACTATTGTTGTGGAGTAGGAGGGCATAAGACCGAGCCTAGGCTCGCGATGCCACTGCCAGTTGTTTTGTTTCGTATTTCTGTACTCTTCTTTTGTTTTACACTATTGATGTATAATTTGTTCTGGTTATTTTCCTTAGAACATGAGTCATGTAGCATCATTGTTTATATACTGTTGGTTGTGTCCACTGCAGTTTTTTATTACAATTTTGTATGATTTATTTCTTCCGCTGTCTTTATATGTTTTCTTTCAGATTTCCGTTGGGCTACACTTTGACAAATGAGGGCATAGTTTCCCCACTATCAGACCTGGGCCCTCGCTGCTAGTCGGCAGCCTCTGGCATTTGGGGAAATGATCTTGAGGTCATGTGGCAAACCGGGTTCAGGGCACCCCTTGTGTGGCACCCATAACCGGGACGTTACACACATGAAACTCCTATAACATTGAGTATACCGATATATCATCTATAAACAAAAAAAAATATTCCAAACACTAGTCAATGACATATTTTATCAAATCGATAAATACTATAGGAGGATAAAGGACTCTAAATGGAATAACAAGAAACTCCAATATTATCATATCGACTTGAAAATGATTCCTTAGGTGTGTCATCCTCTATGAATCCAAGATGATGGATCCTTGACTCTATGTCAACCATTGAAAACCAATTACATATTTTTTAATTATCAACGAGATCATAATTTATAGGTAAAGGATACATCTTCATAATGATTACCTAGTCAAAATTGTGAGAGTTAAAACAATGCATGAGAAATCTATCTCTATTCATATTAAAGAGCTTAGGATAATCCCATGGTGAAATCTGAGAATGAATAAAACATTTTTCCTCTAGGTCTTCTAGCTAGACAATAAGTTCCACCAACTCAAATGGTTCTATATGATTGGATTCCATAGAAATGGGTATTTTTATAATTATACGTTCAATAATAAAGTTCACCTCTATCTAGGGAGGTAAACGAAGAACATCAACATAGATGACCTCAGGGTACACACAGAAAATCGAAGGTCGATGATTGACAATGAAAGTGTAAACAACATCATGAAACATCTTTTTAAAATGGCATATGATTATACCATCATATAGAACAACATGTACATCCCTTCTTTATCTAGATGCCCAATCACCCTAGAAAATAGTTGTGACCCATCAATAAAGAAGAAAAATATCTAATATAGATAAATATTTTTTTGGTCCATCATGGAGATCATCCAATGCCCAGTGATAATAAAGTAGATGTTGTAATTTTCAATAAATAATATGTCCAAAACATACATGGATATTTATATCACCATCCGACACACGAAGAAAATAAAACAATATTGTGAAATCATTGCCTATGTATTGTAAGGATATAACATTTATATAGTAAAATATTAATGGAAAAACAACACATCAACAAATATTTAAGATTAAAAATAACAAGTAGAACATGTATGAAAAAATTCAAGAACCATAGATTAATAAATAAACACTAGAAATCTAATAGTAGTTGGACCTGATTCATATTCCTCTAAGCACACTTTTCCATATAAATTTTCATGGGTGTATGAACCGACATTTATATAGGACATATAGTTATTTTTATCTATTGTTTAACTTTTTTCTATGGACATACTTATGTGCCAAATGTGATCAATTTTGATTTAGTAGTGTCCATGATTTTCGCTGAGAATAAAACCATATTTGGGACTTGAATGGGCCCAATACAGGATTAGAGCACGGTTATAGAAACCATGCTAGTAGAGGTAGTAGTTTACACTCTATTTTAGAAACCATGTAGAATTTTTGATAAATTGATGTCTTTTGAGAGAGAACTATCTCACGATGATTTTATGATTTATGATAATGTGTGTGGAAACTATGCTAGGCCCCTGAAAAAATATAGTATTCATGTGAAAATGGCATATGGTAAGGAATACCATGCACGTGAAACCTACAACCTAGTTTGTAAATGGGAAATGATATTTCTGACCCTATGAAGTTTTAATCTAATGTTTTTTTAATATCCAAATTCATAATAGAGGCCATGCATGGGAGAACCCATAGTACCTTATCCATCATTTTGAGGTTGTCGCTCCGTTCGATCTCCATTTCAGTCATGGATTGTATCATTGGATCTTTATCAGTAAGGTCTATGTTAGTTATTTTGACATATTTAATTCCCCTATAAATCCTTTGCGCTATTTTATTTTAGGATAATATATCCTAATATCTAAATCATTTTCTGTTTTGCGAATCTATCACATTCTTGGATGAATCGCGACCTGATACTAGAAAATATCTCATCTTCTGAGTCGGGGTACGTGGTCTATACATTATTATTTCTTTTCAGGTGCATTTTGAGCATTCGTCTGATATACCACCCACTATACATTCTTGGACGGACCATTATATGACAGAGATACATTTGATAGTCTTAGTCATACCTATTGATCATGAATGTGGTTTACATTTAGGTGTGTGCGAACCTATTTCTCATTTCAAGTTAACCAAGGTGGTGATCCTTATGGAATAAAATTTTTTATGTCCATTTAAAATAACCACTGGGTGTGTTCTTGTGCTCTCCTATATTTATTGAGACCCTAGATACAATAATGGGTTTATTTACCTGCATAATAGATGCACTGCCTCCTTTCATAGTGAAATTTTGTTGTCTCGTACTTATAGTAGATTAGATGTTATTGTAAAATAGGTTATATGAGTGTGTATACCATTGGGAAATGATTATGGGAATGCTAAATTGTTAATATGGGAGGGTAGGCCCATATGAATGGTGAATGTTAAATGGATTTCATAAGTAGTTATAATAATGTAATGTGCATGGTTATGTTAATGGGTTTATTCACAGGAAATTGAATTTTTTAAATTTAATGAATTGAATAAATGTTCTGAAATATTCCATGGACTTCTCTCAGTGGATCTGGAACATAGTGGTTGATGCCATGGGTTGACTATGCCCCTTGGGTCTTGCTTCTATGGGATGCCTCTGTCCATGCTACAATGTAGATCTTTCTTTCTTGGAATCTCATAGGAAATGCCAGTACACATGATCCTTGGACTCCAACCAGTGGCTAGACTGTGTTTCCACTGGGATCCCTAAGGGACTCGATGTGGATGAATTAGATGAGATCCTTGGATCTGGACCATGAGGGTGTATAATATTGACATGAATTCCATGGTACCTAAAACATTGGATTCATCCACTGTGGTCTAATCTTCACTAAATAATGTGGTTGTGGAATCTTACTATAATTTATACAGTGGGGTTATGGATTACATGATACAGATGGATGAATGACAAGGATCTATTCCATGTTTAAAATTGATTACAGTTTCCTTGTTATATTCTGAATCTTTTTAGCTATCCATGAGGGAAATTCAATTTTTCTAATTATAGAATACATATTCCATGGGATTACACACTTACATTACTACTTCGTTTACACTTTCTAGCACTCAAGATATTTCTATAAGAATTGTATAGACCTGGATGGTTGATAATCAGATCATTATATCACATCATGTATGGTACACCTTAGGGACCCAAACAGATTATATTCTTGAAGTTGGTGATTGGGGAATGTTCCCTGGTATTAGTTGTTGATGGGGGGTCTGGAGGAGGGGATCATAAGACCAAGATAAGTCTTACCATGCTACTGGAACAACTTTTCGATCTTTTGTTTTGTATTAGATTTGTATTGTATTGTAATTACTTTTACTGGTTTGGCTTCATTATAGATTCATGTATCATCTACATAATTATTTATATGATACACTCGTGGTTATTGATATGTATTCTTTTCAAGACATATTTCAGTTGAATGTTGTTTATTTTCCTTCTACTATTTGTTATTGATTGACTTCTGTTGTGATAATCTAGTAATATGGTAATATTCTACCCCACTTACTCATCTATTCCATCACTTCTAGTTAGTATCCTATTGAAATAAGAGATATTTTCATTGAGTCCATGTGAAAAATTGATTTTGGGGCCACATTGGGATCCATCAGGGTCTCAAACACTATAATGTGGTATTATAGGGGTAATTTTTCGTAGTTGGGCATACTATTTGGTGATAGTAGATATGGATAAGAAGGAAACTGAACTATAAAATGAGTTAGTCCTTGGAGTAGATAACATGTTTATCAAAAAAAATTCAAATTTCATTGAATTGATTTCTGATTTCAAGATTTTTTCTATTAACGATTTTTTGATATCACCATTGGGTAATGCACATTATTTATGTTAATACCATTGGTGCAATTTTGTGTTCTTTTTTCTATTTAACCCTGATTATATGTGGGTATGGGATCTCAATAATCATATATTAACTTGTTATAAATTCAAATTTCTTTCACTATGACATTCCATTTAGGATAAATTATTAAATTCTTACTATTGTGTTAATGGATAAACAATTTTTCCAATTGTTGTGTTAGTGGGGTGTAGTAGAAAAATGAATGATGTAATCATTCAATTCATATAGAGTATGGGACCCTAGGAATTGGGAAATAATACATCAACGAAATGTAAATGTTAAATCAACTTGATATATGTATGGTATGAACGAAATACATGCAATGGATTCATGAGGTGTTATGGGACCACATGGATTAAAAAATTGTTAACCCTTTGAGGAATTTACTAATTTTCGAAATGTGATTCGGAAATGGAATCATGAACTGATGGATATTGACATGACTAAGAATCAAATATTGAGTGCGAAAGAGGCATATTTTCTATTGGTTTAATGGATGTTCTTTATATTATCCGAGATTTAAGAGCATATTGTGGGAAAACATGTTTTTTTATAAGGGGTTTGGAAAATCCTACACTATTTAGATGTGTGTATTGATATTTTATTGATATTTGTTTTTGGGGATGTATAGAAAACCAAAAAATAAGAACTCTAGTTGTATGTTGTGAGGATGGAGATGAAAATACTTCAGAGATAATGGGACACCAGCTACCAGTTGATCCTCCTTTAGTGCCATCTAAGGAAACATGGGTTGTTCCAGAAATAGGTGTTGATGAACAGTTTTAAAAAGGCTTCTTTCGATACATGATTCCCTTATAGGGAACATAAATGCATGTCTGGTCTATAGAGGAGTTGACAAACACATTTCAGAAGCATCATCCTCACTTGTTTTCGGGGGATGGTGGTCCACATGTTGTAGGGAAATGGATTAAAATGGTGTTAGCTAATTTTAGGCATTTATATATTCCACCTAAGAGGAGGGTCAAGATCAAGATGTATATACTATAGGGAGTAGAAAATAAATTGTGTGAAATACCTTAATAGGATGACAGTCTATGAGATATTGGTTGGACTGAGATTCAAACCCGCTTCAATGACTAATTTTACCTCACGACTCTGTGAGAAGACACATCTAGTTAGATTATCCCTCTATCGAAGGATGATATGAAAGTTATGGAATACAAGGAACACTTTACTAAGCTTTAGTATTTTGCGCATATGTATCTTATCGATGATATGTCAATGGTGATATGCTTCAAAGAAGGTCTCACACATTCTACCAAATCTCAGGTGAACGTGTTCTGGTTATCATATATAAATGATATTGTGAATATGTTTATGATCATATAGTGATTCCTGAGGGAATCTGGTGGTATAAAATAAGGTATTTTTTCCCACCCCAGTGGATCTATGCTATTAGATAGGAAGGTTCGTTTCAAGGATTCCTATTATTTCAGTGATACTCATTTTGTGGCTTCCAGAATGATGGTGTATTTCCGTCAGTGAGGTAGTAGTTTCCACATGAAGAAATAGTATGACCATGATCTAGTAAAGTGATGGTCTTGCGACGGGATAAGTAACCTGGAATGGATTTGTATTTACATCCCTCCAACTATTAGTGAGATTTTGTCAGCATCGATGTGAAGTTCAGGAGCAGGTTCTTTAGCTCCGTGTTAGTCTAGGATCTACAGTACTGTAGCCTAGTCAGGTTAGGGTAGTTGGGGTGATGGTTTTGGTAGCTATACATCGGGAACTCAGAGACAACATTGTGGATCAAATCTTGCTAGTCATTTAGTGTTGTAGGTTTTCAATATAGGCCAAACATATGATATTCAATAGAACCCATATAATCATCATCCCAGACCGTGTAAATTGAGAGGGATGATCTTAGTACCTTCTATAATTTCATCTTCACTTTTTGATAAAGGTGTGTTTCATAGATCAATATAAGTATGGGTGGTTAAAATCCATAGGCTCGGGTTTTTTACTTTCGAGGAAATTTTGATTGTAGACACACCATTGGTAGATATAATGAGATATGTGTGCTATTGTATGGGGTGTCTCTGTGAGGTCGTAGGGTGTCACATCATCATAGATGTTTGTTTTCTTGAGATGAAAAGATTTAACATCATCCTTTGGATGCACTGGTTAGTATATTGTCATGAATATGTTTATTTATATAATCCTATGATTACATTCTCATCATCGGAGGTTTTTGTGTTCATTCACAAGGTAGAATGGGATGTCCAATTGTTTCGATCTTGAACCGAGCATCATGGGCTAGGCAGGATGACAACACTGATTTCTATTTTGTTTCCAGAAGATTGGGGATTGATTAAAACGGACTTCAATCTAATGGTTAAGCATATTTGGGATTTCATTCCGGATTACATTATGGGGTTACCTCGTGAGAGATATGTTTACTTCTCTATCCATCTACCTCCATAAGATGCATTATAATCCATTTCACATTACAGTGTGGCTACGACAGAGTTGTAGGAGCTCAAGTGTTAGCTTCAATATTTGTTGGTGAATGGGTTTATCAAACCCAATACTTATCCATGGGGTTTCTTGGTCATTTTTTTGAAACAAAACTATAATGAACCCTTAGTATATCTGTGGACTATTAGAAATTGATACAACTAATGGTTAAAAACATATATCCCTTTCCATATAATGATGACTTGTTTGATCTTCTTCAATGAGCTTGAGTGTTAAAAAATATTTATTTGAGGATAGGATATCACTATGTGCTTGTTCGATCTGCACACATATCTCATACATTCTTTCATAGTAGGTATGGTTTATACGAGTATCTAGTTTTTGAATTCGTTCTCATGAATGCACAAATAATTTTAATGTTGTTGGGGAAGCATGTGTCCCATCCTTATCTGGAGTCATTTTTGTGGTTTTAATGGATGATATCTTGGTGGATTCTCAAGATCGACATAATCATTCCAACAATCATGAGATCATTATTAATACACTATGAAAGAAAAAGTTATATTCTAGTCTCACAAAGTGACACTATTGGATTGATCGGATTCACATCATCAGTCACATCATCTCATATACAGGGGTGATAGTGAACCCATATAAAGTGAGATTAGTAGATTCCTCAAAACATCCCATGAATGTTTTTGATGTATGATGTTTCTTGGGGCTATATTGTCACTAAATATGTTTAATATTTGATTAAACACATTTAATAAGACCTAGTATGAGTATGTATATGAACGACATGTTTTCTGTTGTGTATGATTGTTATGAGATATCCTTTTATGATATGAAATGTAGGTTGACATCATCACAAGTCCTGATACTACCCTTGTAAGGAAAGAGGTACACATTTTACTGTGATGCTTTAGGTATTGGGAAGGTGTTCATGCTGATGTAGGTGGGATTGAGTCATGGAATATGGATCTTGTTAGTTAGGGCCTCACAAGAAGAATTACCATATGCATCATTTTAATTATGTTGTATTTTTACAAATTATACACTGTTGGAGAATATATTTACTAGGATAACATTTTTTGTTATAGAGAGACAATAAATGCCTCAAGTATATCTTTATGAAGTGTGAGATGAATCTGATGCAACAAAGCATAGGGGAGTATCTAGAGTCCTTGGAATTAGTACCTTCCTTCATGCATGAATAAAGCAATGTAATGGGTAATTTAATTAGTTGGAGAACTCATATATAGGTGGTGCAGCATTCTAGTAGCAAGTTGAAGCTTAATGAGTTTTTTTTCTAAGAATCATCTATAAGTGAATATCAACCAAGGGTATTCATACATATTATAATTTTTTTGACCTATACACTTCTAAATAGATCTAGGATAAGGAAACATTTAGATTTAGTGGGATAAGTTCATTGGGAATGTGTTGAAGGTGGGGAAGCTCTTCCTTGTTAGAGGGTAGGTGATGATGAATTCATATGTATTCATGGATGAGATTGGTTTCCAGTTGATATACCTAAGGATCAGATGTAGTGTTTCAAGATTCATTTTCTGTACAAGATCCTGGGGTCCCTATAGTGTATTGTGACTTACATCATTAGTATTAGTGGCTGAGTATATAAATAGGGGTATCTAGATTTTATACGAGGAGATCCACCTATAACAAGTGAAGGAAGAACATCAACAACTAGCTAGGTTTTTAAAGTGTATCATATTCCAAGGTAGAAATGGGATGGAATAATGATGGATTTCATAACCATTTTACCATGGTCACCTCGAGGTAATGATGTTGTGTGGGTTATTATTGAAATGTTTATAGAAGTCACATAGTTCTTACCGGTCAAGGAGACCGTTGGTGTGGAAGATCTTGGAGGGTTGTACACACGAGAGGTGGTACAACTATATGGTGTCTCAGACATAATCATTTTTGATAGGGACACCCACATTACGTCTCATATCTAGAAGAGTTTTCAGATGACGGTGGGTACACAGGTGCATCTGAGCACATCTAACCACCTTCATACTAATTGTCAATCCAAGAGTAGGATATATGTTCTAAAGGAAATGATGAGGGCATGCATCCGAGATTTGGATGGATCTTGGGAGCATAAAATAACCTAGGATGAGTTTTCCTAAAACAATAGTTATTAAGAGATAATACAGATAGTTCCTTATATGGAATTATATGTTAGGCCATGAAATTATCCCCTATGATGTTTTGTGGATTGAGAGGTATCTTTATTAGGAAAATGTTTCATTAATTATACAATATAGAAATACAAGTATTTTTAGAAGTGGATGGATACAACATAGTCTCATCAGTTGTATTACCTGAATATCCATAGAGGATCTCTAGAGTATGTGGTCAGGGATTTGGATTTCATGCGCATTTCACTGAGGTTTGGACATAGGTGGATCAAGATATATGAAAATATTTCACTATGATATATTAGGTTATTAGATATTGGGGAGAGAGTTGGTTCAGTTTCCTATAATTTGTAGTTATATGAGAGATACCTTGAAATGAATGATGTCTTTCATATAACTCAGCTATACTACTATTATAAAAACCCACCTCATTATTTTTGGTCTGAGGAGGTTAAGATTCTCGTTAATGCATCCTTTTGAGAGCATCTGATACATTTGATTGATAGGATCACGATTGTTCTCTATGGCCAGTTAGTTCTTCTAAAACAGGTTCTATAGAAACATAGTTATATACAGAATAATACTGGGGTGAGGGAGGATGACATATGTGAACGGTGGCTAGAGATGTTCTCAAATGAACATTTACTAGCCTTTAGTGTAAAATTTGGGGATGAATTGCTTTATGGTGGAAGATTGTAAGAACCAGGGTATTTTTATGAGGTATGGATCCTTTTTAGTTTGGTTTAAATTATTTATTATGGCCTTACATAAGTTATCCTTGTAATCACAGGTGTTTTGGAGGGGTCCATGTCATTTTCGGAGCCTAAAACCTTGTTTTTGTCTTGAAATGGTCTGGTGCACGGTTCGGCCACGACCTGTGCATGGTTAAATAAACAGTGCAAGTGATGCCTATAGCTTTTGTATAGTTTTGGAAACCATCTATTAGATGAAACTTGGATATGAAGAATGTATGAGAAGTTGATGTATTTTGACTGATATCAGTCTCACAGATACCACATCGTTAGCCAGATCTTGTGGGGTAATTGTGCAAGCCCCATGGAATCTTATGATATCTTTGTGAAAATGGCGCATATTTAAGACAACCATGCTCTAACCCCAGAAACCCACTTATTAAAGGGTAAATGATCTTTTTTTTCACTTTTTGAGTTTAAAAACTATTATTTTCTTTTCTTCTACTAACTACTTTTTTATTCATTGCATGTGATACCCCTTAGATTCATATCCTTCATTTTGAGGTTGATACGCTGTATGATCTCAGTTTCGATTATGGATCACCTCATCACATCCGTATTGATATAGATTTCATTTTTTATCCATATTCATTTGTCCTAGAAATTGATTATGCAATTTTAATTTACGTTCACATGCCCAAATATGACATTCTTCTTCTGTTCTTCAGATCAATCGTAAACCATGATGTATCAAGACTTGATACTGGATGATATCACCAATAAAATTTCAATTTTTGTGGTATATTCTTTATTCTTTTCATTTATGGAGCTTTTCAGTCATTTGACTGATATTCTATAAACCATATATTCCAGATCAACCCCGGTTTTGAGTGAGATACTCTTGGTAGGCTTAATTCGACCCAGTGAGTATTCCTCTAGGTTCTATTTAGGTGCAATAGAACATGTTTCTCATTTCTAAGTCACCCCAGGGGGTGTGATTTATGGAATAATCATTTTTATTCTAGTTTAAAAAACCAAAGGGGTGTAATATATGGATTTACTAGTAATAGAATTCAAAAAAGATTCCTTTATAGGAATGATTATCTACCTTGTATATGTAATTCCACCTTTCATAGTTATTTTTTGTTGTACCATGCTCATTGTTGATTAGATGGTATTTCGAAATGGGTGATATGGGTTGGTATACCATTATGAAATGAACAGTGGAATGTTAAGTGGTTAATATTGGAATGTAGGCCCATATGAATGATGATTTTTAAATGAGATTCACGAGTGGGTATACTCATAGGCCGTTATTGGTTATGAGAATGTGTATATTCAGATGGAATTATTTATTTTAAATTTATTTAATTGAATAATTAGTTTGATATAGACCATGGATTGCTCTCCACGGTTATAGAACAAAGCAATGGACACCTTGGGATGACTCTAACAATCCGTTCATGATTCCATTGGATACCACATGCCTTACTTTCCCATGAATCTATTGTTCATGGACTCACATTGGACATAAAAATAAAAATCCTCATAGGAATCCAACCAGTTCATAGTATGATTTTCCACTGGGATTCCCATGGGACTCAATGTTGATTCCTTGGATGAGTTCCTTGGATCTTTCAAATCATAGTCTAGATTATTTTCATGGATTCACTAGTACATGAAAATATGGATTCAGCCCCTATGGTCCACTCTTCAGTATACGGTGTGGCCCTGAAATCCCAAAAATCTTTATATAGCGAGGCTATGGATATTAGGATACATATAGATGTATGGTGTGGTTGTGTGATCTAGTTACTATTTATTATAGCATTTCTATTAGGATATGAATTCATTATAGGTATACTTGAGGTTTATTTAGTTTCTTATTATAGTATACTTATGCCATTGGCATAAATATATACTTTACTATGTCCTTTAGACTTTTTGGAACTAAGTATATTGATCTTAAAACTGTATTATCCTGGGTGGTGGCCTGTTGGGATGTTTATCTAACACCATGTTTGTGCCTCCTCAGGGACCCAAATAGAATATATTATTATATGTGATAGTCGGGGAAAGAGCCATGGTACATGTTGTATATTGTTGATTTGATGTGAGGGTGAAAAGGAGGAATATAATGCTTATGATTCTAAATGGAATCCTTTTGTTTTTTTTGTTCTTTTTGTGACATATGTATTGGAATTTTATTTTGTGTACTACTTTGGCATATTTCTAGATACATGTATCTTCTCCATCATTTTATATATATGACATTCTTGGTTTTTGATATGTAATTTTGTCTCATTTTCTTTTAGATGACTTCTATTAATTTTTCATCCTCTCTTTATTATTGTTTTACACCCACAGTGATACTTTGGAAATTAGGTCATAGTCTCCCCACTTACTCACCTAGGAAATATCTTGTAAACAATAGACTCTAGAATTTGGGGAGATTCTCTTATGACTATATCCGAAATTGGATTGGTGAAACATTGGGTGGAATCTGAGTCAGGTACGTTACACCAGACATAGACACATGGACATCACCATTGAGAGGATAATAAATCATCCATCCCTGAAATAATAAAACACGAAACCACAATCACTTTGTGAAATAGGGTCAAATAATCATTCATTGGGACATCAAATCTCCCAAAATTTTCAGATAGCCAGATCACCAAAAAAATATGAAATGCACTATATGACTCCATACTAAGAGGGATGGTATAACCACACCACCCACATTTGTAGAAGATAACCTATTCCCACCCTAAAGAATCCCCAGAAACAAGTTCTTTGAAGACTAACCACTTTTATGCTTCCTTTTAAAACAAGAATAAACATCTTGGATAGCTGTTGCACTAAAGAATGCTCCACTAAAAACTGTTCATCTAGCTATGTCTTCCTGAGCCGTAACAACATTAACCACTACCTCCTCCATGTTAATAAGGAACATAATAACACGAAATGATGAAATATCATCCCATACATCTATATAGAACATTACTTTTTTTATGTAATAATTACTGACTACCCCCCCTGATAGATGCACCAACTCAGAATATAACCATAGTACTCATGAACGATACACTCCCATTTCTAAAAGGCCATAACTCTATCCTCTATACCCCATGTAATGTCTCAGGATAAATCGACCAATTAATTACATAATTTAAGGAATCCCTGGTAAGAATCTAGTGAAAAATATATTGTACTATAAATTTACACAATTTAATTCCTATAATATCGATCATATACTTTTCATAACCCATATAATAATAATTATAAGTCATTAATTGGTTGATGATACATTCAATATATTCAAGAAAGTTCTCTGATTCCTAGGTTCCATTTTCATCATAGAAGACGGGTGTATGATTCTTTTTAAATCATGATCAATGATCCACTATATGTCCCATCTTCATAGCTCCAGTACAACACAAATTATGGATGGTTTAAATAAATTCATAGACAAAATAATGATCAATTAGAGGATCTTATTTAAGTTCCTTCCTCTAGAAATCCACTATCTTATTTGGAATAGATCATCCATGATTCATTATCTATTAAACACAACCCAATATCCAATCATTCATGATCAAATTCCAAAACCATTGAACTAACTTCTAGAATCCATAACAATTATTTAAAATGGAAAGTGTCAAAAAAAATAATTAATTATAACACACATGGAAACCCCTTATGAATGGTACATGACTATATAATGAAATGCTCATTTTTGTTTATTCAACATACCTTACAGACACCAAGTCCCCAATCATAAAATATAGTTCAATTTAAATAGGTTTCACAGAATATTTATTCATTGTAACCTATATACTATGTATTGAACAAAGTAATCATTTTTCACCAAATATGGAATCATTGATTAAATCATAGTGGTGAGATGGCTAAGCTTGTTTTCCTCACCTGCAATATGAATTTTGATGATCCTATACCTTTGTACTGAATAAATAGAACTAAATCATCCAATTCTAACATAGATCAGGATGTTTATCTCCTCTGATACCCAATTGTAACTGACAACCCCAGTACAACTAGTCTAGTATCCCTTGTCATCCCGTTATGGGGTGATGATTAACAAACATAAAAAGAAAGACTTAATGATAATAAAAATAACAAATACAACAAGAGTTCAAAGAATAAATTGATATAGATATGACTAGGTAAAATTAGATAAACCATGAAGTGTGATAATTATAGACTAACTAGTCTCCATGTGACCAACGTTCACCAACAGAACTATCCCAAACCAAAACAGAAAAATTATGAAAATATTGATTGATATATAATGTCTTCCTTCTATGTATTTATTTTAGAATATGGTCTAAATCCTTTAATTGGTGTGACTATGGTGTGGGAAATAGGGGCCATTATGATTCCACCAATATATCTAACCATGTTTGAAAATATAGAATAAAAGTGTTATATATGTAAAAAAATAATTTTATAATAATTTTTTAAATAACTCAATTTGAAAACATTTACCCAACATTAATTTGGTTTTCCAACAAATTCATTTCATATATTCCATATCTATATAATTTCCGTTGAACAAAATGAGTTATTAAATATACCAAAATATAAATATCCATGTGAGTTAACATTCTTGAAATAATTTGTCATGCAAAAAAGATCAAGAAACAAAAATGCAGCTCAAAGTAGGGATATAGCCTGCAGTAAATACATGCTAGACAATCACGATCCATAAAAGTATCATGATGTGTATTAACAATATAAAGTCCTACCATGGTCCATTGATATACCAGATGTTAATTTATTGGGGTGTCACATACACTAAGGCTACCTGTGTGTTTTACTCGATGCACCCAAGGTTCCCACAGAGCAATGATTTTTAATTTCCATTTTTAAAAAAATGATTACATAATTATAAAAACATTTAAAACATAATCCAATCTATTTCTTCTTCATAAAATAAATTTCTTCTCAAATTAATGAAATTTCATTTTTCAAATCAAAACACATTTACAACAAGACCCCCTTCCATTTAAAACAACAAAAAAGATATTACATTATAAATATCAAGGAATGAATAATAATAATGTTAAATTAGAGAAATTAAATTTCATAGGTATATCCATATACCACAAGGGAATAGAAAACCAAATATCCTATTATAATGGGGATTCAAAACTACATTATCTTACTTTGAAAGGTAATTCATGACTAATGACTGAGAATGATTGATAAAAGCACTATATGATTATAAAACAGCATCAAGATCATTGTCATAGCCAAATCCCAATAATAACTAGAATGAATGATTATACGGAGTTGAAAAATACAACCACAATGATGATAAATCTATGAACTTTAAGATCGAAATAATAATGTAGAAGCTCAATATATAAGAGGCGGTGAATTAGATTTTTTTTTAAAATCCTCTGTAACCATTAATGGAATGATTCTACATTAAAGTGTATAGAATCATTCATATAGTATGAGTGACATAATTACAACGTATGATAATGTTATACATTCTAACTTTACAAAGTTAAGATTACAACGGAAATATAAAACAACTGAAAATAGTAAACAAGTAACAACAAGATTCTTTTAACCCACAGATAAGGGTATCCCACAACGATGGATAATGGTTCCTTGATTTATAATTTCTAGAAAGATTTTATTACCCAAACCCAGGTAAGCCCTAAATCTGAAGATCAGTATCTATCAAGTTATATCTACATGCCATCAATGTAGAAGGAAATTGAAACCTCTATCTTCCAAACCCGAAATCCCCCGATCCACATGATGAGAGTCTGCACAAAGAAAGTCATAAAAAGTTTTTCACATCTAAAAAAGTTGTTCACGACATCGTCATGAAGAAATGATAGTTGTA
Organism: Viscum album; assembly: GCA_963277665.1. Classification (NCBI taxonomy): domain Eukaryota; kingdom Viridiplantae; phylum Streptophyta; class Magnoliopsida; order Santalales; family Viscaceae; genus Viscum; species Viscum album. The sequence goes on along the minus strand of OY728164.1, from coordinate 60,959,274 downwards.
GGAGGATATCTCTCTAGAAATCATTTCACAGTTCTTTCTCATGAATCATGTTCATCCACTCTCTTCATTATCGTTGCTCGTTCAATTGGACATGTATATATAGGCAAGAAATCCAAACAGTTGGCTCCACTGCAATGGTCATGCTTTCCTTAAATTTCAGAGGGACCTGGACTCATGTCAAACATACATTGGTTTGTTTGTAATATATTTTACAAAATTATTTCAAATATATGAAACAATGTTATGTTAATGATAAACGGTATGTATATGAAAATTTGGAATCTGATAATATTGTAATGACACATTAATCATCACTAAAATTATTATGAAAATAGATTATTATGAAAATTTAAATCTGATTCTGAAAATGGAATAAAATTGGTATCAGAATTAGAATCATAAAATTGAAATGACTTTTGCACCGGATTCGAAATCATAAAACAGAATGACTTTTTCACCAGATTCAGAATCAAAAAACTATATGACTTTTTCACCGAATATGGAATCATAAAATAGTAAGACTTTTCCACAAGATTCAGAATCATAAAACTGAATGAAGTTTTCTCCATATCTAGTATCATAAAATCAAAATGACATTTACACCATATTCAGTATCATAAAATTAGTATCACTTTTCCCCCAGAATCGATATCATAAAATCATATTGAAAAAACTGTAAGTACAATAGAATGAAAAATTGTAATGATAAATATGTAAGAATAACATAATAATAAATTGTAAAGATATAACTGTAAGTATAATAGAACGACATGTTTGGATCATAACGTGAGAAAAAATTCAGAACATACGAAAAAGTGTTTTTTATTTTCAAAACATTATATCATAAATAATGGAGAATTCATAGGATAAAATTATTGACTTAGCAATCTCACCCCTTTTGGAAAGAAAATTCAAATTTTCAATGGAAGAATATATTGACTTAGATAGACAAGTATGAAAAACATATCTCTCCCTTGGAATGATATTTCTTATGAATACGTCTAACTCCCCCTCAGGTTATTTTTCCCAATGATCGTATTCTTGATATTTTTTATATGGTTTTCCTTCTTATAAAAATATATCCCATTTGATAAATATCTCTTTTTAAGGGAAAACTCTCCCTTACAAGGATATTATCCTTTCTTACCATACCATCTCTTATTATATTCTCCTCCTTTGTTATCAACATTAAATTCTTCCTTTATATAAATTATCCCCATTTGTGATATTCAAAAAGAAGGATAGAAATGGAGAAGTATAAGATGTACATGTAAGGTTATGCAATAATATATTGGAAAACAAAAGTAAGATATGCATGAATATTTTTATAGAAATTTGGGAAGTATGGTTTAGATTTCTTGAAAACATAGTAATATAATGAAAATTATCCATCCTTCTTCTCAGACACCATTTTCTTTATCAAGGAATTAGGTTTCATTACATCCTTATGATCTACTTAAATCTTCTTCAGTAATATGTCTAGACCCTGGTTCATATTTTCCAAAGAAATTGTTCATTCTTCTTGATCTTTGATTCTATCAACTTGATTCTTAATGAACTCTTCATGAGAATCCACCTTTTAATCTATTTCATCTCGGAATTCATTCTCACTTCTTACATATCGGGCAACGAAATTGAGTTGAAATGCCTTCAAAGAGATTGATGCCTCAACCTTTTTGAACTTGGTTTCACAATTATTGATATCTCCATTTGTTGAATCCATGAAGTCACTAAACTTCTTAAGTTATTCATTAATGGGTTTGGTGCAGTTAAAGACATTATTATAAGTCACCTTCTATGATTTGTAATCATTAAAAATATTATAGAAGTCTACTTATTTCTTGACCACCATGTACATAGGAATATTGGTCGATTTCGTTTTTTGATTCAGGATTTTCTTGAATCATTTGACTATGGGCATCTATAATTGAATGATCTGTAATTGTGCTGAAAACATTTCATAAAGATAGCCTGACAAAGTCATGTTCAACAGAAGATGAGTATTTGGAACCTAGAACATCTTTTCCTTTCTCGACTCCTCTTGGTGTTAAGGAAAATGGGTTCTCAATTCTCTTATAAGACTTATATGGTTCCTCCGTATTAGATGAGGCAAACAAAACATTCTTTCCATTGTCATGATTTCGAACGGGGGATTGTTCATCACATACTTAGATTACATTAATATCTTCTTGTTCATCTTCTTCCCCTTAAACCTCATGATGATGAGATCCTTCTTGTCTTTATACTTCAAGAATTTTATCCACTTCACCACCTTGTTGATCAACCTTTTCTTATATTCTTCATACAAATCAATTAAAACTAGTTCTTCATATTTAAATTCTACTTATTCCTCAACTTCTTATTCAACGTCTTCTTCATATTGTTCTTTAGAAATAGATTTAAAGATTGAACTCGAAGGATAAAAAATTTAATCTTTCAATTCACTTAAAACATCATCGTAATCATTGTGATAATTTGATCTTATATTTATTAACCTCGTTGTAATAATGATTGAACACTCTTGGACTAATGTATTTTTGGAGTGACAGTAGGCTTATTATGAAAATCATGAGGTTTTGGTACTTTTTTAGATTTGTTTTCTACAGCTTTTAGTTAAGACTAACACACTTGATCTTCCAAGGATTTATTCTTCAGCATTTTATCCTTCTTTTCCTTCTCAATATTTTTAGATTTCTTGATTTTAAGGCCTTATACTCTACAAGATTCATTCCAAAGGAAGGATATACTTTCTTTTTGGTTGCTTCCATTTTTCTCCACTTTGAAAATGTTACATCAGAATAGGCTTTCGAATTCATTGTAGGAGGAGGTGATGATACAGGAACATCAGGAACTGGTACTGGAAATCTTGGTTCTTCATGTTTCCTTTTATTGGGTACCGATTTTGAGGACTCTGAAGCATCACCCATGTTAGGGACAACTATTTTATCAAAACGTTTGGATTCTAGTAACAACTCTACCTTTATCCTCTTTAGAGTTTCATCACATAGCATCAAAATCCTGAATGGATTTGAAACTGAATCGCATGGGACATTATGCTCTTCAAGGAACATAAAAATTATCTTGGATATAGTTTTGAGATAGATAATAAACAGAGATCTGATGGTTCCACCTTTTATTACTAGGATGGTGAGAAAGATGAACATAACCATGTTGACCATTCTTAAGATGAAAAGGAAGTATAAAAGATATACATCACATATCTTTAGAGAGTCATTATCTCCTTTTCATGAATAAGAAAACCTTGCATCTAGAGAGCTACCATTTTAGGAGTTTTTATAATATTTGTAATATTCAGATTCTTTACATACTTAAGACTTAGATAATCTAATGCCTTGAGTTTTTCGAAAGAACCTTCCTTCTCAAGAAGTATTTGAGATCAAATAATAGCTTTCCCTTAATATGGTTTGTTGGGATAATTTGTAGACTTATTATAGGGAACTGTATATGTCTTATCATAGTTTATAAACATAAACAAGTCCTTACTGGCCATTTGAATGAAAATAATGGATTAATATAACTAAATAACTGGATAAAGGAAAATCGGATCCCGAGTTTTTCTCCTTATCCACACAAATACATTCCCATTTTTTAGTACTTATCACCTTAGAGATAAGATAGTCATATTTAGCAAATAAGATAGAGCAAACCAACCTTTCCATAAATATTGACCAATCCTTTATTTCCTTGTTAATCGATATCTGATCTGCTGAGGATTTAAGAGACATTAGGGGTAAAAGAGACAAAGGAACCAGAATGAAGACTTTGTTAACAATAGAACTTTGGAACATAAGTGATCAAGGATGGTTCAACGCTTAAAAATGAGGCACCCCTTATATATACATAACTTAGAACCTTTAAGCTTCCATAACATAATCAAATAGCTGAATATATCCTGATATAATCTAACGGTTGAAGATTATTATAAAAAATATGAATTCTGATATTTTGTATTAAGGTAAACCTGAATTCAAATTTTTCAAAAACAAACAACCAAAATTTATGATATGAATATATAGAGTATGAAATTGTTCCCTTTGGTATAATATGAGGAATTTATTGGTATTATAATAATTCTCTTGAATGTTTTAGACACCATGATTCAAATACCAAAATTTTGAATACTCAGATTTCCAATACCGATATTTCCAATACCAAAATTTCAAATACTGATATTTCTAATTATGAAATTTAAAATAAAAAATATATGAATTTTCATAGTGAAAGAAAAAAATTTAAATAGATAAAAACATATGGAAATATAAATTTTTAGATAGATAAAATTTCATAATGAAACAGAAAAAAATGCACTCCCCCTAAAATTAGTAGTAGTTTAATGTAAAGAGATGATTTAAAAAATTATATATGAATGATTACATCAATGATATCATCACTTGCTTCTTTTTAATGTATACAAATCTAACAGAAGATAATGGCTTTATAAAAATTTCAGCAATTTATTCTTGTGTTCCGACGAATTGAAGAATAATATCTATTTTGAGTGTGTGATCCCTAAGAAAGTGATGTTTAATATCTATGTGCATTGTATGAGAGTGATGTGCATGGTTTTTACTATGGAAATTGAAATTGTGTTATCACACATTATTTGAGTCTTTGAAAAACTCATTCTATAATCTGTGAGTGTGTGTTGCATCCACAACACAAGAGCACGTCATCTTCCTACTGCTATATATTCAGCTTTAGTAGTGGAATGTGTACAGAATGTTGTTTCTTGCAAGAGTAAGAAACTAAAATGTCTCTTAAGAAATTAATAGTTCCGGACATATTTTTTCTAACCATTTTACAACCACTAAAGTCATCATCTAAAAAACTTTTATGTTCAAATGAATTTCCAGAGGAATAAAATAATCCAAAATCTAACAATCCCTTTAAATACCAATAAATTCATTTAACAACCATTAAATGGGATTCTTTGGGATTTGTTTGAAATCATGCACATAAGCATACTAATAACCTTAGGTCAGGTCGACTAGCTGTTAGGTAATGTAAACCTACTATAATTTCTCAATAAGATGGCTGATCCATAGTTCTCACTGCTTCATCAATATTAAAAGTATTAGAGGTTATGATAAGAATACATATACTCTTATTGTTGTCATACCCAATATTCATAAAGAAGATCATTGATATACTTTTGTTGAGATATGTTGGTTCCCTGTGGTTTTTGAGAAATTTGAAGACCACAAAAAAATGATAACTCACCCATCATACTCATCTCAAACTGAAATTTCATATGATTCGCAAAGGAATCAGCTATGGATTGCTGAGTTGATCTGAAGATGATGTCGTCAACAAAAATTTTGACAATCAAAACGTCTTTATTATTTTTCTAAAAAAATTTTGGATCAGTTCTTCCCGTAACATTGACATTTTGAAGAAATTTTTTTGAAAGTCTATCATACCAAGATCTAGGAGCTTGTTTACATTCATACAATTCTTTGGTATGTTTATAAACATGTTTAGGATATTTTGTACCATCAAACTAGGGGTTGATATATAGAGACTTCCTCTTATATAGAACAATTATGAAAATCACACATTAATTCTATTTAATAAATTTTATAATTAAATAATGCTACAATTCGAATACATTCAACTCTAGCTACATGAGCATTGGTTTTTTCATAGTATATGCCTCTTTATTGGTTATAGACATTGGAAACTAATACTGATTTATTTCTAACAGTAATTCCATTTTCATTTTATTTATTTCTAAAAACACATTTTACTCTAATAAAAGAAGTTTCCTTATGTTTTTTCAACCATGTTCCAAAATTGATTCCTTATAAATTCATTGAGTTCATCTGGCACTACATTAATCCATTCTTCATCATCCAAGTATTCTCCAAGAGTCTTTGGTTCAAATTGGGAGATAAATACAACATAAAAATCTTTATTCCTTAAATAAATTCTTATTCATTCTGGATGATTAATATTTCTAATGATATTATCACTTGGTTGATTCATATGTTTCAACTGACTTAATTTTAAAAAACTTGTTCATCAACATAGGGTACTAAATCTTCAGGTGTAAATGTTTCAGAAATATTTTTTTAACATTATCTTTGACTAAAATATCTTCAATCAAAGGATGATGATCAGTATTAGAAAATATACCATGAATAGATTTAGGTAACTTGAAAACAAAATGAACATTTTCATCAAAATTAACATGTATTGTTTCTTCCATAGCGCAAGTTTTTTTATTAAAAAATCTTTATTCCTTATAGTAAGTAGAGTAACCTAAGAAAATTTCCTCATCGGATTTGGGTGAAAATTTATATAAGTTGTACTTGGTATTAAGGATAAATACTTTGTAACCAAAAACATTGATGTAAGATACATTTGGTTTTCATCTAGTCAAGATCTCATAATTTTTTTATTTAGAAAATGTCTTATTAAAACTCGATTTATAGTATAACAAGTAGTACATACAGCTTCCACCCAAAAATGTTTACCTGTAGAATATTATCTCAACACGGATCATATCATCTCATGAAGAATACAATTTTTTCTTAGAACAACACCATTATTTTGTGGAGTTCATGGAGCATAAAAGTTGTGAGTAATACCTTTTTTACAACAAAAAGTTTCAAAATCATAATTTTTACATTCATCACCATGATCGCTGTGATTAGATATCAATGGTATATTTTTCTCATTTTTAACATGAGATCTAATGTTTTTATAATAAGAAAATTTCTTCAGGTTTATTGGTAAGAAAATAGACCCATGTAAATCAACTATAGTCATCAACTAGAGAAATCCCATAGTATTTGCCTCCAATACATCCAGTTTGTGTTGGACCTAATAAGTCCATATGCACTAATAGTAACACATTAAAATTTGTAACTTCACTTAAAGACATGAAGCTAGATTTATATTTCTTTCAATTTTTACAAGGGTCACTGTCTTTTGATGATACAAACACATGTTTCCATAGATCCAGAATAATTTATGTCATAAAAATATTTCTAAGATTCATTAAGTTACAGTGTCCTTATCTTCTATTCCAAAGCCATGATTGATCATAAAATTCACTATGGAACGTTAGATATGGATGTCTATGGTCTTATAGTTTTAATTTTTAACCATTATCATTATGAAGATCATAGAGAATAAAGTCATCCATTGAATTTTGAACTAAACACCTATCATTTATAAAATTCAAAAGGTAACCTTTATCACATAATTGTCTTATGATAATGAGTTTTTGCATAAGGCCTTTTTCAAAAAGATCATTTGAAATAATATCTTTACCAAGAAAAATAATCTAAGCTATACCGACAATTTTTTCATTAGAGTTATCTCCAAATGATACTTTTCCACCATTAGTTTTTAAAATATTTTTGAAATAGTCTGTGTCAGCAGTCATGTACCGGGAACATCCACTATCCGTGTACCCTAAATTGTTGGTACTTCCTTCATTATCTAGAAAAATAAAGGGTTAGATTTTGGGAATCCAATCATGAATGGATCTAGAATTGTAAGATAATAAAAAATTGGGTAACCATATTTTTTTAGAATAGTATTTTTTATGAATCCCAAGGGATTGAACATTATTTCAGTAATTTTTTTTCTTCAAATGTCCACCACTATTAAATTTAGTAAAAAAAGGGGCTCATGAAGTAACAAAATAATTGTTTCTAAAAATATGTTTTTCATGAGAATATCATAAACACTTAATATTACTGGAAGGTCAGATATGAGAATACATCTTATCAATAATTTCTTTAACATAAGTAAAATTTGTGAGAAGTTTCTTCAAGGAAAATATTTCATAATTTATCCTTAGGACTAAATTTTTATCCCCATGAATAATTGATTTAGGGTTATGTTAATCCTCTAAAATATATTTATCTAAAAACTGATTTTTATGATCCATATAAGGTTTATCCTTCCCAGAATTAACATCCTCCAGTTTCTATCAATGATTTTCATAAATACCATTTTTCTTATCAATATCTTTAGTATGTTCTAAAATTTATTTTGTAAAAATAAATTCTCTATAATTTTTTTTCCATGTTTCATAGAAACTATAAAATTTCTATTATCAATAAAACATAGCCAGTCTAGTAACTTCTTCATAGGAAAAAAAATCATTATCATTATCTGAAGAAGAAGATTTTTTATCTAAAGAAAAAAGTGTATCTAGAAAATATTAACATAAAGAAATTTTGGTTAAGGATTCATCAGTTTGAACCTTAGCTATAAGACAGTGATTTGGAAGTAGAGATCTAGCTATTAGACAAATATTTATTTTCTTCAAAGATTAATAATATGAAGAGTGATCAGAATAATCTCCATCACTAGAACTCCATGTTTCATTAGCATTGAAGACATTACTATACAATGATATATAGAACTAATTTTTGTTTTTTTTTCAATAATTTTTTCTTTCTTGTCTCTTTTCTTATGCAAGGGACAATCAGGTCTAATATGACCGGTTCTTCTGCATTCATAGCATGTCACATACCCATTTTGTTATCTTTTCCATTTTTATTTTTGTATCTATATTGAATGTTCTTCTGTCAAATAATCATTTTGATCCTTCGAGGAAGATTTTCTAACTCAGTTTATGAATCATCCCATTCACTAGATTCAGAATGAATAACAACCATATTATATTTTCATCTTGTAATTCAATTAAAAGTCTTGAAATTCATATGAATTGATGTAGTTTAAAAAGAAACTCCTCCATTTACATTCTTATTCTTAATAATATCATCATATCTCTTCATTCTGTTTTCGTATTGATGAAGTGTTCCAAAGAATTCATTAAGGGAAATCTATGTGCCTTTTCTACTCTCGTCTATAGCAGTTATCTTTGATTCCCATTTGTTAGGAATGATGTATATAATCCTGTCTACAAGAAAATCATCATCTAGACCTTTCTCACACATGGATTGTAAGATATTGATGATAGTCATAAATCATTGTTCCACCTTACATATGGGTTCTCTATAAGGAAGCCAGAAACCTGGATACTACTCTTTGAGCATATATATTCTAGTTTCAATGACATTATAAGATCCAAAGTGAGTTATTTCTAGCTTCTTCTTAATACTATTTGCATCTTCACATGATGAAATTTGGATATATATATTTCGAGTCATGGGACAAAGAAAAGTATTACGTACCATAAAGTTCTGCTGGTATTCCACATTTTCTGGATTAATAAAGGTTTAAAGTTCCTTATCAAGAATATTATAATCTATAGTTATCATAATATAGTTTTCTACACCTATCATTATCACAATGTTTTTAATTCTATCTCTCCAGTAAACATAGTCATTTCCATCAATGATTGGTGTTATAGTAGTATTGGGATTATCTATAGATCCAACATGAATTCCTACCATACTAGAATAAAATTTCATTCCACAAAACTTGTTACAAGTTAATGTTTATAAACAAATTTGAAAAAATAATGAAAATATTTAGCAAGAAAACTTATACGTGAATATAAATACTTCAAAGACATCCACTGATACCTATTGTAGGGTGGAAATAGTGATGTATATGCTCAATATACAAGATGATTTGAATTGTATTCTTTAATAAATTCATTTAGCACCATTAAAAGATAATATTCTACCTTAAAGTTTATATAATCATTAATATAATCAGATTAACAGAATTACAATGCATGAGAAAGTTATACTTTTTAAATTTAACAATGTTATGATTATATCAGAAATGTAAAACAATATATAATAGTAAACTCATAACAGTAAGATTATTTTATCCCAAAGAGAAGGTATCCAACAGCCTTGTATAATGGTTCATTGATCTATAAATTCTTGAAAGTCTATCTTACCCAACCCCAGGTAACCCCAAAATCTGAAGATCGGTATCTATCATGCTATCCCCACAAACCATCAATTTAGATGTAAATCCAAACCTTTTTCATCCAAATATGGAAGCCCATGATCATCACAATCGGAGTCTCCAAAAAGAAATTCTGAACAAGTTGTGCAGGACATCTACATTAAGCATTGAGAGATTTATTAGTCTCTCTCTCTAGAAATCACTACACAACTTTTTCACATGCATCAATTTCATCAACTCTCTACATTCTCGTTGCTCATTCCAATGGACTTGTATTTATAGGAAAAACTTCCCAATGGTCGGCTCCACTCCAACAGTCATATATTCCTTAAATTTTAGTGGGACCCGGACATGTGTCAAACATTTAACAGTTAGTTGGAAATAGATTGTACGATATTGTTTCAAGTATAATAAACATTATTATGTTAAAGATAAACAGTATATATTTAAGACTATGGATTCTGATAATATTGGATTGATACATTACAAAACTCTAACATTATCAATAAATCATATTCTTAAGAACATGTAAATCAGATTGTGAAAATGGTATCCCATTGGAAACGAAATCAGAATAATAAAATCTTAATTACTATTGCACCGAATTACGAATCATAAAAAATAATGACTTTTCAACTAGATTATGAATCATAAAACAGGATTACTATTGCACCAGATTTAGAATCATAAAACATAATGAATTTTGCACCATATTTGAAATCATAAAACAGAATGTCTTTTTCTCTGGATTCAGTATCATGAAATCATAATGAATTTTGACCCAGAATCAGTATCATGAAATCAGTATCACTTTTTCACAATAATCAGTATCATAAAATTGTAATGCAAATTCAGTATTTACAATAGAATGAAATTTTTTAATGATAAATATTTTAGTATAACAGAATGGAAAATAGTAATGACATATCTGTAAGTGTAATGGAATGACCAGTTCAAATAAGAACATAAGAAAAAAAATCAGAACTTAACAAAAAGTGTTTGTGATTTTCAAAACATTATTCTATTACGAATGGATATGTCATAAGAGAACCTTATTGACTCAATATAAACTAATCAATCTAGACATAAATGAATCACCTATTCTTACTTATGGTAAACTCAATGTTGAGATAGAGTCATTTTATTCTGAATGTAATAGATAGTAAACTGATCTTCCTTTTTAAAACCACCACTCCTGGCATTTAAAAGATGTGTTACGTACATACACATCATGTAACACTCAAGGATCATATACGCTAGATAACAAATCGACATTTTAAACAGAAATTGATAGTTTACTTTATATTTAGTGAAAAAATTAAATAGAATATAAATCATTCATTCCACGCATTAAATTCTAGATTTTTTATTGAAACCATTACATGAATTGTATTTCAAATACATGGTTTGTAACTTCCAAATGAGTGATATAAAAGATAGGTTTTATAATGAAAATTAAAAAATATTCCACTACATCAAATTTTCCAGTATTCTCCCTATTTCAAGGTCTTAAATTCTCACTTAATGAATAGGGAAACCAAAATCAATAATTAAAACATATCTGATTAAAGGGAAATGGAGAGTTACAAATTATTTTTCACCCATTTCAGTTTTATATAAAATGAGTTATTGGACTCCATGTTTTTCAGATGATCGATGTGAATGGATGTTTAAGAAAAATTATGTTTAAAAGAATTTATTATGGATATAATGAGGTTTGATCTAAATATGAAGATGGATTTGAGAATGAATAAATTTTTTCTGGATAATCAATGGATATATAGGTCATATTTGGTAGGTTATCATGTATATATTAATAAATATATATGAACATGTGTTAGTAAATTTTTATAAAGGAAAATCTGAGTACATGTTTCAATGGGCCATATAAAATCCTAGTGAAATTTGAAAAGTTTCCAATATAGTGGAATTCAGTATTTTTTTTCTATATTCCATAATATATTTCAAGATTAATTTTCTATAAAATATATGTTGGATTAATCTAATGTTTTTATCCTATTTATAGTTCAATTGGATAATAACTTTCATTTGAGGAACATATGACTATTATTCATTATATTATATAACATGTTTTTTGGAATAGTTTAATTAATATTTTAATGGTTTATTAAAAAACCTGTATTAATGATGATGCAATGGAAGAATCATCAAATTCCATAATAGAAAAATATCTATGCATGAGTAAGTCACAAAAAATTCGTGATGATAAAATTTAAAAGGTGGTGGAATCTAAAAACTACGTGAATAGTCTAATAAAACAAATCTATTTTTAAATAATATGGAACAAATATATTTTAATTATATAAATTCATTACAAAAATATTATTTTCCAGAATGTAATAAATCCTTATTTTTAAATCAATATTTTTTTTCGTGCGTTATACGACATTATTGTAAATAATCATGCCAAAAACTACAAATTTGAATTTTATTTATTATACCGAATTTTCCTACTCAATATATATAAATTATCTTTTTTACTTTTATGAGAAGATTTATTGTTCAATTAAAAGTGAAATTTTGGTTTTTTATAAAATAACCATTAATATTCGTGAAATAATGTAATGTAAAACTCCACATTATGATTTCAAATTAAAATCAATGTGGAATTTTTATTTTTCGATGATATATAATCTAATTAGTTTCATTTGAATCATATTTATATTTATTTTTATATAATTCGATTTTGGGGATTCAAAAATTATATTTTTTAACTTTTTTCATTTCATTTTTTATAATAATATAAATTTAATATCACAAAATTATTTTAATTGATGTTTATTAAAAATCCTTCCATATTTTTTAATTATGGATTTTATTATTTAATAGATTAATTTATTCTTTGGTCGTTACTAATAGTCATTGTAGTAAATATTTTTCAAGAAGGTAATACTAAATCCTGTAATTATAGATAAAAATAAATTCTTGATTCCTAGAAAACTCATAAAACAAGTATTTTTTTAAATACATATGTGTACTTCAATAGTAACTATCCATTATTAAAAAATATGGTTATTTTCATCAACATTACTTTGATTAAAAAAAAATTATATTATTTTTTGTGAATAAAAAGTAAAAAATATAACTCTCTTGATCTTTTTATTTAAAAACAATAGTGTCAGAGACAAAAATAAAATAAATTTGGTTAAAAAATATTATTTGAATTACATATTTTCATGGTAAATTTATTAAATTTTTATTGATTAAATAATAACCTTAAATTCCTATATAATGTCAAAAAATTACTATTGATTGTAGAAAATTCAAAAAAATAAATTTAAAAACTCTAAAAGTGAGATTTTTTTTCTACGAATAAGTGTTATAAGAATATTATATATAATATAATATGAATTATTAAATATTTTCTCTTGAAATTTTATATTTTCCTGTTATTTTCAATGTCAAATGAATGTAATATTTTTAAAAAGGGCATTACTGAGTTTTTGTAAAAAAATTACACCCTATTTTATGATTGAAAATGTGACAAAAAATTATATTCTCCAAATTGAATAAGATACTAGAGATAATATATTTATAGGTATAATAATGGGCCAAATTTCCCTTTAAATTAATTAATTGACTATATTAGTTTAAAAAAATTGGATCTACGTAATATGAAAGACGGTCAATGCTGGTGTTAATACCAAAGGTAAATGAGAAACCACAACATAAATATGTAAAAAATATATTGTATAGGAATACTATATATAATACTCATCCAATAAAATATTAATATAAATTTTAAATTTTTTTAAATACTATTTAAATTATATTAATTTTGTACGTTATAAAATTCGATAAATGTACATCCCTCACTTATAAAATGGAACCTACTATCCTCTTGTTGCAACAAAAATTTCGAACTCCAGTTTTTCACATATGTAACCATAAATCCATAAAAAATATAAGACCTAAAATTATTGTATAAATTGATTTATTATGAAATCATCACTTGAATTCTTTATGGGTAAACTTAATGTGTTTGTTCGAAGAAGCGATACATACTTTCACAAAGAAATTATTATTTACTTCTTAGTATTCTCCTTTGGAATAATATTTAATTTTTTTGATATAATTAATAAGTTTTTTACATAAAATTATATGATATTATATTAACATAATAATCTATACATGAATAAACTTCATTAAAATGGGAATCAAAAATATCATTCATGTGTATGGAGGACTACTATCTCATGAACTAAAGTAATTAATTTCTCTTCATTGGCTTCCACAACTAGTCATAATTATGGATTTAATCTATATATATATGATATTAATAAAATAATAATTATTTTTTTAATTTAGTGTATCATCCTTTTTCTTAAAAGTAAATCCATTGAAAACTAATTACATCGTCTCTGTGTGTGTGGATAATCACCTCTTTTAAAATATGTGATTCCTCATTCGATAATGCATCTCCAACTAAATATAATAATATTTATATATATTTTATAGTATTTTTGATAAAATAATTTTAACATAATTAAATAATAAAATTTATCTCCCTTCCATCACAATGGTTAAAAAATAGAAATGATACCCATGTGTGCATACGACCTACAATGTTCATGATTGTATCATAATATATTTTTTGATATCCATAAATAATTATTTTTATAAAATTATAATATATGTTCAAAAATAATAAAAATGTCCAGATTATTATTCTTTGATTTATTGAAAAATAACACCATGTACCCAGTCCAAATACAGAATAATGTTCTGTCATATAAGATGAATTTAACCTAACCATGTGAAATGCACATAAGTGATTAAGAAATTAAATTTTAAAATGTGAAAAATAAAATAGGAGTAAATATTTTCAAAAAACGTTTCATCAAAATGTAAATAATTAATATACATTTATCATTTAGGATGGTGAATAATGTACATGGTGATTGTGAAAGATTTTAATACCCACTATAACATATAACCTAATTGTTAATTTTTTGCTGATTTATCTTCGAAATAAATTTTTCTGGGGTCGATATTCTTAAAGTAATTTTATATTTTTATTTATATGTATATAAATAAAGTTTAAAAGACATTTTATGTCAATTGTTACACTAATTTAATGTTTTTAAAACAACAACCTTTTAATTTATTTTACATGGAGTCATTTGACTTCATTTACAAAAATAAAAATAACGGTTATATTAAATCATATATGGTGTCTGTTTTTTATCCCTCTATTGACATGGTGATATATTTTTTACATTTAATTATATAATATACTAATATTTTCAATTAAATATCTCATTTCTTTTTGTACTGGGTATATATTTGTTAAAAATAATATTTTTAATAATATTTTATTTTTATATGACATAGTTGTTTTCTTGTCGATTCAAAATATTCTTTCAAGGGTTTTATGATGTATAAATATATGTATAAAGTGAATTATTAATTATATGTTACTTTACAATTATTGATGATGACGTCAATGCCTGATACAACTTCTAGTATGGGTGAACTTCATATAGCTTATACAATGGGTGAGGCTAATGCATCTTATAAAATGGGTGAGCATGATATTCATCTCTAATGAATTGGGTAATTTGTGATATCATTGAAAGAAATAAAGAGAGTCCAAAATGGGGTTGTTTCTCCCATTTATTTTTATATAGTGAATTTATTTTTGACACCATTTTTATAATGGTTATCAATATAGTACTATATGTTGTCTTTAAGGGATTATTTTTTATTGCTATGTGTTTAAAATATTTTAATTGATAAAATTTTTCATATATTTCTTGTAAATATAAATTATTTTATACAGTAAAATATCATTTTGTTAAATATACACTTGTTATGGGATTTCATTTTATTTTCTCGAATAATGATTTTGATTATTTTATGCCCACTATAAAATGTTTTAGTAACATCCTATGCTTTTAACATTATTTTTTCATATGGATTAATGATACATAAGATATATTTATACAATATTATAAAATATATATATTGAATCAATTTTATATAAATAATCAATACATTAAAGTGAAACATTAATTATGACTACAATATTATACTGTTATTGTTGACTAGTTACACAATCATCTAATTTTGTAAAATATATTCAATAACAACACATAATATTTTAAACATTAGTACTCTAATGAATAATAATCTTTGTAAAAATATTCTTCATATCCAATGTAATGGAACCATATAAAAGGGTGATCTAGTATTCATTGTATGTGAAAATAAGGTCGATGTTGAAGAATAACATGTACATTATTGTATATGAACATGATCACGACTTTTAAAAAACCTATCATGCGTATAAATTATCCCCATAAAAATTGATTGTACACTGATTGGAAGATCATAATATATGAATAATAGTTTTTTAAAATAACATACACCTAGATATGATAACATTGGAATTATAAAAAAAATATCTAGAATAAACATATGATAATTAAATATTATGTGAATTATAACTACCAAAAAATACATAACATGTTATGTTTCAAAAAATATCCCATGTTCCTGCTTTAGGATATGATATATTGTTGTGTACTATATTTATTTGGGATAAAATGACCTCCATTGTAACCTGTTATTTTGGTATTGGGATAGTCTCCCATATACCATGATTTTTTGGGCTTAGGATGAACTCTGATTCAACCTTTAGGCACATATAACATTAATCATTACATAATACATTGGACATTGATATAGTACCCACACATCACATAATGAAATTCACACATATGTGTTCTAAAATATCTAAAAAATTCATCATATCATAAACCAAAAAAATAAATATGCTTCATAATCATTTCGCCATATCATAAAATTTAGAAATGTTATAGGTTTCATAGACATTTCATTATTTTTTTCATAGCATAACCAATGAAAAGGAGATGGATTCATAAGAGATCTAATTTGGTAATGCCTTACGAATATAATCTAGTTTTATAAATATCATCAAATCATAATTATAAACCATTTATAAAATAATAAAAATTGTATACTTGGATTATATCCCTAATAAACTATAAGTAAACTCAAAATATTAAATCTAATACGGGAAATGGTTTTGAAAAAAAACATTTCCAATTTAATTAGTAAAATATCCTTTCATTAAAAATAACATTAAAAAAAATACATTTAATAATCTGTCTAGTATCCATTTGAGTAATAAAATTAAATAAATATGAAATATTCTCCAATGAAAATAATTTTCATGACATTTGTAAATTTGTTTCATGCAACATGCATAAAAAATAGTTATTCCATGGATAAATTTTAAAAACAAAAACATGAATCAATTAAAGAAGACATGAATATTCCACTCAAAAGAAATTTATAATATGTAATACATGGTTTAAAATATATTTAATATTTATTTTTATTATTTCTTTAAAAAAAATTAAAACATTTATAAAAATTCTTTTGGAAGAAGATGAGTTTTTGACTGTAGAGTAAAATAATAACTCTTTTTCCAAAATGAATTATTTGAAACTATTGAGTGAATAAATAGTGTGAAAATATGGTAAAATATAATAACCAACAATAACATGAGGAGAAGAAATTTCATGAGTTTCATGATAGTTATACCCTAATATTATGTCATTAGATGTATGACCATGAGAAATAATGATAAGCAGTGAGATTATATCATATAATCATTACCACATAGGTAACATTAATTCGCAATCCCATGAAATATGAACAATAAAATAAAAATAAAGTTTCATTACAAAAAATAAATTTAACAAATTATATTAAAATAAGGATTAATATAATGATATTTTAAATGCATAACAAGAATATCGGAGATGGAAAATTCGGACAAAGATCCATTACCGCTTTAGCATCCTTTAAAACATAATCCAGGTGAATGTGATATACTAAAATGGAAATTTATTTACCAATAATTTTTTTTATATTAAATATAATTAAATTAAATTAATTTATATACACCAAATATAATGATCATGTTGTGAATATGGAATTTATCTCACTAAAGTACCTTGTGAGTTGGAAATCCCATACAACTTCTATAATATTTTTAATCACAATCCACATAGAAGAATAAAAAAATGACACACTTAATATCATGAAAATTTTATGATTCCTGATATAACATGAAATTTTCTCAATATATACAACTCATAATTGATTTTTTTTAATTTTCATATATCTCTCAAAATTAAAAGAGAAAACGGAAATCACATACCTTAGGTGTCAACTTTTTCATACACGTTAAAACCACATGTTAAACAAATACAAGGTCCAATTTTTTTATAAAACTATAAATATATTTATGAAATAATCTATTATTTAATTATAACTAATTTTTTTGTTTTCATGAACAATTCCATGATTAATTATTATTACTAATAATAAACAATTTGTTTTCAAATAGGTTTTGATTTGATTTGTCGATAATATAACATTGAGCATACTTACCTCAATTACAGGATGATGAAAATGATATTATTACCATTTTTATACAATAATTATAATATTCTTACATTTTTATGTAATTAGGTTTTGAGAAATGAAGTCTAATACGATCTTGTAGATGGTAGACTATTTGTACGCATAATTCACATTTTAATGATTAAACTATAATTATATAAAAGATGTAGGTTGTATTTTCTCATTATATAATCATAATAATGATATAAATATAGTTTTATTTATTTAAATATATTTATACCTAATATCCAAGTGGTTTCCCGACAAAAAGATAGATTCAAATCACTTTATTGAGGTATTAGTCAACACATCCTCAAACCACATCATCAACTTTATTTGAGATAAAATGTATGAATTAAAATGATCTATTAACATTTAATAATGAACCATATTTAATTAATATAATTATTATTTAAATTATATCACAAATATTTGATTATTTTATACTTATAATTGACTATATAAACCGTAAATGTGAAAATGGATGATGTGGCTTTCTGATGTGGTAATTTGCCTTACTTATGAGCAACGTTATCATACCCCCTACAGAATAGAAGGGAAAAAATTTAATTTGATATGATTAATTAATAGGTTTAATTATTCTATAAATAATATATATATTTATATGTTTCACCCTTCATCATACCCATCCATGAGAGGTTTTAATGAAAAAATTAATTATAAATGTCTATGAGGAGATAATTCGCCGTACACATGAACGATGATTTCCTAACTGATTTTATGGATGTGGATATATTTTTATTCCATTTAATTTAAACAAAAATATATAATTATTTAAAATATAATTATTTTATTACGTCACCATGTATTAATAATAATTTATGATGGTGTATGAAGAAATAAAATAAAAACTCCCATTGGATAACATTAAATCTTCTCTGAGTATCCTATTTTGGATTTCAAAAAAAGCCTTAGTAGAGTGAATTTAATACTATAATAATAATAATATTTCAATATTATTGATTTTTGGAAATTATTTGGGTAGAAATTGGTCGATAATTTTTTATGGTTTTAATAATTAATATGAGTGTGTGGTCTTTAATAAGTGAGGTTAGTGGAACAATTTCATTTTCTAAGAATAAAGAGTTATACCAAATTTTTTGACATGAAATTTTTTCTATAATAGAGTGTTATCAAGTCATATAAAATATATATAGGATATATTTTAATAATATATATTTTTTAATGTTTCTAGGTTATTTTATGTATTATATTTTTTTGTTTACGTACCAGTAAACTCATCATTGACTTAATTGTAGTCATTTCATTTTATGGTTTTCACATTTCTAGTTTGTTAAAATTTAATTGATTTTATTATAATATATACATAATCATGATTACCAATGTGGATTATATTTTTATTCAATTCCATATATATATATGTTTCAAATTATATAATAAAAATTATTCCCAAAAAACGTGATGATAAATTGTGTTTTTAAAGAGAAAATGGTTAAAAGTATATGACATGTTTATATAAAAATTCAATATAAAAATTATTTGAATGAAATAAATTGTATTAATAGATATATTATTGATCAAATAATAATTAAAATATAAATTTAAAAACACATATCTTTATAAATAATTTTTAAAAATGGTTTTTAATTAAAAATCATTATTTACCTATAATTATCAAAATATAAATGTTTTTATAAAATCCCAAAATTTTTTGCCTATGATATATTATAAATTCTATATAAAAATTTTCAATTTATTATTTCAATAAAATAATATATATTTTTAAAAATTTCAATTTATATAAGTTTGAAAAATGTAAACAAATAAATTTCGAGAAAAATACATTTTCTGGTCATCAAACGGAATTTACAGAAAATTCATATCTTGAAATCACATTATATTAATGTTCCAAGATTTTTTTGTTATATACTATTTACATTTTAATAAATTCATTAACCAATGGTAACTTATTTATCTAATCTCGATAAACATTTTGGGGAGCATAATAATAATATTTTCTTTGAAAAAAATCCCTTTATTATAAAATCGAATAATTTTTCATTTCTAATTAATTGTTCATCAAAAAAATAATAATAGATAAATTTTTCAAAGGTATTTTTTAAAAACGTTGTAATGTTATTAATACCAATAATTCCAATAGATTTTTGAGAAAAATAATGATAAATATTAATTTCCAATAGAATGTCATGTTCTATGTGTGGTGATCGTTTCCCTTGGCGGTGATGGTCTCTGATCAGGTCCCTCCTCCCTTCATCAGGGGGAATATTCATTTCCCATTAATGATTGTTTGTTAATACCCTTCTCAAACCCCTATTTTCGGCTCTCATTATTGAAAATCGCTATATCCCCCCCAAGTCTATGAGCTCTTTGATGGGCTTCCGTAGCTCGGGATCGTGGAACAAGAGTTCACGGATGCTTCCTTTTTATTGAACCGGAATTTGATTGCACTCTTCAACAATGATGTCTATATTTGGACCTTTTTAATAGTTTCATCTTTAATCGATGGAATCTACATGAGCATATCAATGTTGGAATCATTAACCCAAGGCACATTTTAATTTGCTTTGCATTAGAAGAAGACATGATACTAGAATGGGATTCCACTCAAAGATCTTGCGATGGCTTCTGATTTTTTTCTCATTTGATGGGAATATGACTATCAAATGAAGTGGATTTATATAAAAACATAAATATGGGAATGATTTCCAGAACTTCTACTACCATTTTAGAATCATTTTTTCATTCATATCAATGGGAAATTTGTTGGTTGTTACCTTTTCATGAATAGTATAAATTTGGCTATTTGTCATCATGTTTTACCAAGAATTTGAATTGAAGTGGATTTATATAGACCTATGGTTAAATATTTATTCTTTATTGTGATTTAGAAGTTTACATATAAGAATATTTTTTTTTAATATTATATTGATTACTTCTCTCGGTGATTAAAAATCAGGCTTTAGAATGGAATGCACTAAGGTAGATGGGTGGTTTCGCAGGTGGTTATGGATGTATAGGTCTAGGTGGCCGTGAATACTGAATAGTGAAAGTAGGACTTGGTCACTGGGAAGTTGAAAATTTCTTGTTTAGTTAGCGCAAATGCAATACAAGGAATCCCATCAAAAATAGTGGAGTAATTCTAGAACCCAATTTTTGATAAGGTGTTTGATATGCTGAAATGTGATCTTAGGGTGCTCAATATATGATAAATGGTGGCCACTATATAGCAAGCTGTTAAACCGACATTTATAAATTAATAAGTGAGGGATGGTCACCTATGTAAGTGTAGGCAGGTGGTTCAATTGAAGAAATTGGCGAGTGAGTAAGGATATCACCTAGGATGAATCCAAATACTAAGAAGCTGATGCCCAATATTTTTCTTTGTATGTCTTTTTAGGGATTAGTGAATGATGAATTGGCTCTGGAATTAGATCAGGTTGTACCATTTAATGATCATGTTTATTCTGTTGTGCTTTTGAGTTATTGGGTTTCTTCTTTTAATGATCCAGAATTGGTTCATGAGAAGTTATCTCATGTAAGGAATGGATCTACAATTAATGAGGGTGGAAATATGCATAATGATTTCTCTTATCATTATCTTTTAATCAGAGAAGGTGAAATAAAGAAATGGATGCATGATTTTCATGACTTTGTGTAAAACTATCATTGTTTATCCATGATTGATTCTAAAAGTAAATTTCAGTAAGAACAGGGAGTTAATGATTGATACCAAGAGGTACATATCCCTAGAAACTAGAAGGGAATCTATGATAGAGACAAGAAAAATGTTAGTGGTATTTTAAGACCCTCCAATGTTGTCATTATTCAGAGTGGGAAAAATAATTTTTTCAGGAATGATACATTTATGACTGCTCCACCATGAAAAAGGCTGAGGAAAGACTATTCCATTTTACTAATGAAAATGTCTTCCAGGTATTCTATCAGGATGTAAGAAAGGGTAGTCTCTACTTTGAATATAAGTACAGAAAATTCGTCGGAGTTTTTATCTTAGGATAAGTCGAATCGTAGAAGGTAGTATGCAATGATTTTGATGCACTAGAAAGCTCATATTGGGAATCAACTACTGGAGATGAAGAAATCGATCATGGATATGGTGATAGGTATGATTTTTGTGATCTGCAATTGAATTTTCTATAATTTGATACATTCTTTTTGTACTTTTATTTTATTTTAATAAATGTTCAGGGTCTTTCCTCTAACTAAACATTTCTAGTACAATAAAATCTAAGAGTACTATTCAGTGTAATCAAAAATATCAAAAATATTAAATTTATTTTTAATTAAAATTTAATAATATATTGGGATGTCACATTCTACCCCCATAAGATGAATTCCCCCCTTGAATATTATATCATTCATTAAAGCTTTAACATTTGCAAGTTCCTTCATAGAAACCCACATCCTTAAAAGGGATCATATAATATCTTATACAAAAAGGGAAGCGGATTTGATAAATTCAGCTGGAATAACACATACTAGGTTTCCAAATAAGTTAACATATGTTGAACAAAATAAATAAATATGTAAGATAACTGTAAATAATTATTTATAGTAATATATATCATTGATTAGAATAAATTGGGTTATCCATAAATGGTTAACAACCACAATAACATAAAACAAAGATCCATAAAAAAGTTCATTCATGTCATTATATTGATGATAAAAGGATAATATTTTATTTCATGATCATTTTCCTAATAATGGGGAATTCATTATTCAATGTAGTATGAAAACATATAAAAGTGTACTTAGTTGATATATTTCAATGTCATTGAATAATTATAATCAATTTTCTATTGATCAATTTCCACTTAAGCTCTTGCGTTATGTGTTGAATTTTTCAGATATGAAACACTAAATACTGGCCATTATTGAATTATAAATAAGTCCTTCTATCAATAGTAGAAAAACACATAACATATGTCTTCTCATTAGCAAATTTCATTATACGGTGAACTAATATACTAATATGTAAAATCACTTACAAATATCATCTAAAAAAATTGCATAAATGGTTATCCATTTAAACCTTAAAAAAATATAAAACTATAATGAATCCCACTAAATTTCTCGAATAGGAATTATCATTTTTCCCTCATATAACATTATGTTTGTCTTGATTGTCACATACCAACATGTTAATGCCTTACACATTTACATTCATCATTCAAGGTAATAACCATAATAACCCTTAAATTTTAATGAATACATTCATAAATCCTCACTACATAAAATAAATCACATATTATGGAATATATTCAAAAAATAAAAAATTGATGTAAAATACATAAATGATATCTTAAACCACATTTTCTACAAATAAATAATCAGCACCAAGGTCTCAATAATAACCTAATTATATTATTCATATTTATCATCTATTTATCCAATATAGACCCCATATCATAAAACACATTAATATATTAAGGGTTACCTTACCCAAATCACTTTCCATAAAAGATGTCATTTAAATTAAATATAATTTTTTATGGAATAATCACAATTCCACATTTTTTCAATTTATTAATGAAAAAATATATTGAATGATGATTATATATTACATTATTCAAATGAAAAAACTATTAAATTACAATACATAAGTACAACATTACTTCCACCTCATCATTAATCATTTAACTAGGATTCATAATCTTTTGTATTATATGTCATTCCATTCAGATTTCATTCATAATCTCTTCATCAAACAATAGAAAAACCATTACTCAGAAATTGTCTCTAATTATCATTATTATAATTCCTCTTAGGACATTGATTTTCTTTTTTCCCATACTTTAAACATTTAATATCTTTAATTATATATTATAAAATAGGGTGACCATAAATCCCATCCATATAATTTACACATATTTTTAATTTTAATTTTATGAAATGTTCTTCATGTAAATATTTTTTCACACCCAAAACATTTTCTCATTCCATTGAGATATTCCCATGGGTTTTCATCCCACATTCATGATGATTATAAAACGGAGTCTTTATTACTCCATGTAATTCACTATCAAAACCCTTGCTTAAATACAACCATATAATTTTTTGGTGAATATAAGAGTTGGCTAATGTAAATGTTGTTAATCATGTTCCATGATAACGGATTTGGCATAATAATAATATCCTTCACTATAGTAATGATCCTATTTTGAATCTCATTATGAATCTATCTATCACATTAAATGGTATCCATGTTTTTTCTTATTCCATACATTGACATAAAAAAAATATAATAATTAAGGAAACACTTATCATATAGGTAAATTATACAATCATAAAAAATCGCTTATTTGTTATATAATTCATAACTCATTCTTTATAATCTATAACCTCTTAGGATAACAATATTTCATTTTTAGTTTTCATTTATTAATTCCATTATAAAGGTTTATAAATAGATTATTAATTCACAAAGAATATAAACTAGTAGTGTTAATGTTGGATTGATGTAAGGTCTATTATTGTTAACTACGTGGTAATAATGTCCATATAAATATAGTGTTTTTGGGAATTATTACCCCAATGCTTCATTGTAATAGAGACATATCCAAATGTACTATAAAAATAGGGATGTAATTTTTTTTATAAACCAAATTATCTATCCTTGACCAATTTTTTGGGAATTTCAAAATAAATATTCTCATCCATAGATTAATCAGTAAAGGTATATGAAGATATATCTATAGAATAATTTAAGTAGTTCTCTATGACGTTTTCTCATCACAGTTTCTATAGGTTAACTAAACCTTTTGTTCGACATTACCTATATCGACCTAGGATTTTCATATATTGATATTAATTTTTTAAAAAGAAAAATCACTACAATAGACTATAAAATTCCTAAAGACTGTAATTGTTTGTTTTCATGGGAGTGTACATACATTATCTTTTTATTTGATAAATAATATACAACATCTCCCATAATGATCTTACCACTTTGTATTCTTTTCAAACATTTAAATTTTCAATCCTTTATTCACGACATGGAGTATTGGGAAATAAGGGAATGTGATCTTTAATGATCATAAATAAAACCCATGGGAGGTTTGTAAGCATAACATGGACATTGATGTGTGAGAACAAGATCATAACTATTCATAACCATACCATTTCTTTCAAATATAGTACGATTGATTTATAGAATAAATTTTGGATGTTCATAAGACTGTATACAAAATTAAATCAAAGATCCTGGACATTATGTGAATTACATTAGAATAATACATCAATATTTATTTTACCCATAATAATAGAAAATCTCACATAATATCTAATAATGATGAAAATCAAAACATTTTAGACTTGGGATAATAATTATTGGACCTTGTTCATTCCTGGGATAACCACTTGTGTACCCTCTTGTTTTGGTCTTGGTCAACCTCATGTATAACCTCCTACATCAAGAATGGAATAAAAACCCATGTAACCATTGAACTGATGCAACATTAATCATAGTCTATTGAATTGAATGAAGATATAGGTCACACCCATCATTTAATGAGAAGAAAATATTTTTGGTCCACAAGATACGATGATATTAAATATATCATAACTCATTAAATGATTTATTTTTACAAAAAAAAATTCATAATATCATAATTTATTGAAAAGAGACATGATTCATAATCATTTAGGAATTAAATAATTTAATTACACATGAATATAGAGGTCTATAATAAGAGTTGTATCATGTTGTAAACCATGACTGTGGATCAATTTTTATAATTATCACATAATTGTCAAAATTAACCATTAAGAGACTAAATAATAATTTAACCCTATGATATTATCCATAAACAATAGTATGTAATCTAAAATGATTTAATATTATACTGAGAAATATTTTAAATGTAATATCCCAATGAATGTTTTTTTTTGAGAAAAATATCCTTTCAATGATAATCACATTTTAAAACTATAATTTATACAATATTCTCAAAATAATTTTTTTAGTACTTATGAAAAATAATAAAAGAATAAAAAACATAATAATTCTTGTATCATAAGATAATTCTCTTCCAGTAAATTATATTAGATGAAAAACTATTTTCACATGTTCAGGAAAATCCAAACATGAAATGTTTGGAAAATGATATCAATACTCGATTTAGAAAAATATAAAAAAAAATAAAGATCAATAATTTCAGTAATATATAATTTTATGAATTTTAGAAAAACTGAAATCATTATTAAAAAATTAATTTTCCAAGAAAAAGTGATTTCAACTAAAGAGAAAAAAATATGAATATTCATGAAAACATTATTCAATTAGTCAATGTAAATTAATACTGTAAAATGAATGGAAAATATTTATTCTCATGAAATAAATATAATATACCAATTTATGTGAGTATCATGATATATATATATATATATCATAATAATTCATTATTTGAAGCATAAAGAAGAGAAACTATGATAATTATTCATATTACAAAATAAAAACCATATAACATTGGATACATTGAATTTTATGACCCATGAAAGAATAAAATCAATTGAAACATAGAATATCATTATAATAAATTAATTCATGATATCACATGTAAATGGGGCTATATAATAATAAATTATACTTTCAAAAACTATTATAAATTTTTTTAGAAATGAATTTTTTTATACTCATTGAGATGGTAGTTCTTATCCACAGATAAGTAATGCTTCCATTTTATACAATTATTATTGAAATTTAGTATGAATTATTTAATCATTGTAGAATAACAATTATATCAAAATAAGTATTTTATTTAATTAAATGTAAATATAAATATCATTTATCTGGAATATTTATAAAAATATTGATGTACATTGCATTGTGATATATCTTTCCCCCATGTAAATGAATGACCTTCTAATCATTAAGTGCGTCAAAAGTATTGACATGTAGTGATTCATTATCTTTTCTGAAATATAAATATGTCATGAGTATAATATTTTTTCCAATTATATCACATATATCGATTAAATTTACACTTATTTTATGCGAGATAAGGTGTTATTGAAAAAATAATCTCATCACTTTGTGAGGCGGTAGTGTAATATAAAAATGAGAAAAATTATCGAATCCCATATGAAATGGGATACGAAATATTAATATATGATAAAATAAATCCAATAATATTATAGTATTTTAAATATCATATATATGTTTTTTATCTTTTTCATAACAGTAACATCCCTTTTTTGGATAAATTTAAATTTTCCAATGGAATTTAAAACTTTTCATTGCTTCATGATGTGTTTTGAATATCATTGTTCAGATTGACGTTATAAGGGTTTTAACATCCATAAAATATAGTTTATATACATATTTTATGTTTTTCTAGAAGTTATTAGGGTTTTGGAAAATATATGTGGAATAATATATATATAGGATGGTGAAAATAGACTTTTGATTATTACACATCATTTAATACATTTAAATAACACATAAATTTTTCAAAGGGTGTAGCTGAGTGGTTTAATGATATGAATTTTTAAGGGATTTCCCAAAAGAATAATTGGAATGTATTTTTACACTTATATGACCATTTACATGACATGTAATAATTACACTACCTACAATATGTTGTATGACGTTAAAAATTGGGGAAATGAGAGCTCGACCATTCATTTAATCACACATAGGAAGACACCTTCTCAACAACGCACCATCCCTTCTCATAGGGACATTTGTATCTCCTATACCTAGTGAACTATTCAATTGTTTTCTATCAAAATTGGAGCCTCATTCTATATTTTGTATTCTTATGTCCCCCTTCTATCATTTATATATCCCTCTTTGGCATTATTTTGGATTGAGCTAATTCTCCTTAATTTCGGGGATTTTTTTCAACATCATCAATTCCCATGGAACTAGATCATAAAAAATGTTTATATTGGATGAGTAGGCATCCGTAAAAATGATTTAGTTATTATATAGGTTTTCCCTAAAATACATGTTGATTTATAGATTATGTTATTGATCCACATGCATGTATTTATATGGGAAAAATTTAAAATATAACATTAAATATATAGAACGTACTTCATGGTTTAATTATTTATTATTCATTAAAATTGAAATTTAAGAGGATTTTTCTCCTCAACTCAAAAAAATATTAATGGGATGTATGAATTGTATACCATTTCCAAGGATTTTTCGATGTGATGAAATCATTCTCATTGGGAGTTTTTGTAATAATCATGATTATACTTCCTTATTTAAGATTTTTACAACCTTTAATGTGTGTTGGATTAACTTTAATATAATAAAATGTAATATTATAACAAATTATATGGTTTTTTCCTTTATCCTTAATATAATCAAATCCTACATTGAGGTGAAATGTATTTATTAAAAAAATGGGCTATTAAATATGAGATGAGGAAGATAGTGATTGTAATTCATAGGATAGTAGACATTACATTTATTAGATAAATTATTAAATTGATTGTCTATCCTGGTAGAAATAAATAACAATTTTCATTTTCTATTTATAAGACTTCATTTGAATATTAACTAATATAGTAAAATTAATTTTGTACTCCCTAAGAGATACATGGATTCATTTTTATAGAACACCTAGGATGAGATTAGAAGTTTCGAGAGTCAATATTTACACATTGGGAGATACGTTGTTTCTTTTTTACAGAATTCTTTAAAAGTGATCATATGCTGTAATAAACTAAATGTATACCTAATGTGATTATTGGGTTCATCATTACAATATTATAGGGATGGGTTTAGTGGGGTACACCTTATAGGCCTTAAATACTTCTTGGATTTTCGTGTATTAATTACATTAGTGAGATTATATGATATTTGAGAGGTACACTAGTGTAATACCATATACATTATTGATGAGATGATATTCAATTCCATGAAAATAGGAACACTACATCCCTTATGTACTATACTCGGGATAAACATAGTATTTTATGCCATTATACATTATCTGTAGTGATTTATAGGATATATCTTAACATATCTCCTCAGAAACTATCATACAGTGATGTCTAATTAATTAGATCAATGTGTGGTAAATGTGATTCATCATTACTTGATTTCAATATATGGACCCTAGAATCATTTTTATAATGAATCATGATGACACATATTTACTTATCTATGATATTCTTGTTCTTGGTATTTAAGGTTGCATACCAAATCAAAATAACATGTTTGGTTATAGTATATTATTGTATTCATACCCTATGATCATCCCTGATATGTCTCCCTTTTAAAATTTCACTAAATTATATATATACATATGTATATTATAGTTATATAGGTTGAACCCTGTTTAGGGATAGTATGTCTAATTTAAAAGAAGGTATGCTGTTCAATTTTCCAGGAGAAAACATTTCCTGATATGATTATATTTTATTATTTGTTTATATATTTCTTACTAAGATATAGATAAAAAATTTATATTTATTATTAATATAATTGATACTTTTAGATGCCATTTTTTTCCAAATGTGTTTATATGACACCATATTCAGAACAATATTGCATTTGAGTACAATAACATATATCATTGGATGATGTATTAGAAACCATGGATTGTTCCTCCATGCTTATAAATATGATTTAAGTTCAATGGATGGAGCCACAGACTTATATTATCATATATATAGCCCTTGGGGTATTTTTCATTTATTATTTCTAGTGTTGTATTGTTTTTCCTAATAATTGTTTATTGAATAAGAATATGTATCTACATATGTACATTCCCTAATGATTGAATATATAGAGTTTCCTATTTCATATTATTTTATAATTCATTGATTTATTATTTTTTTATATTTCATTATTTTACATTCCTTATATTACATTATTTTTAAGATTATCACACTATGATATTATAATAATGATTGTATTTTCACTTTTCCACACCATCATAAGATCATTACATAATGTTGGAAGTGTTTGGCATATGTGGATAAATGCATGAGGCCAAGTAGTGGCAGGCTCTGGGAACCATCGTAGATGATCCGTGGCTAGTAGGATACAATGTTGTATCAAAAGGGGTTCTTTTCCTTTGATTTTCAATTTGGTGTCTCTATATAAGATATTCTAAAATTGGTGGTTCCTAGTAAATTGTAATGTCCTAGAATTATTATCACACATGTGGGGATTGGTGTACTATTTCTCTTCATTTATTTATTATTTTACCGTATGAACCTTGTTCCCAATGTAAAAAATAAGTATCATTGCATGCATCATTATACCAACATGGTGATTCAAATTCCATATATATTCACTACAATATTGATAAATTTGTTGATGGTTCCTTACTAATTACATATAATTCCCAACAACATACCATGTTCATGTGGTCAATTAGTATAATTTTCCATTATTTTCCACAATTATATCTTTTCCAATTTATAAGATTTAAATTGTTTCATGGGATATAAGAAAAGGTTATAAATGTAATATATGACTGATTATTAAATAATATACATAATTTCAATTGTGGTTATACATTATATATTGATAGTGGTACAATAGATAACTCGTCATGAAATGTTTGAGAAATAATTCATTGGATTAATTGGATGAAGAATAATGTGTTTGATTAAATAAGAGTCATTTTTCAATCTATAACATGTAGGTGAACATTTTCAATTGTAAAATAGTTACCCATATAATTAAACAATCATATATGAGATTTATATTCCTTGAAACAATTGAAAATATATAATCTATTGAATATTGATTTTAATATGAATCTGTTACCTTTACAAAGGCTCATAACACTATTAATTGGTCACGAAAACATATATGACTAAATTTATAATTTCACAATTATCCTAATGTAGGTCTTTAGAGGGATGATATATATAAGATAAAACCAGTATACATGTTTTAAAATCACATGAATTCCAAATTTTCAAGTATAATTTTGTTGAACCTAGATTTGATTAATTGGATCTTCATTGTTCTATATTATATTTCAATATGTTTGAGTATTTCACCCTATGGGGGTATGTTTATGTTATACAGTGATTGTTATATTATGCGAATTTAGGAACATATATGGGTTCACATATAGACGTATGGTGGAATCTTACTTGAACATTCCCTTATTAATTAATAATAATCATATTATCTAGTTTTCAGCCATACTTATATAACACATCATTCCATTAATATCCCTTGTACAACCTAAATGTTAATTTACACAAAATAATATAAGTAGGAATTTTCTTTATCAAAATCTCTTTTTTTTAAAATATAGATTAGTAAATGATGATTATAATGGTTGATGAATCATTAATTTATTATTTATGTTAATGTTTCATATGAATACGTAATGATATAAATGATGTTTAATTTAACATTGGTGTGAGCCTTATGTGGTCTCTAAATAAAACATCAAAAAAATTTCCTTATGAAGCATACTTAATAAATTTTAACTGATCCATTAAATTCCTTAGAGAAAAATGTGAATTAAAGCTTCTACTTAAATGAAGTCATAAGTGGTGTTGTTATTTTTGAACCTTCTATGAAAGGATATTTTAGATTCGATCCTATTTTAATCAGTGAAATGAAAATTTATCATTACCTATAGCCCATATCTATAATATATTTTTTAAAAAAAATTATATGATGTAGAGTCTAGATTCCAATTTTAGTATGACCTCATTATAGGATCAATGAATCATGTTTCTGAAAGGGGATGACATAGGGTTGGAATATCCCTTAGAACATGTAAACCATGATAAATGTGTGTGAACCATTTTAGATATGAGGTTCCACTCAGAGGATGGTTTCCTAGAGTGGGAATCAAAGGTTTAAAACAACACCCTTGTCTTGATGGGTGGTCATTTGATATATTTTATCTTTTTCCGAAGGAGTGAATATTACATAATGCATCATTTTAGTGGGTTATCCATTATTAGTTTATGTTCTTCTACATAGTAGGTCAAGTGAAATTTCTCATTATTCATGTTCAGGTTTTGATGAATCAAATGGTAATTAGCCTATGATAGAGACCTATTTGATAGAACTATACTAAAATTATTCTTTTATAGGAAATTAGATAATGTTATTTATAATGTGGATAATAATGCGGATAATATCAAGCATGCGTTTTTTTATATTTTGAAATATTTAGGTAGAAAGGGTTGCTACATATTATACCCTAAGAAATGAAAAATAGTGCAAGAAATCGTATGAGTTTGATGGTCATTGTTTAATCCTCATGTTGTTTATGAGTGTTCTCATGTCAGATATAGGGTAGGGAGGATTTTTTAACCATTTTGGTGTTATAATATTATTGGGGAATGAATATTTGAAAATGATTAGGGGTAGTGATAGTTCTATATGTGTTGGTTTGGGTTTACACCAGATGTTATAGCACATCTGAATGTAATTTTTTATTAGTGACATGCCTACTTCTAATGTTAAATATAATATAAAGAACATTTAATCATATTTTTTTCTTCTATTTTTTTCATTACCTATGGGTCAATACTGGTTAGCCATTGCTAGGATGCACTGTTTGTGGCCAGGGGAGCGGGTGTTATGTGGAGTGTTTCATTTCACAGTAACATAGAACTATGCCACTCGTAATTTGGGGAAAATTGTGTTAACCCGTATTATAATTTCAATAAATGTGTAGGCAGTGAAGTGGTACATGAAAACTTATAAATGGTATATTCTGTATTTTAATGCACATGACTATGGTATGTTTTAAATAATGTTCATCCTTGAAAGGTATTATTTTGATGATATGGATGGATGTGTATAAAACACATGGAAATACCACTAGTGGTGCAAATAATTTTTGGTTATTCATGAATGATAATGTTATTTTTCAAGAGAAAATGGAATCATGGTAAGGGGATGATGATGTATTAGTAGTTACAATAGAGTTTTTCCAATGAGAATATATGAGATATGGTTTTACTATTCCTCTTTATGTAAAGGTGTTATGTTCCATCCTATCCCATACTGATCACTTTTTCATAGATGTAAATATAGTGTATTTGGTCTTATGTAAATATTTTGATACCCACTTAGTGAACCCTATTTTTAGATATGACCATCTCCCTTATCATGACATCAACCATGGTGAACCAAAGAAGCATATATTTTATGTTGAAATAAATGTTTAAATCCCCTATTGATCGACAATTAGACGACATTAATATTTAGTTCTAAAGTGTAGCTATTAATAGAGGTATGATTATTCTCTAGAGACACTAATGTTCCCTCATAAGAAATCATTGAATGGACTTGTGGACATCATCTGGTTATTTGACTTGATTATCATTGAGACCATTCGATATTTTTGATTTGAGGACATATTGATTATGTACCAACATCTAACATGTAAATGTCAATGTATGGAATATCATGGATGATATAATTGGAGTTTAATTGGATATTATGATATTACATCAGTTTTATTCAAATTATCAGTTGATTATAAACTAATAGGTGCATATCCAGTGATACTTGATAAGTTATGTACCTATGTTTGTGCAATGGAATGAAAACATAAATGATTAATTGGAAAACATACATCATCGAAATCTAGATACTATATTCGGTGAGAATTATAAACGAATGACCATGTTAGGTTGACAAACATAGATCTTTATAATGTTTTTTCCCCAGATAATAATATTGGGAACGTTCAGGAAACAAAGCTGGTAGTGTTGTGGATCGATTTTTTTTATTCTCTATGTGAATTCAATATGTTACCTCATAAATCATTTTTGACGATGAAATGATTTCAATTACTGATAAACCATGAGTTTTCAAGAAAATAATTTCTTAATCATTCTAAATCACATCAATATAGAATGAAATGTGTGATTAAAATGAGAATAATTGTTGGTGGAGTTAATGGAACTCTATTGGATTTCATGTTTAGTTAATTTTATTGGTGGGGTGTACAATGAATAAAAATTGGTCATTGCATGTTGGTACAAGCGGTGGGATGTAACATTGCATGTTGTATTAAAGAGATGATGATGTAATGAATTCATAAGTTATATTTTCTTGGGAATGATACATCATGATGTTTCAATTTGGGTTTATGATTATGGGATAGAGTTTATTAGTATATATAAAATGTTATTAGAATTTTTTGTTGTAGTTTAATTACGTAATGGAAGCATAATAATACCATTAAAACAAGACTTCATGACCATATATGTTAGAATGTTGTTTTTGTTGATCCTGAAGGGTTCTCAGGGAGTGACGATCTAATAAGGTGAGTTTGTAACATCCATTGTTTTTAACTTGGATGAATTTTTAAAAATGAATTTACAATTATACATTAGTGGTTGGGTAATATAGTATTTTTGAAATATGATTGATGTTATATGGTTGTAAAATACCATAAATAGTGTTTTTGGATGTGGTTTATGTTTTGGTAGAAGTCATGAGTGTTTGGAAAAAAATTAGAGGAATAAAAGGAATAATGGATACTAAAAATAGCTTATGCGAGATTTAAATGTTGTGTATAACATTTATATGTTGTGTAATGTTATCATGGGTTAGGTCTAAGGGTTTCATTATCTAAATGCATTTGATATTACCCTAAGGAATGTGCAACATTTATTTGATACATGTCAAGAACATACTACCTAATATGTAACAATTACCGACCATGAAACATGCAGGAATGATTTTTCAAAATGTGGAAATATGGGCTCAAACCCAAATTTCTTCTTGCAATTGAGGGAACTGACATAGAAGAACATATTACCCTCTCATAGGGAAATCTGGTTCTACTATATATGATGTATGATTTTAGTTTGTTATTTCTCAATGGAATACTCTCAGTATGTTCTAAAATCCACTTTCTCCCTTTCGTTGTTGAGGTCAACATTTTTTTTATCTTAGTACAACCGGATTCACTAATTTATTAGTGTGATTTTTATTTATATGGTTTATCTTGAACATAAAAAAACTAAATAATTATAAGTGATTAATGAATCATATTAAGAATGAGTTATGTTGTCTATCCATCTTCTCTAAACATTGTGTTGACTAATATATCACACCACTATGTTTTGTGCAAGTATTTCATTGTGAATATAATTAAATATGAAATTAAATATGTGGAATATAATTCTCATTTTAATTAGTTATTTTTATTTAAAATTTAACCATTGAAGGATGATCTCCTCGACTCGAACCATCCCCATGAGATGTCTCTCTTATATGGCATGGCCTACAAATTTTCTAGGTTATTAAATCACCCTCACTTGGGGTTGATTTAATACATTGGAAAATGATCCCTTATTTATTATTTTTTTACATTTGAGGTGAGCTATATTAAATATAATGAAATCTGTTTTCAAATTATATGAAATATATATTTTCATTTGTTTCCCCATTATAAAATAAAACACCCATTCAAGTGCATTATATTATCCTAAAAATGGGAATGTAAATACGATATAATGATGATGATTAATGGAATGATTAAGTATAAAAACCATAGTATTATAAACATAATTAATAATGAAAATATCCAATATGTATAACTGAATTATGATATAGAATGTTTATAAAATTGGACTATTCTATTTTTGATCTAAAATGATTAACTGAATTTTGTATGCCTTGAGAGATACATGGGTTCTTATTAATGGAATTCCCATTATGGGATTAGAGTCTTATACAGACTATGTCTAAGCCTTTAGTTTTACATGGGTCTCTTTTTTAAATAATTCATTTTACGGTGTCATATTATATTAAAGGGTAAATGTACTATCTATGTGGTATATATGACTCTCTTTAAAAGGTAGAATGAATAGTATTAGTTGGATATACGTAATACTCCTTCCCTCATACATGGATTTACATGTAGGGAATCATAGAATGGCTCATCGGATGTTGGAGATTATTATACCAATTAGTGATGCTAGGTCCCTTAGATTCTTACCATGGATGGGCATAGTGGCATACATTGTTGTACCATGCCACAAGTGATACATGGTCCCCTCTATGGTTTACCTGGGAAATAAAAAGTGTGATATAGCTTTATACCATTATAATAGTGATACCCTGGATTCCCATTTATGGATCTCCTTGGTTGAATTTTTTTTCATATGGTTATTCGTAGTCCTCATGGTGTGATACTTGAGATTTTTCTTTAAGGATAGCCCTAGATGGTTTTATAATTCCTAATTATTAAAAACCTTAATTCCTATTGTTTAATAATCTATGATATGTTATATTACCATATTTAAGGTTGAGTCTAGAATTATAGTGAACAATATTTGGTTTACTCCTTGTTTTTATTATTCCACTATGATGGGACAAGTATTGATACTAGGTGAATATTACCATTAATAATATATATACATATATATATAATCTATATAGGTTAGACCTAATTCATTTGATATTCTATATTATGTCATAGTAGTTTTTTTTCAAGTGTCCTTGAGAAATTAGATATAATTTTTTTTGATTTTTTTACTACTTTTCATTACTATTATAACACAACGAGAATTTTTGAAATATATTTTTTGAATTAATTTAATCGTTTTGATATTTTTATTAGACACAATCCTGAATTTAGCCATTTGTAAGATGAAAACCACTATGTCGTACTTCCATTATGTGAAACAAATATTCGATATTGTACTGCATGGAACTCGTAGATTTTTATGTGGTATAAAAAATATATTATTGTGTCATCTAACACACAAAACATGGTTCTTTTGATAGTTAGCATTAAACACATTAACTAGTTTTACCAAAAAATGAAAAATATTTATTTTTTTATTAAATATAATTATATATAACATAAACATTAAATTAGTGGTTACAATTAGTAATGAATAACTTATGAGGGTATAAGGATTATATTATGAATTTAATGGAATGTAATTAAATAAAAGTGAAAAAACTATATCAATTTATTATAAAGGAAGAAATTATATTTTTATGTCCCTAAATAATTTTTTCCTAAAATAATTAATGTAATTACAATTAGTGATTGATATTATCAAAATATATATGTTATATATTCTATAAAAATTGACATCAATCATATATAATTTCTATGAATAAGACAAGTAAAAAAAAATTGTACACATAAAACCCAACATTTTTAAAATGTGTATTTTTAATAACTTTAAATGGAGAACTCATTTTAAAAATAATTTTTGAATAATTCTGAATTATATATTACAAATTTATCTTATTCTTTTAATGTGGGATATCAAAATTTACTTCAGATGAATTTTTTAATATTTTTCTGACCTATTTCATGTTTTTTTTCAATATTGTAATATACAAAATTTTAATCAAAACAGAAATTTCATAGATATAATTTATAGTGATAATATAATATTTAAAATTTTATTAGATCAAATTATATTTTTTTAAAAACATTATTTCATTCTATTTATTATATTAATTTTAAATTAATTAATTCTAATTATGTATTTATAATTGGAAATTTTCTATTACATATTTTTTATTATGGGGTTCATATTTATTAATTATATCCCTTTAATATTTGGGTAATAAGAATAACAAAATTAAATTTTTTATTAATATGTGTTATGGGAAAATTGAGAAATTAATTGTAAAATTACTATTATAAATATATGGAACTACCCTATAATATACACATATATTACCATATGATGTTAATTCAAACCAAAACAAAAAAGGTATGAAATTGAATAATATAATGATTAATTTTTCATAAAAATAAAATAGATATTATTAAAAATCAATGGGATTGAAAAAAAATTTAAACTCAAACATTCAATAAGTATAATATTTTAAATAGGTGTTAAATGGAAGATATGTTTGACACTATATATAATTATTTAATATAACATTATTATTTACATCATTTAATTTAATTTTTGTATTTTGACTGAAGAAATAATTATTATAAATAATTACATTTTGTTGATATAGGAATTGTGAAATAAATGAAAAAAATCTATCAAATGACATTTTAAATATTAAAAGAAAATAATTTTAAATAATTAAGGTGCTGCATTAATTTTCACGTATAATATATTATATTAAATATGTCTTAAATAAATATTTTGTATTAGATATTTCTATATGTATTATCTTAATGGAAATGTAATGAAGAGTGCCCAAATTTACACTTCAAATATTTTATGACAATAATATAATATTATTTTAAATAAAAATAATAAAATATTAAATATAGACAATGTAGATAATGTATGGTCTAATATATCATAAATTTTACATTAATGTAAAAATTAAATCCTTATAATTAAAATATAATACCCATTTAATATTAAAAATCATGTTATCATAATTAAATTTAAAATATGTTAACTATGTGTTAATAAAAAAGGTATGGATTAAAAATACACCCAAAATCTGAAAAATTTAATTTTATTATGATATAAAATCCTATATCATGTGAACTTCGAATGAATGGGTGTTTAGAGGTAATTTTATTGATATTTATTTTCTTATACACTAATCCTCAACTTAATTGCAATTGATCCCCTAGAATCTCTTAAAAATAGGCACATCTTCCACCGTCTCATTTAACCACATTTATTCGTATAGATCTACCAAATTTTTCCAAAAACACATCTACACTTCATTATTCTGATTTTAGGGGTGTGTTTCTTCCGGAAGGAAAAATTATATAGTTATTGACATGATATATAAATGAGTCTTTCAAAATAATGCTTAATAACTCTAACCAATCACTCTATTTTTTTACACTTTTATATCTCCTCAGAATATATGATATATATATATCATAAAATAATAACTTCATATTCATCAAAAAAATTCAAAAATTATTATGATGACCTAAAAACCATTATACAACCCTTTTCCCATCGAACAAGAAGTGAACACACCACTTTTGTGTACATACAACTTCACAGCTTCACGTAGTGCTACAATTCGGTTTCCATCACCGTAATTTATTATTTATAATTATGTTGTGTTTAATATTTAAATATATTATTAATGATGTTATTATAATTATTTTAATATTATATTATAAATGTCTTTTTTTTATATAATCTTTTGGAAAATCATAATGTTTCTCATGTGTCCGTATGGCATATCATCTCCACATTGTGATTTGATTCGTTTTTCATCTATATTTCACATTGATGTTAATAAGGATAAATTTTGTGAATATCTAAGAAATATTTAAAATATAATATTTATTATGGAATTATAATATATAATATATACTTTTTTTTCAATTAATATGATATGAAAATGAAAACAACATGCATCCATACATATGGCTTACAATTTAGATGACAGTGTATTCCATTTCATGAATCAATATTTTATATTAAATAATATTGTTACTATATATACATATGATAAATATCTCATGATTTATATTTGGAAATAATTATATCATGATCTATGTATTGGGATCCTGAATAATAAGTCAAAACACATATGATAATTAATGTGCTTATTACCCGAAACGATTCTTTAACTTGTATAATCCAATAACTGGGTAACATAAATTTACAATTGAATCATTAATGTTATGATATATGATAATATTTTTCAATAATATATTTATAATAATTTAATATTTATTATATATATGGTCTAGGAGAGTATGGAGGGTGTCGAGACAAAAGAGAAGGGAATTTGATCTCACTTTGTGTTCTCATGAGGTACATTCTTTATTAAAAACTCACTTCACTTATGTGGTTTATTTATAAGAATATGACATTTAATATCATTAATTTAAATAATTTAATGTTCTCAAAGACTTTTATTTATGTTATTATTTCACTGGTTTAATGATTCTAATGTTACTCATGTAGTAATGGATTTATTTATCACTTATATTTCTATGGGAAACAAGCCTTATACACTAACTATTTATTCTATATGGTGAATATATTTACAATTTATATATATTATATGTATTATCAATATTTTTAGTGTATTTAAATATCTCTATAATTATATTTAATTCATGGGACATTAAATTCTATATATTAATATTTTAGGAGTACTTTTATTACAATATCTTCAGTATTTTTGATCATTTATTTTCATGTATCAGTTTATAAATATTATTCATCACAACCATTATTTTAAAATGTATTAAAAAATTTATTTATTATTCTCCAATGTGTTTTTAATTTCAATTTACCGATTTTTTACTTTTACAACAGGGTTTGAAATGATAATTTTTTCATTAATGAGTTACTTTTGGACATTTCCGGCAAAATTATGGATGTAATGTTTTTTATATTATAGTACATGAAAATAATTTTATACTATCATTATTAAATAATTATTATAGTTTTTCAATTATAATATTATAGGTATATTTAATAATACAATGTTTTCTTTAAAATAATTTTTCATTTTACGATGTGAAAATGATTTCATATAAGAAATGAAATTTGTATCAAGAACTGTTTTCATGAAATACCTCAAAATTATATACCATTGAAGATAACATTAGATAACATTTTATATTTTTTAATTGTACTATTATTCATTTAAAATATTCATATTCATTTAAATAGTAGTATATGTTAATTATGTAATTATATTTATAAAACCAATTTAAAATCCTTGGGCTATGTTATGATTTATTGATTCTTATGAAACCTATTTTTTTGTTGGAGTATATTACTAAATAGGGGTAAATTTTGTATCTATAAAAATTATGTTAAATTTTTTTTCTGTGAAAATTTCACCCAATTAAAAATATTACCAAGTCAGTTTATAGTGAATATATACATGTACTAGATGATCAATTAATTTCTCAGATGATTTGTTAGTTCATAGTTATACCAATATGATGATTAATATATCTTTTCAAACTGACCAACTGGTTCAACACGGATATAAAAACATTTTAATCTAACTATAACAAAAAATATCACTAAAAGGAAAAGGTACATAAGATATAAACCATAGGTTAACTCTTAATGTTAGACATAGTACTCTCTACATGGTGATCACCTGCCCCCAACCAATTTATATTAATAAACAGTTTGATCCACACCCTGGATTGTGGTTGACAATAGCACACAAGGATGTCCAAGTCAAACATGACCTCTACGAATGTTATACATTCGAAAAACAAAAAAAGGTCACACATGACCTCTGCCACTATTCAACGTGGGATTCAAAGTGAAAAAAGAGAGTGAATTTGATGATATCAAGAATACTCCAGTTATTAATAGGAGATTTTGTATGTGTTAAAATAGACAAAAACACTGGTCAAATGTTGTATGAAAATAAACACAAATTAGCTAAGATGAAAATAAAGGTTTTGAAATATCTGTGTGTTCTGTAGTGAAGCTCTGAACTCTTTTAAGGTAGTGTAAATGATGTTTGAGTCCTCTTTTGGAATTGGATCCAAAACCAAGTATCATATCCTATAGGTTCTAGATTCTAGATGTGAGATTTTGATATCCTTGTTTGAATGGTCTTT
This sequence comes from Viscum album, assembly GCA_963277665.1. Classification (NCBI taxonomy): domain Eukaryota; kingdom Viridiplantae; phylum Streptophyta; class Magnoliopsida; order Santalales; family Viscaceae; genus Viscum; species Viscum album. The sequence continues at coordinate 60,917,488 of OY728164.1, read as the reverse complement.
AGTGCAACTCGGTAGGTTTTTACTGCCTTGTTATTCTCCCCATATTCTCTCGATTTGAGTTCATTGGAATTGGAAAGAAGAATTTGAATGTTGCATGATTTTTCAATTATTATGTACTATCTTCTCTACATCATATTCCTCATATCTCTTTTTTTCAACCAAATAAATGATTCTGTGTGTAATAATTTTATTCATTGATGTCGAACAGACATGACGAATTCTGCATATACAAGTACCACGTAATATCTACTGATATCCAAACAGACAACATTAAATAATATGAGAAACATAAATTTTTATAAATATGACAGTTTGAAATAAATTTAAATAAATTATATCTATACAGTGTTTATGATTATCATTGAGTCAAAATTATTGTTGACAAATTTTTTTTGGTCATTCACCATCAGTATTTCCATGTCGATTTTTAGCATCAGTGACTTCGTGTATCAGTGAGTCATTTGATCAATCAGTCAATTTGGGAATCAGTGAGTCATCACTAGTTACTCATTTTTAACCATCGGTGTGTCACCCATAGGTGAGTTGTCCATCGGCGATTCATTCATTAGTGTCTCATCCAACGGTGAGTCCACCACTGACGACTCCATCTGAACAATTTGTGCGATGGACTCTGATAAACCTATAAAGTGTTATTCATACATAGATAACAACTAGATTAAGTCACATACATAAATACATGTAAATATACAATTTTAAACTTAGTGTAACAGAAATACTCAATGTTTATTGATTTGTTGAAATGTATTATACATTATGACATAATTGATTCACATAATCAATATATATTAACTTGATTAACATAATATATGAATTATTAGAATATTAGATTGGAAATATTTGTGATAATAAAAACTACAATTTCACAGTGGGTCCAAAAATTTCCCCCTTTTTGATAACCACAAATCAAGGAATAAAAAAATTTTTAATGATAGTAATTACCTAACATAACATAGTGAAGTGAATGTGAATTTTTAATATGGTTATGGCTTTCCATTGAATATCCCCCTCAATTCTGTAACTGATTTAATATATATAGAAATGTATTTCTCTTATAGAAGTTCGTATCATATGTGAGAATGATATATATATATATATATGTATGTATCATATTGAGTACATTCCATGTTTCATATGTTACACCTTAGATTATAAAGTCATGAAAATAAATTTCTAAGCCTTTTGGCATTATTTGAAAGGTGAAATAAAAGATAAATACTAAGGAGAAATAACACAAAAAATATGAGAAAAATAGTGAAGACAAAAGGATTTTAATTATGGTTAAAAAATTAATATCCTCAATATAAAAATACAATGTACAAAGCCATATCAAATAAAAAATCCAAAAGTAAGGCATTTTATTTTGAGTTGAATTTCTTTTGTATAAATTGTTAAGAGTAGATGAAGAAGGTTTTGGTGTGGTTGTGGGAAAATCTGGACAAATAGTAACACTTGTTAAGGAAGCACTTATAGGAACATTGGCTGCAAAAGTGGGTATTATTTATTATAGAGCTCGACTATATGGTTGCTAAAAATCAGCCTTAGTGACATTGTCACTAGGCACATGCTGTGCTATTGGGTCAACTCTAGGAGGTTCAAATCCCGACTCTTCTTTCCCGAGGATTAGGTACAATCTCAGCATTATCTTATTTTTCTACATGTCCTTAAGAAAAATATTATATATCGAGGAACTGGTTCAATCATAACATGAGGTTATGCATGCACTCCATCCACATCTGTTTCATCTGGAACTTCCTCAACTAAATGTATATGTTCAATATGATCCTCAACCCCTCATTCAGGGCCACCATTGAAAATTTCATTTGTATCCCTAATAATACCTTGGTCTTCATCATTAAGATGGCCATGCCATTCCTCTTCATCGTAAAATCTATCATCATAATGTTATATAGGATCAGCTTCACCATGTCCATGAGCTAGATGCACTGATTCCTCATTTGATCTTCCCACAAATTGTTCACCCACATTTAATGAGTCACTGACATTATCATCATATATACCTCAACATCATTGTTATCATAATTATCATTATCTGATTATTGTACATAACCTTCTAATCCAGAGAACTATATCTCCTTCTCAACCACGTCACCTTACCATCATTCTCTAGACGGTAGTTCCATAGGTGGGCTAGCTAGTCCATAAGAAATGTCCATTGGGCTCTCACCTATATCTGGATTACTCCTATCAGGAATAGGTGGTCTTTCTTCCCTTTGTATCTCATCCTCAACGTTCTCATCTGAATAAACTACTTTCTCTCTTGGTTTATGTCATGGATCAGTATGATCCATTGGTCTGATAGGATTGTCAATAGGATTGTAATTCTCAAATAATTTGTCTGCATATCCTACCCAACATTTCTTCAAAGGGTTCCAGAAAATCTTCATTCTCATTCAAATTTCATTGTGATGGTTGAATCCACTGAGAGCATTGATCTGCTCATTTCAAACTTCTACAGAACCCAACATCATCATTATTATTGAAAGCATTCACTGGTAGTTCAAACAAGTATCTATTGTAGAGGGTTTAATCATATCATAATTGTGTACAATCAAGTACCTACATAGGTTCAACTTTATCCCATTTATCAAATGATAAATTGAGAATACATCTTGATATTTCACATAAACAATGTCTCCCTTACTTGGGAATATTTTAATTTGAATGAACATAATGAGAAATACTGCTTCTCCATGCAACTCAGTGGAAATAGCTCTCCTTGATTCATCATTTCTAGTAAATTTATTTAAATTTTCCTCATATGAAAATAAATCTGTTGTTGGAGGAATGATACCCTGGTAGTTAACATAGATTCCCTCATGTGGAATCTCCAAACATTCATCCCATTTATTGGAGGATAAATTAATCTATTTTCCCTTCACTAATAACAGAATACGTACATCATCATATATTTCAATATATATCTTTATTTTGTTGTATAATTAATGTACCAACTGTGGATAAAAACCTATCATTATTTCAAAACCATCTAATCCAACCTTGATATTACAACACTCCCTGCAAGATCAACTTTCCTGACAAGGGATATTTCAATGATACTTACTAATTAGTTGTAAAAAAATACATTCCAATCATATAAATGGATTACCACTAAAATCAACTTTCTGATACTTTGATGATGGATATTTACTCACTACCTTCATCATGCACTTCTACCTAGCCATTTTAAAATATTGGGTTCAATGGCAGTCAAAAGATTATGGGTAGAGAGGTAATGTTTCAAAGGGTGGAAGGTTCAAAAGGTTGTAAGGGAGTTTAAATGTCTATGTTGATTCAATTTACATTATCATTCAAATATTTTAAATCGTAAAAACATAAAATTGAATATTTGTGAAAATAAAACAAAACAATGTTGTTTCACTAAAACTGATAATATTAGATAAATGTATTTATAGTCATCAATTTATCACGAATAATATTAAACTATCGACTTCATGTAATTGATTTCAACTGATCAGATTGACAGATCTATTTCACCTAATTAGTTTGACAGATTGGTTTTAGTTGATTGGTTTCATATATTGGTTTCAAAGGATTTGTTAGAATGCTCAGTTTCACCAAAACACAGAATTCCACAAAGGGAAAATTGATGGATTGAATTTTGAGATTTATCATTCATAGTTCATGTCTGATGTAGTTTATTCTCTCACACTTTACGTGTTTGGTGAATATGTCTGCAAGTTGACGCACAGTCCCAAAAAAAAGATTTATATCACCATTTTGATAGTGATCTCTGAAAAAGTGATGTCTAACATCAATGTGTTTTGTACTAGAATGATAAATTGTAATTTAAGAAATATTAATAGCGATTGTATTGTCAATGTTTATAGAGATATGTCTGATTTGAAATCAACAGTCTAATAAATTTTATTTCATCCACAATATTTTTTCACAACAACTGCAAGCAGCAATGTAATCAGTCTCAGCAGTTGATAATGCAACCAAACATTACTTTTTTTACTAGACCATGATATTTGATACCTTCCCAAAACTGACATATTCCATATGTACTATTTCTATCAAAAATAAATCCACCAATGTCATATTAAGGATAATATACCAAATCAAAATGTTTTCCACTAGGGTAGAATAATCATAATTTAGCTATATATGTGAGGTATTTAAAAACTCTTATAATCACATTTAAATGTGACTCATTTAGATTTCCTTGATATCTTCAACACATACACACACTGAACATAATATCTAGCCTACTAGAGGTTATGTAAAACTAACTCTCAATCATTACTCTCTATGTAATTTGATCAATGAATTATCAATTTTCATAATGATCTAACATACAAGTAGAACTCATAGGGGTTTCACTACTATTAATTCTACCAAAAAAAATCATTAAAAAAGATCATTTGTGTTCTTACATAGATTTATAATAATACCTTCTTTGTTTTGAAATATTTGAAATCGATGAAAATATTTATTTTCAACCATCAAAATCATTTCCAAATATCTTTTCATCATTTTTGAAAAGTCATTACATAACGTATTTTATATGATCCGATGATAAAATCAACTAAATATATTGTATCTATTGAAACCTCTTTTTAAATTCTTTTTACAATCAATGTAGGATCAGAAACTCTTTTTGTAAAACCTTTAGAAATAATAATGTTTCTTAGTCTTTAATATCAAGCCCTTTAAACTTGTTTCAAGCCATATAAGGATTTAGATAATTTGTAAACATGATATAGAATATAAGGATTTGTAAATCCGTGGGTTGTTCAAAAAATAAATCCACAATTATATAACCATTTAATTATGCACTTTTGATATCCATTTTATAAATTTTCAATTTCATGTGGGACGCATTCAAACGTATGATTCTACAGGCTTCAATCTTTGATACTGGTGAAAAATTATATTCATAATCATTTCAATGTTTTGGATTAAAACATTGGGAAACCAAACTTGTTTTATTTATAATTATATTTCCAGCTTCATCCAATTTATTTATAAACACCCACATGGTTCTGATGGTCAATGTATCTTTTGGTCTATAAAAAACATCCTGAAATTATTCCATTCCAACTGATTAATTTCTTCTTGCTTTACCATAACAAAAAATTAATCATTTATTTCATAATTTATATCATTATTTATATTTTTAGGTTTAGGTTGTGACAAGAATACTTTATGTTCAACCCAATTTCTCATCGAAGCTCTAGTTTGTGTTCCTCTATCTAAATATCCATTAACATTATCTAATGGATGGTTTTTAAGTGTCGTTGTTAGTTTAGTAAAATTAACACTAGTTATTTCATGTTCATCATTCTTATTTGGTTCATTATGGATAAATTATAGAGACCTTATAGATTTGTTTGATTCCATGGATACCATTGTTGGTTTATTTGAGGTTTTTGAATTAATTTCAAGATTAGACAGATCCTCTTCAAGATTTTATAGTATGGTTTAGGGATCATGTGGATCTATTTCATCATAAATTACATGTACAAATTTTTCCGTAGATTTTGTTTTCTTATTAAAGATATTATAAGATTTACTTGATCTTAAATGTTCAAGGAATATTCCTTTATCACATTTCGATGAAAACTTATCCAAATTGTCACTAGTGTTTAGTATATAAAGTTTTCAACCAAATAGGATAAAATAATTAATCATGTGTTTCCTAATATTCCACAACCTAATTTTTTTTCATGTGGATATTTTTAATTGTGGATATATTTATTAATTAAAATGTTGTATTAACTACTTCAGCCCAAAAATAAATTTTCAGTCATATTTATTGGTCATATTTCTTAAAATTCATTGTAGGGTTATATTTATTCTTTCTACTTTACCATTCTATGGAGGTTTCCAAGGGGAAGAGAAGTTATGAATATAGCCATTTTTTTGTGAAAATGGAATCAATGTCTTGATTTTCCAACTCACAACCATGGTCACATCTTTATGGTTTAATTTCAAATCCACTATTATTTTCTACAGTCCATACATAATTGTTAATAAGTGATCATGCTTCACTTTTTAATGCTTGGAAATATGTCCATGTATACCTTGAAAACCCATCTACAAGAACATAAAAATTGTGCATCCCATTGATACATGAAACTATAGATGGTCCAAACATGACAATGTGAACCAAATTGAGATTTTGTGATGTTTTTACTTCTTTCTATAGTTTGTAATATATGTTATGTTGCATTCATTTTTTGACAAGTATTGCACTGTTTATTGTATGAAAAATCTAATTTTTCCAATTCATTAACTATTCCTTTTATGGTAAATATCTTAATGTACTGTATATTGTAATGTCCTAGTCTCATTTTCCAAATACATGATTTAATATGAAAGACACATATACAAGAAAAATTATTTGATACAATTGTGTCAATATTTAGTGCCCATACATTATCATTTATCAGAGCAGTAAATACTATGCCATTATTGTCCTAAAAAACATGGCATGAATAATTATTAAATTTTACATCAAATATATCATCACATAGTTGAAATATTCTAAACTATATATACTTCAATCCATCAACATGAAGTACATTGAAATTGAAATTGAGTTAGGGATACCAATCTGGACAATGCTGATGATTTTTCGTTTACTATTTTCACCATATGTGATATGTCTACCATCAATTTTGATTGGAATTTTGATGATTGATTAGTCCCCTGTCATGTTTCTTGAACACCCATTTCCCTGCTAACACACATTTCTGTTGTAAATCATTAGGCAGTTTACCTAAAAAATAGTTTATCCAAGAAATGATATTGGTACCCATATTTTTCAGGGTCCACAAACATTAGTAAAAAAATATATTTTAACCCACACAAGACTTTTGGCTTTCTTATAGGTAGTATATAGAATATTTAAAAAATAAAATCTATTGTGTCCAGAAGAACTGGATTCAATAATAGAATTTTTAGAACTAGAATATGCAGTAAATATATGGTTTTTGAAGAAAGAATCAGATTTTCAAGTGTTGGTCATAAAATGTGTTTTTGATAAGTTTTTGTCCTATTTGATATCCATTTCTAGAATTGTACTTTAGAAGCTCTCAGTTTTACAAGCATTAGAGTAAGTGTGTTTTTTCAATTGGTAAAAATTTCATGATCCATATTTAATTTCTCATTATACATTTTTACCTCATGGTTTTTCTTGAGCAGTTTAGCATTATTTTTCTTCCTATATTGTAAGTTCAAATTTAACAGTTACAGTAATAGAAAGTTGTTTCATTAAATATTTATATTTATCATTTATCACATTACATGTTTCTCCTGAATGTTATAGTATTAACATAATTAATTTTTTGTTATATTGTCATATTCATATTTGTGTTCATAATAATAAGTATTTTGGGATGGTGAATCTAAGGTCACCTCAGAAATGTTTTCCATAAAACACATATTTGACATGTCATCTTTCTCATCATGATAAGAAGATGATTCACTAAAGCTATCTTCAGAGGAACTACAGGCGGCCTTCATGTATTTATTATTTTTTCATATCCTCTTTCTCAATCTTATTTTTTTATTTTAACATTGGATAGATAGCTTTGACATGAACATTCCTTTTCTCTTCTTAGCAAACAATATCTTCAGATATTTCCTTTCTCTTCCAATCATTTTTCTAATTTCACATATTTTTATATTTTCCATTATAATTGGTCATAATTATAACCATTTTTTACTATAATATTTTCCAAACCTCTTGTCCAACTAGGACATTTCCTCATCATTTTCATAAGATTATTCTTCACTACATGTGTTATCTACAGAAGCTTGAACGTTCTCTTTTTCTTTTCTTTAAAATGTGGTAGTATTGAAGGCTATAGATTTCCTTTTTCATTAATCCTTTCATTGATTTAATTTATTACCTCTTCATATATAACTAATTTATTAATTATATCCTTAACTGGAATTTTATCAATGTTGCATGATTCACTAATATTTACATATGCCCGACACCATCTCTCTAGTATGCATCACAGAATCCTAATGATATATTCCTTTGTAATAAAAACTCTTCCTAAAGAAAGCATACTATTTAATATTTAATTGAATATGAGATACATATTTGAAAAAAATTCATTAGTATTCTTCCTAAAATTATCAAATATATTATTTTATGAATTTAATCTTTTTTCCTTCATATTTGTTGTTAGTTAATGAGAAGCATACATAGTGTCACAAATCTTATGTGTAGTTTTACAAGATGAAATGTGATCAAAATATTCATCTCCTAGAGCACAATATAAAGAATTCATTGATTTATATTTATTGAAAAATGCAGTATTGTTATGTTCAAACTTTTTATTTCTATAAGTTTAAGGAAATGCCTATTTACTTTCAATAGCAGTCCAGATTTCAAAACCCATGCTTTCCAGATGAATTTTCATTTTATGATTCCACTGAGTATAGTTTGTTCCCTTAAAATTGTATTCCATTAGTAGAAACTAATTTTATTATATTTTTCATTATATAATGTATTAAATGATTTCAAAGCTATTATAATTTAGAAATAACCTAAATTATAAAGACCATTGAAATACAACTACAATCACGTTTGAAAATGTTTTGAAAACACTATGAAAGCAGAATTTTTTTTAAAATCCATTAATACCATATTTTTGTAAGAGTAGATTACTCAATAGGGAGGGGGTGTTAATTGAGTTCTTATAAATATTTCTATTAAAATTTTTTCTTTGAAAATTTCCCACAATTAAAAATTTAATCAAAATTAGTTTGTTGTGAATTTATTAAATTACTGAATATTAAATAAATTTCTCAATTGATTGATTAGTTCCATTATACCAATATGATGATTAATATAACTTTTGAAACTATCCTACCAGTTCAACATAGATATAAATACCTTCTAATGTATCTATCAATGTGAAATTGAAATTTAGGTTAAATATAATAAACACAACGTAAAACTAAAAGGGAACGACACAATAGATATAAAAATTATTAGAATCAAGAAAAAACATATTCATATCCACTTGATTATAACATGAAACAATGTAGTTGAAATTAATAAAATTTTGATCCACACTCAATATCGGGGTTCACTATTGCATATAAGGTTGTCTAGGTTACACTTGACCTCAACCAATTTTATTTGTAGGAAAAAAATTGTCACACATGTCCTCTTCCACCCTTCGATGTGTTATACATAGAGTAAAAAGAGGGTGAGATTTAGGATATCATGTATCCTCAAATTATGAGTTGAGGATAGTGATTGAGTTAAAACACATACATAAGTTGTGCAACGGTTTAAATAACACAATAGAGCTATGATGTAGAGAGTGGTTTAGAAATCATTTTTTGTTTTGAAGTGAAGATCAGGAATCTTCTAATGTAGTTGAAATTATTTTCGAGTCCCTTTCTGGAACTGGCTCAAAAAATAGTGTATCATTTCATTTCTGTCATGTCTTTCAGATGTTAAAATATTTTCTCCTTGTTTGAAAGATGTTCAGTGCAGCTTAGCAGTTTTTTATTACATTCTTGATCTCACAATATGTTCTTGCTTTGAGGTCATGAGAATTGGAAGAATACATCGAATGTTGGAGGATTTTGTAGTTCTTCTGTTCACTCTTCTTTACATAGTATTCTTCTAATCTCTTTTTTTCTATCATTAAAATTATATAGTGTCTAATTATTCGATATTTTGATGTCCAACATGCATGAAGATATCCCCATGTGCATGTACCTCGTAATGTAAACTGATTGTCTTACAGACAACATTAAATAATTTCAAGCAAAGTAATTTTTCGAAATATGGATATTATATTTAAATTTGAATAATTAAATTCAAGAAGATTTTACGAATATCAATGAGTCATAAGCATAAGTGACTTATTTTCATCGGTCTGTCATCATTGGTCTATCAGGATTGATCTATAAAAAATAGTGACTTCTTGTATTGGTGAGTTTTTTGAACTATTTTCATGTCTAGTCCTTGGTGAGTCATCCTTGATCAATTATTCTGAACCATATATGTGTCACCCATCAGTGACTTGTTCATTAGTGACCCGTTCATCGGTGTGTCTTCCGTTGACGACTCATTCATCGGTGACTCGTTCATCGGTGTTTCATGCATCAGTGACTCATTCATCTGGGTGTCATCCGTTGATTACTCATTCTTTGGTGTGTCTTCCATTAGTTATTCCACCAACGGTTACTCCTTTGAACCATCAGTGCTAGGGACTCTAAAAAACATATAATGTGTCTGTCTTACACTGAACACTATCATATTAAGAAACATTCACAAATACATGTAAATATACACATGTAAACATATTTAAGAATAAATATTCATATTTTATTGATTTAATGAAATGTATTATACATCGTGACACAATATATTGAAAAAAATATTTATTAACATGACTAACATGATAAATGAATTTGTAGATTGGCATGATTTTTTATTTTCAAAAACATTATTTCACAATGGGTCTTAAATATTTATTTATAAGGTTTCTGATATGATGCATGTGTTAAGTACTTTTGGAACACATATATAAGGTTTTATTTATCTGATGGTTTGGACCTATAACTCATTCAAAATATATGGGTAAGGAAATATATCTCATGAAATACTTATTGGAATCAAGTAGATGGGCTTGATCCACTATGGAAGATGGAGAAACCTGATCCACTATGGGATAATCGAGAAACATAATCCATTCTTCGATGATTGAAAGACCTGATCTAATATTGTAATATGGGTAATCCCAATCCTTCACCAATAAAGAATTGTGAATGGGGATGGTGGTGTGTCCAACTCAGTAGGTGTAGTCCCAACAATGTTTTCTATTATGTTCTGGCAGTGCACCATGACCTATAGGGAAAGATATTATTATTTTTTAATCTTCCACATATTACATGACTTATAAATATTTTATATCATCAGGGATTATGATTTAAAATCTCTTATAATGTATGAATAATGAATTTTTTAGAATTTTTTCGTTCACCCAATGATATGAACAATGACATGAAGGGTATACTTTTCCAATGAAATTCTCTTATTCGTATACCTTTAAGGATTACTCTATGATTTATGTCTTCAATTTTTACACTTACTGAAAATATGGTCTCACCATTTCTGATATTTCCATTCCCCATGTAATAGAGATCATTTTTATGTAGGACTACTAAAGGGTATGGTCATTATGGGAGAGGTTGAAGATATATAACCTTGTCTAAAAAAGGTGTTGCATGTTTCCTATGTAACTTAACTATTATAGTCCTTAGTCACGTGTTTGTGAAATTTTGATAATATTCATCTAAAAACATGTTATATACCTATAAAAAATCACGGATCATTAAATTTGGTATCATTGTATGGATTATTCAAACTTTGGATACATGAATAAGCAGTATTTAGTTATATCCCAAGAGAATGTAATAAGTATATTCTTGTGGATGTTTGTATGGATAAGTATATTTATAGTTTATAATCCTTGATTATAATAATAATCATTAATAACCGATGAGTAATCCTAATCTATCATAGATCTGTATAATTTATGTAATTTCAATTGAAAATGTTTCTCAAACACTCTTATTAGTTCACCACACACTATGATTTCAAGTTATATTCAATGAATGAAACTTGAAGAAACAATGTTAGATATTTATTCAATAGGGAAGTCAATTATTGTATTTCCTGAGAATCCAAATGATATAGGGTAAGGAGTGGAAAATATTATCACTATACTCACATAAGATATTAATATATAAATACATCCAATTGAGTAGTGGATGGAACAACTTTATATTGAGTCCTTTAAGAGGCATCTTCTACTTTATTTATGTGGGTTTTTTTATCCAATTATTACTGAAAAATTGATCAGTACCACAACAAAGATGTTATCAATATTTTAGTTTTTGTAAAATTAAAAAATTTCTGTGTCATTTTATCATACGAAAGGAGAAGATGATTAGTTGTTTAATATTATTTATTATATAGGGGAACTAAAAGACATATTATATATGGAAAGGGAAGTGTTTAAGGGATGGTTTTCTAGAAATTACATCCATTGTATTCTATGAACAAGTATGTAAAAAAGTACTATGAGCTTAAGAAAAAGGATGATAAATCCATTAATACCTACGTGTAAAAAAATACATGACATGTGAGATATGATTTTAGAATTATAATGTATCATTAATTTATGGTTGATCAATTCTTCAATGGATTAAAACCAAGTCTATTAAGGTTGTTCGAAATTATTGACATCATTATCTAGGAAGAGATCATGCATTGTACTATAAATTTATAATTGAATATTGGATATACATATCAATATTTTTGTTTATTCAAGATAAAAAATATGGTGTTTAATGGAATTTATAAAACCATGTTGAAAATAAGATGTGTGTCTCACTATAGTCAAAATACATAATGTTTCTAGGTGGATACAATCTTATGAGTAATGATAAATTATTCACGTTTGGGATAGAAGTTCATTGGAAAATTGATTATAGATGTGATGGGAAAAAGATATATATTTGTGTGAATAGAGAAAATGGTATGCAGAATGTACCCCCCATACAAAATTTTTTCAAGTGCAAGGATAATAGGAATTATGTAAATGAATGACCAGTCACAATGGTTAATGATGAATATCGATGATAGAATCTTATTAAGAACATGAAAAAAGGGAAATCTCATGCGATAAATATTGGAAATATGAAGTATGACATTGATATAGTGGAATGATTGATTATTTATATAATGTAATTTTGGAATAATTTTGTAGAAGTATATTTATAGTAATATTGAATAATGGAAAATATATTTATCGGTCCACTATTGTTTTTTTCATATGGATTTAAGAAAATATATTGAAGCATATTGGTAACTATGTAATGTGGTTGAGGTAAAACTGTGATATTTTTTGGAAAAAAATTAATAGGGGAAGGATAACATTTATTATGTCTGTGACATTTAGATAACAATATACAGATAATGATATGAAGGATATGATTACCAAAATTGTAGAGCACACAATTATTTTAACTGATTCATGATTTGTGTAAAGTGTTTCTTGATGTGACGAATGAGGTTTATAATTTTTTACCTATGGAAAACATCCAATATTCATTATAAGAATAAAACATGAATGTTTTAATTAATTAATAATGGAAATTTATGTTATTAACATGTTTAAAGAATACTTTATGATGTTATTCAGATGTTTGGAATGTGAAAACCAATAACTAGATCATTATATTTAGGATAATCACTTCAAATTGATATATTTTCCCTCATTAAAATGTCTTGTCCATTCATAATTTTTATGGGATGCAAGGATAACCATTTATGGATGTTTTTCTTTAATAATCGGATAATATTTTAAGATATTAATGTATTATCTTAGCACTTGGGTATTTATGCCTAATGGATTAATTTTGTTATCATTTTTGTTTTTTTAATGATATATAGAAATGAATAATAATATATTTATGCATATAATTATTCTGTAATGATTGAGGAATGAATAATTCATATTCATTACTTGAAATAAGAGAAAAATCTTAATTGAAAAAGGGAAAACAATGGGTGAGGTTGACCTAATGTAAAGAAATAACATATTCATAGGAAAATTCTTTAACTTTAGAATGATGTTTATTGAAATTAAATTTTGTCCTATTATCTTGTTTTTTATATCAATGACCCATTTGAAGCCTCATTGGAATATGAATTTGTGATTTTCAATATTCTAGAAACCATGTTTTATATCATTTTACATCAAAAATTGATTGTTATTTTTCACTTAATTTTTCATAGTTTTGCATTCTAGAATTGTTATGATATGTAGAACCCAATTATTGTGTATATTTGGGAAAGTGATAGGATTCAAACATTATTTTTAAAAAATTATATTTTAGTATTCATTTTTACGATTTGGGTTTCTAAGAAAAGAATATTCAAGAATTAAAAATTTGATAACCAAGATGAATTTTGAGGAAAATATTAATTTTCAGGGTTGTATAATGTGACACCCATAGATTTTTTGAAAAATATTTTTGGAAGTATTTTTAACTTTTTGATATTTTCCATTTTACACAATACTAAATATATCTTATGTTATATGAAAAATTCTATTTTTGGGTTGTGTAATTTGAAGCACCAATTCAGGTTGAGCTACATGAAAAACATAGATTATCATGCGGTATATGAAATATTGTTTGTGACATCTATTACACACAATGTTGTGTTCTATTGATAAATTCCATTACACACAAGACCGAGTTCTACAAAATAATAGTATATTAATATAATATTATTATTTAATATACCAAAATATAACCTAGAAATTAAATTTGATTTTATAAATAGTATTAACTAATATATTAAAATATTATGTATATAATATGAATTCATTGGTTACAAAATAAATAGAAAAAAATGTAACAATTTATTATACAGGAAATAATTTTATTTTTATGATCCCAAAGTCATTTTGTCAAAATAAAATAAAATAAATTATATTATGTAATGATATTAATGAAATATATATGATATAAGTTTAATAAATTATCATTTATATTCATCCAAGATATTTTATAGTCATTTTATATGAACAAACACAATTTTACGCTTAAAACCATTTTCTTCCTAAAAAATGTATGTTTAACACATTTTAATGGAGAACCCTTTTAAAATATATTTTCTTAATCATATAATAGTTATATGAAAACTTAATATTTTTAGATGTGGGATAGAAAAATTACTTAATGGAATTTTTGGTATTTTTCTAATAATTTTCATGTTTGGATGCATACTGAATAATACCGATTTTTAATTCAAAATAAGTTTTTTTTGTACATATAATTTATATTGATTAATTATATTGTTTATTGGATTTAATGAATACATAGATTAAATTTTTATCATTATATTCAATTGGGCCACTTTAATTAATTTCACATTATATTTAGACATAAACAACATTCAATCTTTTGAATGTTTTCACCATAAAAATATGTTTTCTCATTATGTCAATAATATTAATTTGAAGTTAATTCATTTCCGTTAGATTTTTTGAATTTTGAAAAATGGATTAAATATTTGGAATAAGATGTTCTATATTTAGTAATTATGGGCCATCGGGTTTTATACCATTTGTGTAGAAGCATTATAATTTTTTATTACCATGATTATTGGTAAAATGGATGATTAAGTGAAAAAATAATATTATTAATATTTTCAAACTATGATAGAACATACCAAAATTTTATTGAATTATGGAATTATAACAATAATATATAATTTTAAAATTTAATAATTTAATAGACACTTTTCCTTGAAAAAAATGTTATATTTGTCAAAATAAGTGGGAGTGGAAAAATTTCAAAATCTAACTTTTAAAAAGTATAATATTTTTGATATCGAAATTAATTAATGATATGCATAACTATATATATTTTTATGAAATATAAAATTATTATATAAGTCATTTAAATATATTTTTTTTAGTGAAGAGATAATTGTCTATAATAATTAAAAATTGATGATCCAATCATTACGACATTAATGAAAAAATAAATAAAATAATATTATAAATATTAAATGAATATAATTTGGCTTAATAGTTGTTCTGTGTGAATTTTATTGGATAATAAGTCATATTATGGATTTCTTAAATTAATTTTTTAGAAGTGATATTTTTGTATATATGATCCTAATATCAATGTAATTAATATTATAAAAATTATATCAGAATATATGTAATGAAAATAAAATTTTATTAAATAAGATAAAATTAATAGAAAAATAAAAAAATAAAAATATGATATAGTATGGTCTAAAATATCATAAATTTACAATTTATGGATATATTTAATAATTATAAATAAAAATATTAACCAATTAAAATTGTCAAATATGATAACTTAGTAAAATTTAAAATAGTATTACTAAGGTTAATCATAATGATAATGTATATAATTGCACTAAAGCCATTGTAAAATTTATTTTATGATGATTTTACAACATTATCTCATCTTAAATTCGAATTTATATCATTTTGGAGTTATTTTTTATTAATTTTATTATAAATTAATATTTTGAAAATTTTCAAAAGTCCCCCCTAACTCATAGAAGGACACCTTCTCCTCCATCTAATTTCACAAAATTTATTATTCTATATAGACCAACCACTACCATGTTATTTTTTCAAAATAAATATCATTATTCTATAGGTGAATTTATTCTCATGGTAGAAATCTAGAGACCTTTAGAGTGGATTAAAAGGAGCCATTCTAAAGAAGATGTAATCACTCTAACCGATCACATTCGTTTCCTACTCTTCAATAAATCCTATTAATATATGATATATATTCTATAAAATAATAAATTCATAATCCTTAATATTCTTAAAAGTTATTATGATTATTAACACCCTATAATATGTTCCCTTTCCCATCAATGAAGATTTTAATGTATCACTCGTGCATATGAACAGCTTTCTATCTCCATATAGAAATTAAAATCATTTTTAGTCATTATAATTAATGAGTATGAATTAATATGGGTTTAGTTTTTATATATTAAATTTATGAAAAAATATTCATCTTTAAGGATAATTTATTATTTATTTTTTTACCATCTAATATTTAGGGAAATGATAATGTCGCTCCGGTGTTTATATAACATACCATCTCAAAGATGAGATGTGAATAATTTTTCATATATATATTTCACATGTATTTAAATAATGATGAATTTAATTAGTATAATATATGTATATATATATATACAATTATTTTAGAATGATAACATATCATATATAAACTTTCAATTCTTTTAATTTGATAATAAAATGAAAACAATGTTTATGCATATATATGATATACTATCTCCATGAATTGTGTATTCCATTTCACATATCAATATTGTATAATTATTTATTTGACTGATATATATGATATATAAATAATTTTTTGTATTCTCTAAATAATGAAATCATAATCTATGTATATGATATAGAATAAAAAGTCTAAACACGTACAATAATGATAGATGTTATTAGCTGAAACGTTGCTTTAACATTAAACTATTTATAATTGGAGATAATAAAATCATTATCAATTCATATAAGGAATGATATAACTCAATATGGTTATGTAATATATGTGTAATAATGTTATATTTATTATAAAGTAGTTTTTACTAGTTCTATTTTGAGAGGAGACATAAGTTATGTGAATTTAATATAACTTTTTTTATCGGTGAGATATATGCCATATTAACCACTCACATGTTTTGGGTTTCTGTACATACTGACCAATGATAATTATATAGTTAACATTCGTTATTTAGTGATTTAAAAATATTTTATTTATGATATTATTTCATGGGGTTCACCATTATAATTTTTCATAAGTAATAAGTAATATCTGTATCAATTTTATTTCTGTAGGATACATTCCTTACACACTACTTGATTCTTCTACGTGGTGCACATAATTACCAAGAATGTATTTTATGAGTCCTATAAATAATATTATGATATTTTAATATCCCAATAATTTTCTTCCTTTAATGTGGAATACAAATATACGTATTATAATGTGAAGAGTATTTATTTCACAATATCATCAATATATGGGATTGATTCATTTTATGTATATATTGTGGAATATATATCATCAATGTTCATGTTTTCTAAAAAAATTCAATTTTTTTTCAATATTCTCATATTTATTTTTAATTATCTTTTACCATTTTTTTATTTTGAACGTTGTTTTATGGGAATATTTCTTTTTTGTTTTCAAAATGTGTTAATTTGGGATTTTTCCAAAAAACTAGAAAATCAATATTTTTTGACATATATGGAATATATATAATTTCTAATCATTATTCAAATTTAATGATTTCAAATATACATTAAAATATTCTTGGTTTATTTTCAATGAAAGTGTTTTCTTTTAAATTTACGTGGTATTTTAATAAAAGAAAATGATTTCAAGGAATATTGATATTTTCTTAAATAATTGATTTCATGAAATTTCTCAAAAAACATCATATAGGATAATGTTATTTGATGTTATTTTTGTGTTCATATAGATATACATAAATGGAACAATTTTTTTTTTCATTAAATGAATTTTTTATTTTTCTTGTTGAATTATATTTATGATATTAATTTCTATTATATGGTTTATTTTATGATTGATGGTTGATTATTAAACCTATTCTAGTACACAAATCCTTATATGATGAATAATTATTTTTTTACTATTGTAACACATTTATATTGTATTGGGTTTATGAATAGTTTGTGTTATATCTACAGACAATTAATTTGATAGAGATATATAGCTCATGAGTTAATTTATTTGAATTCATGAAATGGTTTTCACCCACTATGAATTATGGGGAATCCTGATCCACTATTGGAAGATAGGGAAACCTTATCTACTAATATTAGTGGTGGAACCGGAAACCCATAAAAGGAATACACTATTAATGGGGATCATTGTGTGTTTGACTCATTATGTGTAGTCCTCATGATGTGACATATTATGTTTTCACAATGTTCCATGACATATAGGGAATCATATTACTTGTTTATAGATCATCCCCAAATTATATGTTTTCTTTTTAGGTTTAGATTTCTTATCTTATAATATTTATTCATTATGAATAATGTCTATTTAATTTTTTATGATCTATTATAAGAATAAATATTTTGATCATTATAGGAATGTTGTAATTTTTATATGTTATACACATATTATTATAAATTTGTATATATGTTACAATTCATGTCTCCATTTTATCCTTAAGAAAGCATCTTATATCACCACTTAATATGTTTCATATTTTATGATTATAAAAAATGGTATTGTGTAGGATTAATAAAGTGGGTTAACTTTATTCTTTATGTTACTGATCATTCACCAAATTTGAAGAATGTGTTCCATCTTACCAAATGCAGTAAAATATTAAGGTCTATTGGTATATGTTTATAATATGAAATGAATATTATATATAAAAATATGTAATATATATATATAAGAAATTATTAATTTGTGATAATATTCTCCTATACTTGTAAAATTGTATATTATACATTTAATGATAGGATACAATGATTCAAAATTTTTTGTGGACTATTAATTCTATATCACACCGTGTATGGTAATTCATTTCACTAGGGTTCCCAAAATAATTTCATTGGTTGCAAAATTAGTACCCATGGATTTTGTTTTCATAAATTTATCTAGGATATATAAGAACATGAAAATTATTGAGATTTGTATTCTTATGAATATGACCTTTGGGGAATTTGTCTTCTTATTTCTTATAATATAGTTTATTTGCATAGGTTAATTAACTCTTACTGATTATGTATCATCATCTGTGCATGCATGAATCATTCTATATTTTGAGTTTCCCATTTCATTTTATTGTATTAGTTTTATTATTATTATTCATATTCTATTTACTTATTAAAAGATACTTCCATATCTGTAGTATAATTATTATACTAATGTACTACTCTTATCATTATTGTATAGTCTCCCCACCAGAACATCATTGGAACCTCACACATAGTCCTTGACCTATAGTGTATGAGGTTGAACATACTGTAAATTCCAAACCAGGTCATCATTATAATGGATCTCTAGATGGATTGTTATAATTTCATTATGTGATTGTTCATAATAGAAAAATTAATGACCTCGTTTCACAAGGTATTAATCCTCCAAACACACGAATGATGATTTTGAACCAGATTTGATAGGAGTTGATATGGATTTAGGTAATAAACATATAATAGTAACATTTTTTGTAAATGTAATAAAATTATGTTACTTTATCATAATGTATATTTAATATAAAATTATGGTTGAAAATAAAAAAAATATATTATTTATTTACATTTCTGCTTTTTCATGTATCCTCATTACGGTTTGACCAAAACACTTATTATGATGTATTTAATACATAAATAAGGATTCTAGGATGATCATATGAATACTTTCAAATAAAATTGTCAGATAATTGCAAACTAAAGGGGTTTGATAGTGTGGAAAGAGAGGTGGAAGTGTGGTTAGTGGAACAAATGATATTTTTTAAATGGAAAAGCCTTCCCCTTGTTTTTGGAATTCCATAAGGCATAAATAATGGATTATTATTAATCCAAAAACATGATAATTCTATACTTGACCACAAAAATATTTTAGGTACGTTTTGAGGTCATTTAACCTTATATTTAATTTTTAACATGTCGATAAACCTATTTTTCTTTCAATCATAGTAGTAAAATTTTTCTTTTTTCTCTATTCATTATAATTATAAAATATGTCGAACATTTTAGATAATATTACAAACTTTTATTCCCAATATGTAATCAGTTTTTTAATATATCATTTATGTAAGAGAAAATATTTAATTTAAAAATTCATTAGACAAACATGATGAGAAATTTTTTTTTCAAGAGAAAATATTCAAATGATGTCTAGTTTTTTTGTAATTCATTTTGAAAATGATTATAGGGATATAAATTTTATTTTTTGATATTTAATAAATTTAATTTTATTTTAAATATAAAATTAAATATAACATAAATTTATAAATAATATACAAGAAATGAAAATTTTAAATTTTAAGTCAATATTTCTCTATATTAGTCAAAATATAAATATTTTATGAAAAATATAAAAACAACTCACTAATATATTTTTGTTGTTATTATTTAAATAATTTTCATTATTTACTGAAATAAAATTTAATAAAATATCATAAATTATTTCAAAATTATGATTTAAAAAATGAGGAAAACCCATTTAATAAATTTAATGTTTTTAAACAGAAAAACTATATTTAATATAATATCTCATTTGTAAAAAAACATAAGATAAATATTAAATTATTTAATATGTTCATAATGTATAAATTTCATAAAATATATTCAAAAAAGGCCGGTTATTAAATTTTTTGAGATAAAACATGTTTTTTTAAAGCAAATTAGATTTTTTCAAAAAAAATTCCTTTTATTTAATTTTTATATTATCATATATATTTACTTTACTACAAAACAATTACATATATATATAAATGTGTTAAAATTTTAATTTCATAATTTAATTAATTACACTCGTTCACCCAATTTCAATGTATATGTGATTACTATAATAATAAAAAATATATTATTAATAGTAAGTCACCATTCCTTTAACATCAATGTTTCATGATGCACAAGATAAACTAAGATTTATTTGTAACATAATCTAAAATCAATGTTTCATAAAATTAATAACATAAATATTTTTATATTTATTCGGAAAAAAATCATAAAATAATTGGGTTTTATATAAGAACATTGAATTTTCGGAGTTCAAGCTCATGATTATTTGTAACAAAAAGAAACATGTATTATTTTAATTATTTTTTAATATGGGAAAAATTATTAATATATAGAAGTGTAAAATTTTTAATAATTGTTTTTTATGTTTTATTCATTTACTAATTATCTAAAACACTAAAATTATAAGGTAATTTTCAAATGAAATAATGTTAATTCTCGTCTAAATAGTATTGTATATGTAATAATTAATCATGGGTCATTATAAGAGTTATTCAGAATATGGATAATTTATTTGTGGATGGGATTTATTTTAACTATATTAAAGTTATTTTTAGAAAATATAAATATGAACCTGATGAATTTGTATATGAGAATAAATAATAGGTCAAAGGAAATTCATGATATTAGAAATTTATATGAAATCTTTGCAAGAGGATTGACCACCCTCAACTTGAAATAGGGCATACCTTATTAATAAATCATACATACTAATATTTTGGAAATATCTCATGTTATTTTATTTTTGAAATACTCTAAAATGTATTATAATATTTATTTATATTAAAAATATACATACACCCTTTAAATTTTTACGTGTAATGAAAAATGTTTTTTTATTTTTTCAATCTAAATTGCTTTTATATAAATATCATATTAAAATACTAAATTTAAAATTTATTAATTATTAATTAGATGACTTTTTGGTAATATGATATAAATATTAGATTGATATCATTTTTTGGAATATTTCTGATTTCAAATTTTTCAGGTAATAATAAAATATACTAACTATTTTGAAAAACCATCTCTTTGATGAATAAATCATAAAAAATAATGTAATGATTGTTTTTATGAATTGTATTATAAATTATATATTTTTTTATGTAAATTGAATAATTTAATAAACAATTTTTTTTATTAAATTGATGTTTAACTTTTGGGAATCATATGATCTATTGTAATCTAAAACAAATTTATTTTCGTATGAAAAAAATTAGTTTCAGGAAATATATATATAATATCAAATATTATAGAATTCATATATTAGAAAAACATTATATTATTAGGTAATAAGATTAATTTTATTTTTGAGAATAATTGTTTGGTTTTTATGATTGATGTTAATGATGATGATAATAATAAAATACATATTTTATTAGAAATATATTATTAGTATTATGTACATTATATATAATAATTTTGTATTATGTAATCCCACAAATTAATTACATAAAAATTTTATACGTATATTGAAATATATTATAAATTAATTTATTAATATGAAATTATATATATGAATGAAGACACAAAATAGAGAAACCCAAATTTTTCTTTAAATTCTATGTATTCGTAAAAGGATATTATTTAACTGTTAATTTCATATGTTTTACTTATAAATTATTTAAAATGGAGGAAAAATGTATGTTCATCGTATCATCATTTCATATAACGGGTTTTTATATGTCTACAAAAACATAAGTTAACTAGACTAAACATTGCTACATTGGTATAATGGAAAAAATGTTAATCTTATTATATATTAGTAAATTACCCCTATTATGTTTAAAATGTCTTTGGGCATAATGTTTTGAAATTTTCTCAAATTACGATCACACACACACACTATTAAATTGAACATTTTGTGTCATTTACCAATGAATACAGTAATGAATTAATTAAAAAGTTAAGGTTATTCACAAAATTTTCCCTTTTTTACATATAATAGGGGATTACATCCATACCTTCAATGATTTAAATTACCATCAAAATATCCATGAAAACCTACAACATATTAACTTCTAATACCTCTCCTAAATTTTATAAATCATATGGTTCCAATATGATACCATTTGTTCTTCAATTCTATGTTTTTCTGAGATATTAAGTTGAAGACGTGAAAAAAGTATTAATTTATCCATATCTTTTGTTCTTAATCGTTACCATCGAAAAAATACGCTAAAAATACTAAAATAATTCCACTAGAACTATGTTTTTTATTAATTTTTGTTATATTGTTTGGAAACCCAAGATTTATTCCTCTCTATCCACATAGAATAACTAAAAGAACATTAATTATTCATTGTGAAAACTACCACCTCCATAAAGTGACATCATCAATTATTCACTACTAGCTCTCTTAGAATTGAATATGAATATAATTTTTAATATAAATTTGACATAATTAATATAATAATTACACTAATGTTGAAAATTATAATGCATCATTTAATCCTCTCAGTATTTGGGAAATGAAAATGTCAATCTTGTATTGTTCGAACTATCAATTTAAGGAAAAAACATTTTTAAATTTTTATATTAATTGAAATTATTAATCCATACCTTCTATAATATATCTAAAAACATTAAAATAAATTAATAACTCCATTAGATGTATATTAAAATTATATTATGTAAAAATAAAATAATTGGTAACCATACTCACCCATTAAATTATTTTTTTCCTGAATGGTCCGTTCTAATAATCTATCAGAGCAGTGATAAAAACATTATCATAGATGAAAATTGGAAGATACCTAACTTTATTTCAATAATTAAATAACAAAATATTTTTTGTATTATAGTTATCTAAATTTTATATTATGAAAATTACATACTATTAAAATATAATTTTCAATTACTAAATTATCAATATAAGTAGACTTAAATTAAATCATGGAAATGAGATAACTAATAAAGTTATTGAATAAGATATGAGAATTAATAATAAATATAAATTATATATTCTATTAGAATAAATTACTAAGGAATTATGATATTTTTTTATGAGAATATCTAAAAATATTTCTATTTTTAATCGTTTTCAAAATAAACAATATAAATCACCACTATAATTGAAAATACACAATAACTAACTAATATACACATATAAGATTATTAGAAATTATTTTCCAAAACACTTCTATATATCAATTTGTTTAAAAAATAGGGAATTAATATATATAATAATAAATATTCAAGGACATTAGAAGATTTTAGGACTAATGTAATCAGTATATTGTCTCAAATTTTATTTTTTAAACGTATTACTCATTATACAATATTATTTCATCTGAATGCTGATTTCACAACCCATTTAATATTTTACATTGTTATCCTATCATCATTAATTTTCCATCTAATTATAAAAGTTATTATAAATCATACCATGGTGATAATGGGATTAGGGGGTTTGATATAGTGTATTCCATGATCATCTACTTGAATAGGATCATCAAATTACAGGGATGAATCCCATGAATGAAAAAAACATATACTGATAAGGCTCTATGCCACTTGATTAAAAGTAATCCAAAACATTATTTTATTTTATTCCACATTTGGAGATGCTTCAATCTATTGTAAATTAAATACATGATTCTATATAT
The DNA here is from genome assembly GCA_963277665.1 of Viscum album. Lineage (NCBI taxonomy): Eukaryota > Viridiplantae > Streptophyta > Magnoliopsida > Santalales > Viscaceae > Viscum > Viscum album. The sequence goes on along the minus strand of OY728164.1, from coordinate 60,892,716 downwards.
ATGATAAGTGATCGACCCAAGGATATTTTAATTGTTATTAAAATGATATTGATAATGATAGAGTCTTTTTCAATTGAGTACAACTAAAGGTTTCGTGCATAGCGGAAGTTTCATTGGGCCGACAAACAATTTTTTTTGTACTATGATCAATAATTATTCTGGGATCAATATGACGATATTTGACAGTCTCCATGGAATGGAATATAATAATTAAATAAAGAAGTAAAAGGCTCTGAACCTTTAGAGATAATCATTCAAATTGTGTTTATAATTAATTTAATAAATTTAATTACGAAAATGATACCAAGTTCTTTAGTATTTTCTTCATTGATGATGTTGATCATCCAGAATTTCCCTTCTAGATTATCTAGTTTTACTTGAAAGGATCCAAAATAGAATCCCTTTAGAGGTGATCCACATGTGCTTTGATGGCCTCCGATTGACACCGCTCATTCTCCAGGTGCTAGATTGATGAAACAAGTGTCTTGTGTCGGTCATTATTGAACGCTTATTTTTCAACCTTGAATTATGTATCTCTTTCTTGAGAGGTGGGGGGGGGGGAAGAGTATTTGAAATAGAAATTGTTTAACTCAAAAATTATCAATTCACTGGTTGTGTGGTTTAGTACATGGAAAACTAAAGGTATGTTTCTGTTTATTGACATGAGGATTTAGTTACAACATTTATTTGAATAATAATAGTTTCGTACATTCATAAACATAGAGAAAACCCTATGCTATTAATAATAATAACTCGTAATTATTTATTGTTCTATAACATGAAAAAAAAACAAAATAATAAATAAAATTCCATGTCACAAAATAATAGCAGAGTTATTCTAATTAGTAACAAATAATTAAATAATTATAAATCATCAGGAAAATAATTATTTTACTACCAGACCAGACTTTATCCTCTCAAACACCACTTCCTTTTATTGAACAACAGAATAAATAAATAAATAAATTATTCCCATAAGTAAATATTTTACGTACAAACTAGTCAGTAAATATGTATTATATATTCAATAAAATAAATAAATAAATTTTACCCACAATTCTGTGAAAAAATATTTATTTAATTTAGGAAATTAGTTTAACTTGAATAAAATTAATCCACTGTTATGAAAATTATATTTAGTAATTAAATTCAAACAAAATTTAACTGAGACAACCGGAGACACACAATGTTCGAACATCTAGGATTATTTCTCATTGAGATTAGGCATGTGTGCCTAATGTCCAAGAGTACTGTCTGGAAATCGGTTAAGGCGCCCAAGAGAAATAATTTAATATCTCAAAAATGACAACCACATATGAATGCTAACTGTGTAATATAATCTATTGTCTCAATAACACATCAAAAAAGTTTCATGATATTTTCATTTACATTCATGATTGATTCATCATTCTTTGACTACATAAAATAAACTATTTATTACACCATGGCCATGGAATTTTGTGGGAAGGTTCTATTTCAATCAAAGGGTCGAGATTTCATGTTCCATAAATGGATGGGACACATCCTTACTCGACTTATCCATTAATATCATGCCATATGTGACACACCCAATGTACCATATATTCTTCTAACTTTCTTTGGGACAATATTCATCATTAAATAAATGTACATGAGTTGAGACATGTATTAATGAATATCATAATGTATAAGGATCATTACACACACTCAAAGATAGAAATATTAGATGACACAAAAAAATGTGAAATTCATACGGGGGGATCTATTCTCATAACCTCTTGTCTTAGAGATTAGCAAGTTATAAATTCTTGAGAGGATATCTCATCTACTTATTAGTACTCACACCTTTTGGTCTATATGCTACGAGTCCCTTCATAGTATGTCATCCAACCGTAGAACTATATTTAATAATATTTTTATAGCATCTCATGGTTCTCATTATAATGTGGAACTACCCTGACCATATGAATGCAACAAAAACTCTAGGAAATTATAATTTCATGTTCTTTCACTAAAATGAACAATATATAATAATATGATTAATATTTAAATATATTAATTTCTTATCTAATAAAAGAAATTTTTTTTTCTTCAATGACCACAACTCTTACCATCTCGAACATGGTCTAGAGCCGACATCCTATTTCATTCAGTCTACTAGAGCTCTCATGGTAATAATCTTTCTATAATGTCATGGAATTAGTCATGGTATCCATCACGTTTCCTTCAATGAAATTAATTGTCACCGCATCTACAAATCTATAAGAAAAACCTCACAAGAGATTATACTTCCAAAGTATGTGCTTCGTCTACTAATGTGTCCTTGGATCCTCTGATAGAAGCATCGATGTAGTATTATCACAATACGTAAGGCTATGTATCACTTCTAGTGCATGTATGATACTTCAAATCCAAACTGATTGTTTTGTTACCTTAGAAGTAATGATACAATTGGACATTACTATATAATCAATGACAACACTTTTTTTGGAGATCTTCCCACTAAATGAACCTCCATTCATTGTAAAGATGTATCCTATATTCAACTCCATGACATCTTGATCTATTTTAAAACAATAATCTTTTATCCTCTGATGATTATTTCTTCATCTGATCTATTTACCTGTAAAATATGCTTAGTATGCCTCGTATACATTAGGATAATCCTGAATTCCATCCAATGGTGGTCACTTGGGTCATCATGATACCTACCTACTACACTAAACGTGTCAGAGACATCTAGCATAGTACATAGTAGGTCAGGAATGACTGACCCAATCGCTGATGCGTTTGAATTCCTTGCCATTATTTTTCTTTCCTCATGTGTCTGAGGACACATTTTCGGGGTTGAAGAATGTCTTGTGATGATGGAAAAAGTCCTTTCTTGTAATATTCTATACAAAATATCTGCTGTATATTATTTATGTATGTACTTTTACAAAATCCGAAATATCTCATGGATCTATCATAATGGATCTTGATCCAAAGAGTATTTGATGACTCACCCATGTCCTTCAAGGAGAAGCATTGATTAAACCATGTCTTAAAAGACTGTAATACTAGAATCTCATTTCTAATAATTAATATGTCATCAAAATATACTATTAGGAAAATGATGGAAATCCCTTTAAAATTTTTGTAGACACAAGGATCATTTTTCTTCATAATAAAAACATATTTTATTACAAATTCATCAAAACAAATTTTACATGAACTAGAATTTTGCATTAATCCATATATAGATTTATGCAACTTGAATACCTTATTGGCATCAATTAGTGTCATAAACCCCTCTTGTTTGGTTATGTAGATATCTTCCTGAAGCTTTCTATTAAGGAAGGTTGTTTTAAAAACCATTTTACAAATGTCATAGTCATGGTAAGCAGCAATGGCCAATATAATTTGGATGTATTTCATCATTGAAACTGGTGAAACTATTTCACCGTATTCAATTCCTTGAAAAGTTTTGAACCCTTTAGTAACCAGTCATGACTTATAGGTGCTGACTTGTCCTTCTAATACCAATTTCTTATTGAATAACCATTTTGAACCAATAGGTATTACATTAACATGATGATATACCAAAATCAGGCCTTGGTTTTGGTACATGGAATCAATTTCAGAATTCATGGTATCATGACACTTCACAATATCTGTGACACATATTTCTTTCTTTTAGGTTATAATATAAATATTATAATCTAATAAGTAGTAACCATCCTTGGTAACAAGAAAACATTATTTTTCCCATTCTCAAACATTTTTGGTACTCCTACATAGCTCTTGTGTCTCCAGAATAGTTGTTTCTTTCGTGGGGATTTGGGGAATTTATTCATCTACCAACTCTTGTGTACCTTGAGCCTTGACATTATCGAAGTCTATCTCTCTCCCACTACCTATTTTGGATATCTGATCCCTCTCAAGGAATATGGAATGTCATTCCATTATAAATTTTTTTTTGTGGGGGGTTGCATAGGTAATATCCCATTATTTCCTATGTGTATCCTATAAAGGATCCCTTTGTTCATTAGGGGGAGTGTTTGTCCCATGAAGAGTCATTAACAAACACATCTCTTCCCCACACATTTAAATTCTATAATTTGGCTTTCGTCGCACCCTATAAATACTAGAGAATACCATTTATTCATTTAGTTGGTACTTTCATCATTATGCATGTCGGTGTTTGTAACACATATACCCTAAAGGATAATGGAACACTCGCATGACTCATCATTGATATAACCATGTACAATAGGGTGTGGTCCATCCTTTCACTCACACCATTCCACATTGGTGTGTATGGAGGAGTGAGTTGGGATAGGATCCCAAAATCTTGTAAGTAATCAATGAATTATTTATTAAGATATTCTCCACCTCGGTTTGAGAGAAGTTTCATAATATTCTTACCATGATGGTTGTCAACATCATTCTTGTAATCTTTGAACATATCGAAATAAACTAACTTATACCTCATTAAGTTGATATATACAAATCTAATAAAATCACCTGTAAAAGTTATGATGTAAGAGTACCCTCCCTGTGCTTCAACTAAAAATTGTTCACACAGATTGGTATGAACCAACTAAGGATGTTATTTATCCCTTTCACCTTTCCCACTAAATTGGAATTTTTTCATTTTTCCAAGTAAACGTGCATGAAAAATACCAAGTTTTTTTTGTTTGAAAGAATATAAATATCCATCTCGATGTAACATTGTCAATCATTTATCATTTACATGACCAATTCAGTGATGCTAATGTTGGGGAGGTATAATTCATGTGATGTATTATTGATATCAATTTCCTTTAATTGGATTGTGTAATCTGACATGTAAAGACCATTGTATAAAGGTGCCCTACCAAAAAATCCTATCATTGAATAATATGAAACATTTATTAAAAAAATGAAAAATATATCTTTATCTAATATGGACAATGAAATAATATTTTTATTAACAAAAATCACATAAAAACAACCCATTAACACCAAGATCATCCCAATTGGAAATGCTAGGTGGTAGTCTCAGATAGCTACAATAGTAAGTATGGCTCTTTTGGGTGGAGTTAGATGTACCTCCCCTGGGTCAATTTTCCTGAATCTACTTGTTTCCTATATTTGGATACATATTTGAGCACTACATTATATATCTAGTGACCAGTTTGTAGAAATAGATAGATTGATTTCAATAAAAAATACACATGAAGATTCCTCTTACTTCTTAGGTTGGGTGTAGATTTTTTCTAGAGGCCCTTCATTCCACATCTGAATCAAACAGCCACATTTTCTTATGCTTTCCCTTTGATCATTCTTTTCACGGAATCCTATGAAAGTGCATTCGGATTTGGGATATTCCCATACCCTTTCCTCATATTCATCATAAGTAACGAAGGCCTTTCATAGTTCATATCATTTATCACTCGGTGAATGAGGATAAGAATATCATATAGAGACATCTTAATGTTGTTCATATTGAAATTTAAAAAACGTTAGAGAAGATCTACGGGAGTGATGTGAGATTAACATTGGGGAAAAGTTCATTTGGGAGTTTAAACCATAGAACATCCAGGTGCTCAATGAAAACAATGAACTTGACTACATGAGACCTAGATGTGGAACCTTTTCCATGATTACACTGAATGAGTGCCACAGAGATATCAATATTGTCATGAAATTCTCTCTCTTGGTAATGACCATGGAGGTTCTTAAGAAATCTATAAGTATCCATATTTTTATGAAAATTCATGAGATCACTAGACAGTGATGATAGCATTAAATATTTAATGTATACTAGATCATTCATATATTACACATAGTCCAGGAAATCCTTATCACTCACCTCTTTGGCAGGCCGATCAAGTATTGCTGACTCCATCACACTAGACTTCTGTTGATTGTGTTGGATAACCTGAAGGCATCTAACCCATTCCTAGAAGTTAACAACGATGATTATTTTGTATTTATCAATAATAGAGCACAGTAATAGTGTGGTTGATGATCCTTTCAATTTTATTCTGTAATTAAAATGGAATATCATTATTACTTTGTAGAATACATTATATAAGAAATAAAACATTTTTATTAAGTCTCCCACTTTTTTAACAAGTTAAAATGGCCCTCACCATTGATCACAAAATGTCTATTTGAAATGAACTTCTAGTGTAAAGGATCCATATTCCCCTTTTAATAACCCCAAAAGGGGTTTTAATGTTATTAGAAGTTGTTTAGGTATGCATGTCAATGCCAATAGCAGGCTTGTTGCTCTATGATCTGTTTAGTGGAATCCCTTATACTGAAATCAGGACATCAGTTTTCCTAATTTTTCGCCTCCAATATGACACCAAATCTAGCAAGCACCGATCGTCATGATGCAATATTGTTATTTCAGCCTGAAACCATTCATAAGGTTTTACTATACAAATGTAAGTGTCCCAACAAGGTCTGGTCAAACACATAGTTATATTATGTTTTTCCATTAATTAAGTAATTTAGGGCTAGGTTTGACTTAATATTTTATTTAAGGGATATTTATATCTTATTAGTGAATTTATTACTACCATTTTGACATGTTTTTTAATATTATGAGGAACTTACTTAAGTGATTAACCATTTATTAATAATATATATGAATATGACTGGTTTATTTTTGATCCATCTAGCATGATTTTTTAATTCATTAATTATGTGATCGTGACAACACATCTATAATGATAAACCATGAAACTGGCCAAAATAATATAAAGTAAAGGCATGTTCATGAGATATTATAATGGTTATTTTATCTAATTTTTGATTAACTACCCTTTACCTAGGGGAGAAACATTGTGATCCTTTTGTGCTTATGTTCACAGCATTCCACCTATTAACCTCTATATTACCTCAGATTAGATTCGTCTCTACTCCGGCTTTAAAAGCCACCACTAGTTTGGGAGTTTCATCCATTACATATTCAATTTTCTAACTAACATATAGGTGAGGGGTAAAAATGGGTTTTACATTAAAGAATCCTTGGGCACGCTTGCACTAAATATAAATGAGGAGATGGGTCGTAGTCCAACAAATTAAATTTAAATAAATTTATTAAAAAACCATCCACATACAAAGGTATTTGTGTGGCTAATACAAGAAATGTTATTTACGCATAGTTAATTAAAGAATTCATTTCGTTAATACATCATTTTTATGATAATTAATTTTTGAATCAATTAATTATATTCATTATTTAATCAATATTTTTTTCTTAAAACTATTTTTAATTTTACTGAGATTTACATCCATCATAATTTCAGTCATATAAAACTCTTCATAATTTTGTACGTAACATGTACCTTGGAGGCAATACGACAAATTCATATTAATAATTACCCAATCAGTAGAAATTAAAATTCCACAAATATTAAACTTAAAACATATTTATTAAACACATATCACGGGTTGTGCCTCAGCATTATTCCGGCATGACGGTAGATGTCTCAAAGGTTTGTATAATATAATAATAAATGTTAATAAATATGTGCATCTTGGATGAGTTCATGACATGTAGTTCCAACTACATGGAGTATACTATTTTTCACCATCCATCTGAAGTACACACCCAGGGAAACGACATGTGAGTGTACATCAGAATTCTACGGAGTACACAACGTGTCCAATGGGTCACACACATTGTAGATCCTCGTTACAAAGTCTCATACCTGGTAAGCCATGTACAAGGTACATGGACCAACCCTAACTTAATGGGACACCACATAGTGTCTAGTGGGGCACATGTGTGTAATCTGGAAACCATGTGCCACATGTTACAATTCAATAAATATAGTCATTAAGACTTAGACAATCTCTAATGACATGGATTGGTTTAGAAGACCAAAACCAGTGCTTTAAACCATTCTATATGGCTTTTAATATCGAATACACGTCATGTGTTCTCATGTTGTATGTCCAACATCCTTTGAAATCATGGGATGAGATCCTTTATTTTATATTAATAAAAATAAAAATATAATATCATTCTTGTATGGTGAATAAGAAATGAAATAGAAGTAAATGATATATAGATTCAGATTAGCAGAACGATTATCATGAATTTAAACAACTAAATTAATAAATGAGTAAATCATCAACAATATATTTAAATAATTATATACTATGATGTAACCCCTATGATACAACTTGAAGGTTTTGGCCGCAGCGGAAGCATGGTGGGGTCGTCCCCAATATTGATTTTTACAACTATTATTCTAGGATCAATACAATTGTGAATTCTATTCTCTATTAATTAGAATAAATGATTCTATAAAAAGAATAATGATTCCTGAAACATTTATTGTGGCTCTTTCACATCATGTTTATAATTAATTTAAATATTATCATAATGAAAAAAATGCATGCATCTTCAGTAATTTATTCGTTGATGATGTTGATCATCTAGAATGACCCTTCCCAGTTATCCTGTGCACTTGAAAATATCCAAACTAGAATCCCTCTTGAGGTAATCCACAAATTATCCGATGGAATCAGATTAACACTGCTCATTCTCCAAGTGCTAGCACGGCTAAAAGAGTGTCATGTGTCATTAATTCTTTATCGCTTTCTCCTCATCCTTGATAAATGTCTCTCTTTATTGAATGGTTCATGATGTGGATTCTAGAGATAAATTGTTTACATCAACAATTCTCAAATAACCAGGTTTCAGGGTTTGGTACATGTCACCATAGACGTAGGTGTCTATTTATTGACATTGGGGTTTAATAACTATTTTTAATTTTATAACAGTAATTAAATAAATTAATTAACTTATAATAAACCAATGATATTAATAATAATATCGCGTCATTGTTTATGGTGAGCCAACATGAAAAAAATTGAATTATAAATAAAACTCCACATCACAATATAATATCATCGATAATTTAATTTATTCCTACTTGTAATATTAATATTTATCATCTTGAAAATAGTTATATTACTACTGGATTGTCCTTGGTCCTCTTGATCCCCACATCCATTTATTAAAATGGCTAATAAATAAATAAATATATTAGTCTCTTGAATAAATATTTTATTCACTAACTAGTAAATAAATATTTATTAAATGATCAATAAAATAAATATATATATTTTATCCATAGTCCAGTGAATAAATATTTTTTTATTTTATGAAATCATTTTCACATGAATTAAATTATTACATTGTATTGAGAATAATATTTATTAGTTAAATTGAAATATTATTTTTCAAAGAACACCAGAAACACATAGTGTGTGACTCTCAAGGATTCGTTCTCATTGAAATTTGATGAACTTGTCTAAATTCCAAGAGAAAAATATAGTAACGGTTCATGGAACACAAGATAAATAATTTAAAGATGGAAAAATGTAATCCACATACGAATGGCCACTATGTAATATAATCCCTCAGTGGAAATATCTCATCATGAAGGTTTTGTGATAGTTTCATCAAATGTTATGCTTGTTGCGTCATTCATTAACTACCTGAATGAAAAACTTCCTTACACCATGTCCATGAAATTTCATGTAACAATTCTATTTCAATAAAATGGAATGCATATGAACTTCCATAATTTGAAGGGAAAAAATCTTTCCTCGACATGTCTATTAATAACATGCAACTCATGACTCACCCAATGTATCTCACTTCCCACCAACTATCTGCATGATTGTTTTAATTAGTAAATAAAATTGTGTGAGTCGTGACCCGTGTTAATGATAATATTAAAGTCTATGCTTCATTACACATGATTGAAGATAGAAATATCTGATGACACAAATACATGTGGAATTCCTACTATTGGGTATGTACTCTTAATAGTCTATCATTAAGATTACAAAGTGTGAACTTTTTGAGATGAATGATCATCTAATTACAAGTACTCAAAGAAAATGGTCTTCATGCTATATGTCCCATCATAGTATTTCATACAACTATATAACTATATTTAAGAACATTGTTATAGAATTTCATGGTTCTCATCATAGTGGGAAACGTCTCTAACACTATAAATGAAACAAATACTCTATGACATAATTACTTCATAGTCATTTAGAAAAATGAACAATATGTAATAAGATGATTTCTGTTTAAATACATTAAATATATATGTTATCAATTTAAATTTAGTTGGTTCTAGGATACAAAATCTTACACCAACATGATATTGTATGATATAAATACATATATTATAGTGAGAAGGTAAATAGTAGCTAAATGTATGAAATCATCACGTTAATGAATCTACTAGAGTTCACAAAAATCAAACCTTGTAGTCTGAAATAGTAGCACCCCCATGTGAGTCGGGATGACAAGAATTATCGATGAGGGGTTTGAGTCCTCCTCTATGAAGGTTTAGTTGAACTCATCATCCTTGCATAGGTAGACTCCATGTAATGGTTAGTGAATCAATATATTGAATATATATTATATCTCCCCCACTACACCTGTGTATCATACAAACATTACATATAATGATTTGGGTAAACTATCCAAATGTGCCACATTGGTGGTGGCCTATATTCACTAGTAGAAATATTATACATTGAGTTTAATTCTATTATGTTACTAAAAATGGGAAACCATACATTGAAACTATTTTTATTGAAATTTCATACTAGTGAAATCCTTTGTGTCAACTCTAATGAGATCACCAAATAAAAGAAATTTTTTTGCGTCTTACATCCTTCCAAAAATTGGAAGTATTATGTTTCTTCATTCCAACACCGACATAAATGGAAGTTAAAATATAGTTCAACTAATGTGGATGTTTTCTTCAAATATATCGGTATAGTGTCAATATTGATTATAATTAAATTAAATTTTTATTGAATAGTGTATTATTTTCAACAACCTTTTTCTCCCTATTCATCTAGTTATAGAATTTCAAATATTATGGGATGCTAAATTTTTTAAAAAAAGGCCACAAATGATGATCCCATGATGATTTGGTTGTCTTGATCTATTTTAAAATATATGTTGATGATGATGTAATGTTTTTAATATAAAAATATATCATCGATGAAGGATGGGTAATTTTTCTCTTATGAAAATATGATGTTTTGGGTAAGTAATATATTACAATTCTGCATTTTCTTACATATCTAATTACATAATTTTAAATAAATTCCATAAAAATAATTACAAAATCAGGATTCAATGGTTTAGAGTATCAATAAATTTAGGGCTATATATAACATAAACAAAATAAAAAATAAATATATATTTAAGTTCTTATTCTATAGCCTCTTAATAGACCTTCAATTATCCTCAGTACATATAATCATCTGAGGATATACATCAAAGAGGGGTGAGGTAAAAGTCCAGTAAGAGGATATATAATATCATGAAATAATATAACATGTAGTGAGCATAAACATTATAATAATTACATAGGGATATGATTATAATCATGAGAAAAAACATTAAGAAGAGTCATGGAATGTGGAAGTGAAAAAAAAATTAAACATCAAATATTTTTAGTCAACTACCACACAATGTTGTGAAATAATATAGCATCAAGTTCGCCCATGTTTATCTTTATATCATTAGTTTCTTCCCATTACATAGTGCATTGGTGTGCAATATAATTCTAGGCATACTCTTCACATCATAACATTTACATTCTGCTATATAATTATGGGGGCACCAGTCAAATCATAACATTTAAATTATCATGCATAGAAAATAGAAGTAACATCAATATTGGAAATAAAATAACACATGTAATGGAATCAGTTTAATTTCATAATACAAAATTTATAAAACATTGGTTTCAAAATGAATGATGGGAAAATGTACTTGTTATAAGAATCATCATCCTTGATTAAAGAAGAAACAATATTTAGAATTAAAAGGTGTATATTTCGTGAAAGAAGAGTTATTTTGGAAGAAATTGACTAAGTAATAAACTCCATAAAAAAAATATGAATCCCAAAAAAGGTATGATAATTATGGAGAAATTATATTTAAGGAATATCCATACTGAAATGGGGTGAAATAGAGAATACTGAAACAAAGAGAGTTGGTTTTGAGAATTCCCCTTACTATGGGTAGGAATGCTTGTTTCACATTAATATACTCTAAAAAAAATTAGATTCATTAATTATCAAATAAATAACCTTCTTTAAAATAATTTTATTCACTGATTTTTTACTAAGATCATTCATGAGACTTTTTTATGAGTTATAGAGATTAATTTCACCTTATGAGAGAATTTTCTTTCATGGTATTCAGGATTGGTTTGTTTGTATACTAAAACATAAGTTCATGTAAAATGAGGATACATATCAATACATGTTATTATATGTTATTAATTATATTATAGATATCTGAGTGATCATATATATAATTTTGTTATATTTTTAGAGGATGAATCATTAGAAATTTTTTAATGATTATCTATTTAAGATAATTTTGGATGTTTTTCGATCACAATGAACTCCATTTCTTATGAAAAATATTATTATGTGTATAAGTTCATTAAATAACATAAAAATGGTAATAGAAAACACATAAGAATATTATTCAACCTTTATAATGATTTTATTAACATCATTGATGATAGTAAATTAAAATGAAAGTGCATCTCCTACGATATCGGTAAATTGACACAACACTTGCAACAACTTCAATTTTAGAATAGAAGAGATATAGAGGGGTGATTAATAATGTATCCTCCATTTACATTATATAATTAAACTATATCAAACATAATTTATTAATCATTACATTTTAATAATATATCGTGGAGAGAAAAGATGTAATGGAATTAAATTGACAATAGATGGAAATAAAAAAAGGAGGATTTTTCCTTTTAAATATCTCCTCCTTGTGAACCTCAATTGGGAAGTTTTTTTGGTCTTTTGATCAGACTAAGAGAAATAAAATATGGTAGATGGGATTTTGGAGCGTTTTGGGTAGAATTTCATCTAGGCTCAAAGAATCAGAGGTGTTAGGAGAAGAAGGTGTTAAGAGGCTTATTTATAGTGAATATGGGGATTCTCTCTTTATTTACCTCATTATTTTATTATTTATTTCAATATAGAAAATGAAGATTATTCATGAAACTAAGTAATTTAATTAGATCATTTGTATTTTAACCAATGGTTCATACATTAGTGATGACACATTGAATCATGTATTAAAATTTTAAAGTATATATACAGTATATTATTGTATTTTATTAATGACAAAAAACTCATGTATTTCAGAAACAAAATTAAACAAAACCATTTATAGACAAGTATAATTCAAAAATGAACACTTTTATAAAAATAATTTTTTTCATAAATATTTGTGATTTATTTTTTGAGGAAATTCATCACTTACATGGAAAATAAAAACGATAAAATTTCAAATTATTTAATATCTCAATTATAAATCAATAAAGGTACCGTAAAATTAAATTTTAATTATTGGAAATTTAATTATTATTTTATGTGATTACTTTAGAAGATAAATGAAAAAATTAAATTATTCATAAAATGGTAATTAAATATTTATGTAATAAAAATGATGACAAATAATTAGTAATTTTCATTAAATTTATTTACATAGACTAATTTATAATAATACCATGAACTCATTTATAATATTCTGAAATATTATTTACTTCTTCATTGGCAAGGTTACTATTAACATGGTAGGTTTACTATTTATAAGGGTCATATTTCAATTCCAATGGTTCTGTTTCTATGAAATCAGTATCGATTCTTAAACATCCATGTAAAATTTCATAATTATGTATCTAATTGTTTATTAATTTGATTATTGTTGTACTTAATAATATATATTACTATTCCAATAATACAATAAGGGAAAAATCAAACTAATAAATTTTTTGGGTTATTACATTCTACCCCATTTTGAAATTTATCCCGGTATGTTTCTTTTTACATAAACAAGTGAGGGTAATTATCATTCATCCCCTCCTCTAGTTCCCAAGATGGTTCTTCAAACTTATGGTTCTTCCAAAATAATTTACAAAGGTTATGTAGATTATCACATAGATATATATATATATGGTTTAGAATCATTAATCTCTAATCCCCATAAGATTTATCATCTTCCAGTTATACAACCATTGAGTTTAGTACATGTGATGGATATGATATTACTTCCTTAGGAGTGATACGTTGAACAAATCGGGAACATCTACTATATTTAGTGGATGTGAGTCCAATATAAATACTATCCATTAGATATAGAAAATAAAATTGGGAAATTTACATTGGTATTGGCATCTATTTCATTCCAAGACACACAACACTCATCCATGGTCATATTCTAAGGAATAATTTATCTAAAATGTCGAAATAAAAATCCCTCCAACATTTGTCATGATAGCTATTTTGTGGACACAGATCATCATTGATATGTTTCTAGATATCTTGAGCCTTGAATGTCATCACATTCACAATATTATGTTCTTGTATATTTATTTAACAAATATTATCCTAATAGGTTGGTGATAAACATCGCTTTCCATATAAATCTTCAAATTGAGCCATCTAAATATTGGAGTGGAATATATTTTTGTATGAGAACTCATCCAATGAGAGATGTTGATTCCATCCACCATTTAATTATAAAGAGTATGATCTATGAATATCTTAGATCATATAAAAATTCTTTTGATTGATAGATCTATCCTGAAATAGTAATTATCCTTGGTGAGTCTTCCAACCACAACCCATATCACATTTTTTCCATGAGATGTCTTTAGAAGACCCATGAAAAAGTCCATAGTAACATTTTTTAATTTCTATGTGGTAATAGGTAATGGTTTCATCGTCTATTTGGACTTATGTTACTCAAATTCATTTCGACGACATATCAAAAACCTTGTGATATACTCAACAATACCATTATTCATGTTTTCCCACTATAAGTGGTCTCATAGATCACACAACAAAATATTACTCCTCGGATGGATAGAGAATGTTGAGATATTTGCATTGTCCAACAGCTCCTTCTTTATCCCATGTGATGAATGCACAAAAAAACTCATTCTAAACTCATTCAAACCATTTTCATCAATATAGAACTCTTACATTTTCCATTCCTTTACTACATTCACATTCTTTTGAAATAATGGATTATCTCTTTGTTCCATGTTAAACATATTGTGGATATATGGTTGGGTAATAATTTATGAAATGTACTAAGTATTCCCTTCAATTATGATTTCCAAATAGATGAATTGGATTTCCATGAATATTGGGTCTTTCTCAATCCAAAACGTGTATAGACTAGAAGGTTATTTTCTTCTAACGACATCAACTACTATAAATGCCTTTCTGTGATGATAATGAATAGATCAATTGTATTATTTCATTAATTCAAACCATATCCTTCAACAAATTTGGATATGATTTTTTGTTATTATATACTTTAGGCTCTATTTATTATTATATATGTCATACATCTCACTATATATTTAGCACAACAAGATTTTAATGGAAAAAAAATCATATTTTTAGCTCCAGATCATGCTTTGATTAGTTATGCTCATTGATATAAATCTATCACCAAGTGTAGGCTATCACATCATCATTTTTCAGGAATACACACCCAAATCATTCTTCCAATTTGGGTAATGTTAGTACAGTTGTTGTGATCAGCCTCTTCTTTAGCTCCATAATGCATTCCTAATACTATTCCTATAATATCCTGTTATTTTTTATAGGCGTGACTCATTTTAATTGTTTTTATTGAATATCTTTTAATTGTTTTAATTCACAAAAATTATTTATCATCAAAATTATGACAAATGTTTTAAAGGCTTTAAATGCTCGTTAACATCTTGGAATGATCAATTATATATATTTGGAGTTCAAAAATGAGTTATTTTGTTATTATAAGGCCTACAATCACTCGATGAAGATTGAATAAAAATATGAAATATATTAATTTAAGAGCAAATTTTTAATTCAAATTTATTTAATTACACTAAAATTGGGCATTATATGGGAAATTAGAGACAACCATTTTTATGGAATTTATTGATTACCCTAGGAGGGGAATAATATTTCAATGCATCAAATGTTTTGATGTCACTCTCATGAAAAAAATTATATTTAATTATTTTTCTATAATTTTTTAAAAGTTAAATATTTAATATCTCTCAAATGGTTCAGTGTATGAAAAATCTATGACCACTATTTGGTTTGAAATAAGAGTTTTACTCTAGTTAGGGTATAATATTTATTGACAAGGGGAGTTTGATGTTATTTAATATTTCTTATGTTAAATAGTTAATGTTATTAATTTAATAAATAATTTAAATAATAATAATAATAATTGTGATTTTAACTATTATTATTTATAAAATATTAAGAAAATAAGTATTTTAAACATTAATTGGAAGATAAAAAGAATATTATTAATAATAAATGGATTATTATTATTCTTTTTTTAATACAAAAAGAATAAAAATGTACATGTGTAATTAAATATCATTTCTCACATAAATGATGTTTCACCAAATATAAATATTTGTTGTTCATTTTTATAATAGCGGTGAAATTATTAGTCAATAATAATAAAATGAAAATGTGACATTGATAATAATTTATTGACCATTATATAAATTTAATGAATAATTTTTTAGAAACATTAATAGTAGAAGTTAGTTCAAAATAATAATATAAATAATTTTTATAATAATTATTAATAAATTAAGAAAATAATTGTGTCAAAACACCATTCTAGTCCTAAATCTTTCGTATGTTGTCTAATTGAATCACCATTTGAGTTATATTGAACATAAAATTGTGGATTTATTATCAACTCCAATGTTTACTATATAATTTAGGCTCATGGTATATGATAATGAAATGCCCAAAGATAATGATGGTTTGACAATTGAAATTAATAGAAGAGATTAATTAATAAATGAATCAATTAATAAATCTAATCAAAATTAATTAATGGAAAATTATTAGAAATTGGATTTGGGGTGGTGAAATTTCTTTTGTAGGAAACCCATTATTTAGTACATTCCTTTATCCCTCTCCCTACCTCCCATTTTAGTGTTAAATTATAAATATATATTTTCATATAGATCAGATTGATGTGTCATCAGTGGCATTAGATTATTCTTGATAATAGGATGGGCTATATAAAACAATCATATAAAATGAAGTATTTATAAATGATTTTTATAAAACCATATATCATTATTTATATAACTCTTCCCTTGACAGTCACCAAAAAAATATTATCTCAGCGATGTTGAATTTATATTGAATATTCATCATATTTGAATAAGGCGGATTAAAATTATTATAATGAAGTCTTTATTATCAATTACATGAATGTGATTATAGATTTTCCTTATTTTATTTAAAAATTGGAAATACAAAATGAATTTTTTTTATGTGGTTAATTAACAAACATAAGAAATTTACATTAGAGTAAATAATACAATTATGGAATATGGATAATTTGTTGGTAAAATTTATTATCCAAGTATTGAATTAAGAAATTTAATATAATTAATTAATGAATTAATTGTGGAATTATTGATACCATTGATAATTATTAATTAATTTAATAAATAATTAATGTGCATTTATAGAATTATAAAATTGTTATTTGTTATCTTTATTTTTTGAAATAATTATAGTGAGATGGATATTATTGAAATTTCTTAATTAACTTAACAGTTATTGAAATAAGTGATCTAGAATAATTAACTGGTTAATTAATTAGGTTGTTATAAAAATGAATGACTTGGAATAATTAATTGATGAATTAATTATATGGTTATTTACGTATGTTAATTTGAACAATTAATTTAGGAAATAATTGTTCTTATTGGATCGATTAGGATAGAATAATTAATTGTTTAATATATCAAGGAGATTGATTCTGATTAATTAATTAATGAATTCATTAATTGAGACTATGTGAATAATTAATTAGGAGCAGAATTGAAGTTATTGAGTAAGAATAATTTATTATATAATTAATTAATGGTGTTTATGTGAAAAAATAATCGGTCAACTAATAGAGGGGATTGTCTTAAATAATTTTTTTTAAATTATTAATTTTTTTTGTTGAAACTAATTACTTTGTAAATTAATTACACAGATTAAATGTGATGAATTAATTTTTAATTAATTAATTATATTTATCCTGAAATAATTATTATTGAATTACTTGATGTTTTTAAAAATGATGTATTATTTGTGGAATTAACTAATGATATTATTTTAATTAAATGATTGGTAATTTAAATAATGTGGATTGTGGTGATAATGAATTGATTGATATGGATAACAATGAGATTAATTAATTTAGATATATTGAGTATTTAGAATTGATATAACTAACCAAGTAATTAATTATTAATCATTAAAATCTTGATGGAGATAATTAATTGATGAATTAATTATGAGAAGTTGCATTTTGTAATTGAGATGATTAATTTAAGATTTAATAATGGGTAAATGATTAATTTTTTATTGGGATAATAAAATAGATTGATGCTCTTAAATAAATATGGAATTAATTGAGGGGTATTATGTGATTTCTAAAAGTTTAAATTGCCTTTGGGGTTGATTGGATTAATCTATTGGTAAATTAAAGTGATATTGGGCCAGGAGGATTAATTTTGATAAATCCTTGTTGATGTAATGATGTCATATATTTGATAATGGGGTTAATAATTCATTAACCATGATAAATGAGATACATTTGATATGTGTAAATAGTTAATTATGTATTATTAAATGAGGAATGGTAACATGCTCATTCGGTTAGATATTAACAATTGTAGAACATGTAAAGAAATGTAATTTTATTACTATGTTTTTATAACATACATGTCAATTTTATGAGTCTGTAAAAATTGACGATGCTTGATTCTGAGGCCCGATGTTTCAGGAATAAAATTTTGAAGGTTTGTTTGGGTACGTTCAATAAACATATGAACGAGTTTTTATAAATTTCGAACTGGTTCTCAGAATGGAAATCTGAGGGCACAGTTCAACTCGTTGTTCTGATATTGGCTTAATGAGAATTTCACTTCGATGGCAGTGAGTCTAGAATAAAAGTTAGTATTTTTTGTTTTCGTGGAAAGTAATAAAATAAAGAGAACTTCATATTTTTTTATTTGAGCCGCCATGGGGTTGTTTGGAGGTGTGTCCCACCAGATCTATAACCTCATTGTGGAGGTTTGAAGTTGATATTGAGAACACCACGCCTTAAACTCCCTTGTGGGGTTATGGTGGTGGGGCCCACATGAACCAATCCTCGAGCGAGTGGTTACGACGTGGGGACCACACGAGACTAAACCCTTTTTTAATGGGAAGAGAGGAAAATCTCTCAACTCCCCTTATTAATGAGGGGGGCCCCTTGACATCCTCTACCATTGAAGGTTCCACCACATCCCTTTAATTATTTAAGATAACACATTATCTTTTATGACAAATCCTTCACATTATTTATGTGGATCCAATTAAATTAATTCAACCAATTTGAATATTGTTCTAATGAATTAATAAGATATCACAACCTCTTATTATTTTGGTTGGCATTACTCTTTAGGTGGAACATGGGAGAAGAGAGAAAATCTCTAATTGAAGAATGAATAACGATGGCAAGGTGCAACTTTGACTTCCTTCCTCAGATCCGACAGTAATGGAGTGTCTTCCACTACCGAAGTGCAATATTGGGATTGGAAGTGTTTGGTGGACGCGATGAACCGTGAAAACACTCTATTCTTCCTCGTGACTCCATCAACGAGGGACGAACAATGGTAGGGGTTAAATTGAGTAATACTACATTACCTTTCTCTTCTTTGGTTGGAATGCAATTGATGCAGTTATTGAAAAACAATTGAAATTCACCTTTCTTACTTCTTGATGAAACAAATGTTACCACCCTAAATGAAAAGGGTACGGGCCAAACCAATATGGCACATCCCCTTCACTGATCTTTTTTGTGATGATCTTTTTCATGGTGATGATGTGACAGAATGACGAAAGAAACGAACGCGCTTCCCATAGCCTTTATAAACCACACCACCCTCGCGACACTCCTACCAAATCGGCTCCTCCACCTAAGGCCGAACCGCGCCACCCATCGGCCCAAGTCGTGTCGCCCGCTGGCCCGAGCCACACTGGACAACCGACCGCCCGCCCGCCTTCCCGCGCCTACCGACTCCGGGCCACCTACAGCCTCTGGTGCGCCTCGGATGATACATCATCGGCTCGCAGCGGCCCGAACCGCCGCCGAGCCGGCCTGCCCGGCCACTGCCCGACTATGCCACCCGACCTGCCTGACCGCCCCCCGGCCGCCTACCAGCGTGCCCGACTACCACCTGGCCACCCGTCGCATGCCCGGATGCCTCCCGGCCTCCCGTCGGCCTCCCTACCTCCTGGCCTCCCGAGTCACCTCTGGGATCTCGGCTGCTCGAACTCCCATGCCTCACCAACCCCACAGTCGAACCAGTGCCCTAGCTATACTAGCCTCTCGATCCGGACCATGGACCCCCCTCACAGCGCCCTGGACGAACCGGCCCGACTGCGCCCTTCGAGAAGAGTGGCGTTGGGCTGCACCCTCACGGTGCAGCGGGTCGAACTGACCCCGTGACGGGGCCGAACCGCCCGCACAGCCTACTAGGTTGGTCCTAGTGGGTCGGTCCAGACCCAATAGGTCTCACCGAGTCGACCCAGACTGGGTCGGCCCAGACAAGGAGGGACCAGGTAGGCCAGACCCGGTCTGACCAGACCCAGGCCCACTATTGACCCCTTTACATTAATTGGCCATAAATTTGGCACCAGACGACCATTTGATGAACCGTCAGTGGCGCTAGTATTCATGGGGTGTGATAGTCACATTGTGTATACCCACCTGATGTTCGTGGTTTAGTTGAGATACAGTCAGGTTGGATCATGCACGAATCCAATCGGGCCCCCGAGACTAAAATGCTAACAACTCACGAACCGGGCGTCCGATTGATGTGTTGTCTATTGCGTTGAGACCTCTCTGACGTGGAAGAACATTAAAAAACATCTATGTGGGAATTCGTGATATTTGGAGTACTAACCAATAGCTAGTGGATCAGATCCTTCTGATGATGAACAAGCAGAGTGCAGAGACCTAGTAGCTAGCTGAGACCTGACGACTGCAGACCATTTCAACTCAGAGTGACTCGACTACCAATTTGAATATTGATCCAATGAATTAATAATATATCACACCCTCTTATTATTTTTGTTGGAATTTCTCTTTAGGTGGAACTTGGGAGATGAGAGAAAAGATCCCATCGAAGAACGAATAATGATAGCAAGGAGAAATATTGACTTCCTTCCTTAGATCCTACAGACATGGAGCGTTTTCCACTACCGAAGTGAAAGATTGGGGTTGGAAGTGTTTAGCAGATGCGATGAACCGTGAAAACAATGTATTCTTCCTCGAGACTCCATCAACGATGGACGATCAATGGTAGGGGTTAATTTGAGTAATACTACTATACCTTTCTCTTCTTTGGTTGGAAAAGAATGGATGCAGTGGTTGCAAAACAATTGAAATTCACCTTTCTTACTTTTTGATGAAACAAATAATACCACACTAAATGCGGAGGGTACGGGCCAAACCAATATGGCTCGGCCCCTTCGCTGTTCTTTTTATGATGATCATCTTCATGTTGATGATGCGACATAATGATGAAAGCAACAATCACGTTTCTCGCGGCCTCTGCGAACCGCGCTTCCCTTGCAGCACTCCTACCGAATCGGCTCCACCACATAAGGCCGAACCGTTCCACCAACCGGCCCGAGCTGTGCCGCCCGCTAGCCTGAGCCGTGCCAGACACCCGACCGCCCTCCTGCCTTCATGCGCCTTCCGGCTCCCGGCCACCTCCGGCCTTTAGTGCACCCTGGATGATACACCACCGGCTCACGCCGGCCTGAACCGCACAGAGCCGGCCTGCCCGGCCACTACCCAACTGTGCCACCCGACCTGCCCGGCCGCCTAACGACATTCCCGACTACCACCTGGCCGCCCGTCGCCCTACCCGGATGCCTCCCGACCTCCTGAATCGCCTCATGGATCTCGGCTGCTTGAACTCTCATGCCTCACTGTCCCTATGGCCAAACTACTGCCCTGGACGCACCGTCCACTCGAGCCGGCCTGTGGACCCCCCTTCGAGAAGAGCAGTGTCGGGCCACACCCTCACGGCGCAGTGGGCCGAACTGACCCCAAGTCCGGTCCGAACTGCCCACGCAGCCTACTAGGTTGGTCCAAACAGGTCAGTCCAGACCCATCAGGTCGGACCGAGTCGACCCAGACTAGGTCGGCCCAGATGAAGTGGGACCAGGTAGGCCAGACCCAATCTAACCAGACCTGGGCCCACTACCGACCCCTTTACTTCAATTGGCCATAAATTTGGCACCAAATGACCATTTTATGAACCATCAATGTTGCTATTATTCATGGAGTGTGACGGTCCCTTTGTGTATAACCCACTGAAGTTCGTGGTTTAGTTTAGATATAGTCAGGTTGGATCATGCACGAATCCAATCGGGCCCCCAAGACTAAAATGCTAACAACTCATAGACCGGGTGTCCGATTGATGTGTCGTCTATTGCATTGAGACCCCTCTGACGTGTAGGAACATTGAGAAACTTCTAAGTGGGAATTCATGATATTTGGAGTATTGACCAATAGCTCATGGAGCGGATCCTTCTGATGATGAACAAACTGAGTGAAGAGACCTAGTATCTAGCCGAGACCTGACGACTGCACACCATTTCAACTCAGAGTGACCCGACTAGCCCAGTGTAGAGCGCCTTGGTGTCACGAGAGACCCAAAGTGGGGTGTTCCTTGAGGTCGAGTGTTTTAGTATAGGATTGTACCTAGAGGTGGTCCACATTGTGTGATGGTACACATAGGAGACGAACAGACGTGGAGTGTTGTGGAGGTTATCTCTACTAACCCTTCCGGTAGGAATTTCTGAGGATGAAAAAGTTGTTGATTTACCTTTCGTCTGATGTACTTATTTTTCCATTTGTACTTTTACTTTCTTCTTGGGCTTGTATTCTGGCCCATATACTTTCAGCACACTTTTGTATATAGCTTTACTTTGTGTTTTTCTTCCATCTTGTACTCTGTTGTGTGCGTTTTCAGGTTATAAAGTTAATGCCTTCCCAGTTTAAAAGAATTATGCATTTGGTGCTAGTTTCCAGCCCATAGCCTTTGGAAGTCGGGCTTTGGGTAGTCACGACACGGGCCCCGGGGGACAGTTCGTGACAAATTTGTCTCAGTGGAGTCAGTTCTACTACAGAACATTGGACTCTGCTCTTTTCTTTTATGCAATAGTGTAATGATTACTGAGTGTGGTTTTCAGTTTAGGGAGTCCAGTGTTGGTACGGCGGCGGATGTATCCATACACCTGGACCCTCACTACTAATATCTGACTCAGTGCACGAAAACACTAATTGGATGTGGGTTTTCAATAGATTTCATTATGTTAGCTCAACCAGGTCAGCTCATCAGGTATAATTTTTTGACCATGTCACTTCTGTTTTCTTTTCAGGATGCCTCCCCGCAGACGACCAATGAGTGTACCGAGAGTGGTACACAAATATATCCCACCGTGCAACATGGCCTCGGTGTAGGGCCCTTCTCCAGTAGAGGCACCAGTGGTACCACTTCTCCTTGGGCCACCAATGCCACCATCCCTAGTAGCAGATGTTGCATGCCACTTGAGCACGCTGCACGAGTTCCAACGCCAGAGGCCATCCATGTTTAGGGGAAAGACAGACTCACATGCATTTGTGGATTGGCTAGAGGCTATGGTGAGAGTCATCAGACTAGTAGGGACACCAGCAGACCTCGTGGTGATTTTTTCTACCAGCCTTCTACAAGAAGCAGAAGGAAGATGGAGGAGCCCATTGCTCCAGGTACATGATGAGATGACACTACTCTGGGCAGTCTTCGAGGGCTTGTTTCGGGTGGAGTTTGTCACAGTCACCCTACGTGTAGTTTGGATACATGAGTTACTTCATTTGTAGTAGGGTAGCATGATAGCGGCATAGTGCTCCGCATGGTTCCCCGACCTATCATTCTACTCCATAGATAGGGTACGTGACCCTTTCTTAAGGGACCATACCTTTGAAAAGGGGCTCAGGTGAGAGATCAAAGCATCAATGATCTCCCTCAGCATCCCGACGCAGGCAATAGTGTTTGAGCGAGCCTTATTAGTGGAGAGATTCCTTTCTGATCGATATCCAGTAGTGAGACCCAACACTAGTCAACATGAAACGAAGTCATCTGCAGTAGGTAGTAGACAAATGTCACAGAAGTCCAAGAAAACCAGACCTACGGGTGGATGACTGCATGACTCCTGATCATTTGTGTGGGGCACATGAGATAGAGCCACACTTGATAGGACTGGACAATTTTTCTCATGCGACGGGTAGGTTCATGTGTCTCGTGATTGTCCAACCCACCATTAAAATGATCTGCAGACGGTCAATGGACCGCCCAGGCAGAGATAATGATTTGATCGAGGCGGTCCATAGGGCTTAGGAGGACGTGGAAAAAGAGTTGGTCGAGAAGCCGGTGGTGGGAGACATTTAGAGGTGTTACCGCCACCACCACCAGTAGGTCCACCCAGACATTATGGAGTAGCTGGAAAAGAATGAGCTCAGCTTCAGGTAGTTGAGGCTTACGATCATGGCGCTCCTAATATTATTTGAGGTACGATATGTGTCTACCCTACCATAGTTTCAGTACTTATAGACACAGGTACCAATCACACATTCATTTCCACGAACCTCGTTCAGATCTCAGAGATTCCAACAGAGCCGTTGGCTCGATCCATATGGCTAGAGACTCATACGTGAGAAGACTTGATGATTACACACTAGTTCCGGTAGAGTGAGATTCATCTAGGAGGCGAGAGCTTCAGTTGGGATCTTCTCGTAGTGGCGTCGAGGCCTAATGACATCATCTTTAGTATGGACTGGTTTTCTATATTCAATGCTCTGATTGACTGTGTCATCCATAAAGTTTTGTTTGTCTACAATTATGGGAATAGGTTTACCTTCACCAGTGATAAGGGAGTATTTTCATCATAGGACATACTTACTCTTAGGAGGGAGTAGCCGATCACTCAATAGTAGGCCTACCTTACCTTTGGAGTAGTTAATTTGGAGAGACCGAGCTATCCTGTAGTGGTGGACCAGTGTGCGGATTTTTCCCTAATGAGGTCACAGGTCTACCTCATCGCAATTATGTGGACTCCTACATTGATATGTACCCTCGGACGACACCGATATCTACTCCGGCATATCAGATGGCTCCCACAATGGTTTTCAAGATACAAGTACTGCTAGAGGACTTACAGGGGAATGAATTCATCTGGCCCATTGTTTCTCCCTAGGCAGCTTTGATTCTCTTCTCCACGAATATGGATGGGAGCTTGAGGCTTTGTGTCGACTACTATTGCTGGAACTAGGTTACCGTGAAGTACATGTACCCACTCCCAAGTATTAATGACCTCTTTGATCAGCTGGAGGGAGCACAGTGGTTCTCGAAGATAGAACTCATATCAGGCTATAACCAGCTTATATTTCGAGACGAGGATGTGCAGTAGATAGCCTTCAGTTGTTGGAACAGCCTCTATGATTTCTTGGTTATTCCATTCGGTGTAACGAATTCTCCAGTAGTGCTTATGGGACTCATGAATAGGATTTACTACCGAAACCACGATCTCTATGTCATAGTTTTAATTGACAAAATTCTGATCTACCTGACTACTGAAGAGGATCATGCCTACCATTTTTAGGAAGTACTAGACACACTTCGGGAGCACCACCTTTATGGTAAGCTCTTGAAGTGCCATTTTTGGATCCGGGAGCATCAATATTTAGAGAACGTCATCGCGGAGGCTAGAGTTACAGTGTATCTAGGAAATATTATGGTGGTACTTTCTTGGGAGCCACCGAGGAGTGTGACGGAGGTACGAAGTTTCATGGGTTTTGATGGTTACTACATGAGATTCTTTATAGTCTTCTCTAGAGTGGAAGCACCACATTCATCCTTGACAATCAATGGGAAACCCTTTGTGTGGTCGGAGAGATGCTTGCAGAGCTTTAAAGAGGTGAGGCAGAAGTTGAATTGTGCCCCCATATTGACACTTCTCGAGGAAGGGGTTGGGTATGTTTTCTAATACGATGACTCAGAGACCATAATCAGGTGTGTCCTGATGTAGGAGTGAGTAGTGATCGCATATGGTTCTCGAAAGCTGAGATAGAATGACCCGAACTATCATACCCATAACCTGGAGTTAGTAGTAGTGGTATTTTCCTTGAATATGTAGCTGCACTATCTTATGGGAGAATGTTTTACCATGTACTCTAATCACAATAGTATTAGATATATCTTCCCCTAGAAGGACCTAAACCTAAGACAATGATGTTGGCCTGAGTTACTTGAGGAATATGACTTTGAGAATCTCTATACTCCTTGGAAGGGGAACGTTGCTGCAGATGCACAGAGCATGGGATCTGGTATACATCTTCTAGGTGAGGATAAAGAGCAGATATGTTCTTTGCATATATCCTTTGTGGATAGAGATGGATCAGATTTCCTTTAGTCCCTTACAGTCACCCCCTCCCCCACTTCATCAGTGAGTCAGGGAGGTATATCATGGGAAGGATGACTGCGAGACATGACATGATCAGATATCAAAAGGGCAGGTACCTGATAGATTTTTTGAAGGTGGGGACCATGTCATCATGTTCAGAGGGCGTACTATGGTACCAGTGTCACTTCAAGAGGATGTGTTGATGGAGTTCCACAATTCCCCATTAGTGGTACATCCAGGAGTGGCGATGATGTACCAGGACCTTCGACGATAGAACTTGTGTCCAGGTATGAAGAAGGCATTATGGGAGTTTGTCTCTCGATGCCTCACATGTCTGCAAGTGAAGGCAGAGCACCATGTACCAGCAGTCTTGGATCAGCCTTTAGAGGTCCCAAATAGGATGTGTGATGGGATATCCATGGACTTCAGTACACGACTCCCACGTACATCTAGGGGTCATGACTCAATTTTGGTGATCGTTGATCGACTCACCAGGTTGGCCCACTTCCTACCGATAAGAGAGTAGTGTTTAGTAGAGAGATTGGGATGACTCTATGTGCGGGAGATTGTGTGGCTACATGTAGTACCTTCATCTATTGTATTCTATCATGACACACAGTTTACTTCCCGGCTATGGATGGGGTTGCGGAGGCTTTCAAGACCAGTGTAGTCTTAGCACCTCCTTTTATCCTCAGACAGAAGGCCAGACTCAGCAGACTATTCAGACCCTCATGGACATGTTGCATGCTTCTGTCCTCGACATCGGTCGCATCTAGGAGGATCACTTACCTTTGGTGGAGTTTGCATTCAATAGAAGATATCACTCCACCATAGGGATCACACCTTTTGAGACGTTATACGAATGTCCTTGAAGATCACATTTGTCTTGGACTGACCCAGGGGAGTCAGCACTAGTGTGACCAAAGATGGTATGAGCTACCATAGAGAAGGTGCAGATCATCTAGGAGTAGATGAAGACTGCACATAGTAGGTAGAAGTCGTATGTCAATAAGAGATAGAGACCTCTGGAGTTCAAGGTTGGAGACCACGTCATTCTATGGGTCTCACCTCAACGAGGTTTACAGATATTTGGTTGAGGTGTAATGTTAACTTCGTGATTCATCAGACCATTCCAGGTCCTCAGAATGGTTGGCGAGGTGGCATACCGCTTAGATAATTCACCTTAGTTGCATTGGGTGGATGAAATTTTCCACGTATCCCAGTTGAGGAGATACATGCATAACCCTTCTCACATCATCGATCATGGAGAGCTAGTTGTCATCAATGGGGAAACTATTACAGAGCTTGCAGACAATATTGAGGATCGATATAAGAGATTCATACCTGGATAGTCGATACCTCTAGTGCGGGTTCTCTGGCAGCACGAGAACCTCCAGGAGAGAACATGAGAGCGGGAGGCTCATATGCATGCTCAGTACCCCCACTTGTTCTTTTTGTCCGAGTTGTATCTTACAGGGACGTAAATTCCAGAGGTGGAGAGAATATAATGACCCCTAATTTTAGTGGAAATATATATTTCACAAATACATGGGAAATTTTCGAGTCCATGAAAATTGACGGTGCATGATTTTGAGGCCCATTCTAACCAGAATCAATTTATGAAGATTTTTTCAGGTACGTTCAGTAAATGTACGAGAGGATTTTTAGAACATTAGAACTGGTGCTCAGAATTGAAATCTGAGCGCACTGTTGCACTCGCAGCAGATGTATTCGCTTAAGGATACTTTCACTTTGATGGCAGTGAGTTGAGAATAAAAGTTAGTTATTGGGTTTCCATGGAAAGTTATAAAATAAAGTGAGCTTCACATTATTTTTATTTGAGCCGCCATGTGGGTGTTTGGAGGTTAGTCCCACTTGATCTATAACCTCCTTGTGGAGGTTGGAAGTTAGAGGTGGGACCCCCCACACCTTAACCTCCCATGAGGGGTTATGGTTGTGGTGCCCACCCAAACCAAACCTCCCGCAAGAGGTTACGACGTGGGGATCACACGGGACTAAACCCCCATATTAATGGGAGAAGAAAAAATAACTCAAATCCCCTCATTAATGAGGGGGTTCCCCTTGACCTACACTATCATTTATGGTGCCTCCACTAACCCTTTAATTATTTTAGCCACCAAAAAATTTATTATTACAAATCCTTTAAATAAATTATGAGGAGCCAATAAAAATAATTCATCAAATTTGAATATTTTTTCAATGTATTAATAATATATCAAAATCTATTATAATTTTTTGTTGGAAATTCTTTTTTGGAGGAACATGGGTGATGAGAGAAAACATCCCAATTAAGAACGAAGAATGAAGAACAAAGAATGTCGATGAGGATAAACTTCGACTTCTTTCCTTGGATCCTACCGACGTGGAGCGTCTTCAACAACCGACGTGCGAGCTCAAGATTGGAAGTGTGCGGAAGATGCGACGAACAATGACAACAGTGTCTTCTTCCCCGCAACTCCATAGAAAAATGATGAACAAAGGTATGGATTAATTTGAGTAATACTACATTCCTTTTCTCTTTATCTGTTGGAACGGAATTGTTGCGGTGGTTGTAAAAATATTGAAGTTCATCATTATTAATTCTTGATTAGAAAAATGTTACAACCCTAATGGTGTAGTGTACAGGAAAACCCAACATGGCCCGACCACATTACCATTCTTGTTTGTGATGATCTTCGACATTGCGATGTGGTGACAGAATGACGAAGGCAATAGCCGCGCTACCCGGGGCCTCCACAAATAGTGCCGCCCTCGCGGTGCTCGGACAGGATTGGCACCGCCGCCTCGGGCCGCACCGCGCCGCCCGCTGGCCCGAGCCGCGCCGGCCTCCCGGCCACCCACCGGCCTACCCACACCACCTGGCTCTTAACCGTCCCCGACCTACCATGAGTTCTGGCCATAACCCCACTGGAACGCACCGGCCTGAACAACGCTGAGCCGGCCTGCCCAGACGCCACCCGAATACAGCACCCGGCCTACCCAGCCGCCACCCGACCTCTCGAGCAGCCTCCCGACTCATGGAAACCCGGACTCCCAAGTTGCGCTGACCACATGGACGAACCGACACCTTGGCCGTGCTAGACTTCCAAGTCAGGTCGCGTCCCCCATTGCGGAGCCCTTGCCGAACCGGCATGGCCGTGCCCATGCGACACTTCCGGCCGAACAACCCACGCCACCTGCTGGGATGGGCTGAGCAGGCTGAACCAAACCTAACAGGCTGGCCCACCCAATGGGATGGTCAAGACACAACAGATCTCACTGGGCGACCCAGACCAGGTCAGCCCAGACAGGGTTAGACCGGGTCCATCGGACCGGGTCGGACCAGACCTGTGCCCACGACTGCCCCTTTACTTTATTTGTCTATATCTTTGGCATCAGACGACCATTTGATGAACTGTCAGTGGCATTGTTATTCATGGAGTGTGAAGGTCCCTTTATGTATACCCTGCTAGAGATCGGGGATTAGTTGAGATATGGTCAGTTTTGATCATGCACAAATCCAACTGGGCCCTTGAGACTAAAAGACTAATAACTCACAGACCGGGTGTCCGATTAAGGCACCGTCTATTGCATTGAGACCCTATGATGTGACAGACCATTAAGATACTTCTAAATGGGACTTCATTACAGTTGACGTATTGACTAGTATCTCATGGAGCAGATCGTTCTGATGAAGAGAAAGAAGAGTGCGTAGACCTAGTAGCTGGCTGAGACCTGACAACTACTGACTGTTTCCACTCATAGTGACTCGACTAGCCCAGTGGGGAGCGCCTTGGTGTCACGACATACCCACAGTAAGGAGCGCATTTATGTCATGGAATACCCACTGTAATTGACAGGAGGAGTAACTCACCCGACTACAAGGGGGAGTTCCTTCGGGACATGGAAGACCCATGGTGAGGAGCGCCTTAGTGACGCTGCAGACCCATAGTACTCGACATGAGAAGTACATCAGTAGTCCAACGTTAGTGGGAAGCACCTTGGTGTCGCTACATGCCCATTGTACTCGATATAGAAGGAGTTCTCAGGTAGCTGATTTTTCAACAATGGGACAGGGTATGTTACTTAATAATACCCGTAGAATAAAATCCTGGTTTGAGCTGATTCAGTAACATTTGTTTTACCTAATGATTGAGATGGATTACCTAATAACTTTGGTATATGTATGGGTATATACATAGGAGGGGTTATATGTAGATTTCATACATTGTGGTTTATCCTTGTTGGTTTTGTGAGACCTTGAGGGTGTCGGGGTCCCTACCCATTATCATTATACTCACCACTGCACGGGCTGTTCCCCCACATTGTTGTGTTGGTTTTTGATGTTGAATATCGCTGACTGAGGCAGAGTGTTCCAGGATTGGATGGTACCCAGAGGTGGACCACATGGCGTGCCGATACATGGAGGAGACAGATGGACGCGGAGTGCTGTGGAGGCTATCTATACCTACCCTTCAAGTAGGAATCCAAGAGGATGAACAAACAACTATTTTACCTTTCATCTATTGTACTTTTTTCTAGTTTTTCTTGTACATTCCTATTGGGATTTTATTCCGGCCTCTCCACTTTCAACACACTTTTGTATACAGTTTTACAAATTGTTTTCCTTCCACCTCGTACTCTGTTGTGTGCGTTTTAAGGTTATAAATTTTATGTCTTCCCTGTTTTAGGAAATTACACCTTTGGTGCTAGATGCTAGCCCTCTTGCGGATGGAAGGTGGGCTTTGGGTAGTCACGGCACGGGCCCCGAGGGACAATTTATGATCGCACAGACATTCTTTGTTGTGTGAGTTTGGAATAGAAACATGGACATTCATGGGTACATAAGTATAGAATAATAAAATGGGCATTCATAGTCGTGTGAGATGGTAATCAAAACAATAAAATTCAAGGGTGCGTGAGTACATAATGGTTCCATGTACATTCATTTTTTTTGGAATTATGGAATTGTAACATTGTCATTAAAAATGGAGGAAAATAATTATGGTAACATGCTAATTAAATTCTGGGGTAAAATAAAGATTATTAATTAATGTGATGAACTATTTAATTATGAATTATAAATAATTTAATTGTACAACTATATACACATTCTATTCATTGGATTTGTTTTATACATGGTTGGTGGTGGCCAACTATGTTTTACTCACACCTATTCGGACTGCCTGATCAGTACGTGAAATGACTTTTTTTCTACATGATAGGATAAGTGAAAAGTACATAGATTTGATTGATGATTGGGGATAGAGCATTTATAAGGGAACCAAACTTGGTTCAAGAACATCTTGGGATTCATTGGATTCTTTATTTACTAGTTCTGTATTTTGACACACACTTTGGCATGTAATGCTTCTCTTTTATATGGGTATTATATTTTTAGATTAGTTTTATGGGTTAAATTTGTATTTTTATGATTGCATTTTCTATGTCATTATTTAAATGTGATTGTGTTATAATATGATAAGATAGGGTATAGTCTCTCCATTACTGACTTACCCGACCATCGCGGCTAGTCGGCATCCTCTGGCGTACGGTGAGGCAGGGCTGAGGTCATGTGGCGAACCGGTTCGGGGAACCGATGCCTGGAGCCTTGGTCGGAATGTTACAATGTTGAAATTGAGGAGTTATTATTTTCATCTCTCCTTTTTATTACTATTTGGAAATGGTATACATGATACTATGAAGATTTGTTGCTTGGTTAATAGCTTTTTCATGGGAGTAGCTACCTCATGTACGAGAGAGAAGCCAAGTACCCATGGTGGGATTGTTGTTATTGATGATAACTATTTTAGTTGAATATTATTTCACCTTGGGTGACACTATTGTTCTGCCTTGTGATAATTTTTTTTATATTTGTTGAGTTTGATTCATGGACCAATATAAAAAGTGGGTTGAGTCTGTATGCATCTGTGTAGAAACACAAGATTATTTCATGACATGATTCAATGTAGGAAAACACCAGAAAATGGGATATGGGTATGTTGTTGGACTGGATCTATCTTTCCTTTCTCAGAAATTTCAAATGAAAATTCTGAAGTAAATAATTATGTAATTGTGAAATTTATGTTTATAAGAACTATTAATTATTGAAATTATAGTATTATATTGATATCATAAATTGGGGATAACAAATCTTTTAAATAATTACATGATATAAATATTCTTATTTGAGATTATTAATGGCGGTGTTAATTATGGGATGATGATATCTTGTAAATAAATTAATTAATATTGTAATTAATTAATAAAAATAAAGGAATATTTAATAAAATAATTAATTAATGTGGGTAAATATAATTCTGTTTTTGAATTAAATAAATTTATAAATTTGATGATAATGATTGTAAATAGAAGCTAGATGATAATAAATGGATTTCAAAATAATAAAATTGTATTATGGGAATGTTTTTACCTTTTTTATCTAGAACCTATGTGTATGGTGGTTATGGGAACTGATAGTGCATTATTTTTGTCTGTGTGTTAAGAAATAGGTAGAAAACACTAGTAATTAATTATTTTTAGTGGTATTCATTGATGAATTCATAATGTACTTTTAATTAGTGACAATAATTTCCTCAATAATGAAATTATACCATGTACACTGAGAAATATTTTGTCTTTTTAATAGTTAAATGAATGTGTTTTTGTTGGATATGGGGCCCCATCATGGTTTTTCTTATGAAGAGATATATACTAGGTTCTTGATGGTGTGAGGAATGCCATCAATAATTTATTAATGAGGTTTTCAAGATTGAATGAAGGTCAATAAAAACTACGATTGTTCATCTACTTACCATGATGGGTTAATAATGCTCCAAAGGTGGGTAGACTATAAGAGCCAATTTTTTATTAAAGATTCTAAGGAGTACAACTCTAGGAAGAGTTATTATATGATTGGGATGTTATAAGATCTCTTCTTTTATCCAGACTATAATCTTTTTTATTTTTTTAATTGATGATGGGTTATCTTTGTTTTAAATCACCAAAATGATTTATAATAATTATTTAGATAAATGTGAAAAAGGCTTTAAATTGTAGTAATCATCAATGAATATTCAACTGACTATTTTTCGAGATCGAAAGAGAGTTAGTTTGGGATTTCAATTCCTATAATGTCTCTATGAAGAACAGATAATTAAATTAAATAAACAATATTAAGAGGGAAATTTTTTTTTAAAATAATTGAATAAATCCAGAATTTTGTGTATTATCAGAAATAACATACCTCCATTGGGTCTAGAACTATGTGTCGACCCTTTGTAGGGTATGACATATGTATGTGTCCGATGATTGGATATCTATCAGACAAAAATAAATTTTTTATATTTATGTATTTTATTATCCACTTATTTAAAATTAATTAATTAATATCTCACAAATGATGCATCAAATGAGAAATCTTAGAACACTAATATGTTTAGAAGTGGGGGTTTACCCTATTTAGGGTATAAAAATTATGCGAAATGGGGATTTGATGTCACATATTTTTAAACTGTTACATTAATAATTTTATTAATTTAACCATTAATATGACATTAGAAATAATAATTTTTATTGCTTTTATAATTATTTTTAAAAATTTTGAAAAAAATTATTTTAATATTTTTTGGGAAGATAAAAAAATATAATTAATAATTAGTGTTGTATTATAATTATTTTTATTTTTCAACAATATTGAAAAAAATAAAGGTGTAATTAAATATCTTTTTCCCTTACACAATGAATGATGTTTTTACACTTATTAATTTTTCTACTTGATCAATGTAAAATCATTTAAATTATTAGTCTGAACTAAATAAATGAAAATGTGTGGATAACACTACATTATTAACTATTATCCACAATTAAAGAATGTTTTTTGAAAATCATTAAAGGTGAAAGATATTTAATAATAATAATAATAATAATAATAATTGTTATTAATTTGAGAAAATAATATTTTTTAAACTCCATTTCAATTATAACTCTTTCATATGATGTCTTATTGACCTTCCATCTGTGAAAGTGTGACCCAATAATTGAGGTCTTCCTTTCAATAACAATGTTTAATTTTTAATTGATGTTCGTAGTACAAGTCCATGTCACCTCAAATGATGATGTGTTAATGCATGAAAATAATATTAGAGATTAAAAATTGAATTATTCAATTAATAAATGAAAATAAATTAATTAATGAAAAATTAGAATCAGTTTGATTTGGGGTGTTCTGTATAACATGGGTGTGAAGGCCAATATTTTTTACACGACCCTCTCTCATCTCTGTATCTCTTAATTTAGCGTTCAATAATCAATATATTTTTCGATATTGGTCAGATTAATGTACCTTTGGTGGAATTTGATTTTCATTGATAAGATGAAGGTGCATATCAACATTTTATTTAAATAAAATAAAGAATTTCGAGTAAATTTTTATTAAACGAGATATACTTATTTATTTAATTTATCCTTCAATAGTCACCAAAATAACAGGTCATCATTGATAATGGATTTATATTACATGTTCATTTTATTTGATGTATCTCGTATAAAATTAAATTCCCATAGTCTTTATTATCAATTACGTGCATGTGATTGTATATCATCAAGGGTTCGTTTTCTAATTGGATTTCCCAATTAAATTAATTAAATAAGTCAATTAATTAATAGAGGAAAATGATATTTGAGTGATTATTTTAAATTATGGAATGTGGATAATTAATTGGTAAAATTAATTATCAATGTAACGAAATGGGAAATTCAGAATAATTAATTTGTTAATAAATTAAGGAATTAATGAGAACGTTTATCATGATTAATTATTGTTCGAATTAAGTAATCAAAATGGTTACATTTATGAAATTGTGATTCAGTATAATTGAATTTTGAATTAATTATGGTGATATAGAGACTATTGTAAAATAGTAATTATCTATTGGTTTTTTGAATAATGTGAGATGGAGTAATTAATTTGTGAAGTAATTATGCGATTATTGAATTATGTTTGTTAGAATAGTTAATTGGTTAATTAATTACTGGGTTTTTTTAATTATGTGAGTTGGAACAATAATGTCAATAATAAATTGGTGTTATTGTATAAATTATGATTTAACAAATTAATTATTTAATTATTTGAGGATGTTGAGTAAGATTAATTAATTAAAAAATCAATTGATGTAGTTTATGTGAATAATTAATAAATGACTTAATTGAAGCATTTGAGTTTGAATATTTAATAATATAATTAATTAGAAATGTTAATGTGAACAATTAATGCACGAATTAATTAATGGTATTTTGTTAGATAAATTAATTATATCATTTATTAATAAGGCTGATATGAACAACTAGTTTGTAAATTAATTGAATGGATTGAATGTGATTAATAAAATTTATAATAGTATATGATATATGGAATGGATAATTAATTGGTGAATAAATATTAGTGATTAAGTTAGATTAAATAATTGTGGTTTTAATTAATATAAATGATTTAGATTAATTAATTTTTAAATTAATAATTTTTATTGTTGAGAAATCGAATTGATATAAATGGATAATAACTTGATGAATTAATTGGGAGATATTAATTTTTTAAAATTGATATAATTAACTATTGAATTAATTATGGAATATTGTATTTCATATTGAGAACATTATTTGAAGAATTAATAATGAGATGTAGATTCTGGTAATGGAATAGTATATTGGTGAATTAATTATGATGTTGTGATTAAATAATTGTTGGTTTAATTAAAGTGATTGTTGTGATTAATTAATTTGGGAATTAATTATGAGGTTTTATGTGATGTAAATCTTTTCAATTAGATATAAGGGTGATTAGATTACTCAAATTATAATTAATGTGATATTCTGGTTAGAGGTTTAATGTTCATTAATCATGTTTTATGTGATGATGTGCTATATGAGATAATGTGGTTAATAATTGATTAATTCTTATAAATGATATATATATATATATTATATTTGTAAATGGTCAATTGTGTTTAATTAAATGGAGAATGGTAACATGATCATTCAGAAAAATATAATGAATGGTGACAATAACATTCATGGGTGCATGAGTATGGAATGGTTATATGGACATTAATGGGTGTGTGAGTATGGAATGGTAACAGGGACATTAATTGGTGCATGAGGATGGAATTATAACATGGAAATTCATGGATACGTGAGTTTGGAATGTTAACATGGAAATTCATGGTAGTGTGAGGTTGGAATGGTAACATGTACATTCATGGGTGTGTGAGTATGGAATTGTAACATGGTCATTAATGGGAGCATGAGTAATAAATGGAAAATATACATTCATGTTTGTGTGTGCATTAATAAATGGTAACATAGAGTTTCAAATGGATGGAAAATAATAATGGTAACATACTCATTCAATTGTGTGGTTGAATAAGGATTATTAATCAATATTAAAATCTATGTAATTTTTCATTGTACATACTCTATTTGTAAAACTGCATACTCGTTTTATTGACTGTATTTCTTTTAAAAATCATTTGTAGTCACCTATTGAGTTGTTATCACACCCAATTTAGAATGCATGAATGGTACCATGATAGACTTTGTAGTTGTAGTCCATGTTAATGAAAAATGTTCTTGATTTTCTAGCAGATTAAGGATGAAGCATTTATGAGTGAACCATATGTGGTTTAGGTCCTTTTTGGGATTCCTTGGGGAATTTATTTTATAGTACTACATTTTTTCACACACATTGGAATGGAATGATTCCCTTTCAAGTGAGAACTGTGTCTGTAGATTTTTTTACCTTGTGACATTAGTATTTTTATGATTATATATTCTTACACTATTTCATTATTTACATATGTTGTTGTTTTACTCCAATAAAATTTGGTTTAGCCTCCCCAACCCGAGAATATCGAACACATTCATATAGTCTGTAGAATCTAGCATATAGGGAGGATCGCCTAAGGTCATGTGGTTAACCATCTCGGGGCACTGATACGTGGTACCCAGACTGAAACATAACTATTATTTCCATGCATAAATTACCTATTTCCTTGTTAACATAGTTAGAGAGCTTTATAATCATGATAAATTTCTAAAAAAACATTGGTAGTACCTTTCTAATCAAATAAAAATAAACATTTCAATGAAAATAGATCGTCTAGAACATTCTTTAATCACCTTTTTTCATTTAAGGATCTACAAAAATACCATCAATAATAATTATATTTCCCAAGAATGTGACATACTACATCTAAGAGTAACACATTCATAATGTGGAATTCTAATTACCTTTCCAAAATGTCGTCACCACAATCCTGAAATATTATTTATGTCCCTCATTTATATAGGATTAGAAGAGAATATCATCAATACACTATACCACCAATTTGTTGAGGTAATGTATAAACACACAATTCCTCAAATCTATGATGGTTTTTGGAGAATTTGTATGTCCAAAAGACATTAACAGATACATGTAGAGCCCATCCATTGTACAAAAGGTAGTTTTCTGAATTTCATCCTTCTTCACCTTTAGATGATGATGTTGATAATGTAGACCCCCCATTGATAAGTACGAATATCCTAAAAAAATATTGGAAAAGTCATCAATCATTTGAATATAATACTTATTCATTATGTTGATTTTGATTAGGTCCTCCTAATAGATTCAAATCCCCATTGATCCATACTTTATCCTGACAAAGAGAATGAGCATAGAAAAATGATATTCACTAGGGAATATGATACCTTTGACTAATGATATTGTAGGGGATTCTTTAACTCCTCCAGTTCCATAGGTTCCATCCTATAGGGAATCATTGATATCGTAGTACCTTCAGTTATGAGTTCAATTGAGAACTCTACCACATATTCTAGGAGGAGTCTGAGTAACTCTTATGGAAATACATCACAATTTTCCATAACGATGGGAATTTCCTTGAGGTTGATAACCTACTTTGACACATCCACTTGATTGATGTATTCTCCTTCCTAGTGAATCAATAAAAACAGCACTGAATGATTTTTCAAATGATATTCATGATGTTATTTGAATTATTAGTGGAGAATGTAA
Organism: Viscum album; assembly: GCA_963277665.1. Classification (NCBI taxonomy): domain Eukaryota; kingdom Viridiplantae; phylum Streptophyta; class Magnoliopsida; order Santalales; family Viscaceae; genus Viscum; species Viscum album. The sequence continues at coordinate 60,854,051 of OY728164.1, read as the reverse complement.
TGGTTTAGAATAAGAAAATATATTACATTTTCATATAGTTGACATGTTTTATATATAAAGATTACCAATCCATCCCCAGTATAGCGTCAAATAATGCATTGGAAAATATTACAATATTCACTTGAAGAATCATCCCAAATGCACTAATATGAGAAGACTCCATCACATAGGTTGCAATTATTACCATGCAATGTGTTTTTTTGTATATCTCTTGTTTAACGTTTCAGTGCATGTATTCAATAGTTTGAGAAAACAAGAATGATATAAAAGAATCCATAGAACCAAAATAAAATAAGACTTTATCCATTCTTTAGTGAATATGAAATGAACATTATGTGACGTGGTTTTAATGATCCAATTATGTAGTAGTGATGTCATATGCCTACCCTGGATCTGTTGGATTTCGAGGATAATGATGCTGATTACCCTCAAGAACTCGTGGTTAATTCATTTTCTAGCAAAGTGACTTTTCTCACTATTCTTGAAGCATTGGGGAATGGGTTGTGCTCTCATTTTCTCCACTATAGTTTCCTACTTCTTCATTCCTTTCCACATTCATGATCATAGTGTCCTTATATTCAATAATTGAATAATTTCCCCATCCCATTGATTTAGTAGCCATGATAATTGTTCCCACATTATAGAAATGTAGTCGGTTGAACCATTCAGAGGTTTGTTTTTAAGCCCATAAAAATTCTATTTATTTTTATATCATTACTAATAACAATTCATGAAGAAAACATTTTATGAGTTTGAAATTTAATTCCTAGTCCTTGATAGATTCACCTTGTCTTTTCACCTGCTTTATAAATTCCATCATCATATATATAAAAAGAGTTCAGGGGAAATACATGTTAATAAGCATTATCATAAATTATTCCCACTCAATATCATCCATTTAATCATTCTACATGATTTTCTAAATCAAATCCCACCAATTAATAGACCTCACCGTCTAGATGATAAATAATGAAATTTACCACATCCATTTCAGGACAGTGAAGAAAAGAAAAAATATTCTCCATCGTGTTGACCCACTATTCTGTGACAAGTGGATCTGAAGATCCACTAAACGTTGGTGGTCATTTCAGCGTAAAAAAATTTATAGCTTGTTGTTCCTTATTAGGTGATGGAGGGTATACCTCATTATTCAGGTTATTGTGTATTGCCTAAGATAGTTGGGTAGGAATCACCATGATATTTTCATCTCCACCATCAAAGGAATTGATGATGTCATTATGTAAGTCACTTCATTACCCCTAAAATGGGTTTTTTCATAGTCTCCCATAAATCTAAAAAATATTTAAAATAGAGAATGCTGGATCACAACATAAGTCAACAAGTCAAAAATAATTAATTAATACCATTCTTCAATAAAATCGAAAGGCATATCATTCCATATTCACATGATTCGAAGATTCTAAATCAAACCATATTGGGTGATAACATATACTTAGTTTATACCATGTTTTTTTACTAACATTCCAAAATCTATATTCCAAAATTATCTAAACCCTCCTCTAATTCCAACTACATCGACACTCATTTTATTAAATATCTTCTAACATCATTTTACGGTCAAAAAACAAAAAATCATTAAATAATAAGGTTAAAAAGGATTAATGTCTTTTTAAAATTAGTTACATACATAATATTTACAAAATAAAACAAAAAAATTTATTTAATTCCATATTATATTTCTTTATACAATCCCTTTAATTATCCTTAGTTAATGAAATCACCTAAGTATATACCATAAAAATACGTGATAAATAATCATAGTAAAAAGATTGATAAAATATGAAAAAATATAATATGGTGTGAGAAAATAAATTATTATTATTAAATATATAGAGGATTACAATTGGGAGATTAATAATAATGAAAATTAATGGAATGTGGAAATTCAAAAAAAATGAAACATCATGTCTTAGTTGTAAGATACCAAACATAGGTTTGCAAAAAGATGGAATCATGTTAATGCATATTTCACATTATCTCATGATTTTATTCACATTAACAAATGCATTGTAGTTATATATTATTCTGGGTTCACCCATCACATCATAACATTTAAATTCTTCTATATAATTCTAGGAGCAAAACTCACATCATAACATTTACATTATCATCCATTTCACATAGAACTTAAATCAATATTTTATATAAAATAAACCATGGTAATGAATGTGTTTCTTTTCATAAAGATTAAATTCATAAAATTTGGTTATCTAAATGAATTATGGAATAAAATATTTTATATAAGAATCCTCAACCATGTGTAAATAAGAATGAATCTTGAGAAGAAAATGGTGTTTTTTTAATTATTTTTTCTTTTAGAAAACATTGGTCTTTGCATTAACTCAAGTAGAATACATGTTTATCCCATAAAATGTATTTTAATGATGATTAATTTATATTTATGGAATATCAATACTTAGTATTAGGTGAAAGAGGAGAAATCCAATAAAAGAGATTTGAGTTCGAGAATTCCCCTCAACTAGACACCCGATGGTTACTTAACTTAAATATCATGTATACTCCCTTTAGATTTACTAATTAATGAATAAAATTGCATTTATATAGTAATTAGATTTCTTATGGATTTATTACGTTCATTAATGGGCTTTTGGATGAGTTAGAGTGTTTAATTTCACAGTCCAAGGAAATTCTTTTTTATGGTCTTCATGGTTGGTTATTTGTATTCATGAATGGAAGTCCATGTAAAATGTCGAGAAAAAAGGGAATTATTATTATATATTAATAATGATATTAAATATTTTTAAATGATCTTAAAATTATTATTTTTATATTCTATGAGGATGAATCATTAGATAATAGTTACTGAGGATCATTTTAGGTTAAATTTGGGGTTTTTTATCGAAACTACATCAATATGTTTAATCATTTGGTAATTCTTCAAGTAATTCATAGAGAATAAAATTGGTTATAACATAAAATTTAATTATGTTTCAACAGTTAAAATTGTTTTATTATCAAACTTTTATTTGTAGTAGAAAAATTAAATTGCATCACCCATGATGTCGGCAAATTGAAAGATCAAATGTGACAATTTACTTTTTTGAATAAAAGTTTGAGGGAGGAGATTAAAGAAGAATAACGATCTAACATAATATAAATATGTTATAACAAATATAATGGATTTATCATTAATTTTGGATAAGATAAGGTGGGGATAATAAAATAAATGAAATGAAATTAAGAAGAGATTAAAATAAAAGGAATATGATTTTACCTCTTAAATATCTCCTCCTTGAGAACCTCTGTAGGAAAATTGTTTTGGTTTCATGATGACAACTGGAGCACCTAGAAATAGTAGATGAGGTTGGGGAGAGGTTTGGGAATAATTTTCACAAGGGAAAATCATTATAGGATTGAGGAAAATAGGGTGTGATGGGTGGTATTTATTGAGGATGCGAGGAGTTTTTTTATAATTATTTATTTATTTATTTATTTATTTTTGATCAAAGAAATAAATAATTTTTATTCACGAGGATAAATATAGTAATTAAATGAAGTGAGTTGAAAATAATTTTTCTTAATCACTAATGAATCAATGAACTGTGTATTTGACATATAATATATTTATATAGTAAATTACCATATTTCAATATTCACCAGAACATCATGTATTTCAGAAATACCCAAAACATTCATCAAAAATATTTTCTGATTTTTATAATTCAAAAATAAACACAATTTTATGAAGATAATTTTTTAAATAAATTTAATTTATTTTTAAACTAAATTTATCATTTACTTCAAAAATACAAATTTTTAAATCAAAAAAAAATTTATACCACTATAAAATATTTTATAAGGTCTCATAAATTATCATGAAAACATAAGATATAAAAATATTAATTTATGAATATATTTTATGAAAAATCGTTTCAATAAAATTATTAAATTAGTCATCAAATTGTAATTAAATATTTCCGACTTACCAAAATGCCAACACATAATTAACAATTTTTAAAACAGAAATTTCCATAGACTATAATATAATTATAACATATATTAATTTATAAGATGCCTAAATTTTATTTATAATTTCTTGGGTATTGATACTATTTATTTACATGGTTTAAAATTCATATGGGTTATATTTCAATTCCAAATTTCATGTTACTATTTCAATAGTATTGGTTTCTTATATTCTATAAATACTTTTTTTTTATTAATTGTTTATTTATAATGTTTTAATTTTGATCCATATGTTATTATATGTGATTATGACATTAATATAAGAAGGTAGAAATACCATTGATAAATATTTGGGTCATTATTGAATATGATGAGAACATGTTGGATACTATCCTAATTGTGGTTTAAAAAATTAATATTCCCACATCTGACGACCCTCCTTTAGGCGTGAAATATTCATATTATGCAACATTATAGTATTGGTTACAAATAAACAACCCACACTTTGTGAATTCTATGTTCATCATTTAATTAACTACAATTAATTTTCTAAATGGAACTATCCTAATAAGACCACACATTATAATATTCCATGTATTAACTTAATGGTTCCAACTACATTTATTATGTATCTACAAACATGTTTGGATCATTTTACCACCTAATAATTGGAATCCCAATTGAATATATCATCTTTTTTGTCATAAAAATGGTATTCAATATATTTTTTATATTTCATTGACATATTTTCACCATATTATTATCCTAAAAAATCATTGGTATAGAAGTGAGAAAATAATTGACCAAGGTGATCTGCCCCAAAAAGATTATAAAACATATGTCCAATTCCAAGTGGGGTTATAAATATAATCTAAAAACACCTCTAAATTATCTATAAAAGGTCATCTCGATTTTATCATATCTCCCTGGAACTACATGGGGAAATTTATTTTCTCGACACAATGGTCTCCCTTAATTCCCCCTCCCCCATCAGCTATCCGAGAAAGCATTCAAAATGTACACAATTTATTTCTAATTTTCAATAATTTTTTCCTATCTACTTGATATTATCCACTATGATACTATTAAATCCATTTATGTTTGTAAAAAAACAATTTATGAAGTAGATGATCATCCTTCAAGAGATTTACCTTGAGATTTGATATAAGAGGTGAGTAGAAAAAATTGTAGCAAACAACATTAGTAGGATTTATCCACCACTGGACCACCATGACGACTCATCATTCCCCATTGGAGAATTATCTCCTCATGATAACATTTGTGATTCTGTGGGCCATACCCCCTTGTGTGCGAATGTTTTGTATTTTCTAGCCACATCTATAGTTCCTAATGATTTCAGCACTTCCAAATCCCAGAGACATAAACCTTATTCTCAGTTGTAGATTTATGATGACCCACATTTTTTGATAATTTTTGGGGAACATGTAGTTCTTCGGTGTGTCTCTGACCATGAGTTCACCTCTATTATGGCCTTATATCACACTTTGTCTGGTGGGGCCCACCTTGGATCTGAATGAATAGCTCGAAAGGTCCTCAAATTAGAAGTTTTTTGCCAAAATTGTATAGTGATGCCCATCGATTTTTTGCATCATGTAGTTGTATTTAATTAATAGGGAATATCTCCAGGTGGAATGAATATCCACAAAAACCAATGTTGTTCTGTGAAATCTTTGAGGTATAGGGAATTGACTTCTTGCAGCCTTTTCCAAATTCATTTTGCTTCAGGTATATATTATTTGCTATTGACTACATGTCTAAATGGGTGGATGAAATGGATACTACGACCGATGACTCTCGAGTTGTTCTTGATTTTGTGAGGTCCCAAATTTTTAGTCAGCTCAGTTTGCTGAAATTCATCATTAGTGATCAAGGATCCCATTTTTACAATGTCATCATTAAAAATGTGCATCATAAGATTGGTGTTGATCATAAAGTATCAATATCATATCACCACAAAAAAATTGAAAAGAAGAAATATCAAATCATGAAGTTAATAGAATATTGTAAAAAATTATAAATCCCTATAGTAATGATTGGATTTTGTGCTTGGATGATGCACCTTGGGAATCTCGTACAACTTTTAAAACCCTAATCAGAATGTCAACATACAATATTGTGTTTGGAAAAGCTTGTCACTCCCAGGTGGAGGTATAAAATCATCCATATTGGTATGTCAAAAAATGTAATATGAATCTTTCAGATGCAGGTGAACAAAGAATTATACATATTCAAGAGTTGGAAGAAATTCAATGTGATTCATATGAGAATTCCCAAATCGATAAAGTGAAGATAATGTCTCTCTATGGTATCATGGTTCATTATCGGATGTTTTATATTGTTGAGAGCATCCTCATTTATAATTCCATTATAAAGCTCCACCCTGTTAGGCTTCATTCTCGATGGCTCAGTCCTTATACCATTACTGATGTTGACCCTTTTTGTGTTAAACCAAATTTTTATTAGAAGAGTGGATTCAGGATTACAATCAATTGGAAGATGTTGAAACACTTTTATGAGGATTTTACAAAGCATCTCATGAAGGAAATCCAACATATAAATTCCACATCTGACACCACATAGTAGGTTGTACCTTCTCCCTACCATTATTTATTTTATATTTATATAAAATACTTTCATTATTGACAATGTTAAATTTAGGTGTGGGGGTGGGTGACATGTCAAAGATAGGATTAAAATAAAAAAATGTGTTTTAATTTTGGATTTCTTTTTCCTTATTTTAGTTTTTTGACTCCAATAGATCCTAAAAAAGAATATCCAAAATCATTTATCATGCTTGATTCTATTGTGTGGAAAATTCCATTGTTTTTTGGAAAATTGTTCTTCAATTGAATGTTGATATGGAATATTTTTCTGTAATTTTTATTTTGAAATCATTCTTAGTCATTTAATGGATTTTTTAATCCCATGCCTCATTAACATTGACAGATATTTTAATCCCATACTCGAGAGACATTATGATCCCTTTATTGCATATTTTTCCTTTTAATCACATTCTTGAGAGTCTTGGTTCATTTAGAGAAACTATAAATTTTCTTGATTATGTTTTAAGCCATAATATCCATGTATAATACATTTATGATAGAGGAAATTGTTCATTGAAAAGTCCCTTGTACAATTATCCAATATTTTCAGCCACTATTACATTTAATCCTTCATAACAGCTAAAGACCATGAAATGCATGTTAGGTAGCCAAAAGACAAGATAATTTATCCCTACATGAACTTATATTGTGTATACTTTTACTTTATATTCAGAAAGTGTGAGAGAGAGGGTATTTCGAAGAGAATTCAGGGAAAAGAATTATTATTATACGTTGATATAAATGATGCATTCATTTTCCTTAGGCAATGAATTTATAATCCATATTTCATCATTTTATTATATATTATTCCCTATTTTTATAAAAAAAAAATATATTGTTCTATAAATCTGAAAAAAAAACACAAAACAAAAGAAAAAAAATCGAGAAAGGAGAATGTTTAGTCATTATTATTTACCGCTTTGATACGACCCATAGAATTAGATAATGGGGAGAGTGAGTTGGAGGGAATAGACATCATGAGGGGTTGAGTGCGTAAATTCATTGTAAAAACATGATGTATTTTTACAAGTTTTATAGATAAGAGATTAAACACTCATCTTCAGCCTCAAATATTTGAACATTAAATACTACCGACCCTTGAATATCAGAACAACCAATTCGAAGTCCTCTAGAGTAGCACAATTGATTCTATTGATAAAGAGCATAGAAACATATCTTGAATATGGTATGTTAAAATAAACTCTAGGAAAAAATAATAATTCCACATTTATATTGATGCGCACGACAACGTGATCAATGCTACAAAATGATTTTTCCCCACCCTTCTAATTTTGATCTATCTGGTTTCCACTAAGGGTAATCAACTTTAAAAACACATTGGCATAATTCTCACACTCATTGTGACAAAAAAATCTTACTACTAGCTTTTCATTTCCAAATTTACCATCATCCTAAAAGATATAATAAATATGACCAGTCATTCCACACTAGAAGCACATCCCAGAAATTGATAAACATTCTCCAGGATTCTTTTTACCACACTTCTCAGAATATAGAAATTTAATTTTATTACCTCTAGTCTAATTTGATGAATTCTTTCCTTATGTATGTTGACTGAACCTCTTCAATTTCATTCTCTATTAGAACACTTGATCATCAGAAAACTTCATTTCTGCCTTATCGGTACATCCGACTGGTTTGTCATATTTTTTGAGTTCACTTATTTCTAATGATATTCAATATAATGGCTTTAGTCCTGAGTAAAATTGATTAATCATACTATGAAGATCTCAGATGAAATTTGGAGCATACTTTTCCTGTCAAGTGAACTTTTCATTGTAAACAACATCTAAATAATCCTCCATCCACAATTCCAAAAAATTTCAATCCTAAGTCAAACTTCCTTAGGAAAATATTTCTCATAAAACATATCTGTGAATTATTCCAAACAAAGGGCATCAATCTCCTCAGTTTCCATGATATTTTTAACCATTACCCACCACTGATCTACTTCTCCTTCAAAATGATAATCATCAAGACTAACCATTTGATTGTCTATATAAACCATGACATCAGAAATATTATACTGTTCCCTAATCCACCCTTCATATTGAATTAGGTCAGATGATCATCTGAATGATGGGAGATATTTCCTATGGAAATTATATACAATAGAAATGTTCCTCTCGAGTTTATTTGATTGATCTTGTTCATGTATTACACCACCATTTATAGCCTGAGTGAACTTCACCATCACTAAAAAAGTGTTTCGTTCTGATTCCAACCATCTTGGGAAGCTGATTTGGAAGGTTATTATCCTCTGTATGCCTTCCCAGCACTCCATCTTTGTTTCCACTACTGAAAACTATTACAAAAAAACATATCTTATAGGTAAAAATATAGTAATCTTAAAATTGTTTATCATTTCAATTATACAATAATATAAGGACTATTTATGTATATTATATTAACAAAATTCAAAATCCTATATTTATCTAAACAAACCATTGATACCAACTATAGGCCCCATCCTTAAACATTACATAATCATGAATTAATTTAATAATTCACATTGATGATCTTTTCAGGTTTAGAGCATTGCAGAATTAGGTCATCCAATATGGATAAAAACTTTAATATTACATGTACACACTTCAACTCATTATCCATTTTTCATATAATAAAAACTCTTAAAAATTATAATCCTATTTAGTTCCACATTTTAAACAACATGACTTTTTTTTGACCCCGTCATTGTCAATATTCCACATTATATCCTATGAGAATTATTTAATAAAACGGGATGAGCATAAAAATCTCCGAAAGGGATATGTAAAAAAGTAAAACATTAATTTTTACTAAAACATGTAAACCATGAATACATTATTATAAAGTAATACTTTTCATCTTATGATTTTATCAATGACACTTCAAAAAATATATTCTCCTTGTATACCATTCATTTGTAACAGAAAGTTTACCACAAAACCCATAGAACAAATCATATATCTTATAAAGGTTACTTGGGATATAAACATACATAATTTTAATTACCATATGGTCTACTTCCACACATATCTCTAAATAGAATATTCATACGGCCGACTTCCATACCAAATGCATTGGAGTTTATAACATAACCAACCATCCATTGTATATCCCATAACATCCTATCATGTGGATTATCATGTAATAAACCGTCATTTGGTTTTTCATGTAACAACTCTTCTGATGTCAAAGTAACATTATATAATCATCACATATAAAATATTTCAAATATCATCATTTCCATAATAGTATTTCATTTGAAATCCCAAGAAATCAGATCAATATATTGAATTACTCAATCCTTTTCAAAAAACATTTAAAATTAAAATTAATGAAAAATGGTGTATCATATTTATTTGTATTTTAAAAAATATTAGGGCTTGTAAAGGGAGAATAATATCAAATAATTCTAGTGATAGTGAAGTGGTCGTTGTCGCTGCATTCGTTAAAAACATTAAATTTTCCATTTAGGAAAATTATTTGTTGAAACAATATTACATTTAAATGAATGAAAATTTGAAAGGGGATTATTATACACCATTTAAAGAAAGTAGGTGTATATTATCACAACGTGTCTTAATGAAAGTTGATTGAGATTAAGTCCCTTATATCGAGTCCGACTTGTCTCATATGTTCCTTTTTCTTACTGAATAATAAACTTATGATAATTTCAACATGATTTAGAACATTTATAATGTTTATTATTCCTTTTATATACCTTATTACCTATATATAAAAATTATTGAATTATTTGAGTTCACATCAGACATTTTATCGATGTTAGGATCTTTATTAAATAATGACCTTATTATAATAACAAAATGTCCATGTGGTCAAAAGTAAATTATCTCCAGAATGATATTCATGATTTATATATCATTTATATATATATATATATATATCTTCTATATATTTATTTAAAATTATCCATATCATTTGGATCTAGGAAATGAAATGCACCGTTAATTGAGATTGTAAGTCGTACGTGTGCATGAACACCACTTTCATTCCATTTACATATTTAAATTATTGAATCATAAATGGTACAAATGTATATAAAAATTATTGTAAAATATATATTCATATATCAGAAATTAGTTAATTAATTACATCTTTTATATGTTTAATGTGTTTCATGAATGACTCATATCAGTTTTAGGGGGCGGTAGTCCGGAAATCCTCAAATGAAATTATCATATTTATTCGACATGAAATGAATAATGGTATGTCATAAAAATGAATTACAGAATAATAGGGATACAGTAAATATCATAAATATCTTATATATTTATAGTTCCAATATAATGTCCAACACAAGAGGTGGTAGTAGAAGATTGAAAAATCATTGTTTTAATGAGGCAGTAGTTCATCATCTGCAGAAACAGTATATCATATTTCCATTAGAAGAAGGTGTGTGTAGGTTTAGTTCTAATAATTATCATAAATACAACTTATCATATTGTATATTATTGTCTAAATATAAAAATAATAATAAGATCATATGTAGTGGAGAAATAAATAATGGAATGGGACACGAGAGAAGACATCACATCAAATCAGGTAACTTCTTTTGATTCGAGCCAGAGGAATTTCTTGAATTGCCTTATGAATAGAGTATAGATTCTAGGTGGAACATGGGGATGTTTGAATATTATTTGGGTATATTTGGGATGATACATGGGAGCTTGAGAGGTTTGATTAAGGGTTAGATGTGGTTCCTTTTTATAATAGAGAGGAGGGGCACTTTGAAATGTTTGAATGTACTATTTTATTTTTAGTTTATTATCGAATTCTAATTACACTAATGTAATATATTTATAATATCAGGAAAGTATGGGTTTATATCCTCTCATAAATTTTTTTTAGATATGTTTAGTTCAAAAATATAACCTTCTCATTTTGGTTTAACCCTCAGTAAACTTATTTAACGTTTACCATGTCTTCTGGTATATTCATATTATATAGTTAATATTATTACAATGAAATGAATATAGAACATCAATTGGATCATTATTGACATTTTCAACTTTATATATGTAACATGGAAAAATATTTTATTTTAGGACTATTATATCATTTATTAAAATAGTATTTAATTTAAAAACTCATATATGTCAATTTATATTCTATTCAAGTCATGCCATTTAAAAAATCTATAACATTATGATTATTTTGAAAAAAACATAATTAACTCAATGATAACAATTAATAATCATCCATAAAATATGGGGATGACATTAAAAGTTTAAAAATAAATTTATTTTCATATTTATAATCTCATTTATTTGAACCATTCATTAAAAAGGTAATCACTACATAACCATTATGTCAAAAATAATTTTATTTATTTAATCACTAAAAGCTCTAGGTAATCATAAATGGTGAAGGAAATTTTTTTATATTTATAATGAATATTTATAGTCAAATAAATAAATTATATAACCAAATATAATAATTGTTTTACTCAAAGATACATGTTTATGTTATATTTTTCTTAACTTTAAATTAAAAGTAATTAAATTTCATTTTCACAAACAATCGGATCCCTGAGGTCATTAAATCATCACAAGGATGACCAATGTCATATATATCTCATAAAATATTTTTAGTACACGTGATATGTTAATATAATATTATTATAATATTATTTTTACCCTTATTAACATATTTACCCTTCAACAGTGGTAAATAAAATATTTACTGAAATTACTATCAATAATTTCTAAAAATAAAAGTTACTTATTTACACAATTTAAACCTCCTGATTCCAAATATGAAATCTATTTTTCCATATTCAATTCACAGATTTTGAAGCAAATAATTTATATTTAATTAGGATTGTCAAACCCAAAAGGCGGGTTTTTTAGAAATCGTAACAATAAAAAACATGAAATGTCGTTATGTCTATTTAAAATGTGAAATTACATCCAATTTATGGAATTGGATTAAATGGTAAAAAAATAATATAATAACACATTAATATAAATGAAAGCGATAATCTATCCATATTAATATATCAAATGAAATTATAGTTTTGACTTGAAATGCAGTACTTTTCACAATTCATTAAAAAAATTATATTTATCAGAAAAAATACTAAAACACAACCAAAATTATGGTTTTAACCCTACTCAAATGAAGATGTTTATTTAGTCAAATTGTACATATAAAATTGAAAAAATATAGATTTAAATGGGTTTCTCCATCAAAAGGTGATAAAACTACATTTTTTAAAAATATTAGAGTATTTATACTTAAAATTGTATTCTTCCTCATTTTAAGCCTCTAAATTTTATTGGATAAATGTAAAAACATTTAAAAAACATTATTAATCAGAATATTTTTATTTGTGTTCATTTTCACAAATACAATGGTTAGGCGTCAGCTACTATTTACAAAAATAATATAATATTATTTGAAATGACTCATCCTTTTGTGTAACATGAGATATCGGAGAAACCCATTGTTTCATATCAGGTATACCATCGAACATCACAACCCCATTAACATAAAATTATGATCTTATTTCTTTGTACTAATAGAAATTAAAAGTATTATTCTATAAATACATTGGTGGTTATATAATGAGATTGAAATAATGTATCCCATTAGTAAAACACATTTATTGTATTTGTGGGGGACTATATTTTTCCATATAATGAATAATGTAAGACATTAATAAGTCTCACTAAAATGATTTGGTTGAAAAAATGGAAGACGAAGATAATTAAAATTCATTGAATATTTGGTTCCTCAATGATGATGATGGGAAATTATGAACTTGAGGGAACCAATAAGGGAATCATTGAGAGATTAAATGATGTGAAAATTATGTACTATGAATTTGGAGGGGAGATGAATGTTTAATGGATGGTATTTATAGATGAGGTTTTTTGTGCTCAAAAAAATTAAATATAGATTACAATATCATATTTTCTAACCTGTTTCAGTAAAATTGAATTAAAAAAAGTTATGGATTTATAATGCGGGGGGGCAGGGTCGATAAATGTTCACAAAATTTATAAATTGAAACATGCATTCCAAATAAATCATTTAATGTGCTCATACAACAAATAAATTGAATTTAAAATAGCATTTTTTAAGTATAAATTAGGAAATATTTAAATATAATATTTATAATTTGATATTTCAACAAATTAATGGAAAATTATAACTTTCTAAATGTTTCAAAAAATTATAATAATACCTAAATAATAAATATGTTATAATATACAAGTTCTCATAAACCATTAAAATTTCCCCATTTCACAAATGGAAATCAAAATTTTTAAAACCAATTTCAAATAAACCACAGTTATGTAAATATTATTTGATAAATCTGAAATTTCAATTTATATTCTTCAAAAATACTCTACATATGAAAATTTTACATGTTATTAAAAGTAATTATTTAGTCAAAATAAAATAATTATGATATTTTAAATTTCATAAATGTTATAAATTATTAATGTAGACACCATTTCATTATATTATAACATTTTAATTGTTTTATATTATAAATTCATGAAAATAAAAATAATTTAAATCTTTTAAATTTATAATAATAATATTTCAGATGGAATAAATCTATTTCCTCTGAAAATAATAATTTTTCAATATAATAATACAATATTGATGGTATCTTAATTTATTTAATATATCAAAAATATTAATGGCCATTTATTTTATTGGACATCTTTCATAATTCTTATAATTGTATTTCCCAATAATCATACTATAAATGACTATATTAGACTTCAAATACACCATAATTCTTACTATATCACAGATGACATCACTTATGACAATTAATATATATACTGTGATATTTTAAATTATTTCCCCAATGATTATCTTACTTTTTTTGATCATTATGTAATGGGTGTTCTTATTTGGTGAATTGAAACCATTGGTTTTTAGTGATTTTTTTATCTTTTAAGGGTATATAACATTATCATTATTCATTTTATTATTACATATAAACACATTAGGTTTAATGTAATTATGAAATTCAAATATCCTTTTAATGTTTCTCAATGTTAAAACGTAATAAAAAAGTTGAAGATAAGAATGGGTTACATTATTTTAAGGGAAATATTTTGGGTCATGTCACGTTTTATTTATATAATGAATTTGTTATAGTTTAATATGTTAAAAAATAAAATATTTCCCCCATATTAATTATAAATGGTCACCTCATCCCCTTGATTATCTATATAATTTTATCTGTCTACATTAGGGAACGATCATTTCATACAATAATATTACATATAATTGGAGACCACCAATAAATATAATACCTATTAGTATTTTCAAAAGAATACCATTCTAAAATCAATCTTCATAACCTAGGGAAAAAATATATAAGAAAAGTGTGTGATTATTTACTCAGTAATGGTAAATATTGAGGATATCAATAAACAATCTTGTGAAATAAAAAGATAATAATAAATGTGTTATTTCTTGACCATAACATATAACATTTTGATGCAGTATGGAAAATATCATATACGTGATTTATGAATAGAACATTTGAATTTAAAATACATGAATCATTATATTTATAACTCATCCTAACTCAATCATGAACAAGAAATTCATGTAATAAATTTATATAGATACAAAATAAGTATAAAAACAATATCACATGTAAAGTAGGAATAAAATGTACAACATTCTACAAATCAACACATATTTCAATTTTTGATCTATAGCATTGATGTTTTCCACTAGAGGATCATTCAATTTGACTTTTTTCCCATAACAGATCCAGAATATCATCTGGTTTTCAACAACTATATCATGATTTATAATATATTAACTAATGTATTAATGGGGGATATAGATTCAAAATATCAAATAACAGATATCATAAATATGTGTACCAGAAAAACAATTTATAATTTATAATATCAGATACCTTAAAAATATATCTGTTTCATAAGCATTCATAATATCATAACCATTAAAATAGAACTGGCTTTCGTTAAAATTCCCTCATTTCTTCGTAAACATAAAATAACTAGAGAATGAATAATGACAGTATCCAAGGATCATAACCACAATAGAATACATGTTGAATCAATTGGTATTATATTTATTAATATATATACCCTACAAATACAGTTAAAACATATCAAAGAAAATTCCCTTCCAAATTTACCAAAATAATTTTAAAATATAGAGCTATTAATGAAATACAGAATCCATTTTCTCCGACAATAGTTTTTGAAATTTTAACAGATGCACCATTTAATTTAACAATAATTATTGATTGAAATACGATTCAATTTATATAATATAAAATAATACATATATGTATTTATCTTATATTACAAAATAAATCTCAATTAAAAGAAGAAGAAAAATTTCCATTCATATTGATTGGTAAAAAGATAAAATAGGGTGAAATAATTTTAAAATTAATATCAATATTGTATTTTTTTTATTTTTTAGAGAATATGGGGATGGATGATAAAATTTCCCCATTGAAGACATTATTCTTTACAATCATTCATATTAATGAGATTTTTAATTAAAACAGATACCAATTTTGTGTATTTTGAATCATAAGATGAATGAAATAATGAAACATTGATGGTTATTTATATAAACCAATATTCATGAGAAGAATCATAAAATACATTCTTTGAAGTATATACAACACCCAAAATAAATCACTAGTAAATATGGTATGTATCCCACTAAAGAAATGTTAGATGAAAATCCCTTACCACTGGTATCTCCTTTCCATCATCTCATTCAAAAAACCTATAAATTTAATATTTTTTAATATAAATGTATTCACTAAAAATATTAATATCAATAATACCATTTTAGATGAATCCATGACATATTATAATGTATTTATTAATAATATGTTATTAAAATCAGTATTATAGTTAATAAATCCTTCCTTTAAAAAGAATATTTCGTTTTGGGTGTCCTGGACCTTATTATTGGATCGTGGTTCCATTATATACATAATCATAATTATTTTATTAAATTTATATATATTCATTATATAAATATTTACAATATACATAAGAATAAGGGATTGAAAAATGAATTACACTATTCTTGGAGATTGTAGTTCATAAGTATGCATAAAGAGTGCGTTCATATTTTGAAGAACAATACATAAGAAAGGGTAAATAATATGTTACCACTATTTAATAATTATTATTTTATATATCTTATAAATTCATAAAATTAATCCTTACTTCCATCCATATAAAATAACATCTAAAAACTAATCACATCGCCTCATTGATATGGTAGTAAATATGTGTGGATGGACAACATTATCATTCCCAAAGGGTTGAAAAAAATGAAGGTAGATTTTATCTATAATTGTAAAAATATTATTTAAAAAATAATTATAATATATAAATATTAAACCAATTATTATACCCATATATAAAATAATATAATGAAAAATGAGTGGTATTGATACATACAGATGGTATGTCATACATAAACATTTCCACATGTTTTATTTCACATATGATTGGAAAGAAATATAATAATTACATATTAATACTAATAATAAAATTTCATAATATTAATGATATTTAAGATATTATTCTATTAAAAATATAAATGTTTTATTAGAGTTAACGAAGACTAAAAATGTAAATGATCAGTTAACAATATAAGCACTACATAAAAATAAATTATTTAGAACAATTCTATAATGTTCTTGGGCTGGCCTTTTGGGATGAATCAAAAATATAGAATGTGTATGCGGTATTTGTATCGGTATTTTTTTTGTATTTGGTCAATCTAGTATGCACTATGTGGTTTAATATAGTAAAGGATCAGGTTTTCATTCATAATTGATGTGTTGGGAGCTTATGTAATGTATGATACGATTACATTATAATAAATTCATTGCCAATAAAAATGGAACCAAATAATCTTAATTTATAATTTTTGGTTGGATATAGTTATAATAAAATTCAAATTTAATTTATCTATATTTTATTATAATATTAAAACATATCATTCTGATTAACCCTAGGTGAAGAATTTTAATTTTGACAATGAAATTAAATATTTAAATATTAAACAGGTTTATTGTTTACAAAAAGGGTAAAATGGATGTTATATTGTAAATAATTATTATTTTAGATAATAGTATTTTAATTTTTCCTTATATCATGATTTTGATGAATTTTAAAATTTCAGTTGAACAAAATATCATTACTTTTAATTATGAAACTATTCATTAACATTAACATCAAATACATCAATATAAGATGTAATTAGAATATAATGCTTCAAAACCCCCTCATGTGTCATGTTGATATATAAATATATTTAATCAGAAATGAAAATTTAAAATATATAACATTTAATATTTTCAAAATCAATTATTATATTATTTTACTAATTTGGAGAAATACTACATTAGTGTTAAATAAGAAATTAAAATCATATTGTAATGACTAAAAATTAAAAATAAATTTTTGGTAAGAAAAAAATTTAATCAATATCATAACTGGAACATATATTCATTAATTTCATACATTTGATAATATGTGGAAACATAAGATATATTAAAATCAAAAAGAATGTTATATTGTAACAATCCTTGATTTTAATAATATATAATTAATTTTATAGGATTATAATCCATTAAAAAATATATTTATATAATAAGGTATATATGGTAAAATTAAATTAATCAAAAAAGAATTATAGTGAAATTTTTTTCACTTATTGATTATTTAAACAAAAATTGACCAAATTTACCATTTATCAAGGGTATAAATTTTACAAATCTTATATACATATATGGAAAAAATGATAGATGAATAATAACAAAATAAAAAATAATTGATTTTTGATATTTATTTAATTTTATCTAATTCAAAAACTATAAATCGAATATTTAGTATGTATATATTATTAAAATATGCAATGAAAACATCATTAATGAAAAATACACATATTTGAATGTAAAATATGATTTATTCTTAGCTTTTGAAAAAGTATTTATTTTTTTCTAAATATACTAAAATTAATAAATTATTTATTTCACTAAAATAATTCACCAAAAGTTATTAGTTTAATTTAGTAATATAATAAAAAAATTCATGCATAATAATACATTTTGAGAAAAATTATTACTTGGATATTGAAATAATTTATATTATTAATGAAAAAATATGATTACTAATTAATTCATTTTATATATACGTAGAGAATAGATTTTATAAAATATATTTATTAATATTCCTACCTACATGTATAAAAGCATGAAGATAATAAAAAAAATTATTTCAATAATGTAATGTAGATTCTATATACTAAATGTTGTGTGTAACAAATGAAATCAAAGAAATGATAATATATATAGTAAAATATTTAATAAAATATGACGGTATTTTATTTTGATCCCCTTAAAATAATTTTATCTATTAATACTCATCATAATGGTACAAAAAATTTGGTTACACATTATTTATTATATCCTCATGTTCTGAAGTAGCTTCTTCGTGTTTCTGGTTTATCTACGGAACAACCATCAGAATAAAAGTATTTTTCCATAGAACATAATATTGATGTTATATGATTTTTACTAGTTTCTCCTCATAGGAAGTATCATTCTCAATTGTATTATCTTTGTGATTACTACAAACGAAGGATTATGTATATACTATATCATGAAATATAAATGTAAAAAACATGATCATGAGGGAGGTTAAGTGGATGTGCAATGTGATTTGATAATCACGATATATAATCATGAATCATAGAGGGGAAAATATACCTAAGACTTATCCTCCCTTAGATGAAAAAGCTCATAATCTTCTTCTAGGTATACCAATTTGAAAACCAGTATCAGGGACTTCAAACTTCATATCACATCGATGAATATTAACAGAAATCATTTGTCTACTCTAAGATAACTTGATGTGTTACTAAATAGTAGAATAATTATCACCCATTTACCAAGATAGCTCAGATACTAATAGAATTATTTCCCAAAATTATTCCAAATAAAATGTATTTCTATAATTAATTCATAATATGGATTAATAATTTTCCATCCAAAATATTAATTATAAAATATTGTTGTATGATTACATTATTACAATATGTTGTTGATCCTAACCACCATTTATATCCACGAAAAGGATCCCAAATATCCACTAGGGTTTTAATGGTTAACTTATATTGGCCTTGTGATTGAGGATAATACGTCATCTCGAATGTCAACTCTGTATCCAGATCAAACTGAATAATGTTCCAAACCATCAAGCTAAACATTGGAACATGATTAGATACATTGGAATGTGGTACTCCATGAAATATTAACTACTTATTGTAATATATTATTTCAAAATGATAAAGGTAAATTTTTTATTTCATATTAAAAATGTGTTACAAGAGAGAGAAATGATTCATTATAACCCATATATAATTGTAACATTTTGGTAAATTTTGGATTTTGATGAATAAATAAATGTTAATTTATTCCAATTTCCATTCATATATAATAAATTGTTGTAACATCCACATAGAAATATATATCTCTCAAACCTAATGTTCTGACAATCCAAAAACCATAGAACATATTCTTTAATATATCTTTTCTTTTTATCTCTACAAAAATATTATATCAGGTATCTAAAAACATTTTGATTCTATGATGAATAGAGAATGATGATCTAGGAGTATCATCAAGTAGTACCTTCCTCAATTATGGTATTTTTGGGACATAGACATGGTTTCATGCCCATAAATCTCCCTCACAATCAGGGACGAAATCAAGAACATTTCCGACATGATATTGTTGTTTTATAACTTTTGTTTAGCTTAATCATCCCTCACATGGATAGATGGTTGATGATTCATTAGAAAAATATTGATTT
This sequence comes from Viscum album, assembly GCA_963277665.1. Classification (NCBI taxonomy): domain Eukaryota; kingdom Viridiplantae; phylum Streptophyta; class Magnoliopsida; order Santalales; family Viscaceae; genus Viscum; species Viscum album. The sequence goes on along the minus strand of OY728164.1, from coordinate 60,833,587 downwards.
CACCCATTTATTTTGGATTTTTCATATCCATAAATTTTACTTCCAGAATAATTATATCATTTTTATCTTCTTTAATAATATTATATGATGATCTTTTCATCTAACAACAAATTCCAGATTTTTTCATTATTCTTGGGGTAATGTATTGAGTTTTCACCATCATTAATCAGCTTGAGGCATATAAATTGGGGTATGTTCATCATTTATTGAGTGAAAATATACTTTAAAATAGTATGATTAGAATATATAAAACATCATTATATATAGATATATTGTCTCTATACCATTAATGATGTAATTACCATTGCCAAATCCAAAAAATGAGTTGGGATAATATTTATCCTGATCCATCAATTAGAAGAAGGAATATATTATAACCATATGATACTTCATTATAATAAATCATGGTCCCTTATTTCATGCATCATTGTAGACCACAAACCATTCTCCCATACTTGGAAATGTAAGGATAGGTCAACTATACATCCTGCTTCTCAACCCCTTGAAATTTATCCACATTATTCCATCTATATGAACATTACTCCTTTTCAAGCTAGCAGTGGGGTGGATTATATTTTCATTATAAATATCTTACAAAACATCGATAATATCTTGAAAACCCAGTAAAACTATGGACTTTATTTAATGTGATTGGTCTATCCAATTTATTGAAAACTTTTTTCTTGGAATGACATTGTAATATACCCTCACATGAGATTATATGATTATATATTAAAGATTTCCAAATATAAATTTACACTATGTAAATTTTTCATAAAGTATATTCATTCACACTGTCATCAAAATAATTCACAAGTGATATTAATGTAACTATATTATCTTTGATTATAAAAACCTTCATATACAATCACTTCAAAAAACTCATCATTATAGTTTCTCAAGACAATATTAATTAAATATATTGTGATATAGGGGGAATTAGTTAGACCAAAATTCATCCCTATATATTCATAGTATCCATATATTTTATAGAATAGCATGTTGGGTATATAAAGTTTTATTAAACATAGTTCATGATGTCCAAATTAAAGTTCCATCAAGGAAATTTATAGAGATCCATCTAGTTGAAATAATATTTCATCAATATGAGGTAGTGGATACTATAACATTATATTAAACTAGTTATGTAATGAATAATCAATACAGAGTTACATGGATTTATTTTCTTCATGGATTATAGAAATTGTTTACCTAATGGTGACATAGATGGAAAAATTTACCATTCTCAAGTTACACCTAGGGTTTATTTTTTAATTTATGCCACAATATATGGAAAATTCTAGAAGGATTATTTGAATTAATCTTAGCGCATAACATAACTAATAGTGAATAATCATCTTCGTGGTTCCGTGTAATACCATAATATTATTTTGTAATGTCATATAAACACATGTAATTTGGTTCCATACATAATATTGATTTTATATCCAACCATATGAGATAAATAACATGAATGTATAATAATTATGTCAATTAATATGGTTGAAATCTCCATTAGATAATCATATTCATCATCTCATGGATAATTGATCTTAGGTTCATTCATAAAATGATATTTAACAAACCATTATCAATAATATTTATGATATCCATATAGAAAAATTAAATACATTACATTAATCACATCTAATTCAACTAATGGGATATTCATATGACTTTCAAGAATCACTTTCCAGCAAACCTCAAATGAAGATAAAATATATGTATGAAATGAAAACTTTATACCGTTATTTATATTCACATACATATTAACATTGAAATTTTTGGGTGATATGTTGATACACTTGTAAAATTCCTTATAAGTTAATATAAAGATGGATATATAATGAAATAGAAAATTATCTTTTTGAAAGTGGATTATAAGTTTACATTTCACCATATTATTTTAATAACAAAATTTGAATGTGGTGATCATATGATTTTTCCCATTGTATTTTATTTTAATAGGTTTTTTGATAAGGATGATAAAAACCTTAGGATTCATAAATTTGTTGGTGTAAATTAAATTATTCATGTATTTCAAGATTTGGATCATGGGTGCTCCATTAATTTATGTCTTCTTTTCCAACATTAAAATAATAAAAAAATTTCTCATCATTTGAAATTCATATACATTATGACCAAAATTTAAATTATTAATGTTCTTTTCAGTTCTTCTAAATCTTTTACCTTGCTGTTTTTCCTAAAAATGGTATGTATGTGGAAGGAATTTGATTCCACTATTTGATTTTTTTAAATCTTCATTCGTCTTGAATATTCTTCTCTTATCAAAATCAATTGAATGATGAGAATATAATATTTTTATTTATATATTTATTTAAATTTGAAAAACATAATCAAAGATACTCATATTTCTTATAGATAATTCCTTTTAGAGACATGGAATTAAACCGCAACGATATTGATCAATATAGCATTCATGGATGATAATAAAACCAGATGAAAACATTTCACGCCATGTAAAAACATTTTTTATAGATAGCAATGGATTCAACTTCCTTTTTTCTCATCTATTTAGTTTCCTTCTGTTTTATTTAATGAAAAATGAAATAAAATTACATAAGTATGAATATCATCTTAAAATCATCCCATCCCTAGGATTCAATTCTATATTATATACATGTATTTTTGATATGATTCCACACTTGATATTATTCTCCTTCATAGGGATAAACATTTATGAAAACTATTTCATTTACCAAACATTGGAGAATATTAAATATTTTATTTCAGGTTATGACAAATCAATTATCCATAATTTGATCAAAACACACATCAATAGTAGGTAGATATTTCCACATGAATGTTTCAACAATATGTTATTCCCTCTAATATCATTTGGAAACTCTTAATGATTCAATGAATGTGAATGTTTCAATATCATAATATTATGATAATGTATTCTAACTATCATTATATTTGGTTATTCAGGTGGAAAATAAATTATTTATCAATAACATTAAGTATTAACATGTTTTTTTCAGGATCCATCCATTAAATATATTCAAAAAACATTGTGTGATAGAAAATATTCATAATGGAGAAGAAAGTAATTTTCAAAAATCAGTCATATATGTCTAAATCATGAAAACATCACCAATGGAATTATATGTTTATCCTATGTCATTCATGTTAATTAAAGAAACCTTAGAATTTTATACTTCAATTAAACATATCCCTAGGATTTTAATAAATGTATTCAGACCATAATATAAATATATTTATTAAACACTATTATAATTAAAACCACACTGGCATGATTGTTTAATACATAAAATTTAGTTATATTTAAATGTGTATTAAATACATAACAATATGATGAATGATAGAACTATAAAGAAAATTATTATTTCTAGACTACATGTAAATTAATCATATTTTATTAATCATAATAAATATCTCTAATAATAATCTTTCTTCATTGTGTTTCTTATAGGAATAACTTACTCTTTTTTTACCAAAGCATCAGAATGGAAATCTATAAAATTAAGACATCAGAATCCTACAAAAAGAATATATAGATGATATCAATCAAAGATCATGTGATAGAATAAGATAGAAATAAAGTTACCTGATCTTGACTATAACAAACAAAATTCATAGCTAGTAATACAAATATAAAGAACAAGAATTATTTCATCAATCATTAGAATTTTGATGAATTGAAACAATTTAATAATAAATATTCATAACATAATATTGGAAAATATGTTTGGGTCATTATCTGACCAAGGATTTCATTCACCTCAAAACCAAACCTTTCTAATGGAATGGCCTGAAGAGAGGTCCAGACCCCCATGAGTTGAAAACTAGTGCATATCAGCTGTTTATGCCTTTCAGAATTTTTTCCATTTATAATCTTCTATGAATCATCCAAATAAATATCATAACATAACCAATAGGGATAACATGTTAGATCAAATAAAACACTACCAAAATAAGGTAAACATGTATCATTTATAACAAGAAACCAAAATAACCAAAAGATAGGGGAAAAATAAAAGAATAAAAAGACTTTATCCAATATGTTGGTAAACACAATAATTCAACCACCGTCCAATAATACATAGAATAATCCACCAGGACTTTGAAAAACCATATCCTTTACATGAGGTCTTTCAATTACCTGAGTTAAACAACACATTATCAACAAACACTTGATGGTTTATGTACATTGTGAGATAACATTACAAGTAACATAGCACAAAAAAGATTTAATTTTCATGAATTGAAGTTACTTATTAATATTATATCATGAAAATAATAAAATTGAAAATAGTGAAATAAAAAAGGATTTAATTGTATTAACAGTCAAATAATGTAAATATAATAAAAATAAGACAAGAAGATTTCAATAACTAAATCATAACTCTATGTGTATCTAGTTTGTAAGGCCACATCGATCAATGTACCTTGAAGAGAAATCCATGTAGAATGTTCTCAATCAAGAGAAGATACATAGGTCCCAATCAATTTTAGAGTGTTCTTGAAGCTTTAATATTTTTTTAGTTAGTGTAGTACATTATACATTTTAGGGATACTGGGCCATTTCCCAGCAAAACCAAACAACATACCAGTAAATTGAAACAAGCTAAATACTTGGGATCCATTGTGTTGTATCCCATTTTACATACAATGTGAATAACCATTCATATAATCCAATTTCTATAATAAAAATAACCTTTGAAAAAAAACATTTATAGTAGTCAATCATTATTTAACCATGAACTCACACCTATAGAAATTAACAATACCATTCTCAACTCTCCAAATATTTATAAATACTTTTTGAAACCAATGAATGAATAATTTTAACATCAACTAATATCCATATATGGAACTACCTGCCTTTTCAATTGGAATCACCCAAAATCAGGTTTGAAACCATAAGTTATGTCAAGGAGGAACCTTATGGAAGGAAGATCAAACTTAAAAAACATGATTCAACACAAGGAAATTATATTCAACTGAGAATATAAAAACCCACTTTTTTAATAGATAAGTCAATGGATATTACCAAGGAGACCTTGAAGAGTGCATAAGAAACGATATTAGAATGTTACATAATGGTTTCTTGATGATTCCAAGACAAACCACATTAGAATTTTAGACCAAGGTAGTGATGGATGAGAAGGAGGGAAGACTAGGGATCATGTGATCAAATAGTGTAAGATTAGGGATTTAAGGGTCAAAATTGCTGAGGTAATGAGTTATAATTTTCAAAACGATATTAATGATCTAATAGGATGAATTGTGTTTGATGCATTATTTACCAATATGTGAACCAACCGAGTGGAACCTAAGTCAAATAGGAAGGATAGACACATCATTATTATATATGGGTATCACACCTATGATCCAAAAAAAGAGGACTGGAGAGAGACACAATCCTTTTCATGTGGTTACCCTAGTAGGGACACAATAAAATTTTCATGTATTTCCATCTTGGACTGTTCAACTATCCCAATCACATGGTTATCATTGGTCCAAAACATAATTTTGAATAAATACTTTCCTATAATAGAGGTCCTCCAATATATGGTACTAGCCAAAAACATGAAATAATCATAAATTAAGTTCATAATTAACATAAAGAAGAGTTATAGGTTTATATAATTATGGAATTGGGTCATAACATATACATTACAACTTGTATATTAAAAGTAGACATTTCTACTCAGTATCTATTTTTTAATTAAATAAAACATTTTAATAAAATAACCATGCTTAGATCCATGTTTTAAATAACATGAATTTTCCATGATCCAATCCCTAAACCTATAACACATTCTGTTTAGTAAAATAATTTCAAAAAAATTGGGCATATAATAAAAAGCTCCTTAAGGGATACATAAGGAAGGAAAACTGTTATTTTTCAAAAAAAACATGTAATCAATGAATACATCATCACAAAGTAATACTTTTCCCCTTAATAAAGTATAAAAAAACAATTCATGGAATATAATCTCATTGTATACCCTTATTTTGAAACTAAATGATTACCATATAACCCATTGAAGGAAACATATATCATTTAAATATATCTTCGGACATAAATATTCTTAAATAAAATAACAATATGGTCGACTTCTGAACAAATCACTAAGTGGAATAGAAATATGACTGAATTCCATACCCAATGATTTGAATGTTATAATGTAAGTGCCAATCCATGGTTTTTCATAAAACCACCAGTAATTTGGTATATCACATAACCACCCGTCATTTGGTTTATAACATAACCACTCGCCAAATGTCCAAGTACCATTATATAATCATATAACATAAATTATTTCAAATATCAACATTTGACAAATAAAATTTCATATTCAATCACAAGAAATAATTTAATGATATTGAAATATTCAATCCTTTTCAAAAACAATTTTCAATACAAATATCATAAACACTGTATATTTTATTTTTTTCATTTGAAAAAAATACCACTTGTTAAGGAAGACAAATATCATATAATCCTCACAGTAGCAGGAAGGTTGTTGTCTCCACATATTTTAAAAAAATTACCTTTGTAGTTTATTAAAACACTTAATAGAAAAAAGATTCCCATTGAATGAATGTAAATTAAAATGTGGCTTATTGTGCACCACGAATAATAAGGAATATTTTATTATCAATACACGCCACAATAAAAGGGGATTGAGAAGATGTCTCATACCTCGAGTCTAATTTGTCTCGTTTGTTCCTTGTTATTCAATACTAATAAACATAGTAAATTTAAACATTGTTATGAAAAATTATCATGTATATTATTCCTTTATGATCAGTTATTACCTATCTATAACAATATGTTATCTATTTGAGTTTATATATGACATTTTGTCAATGCTCGGATCTTGAGAAAAAAATAAACCTGTTATAATTACAAATTATCCCTGAGGTCAAAAATATATTTTATCCATAATGATATTCATGATTTATATATCATAAATATCATATATATTGAGTGAATATGTATTTAAAATAGTCCATATCATTCAGATATAATAAATGAGATGAACCATTCATTGAGATAGTGAGTCGTACGTACGAATGAATGCTACGTTCATTCCTTTTTCATGAATAAATTAATAAAAATAAATGATAACTAGTTATATAATAATTTCAGTATAACATATGTGTTATATATTTTACATAAATTCATTAATTTCATCCTTTATATGTTCCATGTATATCCTGAACGAGTCATTTCACATTGAGGGGGATGTAGTCCATACTTCCTCAAATGAAATTAATGTTTTTATTAAACATTAAAAGAATAAATTTATGTTATAGATGCGAATTAATGAAGAATAGAGATAAAATAAATATCATATATATCATATATAACTACAATTTCATTATAATGGTCGCCATAAGAGGTGGTAGGTTAAAATCGAACAATCATCATTTCGTAAGGTAGTGGATCACCATCCATAGAAACTGTATGTTCATAACCCATTAGGAGGAGGTGTTTGTAAGTGTTGTTTGAATACTTCTCATAAGAACAACCTCGTATATTGAGAATGTTGTTATATATATATATATATTAATATGAGTATGTGGATTTAAGAAGGAAAAATAATGTAAAAAACATGGCAGAAGACGTTACATCAAATAGGGAAACTTCTTTTGATTATTGCCAAAGGGCATTCTTGAATTTTCTTCTTCATAGGAAAAGTCTTCTAAGAAGAATACAGGGATTTTGGAATCCTATTTTGGATTTTTCAAGATGATTCATGGGGGAATTATAGGTTTGATTAATGGTTACTTGTGGTTCCCTTTTATAAGAGGGAGGAGGGGCCCTTTAGGAATGTTTAAATGTATTATTTTAATATTAAATGAATTTCAAATTCTAATAACAAAAAAGTGATATATTTTGAAGATCCAATGTGGATGGATCAAAATAATATCATCCAATGGGTTTAACATATGTTTATTTCATAAAATTATCCTTATCTTTTAACGTTAAGCCTTAGTAAAATTATTTAACTTTTACCATGTATTCTTGTATATTCATACTATATGGTTAATATATTAACCATACACTTCCAATAAAACCTAAAGTGGTTCATTAATGAAATTTTAAACTTAATATGTGTTATTTGGTAGAAGATTATATTTTCCTGACTATTATATCAATTAATTAAATAGTATTTATTTGAAAAACTACTTTATGTAAATTTATATACTCTCTATGACATGACATTTAAAAAATCCATAACTGAATGATTATTTAGAAATAAATTAACAAATTCATATATAACAAGTAAATATCATCCTAAAAATTTGTGGAGGACATAAAATGTTTCAAAATAAATTTATTTTAATATTTATTATCTCAGATAATTAAATCATTCATTTACAAGGTAATCATTAGATCACCATTGTGTCATAAATAAATTTATGTACATAATCTCCAAAAATTATAAAAAAAATACCATAATGTAGGTAATTTTTTTTATATTTATAATGGATATTTATTATTTAATGGATAAATTATATAACCACATAAAAAAATTATTTTACAATAAGATATATGTTTATGTTATATTTTTTTAACATTAAATTAAAAGTAATTAAGTGTCATATATTAGAACAATTGGCTCCGTGGGGGACAAAAATCGACCCAAGGCTTCCAATGGTCATACATATCATATCCAATAGTATTAGTACATGATTTAAGTTAATCTATTATTTTTTACCCATATTTACCAGAGGAACCCTTTAACAATGGTAAATAATATATTTACCAATGTTACAAATCATAATGTCTAAAGAAAAGATGCCTATATACACAATTTTGACATCCTGATTTCAAATATTAAATCCATTTTTTCAAATGATAATCATATATTTTTATGAAATTAATTTAGAATTAAATACTATTTCTAATACCAAAAATCGTTTTTTTTAATAATAACTTTCAAAATATTGACATGTGTTTATGTCTAATTAAAAAATTGAAATTACTTCCAATGACCAAAATTGGATTAAATGGTAAAAAAATATTCTAATTAGAATTTATAACAAATTAAAAAGATAATATAACCATATAAAAAATCAGATCAAAATTTAATTATGACATAAAATGCAGTATTTATCACTTTTCCATAAAAAATAAACTTTATCATGAAAAATTAAAAAATTTACCCAATTCAATTTTGATGTCCCTCTTTCGAAAAATATGTTTATATTGTAAATGGAATATAAAAATGTGAAAAAAAATAGATTTAAAATGGGTCCATCATCAAATGGAGGTAAAACTACATTTTTTAAAAATATTATAGTATTTTTGAATAAAATTGGATTCATCCTCATTTTAAGCCTCCAAATTTGATTGGATAAATTTAAAAACACTTAAAAACATGTTTTATCATAATATGGATAGTTATATTCATTATCTCCAATATAAGGTCTTGGAATTAACTACCATTTAAAATAATAATAATTATAATATATTATTATTTTTCGGTATGACTAATCCTTTTGTATAACATGAGATTTCGGAGAAACCAATTATTGCATGTCGGGTACACCATCAAAAATAATATCCCCATTAAAGTAAAATTAGTATCTTATTCATAAGTACTAATAGAAATCAAATGTATTATTCTATAATAACTATGTCATTACACGTTTTCCCCCTTTTGGGAATTGCATCCCCACAAATCTCTAATCATATCAAATATGGGGGTGTATTTATACCTCATAACATTTGAAGAATACAATGTTGCCTCTTTATCCATGTGTTTGTTCAACAAAACCATTACCTGATTTATTAATTTATTACACAACTCATTCTCCCATCTATCAAGAATATACATGTTTTATTCTTTATTAGAATTATTCTCTTCCAACTAAACTTCCTATGGACAAAAAACATGAGATGGATTTGGCATTTATATTCTCAATATTGAAAAATGAAAAAACTTGTTCAACTGGGATAAATGTGGAGGTAAATCCACTCTGTTTCTAACTGATCTAAATTTCACTAGGATTTTATAGGGTCCAATGAACCTCGGAGAAATCATTCTTTCTTCCTAAAACACGTCACACTTTTGCATGGAGAAACCTTGAGAAAGTCATGATCACATACATTAAATGAATGATCCTTCCTTCGCTTATCTTCATAACTTTCCTACCTACTCTTTGATTTTTTGATGTGATCCTGAAATAACAAATCATTTTATTCCGTCTCCTCTACCAATTTTTTTCCCATCAACTTTCATTCACATACATCACCCCAAAATGCTAGATTTCAACACAATTTCCATGTAATTCCACAGATGTAAGCATATGTATACTAGAATAAACACATTATTTATTAGAATACTCAACCAAAGATAGATGTTGGTCCCAACTTCCCTAAAAATCCATTCAAGAAGAACATAACATATCTTCCAACTTCTGAATTATTCATTCTAATTTCCAATCTGATTGGGGATGAAATATTGTGCTGAAATTTAATTTATTACCATATGACATCTAATGACCCATCCGACATTTAGATGTTATACTATCATCATGATCGTATTCAATGGGAAGAGGAACTCCATGAAACATGACTTTATATTTAATATAAAATCGATAATGTTAATCTTGGGATAAAGTATCATTAATAAGAAGTAAATGAGCATATTTTTTCAATCGATCTTTAATAACACAGATTGCAATATTACCTCGAATTTTTTTTGGTAATCTCACTATGAAATCCATGTAAAAATTTTCCTATTTCCACTCTAGAATTGGAAAAGGGAGAATCATCACTTTCGGTAACTGTTATTGTTTTTTTTCATTTTGACAAGTTAATCACTTCACATTAATGTCATAAGTATCACTTTTTCTTACATCCCAATAGTAATACTACCGAAGATTACTATAAATCATTTTACATCTAGGATGGAGTAAAAACTAATAACTCGGAGCATTATATAACAATTATTTCCTTAACTTTGATTCCCATTACACACATAATCAATTTTCAAACCACAAAGAACAATATTTTTCAATGGTAAATTCATTTTACTCACCCTTTTGAACCAACTATACCTTTTTCCACCCCTCACTCTATTTCTTCAGTTCTTGTTTAATTCGGCTTGATAGAGAAGATTTCACTCACACATAAAACAATAAAATGGGGTTTCTACCCCCAAAAACTTCCATTCCATATTTAATCAAATCGTTTATAAAATGGTCTTGTTTCAAATTTAGCATTTTTAATGTATAATTACTCTTTTGTTCAAAGATATGTCCACTTTATTTTTCTTTTCCTACATGGTAATGGATCATGTAATAAAAATCCATGATTAATTATAGCTATCCCCTTTGTCTCACGTTCAATTCATTCTAAGTGAATATATAGTTCAACCAATTGTTATTAGTATATATTTCACACTTTATGAAACATAAATGATTCCTCCAAATTTTAAATGAAAAAAATGCAGGAAATTCCAAGTCATGTGTAGGGTAAATTAACTCATCATTTTTCAACTGATGTGAAGAATAATCAAATACAAAATCATTCTTCATTAGGACACAACCAAGACCTTTCAATAATGCTTTACTATTGATTACAAATTCACCATTTTTAGAAGGAAATGCCAAACCTCGAACATTCAAAAATATTCTATTTCAAATCATGAAAACAATCATAAAATTATTTTTTACATATAATCAAAACAATTTTTAGGTTAACTTATTCAATGGGATAGAAAATGGAGAAAAACTCTAATGAAACATCTGGTTATAGCTTTTCAAACAAAGTAAGCTATAAATATCTATTATATTGGTAGGTCTCGGCCATTCATCAAAAACTTTTGATTTTGTATGATAAAAAATTATTCAACTATTTGAAACCATGTGACCACGAAATTATATTTTTTGTAACCAAAACTCACATTTTCTGAATTACCACATACAATTAATTTTCTGTTATGGTTTGAAAAACAACCCTAAAATGAATTTAATGTTCAAATTTCTTAATGGAATATACAAAAATTTTATCAATTACCACCACCACAAACATATCCAATAACTAACATAAAATTCAATAATAATATCCATGAATATCGCAGATTCATTGGTTATCCAAAAAGACATAACTAAAATATCGTTATTTCTACATCTAGTACCAAACATGGAATTAAGAATGTCTGATAACATTAATTCCAACCGACGATACCCTGACCTGAAGTCAATAATTTAAAAATATTGAGCGCCCTTGATCTGATCAAAAAAGTCATCTATTTGAGGAAAATGATACTTGTTATTAAAGGTGATATTATCCGTGGTTCTATAATCAATAAAATGGTTTTTGAACCATTTTTATTTTTAACAAACAAGATTAGATCACCCCATGGTGATGTTCTAAGTCAAAGGATACCTTTATGTAGCAACTCCTGCAACAATTTCTATAACTCTAAAAGTTCAATTGGATCTATTCGTTAAGGGGGTTTTGAAATTTGACTACAAACAAGAACTAAGTCAACAGTAAATTCAACATCCAGATCAGGAATAATAATATGAAAATTATCATGAAAAAACATCAAGACACTCATTTTCTACTAGAACATCATTAATCTGAAAAATTCCATTGTTTTTAACAATATATTCATGGTAACATTCATTTCCATATTTCAATTGTTTCTCAGCTTCCCAATGTGTTATTAGAGATAAGGGTTGATTCTTGTGCAAAAACTAAAATTCATTCTGAAAAGATACTTCACTATCTCTAGAGTCAATCATAGCATGGTAAACTTAAAGAAATCCAATCTTAAAAAATTTTCACCAGCCAATTGGAACCTATGTCTATGTTGAAGGGTAGAAACATAGTTATGATATAAGTGGATCACACCAATGATCCTAAAATTTTCAGTGGAGAGTGCCACAATCCTTTTCATGTGGTTATCTTAGTAGGGCCACACACCAATGTGTTAGTCTTCACATCATGTATTGTTCCAATATATCGATCGCATTGTTTTCAATGGTCAGGAACACAATTTCCAATAAATGTTTTCCCACCATGCACCTCCTCTTATATAAGGCCCTATCCATAAACATTACATAATCGTAAATTAAGTTAATAATTAACAGTTATGATCTTTTTAGGTTTATAGATTTAATGAATTATGTCATAACTATTACATAAAAACTTATATATATCCTGTAGAAAACTGTAATCAGTATCCATTTTTTTCATAAAAAAATCATAATAATAAATAGGTTTAGGTCCATGTTATAAATATCATAACATTTTCATGATCCCATCAGTGGACCAATAAAACTTTATGTCTTGTGAAAAACATTTCCAAAACCTGGGAAGAAAATAAAAATTTCACGAAGGGATATATAAAAAAGAAAAATCAATTATTTTACAAAACAACATGTAAACCATGAATACATTATCACATAGTAATTCTTTTCATCTTAATTTAGTAGAAAAAAAAATACAATAAATATAACTTCATTTCTTACTCATGTTTTGTAAATAAAATAATACAATAATACCCACATAAATAAACATATATCATATAAAAGTATCTTGGGATATAAACATTCTTTAATGGAATAACCATACGGTCGACTTCCACAAAATTCACTAAATAGAATAACCATATGGTCGACTTCCATACCCAATGTATGGGAGGTTATAATGTAACAACCCATCTGGGGTTTATCATAGAACCACCTATCATTTTGTGTATGACATAAAAACCTGTCATTTGGTTTATCATATAACCAACCGTCAAATGTCCAAGTACTATTATATAATAATCACACATAATATATTTTAATTATCTACATTTCACTAATAAAATGTAATTAGAAATAACAATAAATAATTTAAAGATATATAAATACTAATTAATTTTCAAAAACCATTTTCAATACCAATATACATAAAACGTTATCTGGTATTTATTTTTCATTTAAAAAACATTATTGCTTGTTAAGTACGCCAATTATCAAATAATGCTCATGGATGTAGAAAGGTTATTGTCACCACATATGTTAAAAACAATCCATTTGTTTTTTAGTAAAATGGATCATTGAAAAAATATTCCCTTTGAATGAAATTAATATTAAAATGGGTTTATTATACACCATGTAATATAAGGATTTGTATACTATCAAAACACGCCTCAAAGAAAGGTTATTGAGATGAAGTCTCGTACCTCGAGTCTGACATGTCTCATATGTTCCTTCCACTTCCATAATAATAAACAAATGTTAAATTAATCATTCTTCAGATCCTTTTTCAGGTTTTATTATTATTTTTATATCACTTATTAACTTGTTATAACATTAGTTAATTTTTTGTGTTTATATTGGACATTTTTTCAGTGTTCAGAACATGAGTAGGAAATGAACTGGTTATAATTAAAAATTGACCATGTATTCAAAAGTACATTTTCTCTAGAATGATATTCATGATTTACATATCATATATATCTTATATATCTAGTATATATGTAATTAAAATTTTCCATAGTGTTCATATATAATAAATGAAATGCACTATTGATGGAGACGGTAAGTCGTACAAATTCATCAACATTGCACTAATTCCATTTTCAAATATAATGTAATGAAAAATAAATGATACATTGGTATATTATAATTCCAATATAATATCTTTGTTATATATTTTACATAATTTCATTAATTATATCCCTAGTATCTTCCATCTATAGCAAGAACGAGTCATATCACTTTGAGTGGGCAGTAGTCCGCACTACCTCAAATGAAATTAATAAAATTATATAGCATTAAAATAAAAAAGGTATGCTATAATTGATAATTAATGAAAAATATAGAAAAAATAAATATCATAAATATCATATATAATTATAGTTCCATTATAATGGACACCATAATTTGTGGTAGGATAAAATTGAACAATCATCATTTCGTGAGACAGTAGTTCACCATCCACAGAAACAATATGTTCTAACCCAATTAGATAGAGGTGTGTATAAATGTAGTTCAGAACCATCTCATAAAAACAACATAGTATATTTATTATATTGTTTTTGTTATATTATAATGAATAATTATGGCAGAGGGAGTGGAGAAGGAAAAAAATTGAAAGGAACTTAATAGAAGATGATAACTCAAATCGGGTAACTTATTTTGATTTGAGCCAAATGGAATTGAATTGATTTATTCCTAGGGAAAGGAATCTAGGAAAAATATATTGATGTTTGATTCTTAATTTGGATGTTTTTGGAAGATCCAAGGGGGATTGAGAAGTTTTATTGTGGGTTACTGGTGGTTCCCTTTTATAGGAGGGAGGAGGGGAACATTTGGAATGTTTGAAAGTATTGTTTTATTATAAATTTAATTTCAAATTATAATAATAAAACAGATATATATTTCTATGATATGATGTGGATAGATATAAATAATCTCATCCAATAGGTTTTAGACAAGTTTAGGTCATAAAATTAACCTTATCTTTTAGCATTAACCCATACTAAACCAATTTTACTTTCACCATGTCTTCTTGAATATTTATACTATTTGGATCATATAGTTACTATAAAAATCCAATGGACCCTATTGTGGTTCATTAATGTAATTTAAAACCTTATTTATGTCTTTTGGAAGGATATTATAATTTTATGACTATTTTATCATTTAACAAAATAGTAATTGTTTTAAAAACTCATTTATGTCAATTTATATACTATTCATATCATGACATTAAAAATTCTTTAACAACATGATTATTTTGAAAAAACTTTATTAATACAATGATTAAAAGTAATAATCATCCAGAAAATTTTTTGGAGGACATAATAAGATTCAAAATAAATTTATGTTAATATTTATAATCTCAATTATGTAAATCATTCATTAATAAGGTAATCACTACATCACCATTGTGTCATGAAAAAATTTATGTACATAATCTCTGAAAATTATAAACAACATACAACGATTTAGGAAATATAGTTAGATTTATAAATAATACATATAGTTTAATGGATATCTTACATTACCACATATAAAAACCAGTTTACTAAAATATAGATGTTTATGATATATTTTCCTTAACTTTTTATTAAAAGTAATTGCATGTCATCTTCAAACACAAGTGGCCACATGGGGTCTGAAAATCCACCCATTTATTCCCATAGTGCTAAATATCATATAATATAGGATTTGGACACATGTTAAGATAATTTTATTATATTATTTTATTATTTTTTACCCTTAATCACTAGATTTACCTTTTAACAATAGTAACATACATATTTACTGAAGTAACAATTCATAATGACTAAAAATTAAAGTTAACTATTTACACCATCTGTACCCCTTGATTTAAAATATGGAATAATTTTTTTTAAACTAAAAACATTGATGTTTTAAAAAATTAATTGAAAATAATTTCTCATTGTCAAAAATAAAAAGAGTGTTTTTAAGAAATAATAACTATAAAAATATTGACATGTGTTAATGTCTAATTAAAAAGTGAAATTACATACAAGGACAAAAATTGGATTAAAATTAAAAAAAAATCTCATTTCACTTTAAAAACATTTTAAAATATAATGTAACCATATTAAAAATCAGATCAAAAGATAATTTTATCTTAAAATACAGTATTTTGCACTATTCATTAAAAATGAAATTTATGAGAAAAATAAATAAAATTACCAAAAGTAAATTTTGATAACACTATTCTAATGAAGAATTTTTTTGTCTAATTTAATATATTAATGTGATAAAATAAGAATTTAAAATGGGTTCACCATAAAATTCCTGTAAAACTACCTTTTAAAAAATATATTACAATATTTATGTTTAAAATTGGATTCATTCTCCTTTTAATCCTCTAAATATTATTAGATAAATCTAAAGACATTTAAAAACATGTTTCATCATAATATGGTTTGTTTTATTCAATCTCTCCAATACAATGGATTGTATTAAGTACTATTTAATATAAAAATATTATTATTTTATTTTTCTGTTCAACTAAGCCTTGTGTGAATCAATATATTTCGGAGAAACCCATTATTGCATGTCGGGTACACCATCAAACATATCATCCCCATTAAAATAAAATTTATATCATATTCAAAATTATTAATAGAAATCAAATATATAATTCAATAAATACCTAAGTCATTACATCTATTCCCCCTATTGGGAATTACGTCCACACAATAATCTTCACATAACAAACAAGTGTTGGAATTTATCCCTCATAACATTTTAGACTTCCAATGGATCCTCATTAGACATGTATCATTCCATAAAAAACCATTACATAATAGATTAATTTATTCCATTACTCTGGATCTCTCCAGTCAAAAATCTGGAAAAATTATTCCTCATAAAAAGGATTTTCTACCAACTGAACTACCATTGGAATCAAAACAAGAGATGGATCTGGAATATACATTCTCAACATTGAAAAATGGAAAAAAATTACCTGGGATAGACATGGATTTAAATCCACTCTGTAAGAACTTGATCCAATATATATTAGGATTTCATAACATCTAATGAATCTGGGGCTCAACATTCCCTTTATACCAAAATGCATCACACTTTTCCATGGAAGATCATTGAGAATGAAGTGATCACATACCTCAAAATAATGACCATTCCTTCGATTATACACCTTAAGATTCTACATGATCTCTACTTTAATCATGTGATCTTGAAATACCTAAAAATTTTATGTCATCACATTTACGAATTCATCTCCAGTCAAATTTCATACACTTAAATTATCCCAAAATGATGGAGTTCAATACGGCATTCATATAATTCCTCAAATTTTTCCATCTGTATACTAGAATAAAAATTGATATTATTAGAATACATAACAAAAGAAAGATTTTTGTTCCAAATTTCCTGGTAATCCTTTGCATAAACACGTAACATATACACCAACATCTGAATTTTTCATTCTAATTTCCCATCTGATTGAGAATGAAAAGTGGTAATGAAATTTATTTAGTTACCCTATGACTTCTGAAGGAAGATTGAAAATTTAATATTGAACTTAAGATCACGATCAAATACAATATAACGGGGAACTCTAGGTTACCTAACTATCTATTTAATATAAAATTGAGAAATTTGATCTATTGAAAATGTATCTAGAATAGGATTTAAATGATTATATTTTTTTAATTGATCAACAATAAATCTGATTGCATTTTTACCTGGAGATTTTATTTCTTACCCCACAATGAAATCAAGTTACACATTTTTTTTCATTTCTACTGTATAATTATCAATGGCAGAAGCATCCCTTTCTTTAACTATAAAACATTATTAACCTTTTGACAAGTTAAATCCTTCCATTTAAATTTAGAAATATCACTTTTCATTCTATCCCGCCAGTAATACTCACAAAGGTCACTGTAAATCATAGTACATCCAGGATGAACTGGAAATAGATATCACTAAGATTCACATATCAAATCTTTCTCTAACAGTGAATCCCATGGCACACATAATCTCTTTTCAAACCTCAAAACATAATCATTGTTAATGTTAAATTCAGGTAACTTACCCTTCTTATCCAACTCTACCTTTTTATGCAACTCATTTTATTTTTTATCTGTGTGACTAATTATATCTGATGTAGATGATTTCACTGACATTTGAAACAAAATAGAGGAATTTTCTACACCAAAAACTTCTATGTCAAATTTGATCAAATCGATAATAAAAAGAATATTTTTTCAAATATAGCATGGTTAATTTTGAAATACTCTTTCATATCTAAGTGTCAGTCACTTAATATTCATTTCCTAATTATCAATGGATCATAAAAAACCATTATTAATTCAATCTATTTTTTCTGAATCATGTTCAATTCTTTCTAAGTTAATATATATATAGAATAATCTTGTGATTATAATATATTTTACTCTTTATTCCATACAGACGATGCGTCCAATTTTTTTAAGAAAAAACAAATGAAGCTAATTCAAAATCATGTGTAGGGTAATTTAACTCTTGTGTTTTCATCTGATGTGAAGCATAAGAAATCACCTTATCATTCTTCATTACGAAACAACTGAGTTCTTACAATATATCATAACTATAGATAACAATTTCACCATTTCTGAATGGCGAGGCCAAAACTGGAGAATTCACTGATCTTTTTTCAATTCATGAAAACAATCATCACATTATTTTGTCTAGACGAACATAACAACTTTTCCTGTAATCATTGTCAGTGGTCTAGATAACCATGAAAAATTCTCAAAAAACATTCTCTAATAACTTTCCAATCAAAGAATACTATGAATATTAGTTAAATTTGTATTTCTTGGAAATTCTCAAAGAAATATAGTTTTTTAGAATCAATAATTATCCATTTTTTTTTTGGAAAAATTTTATTAGGAAATAAAATTTGTTTTTACTAAAACCCAACATTTCTGAATTACCCATAAAATTTTTTTCTTTTATTTTCTGAAAGAAACCCCTAAACGACTTTCATGTTCCTCTTTAATTTTTTAATATTCCAAAATTTCATTAATAAATACCACCAAAACATTATCCAAAAACTCACAATATATTATATTCTTAAGATTCATAAATACAACAGGTGCATTGGATAACCCAACAGACATAACTATAATTTCATAATTTCTTTATCTAGTATGAAATGCGGTCTTCGAAACATCAGCTACTTTTAATTTCAACTGATTGTACCCCAAACTCAAGTCAATCTTTTTAATATATAGAGCACCCTAGATCTGATAAAAAAATCATCAATATGAGTAAAATGATACTAGTTATTAAGGGTGATATTATTCATTGATCGATAATCAATGAAATGTTTTTCTGAACTACATTTCTTTTTAATAAACAAGACCAGATCACCCCGTGGTGTTGTTCTAGGTCGAATGAAAACTTTATATGATAACTCCATCAACTGTTTCTATAACTCTGAATGTTCAATTTGATCCATTTCATAAGGGTTTTTGGAAATTTTATTAGCCACAAGAACTATGTCAATAATAAATTCAACATCATGGTCAGGTATAGTAATAGGAAAATCATCAGGAAAAACATCGAGATAATAATTTACTACTGGATCATAATTAATCTTAGCAGTTCCTCCGTTTTAATCAATATGTTCAAGGTAATATTCACATCCATCTTTCAATTATTTCTCAGCATCCTTATGTGTTATTAGAGATAAGGGTTCATTATTTGGACATATATTGAAAGATATTCAGAAATGAAACTTATTTATCTCTACAGTAAATCTTAGCATGGTATACAGAAAGAAGTCCATTCTCAAAATAACATCAAAATCATCTATAGGGAAAACAACAAGGTTTTTAGGTAAATTCATTCCACAAATAAGGATATGGTGATTCTTAAAATTTATTTTTTCCTCGACATTTTCCCCATGTGTTTTTACCACAAGTTCAGGAATCATATCTTCATATGGAATACCAAATTTAATAGAATTTTTCTTAGATACGAAATAATATGTTTTTCCTGAATCAAAAAACAAATAGCATAATCTGAAAAAAGAAATAAAGTAACTAAAACCACTTCATTTTATAGTCCCAAACAAACCTTATTTTTTCCAAATGATTTTACCCAACCTTATGCTATTGATATTTCATGTTTCCCCCATGGGTAATCAAAATTGGAAACACATTTTCATAGTGCCCAAACTCATTGAAACTAAAAAATCTTACTGTTGTATTTTCATTGCCTTCATGATCATATTTATAATAGTTACGAGCAATATGACCAATCTTACCACACTATATGTACATTCCATACATTTATAATAATTCTCCACTATGTCATTTTCCACACTTCTGACAAGATGGAAATTTTATTTTCTTACCCAAACCATCATTGATGAATTCATTCCCTTTATCTTCCAACTAGACCTCTTTATTTCCATACTCTCTTAGAACACTTGATCATCATAAATCATACTTTTAACCTTCTCATCACTTCTAAAAATATTCTCATTGCTTTAAAATTCATGAGAGAATAAGGATATTAAATATCACACCTTTAGTCTTTATTATAATCGACTTGTCTAACTATCATTATCTCCGATGGAATTTGTAGAAAACCTTGCGAGCCAAGTGAATGCTTTTTTGTAATCATCCATTGAGTCATCCTCCTGCCTCAATTCCAAGAATTGTTTTTCTATCATATGTAGAACCACTATGGGAAAATATTTCCTAAGAAACATACCGTTGAGTTCATCGCAACAATGAGAATCAATGTCCTCGTTGTCCTTGAAATTTTTAACCATCAACAACCATTGATATTGTAATGACCCATGTTTTTAAGGGATATTCCCTTCTTATAAATATTCCATAAAATCAAATAATAATGAACAAATAAGTAATAAGTGAAAATTAAACATAAGTTGTCACTTATGTGTCGGGAATTTTGAAAATCTGACATACACGGTTGTGTTCAAGATGTTTTTTAGAGTCTAAAAAAACATAA
Organism: Viscum album; assembly: GCA_963277665.1. Taxonomy (NCBI): domain Eukaryota; kingdom Viridiplantae; phylum Streptophyta; class Magnoliopsida; order Santalales; family Viscaceae; genus Viscum; species Viscum album. The sequence goes on along the minus strand of OY728164.1, from coordinate 60,812,092 downwards.
ATATTTTTTGGTGAATAGTAACCTAACCTAATGAATAGTAACATACCCTTATGATTAGTATTATACAAGAATGAATAGTAACCTCACCTATGGTGGTATAAAAATTATATTCATGTTGGAAGTATGATATACCTTTAGTTTAGAATGCCTTAATGAATGTTTAACAACTGGTTTTGATAATAAATTATTATTTTAATTAAATATTAAAATAATCATATTTAGAAATTTATTTTCAAAAACTAGACATAATTTTGGTATTCTACGTGTCAAAAAATGGTTAGGGTGAATTTTCGGTATTTTTCTGAAATACTTGAATTTTTGATGAATAGTAGAATCTTATAATTCACAAACAATGCTAAATAATGGATTAATTGAGTGATCGATGATGTTCTGCTGATATAAACCCACTAAGTTCGAATTCACATGACCCATTTATTATTATTGGTTATATAATACTTACAATTATTTCTCTTGTAATGTAATAATAAATTAATAATTATAATATCATGAATTCCCTCTTCTCATCCACTCTAAAAAAACCCCTTCACTCCATCTTATCTCCACTCTTATCAAGCTCCACGCCTTCTCTAAAATCATCCCAAATCTATCCCCCATGTCATCCCCCACTTCCAAAAGATCTCATACTTCTCAGAATACCAAAACCTCTCCCCCTTTATGAGGTTCTCAATGGAAGAAGTCACAAGATGTAAATTCCTCATCCCAAATTTCTTCTTTTCTTTTATGTTTTTTTCTTTTTATTTCATTCCTCATCTACCTTCACCATAATAGTTAAAAAAACCAGTAACATACAAGTACTGTAATATCTTCATGCTAGTGGTATATTTCATTATATTCTCTCATTTCCCCACCATTTTATTTGAATGAAATTAAAGCACCGTTTGAGATGTGCTAATTTAGCACATTCAAGGACTACAATTTATCAATTTCTACTGTTATCTTTAATTATGGACATGAAACCATTTGTGTAATAGTTAAACCCGATTATTATATCCTATTTTTTGGTTCTATAATCTTTTGGTACACATGTAATTAATTTATAAATCAAAACACATTATTTGTAATCAAATCCCATGATTAAAAAAACGTTTATCACTAAGGTTATATATAATAATTAGACTTCACTCTAATTAAAATAATTAAAATAAAACCATGTAATCTACTATATATGAAATAAATAATATAACTTAAATTCTGGAAAAACACTTTCATCTTGCATATAATCCAATCTTGAATATATGTGAACCGATCTTTTAAAGCCAAGAAAACAAATGAGCCCGAACAATGAAATTGAACTTTATAACTAATAAAAAAAGATTTGAATGCACTAAAATGGTAATAATAAATAAATTAAATATATAAGAGTTTAGGGACTTTTTAATTAATAAGACTAATGTTTTTATTCAGGTCATCAATAAGAAGTGGAGAACACCAACAGATTTAAGGTAAGGGATCCTCTCTTTTTCAGTCTTAGTCAAGATTGTTCTCTATGATATGACATTTTGTGTAATACCATGTTATGGGGTATGCTTAATCACATACTCCATAATTCCCTCTTGATTTATATGTGATGATAAACCCAATTTTTCTCTCATCATTCCCACTTGGTTACACCCTACACCATGCAGATAAAATTGTAACAAATTCTACCCGAACATTCATTGTTCATTCGGGTTGCCTTATATTTCATTCAAAATGGTGTTATTTTATCTATTCATATGAATATTATGAATTATGTTTACTTGTAAAATATTCTTATATCAAGACCCTTTCGTAACATTCTTTCTGGGATATACATGTTATTGAATGATTCACTCCTTAGAACTTTTCGATAAGCAAACATGTTTTAAGGGGACCTCCCAAATTTTTACCCAAATATCAAGTGCACAATATCCTATGTTTTAAAACACCATTTTATTTATAATATAAGTATTTTTATTATGAAAAAATTCTTGGTTAAATTCTGGTTTTTTATTAAACAATGTCTTTTTTACTATTTTATAAGCTCTATAGTATTTTCCTTAAAACTGCCCAAAAATGTTTTAATGCTAATGTTTCTATAAAAAAAATTCATATGTTTTCACTTATGTTTGACCCCACTTACCGTGTTATATGAATATTTTATGCTATGAATTTCCGTGTATTTTCTAATTCTTTCTTTAGATGGACACTTTCATGTTACGCCCATTGGTTATGATTCATGTCATGATTGTGGATCCCAATTCTTTAAATGGGTACCCTTAGGTTTGTGTATGGTTGATTATGTATGATTGAATATGTGGTAAGAATATTTATGTGGAAAGAATATTAATGAATATTTTGATATGGGTGTGCCCAGATATCACTCCAATGCATTGGGTAAGGATATGTCTCATGAGATACGATGTGAAACAGGATTGGCGGTTAGCCTTGACCCGTACTAAAGATATGATTTATGATTCTGCCACAATTATATGATTACATGTTTATTTTATCCCATGATTATATTAAATTATTTCCATTCTTTGGAAATCATTATGTCATGCCTCATAAGTTATGTTCTTGAGATTTATTCTTATGTATATTCCTTTACTGGGATTTTTTGCTCATCCCTTTGTTCATGTTTTCCCCAGGGTACCCTAGGCAGATATAAGAGCTCAAATGAAGATAGAATCACTTAATTGAGATTAAATAAATAAGTTTTTTAGTCCCATGTTTTATGTTATATGTACCTGGTCTTCCAAGACACTTGACCTAAGGATCCTTGGATTGTACCCTAATGATTAATTATGCTTAAAATCATGAAATATTTTATGTAAAAGGCTTCGGTCGCTATAGATGGTATCAGAAAATGGTCTAGTTATTTTTGGAGATTTGGAATAGAGCACCTTAGTAAGACCATTAAGTATGAGACTAAGTAAAAGAAAATAGTCCTAAATTTTTGTGAGTATAGAGTAAGTGGTTTATCAAGAAAATACATCCATGTTTGGATACGAGCTGGTAGAGGTGGCGCTGGCACAGATGTATCTAGTGGTCAAACCCGAAAACACTGGTTTGAGCTAGACTCAAACGGGAACTGGTGCAAAATAATGGGCCTTTATTCACTCTTGGTTATGACACTCCCTGGGGATATGCTTTGGTAGATTAACGAGATTAGTACAAACCATTATTTTGGGACAAAGAAAGACTATAAGAATGTATGTTAAGAAATAGATCGAGGAAAACATATATATAAACCTAAGGAATCACAAGATATTATTTACTTCTTAATTATATTTTTATCCTTTAGTGTTAAATGTTTCCCTTTTATGATCAATAGTTAAGAATTCATGACCTTTAATTATACGTTACTTTTCATATTTAATCGTGGGAAATAGAAGAACACGATCCAACAACCAATGTGATAGGCAATGTGATGATTTTCCTAATGATATTCCTGATGTGATGGAAGTGGGTGCTCAAAACGTCATTGCAGTACATTCTCAGCTGGATAGAGTTATGAATAATAACTTGAATCATGTAGAACATCCCCATCCTCCATGTAAAGATCATGTTGATGTATAATCTGTCATGCGGCAAAGGCTACCATGTATAGCGGGTCTTCTGATCCCATCCTCACAGAACAATTGGATTAACTCCATTGAAAAGATTTTCTCGGTCCTCCACTGCTCAAAAGATGATAAATTTGTACTAGATGTCTACCGTTTTGATGGGGAAGCTGATCAGTGGTGGAAATTGATCAAGAATCTTAAGTCCTAAGAGAAAATTGACTCCATAGATTGGGAGGAATTCAATAGGATGTTTTTAAACAAATATTTACCTCGAGCCATCCATCTCAAGATGGAAAGATAGTTACTTGGAATCATTTAGAAGGAAGATGAGTCCATCGGGTCGTATAAAGTGAACTTTACAAGGCTTGTAAGGTACGCCTCTAGCTTTGTCATGAACACTGAAAGCAAGGTGGATCGCTTCTTTAGCGGACTATAGCCGAGCCTATGAAAAGTGTTGGCAATTCGAGACATTGACAGTTATGAGGAGAATGTATGTTGTTCCTTCAAGGTTGAAATGGAGATGGGAGACTCTCATTGGTCTCATCGGCCTACTGACAAGAAGCGTAAAATGGATAACAACATGGGTGGTTCATCAAACAAATCCCATGATTAAAGGAACCTCACTTACCCCATTGTAAGAATTGTTGGAAGAAGAAACTTGGTGACTGTCTCAAGGGAACCAAGAATTGATTCAAATTTGGAATGTTTGGTCACATGGACAAGAACTGCCGAAGGGAAATGAAAATTCATGCTAATTTTGAAGAACACTCATCCTGCAGTGTAGTGTTCTAACTGCGAGGATCTTGGGAATTATGCGAACAATTTCCCTAAGCCAAGGGTTGACTAAGACAATCAACAACAACCTCCAAGGAAACAACGAAGGACTTATGTTATCACTACTGCTGAGGTGGATCTATAAAATGATTCTGTGACAGGTACACTTGTTAGTCATTCATGAATAGAAAACATACTATTTGATTCTGGTTCTACGCATTCTTTCATATCTTGCAAGTCTAGTAGAACTATTCAAACACCACATCAAAATTTGGATGAAAAGTTATCTGTGAGTATAGTGAATGGGGAAATTATTGCATTCATGGTTTATAACTATTCCCTCGTTAAAGTTTGTGGACATAACCTCCCAATAAATCTTTTCATAAATCCTTTAGTGGAGTTTGATGCTATCTAGGGCATTAATTGGCTGTCTTTGTACAAGGACAAAATCAACTGCCCGGAAAGGGAGATTACTCTTCACATCCGGAAGGATACTCTGATTCATTAGAAGTACAATAAAGAAGATGAGTTTCCTTTAGAATCTTCGTTTAACATTTGGATATTTCGTATTTATTAGCATGAATACCTAGCTCAAATGAATGAGACATAGGAGAGAATCATGCTTGAAATCATTCCCATCATGAGGGATTACACATATCTATTCCCCGAAGAGTTTCCTTGTCTTCCTCCTGACCAGGAGGTTGAGTTCTCAGTTGAACTTATCCTTGGATCTCTACCAATCTCAAAGACATGTTATAGAACAGCCACCGTATAGCTAGAATAGATGAAGATACAGTTACAAGAAAATATGGAGAAGGGTTTTATACGACCGAGTGCTTCACTGTGGGGTGCTCTAGTCCTCTTCATTAAGAATAAGGACGAATCAATGCGCCTATAAATTGTTTATTGTGAGCTCCATAAAATCACTACAATGAACAATTATTCCCTTCCATGGATAGATTACTTGTTCGATCAGCTTAATGGGGAAACATATTTCCTCAAGGTGGACATTCAGTTGGGATATCACCAACTAATGGTCAGGAAGGAAGATATTCCCAATACTGCCTTTCGAACTAGTTATGGAAACTATGAGTTCATAGTGATTCCCTTCAGACTCAAAAATTCTCTAGAAATTTTCATGTATTTAATGAATTTATTCTTTAGATATTACCTCCAAAAATTTTTGGTGGTCGTTATTGATGATATTCTGATATAATCTAATAGCAAGGAGGAACATGAGGAGCATTATGAAAACGTGTTAAAATCATTAGGAAGGGATAATTTTTATTAAAAGTACAGTAAATGAGAGTTCTGGATTGAGGAAGTATCATTCTTGGGGAATGTTATCATCAACAAAGGGATATCTGTGGACTCATCCAAGACGGAGTCTATTGAAGAGTGGCTGAGGCCATCTTCTGTAGCAGAGATCCGTAGTTTTTTAAGTCTATCTTGTTATTATTGATGATTTGTAAAGAACATTTCACGATTTTCAAACCCAATGACCAAAATGACATTGAAGGGAGTAAAGTTCATTTGGACACAGGAATGTGAAGACTGTTTCAAGAAGATGAAATAGAGGCTTATCACTACAATGGTACTCACAGTCCAATGAAGTGGAGAACTATTTGTGGTGTATAGTGATGCTTCTATGAATGGCTTAGGCTGTGTGCTAATGAAAAATGTTAAATTGATAGACTATGCCTAAATTAAGGTGAAAATTCATGAGAAAAACTATCACGCTCTTGATTTGGAGTTGGCGACTATGGTCTTTGTGTTAAAAATCATGTGCTTTATCTCTATGGGGAAAAATCTGAGATATATACTGACCACAAGAGTCTCAAATATATATTCATAGAGAATGAGCTTAATATGTGCAAGAGAAGATGGATAGATCTCATCAAGGATTATGAAAGGTCAATCCACTACCACCTTGGAAAGGAAAAAAGGAGGTGGATGCTCTAAGTAGAAAGGATCTTGTATCATTATCAATGACGATAATTGAAAAGGATTTGATCTTCTTGGATTTTAAAAGGATGGAAATAGAAATTATTAAGGGAGTAACATCATCAATCCATTCTCAAATGATTTCTCAAACATGCCTCATGGAAAAAATAATGGTTTCTCTAAGAAAGGATGTAGAATTTCAGAAAACGGTGGATGCTCTTAAAAATGTTAAATCCTCTGATTTGAAAATTAATGAGGAAGGAGTTGTAAGATTTGGGACATGATTATATGTACCATCTGATCCAGAGAAAAATAAAGATCTATTGAATGATGCACATAGCTCGACATTATCTAAGAATCCAGGGAGTACCAAAATGTACCGTGATCTCTGTGAACACTTCTGGTGGGATAACATGAACAAGGAGATTGTGGAATATATATCAAGGTGCATGGTATGTCATCAAGTTAAAGCTGATTGAAAAAAGTCCAAATGTATGATTAATCCATTGCCTATACCCATCTGGAAATGGAAATTGATAATATAGACATTTTCATGGGTCTCCCAAAGACATTGAAGGGAAATAATGCGATATGGGTTGGGGTTGACTGACTCACCAATACATCTCATTTCATCACGATTCGGGAAGATATCTTGCTTGAAAAACATGCAATGTTATATGTGATGGAAGTGGTGAGGTTGCATAGTGTTCCACTCTCAATTGTATCTGACCACGATACAAGATTTACATCTAAATTTTGGAGGAGTCTTCAATATGCTTTGACTACAGAATTAAATATCAGCACGTCCTATCAACCCCAAACTGATTGCAAGTTTGAAATATCTATTCAGAATCTTGAAAATATGCCTATATCCTACTCTCTATATTTAAAAGGTTGATGGGATCATCATCTAATATTTGTTGAGTTCTCATACAATAATAAATTCCACTCATATATTCAGATGGCTCCATATGATGTTCTATATGGAATGCAATGTAGAACTCCAACCTATTGGGATGGAATTGGAGAAAGTATGCTACATGGACCCGATCTTGTTCAAGTGATGATAGAGAAGGTTAAAGTCATCCAGAAACACATCAAATCTTCTCAAAGTCGGTAAAGAGCGATGCTGACAATCGTCAAAGGGACTTGGAGTTCGACATTGGGGACAAAGTCTTCCATTGAATGTCTCCATGGAAGAGAGTCACGCGATTCGTGAAGAAAGTGAAGTTATCCCAAGGATTATTGGCCCCTTTGAGATTCTTGACCGCATAGGAGTCGTGTTCAATCGGCTTTCACTTCCACTAGATATGGCTCGAGTTCATGATGTTTTCCACGTGTCACTCTTGAGGAAGTACATACCTGATCCCTCACATGTACTAAACTCAGAGGTAGTGCAGCTAGAAGATGATCTCTAATATAAGGAGAAGCTAGTAAAGATTCTCGATCCGAGAGATAAGGTTATATACAACAAGACAACCCATTTTGTCAAATTGTTATGGAGGAACCATAAGATTCAGGAAGCAACGTGGGAACTAAAGGAAGCAATGAAGGAAAAGTACCCACATCTGTATTTGTCCTATAATGTAAGATGAAATTTCGAGGGTGAAATTTCATAAGGGGTGAAGAATGTAACGACCCAGGGTTTATAATGGAAATTCCCTTCGTATCAATATTCCTTAAAATCACATAATAATTAACTACTATTTGATAAGTTACCTTTAAACAAAATTTGGAACTTCTGTGTTTGGAATTTTGAAAATTCGATATACACTGTTGTGTTCAAGATGTTTTATGGAGTCTAATAAAACAAAAATAATTTATGATGAATAGTAACATGCCCTAATGAATAGTGATATACCCTAATGAATATTAACCTCACCTATGGTGGTATAAAATTAATATTCATTTTGGAAGTATGATATATCAATAGTTTAGAATGAGGTAATGAATGTTTTAAAACTGGTTTTGATAATAAATTATTAATTTAATTATATATTAAATAAACCATCTTTATAAAATTATTTTTTAAAAATGGATTTCGTTTTTAGATTCTATATGTTGATAAGTGGTTAGGGTGACTTTTTGGGATTTTTCTGAAATACATGATTTTTTGATGAATAGTTGAATCCGATAATTCAAAATTAATGCTAAATAATAGATTAATTGAGTCACTGATGATGTTCTGCTGATGTAAGCCCACATGGTTCAAATTCACATGACCCTTTTACTATTATTTTCAATGGAATACTTACTATTCTTTGTCTTGTGAAGAAATAATAAATTATGGATTATAATATCATGAAATTCCTCCTCTCCTCCACTATAAAAAACCCCATCACTCCCTCTTCTCTCCACTATTATCATGCTCCACGCCTTCTCTAAATTCTGAAAAAAAATATCTCCCCAAGGTCCTCCCCCACGTCCAAAATCTCTCAGCCTCCTCAAAATATAGAAACCTCTCCCTGTAAGAGGTTCTCAATGGAGGAAGTCTCAAGAGGTAAAATCATCTTCTGTAATTTCTTCTTTTCTTTTAAGGTCTTTTCTTTTTATTTATTTTGGTACCTCCCTTCCCCATAGTAGTATGAAAAATACAGTAACATACATGTACTGGAATTTATTCATTATAGTGGTATATTTCATTATATTCTCTCATTTACCCACCCTTTTATATGAATGAAATTAATGCACCGTTTTAGATATGCTAATTCCTCACATTAAAGGACAACGATTTATCAATTTCGATTGTTATATTTGATTATGGTCATGAAAAATTCTATGTTATGGTTGAAACATATTATTATATCCTAATTATTGGTTTTATAATCCTTTGGTACAAATGGAATTATGTTATAAAGCAAAAAACATTCTTTATAATCAAATCCACCGATTTACCAAAACAGTTATCCATAAGGTTATATATAATAATTAGACTACATTCAAAGTAACCTAGTTAAAATTAAAACCATGTAATCTCTTGGATGTGAACTAAAGAATATAACTTCAAATCTGGAAAACCACTTTCATCTTGAATCTAATCCAAACATGAATATAAGTGTACCGATCTTATAAAGCCAAGTAAACAAACGAACCCGAACAATAAAATTTAACATTATAACTAATAAAAAAAGTTTTTAATTAACTAAAAATGGTCATAATAAATAAATTAAATATATAAGAGGTTATGTACATATAATTTAATAAGCCTAATTTGTTTATTCCGGTCATTAATAAAAAGTGGATAACACCAACGGATTTAAGGTAAGGGATCCTCTCCTTTTCACTCTTAGTCAAGATTGATCTCTATGATATAAATTTTTGTGTAATACTAAGTGATGAGGTATGATTACACTCATCCCCCATACAACACTACTGATTTATAAGTGATGAGACATTCCATTTCACTCTCATAAATCCCTCTTTGTTACACCCAACACCATGTAGATAAAATTGTAAGGAATTCAACCCGAACCATCTTTGTTCTTTTAAGTTGCCTTATATTTCATTAAAAATGATGTTATCTTATCTCTTAATGTGAATCTTATGAATTAAGGTTATTTTAAAAAAATTCTTATATCAAGTCCCTTTTTTAACATTCTTTTGGGGATATACATATTTTTGATAGATTCCCTCCTTAGAACATTCCTATAAGCAAACCTGTTTTAAATGGACTTCCGAAATTTTTACCCAACTTTCATTCGCACTATATCCAATGTTTTAAAGCACCATTTTATTTATGAAATAATTTTTATTATTATGAAAACCTTCTTTGTTCAATTATGTTTTTATATAAAAGAATGTCTTCATTACTATTTTAAAAGCTCTATAGTATTTTCCTTAAAACCTCCCAAAAATGTTTTAATTCTACTGTTTCTATAATACATTTCTCATATGTTTTCACTTATGTTAGACACAACTTATCATTTTATATTAAAATTTTATGCTATTAATTTCCATGTATTTTCTAATTATTTCGTTTCATAGAAACTTTCATGTTACGCCCATTGGTTATGATTCTTGTCATGATTGTGGAACCCAATTCTTTCCATGGGTACCATTTTGTTTGTGTATGGTTGATTATATATGATTGTATATGGGGTAATAATATTTATGTGGCATGAATATTCATTAAAAATTTTAGATGGTAGCACCATATAGTGCTCCAATGCATTGGGAAAGGATAAGTCTCATGACATGCGATGTGAAACGAGATTGGCGGTTAGCCCTGACCCGTACGGAAATGGGAAACATGATTAGTGGTTAGCCTTGACCCGTACTAATGATATGATTTATGATTCTGCCACATTTATATGATTCTATGGTTATATGATTCCATTCTTATATTATATTATTTTAATGCTTTGGACATCATTATGTCATGCCTCCTAACTCACGTGCTTGAGAAGTATCCTTATGTACATTCCTTTTCTGGGCTTTTTAGCTCTTCCCTTTGTTCATGTGTTCCCCAGGGTACCCTATGCAGATGTAAGAGATCATAGAAAGTTATAAGATCTTTATAGAGATTAAATAATTAAGTTTTTTAGTACCATGATTTATTTATATGTACCAAGTCATCCAAGACACTAGACTTAACCATCCTTGGCATGTACTCTGCTGATTAATTATACTTAAAGTCATGAAATGATTTATGTAAAAGGATTGGGTCGCTATAGATATGATTATACATAAAATTAAAAATAGCAAGACTATAATTATAATTTTTTATACATCCCATGACATAAAAAATTAATTCTAGTGATTTGGTCCACCCTTCATCTTGAAAAGGGTCAGATGATCCTCAGAATGATGGGGGACATTGCCTCAAGAAGTACTCCATTATAGACATATTCCTTTGGGGTTTATTTTTTTTATATAATGAATGTATATAACCACCATTTATATCTTGAATCAACTACACTGTCACTAAATAAAACTATTTAGTTTGAATTCTATCCATATTGGGATGCTGATTTGGAATGTTATTCTCTAATGTATGCCTTCCCAGTGCTGCTACCCTATTTCCTATACTGAAAAACATTCTGAAAAAACCTATATAAACCAAAGAAACATTCTAATACTATAATCATATTTCATTTACATTTGAACATAATGTAAAATTCATTTATGTATGTTCTACCAACAAAATTTTAACTCCTAGTGTTATCTAAACCGACCTCAGTTACCAACTATAAGGCCCCATCCATGAACACTACATAATCATAAATTATGATTATAATTAACATTGGGGAACCATTAATATCAATATCTTTATAGAATAAAGTCATAACATATACATAAAAAATTTAATATTACATGTAGACACTTTTACTCAGTATCCATTTTTTTATAAAATAAATACTCTTAAAAATGTTTAATTCTATATTTTCAATAGCATGAATTTTAGTTGTTACCATCCTTGACCCTATAATACCTTAAGCCACGTGAAAAACATTTCAAAAACTTGGAATGATTATAAAAATCTTAATAAGGGGTACATAAAGAATGAAAATTGTTAGTTTTCCAAACAACATGTAAACCATGAATACATTGTCATAAAGTAATGCATTTCACTATAAATAAGTAGTTAAAAAATCAATGAATACATGCTCATTTCATACCCTTCTTCTATAAACAAAATACTACAATTAAACTAATAAAAATAAACATATAACATATAAATGTAACAAGGGACATAAAAATAAAAAATGGAATAGCCATATGGTCGACTACCACAAAAATCACTAAATGGAATAGTCATACGTCTGACTTCCATACCCATTGCATTAGAGGTTATAACATAACTACCCATCCATTTTTTATCAGATAACCACCCTTAATTAGGTTTATCATGTAACAACAAATCATTTGGTTTATCATGTAACAACCTGTCAAATGTCCAAGTACATTTACATAATCATCACACATAAATTATTTCAAATATCAAATTTCATTAAAAAAAATTTATTTTAAATCACAATATATAATTTCAAGATATTGAAATACTCAATCCATATCAATAAAAAATTTCAACACAAATATACAATGAAAAATTATATGCTATTTATTTTTCTATTAAAAAACATTACGGCTTGTTAAGGAAGCCAAATATCCAATATTGCTCAAATGGTGGAAGAATGATCGTTCTTGCAGAATACGATAAAAAAATTTCATTTGTAATTTAGTAAAATTAATCAAAAATAAAAGATTCAATTTTAATGACATTAAAATAAAAATTTTTTTATTATACACCATGAAAAATAAGGTGTTGTACATTATCAAAACACGCCTCAATGAAAGGATATTGAGATGAAGTCCCTTACCTCGAGTCTGACTTGTATGTTATGTTCCTTATTCTTCATGAGTAATAAAAATAAGTTAATTTTAATATTATTAATAACCTTTTTCAGTTTATTTGTAACGCCCCGACCCCAGTTATCCAGAGTCAGTGCATTATTGTGTGACATTGGCATGATCACAAATGATCAAGTCTCGAAAGACCGATTAGATTAGTAGCCTTGGAAACACTAGATATATACATAAATGTTATGTTACATCATTATGTGAAAAACTACAATAACACAGTGTCCATTTTCCACACTCATATCCTCTTCAGACTATCCCTACAGGTCATTCCTAAAATACTTCTTCACATCCTGGAAAAATTAAAACATTGAAAGGGGTGAGCTCAGATGCTCAGTAAGGATAACAATATAGTGGAAGGTTTCATAAATAAACATAAACATTTAAGGAAATGTATAACTAAAAAAAATCATTTTAACCACGAACTTCCACATAATATTGCAAAAATAAAATGAAATAATGCCATTTACTTATTCACATGAATATTCTACTGGTCGAATATTCACATGCAATATCAATAACCACTTTCATAATGATGGAATGCATATTGTCAGACGGTCATAACCACATAGACAAGGCCTCGTGCCAAGACTACAAATAATATTTTGTCAAAGCCTTGTGCTAAGACACTAGTTTGTCTCATGAGACCTACCGATGCATTGAGGAGCTATAGCGGGCTCCACCTGTCACTTATTAAGTCCAATGCATTCCTCATATGAACAGGCTTAAACATATCATAAAACATAACATAATTGTTTCACATAAAACATGCATAAAGCAAACATGATACTTCCACACATCAATCACAAGATATCAATACAACACATTGATATAATAAAAACATTATAAAAATCATTTTCAATACCAAAATAAATGAAAATTAAAACATGGTATTTATTTTTCTTTTAAAAAAAATTATGGCTTATAGAAGAAGCCGAAAATCAAATAATAGTAACGGCGTCGGAGAAGTCATTGTTGCCGCATACATAATAAAAAACATTCCTTTTGTCGTTTAGTAAAAATGCTTCGTATAAAAATATTCCTTTTGAATAAAAGTAAAAGTCAAAGGGGTTTATACACCGTATAAATGAAAGTTGTGTATAAAACCAAATATGCCTCAATGAAAGGAGATTAAGATGACATCCTTACAAAGATCATTTTTTTAAAATAAAATAGATCTATTATGTGTATTCACTATATTTAAAAATAATTAAAGTATAAATACAAGATAGGACATAATATTATCATTACATAATTTTGAAAGTATGAGTTCAACCTAATGAATGGAAATGGGGTTATGAAATTCCCTTACCTCGTGTCCGACTTGACTCGATCGTTCTTTAATATCCTGAATAATAAACTAGAGTTAATTTATATTTGCTTAAGAACCGTTTTCATGTTCATTATTCCTTTTAAATCATTTATTACTATGTTATGAACATTATGTAATTATTTAAGTTAATAACGGTCATTTTTTCGATCTTTGCTACTTGAGTAAAAAATAAACTTCTTATAATTGAAAGTTGTTCATGTGGTGAAATATCCATTATATAAAAATTATATTCATGATTTATATATCATATATATCATATATATCCAATATATACATGCATTTATAATATTACATTACATTTAGAGGTAAGATATGAAATGCATCGTTCATGGAAACGGTAAGTCGTACGTACGCATGAACGCTACTTTCATTTCTATTTCATATTTAATGGAATGAAATTATAATTATATAAAGGTATACTATAATTCCAGTATAATATAATGTATAATACCATTTAATCCATCCTTTATACATCCCAAATATAGAATTAATGATTCAAATCACTTTGAGGGGGCGGTAGTCCGCACTTCCTCAAATTAAAATATAGCGTTTACCCATAATGGAAACCATAAAGGTATGCCATAAATGAAAAATACAGAATCTTAAGTAAAATATAAACATATTATATATCATATATAAATATAGTGACATCTTAATGGCCACCATTGAAGTTGTTATATTAGTGTTGAACAATCATCGTTTTGTGAGGCAGAAATTTTCCATCCACAGAAACTGTAAGTTCTTTAACCATTAAATGTAGGTGTGTGTAAGTGTAGCTTGAATAATTATTATAAAAACATCCTAGTATATTGAGGATACTAGTTTTATTGCAAATTAAATGAATAAAAATAGTTTAGGGGGTTGGATAAGAAAAATAAAACAAAATAACATAAGATAAGACATTACCTTAAAATCGGGTAGCTCTTTTGATTTGAGCCAAAGGCTTCCTTGGGAAGAATTATTCCCAATGTGAGGCTTCTAAGAGTAAGGGAGGGATGTTAGGAGAGAATTTGGACAGAGGTTGGCCGAGTCAAAAGGCTTTGAAAGTGTGAGTAAGGTGGTAGTGGTGGGGGCCTTTTATAAGTGGAGAGGAGGGGCACTGCTGGAAAGATTGAAATGTTACTTTATTATGAAATGATTTTCCGGATTCTAAAAGTCCCACACTTATATATTTTGTGGATAAGGTGATAAGAGATCTAAATATAATCATAAAATATGTTTTTTAAAAGTGTATGTTTTAGATTTTACATTATCTTTTCATTTTATTTAAATCGTTAATTAATGAGGTAATCGTTGCATCATCATGGTGTCAAAAATAATTTAATTTATTTAATGTCTAAAAATTATAAAAAAACTATAATTATGTAGGAAATATGTTTAGATTTCTAATTAATACTTATAGTCAAAATTATGACTTGTATAACCCCATTTAATTCTTTTAGTAAAACAACTTTTATTTGTGATATTTTTATTTTAACATTAAATAAAAAGTTATTTATGTCATTTTCCTACCAAAATGGCTCCATGGGATCCCCATGTTGACCCATGGATTTTATTGGTCGGCAATGACTCATCCAATAGGGGTAGGACCACTGTAAAGGTATTTTAATATTTTTATAATATAAATTTTACCTTCAATTTCACTAATTACCTTTAATCGCGATTAATTAAACTTAAAAGTTACTATTCACCAAAAATTATTTTCATTCCATTGAACCAAATTTTACTTCCTAATGACACCAATGATTGTCTAATTTTTTAAAATCAAATTACAGAAGTAGTAATGTTTCATTTAAACAAAAAATAATTTTTTTAACTACCACATAGTAGTGTCACTATTAATCAAAAATTGAAGTTTTTCAGAACAATGCCAAAATTTCACCCTAAGCTATAATTGATATTACGAATTCAAAAATGTTGTCTATTTTAAAAAAATTCCAAACATATAAGTTTCATTAATTAATTGCATAATTAATTCCCACTGTCATAACAAATAGAGTGTTTTTAAGAAACAATATATATCAAAAGATTAACAATTGTTTCTGTCCAATTTTAAAGTGAAATTAATTCTAATGAACACCATTGCATAAAATGGTAAACATATATTCTAATTATACTTTTTAACCACTCAGTAGTATAATTTATCACTATAAATTATTTTGATTAAAAAAGTTGTTTTTAAGTATTTTTCGCTATTCATAGAAAATTGGACGTTCTCGGAAAAATATCAAAAATTCATCATAGGCTAATTTCGATATTTCTAATCCAAAAATGAAGTCCATTTTGATATTTAAAATTTCTATATTTTTAAAAAGTGGTTATTACTATTTGTAACAACTACTTTTCTTAGTCGCGGTGTGTCAGAACTCAAAGTTGCGTACAATGAAAGCTATTGCATTATTGACTGAGAAGAGTTTCGTAGAAGCTCAGGGTGTTACATTATCACCTCCTTCAATAAATTGCATCCTTTCAATTTGAAATTTTTCTTTGAAAATAAAAGGTTGAAAATAGAAAATCCCTTTGTGGGAAACCCAAATCGAAAATAAGGTTAATAAATATATAACATTAAATGAAAGAAAGGGAAGTACAATGGTCACCAGATATAGCCCATACTAGGATTCTATGAAAATATGTATATGGAAGAAAAACAAACCATAAAGGTCTGATGCATTGTTGTAGAAAACTAGATTAGGATACAGTAAACCATATGAAAATCACAAACATGTGATTGGTTAAACGATCATTGAATCCCCAGTTGGAAAAGTTAATCGGCAACGTTTTTATTTTATGTTAGCTTTTATAATGTTGAGGAATTTATTTAGGAGATTTACTTAGAACGTAAGGGAATATACATACTTGTTATGTATACTTTCATTCTTTAATAAATTTTTACTACAGACCCATTTTTTACTCCAAATGGTAACAAAACTCAAAAATATTCTATTTATCCTAATTGTATAAGGTTATAAATATTACCACATACCATTTAGATTAGGAAAAATATTTTGTACCAACCAGGGACTACCTATAGTCTAGTGGTAGGTAATAAAGGCCTGTCGCACTATGGTTGTGGGTTCGATTCCTGCAGCTTTGTCCGATGCGACGGGTTATGCCCTACCTTACAGGTTTTCTTTTTCCAAAAACTATAGTATTATAATATTCCAAAAATAATCTTCAGAAATGTTTTAAGCTTAAACAATACTATCCAAAGATCAACTTAATCCATTCCAACCTTTATAGTTATCAAAAATACCTCCGTCCAGACTTTTTCTAAAGGGTCCTTAAATTCCAAAATCAATTGTAACATTAGATTCCCTAAACAAAGTAAAGTTTCTCTTATTGTCACATACAAAAATATGATTACCTTCATCATATTAAAACCTTAATGAAATCAAAATGTACTTTAGTACAATCCTCATAAATATATCACATTATTCTAATAACCAGAATATAATCCATGTGTCCAAAAGCACCAATACATTAATTATTCCGCTTCAAATATAGTAACAACATAAGATTGGCCTTGATCCCTTGGCCTTTTTTGAGGTAAGTTTCCCTGATAATTAGGACATTCATTTGCATAATTCCCCATTTCTCTATAATTGTAGCATTCAACATTGATAGCTTATTTCTTTCCCTTGCAATCATGCGCCTGGTGACCTTTTTCTCCACATTTATAACAAACTCCCATTCCTTTTAGACACATACCAGGGTGATTCTTCCCACAATTAGCACATAATGAAAAATCCTTCTTTCCCTTTTTCCCTTTATCCACCTCTTGTTCCACCGTTCTCTTCTTCTATTGCTTTACTATATTTTCATAAGACTTAGAGAATTCCTTTTCTATCTTGATAGCACACAAGACTATATCTTCGTATGTTGAGAAATATTGTGATACTAAAGATCAACATAGAAATAGTTTTAACCCATCAAAGAAATGATCAATCTTACTTATTAGGTTACGTATATAATCTACAACATGCCTCACTAAACTTGTAATGTTAGCCTCATACATTGCGACATTCTCATCCTCCTTCTGCCTCAGACTCATAAATTGCCTTTTCATATCTGCTCTATGGTCATGTGGAATGTATTTTTCTAAGAAAAATTACTTAAACTCCCTCCATTCCATACTTGATACTTCTTCATCTTCATTTGTGTTTTGAATCAGCGACCACCATTGTTCGGCATCTCCAGTGAGGCGGTAAACTACCATGATAACCTTTTCCCTTTCACTACTCCCCAAGACATGGAATATTTTCTCTATGGATTTTATCCATTGCTTAGCTACTAATGGATTTGTACTCCCATTAAATGTTGGTGGTTGTTGCCTCATCAAGCGGTCTAACATTGATCCACCACGTTTCAGATCAGGGTGCACCATATGAGTAAGGTTATTATTCATAACCTGAGTGAGTTGTCCCAGTATGGCAATAAGTTGATCAGCACAAGTTTTATCTCCAGATCCACAATAATTATCTTGAGCAGGAGGGAAATACCTACACGGAGTGCGTGCATTGATATGGTTTCCATTCCTTCCACTAGGCGCCATTTCTATACAATGGCATAAACTATATTAGTTTATGAATCAAAATACATAATTCCATACTTGTAAGATACTTAACATAAATTGAACTATTTATGGATATAATCCATAAAAATGTTTTCTTTGAGGAAGTATATAATCATAACCCTTCATAGTGGTTTTTAATGAAAATTATAATTATCCTATGCATATCCCCTGGGAGTGTCGTAACCAAGAGTACTGCAAGGCCTGTTATCGTGCACCTGTTCCCGTTCGAGTCTAGCTCAAAGCGTTTTTTTCGGGTTTTACCCCAAGGTACATCTGTGCCAGAGACGCCTCTACCTACTCGTTTCCAGTCATGGATGTATTGCTCGGAAAACTCACAACATCTCTACAATACCAAATTTTAGGATGTTCTTATATACTACTCCTCAAAGTCTATATTTGGGCTATGTTCTCTAATCAGATTTTATCTAAATCTAGCTTCCATGGTTAGTACTAAACTTCCTCTGATACCAACTATAATGCCCCAATCCCAGTTACCCAGAGTCGGTGCATTATTTCATAACATTGGCATGATCACAAAAGATCAAGTCTCGAAAGACCGATTAGTTTAGTAGCCTTGGAAACACTTGATATATTCATTAATGTTACATTACATCATAATGTGAAAAACTACAATAACATAGTGTCCATTTTCCACACTCATATCCCCTTCAGACTATCCCTGCAGGTCATTCCTAAAATACTTCTTCACGTACTAGAAAAATTAAAACATTGAAAGGGGTGAGCTCAAATGCTCAGTAAGGATAAAAATATAGAGGAAGCATTCATAAATAAAAATATGCATTTAAGGAAATGTATAACTAAACAAAAGCTTTTTAAACACGAACTTCAACATAATATGGAAAAAATAAAATGAAATAATGACATTTAATTATTCACATGGAAATTCTACTGGTCGAATATTCACATGCAATATCAATAACCACATTCATAATGATGTAACTCATAATGCCAGAAAATCATAACCACGTAGCCAAGGCCTCGTTCCAAGACTAATAATAAGATTTTGTCAAGGCCTCGTGCCAAGACACTAGTTTGTCTCATCAGACCTACCGATGCATCGAGGAGCTATAGCGGGCTCCCCTCGCCACTTATTAAGTCCAATGCATTCCTCATATGAACAGGTTTAAACATATCATAAACCATAACATAATTGTATCACATAAAACATGCATAAAGTAAACATAAGATTTCCACATTTAAATCACAAGATATCAATACAACACATTGATATAATAAAAACATTATCAAAACCATTTTCATTACCAAAATAAATGAAAATTAAAACATTGTATTTATTTTTCTTTTAAAAAAAATTATGGCTTATAAAAGAAGCCGAAACTCAAATAATAGTCATGGCAGCGGAGAAGTCGTTGTCGCCACATATTTAGTAAAAACTCTTCGTATAAAAATATTCATTTTGAATAAAATTAAAATTCAAAGGGGTTTATACACCGTATAAATGAAAGTTGTGTATAAAACCAAATATGCCTCAATGAAAGGAGATTGAGACGAAGTCCTTACAAAGATCATTTTTTTAAAATAATATAGATCTATTATGTGTATTCACTATATTTACAAATATATAAAGTATAAATACATGATAGGACATAATAATATCATGACATAATATTGAAAGTAGGAGATTAACCCAAAGAATGGAAATTGGGTTAAGAAATTCCCTTACATTGTGTCCAACTTGACTCGATCGTTCTTTAATCTCCTGAATAATAAACTAGAGTTAATTTATATTTTATTAATAACTGTTTTCATGTTCATTATTCCTTTTATATAATTTATTACCATGTTATGAACATTATGTAATTATATAAGTTAATAACGGTCATTTTGTCGATCTTTGGTACTTGAGTCAAAAATAAACTTCTTATAATTACAAGTTGATCATGTGGTGAAATATCCATAATATCAAAATTATATTCATGATTTATATATCATATATATCATATATATCCAATATATACAGGAATTTATAATATTAAATAACATTTAGAGGTAAGAAATGAAATACACCGTTCATGGAGACGGTAATCCGTATGTATGCATGAACGCTACTTTCATTTCTATTTCATATTTAATGGAATGAAATTATAATTATATAAAGGTATAATATAAATCTAGTATAATATAATGTATAATAACATTTAATCCATCCTTTATACATCCCACATATGGCATTAATGATTCAAATCACTTTGAGGGGGCAGTAGTCCACACTTCCTAAAATGAAAATATCGCGTTTACCCATAATGGAAACCATAAAGGAATGCCCTAAATGAAAAATACAGAAGCTTAAGTAAAACATAAACATATTATATATCATATATAAATATAGTGACATCTTAATGGCCACCATTGAAGGTGTTATATGAGTGTTGAACAATCATCGTTTCGCGAGGCAGAAATTCGCCATCCACAGAAACAGTATGTTCTTTAACCATTATATGTAGGTGTGTGTAAGTGTAGCTCGAATTATTCTTATAACAACATACTAGTATATTGAGTATACTGGTTTTGTTACAAATGAAATGAATAAAAAGAGTTTAGGGGGTTGGATAAGCAAAATAAAACAAAATAACACAAGAGAAGACATTACCTTAAAATCGGGTAACTCTTTTGATTTGATCCAAAGGCCTCCTTGGGAAGAATTATCACCAATGTGAGGCTTCTAGGAGTAAGGGAGGGAAGTTGGGAGAGTATTTATGCAGAGGTTGGCCAAGAAAAAAGGCTTTGAAAGTGTGAGTAAGGTGGTAGTGGTGGCGGCCATTTATAAGTGGAGAGGAGGGGCACTCTTGGAAAGATTGAAATGTTACTTTATTATGAAATGATTTTGAGGATTATAAAGGTCCCACACTTATATATTTCGAGGATAAGGTGATAAGAGTTCGAAATATACTCATCCAATAGGTTTTTGACAAGTTTAATTTTTATATTTTACATTATCTTTTCATTTTATTTAAATCATTAATTAATGTGGTAATCGCTGCATCATCATGGTGTCATAAATAATTTAATTTATTTAATGTCTAAAAATTATAAAATAAATATAATTATGTAGGAAATATGTTTATATTTCTAATGAATATTTATAGTCAAAATTATGACTTGTATAACCCCATTAAAAAATTGTTTTAGTAAAACAACTCTTGTTTGTGACATTTTTATTTTAACATTAAATAAAAAGTTATTTATGTAATTTTCCTACCAAAGTGGCTCCATTGTAAAGACCGGTAAAATTCAAGGGAAATTTTTTCTTAATTTTCTTTGGAATTTTAAAAGAGCGCGGTTTCTGACAGAACCTGATTCTGAGGCCCGGAGTGCCCGAAATCATTTTCCGAAGGTTGGCTCGGGTACGTTCAGTGAACGAACGAGCGGGAATTTCTAACTTTTGATCCGGTGCACGGAATTGAAATCCGAGGACAACGATGAACTCGCATCGCCGATATTCACTTAAGGAGACCTTTTCCGAAGTTGCGTTTATTGCGGGACGAAAGTTAGTTTTTGGGAGAATTATAAAAATTTAAATAAAAATGTGGAACACTTTTTATTTTTCTTACTTGTTGGTTAACTCCTCTCAAAGGAAGTTAAAGGTGGGACCCACATCCACTTAACCTCCCTTGGGAGGATTAAGTGTGGTGGGGCCCACACAAAACCCAACATTCCATCTCCTCTCAAAACTCCCTTAACTCCCCTTTTAAATGAAATCGACAACTTAGCTCATTAATTGGGTTGAGTTGATTAAAATTTTCAAACCTTTGAAATTCAAAAAGGTTTGGTTGAGTAAATAAAATAAGCTCTTAGATTATTTTATTTGGTTAGAATTCTCTAGCCTCTTGAGAGTTTTGAAGCCTTCTCCTTCTCCTTCTTATTCTTCTTCTTCATCTTCAAGCTTGATGAAGAAGGCGAATAACCTTCGAGCTTTGACTAAGAACGTCGTTCCTCTCTTCTTCGTAGCTGATTGTATCCGAAGATCGACGACGCCTTCCGTGTCAACGAAATGGAACGCTGCTTCCTCCTCGGACTTCCTTCGTCGGCTTACAGAGATTCGCCAATGACGTACCTCTTCAGACGTACCTCTTCGTCATCAGATTTGACGAACGATTACCGCGACGCCCGACCTCCGCGACGTTGTCTTCCGCGGGTCGTTGACGATCTTCGAACTTGAACCCAAGGTAGGGGTTTGTTGTGGTTTATTTCTTTACTCTCATTCTTGGTACTAGAATGATAATCTTGTGATTAAATATTTAAGAGTTATCATCTAACGAGAGGGGGGGGGGGGGTCGGACCGCACAAACACGGCCGAATTCCCCCTCCTTTGTTCTTGATTATTTATCTTGCGGATGAAACAATATGGTGTGGTGCCGTCGCACCACGCGGAAATTCACACGGTTATTTTGCGCGAGGCCGTCGCGTCGCGCCGTGGAAGGATCATCATGAACGCGACGCTGTCACGCCACGTCGAAGAAAACCGAAAGTACTGTGGCCGGAGCGGGGCCGCGACGGAGGGGCGTGGTCCAGTCGCACCATGCCGGACGACGAACACCGCGGCCGGTTCCGGGCCGCAGCGATATGGGAAGACCGGCGGCTCGCCGAGCCGCCGGTGTCGGAAGCCGGAAGGGGACCGGCTTTGCCGGTCTGTTGAAGAAGAACCGGCCGGCCAGGTGGGCCGGCCTGAAGGGAAAAACCGAGGGAATTTAATTCCCCCGGCCATCACAAATTCCCCCCCCCCCCCATTTATGAGGGGGGGCGATTTCTTTGAGGGGGGCAGGAGGCCCCCCTGTTTCCCTCAAGCAGGCCCCCACGAAGGGGGTCAGTTCTCCAAAAAGGCGCGGCTTAAGCTGCGCCGCCAGCTGGAAGCGGTGGCCATGCCCCCCGCGCGTGGAACCCAGCGGCGCCAGGCCGCGCCACCGCGCCGGACCGCCGCTGGCCGGGCCGGGTCGGACCCGGGTCGGGTCAACCCGGTTCTGGTCGACCCCGTTCGGGCCGACCCTGGGGGGGGGGGGGGTCGGGCCGGGTCGGCCCGGACCCGGACCCCCCGTTTTCGAATCGTCTTCGGTATTTTGGCCATAACTTGAGCCACAGACCTCCGATTGATGAACCGTTAGCGGCTACGTGATCCTTCGATCGAGACGGTCGATTCGTTATATCACACTAAATGTTTCGGAATACTTTGAGTTCGGCCGGGTTGGTTCGTTTACGAAACCAACCGGGCCTTCGGAGCGGAAACGCTCATATCTTGAGCTACGGACATCTGATTGACGTGCTGTCAGCTTTGTTGTGTTCCTCTTAGTGAGACGGATATTTTGGCATACTCCGACCGAGGTTTGGACGCAGGTGTAGTACGGTCGGGTTGGTTTTTCCCTAGAAACCAACCGGACCCCTGGGACGAAAAAGCCAATAACTCTCAGAACGGGTGTCTGATCGACGCGTCGTCTGTTGCGTTGAGTTCCTGTTGACGATACGGAACTTTTGGATACATCAACTCTGGACTTTGTGACAGTTGATGTATCAGCCTCTCGGCTCGTGGAGCGGACCCTCCGAACAAGCTTGCAGTGTGCGGGAACCCTAGTGCTGGCTGCGACTGCTACTGCTACTGCTACTGCTACTGCTACTGTGACTACGACGACGACAGTACATAGATTCTGTGTGGATTCAACGACGACGACTACAGCACTCAGCGATCCTACGTGGATCAGTGCTACAGGTCCTGTGTGGGACCGATCATGTGTGGGTCTGATCCTATGTGGGACTTTGCGCTCAGCGGTCCTATGTGAACCAGCGCCTACAGGTTCTGTGTGGGCCCGATCCTGTGTGGGTCTTTTGCGGGGGTTAGTTACCTATCGATACTTTGTGGGTCCGACGACTTCGATGGATCAGAGATCATCTTTATCATCTTTCGAAGAAGTATACCTGTGTGAGATGAATCCTGTTGCTTTCCTGTGTGGATTGTGTTGTGCTATCATGTGTGGATTACGTTTTGCTTTCCTATGTGGATTACGTTTTTCTTTCCTGTGTGGATTACGTTTTGCTTTCCTGTGTGGAATACGTTTACTTTCCTGTGTGGACTGAGTTGTACATGGGCTCGGAGGTTGGAGCGTATTTGAAATTGATGACTTAGGTATATGTATGGGAATATACCTAAGCAGTGTCGGTTGTTACTTCGTGATTGTACCTTTCTTCGTGATTTATCCTTTGTGGATTTTGAGAGACCTTCAGGGGTCTCAGGGTCCCTACTGAGTAGCTTGTACTCACCCCTGCACGGGATATGCCTACACTATGTTGTGTTGGTTGCAGACGACGGACAATGTTGATCTTGGCTGAGGCTTGTAGCGCAGTACGGTACCTGGAGGTGGACCACTTGGCGGGACGTGTTCGGAGCGGACGACGGGGCCTGAGGAAGAGTGGAGCTATCTGTACCCACCCTTCAAGTGGGATTTCTAGTGGAAAGCTCGGTGTAGAGGCTTTTACTTTACAGTTGTTGTTTTCCCTTTCGAGTTGTACTTTATTTTCAGATTGGGTTTTTATACTGGCCCATTTACTTTTCCGCACTTTCAGCTGTACTCTGTTCTTACTTAGTGTTTACTTTTACACTTTCTTACTCTGTGGTTCTTGTTTACATTTAAAAGGCAATGCCTTCCCTTTTTGTTGGGATTTACGCCTTGGTGCTAGTCGCCAGCCCCTGGCCTATGGAAGGCGGGCTTGGGGTAGTCACGGCACGGACCCCGAGGGTGGGTCGTGACAAATTGGTATCAGAGGAGTTTGGTTCTACCGCGAACTCTGATCTTTTCTATGTGAAGCAATAATTTTTAGCGTATTGAGTGTGGTTATCAGTCCAGCGAGTCCAGTGTTGGTGCGGCGGCCGACGTATCCGTACACCAGGACCCTGACTTCTGATATCTAACTTAATGCACGAAAACATTGATTGCGTGTGTGTTTCAATGTTTTCTTTGTGATTACATTGTGTCAGCTCACCAGGTATACTGTTTGACCGTGGCGTACCTGATTCCTTTTCAGGATGGACCCACGACGACAGCCAGCTAGGGTTCCGAGAGTCGAGTGTGATGACAGCCCACCGAGCGACGAGGCTTCGGTGTAGGGCCCTTTGTCAGTAGTGGCACCGGCGGTAGCTCTACCCGTCGAGCCACCGATACTTCCAGCACCAGCCGCTGACGATGCTTGTCGCCTCAGCGCACTGCATGAGTTTCATCGCCAGCGACCACCCAGGTTTCGCGGGGAGATGGATCCCCAGGCAGCTGAGGACTGGCTGGAGGCAGTGGTTCGTGTGTTTAGGCTAGTGAGGACACCAGCAGACCTCATGGTGATCCTCGATGTGAGCCTACTACACGCAGCAGCAGGACGATGGTGGAGCTTGATGCTCCAGGTGCACGATGAGGCATCTCTTCTTTGGACGGACTTTGAGATCCTCTTCCGCTCGGAGTTCGTCCCAGCCACCCTTCGTGCGGTGTGTATCCAGGAGCTTCTTCAGTTGCGGCAGGGCAGCATGACGGTCGCTCAGTACTCGGCGATATTTACTGATCTCTCGCGCTACTCGACCGACATGGTACGTGACCCATTATTCCGGGCCCCGACCTTCGATCAGTGTATGAGACATGAGATCAGGGCATCGCTGATCTCCCTCAGCATACCGACTCAGACAGGAGTACTGGAGCGGGCCCTTTTGATCGAGAGCTTCCTTGCTAAGTCTACACCAGCACCGAGACCCACCGCAGGGTGGCACGTGGCAGAGTCATCTGCAGCAGGCAGTCGACGGATGACTCAGGTGTTCAGGCAGACCAGACCTTCGGGCAGATGACCTCAGGACACTGGCTCAGTAGTGCGGGGCACACAACGCGGAGCCAGTTTTTCGAGAGGCAGACAGTGTTACTCGTGCGGCGGGTAGGGCCACATGGCTCGTGACTGCCCAACCCGCCATGCAGAGGGGCAGCAGACAATTGAGGAACCACCTAGGCAGAGGCAAAGGTTCTACCGTGGCAGTCCGTATGGACGAGGCGGACGGGAAGAAGAGCTGGCAGAGAAGCAGGTGGTGGACGACGCTTTGAGGCTCTACCACCACCACCACCAGGTGGTCCACCCCGACCTCAGGGGAGAGCATAGCTTCAGGCAGCTGAAGCTTACGATCATGGAGCTCCGGAAGCGGGTGGACTATTGCGGGACTAGCTCCAGGAATAGAATCTTTTTCCCATAATTCCTCTAGCTTCGTAGTTTTTGTTGCATCAGATGGCAGCACAGGAACCTCCAGGAGAGCACATGGGAGCGGGAGGCTCAGATGCGTGCACAGTACCCTCTTTTGTTTTCCTAGTTTTTGATGTATCTTTACGGGGACGTAAATCCCTGAGGTGGGAGTAATGTAAAGACCCGTAAAATTCAAGGGAAATTTTTTCTTAATTTTCTTTGGAATTTTACAAGAGCGCGGTTTCTGACGGCACCTGATTCCGAGGCCCGGAGTGCCCGGAATCATTTTCAGAAGTTTGGCTCGGGTACGTTCAGTGAACGAACGAGCGGGAATTTCGAACTTTTGATCCGGTGCTCGGAATTGAAATCCGAGGACACCGATGAACTCGCAGCGCCGATATTCGCTTAAGGAGACCTTTTCCGATGTTGCGTTTATTGCGGGACGAAAGATAGTTTTTGGGAGAATTATAAAAAGTTAAATAAAAATGTGGAACACTTTTTATTTTTCTTACTTGTTGGTTAACTCCTCTCCAAGGACGTTAAAGGTGGGACCCACATCCACATAACCTCCCTTGGGAGGATTAAGTGTGGTGGGGCCCACATGAAACCCAACTTTCCATCTCCTCTCAAAACTCCCTTAACTCCCCTTTTAAATGAAATTTACAACTTAGCTCATTAATTAGGTTGAGTTGTTTAACTTTTTCAAACCATTGAAATTCAAAAAGGTTTGGTTGAGTAAATAAAATAAGCAATTAGCTTATTTTATTTGGTTAGAATTATCTAGCCTCTTGAGAGTTTTGGATCCTTCTCCTTCTCCTTCTTCTTCTTCTTCTTCTTCTTCTTCTTCTTCTTCTTCAAGCTTGACGAAGAACGCGAAGAACCATCGAGCTCCGACGAAGAACGTCGTTCCTCTCTTCTTCGTAGCCAATTGTATCCGAAGATCGACGACGCCTTCCGTGTCAACAAAAGGGAACACCGCTTCCTCCTTGAACTTCCTTCGTCGGCATATAGATATTCACCAACGACGTACCTCTTCGGACGTACATCTTCGTCATCGGATTTGACGAACGATTACCGTGACGCCCGACCTCCGCGACGTTGTCTTCCGCGGGTCGTTGACGATCTTCGAACTTGAACCCATGGTAGGGGTTTGTTGTGGATTATTTTTTACTCCCGTTCTTGGTTCTAGAATGATAATCTTGTGATTAAATATTTAAGAGTTATCATCTAACGAGAGGGGGGGGGGGTCGGACCGCACCAACACGGCCGAATTCCCCATTATTTGTTCTTGTTTGTTTATCTTGCGGATGAAACAAGATGGTGTGGTGCCGTCGCACCACGCGGAAATTCGCACGGTTATTTTGCGCGACGCCGTCGCGCCGCGTCGAAGAAAACCGAAAGCTCCGCTGCCGGAGCGGGGCCGCGGCGGAGGGGCACGGGGCCGTCGCACCACGCCGGATGATGAACACCGCGGCCGGTTCCGGGCCGCGGCGAGACGGGAAGACCGGCAGCTCGCCGGGCCGCCGGTGTCGGAAGCCGGAAGGGGACCGGCTTTGCCGGTCCGTTGAAGAAGAACCGGCCGGCCAGGTGGGCCGGCCGGAAGGGAAAAACCAGGGGAATTTAATTCCCCCGGCCATCAAAAATGCCCCCCCATTTATGAGGGGGGGGGGGGGTTTCTTTGAGGGGGCAGGCGGCCCCCCGGTTTCCCTCAAGCAGGCCCCCACGAAGGGGGCCGGTTCTCCAAAAAGGCGCGGCATAAGCCGCGCCGCCAGCAGGAAGCGGGGGCCATGCCCCCCGCGCGTGGCACCCAGCAGCGCCAGGCCGCGCCGCCGCCAGCCGGGCCGCGGCACCGCGCCAGAACGCGCCGCCGCACCGGTCCGCGCCGCCGCGCCGGACCACCGCCGGTCGGGCCGGCCTGGCTCGGCCCGGACCCGGACCCCCCGTTTTCGAATCGTCTTCGGTCTTTTGGCCATAACTTGAGCCACGGACCTCCTATTGACGAACCGTCAGCGGATACGCGATCCTTGGATCGAGACGGTCGATTAGATATATCGCACTCAAAGTTTCGGAATAATTTGAGTTCGGCCGGGTTGGTTCGTTCACGAAACCATCCGGGCCTTCGGAGCGGAAACACTCATATCTTGAGCTACTGACGTCCGATTGACGTGCCGTCAGCTTTGTTGTGTTCCTCTTAGTGAGACGGATCTTTTGGCATACTCCGAACGAGGTTTGGACGCAGGTGGAGTACGGTCGGGTTGGTTTTTCCCTAGAAACCAACCTGACCCCTGGGACGAAAAAGCCAATAACTCTCAGACCGGGCGTCCGATCGACCCGCCGTCTGTTGCGTTGAGTTCCTGTTGACGATACGAAACTTTTGGATACATCAACTCTGGACTTTGTGACAGTTGATGTATCAGCCTCTCGGCTCGTGGAGTGGACCCTCCGAACGAGCTTGCTGTGTGCGGGAACCCTAGTGCTGGCTGGGACTGCTACTGCTACTGCTACTGCTACTGCCACTGTGATTGCGACGACGACAGTACAGAGATCCTGTGTGGATTAGACGACGACGACTACAGCTCTCAGCGATTCTACGTGGTTCAGTGCTATAGGTCCTATGTGGGCCCGATCCTGTGAGGGTCTGATCCTGTGTGGGTCTTTGCACTCAGCGGTCCTGTGTGAACGAGCGCCTACAGGTCCTGTGTGGGCCTGATCCTGTGTGGGTCTTTTGCGGGGGTTAGTTACCTATCGATCCTTTGTGGGTCCGACGACTTAGATGGACCAGAGATCATCTTTATTGTCTTTCGAAGAAGTATACATGTGTGAGCTGAATCCTATTGCTTTCCTGTGTGGATTGTGTTGTGCTATCATGTGTGGATTACGTTTTGCTTTCCTGTGTGGATTACGTTTTGCTTTCCTGTGTGGAATACGTTTACTTTCCTATGTGGAATGAGTTGTACTTGGGCTCGGAGGTTGGAGCGTATTTGAAATTGATGACATAGGTATATGTATGGGAATATACCTAAGCAGTGTCGGTTGTTACTTCATGATTGTACCTTTCTTCGTGATTTATCCTTTGTGGATTTTGAGAGACCTTCAGGGGTCTCAGGGTCCCAACTGAGTAGCTTATACTCACCCATGCACGGGCTATGCCCGCACTACGTTGTGTTGGTTGCAGACGACGGACAACATTGATCTTGGCTGAGGCTTGCAGAGCAGGACGGTACCTGGAGGTGGACCACTTGGCGGGACGTGTTCGGAGCGGGCGACGGGACTCGAGGAGCAGTGGAGCTATCTGTACCCACCATTCAGGTGGGATTTCCAGTGGACAGCTCGGTGTAGCAGCTTTTACTTTACAGTTGTTGTTTTCCCTTTCGAGTTGTACTTTACTTTCAGATTGGGTTTGTATACTGGCCCATTTACTTTTCCGCACTTTCAATTGTACTTTGTTCTTACTTAGTGTTTACTTTTCCGCTTGCTTACTCTGTGGTGCTTGTTTACTTTTCAAAGGCAATGCCTTCCCTTTTTGTTGGGATTTACGCCTTGGTGGTAGTCGCATGCCCCTGGCCTATGGAAGGCGGGCTTGGGGTAGTCACGGGACGGACCCCGAGGGCGGGTCGTGACATCCATGGGGTCCCCAAGTTGACCCATGGATTTTCCTAGTCGGCCATGACTCATCCAATAGGGGTAGGACAAGTGTAAAGGTAATTTCATATTTTTATAATATCCTTTTTACCTTAAATTTCACTAATTACCATTAATCGTGATTAATTAAACTTAAAAGTTACTATTCACCAAAAAATATTTTCATTCCATTGAACCACATTTTACATCCTAAGGAAAACCATGTATGTCGTATTTTTGTAAATCAAATCACAGAAGTGGTAATATTTCATTTAAACAAAAAATCAGTTTTTTAACTACCATATAGTAGTTTCACTATTCATCGAAAATTGAAGTTTTTCAGAACAATGCCAAAATTTCACCCTAAGATGTAATTGATATTCCGAATTCAAAAATGATGCCTATTTTACAAAATTCCAAAAATATATGTTTCATTAATTAATTTTATAATTAATTCCCGCTGTCATAACAAATAGCGTGTTTTTAAGAAACAATATGTATCAAAAGATTGACAATTGTTTCTGTCCAATTTAAAGTGAAATTAATTCTAATGAACACCATTGGATAAAATTGTATAAATATATTCTTATTATAATTTAAAACCACTCAGTAGTATAATTTATCACTATAAATTATTTTGATTAAACAAGTTGTTTTTATGTATTTATCACCATTCATAGAAAATTGGAAGTTCTCAGAAAAATATCAAAAATTCAACGTAGGCTAATTTAGATATTTCGAATCCAAAAATGAAGTCCATTTTGAAATATAAAATTTCTATAATTTTTAAAATTGGTTATTACTATTCACAACGGCTACTTTGATTAGTAGCGGTGTGTTAGAACTCGAAGTTGCATACAATGCAAGCTATTGCATTATTGAATGAGAAGCGTATCATGGAAGCTCGGGGTGTTACATTTTTATTCCATTTATATCACTTATAACTTTACTATAATAATTAGTTATTTATTTTTGTTCATATCGGACATTTTTTCGATGTTCGAAATAGGAGTAAAAATGAACTTTTTATAAATACTATTTGTCCATGAGGTCATATGTTAATTATCTCTATAATGGTATTAATTATTATAGATATCATATTTAACATATATATCCACTATATTTTTATTTAAAATAGTCCATATCATTTGGATATAAGAAATCAAATGCATTGTTAATGGAGACTGTAATTCATATGTACACATGAATGCAACATTCATTCCCTATTTATATTTAATGTTATGAAAACTAAATGATATGGTGGTACATTATAATTCCAGTTATATATATATATTATATATGTTAGATAATTTCATTAATTACATCATTTATACATTCCATATATAGCATGAATGAGCCATATCACATTGAGGGGGGCGGTAGTCCGCACTTCCTCAAATGATATTTTCGTATCTATACAACATGAAAAAATAATTGTATTTTCTAAATGATAAATAAATATAAATAGTGATAAAATATATATCATAAATATCATATATAATTTAAGTTCCATTATAATGGCCACCATAAGTGGTTGTAGGAGAATATTGAACAATCATCGTTTTGTTAGGCAGTAGTTTGCAATCCACAGATATATTATGTTCTATACCCATTTGAAAGAGGTGCGTGAAAGATTAGTTATAATAATTAACATAAAAACAACATAGTATGTTGAGGATTCTGATTTTTTTATATAAACAAAGAATAAAAAAGCATTCCGAGTGGATAATTAATAATAATGAAAAGGAAGTTGATAGAAGACAATACCTCAAATCGGGTAACTTCTTTTGATTTGATCCAAATAGATTTCTTAAAATTATTTATAACTAGGGGAAGGCCTTTAAGAAGGAAGAAAGGGATGTTTCAAGATTATTTGGCCAGTGGTTGTAAAATCCTTGGTGGCTTTAGAGGTTTGAGTAAGGGTTTGAAGTTGTGCCCTTTTATAAGATGGAGGAGGGGTACTTTAGGAATGTTTGAAAGTATTACTTTATTATTAACTGATTTTAGAATTATAATATCATATAAGTGATATATTTATAAGATCATATGATTATGAGTCAAATTCCTCCCATACATTGGGTTTTATACAACTTTAGATCATAAAATTAACCTTATCTTTTAGCTTTAACACTTAGTAAACTTATTTATCTTTTAATATGTCTTGTTGTATATTCAAACTATACTGTTGATATTGTTACAATAAAATACAATAGAACCTCACATGGTAAATTAAGGACATGTGCATCCTTATCTATGTCATTTGGCCTAATAATAGATTATTAAAACTATTATTTCATTTAATAAAATATTTTTTTTTAAAAAAGTCATTTATGTCAGTTAATATACTTTTAAAAACATAAAATTTAAAAATTCCATAACAACATGATTCATTTAAAAAAACATCATTAATTAAAATATAACAAGTAAAAATAATCCAAAAATTTAATGGATGACATAAAAAGATTGTAAATAAATTTATTTTAATATTTATAATCACTTTTATTTAAATCATTCATTAATATAGTAATCAATAGATAACCATTATGTCATAAATAAATTTATTTATTTAATCTAAATAAAATTTAATAAAATACCATGATGTAGGAAATATTTTTATTTCTATAATTAATATTTATAGTCATATGTATTACTTATATAACCCCTTATAAATTTTATAGTACTAAAAGATATATGTTTAGGTTATATTTTTCATAACATTAAATTAAACGTAATTAAATGTCATTTTCCAACACAAGTGGCTTCATGGGATCCTATAATCGACCCAATGATGCCCATGGTTGTAAATATATCATCTAATAGGATTATGACACGTTTCATGGTAATTTAATAGTATTATAATATTATGTTCACTTTTATTTACCAGATTTACCCTTTAACCATGGTAAATAAAATATTTACTACAGGTAGTGTTCATAATTTCTAAAATTGTTAAAAACTTACACAATTTAAACCTCCTAATTCTGAATACAGAATCCATTTTTCCAAAATCAAAAGACATAAATTTCAATGATTATTTTAAAATTATTTCTAGTTTTCAATACAAAAAAGAGTGTTTTAAAAAATAAAAACAATCAAAATATTGACATGTGTTGTTTCTCATTTAAAATTTAAATTTCATGAAATAAATAAAATGGATTAAATGGTAGAAAAATAATCTAATCAAAATTTAAAAACAATTAAAAATATAATCTAACAATATTAATAAATCTTACGAATGTACATTTTTGAATTAAAATAATATTTTTTTCATTATTCATTAAAAAAATGAAATTTGTCAGAAAAATACCAAAAATTTATCCAAATTAAATTATTATGTCCCGATTCCAAAGAACAAGTTAATGTTGTCAAATAGAACATATAAAAATGACAGAAAACTATATTTAATAGGGTTTCACCTTCAACATGCAGTAAAACTACATTTTTAAAAAATATTAGAGTATTTATACTTAAAATTTGATTCAATTTCATTTTATGACTCTAAAATTTATTGGATAAATTTAAAAAAAATTAACAAATATGTTTAATAATAATATGGTTAGTTCTGTTCTTTGTTTCCAATAATATATCTAGGAATTCAATAACATTAAATATAATAATATTATTATATAATTTTTTGCTATAACTCATCCTGGTGTGCAACATGGGATTTCAGAGAAACCCATTGTTTTGTTTCATATATGCCATCAAACATTTAATCCCCTTTAAAGTTAAATTAATTTCTTATTCAAAAGTATTAATACTAATAAAAATTATTATTCTATAAATACATGGGAGATTACATCCTACGCATCCCAGAACCACAACTTTTCTAGAAAGATACCTAGGTAAGTCATGTATTAATGTAACACAAATAATATAGAAAAAATTCGTCAATATTTAAAAAAATGTGAAAATTATTCCCACCATTAATACTTTCAACCCTCTAATTGTCAAAAAGATATTTGATCAATGATAAAATGAGGGTACTACTCCTCTACATATTTTATTGAATTAAAATGTCACATTTTAACAATTTCCTTACTCCAAATTAACCCAAACAAAATACATGGAATACCCATGAAAGGAAATTCTCTTGGGAAATCACGTTCATACAACATATCTGATTCCAACAAAAATACATCAAATTTTGAATTTGACACACAACCGAGTTACACTAATTTAAATTCAAGAAATAGGACATGTCTTAGTCATGGTCAACAAGGTATGCAAATCCATCTAATATTACATTATACCAATTCATTTGGTAATACAAAATAGTCTAAATTATCTCATTTAAACTTCTCCGGCTTAACACGATGGTGGTTACCCAAGTGATGTGTGACCTTTAGAAACACATGGTAACCCAATGATTATTCCAAGGATCGACACCATTGTTTTTTATAAGATTTTTGGTATCCTTATTATATCATTAACAACATCTTGATTAAAAAAAATATATCCCATGTCTCTTAGATAAGTCTCATACATTAGAAGTAAATCTCAACCACTTCCATCCAGTATAGAGGGGACTATCATAGTTGACCGTAATGTGACTGAACGTGATTCAAACTTTTATTTTATGAAAATACCACTAATTCCATATTTTTAACCTCTATGCCTTGGAAATACAACATGAATTTAAGAGGCATACTTCCATGTAATGATATTATTTATCTATTTGACCACCCATTTGGGGATGTTATTCCATTCTCTATTTTACCTATTATGATTTTCCTTCTTAATTCCATCGTAAAATTGAGTGGTAAAAATGTTCCATTCCATAAAAAAATTATAATGGAAAAACATAAAGCCGCCAAAATATGTGAACATATAAGAGGACCAACACATACACCATATATTATTTCGTGATCTGAATGAAATAGGAGGACATAGCCTTTTGTTCAAAAACTTCCAGAATGGAATTGCTTCTTTCGGGTGAATTGGAGAAGTAAATTAACAATTCCATGGGGAAATTTAATTACTTATTTATTGAAATGAGGAGTGGATATAGAAAAAATTAGGTAATCTAATTCTGAAGACTAATTTTCTAAAAATAATTGCACTCAGATTAATAGTCATCTTTATCAACCTCATACCTAATAACCTGATCCATAATTGCATTTTTTTAAAAATTTAGGTTTTCTTAGGATTAATATACCACTATGACTAATATCTATCCTACATCACCATCATTCTCAATGACTTTGGAACAAATAAGTGACCCCAGTAATGTAGCCACAAACATGCATCCACTATGCTCTTTGGTTCCCTATGTATCTAGGGAATAATACACATCATGGTCCCTTTATCATTAGACTCCTATGAAACATGCAATAAAATATTCTATCATAGATAGTCCCCAAACGTGTTCTTTTTTCTTGGGGTTAATTATAAAATTTAAATCCCTAAAGATGCTGGACCCATCTGTTCTTTCATAGCTACATGTCCTTCTGGAAGAAAATGTAGTCCATGATCTTATGATCACAGTGGAATGTAAATTTAACCCCCTGATATATCGACATCACATATTCAAGGAACTCATTACCACTTCTAGTTCAAGGTCATGCATTGGTAGGTAAATTTCATATGGTCAGAGTTCAAGATAATCATACCCATTCACATGATCTAATTACAAGAACACAAACCCTATAACTATACATAATTAATAGAAAAATACAATTTATGATTTTATGTATATATGTATATTCAAAATAGGGGTGGTTGAAAATCACCACATGAGATATCTAGTAAATTCATGGAATTATGGGATTCATTTAAAACTTCTATTTTTTTGGGTAATAATAGTCATGGGTGATATCAGAATAGAAAAATTATTTAATAACATCATGTAATACCCAAACATGTCATTGAAAAACATAATATCGATTGAATCGTTTATTTTTTTTAATGACATAAATACTTTAGTTTTCTAGAGGTTCATAGAAACCCCACACTCTGATATGAAATTATATTAAAAAATGACTTTTCATATCCAAAAATTTCTCATGGAGAGAATTGAATAATTGAGGTCATCCCTGAGAGTACATAATTTTATCATAAAGTGTTACACATGCTCTTCCTCTATAAAAAAAATGGATATTATACATCAACAAAATGATAAGGGATTCTAGGTATTTATGGAATAATCAATTCATATTGTCCATGAAAAAAATGAAAATTTTCAACCTGGGTTTCATGACCATGTAAATAATGAATCCATACATCTATTAGATGAAAATTTTGGTAATATATTCATACATAAAGCTACTATTGTGATACATAATGAACTAGTAAACTTTTGAAAACCATCCATCCCCGTTGATCTGATCAAAGAGATCATTTGTGTGGGACATTATGTAATTATTCTTTATTTTGACCATATTCTAATTATATTAATCAATAAATAACCATAGGGGTCCATCATATTTTTTAGAAAACTGTTTTAGGGATGCATAAGGTAGGATGATGGAGGAAATGAATTTTTTGGATTCTAAATTGGCTAGCCTTATCATTAAATCTCTCAACATGGTGTGTCCCATATCATACAAGGAAATCAATATCCGCTATATTAATATAATCAAATTGATTTTGAAATACATAACTATCCTTAGGGATTAAAAAACTGAAATAATCTATAAAAACTATGGAAAACCATAAAATATATGGTGATACCCATTCTTGGAACATCTATCATAATCTTCTACCATGAAAAACTATACTTGGAACACACGGATCCCTAACTGTAGAAATATCGGTATAACACACCTTGATTTTGTATACCATTTACCTTATAATACATCATTACTCCTACAAGGTGCCATAAATGATAGTCCCTAGAAATTTAAATTGATTGTCTCCCCAAAATAGACCATAAAATTCATACATAGGATCATTCCAAATATATCCATTTCCAAAATGAAGAAGTCACATTCCAATTCAAATACTGAAAAGGTGAGATCAAAAAAACATCAAAAACACTACTCCATCATCATTCAATTTATTTTATGAAAATAAATGGAATAGTGCATAATATATGTTTGTAATCTCGTTAGATAAATTAATATATTGATTTTTTGAATTATAAATTACAATATTCCCTATAATGAAAAGTGAATCCGTCCAAGAAAAATGAGGTTGTAAAAAAATCAACACCTCTTCGAAACATTTTAGTTGGTTCCCCTTAAAATAGTAAACATAAATATAAACATTATTCATCAGTAATAACTATTTATTTATTTTTAATAATTAAAATGTGTATAACATACTTCACATAAATGTTATTTGGTAAATAATATGAAATATATAATAGTAGAGTGGAAATTTAGACCAAATCCTTTACCTCATGCTTCCCCTATAATATACATATATTACACTAAAATATAATGAATTTGAACACGTTTTTAATATTTTAAACATCGTATTAATATTTAAAATATAATATATGATCCTCATATAACATCTTATCACCTCATTGTTAACAATCATTCAATTTTACCATTATTTCATGTGTTAGATTCATCATGTTCTCACAATTTGTTTTTATAGAAGTTTCTATTATTTTTCATATTATATATTTCAATAATATCAAGATATATATTAATTATATATATATATTTTTTATTTTTTATTTAATATATTGGTTTATAAAAAAATACATTTGGAAGTGGAAAATTAATCACATCACTACATCAAGATAGTAGGTCATATGTAAGCATAAGCAATATTATAATTTTCTTTCATAGGGGAGTTTCCAAGAGATTGTATAATATATTTGTTTTATAAAGATTTTATTATATCATCTATATAATATATATACATTATTAAAATCATTATGACTATTAATTTCAGTCATTAATGGAAAAAAAATTATGATGATTTTGAATATGGTAGTCCTTTATAGACAAATGTGATGGTTTTGGATCCAATTTTATGTAGAGATATATGTATAAATATTATAAAATCCACATTATAGATTCATTGTATATTAAAGTTACTATTATTGTAATATTTAAAATTGAAATACATAATTTATGGTGTTAATAGATGTTGTAAAAAAGAAATATATTCATTAATAAGACTAATTACTCTTAGGGAAACAACGGTTCGACACTTCTTAAAGACCACGTGGTCATAATTATTTGTAAGGAATAATAATAATAATGTGTATAATGATACTGGATATATAATTTTTCATTTGTTTTCTAATCTAAATGGCTCAAAAGTTGTGTGTAGGTAGGGGTATGTGGGGACAATTTCCATCTGACTTGAATAGAAAACTTGTAAATTTTCAATGTATTATAGTAATACTTAGTCTCATTCATTGATAATGGGAAAAAATTCTTATTATAAGGTGATAATTTGAAGTCCTAAATTCTATATACAATGTGATTTTTTCATGTTTTTTTACATTTTCAACACAAACTATTTTAGATTCACCTTCTAATAAACTATTTTTCCCTTAACCAGCTTAATCATATTATACACTTTTTATAGTTATTATGAACCAATATTTTATTGTCCACATTTCATAAAATTTTTATTCCAAAATATAAAAATTTATTTTATTTTTCTAAATTAAATTCATATAAGTGGAATAAATTTATTTATAAATAAACCATACATATGTGTTGAGAACATGTTTTTTCAAAAATTCCTTATTCTAGTATTTGAGGATCTTTCATTATATTTATAGATATTAAAAAATATATATGTATTTCAATTAATACATTAATATTTATCATGGAAATTATATAATTATATTATTAATTATTATAGATTATTTAAAAATATTCATTAAATTGTTTTTTATATTTTCATTGAAAATATATGTTTACACTATAATTTTTCGTACTATTAATCCACTGGAATGTTATTAATGTCATTGAAATGATAGGAAATATATAGGTCTTCCAAAAAGTATACATTATCAAACTTGCAAAATCATAACATCTTCTAAATATCACACCCACAATACTTTCCAATTCCTACAAAATAATATTCGCATATAATATTCTTTATTCACTAACCATATAAAATCCATCTCTGGTCAATCATATTATGGATAATAGTTTCAATTCCAAAGATGCATCCAAGGTGAATTTTATTCCCTGATATTTGAAATTTCAATAAAAATGTTTTTCATCAAAATTTTAGTATTTAATATTTTATATAACAATGAAAAAAATATATTAATATCGAATATGTAATGTTTCATTATTATTTTAGTTGTATAATCATATCTCATTCATATAGACCATCTTTTATGAAGAAACAAATTTACATTCTTGTATTGTGTGGAATACTGACTCCACAACGTAACATGATATATTATCTTATAACACATCAAATTTTGGAATCTAATGATGGTATTCATGGAAAAATATTAATTTTATATAAGGTCCCAGCCTTAAACCTTACTTAATCTTGAGTTATTACAGGATTACACATTGAGGATCTTTTCGGGTTTAGTGTTTTAGAGAATTAGATCATAAAACTTTCTTTACATTCAACATATAAACAAAGTGGTTTCATAAAGATATTATTCTACTTTCCCATCAATGGAAACATATTTAAAATAAAACATGGATTCTTTCTTGACACTTCCTTGACACTATCATCATATCATGTACCTTTCCCTTGACCTGTGAAAAAAATTTCAAAAAACATGGGATGATCATAAATAGCTCAGTAAGGGATATAAAAATATGGAAAGAAACATGGGTACATATATACATAAGGATGAAACCATACATTACCCATAAAACATAAGCACTTTAAAAAACCTCATAAAATCATGAATAAATCATAGAAATCATAATACATAAAGGTAACTTGAGGCATTCATAACATTCTTACATAGGGAGTAACCCTCTTGGTTACGTTTGGAATACCCATCACAGTATATTCCCTAAATCTCTTCGGAGAAACCTTAACATTTCACTCCATCACGATACCCAATGCATTGGAGATCTATATCAGGCTCACCCACCCTTAGTCTATCACAGAACCACCAGTCTCTATAATAATGCCCAAGAACCTCAACATAATCATATCTCATAAAGCATGCATAAAGTAAACATAACATTTCCAACTTTCAATCACAAGTTATGAATACCACACATTGATATAAAAATATTATGAAAACCATTTTCAATACAAAAATAAAAGAAAAGTAAAACATGGTATTTATTTTTCTTTTAAAAAGAAGGTATGGCTTGTAGAGGAAGCCGAAACTCAAATAATGGTCACTGTGGAGAGAAGTCGTTGTCACCACATACATACGACAAAACATTCCCTTTTGTCGTTTAGTAAAACTCTTCATATAAAAATGATTCCTTTTGGATTAATGTAAAAGTCAAAGGGGTTTATACACCGTATAAAAGAAGGTTGATTATAAAACAAAAAATGCCTCAATGAAAGGAGATTGAGATGAAGTCCCATACCTCGGGTCCGACTTGACTCGGTCATTCTTTAATCTCCTTAATAATAAACTTGATTTAATTTCTACTTGTTGAAGAACCTTTTTCAAGTTAATTATTCCTTTTATATCACTTATTTCCATGTCATGAACACTTTGTAATTATTTAAGATAATAATGGTCGTTTTAACGATCATTAGTACTTGAGTCAAAAATAAAACCTTTATAATTACATGTTTTTCATGTATCCAATATATTCAGAATGTCATTAATGATTTAGATATCATATATTTCATATATATCCAGTACATGCATGCATTTATAATATTACATAATCATTTAGAGGTGAGAAATGAAATGCACCGTTCATGGAGACGGTAAGCCGTACTTACGCATGAACGCTACTTTCATTTCTATTTCATATTTTATAGAATTTAATCATAATGATATAAATGTATATTATAATTACATTTTAATATCATATATAATATCATAACTCCATCCTTTATACATCCCACATATGGTATTTAACGAATCAAATCACTTTGAGGGGGCGGTAGACCGCACTTCCTTAAATGAAGAGATCGCGTTTACCCATAATGGAAACCATAAAGGTATGCTCAAAATGAAAACTACATAAGCTTAAGGAAAACATAAAAATATTATATATCATATATAAATATAGTGACATCTTAATGGTCACCATTGAAGGT
The DNA here is from genome assembly GCA_963277665.1 of Viscum album. Lineage (NCBI taxonomy): Eukaryota > Viridiplantae > Streptophyta > Magnoliopsida > Santalales > Viscaceae > Viscum > Viscum album. The sequence continues at coordinate 60,770,580 of OY728164.1, read as the reverse complement.
GTTAAAAGAATGTTGAACAATCATCATTTCGGGAGGCATAAATTCACCATCCACGGAAACAGTATGTTCTTTAACAATTAGATGTAGGTGTGTGTAAGTGTAGATCAAATCAGTCTTATAACAACATCCTAGTATATTGAAAATACTGGATTTGTTACAAAAGAAATGAATAAATATATTTTATGGGGTTAGAGAAGCAAAATAAAACAAAAGGACTCAAGTGAATACATTACCTTAAAATTCGGTAACTCCCGTTGGTTTGAGATCAATGGCTTCCTTGGGAAGTCTTATTCCAAAATTTAGTCTTCAAGGAGTAAGAGATGGAATTTTAGAGACAAAATGGGTAGGTTTTTGCCGAGCCAAAGGCTTTGTAAGTGTGGGTAAGGAGGTATAGGTGGGGGCCTTTTATAAGAGGAGAGGAGGGGCACTCTTGGAAAGTAATGAAATGTTACTTTATTTTAAAATGGGTTTCAGATTTTAAAGGTCCCACATTTATATAATTAGAGTCTAAGGTGATAAGGGTTCGAAATATACCCACCCAATAGTTTTTGTACATGTTTAGGTCTTAGATTTTACATTATCTTTCCATTTTATTTAAATCGTCAAATAATGAGGTCATCGCTTCATCATTATGATGTCATAAATAATTTAATTTATTTAATGTATAAAATTATAAAAAATATTCTATGATGTAGAAAATCTTTGTATCTTTCCAATGAATATTTATATTCCAAAATATCATTTATGTAGACAAAATTAAAAATATTTTACTTAGGTGATACATTCTTTTTTACATTTAACATTCTTTAAAAAAAGATAAAAAGTCACTTTCTCACAAAAGTGATTCCATGGGGCCCCCATGTTTGGAACAAGGCATCCCATGGTCGGCCATGAGAAAACCGGTAGCATTAGGACACATTTTAGTGTCATTTTTTATTATTATGATATTATTTTATTATCCTTAACTACCTGATTACTCATTAATCAAGATAATTAAAGATAATTACCGTCGTTACTATTCATAATGTCCAAAAACAAAGGAGTCTTGATTACATAATTTGGACCTTATGATTACAAATATGTAATCTAATTTACCAAATTCCAAACACAGAAATTTCAATAATTGATTTAAAAATAATTCCCGTTGTCAAAACAAATAGCGGGTTTTTTTTGAAACAATATCTATGAAAAGTTTTGCATTAGTTTATGCCAAATTACAAAGTGAAATTAATCCTAATGACCACCATTGGAATAAATGGAAAAAATATATTCTAATTTAACTTTAAAACCAATTCAAAAGATAATCTAATCATATAAATAAATTAGATTAAAAAGCAGTTTTGATTCAAAATGCAGTATTTTTCACAATTCATTAAAAAATGAACATTGTCAGAAAAATACCAAAAATTCACAAAAAGTAAATTTTGATGTCCCAATCATAAAGAATAAGTTTATTCTGAAAAACATAGCTTATAAAATTGTCAAAATATAGATTTAAAAATGTTTTTCCATCAAAAGGCAGTAAAAAAAGCTTTTAAAAAATATTTGTGTATTTCATGCTTAAGATTGGATTTATTTTCATTTTAAGCCTCTAAAACACTATCTAATTCATTAATAGACATAGATAAATATATATATTATTCATTACATACTTGGGATATTACATCCTTCCCCCCTTTAGAAAATTGTGTCCCTGCAATTTATTTACTTATCAAATAAATGGGGGTACTTATCCCTCATTGCTTTTTCAGATTCCCATGTTGCCTATTCCATCAGGTGGTTATTCCACAAAACCATTACCTGATTAATCACCTTATTTCGTAACACTTGCTCCCTGTGGTCAAGAATCTAGACTGGTTGTTCCTCATAAGTTATTTTCTCTTCCAGCTGAACTACCTCTGGACTCAAAACATGAGATGGATCTGGCATATACTTTCTCAACATCAAAACGTGAAAAACAATTTGTACCTGAGATAAACCCGGAGGTAAAGCCACTCGGTAAGAAACTGATCCAACTCTCTCTAGAATTTTATATGGTCCAAAGAACCTTGGACTCAGCTTTCCTTTCTTACCAAATCACATCACACTTTTCCATGGTGAGACTTTGAGAAAAAAATGATCACCTACCTCAAAAGATAGATCCTTCCTCCTGTTGTCTGCATAACTCTTATGCCTGCTCTGAGATGTTCTCATGTGTTTCTATATCAGCTGAACTTTTGATGCCAACTCTTCTTCCAATTCTGGTCCCATAAGCTTCCTTTCACCCACATTATCCCAAAAATCTGGAGTTCGACACCGCTTCCCATATAATGCCTGAAATGGTTCCATCTGTATACTGGAATGAAAACTATTATTATATGAAAATTCAACCAAAGAAAGATGTTGGTCCCAACTTCCCTGATAATCTGTTGAACAAGATCGTAGAATATCCTCCAAGGTCTGAATTTTTCATTCCAATTGCCCATCTGATTGAGGATGAAAAGTTGTACTAAGATTTAATTCAGTACCCAATGACTTTTGAAGGCCCTTCCAAAAGTTAGAAGTAAACCTGGGATCACGATCGGATACAATGGAGAGAGGAACTCCATGTAACCTGACTATATCTTTACGATACAAACAGGAAAGTTGATCTAGGGAAAAATTATCTTGTATAGAAAGGAAATGAGTAGATTTAGTCAAGCGATCAACAATAACCCAGATTGCATTATTACCTAGAGATGTCTTCGGTAATCCCACAAAAAAGTCCATGGATATATTCTCCCATTTCCACTCTAGAACTGGTAAAGGATGAAGCATCCCTTTCGGTAACTGCCACTCTGATTTAACCTACTGAAAAGTCAAACACTTCACAGTAAAATCAACAATATCTCTTTTCATTCCATCCGACCAGTAATACTCCTGAAGATCTCTATATATCTTTGTACTGCCTGGATGAACTGAAAACGGAGAACTATGAGCTTCACATAACAACTATATCTTCAACTGTGAATCACAAATCTCACACAATCTCTTCCCAAATCTCAAAACCCAATCATTATCAACATTGAATTCAGGAAACTTACCTTTCTGAACCAGCTCTACCTTTTTCGGCAACTCACTGTCTTGCTTCTGTGCTTGCTTGATTCTATCTGATAGAGATGATCTCACTGATAACTGAAACAAAACAGAAGAACTTCCTCTACCAACAAGTTCTATGCCAAAGTTCATCAAATCCTTAACCAAAGGATCACGTTCCAAACACAACATTGCTAATGAAGCATTACTTTTTCGGCTCAAAGCATCAGGCACTTTATTTTCTTTTCCCGGATGGTAATGAATTGTACAATCATAATCCTTGATTAATTCCAGCCATCTCCTTTGTCTCATGTTCAATTATTTCTTAGTGAATATATACATTAAACTTTTGTGATCGGTATAAATTTCACACTTTACTCCATACAAATGATGCCTCCAAATATTTAATGAAAAAACAATAGAAGCAAATTCCAAAACATGTGTATGTTAATATAACTCATGAGTTTTCAACTGACATGAAGCATAAGCAATTACCTTATCATTACGCATTAGGACACAACCAAGTCCTTTCAATGAAGCATCGCTGTATATTACAAACTCATCATTCTTGGAAGGTAGTGCCAAAACTGGAGCATTCACCAATCTTCTTTTCAATTCCTGAAAACAATCATCACATTCTTTTGTCCAGATAAACTTAACACCCTTCCGAGTTAGCTTAGTCATTGGACTAGATAACCATGAAAAATTTCTAACAAACCTTCAGTAATAGCCTTCCAAACCAAGGAAACTATGAATCCCTATTATATTTGTGGGTCTTGGCCATTTTTCAACAACCTTTGTTTTTTCAGGATCAACGGTTATCCCATATTTAGAAACAATGTGACCAAGGAATGAAATTTGTTGCAACCAAAACACGCACTTGCTGAATTTTCCATACAGTTTCTTTTCTTTTAAGGTTTGCAAGATAACCCTTAGATGCCTTTTATGCTCCTCTTTACTTTTAGAAAACACCAAAATATCATCAATGAAAACCACCAAAAACTTATCCAAGAACTCATGGAAAATTCTATTCATTAAGTCCATGAATACAGCAGGTTAATTGGTTATCCCAAAAGGCATTACTACAAATTCATAATGGCCATATCTTGTACGAAACATAGACTTCGGAACATCTGATTCCATTACCTTCATCTGATGGTACCCCGATCTCAGGTCAATCTTCGAAAAATACTGAGCTCCCTGGAGCTGATCAAACAAATCATCGATATGAGGAAAAGGATATTTTTTCTTAACAGTGATATTATTCAAGGCCCTATAATCAATGCAAAGTCTCGTTGAACCATCTTTCTTTTTAACAAATAAAACAAGATCACCCCATGGTGATGTGCTAGGTCGAATGAAACCTTTCTCTAATAAATCATCCAATTGCTCATTCAACTCTAAAAGTTCAATTTGAGCCATTCGATAAGGGGGTTTTGAAATTGGCATTTCATCCGGAACTAAGTCAACAGTAAACTCAACTTCCCGATCTGGTATTATTCCAGGCAACTCATCAGGAAAAACATCAGGATACTAATTTACCACGGGCACATCATTAATCTGAACAGTTCCTTTATTTTCAACGATGTGTGAAAGGTAACATTCATTTCCATCTTTTAAAAGTTTCTTGGCCTCTTGATATGTTATCAACAATAAGTGTTCATTCTTGTACACAAAATGAAAGTCTTTCTGAAAATAAACTTCTTTATCTCTACAGTCAATATTAGCATGGTAAATAGAGAGCCAATCCATACCCAGGATAACATCAAACTGTACTAGAGGTAGAACAATAAGGTTTGCAAGTAGGTTCTTTCCACAGATAAGGATAGGAAGATTCTTATAAATTCTTTTTTCCTCAACATTCCCCCAGGTGTTTTTACCACAAGATCAAGAGTCGTTTCTTGAGATGGTATTCCCATTTTACTAGAAAATGTTTCAGAGATGATAGAATGTGTAGAACCCGAATCAAACATCACACTGGCATAATCTGAAAAAACAAACAAAGTACCTGATACAACATCATTTGATGGCCCGACATCTGCTGAAGTAGTTGCAAAGGATTTCACCACCCCTTTCTTCTTGTAGTCTAACTTCTTCCCATCACTCAAGCTCTTTGTCGGACAGTCGTTTGCATAGTGACCCATCTAATTTCACTAAAACATTTCACTAACTATAAATCAAGTTTGGTATTACCTTTACCTTGATCTTTTTCAGTGCAATCACGAGCCTTATTTCCCATCTTACCACATCGGTAGCACTTTCCATAATTTAGAAGACATTCCCTTGCATGACTTTTGCCACATTTATCACAAACTGGAAACTTAGTTTTCTTACCATCAGACTTTTTTGAAGAATTCTTACCTTTTTCCTGCCACCTCGGTCTCTTATTCTATTGGTTGTTATAGAACACTTTATCATCGGAAAACTCCATTTGTACATTCTCATCACATCGAACAAGCATTTCATAACTTCTAAACTCACGAGAAGCTAATGACCTTCATTATTTTGGCTTTAATCCTTAGTAAAAATGTTTGATTTTACTATCAAGGTCTCGGATAAAATTTGGAGCATACCTTTCCAATCGAGTGAACCTTTTTTCATAGGTAGCCACTGAGTCTTCCTCTTGCCTCAATTTCAAGAATTGATTTTCCATCCTAAGTCGAATAACCTTAGGAAAATACTTCTCAAGAAACATACCTTTGAATTCATCCCAGTCAAGAGCATCAATCTCATCGGCGTCCCTGATATTTTTAACCATAGATCACCACTGATCTGCCTCACCCTCCAAACGGTAAATAGAAAGACTAAACTTTTGATTGTCTGAACACACCATGACATCAAAAATTTTCACCAATGCATTAATCCACCCTTCAGCTAACACAGGGTTAGATGATCCTCTGAATTATGGGGGATGTTGCCTCATGAAATGTTCCACGACTGACATGTTACTCTGCGGTTGATCTGGCCGATCTCGTGCATGGATACCACCACCATTTATCTCTTGAGTCAGCTGCACCATTACTGCAACAAACTGTTCTGTTCCAATTCCGACCATCTCAGGATGCTGATTCGGAAGGTTATTTAATTCTTTATTCCTTCCTAACACTGCTTCCTTGTTTCCTCTATAGAAAACCATTCTGAACAAACATGTCTTAGATGAAGCAACATGGTAATCTACAAATTCTATATCATTTCAAAAAAATAATTAATAAACATTTAATATAATTATAACTCCTGATGTTATCTAAACCGACCTCTGATACCAACTATAGGGCCCCAGCCTTAAACCTTTCTTAATCTTGAGTTATTACAAGATTACACATTGAGGATATTTTCGGTTTTATAGTTTTAGAATATTAGATCATAAAACATGCATTAGATTCCACATATAAACAAAGTGGTTACATAAAGGTAGTATTCTTCTTTACCATCAATGGAAATATATTTAAAATAAAACATGGATTCTTTCTTGACACTTCCTTGACACTATCATCATATCATGTACCTATCCCTTGACCTGTGAAAAAAATTTCAAAAAAACATGGGATCCGCATAAAAAGCTCATTAAGGGATATAAAAATATGGAAAGGAAACATGGGTACATATATACATAAGAATGAAATCATACTTTACCCAAAAAACATAATCACTTTAACATACCTCATCAAATCATGAATAAATCATAGAAATCATAAGACATGAAGGTAACTTGACGCATTCATAACATTCTTACGTAGGGAGTAACCCTCTTGGTTACATTTGAAATACCCATCACAGTATATTCCCTAAATCTCTTCAGAGAAACCTTAACGTTTCAATCCATCGTATTACCCAAAGAATTGGAGAGCTATATCGGGCTCACCCACCCTTAGTCTATCACGGAACCACCCGTCTTCATAATAATGCCCAAGAACCTCAAAATAATTGTATCACATAAAACATGCATAAAGGAAACATAACATTTCCACCTTTTAATCACAAGATATCAATACCACACATTGATATAAAAATATTATGAATACCATTTTCAATACCAAAATAAAAGAAAAGTAAAACATGGTCTTTATTTTTCTTTTAAAAAGAAGGTATGGCTTGTAGAGGAAGCCGAATCTCAAATAATGTTCACGGCGGCAGAGAAGTCGTTGTCGCCGTATACGAACGACAAAACATTCCCTTTTGTCATTTAGTAAAACTCTTCGTATAAAAAATATTCCTTTTTGATAAACATAAAAGTCAAAGGGGTTTATACCCCGTATAAAAGAAGGTTGAGTATAAAACAAAATATGCCTCTATGAAAGGAGATTGAGATGATGTCCCATAACTTGGGTCCGAATTGACTCGGTCATTCTTTAATCTCCTGAATAATAAACTTGAGTTAATTTCTACTTGTTTAAGAACCTTTTTCAATTTCTTTATTCCTTTTATATCACTTATTTCCATGTCATGAGCACAATGTAATTATTTAAGTTAATAACGGTCGTCTAAACGATCATTGGTACTTGAGTAAAAAATAAACCCTTTATAATTACAATTTGTTCATGTATCCATTATATCCAGAATGGTATTCATGATGTAGATATCATATATGTCATATATCTCCAGTAAATTCATGCATTTATAATAATACATAATCAATTAGAGGTGAGAAATGAAATGCACCGTTCATGGAGACGGTAAGCCGTAGGTATGCATGAACGCTACTTTCATTTCTATTTCATATTTTATATAATGGAATCATAATGATATAAAGGTATATTATAATTCCATTGTAATATCATATATAATATCATAACTCCATCCTTTATACATCCCACATATGGTATTTAACGAATCAAATCACTTTGAGGGGGCGGTAGTCCGCACTTCCTTAAATGAAGATATCACGTTTACCCATAATGGATACCATAAAGGTATGCCCAAAATGAAAAGTAAAGAAGCTTAAGGAAAACATAAAAATATTATATATCATATATAAATATAGTGACATATTAATGGCCACCATTAAAGGTGTTAAAAGAATGTTGAACAATCATCGTTTCGGGAGACATAAATTCGCCATCCACGGAAACAGTATGTTATTTAACCATTAGATGTAGGTTTGTGTATGTGTAGCAAGAATAATTCATATAACATCATACTAGTATATTTATAATACTGTATTTGTTACAAAAGAAAGGAATAAAAAGAGTTTAGGGGGTTGGAGAAGCAAAAAAAAAACAAAAGGACTCGAGTGAATACATTACATTAAAATCAGGTAACTCCCTTTGGTTTGAGCTCAAAGGCTTACATTGGAAGACTTCTGCCCAAAGTGAGGCTTCAAGGAGTAAGATAGGGAATTGGAGAGAAAAAATGGGTAGGTGTTGGCCGAGCCAAAGGGTTTGGAAGTGTGGGTAAGAAGGTAGAGGTGGGGGCCTTTTATAAGAGGAGAGGAGGGGCACTCTTGGAAAGTAAAGAAATGTTAAATTATTTTCAAATGGGTGTCGGATTTTAAAGGTCCTACATTGATATAATTCGAGGATAAGGTGATAAGGGTTCTAAATATACCCACCCAATAGGTTTTTGACATGTGTAGGTCTTAGATTTTACATTATCGTTCTATTTTATTTAAATCGTCAAATAATGAGGTCATCGCTCCATCATTATGATGTCATAAATAATTTAATTTATTTAATGTCTAAAATTATGAAAAAATACTATGATGTAGAAAATCGTTTTAGCTTTCGAATGACTATTTATAGTCCAAAATATCATTTATGTAGAAAAAATAAAAAATATTTTACTCAGGTGATACATTCTTTGTGACATTTAACATTCTTTAAAAAAATGATAAAAAGTCACTTTCTCACAAAAGTGATTCCATGGGGCCCCCAAGTTTGGCACAAGGAATCCCATGGTCGGTAATGAGACAAATAGTAGCCTTAGGACACATTTTTGAGTCATTTTTGATTATTATGATATTATATTATTATCCTTAACTACCCGATTACCAATTAATCAAGATAATTAAAGATAATTACCATCATTATTATTCATAATGTCCAAAAACAAAAAAGTAATGATTACATAATTTGGACCTCCTGATTACAAATATGTAATCCATTTTACCAAATTACAAACACACAAATTGCAATAATTTATTTAAAAATAATTCCTGTTGTCAAAACAAATAGCGGGTTTTTTTGAAACAATATCTATGAAAAGTTTGGCATTAGTTTATGCCGAATTACAAAGTGAAATTAATCATAATGACCACAATTGGATTAAATGGTAAAAATATATTCTAATTTAACTTTAAAACTAATTCAAAAGACAATCTATTCATATAAATAAATTATATTAAAAAGCAGTTTTGATGCAAAATGCAGTATTTTTCACTATTCATTAAAAAATGAACATTGTCAGAAAAATACCAAAAATTCAGACAAAGTAAATTTTGATGTCCCAATCATAATGAATAAGGTTATTTTGACAAACATAGCTTATAAAATTATCAAAATATAGATTTAAAAATGGTTTTCCATCAAAAGTCAGTAAAACAATCTTTTAAAAAATATTAGTGTATTCCATGCTTAAGATTGGATTTATTTTCATTTTAAGCCTCTAAAACACTATCTCATTCATTAATAGACATAGATAAAAATATCTATTATTCATTACTTACTTGGTATGTTGCATCCTTCCCCCCTTTAGAAAATTGCATCCCCGTAATTTATTTACTTATTAAATAAATAGGGGTACTTATCCCTCATTGCATTTTAAGATTCCCATGTTTCCTCTTCCATCATGTGGTTTTTCCACAAAACCTTTACATGATTAATCACCTTATTTCATAACACATTCTTCCTGTGGTCAAATATTTGGACCGGTTGTTCCTCATAAGATAGGTTCTCTTCCAGCTGAACTACCTCTGGACTCAAAACATGAGATGGATCTAGAATATACTTTCTCAACATAGAAACGTGAAAAACATTGTGTACCTGAGATAAACTCGGAGGTAAAGCCACTCGGTAAGTAACTGATCCAACTCTCTCCAAAATTTCATATGGTCCAATGAACCTTGGATTCAAATTTCCATTCTTACCAAATCACATCACACTTTTCCATGGTGAGACTTTGAGAAAAACATGATCACCTACCTCAAAAGATAGATCCTTCCTCATGTTGTCCGCATAACTCTTCTGCCCGCTCTGAGATGTTCTCATGTGTTTCTATATCAGATGAACTTTTTCTTCCAACTCTTCTACCAATTCTGGTCCCATCAGCTTCCTTTCACCCACTTCATCCCAAAAAGCTGGAGTTCGACACCACTTCCCATATAATGCCTGAAATGGTTCCATCTATATACTGGAATGAAAACTTTTATTATATAAAAATTCAACCTAAAAAATATGTTGGTCCCAACTTCCCTGAGAATCCATCGAACAAGCTCGTAGCATATCCTCCAAGGTCAGAATTTTTCATTCCAACTGCCCATCTGATTGAGGATGAAAAGCTGTACTAAAATTTAATTCAGTACCCAATGACTTTTGAAGGCCCTTCCAAAAGTTAGAAGTAAACCTGGTATCATGATCGGATACAATGGAGAGAGGAACTCCATGTAACCTGACTATCTATTTAAGATACAAACGGGAAAGTTGACCTAGGGAAAAAGTATCTCGTATAGCAAGGAAATGAGAAGATTTAGTCAAGCGATCAACAATAACCCATATTGCATTATTACCTCGAGATGTCATCGGTAGTCCCACAACAAATTTCATGGATATATTCTCCCATTTCCACTCTGGAACTAGTAAAGGCTGATGTATCCCTTTTGGTAACTGCCGCACTGCTTTAACCTATTGACAAGTCAAACACATCACAGTAAAATCAGCAATATCTCTTTTCATTCCATCCCACCATTAATACTTCTGAAGATCTCTATAAATCTTAGTACTGCCTGGATGAACTGAAAACGAATAACTATGAGCATCACATAACAACTCTCTCTTCAACTTTGAATCACAAGGCACACACAATCTCTTCCCAAATTTCAAAAAGCAATCATTATCAATGTTGAATTCAGGCAACATACCTTTCTGAACCAGCTCTACCTTTTTCTACAACTCACTGTCTTGCTTCTGTGCTTTCTTGATTCTATCTAATAGAGATGATCTCACTGATACCTAAAACAAAACAGAATAACTTCCTACACCAACAACTTCTATGCCAATGTTCATCAAATCCTTAACCAAAGGATCACGTTCCAAACGCAACATTGCTAATAAAGCATTACTTTTTCGACTCAAATCATCATCCATTTTATTTTCATTTCCCATATGGTAATGAAATTTACCATCACAATCCTTGATTAATTCCAGCCATATCCATTGTCTCATGTTTAATTATTTCTGAGTGAATATATAATTTAAAATTTTGTGATCGGTATAAATTTCACACATTACTCCATACAAATGATGCCTCCAAATTTTTAAAGAAAAAACAACTGCAGCTAATTCCAAATCATGTGTAGGGTAATTTCCCTCATTACTTTTCAACTGACGTGAAGCATAAGCAATTACATGATCATTCTGCATTAGGACACAACCAAGTCCTTTCAATGAAGCATCATTGTATATTACAAACTCATCAGTCTTGGAAGGTAGTGCCAAAACTGTAGCATTCAACAATCTCCTTTTCAATTCTTGAAAACAATCATAACATTCTTTTGTCCAGATAAACTTAACAACCTTCCGAGTAATCATAGTCATTAGAATAGATAACCGTGAAAAATTTCTAACAAACCTTCGGTAATAGCCTTCCAAACCAAGGAAACTACGAATCTCGGTTACATTTGTGTGTCTTGGCCATTCTTTAACAACATTTGTTTTTGTAGGATCAATGGTTATCCCATATTTAGAAACAATGTGACCAAGGAAAGAAATTTGTTGCAACCAAAACCCCAACATGCTGAATTTTCCATACAGTTTCTTTTCTTTTAAGGATTGTAAGATAAGCCTTAAATGTATTTTATGCTCCTCTTTACTTTTAGAAAACACCAAAATATCATCAATGAAAACCACCAAAAACGTATCCAAGAACTCATGTAAAATTCTATTCATTAAGTCCATGAATACAACAAGTGCATTGGTTAGCCCAAAAGGCATTACTACAAATTCATAATGGCCATATCTTGTTCAAAACGCAGTCTTCGGAACATCTGCTTCCTTTACCTTCAGCTGATGGTACCCCGATGTCAGGTCAATCTTTGAAAAATACTGAGCTCCCTGGAGCTGATCAAACAAATCATCGATATGAGGAAAAGGATATTTTTTCTTAACAGTGATATTATTCAATGCCCTATAATCAATGCAAAGTCTCATTGAACCATATTTCTTTTTAACAAATAAAACAAGAGCACCCCATAGTGATGTGCTAGGTCAAATGAAACCTTTCTCTAATAAATCTTGCAATTGATACTTCAACTCTAAAAGATCAATTTGAGCCACTCAATAAGGGGGTTTTGAAATTGGCTTTTCATCAAGAACTAAGTCAACAGTAAACGTAACTTCCCGATCTGGTATTATTCCAGGAAACTCATCAGGAAAAACATCAGGATACACATTTACCACTGGAACATCATTAATCTGAACAGTTCCTTTATTTTCAATGATGTGTTGAAGGTAACATTCATTTCCATATTTTACAAGTTTCTTGGCCTCTCGATAAGTTATCAACAATAAGGGTTCATTCTTGTACACAAACTGAATGTCTTTTTGAAAAAAATATTTTTTAGCTCTACAGTCAATCTTAGCATGGTAAATAGAGAGCCAATCCATACCCAAGATAACATCAAACTCTACTAGAGGTAGAACAATAAGGTTTTCAAGTAGGTTATTTCCACAGATAAGGATAGGAAGATTCTTATAAAATCGTTTTGCCTCAACATCCCCCCAGGTGTTTTTACCACAAGATCAGGATTCATATCATGATATGGTATTCCCATTTTACTAGAAAAGGTTTCAGAGATGAAAGAATGTGTAGACCCCGAATCAAACAACACACTGGCATAATCTGAAAAAACAAAAAAAAGTACCCGATACAACTTCATTTGATGGCCTGACATCTGCTGAAGTAGTTGCAAAGGATTTCACCACCCGTTTCTGCTTGTAGTCTAACTACTTCCCACCACTCAAACACTTTGTCGGACACTCGTTTTCATTGTGACCCATCTAATTGCAGTTAAAACATTTCACTAAATGTAAATCAAATTTGGTCTTACCTTCACCTTGATCTTTTTCAGTGCAATCACAAGCCTTATGTCCCATATAACCACATTAGTAGCACTTTCCAGAATTCAGAATACATTCCCCTACATGCATTTTTCCACATTTGTCACAAACTGGAAACTTAGTTTTCTTACCATCAGACTTTTTTGAAGAATTCTTACCTTTTTTTCCACCTCGGTCTCTTCTTCTGTTGGTTATTATAGAACACATGATCATCGCCAAAACTCCATTTCCACCTTCTCATCACATCGAACAAGCTTTTCATAACTTTTAAACTAACGAGAAGCTAATGCCCTTCGATATTTTGGCTTTAATCCTGAGTAAAAATGATTGATTTTACTATCAAGGTCTCGGATAAAATTTGGAGCATACCTTTCCAATCGAGTGATCCTTTCTTCATAGGCAGCCACTAAGTCTTCCTCTTGCCTCAATTCCAAGAATTGATTTTCCATCCTATGTCAAACAGCCTTAGGAAAATAATTCTCAAGAAACATACCTTTGAATTCATCCCAGTCAAGGGCATCAATCTCATCGGTGTCCCTGATATTTTTAACCATAGACCACCACTGATCTGCCTCACACTCCAAAAGGTAAATAGAAAGACTAACATTTTGATTGCCTGAACACCCCATGACATCGAAAATCTTATCCAGTGCTTTAATCCACCCTTCAGCTAACACAGGGTCAGATGATCCTCTAAATGATGGGGGATGTTGCCTCATGAAATGTTCCACCACTAACATGTTCCTCTACGGTTGATCTAGCTGATCTCGTGCATGGATACCACCACCATTTATCTCTTGAGTCAACTGCTCCATTACTGCAACAAACTATTCAGTTCCAATTCCGACCATCTCAGGATGCTGATTCAGAAGGTTATTTCCTTCTGTATGCCTTCCTTGCACTACTTCCTTGTTTCCTATGTGGAAAACCATTCTGAACAAACATGTCATAGATAAAGCAACATGGTAATCTTCAAATTCTATATAATTTTAAAAAAAATTGGATAATCATTTAATAGAATTATAGCTCCTAAAGTTATCTAAACCGACCTCTGATACCAAATATAATTCCCCATCCTTAAACCTTACTTAATCTTGGGTTATTACAAGATTACACATTGAAGATCTTTTCGGGTTTAGAGTTTTAGAGAATTAGATCATAAAACTTGCATTACATTCTACATATAAACATAGTGGATACATAAAGATAGTATTCTTCTTTCCCATCAATGGAAACATATTTAAAATAAAACATGGATTCTTTCTTGACACTTCATTGACACTATCGTCATATAATGTACCTTTCCCTTGACCTGTGAAAATCATTTCAAAATAACATGGGATGAGCATAAAAATCTCAGTAAGGTATATAAAAATATGGAAAGGAAACATGGGTACATATATACATAAGAATGAATTCATACTTTACCCATAAAACATAATAACTTTAACATACCTCATCAAATCATGAATAAATCCTAGAAATAATAATACATAAAGGTAACTTGAGGAACTCATAACATTCTTACGTAGGGAGTAACCCTCTTGGTTACGTTTGGAATACCCATCACAGTATATTCCCTAAATCACTTCGGAAAAACCACAACGTTTCACTCCTTCGTGTTACCCAATGCATTGGAGAGCTATATCGGGCTCACCCTCCCTTAGTCTATCACAGAACCACCCGTCTTCATAATAATGCCCAAGAACCTCCACATAATTGTATCACATAAAACATACATAAAGGAAAATAACATTTCCACCTTTCAATCACAAGATATTAATACCAAACATTGATATAAAAATATTATGAAAACCATTTTCAATACCAAAATAAAAGAAAATTAAATCATGGTATTTATTTTTCTTATAAAAAGAAGGCATGGCTTGTAGAGGAAGCCGAAACTCAAATAATGGTCATGGCGGTAGAGAAGTCGTTGTCACCGCATACGTACGAAAAAACATTCCCTTTTGTCGTTTAGTAAAACGCTTCGTATAAAAAAGATTCCTTTTGGATAAATGTAAAAGTCATAGGGGTTTATACACCGTATAAAAGAAGGTTGAGTATAAAACAAAATATGCCTCAATGAAAGAAGATTGAGACGAAGTCCCATACCTCGGGTCCGACGTGACTCGGTCGTTCTTTAATCTCCTAAATTATAAAATTGAGTTAATTTCTACTTGTTGAAAAACCTTTTTCAAGTTCATTATTCCTTTTATATCACTTATTTCCATGTCATGAACACTATGTAATTATTTAAGTTAATAACGGTCGTTTTAACAATCATTGGTACTTGAGTCAAAAATAAAACCTTTATAATTACATGTTGTTCATGTATCCATTATATCCAGAATGTCATTCATGATGTAGATATCATATATGTCACATATATCCAGTACATGCATGCATTTATAATATTACATAATCATTTAGAGGTGATAAATGAAATGCACCGTTCATGGAGACGGTAAGCTGTATGTACGCATGGACGCTACTTTAATTTCTATTTCATATTTAATAGAATTGAATCATAATGATATAAAGGTATATTATAATTCCAGTTTAATATCATATATAATATCATAACTATATCCTTTATACGTCCCACATATGGTATTTAACGAACCAAATCACTTTGAGGGGGCGGTAGTCCGCACTTCCTTAAATGAAGATATCGCGTTTACCCATAATGGAAACCATAAAGGTATGCCCAAAATGAAAAGTACAGAAGCTTAAGGAAAACATATTCATATTTTATATCATGTATAAATATAGTTACATCTTAATGGCCACCTTAAAAGGTGTTAAAAGAATGGTGAACAATCATCGTTTCGGGAGGCATAAATTCGCCATCCCTGGAAACAGTATGTTATTTAACCATTAGATGTAGGTGTGTGTAAGTATAGCTCGAATACTTCTTATAAAAACATCCTAGTATTTTTAAAATACTGGAGTTTTTACAAAATAAAATAATAAAAAGTTTTTTGGGGGTTGAAGAAGCAAAATAAAACAAAAGGACTCAGGTGAATACATTACCTTAAAATCGGGTAACTCCCTTTTGTTTGAGCTCAAAGGATTACTTGGGAAGAATTCTGCCCAAAGTGAGGCTTCAAAGAGTAATAGAGGGAATTTTAGAGACAAAATGGTCAGGGGTTGGCCGAGCCAATGGCTTTAGAAGTGTGGGTAAGGAGGTAGAGGTGGGGGCCTTTTATAAGAGGAGAGGAGGGGCACTCTTGGAAAGTAAAGAAATGTTACTTTATTTTCAAATGGGTTTCGGATTTTAAAGGTCCCACATTGATATAATTCGAGGATAAGGTGATAAGGATTCTAAATATATCCACCCAATAGGTTTTGGACATGTGTAGGTCTTAGATTTTACATTATCCATCCATTTTATTTAAATCGTCAAATAATGTGGTCATCGCTGCATCATTATGATGTCATAAATAATTTAATTTATTTAATGTAGAAAAATTATAAAAAAATTACTATGATGTAGAGAATCTTTTTAGCTTTCTAGTTAATATTATATTAAAAATGATCATTTATTTAGACAAAATTAAAAATATTTTACTCAGGTGATACATTCTTTGTTACATTTAACATTCTTTAGAAAAAAGATAAAATGTCACTTTCTCACAAAAGTGATTCCATGGGGCCCCCAAGTTTGGCACAAGGAATACCATGGTCAGACATGAGACAAAAAGTAGCCTTAGGACACATTTTGGTGTCATTTTTTATTATTATGATATTATTTTATTATCCTTAACTACCCGATTACTCATTAATCAGGATAATTAAAGATAATTACTGTCGTTACTGTTCATAATGTCCAAAAACAAAAGAGTATTGATTAAATAATTTGGAACTTCTGATTCCAACTATGTAATCCATTTTACCAAATTCCAAACACAGAAATTTCAATAGTTTATTTAAAAATAATTCCCGTTGTCAAAACAAATAGCGGGTTTTTTTGAAGCAATATCTACGAAAAGTTTGGCATTAGTTTATGCCCAATTCCAAAGTGAAATTAAACCTAATGAACACCATTGGATTAAATGATAAAAATATATTCTAATTTAACTTTAAAACCAATTAAAATGATAATATAATCATATAAATATAATAAATTAAAAAGCACTTTTGATGCAAATGCAGTATTTTTCACTATTCATTAAAAAATGAACATTGTCAGAAAAATACCAAAAATTCACACAAAGTAAATTTTGATGTCCCAATAATTAAGAATAATTTTATTTTGACAAACATAGCTTATAAAATTGTCAAAATATATATTTACAAATGGTTTTCCATCAAAAGGCAGAAAAACAATCTTTTAAAAAATATTAGTGTATTCAATCCTTAAGATTGGATTTAATTTCATTTTAAGCATCTAAATCACTATCTAATTCATTAATAGTCATAGATAAAAATATCTATTATTCATTACTTACTTGGGATGTTACATTTTATGATATTTTTTTTATTTTAATAAAATTTTGTATGCATATTTATGATATTATCAATAAATGATCACTAATATTTTGATCATTTAAAATAAGCATGATAAGAGGATGATATATTATCCATATTATTTAATATTATAACATTACATATTGATTAATAAATTTAAAAATAATTATTATTTATAAAAATTATAATAACAATAAATATCATTATCATCGTTGTGTAATTATATTTCCGCAAAACCACAATAAAATAATTCATAAAATTGGAGAACTTCTGTTCAGGGGTCTATTTAACAACCGAATTAAAAAGTACAATATATTTATTTCATGGATTTATATGCGAACCAATATAACGGTGTAATTATATATTGATATAAAAATTAATCAAATTTAATAATCTGATATATTTTCATCAATACCTAACTCATTAATTATGAACATGATATTTTTAGGAAGCGTGGAAACAATATCACCGTCATATTAAACTTCATGATTCATAACATAGAAAAATATTAAATATATAAATAGTATTACATGATATATTTTATTATATTATTTAATAACTATGATATATTAATGAAAATAAATAACATAAAATTTTATAATTAAACCATTACAAGTAGACAACAAAATTAACTATTGATTTGGAAATTGGAAAGAATTCATTTAGAAAATGAGTTATTTTGAAAATTAATAATGAAAATTAATATGAGTATGATTATTAATTAACTGTTATATATATATTTATGTTTATAATATATGAGGTTAAATTATGGTCATATATGTTAGGGAAATACGTAAAGGGATTAGCCTAAATTTTCTCTCATGAAGACTAATTATTGTTATAATCAATGTTCAATTTCTTACAGTGCACATACTACCCCATTATAATAATTATATTATAAATCTATAGTATTTCATGATATTCAATGTCGCTTTTTTTTGTTAGCTTTTTCATGGTATATTTATTATTATATTCCAAATTTTTATGTGTTTTCATCTCAATTTCCCTTTAGTGAGACATGTATTGTATTTATTCAATGATTTCATTTATGTTGATTATATTTCTCCAATTTGATATATCATATCATCAATTATATCATACCCATGTAATTTCATAAAGAACTAAAATCCATAACTTTCAATGTTTTTTCATGTTAATAGTTATATATTTTTATTCATTTCTCAATACCAATTCTCATTCTTGGGGACATTAGACATTTTTTTTAACCATTATTCCTTAATACAATGTTATATTAATTATATATACCATGAATATTTTATTACATTGACTTAATAAGATTTAGTTTCCAAATAATATTAAATTATTCAACTATCAAATGGCTCGGATATTTCAAAAATAGTTATTGTTTTTGGTAACATAATTGACATTCATTAAGATATGATCATTTTTATAATAATTGACTCGTTGATTTTAATTTGTGGTATTATTACATTTTTTTCATCATATTCATTCATAAGGAAAAAAAATTGAACAAATATTTCTAAATTCTTTGGATATGTTCTACTAAAATCATACACATTATTTTTATTTATTTCTTATAATCAATTTATTCAAGTATTATATTATACATATACCCATTTATCTATAGGGTGGTTATATCAAATATTCAGTAACTCGTATTTGATTATGTTCAATAAATGTAATGTATTTTTGTTACATGGGGAAATGTATTGGAATCCCAAATCAATTAATTTTGATATAGATGATTACATGAAAATATTATAATGTATTGTTAATAAATTTTTCAATTATAGTGAATAAATTTGACGTAAAAAAGTGATGGATGGAAACATCCATTTTATATCCCAGTAATTAATTTACATGTATAATGAGGAAAATTATTTTGGGGAATTGATTATTTGACTTATCCTAATAGGATATATTGTTTTCCAAAATCATTGAAAACTTGAGGTGAAGATTACTACCTCAATGACCATTACTATTTCCATCCATATGACCTTTATTGTCTCTATTTTCATAGCACCAATCATCACAGATGAGTGATGATAAATCTATTACCCATTTCAGCTAACTAAACCTTGGTACACATGGATTTATTCATTCCATAGCGGTGTATATTTTCTTGAATCCATGGAGGTATAAATTTATATAATATCACAATACATTCAATACAATTATATTGAATTTTAAAAAATATACAGATATACTTGTTGGGTAATCTATAATGTTTTATCACACTTATTTTAAAAAATAATTATACATATCCCTCATACAAACTGTAATAACAAAAAAAATTACAATCATACATATTACTTTTTTTAATAATATACAATATATATTCCTAATAAAAATTCATGCAAACTATAACAGTTCAATTTTTTATGAATCATAGAAATATAATGCAATAGTTGCTAAAAATCTATATCATCTCCCATTCTGTTCTTCACATCATGGAACCTCATTTTTAATGTCACAATTAATTTTTATTTTGAGAAATGGATAAATATTTAATAGTGAGCTCAGATATCCAGTAGTGGAAAACATGCTATATAACATTCAGTGGTCAATTTGTTATTATATACTAACCAAAAGGGTATGAAAAAAATCAGGTTCTAGTTCTCACCATATCATATTCATAAAAAGAAATTATATATCACAAACTCAAAAATACTTTCACATTCAGAAACATGTCTTATGAGGGTGAAATATCAGTAATTAATATCAACAATTCAAAAAAAAATTATTCTTGAGGAATCAGTAGACTTGAAAATCATAATCACGTATCAAAATAATTTTAGAATCATGTACCTACATAATCTATTTATAAGTGCTAGAATGTAATCAAAATAATTCATTAATATGTTTAAAAGTAATTTTAAGATCATGTAAACAGTATCTATACTGAGAGTAAGTAGTTTAAAATTGTAATCACACAAATAATTTTTTTCATTAATATTTAAAATAGGGTCAATGGGATAATTGTTAAAATAATGATTTTTTATAATTTTTTTTTAAAATTAATGTTTTCAGAAACTGACATTAGGATCCCTATAAAGTAATTTTTATAAGTTTTATAACATGGGTAAAATTGTTTATAAACAATAATTTCAGAATATTAAAAAAGAAATAACAAAAAATTCAGAAAACAAGGATATGTAAGTAGGATTAATGACTCAAAGAATATAAATTATGCAAAAAAAATTTTAAAATATTTTATGATACATTTTGGGTACCAAAATTAAAAAAATGTTTCAAAAATATTTTATTGAATCATAGATGAAGTAAAATTAAAATGGTTTATCATAAAATTATCATATAATTTAGTCAATATAAATTCAAGCATAATAATCCAAATTAAAATGGGATGGAAACATAAAAACCTTAACTGAAGTTATGTGTTTATACATGCACATTCAAATATCAATCAAAAAAACTATAGATTTTATATTAATAAAATCCATGAAAAAATTCAAATATCTCATAACATTCATGATTTTCCATGAATATTTTATCAATCATTTAATGAAATGTACTTTTCAAACTAATCATTATGGGTTATAAAAACATTTCTTTTCATCTATTATTCCGTTAAATTGTTATGACATGTGCACCCTGGCCTTATTTTCATGATATATAAAATATTTATCATAGGATAAGAATAATATTTATTTATAATATAATTTTTAATAATTATTTATTTATAGAGGCGATGTAAAATAAATCCCATCACATCATCGAAATGGTTTTCCATAAATACACATGATTTATATTTCCTATTTTTCGATGGATGGAATAATATAAAAGAAAAATAATAATTCTCATTTCCATAATATTGATTATATAATATATTTCATATATATTTGTTTAATATTTTCTTAATTCCATAGATTTAAAACTAAAATAAAAAATGAGTCACATATCTTCAAATATTTTATTGTCCACGCATATGAGTAAGACACACTAACCATTTAAAAAAGTTTTAATAGTAAAGAGAAATAAACGCACTTATTTTTAAGAAATAATAAGTATATTTTAAATATAATATATAAATGTAAAATCCATCATGATAACCAACTATGAATTTTGGTAATGAAAATGAATCATATCACTATGTGGCATCAGAAGTCTACATGAATGCACGAGCAATACTTTTAATATTAAATTTCATAAAATTGTGGTGGAAAATAATTTATCTATATCTACGAAAAAAATATATATTTTCAACATTGAAGTGATAATTTTATTATATAAAAATATATTTATATTGGTTATTTTATAAACAGTAAATTTGAATTTTCATTGTAATGAGTTATACCTCATTACTGAGAAACAAGACTTTCTTTACACATTATGACTTTATATTAAAATTCTATGTTAAAAAATGAACTTTAAAGATTGGTGAAGGATGTGAGTGTTGGATTTGTGTTGGTACTTGATGATATAAGAGTCTCATGATGTGTTGATTAGAGATGTGATATGGTGTCCATTTATGTTTCATAAAAGGACATACGTGTAACTATTCAAATTATTTCAATATAATTAATGTAATTTTCATGTATGATGATTCAAAATTCCCATTAATTTAAAAAAATTCCATATTCAATAAATAACTTCATAAAATAATATTTTAATAATTTTGGTGTCATTTTAGACCATATCATTCAGTGTAACCCATTTAGTAACAATATATTATCCATAATTAGTGCTAATAAAAGTTTCAAAATATAAGGGACGTAAATTTACTTATAATGTAAAAATATCACTGTATAGGTAAAATGATGAAATTTTACACAATTTTTGATAAAAACAATTCATCATTAATTTTTTTTAATATTTAAGTAATTTATTTATATATTATTTAACATAAATTACAATTAATTATATTTATGAACTATTCATATAATTTGAATTTTTCAACATCAAGACTGGTATATAATTAAAAAAATGTTATCATTTTTACATTATGATTAAAAATTATATTATTCTAAATCCATTTTTTATCCGAAAATAAAAAATTTCTTAAAAAAAATTATCATTAAATGTTTTTCTACATACACAAGCATTGTGATAGAGATGTGTTATAATTTAATGAATTTATAGCACTACAGAAAATAAAAAAAAATTACCATGAAAAAAATTAATTAATAATTTTAAAAAAGAATATTATTTTAATTAATAGTATATTGTAATCTAAATGTGATCATATAATATAAATTAAAAGAAAGAGACACATGTTTTGAAATTTTCATTAAGTAAAATAATATAGTTGTTATTTTGAAGATAAAATGTAACCATTGTGATATATATTAAATGATTAGATTAATATTTTATAATTACTCATATCAAATGAAATAAATGTATGTGTTGGGTTATTTTTGTGACCTTATATTTATGTTTTAACTTCTTTTTACCAATTTCCCCTATGTGAGGTGTACAATATTTACCACAATTATTTTTCAATTTGATTGACAATAAAAGGTACATATTTACCAAATTTGTACTTCCTAATTCCATAAATGCTATCAAAATTTTATGATTCAATATATGGTAGTGATATAAGTGAACATTCAAATAAAATCATAAAATTCAATTGTAAATAGATTCTAGATAAAATTTTACAAAATTATAAAAATTTACTTATCATAAAATCCTGAAAACTACTAATAAAATTTGAATACATTATTTGTAAAAACTAAAATGGGTAATATTTTACCTTAATACATAATTAAAAAAATAATTTGTCCTTTATAATATTTAATATTTTAAAATTAAATGGAGGTATTTGATGATTCATTATTCTTCAATATTCATTAAAACATCATGAATTTATCAAAAAAATGTTTAAATTATTATATGTTTATATAAAAAATGAAATTCATTTAGAGAAATATATTTATAAATATTTGAATCAATTAATTATAAAATTGATAGACAAAATTAGCTACAAATCATTTAGACAAAAATTAGTTTTAGATGCATAAATGACTTCATTAAAAACTATGTTCTTTATTATTATTATTAATTGTTACATGTGTATTGAGAATAAATATTTTAATATATTTCAAAAATTTGGTTACTGATATTCATACATACCAAATCAATGGATATGTTCTAATCCTCACATTTAATTTATTATTTTTTTCTAGAATATCGTAATTCACATAAATATTATTTTTGAATGTTTAGAATGATATTGATCTTCTTATTCTATTAAACATCATTTTCCTTGTCTTGGAAATAAACTATATATTGTGAAATATTATTTATCAATAACAATGTTTATTTAATATAATTATCAACTCCCTCAGTGAGAAAACATCATGTTCTCATTCTCATTAAACGATCTCAACCATTCTATTAAATATAGCTTCATCCATAATATTTATCCATATAAGTGATTTAATTAATGTTTTTTAATTTTTTTTCAAATGTAAGGGTATATATTTTATACCTACAACCTACAATAGATCACACTCATCATTAATTATTGGATATGTTCATTGGCTAGTGGTAAATCAGATGCGGGTTCTCAAAAACCAAAATTATAATTAATGAGTTTCTTGGACACCAACAAGATTTTTGGATATATAATATAGAACTCTAGAGTTGAGGTGTGGATATTTTTTGGATCACACCGATCCATATCTAGAATCCTAAAAAATTTCTTTTACTCTATTTTTTTTGTAAAAAATTCATCATTTCACATCTATACTAATTTTTGAAACAATTATGTATAATCATTATTATGTCATAATTTCGTTAAAATTTCCTTTATGAACTATGATCTAATTTATCAAATAATTATTATTCCACATCAAATAAAATATTTTATTCCAAAATAAATGTTCCAAAAATGTTAAATTCACCCACACTATTTCTATAATCAAAATATGACCTAGATAAGGATATTTTAATAAAAAAATGAGAATAAATAAATCATAAATAAATATCTACAAGGATGTGAGTTCCATTAATGATTTAACAAAACATGCATATATATCTAACTAGATGTATGTGAACCCGAGATAAATAATATATCATAGAGGTAATGTATATTCACATAAAATAAATTCATCATTGTCAAATGTATAGGTGCATAAACATTTTAGTCACTAATATTATATTTTATTAGTAAATTATTCAATACAAACCCATAAAATCCATAAAAAATACATATTATATTAGTATATATGGAAACATGGATACAAAAAAATAGAAACATTTTAGATATAAATAATCTTCCACTATATTCTTGATAACTATCAACAGAAAAATATCATATACAATAGTATCCATCAATATCGATGGAAGGTAAATAAAAAAAATGGAGTGGTCATATGTTCAGAAATGGTAAACAAGGTAGATATTAATTTCCATTTAATCATAGCATGATCATAATCGTATTACCATATTATATATCCATTCTAAAACATGAAAAATCAAATTATAGTTCATAAACCCGATATAGTCAATAAATGTTTTTAGTTCATAAGATATAATTAAAAAATAAATCAACAAACTTGTTCAATAGGAACATTACCTATGGATAATATATATACTTTTCCCAGATGTTTGAATTGAGATTATTTTTATTATTCATTTATATATACTAATAATAAATTTATTGATTCGTTTAACTACATATTATATAATATCCTCAATCAATGTTCAATACCATGACTATTATAAAAATGTGATTCCCTTACTGAACTGGGTTTATACCACATTCAAGTTCATATTTGTTCATTAAATATTTATCATTACTCAATGCAATGAAGGTATATATAAATATTGGATCTCTAATAAAAATATCACAATAAATTTGAATTAGTTCCACATAACTATAAAACATTCATCATATCATCATGTCATCATGTTATGACATGTGGAAAAGAAATAGGATTCACAATAATTTCATTTTTTCTTCATAGAATAACTAATGGGAAATAAATCAGTTTCATAAACAAATAATCATTTTAAACATAAAAGATATAGATAAAAATATGTATGTTATCATTCATGTGTACCCCCATTAAATCCAAACATACATAGGTGGTTGTTATTATAGAGGTAAAATACCTTCAATAGATTTTTCAATCATTTCCTTATAAAAGTGAAAATTCATTATGAAGTCTCATATATAAAATATAAGAAATATCAAAATATAATATGGAAGAAATATATCGAATAATAATAATAGGATCATATAAAGTAATAATCAATTGTAAAATTATTTAAAATGGTGTGATATTTATTTCACGTCATATACCTTAAAAAATATTATGTACTCATCATTTGTAAAAAATCAAAATAATCTCATTCAAAAAATGACAAGAAGTTTCCACTGAATAATTTTTATAGAATAAAAAAAACCTATTTCAACCAATATAATGATAATATTAAAAAACCTTCTTGAAAACATGATATTGAAAAAAGGAAGATAGAAGAAAAATGTATTTTTTACATTTGATATAAATAATGATACTTTTCATTAAAAACAATAATTAATTATTTTATGTTTATGTATAAGTGAAAATTAAATTAAAATATTAAATCACTAGAAATAAACATATAGTAATAATATTCAACAGATTAATGAAAAAAAGATCATAATATTTTATAATTAAAAAAATAATCATTGTTAATATATTGAAAAAATGACATTGTAAAATAAATCTCTTACACTGTGATTGAAATTTATCATATGAATCATTTACTACATTATAAAATATTTCAATTTATTAATAATATTTCATAGATTTATATTCATACTTATAATATAATATATAATCCACTTTTAATATTTTTTCACTGATATATTACTTATTCATTTCCCAAATAATCATTTTTTGTTTTAACATCTTATTTTTTAATTAATTATTCTTTTAAAAAGTTCAATTGCATGTACATTGAATGAATTTATATGATATAAATAATAATAATAATGATATAAATATGTAATATAATTATTATATAAATTTTTATACACATCTATAAATCATGTATATTTAAAACTATTATATTGTTTATGGACATTGTTGTTTGTTTGTAAAAAAGAAAACTATTATATTTTTCTAATTAAAATAAGAATATTAATGAGAAATAATACATGACCTTTATAGAAACAGAATTATATCATAAATATTATATTCATAAATTACATTCATCATAATTATCAACCATTAATTGTGGTAAAAAAGTATGAAATATATAATAATGTTGATGTAGTGGTCCACCCATATGGATATGCATTACTTTCACTTCGATTTGATGGAAACGGGGATGAGTAATGGTAGTTAAATAATCATAATATTACTTAGGAATATATATATTATTGTATTTATTATTTTTTTAATTATAAATGAATTAGTATAGGTACAAGGTGAATGAAATTGAATGAGAAAAGGTAGTAATATTAATACTTATATAGTATACCTCCATCATATCATTTAATAAAGATAATTGGAATGGTGTTTTTATAATATTTGATCCTTTAAATAACGAATAGAAATTATGATAGGATAATTATTCTATAATTTTTTGAATCCAGGGGATAAATATTTTTTATAATGGAGAATGTTTAGGTTCTTTTTTATAAGAGGGGTGAAGGGTCACAGTAAGAATATATTAAATGATTAAAATATTATATATTTTATTCTAAAAAATTAAATTAAAAATTCCTTGTATTATAAGTAACTATAATTTTAGGGTGATATCAGTCTATAAAATAGATTTGGGTTAATTATAATTGTAAATCATACACTTATCTCTTGATTTAGAACCTCAAAAATCATTTTGTAAACATAAATTTCGTAATAAATAAATAATTTTTTTTATTTTTTATCACAATAAATGAATGATTAAGGATTATCAAAAAAAATTATTATTCAAACCATATAATTAATTTTATCATGTTCCATCACATTTATTAAAATTTATTGTTATTAAAATAGATCGAAAAAAGCATTATAAAATGTATTCTGAAAAAAATGAATTTTCGTTTATAAATGTGTTTTAGGTAATTAGGAAGAATAATTATGAGCCAAAAAATTAATATTTTTCTTATAAAAATAGAATATATAAATTTAAAAACTAATCTAAAAATGTAGCTTAAAAAACAGTAGGAATTAAATTCTAGTTTTATTTAATTTTCTATCTTTTTAGACTTATCAAAAAAAATCCAAATATTCAGAAAACTCCAAAACAATCCACCATATGAAATTTATAAATCTATTAATTAAAAATTTATATGATTTTGATAAAACTATATTTTTAATTTTGTACAAATTTATTTATTTTTTCCATGTAAAAATATCAATAAAATGAATTTTTGGTGAACTAAATTTTCTAATGTTAAACAAGAAGATTCCAAAAAATGAATAATATAATAATATGAATTAGTCAATATATTTAAATTATGTAATTTAATTATAAATATTATACATTTTTATTATTCTTATTAGTACAATGTATTAAATTGAATAGGTGATTACATCCACAGTAAATAATAATATTTTAATGGTGTGTCATGGTTCTTTTAAAAATATCAATTCATATGTTGAATGATATAAATTAATAAAACATTATTTAAAGAGAAGAATATCATAAAATATAATTATGTAACATAAATAATCATTATCGTATGTAAATGATTGAGTTATTTGCACAAATAGAGACAATTAGGTATTTCCTCCCAATGCTAAAGAAGTATGTTAAACTCCAAATTTTGATAACGAATAAAATGATGATTGTATGGATTACATAGATACTATAATGAAATATATATCCACAATCATGGATAATAATTGATTTGGTGAATATAGGAACAAATTATAAAACACTAATAACACATCTATGTGAAACACTATCTCATGAAGAACAAGATTAATTTATTTATCTCCATATTTATGATTAAGATCTATTCACATGGAATTATATAAGGATTAAAATGGTAGATCACCATGTAGTTACCCTTCTATATGGTAAACCAGTGAACTCGTATAGTAACAATTAATCAGAAAAATGAATGAATTATAATCATATTTCCATATTTTAAATTTATTTAATCAAACCTGTAAATATTATCTTCATCAATTTTGATCATTAAATAAAAATTCGTTTCACCACTATGATTGTGATGAAAAATATTTATAATATTATTATAATTATTTTATTTAGGGAGACACATAAATATTTTCAAGTGAATATTTATTTATTCAGTTCCAGGGGGTGACAATTGATGTTATTTTTTATATTCATGTTTTCTAAATATTTTATTATTATTTTGTATAAAACTATATTTCAAACAAACATTATAAATTTGAATTGACAATATTCAAGTAACATTTTTTAGTATAAATATATTTGGTTCCACAAATTTATTTGAAAAGATATTATATAATTTAAATAATTCTATGAACCATATTATTATTTTCTTTATTTTTATGACTGTATAACTCTATATGGATAACCTAGTAGTCTTTTTTCACCGACATCATGATTGCCTTTATAACCCGAATACAGTGTCCAACAATTTAAATAAAAATTTCTATTGAATGAACTAAATAAATTTTATTTTAGTTTAAATTCTATAATATTCCAAACAGTATTTTTCACCGTTAAAAAATATAATTTATCAACAAGAAAACTGATGAAATTTATGATATTCCACCTTTATAGATCAGTTGATATTTAAAGGGACTTTATGGGTGTGTCCCATGAATAATCCATATTTTTATTATCCCTATTAAATAATTAATTCCAATAATAAAGATGATGAAGCAATTTATGATCATTATTTAGAAATTGTATTTTTATGTGGATTTTAATCAACTTATTTACTGGGTTATGCATCATATAGGAGTTTTTCCCTACTGATGACCATACCGTAGAAGGTAAACACCATATTTCAGAACATAATGCTATAAAGAGTATTTATTCAATAGTTTATTAAATATTTAAATTTCATATTTTTAAATTTATCATTCTATTTTTTTTGGAATTCATGAAATAAAAAAAAGAATGAATTTTTTTAATATGTTATTAAGAATCATTTGTGTGTTGAAAAAAATTATTTCAAGAAAAAACATATTTTTATGAATTTATTATAACATAATATGTATCTATAATATTACAGGAAAAATTAATTAATCAAATAAGAGTTTAATGAACAATAATATGAAATTTTAATTATTCTTTCAATATATAAATTCTATGTCTATCATTTTTAGATATAATTAAATGTTACATTAATAAAAAATTAAATGGTTTCGTATAATAAATAGTATATTTTCATTTTATATTTAGTTTTGGGAGTCTCTAAAACAAATATATAATTTATTTTACAATAAATAAATCCATTTTTAATTAAAATCAATTTATCTTCTATATAAAGTTGATGTTGAAGACTAGAATTTCTATAAAAACAATTTTAAAATGATAATTATATTTATATTAAAAAACAATTCACTACATTAAAAATATATTTATTATTATTCCCTATAATATTGAAAATGTAATTATATAATTAGAAAAAAAAATTATCGACCTTATTATTTGACGTTATAGTTAATTACTTTGGTCATAAATTCATTACCAAGATAAAAGTAAATTAGTGAAATATACAAATTGTGACAAAAAATAAAATAAAACATTAAATAATGTCTCAACATGTACTGTTTTCTGTGAGGTTTATCAAAAAAAAATCCCTATGCTTTATTTAATTTTTATCCTATGAAACAATAATAGTAATGATAAAATTTTGAATACGTATGGGTTTATCCCAAAACTACATAATCATTCAGTTATTAGAGTGTATAATCAATACCACTCCTTGTATAATCTATAATTTTAATTTTATATTAGAAAAGATACAATGTTAATCTCATTTAACAGTCTCTCATGTTAGGTATCTTCTTGTAACCACTTGTCAGAATGAGGCCTTTATTTATAAGGATAATTTTCCTGAAAATTATAATCCCCTTGACATGTGTATATTTCACTATCTATTTTTTCATATTAATAATATTTTTTAAAAAATTTTGATATCAAATTTAGGATAATTATATTTTAAATGTTTTAATATTTCAATTTTATTATATAAATATTATTATATTTTTCTATCCACATTCACCATTAATTAGGAAAAAAATGATACCTTTGTTTGTATGTTTTGGATACTATAACCTCCAAAGCACAACATGTTTCATTTTACATGAATGGATTAAACTGATATACACATTCATGTTATTAAATAATATTTATAATTTTAATAATATCATTTTTGTTTTGTTATACAATTTTTAGAACCTATTATTTAAATAAACAAAAAACAAATAAACATATTTTGAGGAAAATGTTTTAATCTAAATGTGTAATTAATCAAATAAAATATTCATTAATCTAATTTATAGTATTTTTTATAGAACAATAATGAGTATTTAATAATATCATTATTATTCTGTTATCGTGATATTACCGTTGGACCTCCTCATAATCATTCATTATGTAAGGATTTGTTCTTGTATTGGTCAGTTCAAACATCTACATGAATGATACCATTCAATTAAATCATTGATGAATTTGAGAAAATATTTAATTTTATAATATCAAATAACAATGAAAATAATTAATATTTTCTTTTCAAAATGTTATATCAATATCTAATTCATCATGTATGTAAACACCCTATGTTCTTCAAAAAATCAACAAAGCATGATTATTATCATCATCATCTGCAAGAACAAATCCTACAAAATAAATAATAGAATTTAATAATCCTAAATTGTAATAACTAAATAATAGAAGTAAAATTAATGAACAATTTTCAATTGAATTTTTAATTTGGATGAATACAAACACTACAATTATGAAACTAGTATAAACGATATAAATTATAAACATACATTTGGAAATTGGGAATAATTCTTATAGAGAATATTTCTTTATCAAGAGTATACAAGAAGAGAACATCAGTATAGTTATGAATTTATTTTTTATGATATAAATGATTATTATATCTGATATTAATGTATGTTTATGTATGTTATTATAATATATAAGGTTTTATATCGAAAATTTCTCTCATTATGAAATGTTTTAATTATGATAATAAATTTCATTTTGTGGTGTATATGAAACCTGTTTGAAATTTTAAATCATATTTAGTCTTTACAGATGTCATTTTATGACCATTTATAATCCCACTATATTAATTTATTATTATTTAAATTATACTATATCATTTAGTATGGGTTTTTTCATATCAATTATATTTAAATTTAACTCATTTTAAATTTACAACCTATTCTACTTTTTGGGTGAATATATAAAAATGGATTAAATATTTCTAAAATTTCATATGTGATTTAGGGAATTTATAGGTCTATTTTTTCAATATTTTATATTTTTTATTCAGTTTTTACCTTTATAGGGTGGAAAAGTATTATTTTGTTTTAGTGTGTTAAAAGTGTGTGTAATTTCATTCAAAATAAATATATATGATGATTCTATAAAGTGGATTCATATATTTCGTAGATGAATCCCAGGGTGACCTCCAGAAAAATTTTTGGTTGATGATTGATTCCATCGTTACCCAAATTCGAGATGAGTTATCCTAAGAGCATAAATATGGAAAGACACTACAAGTAGATATTCTTTTGAATATTTATACCCACTTAATTAAATATGAATTCGAATTTTTCATATCATTTTATCTATCCCCTACCAATGAAATCCATTTTGCTAAATTGAAATCTTCATTCAATAACATGTCCAACTAAAGCGTCCATCACCATTATATTTCATGGATGAGGTTACTTTATCTTACCTTGATTGAAACCCAAAACCTAAAATTTGATTAAGTTATGTTCCTCTAGAAATGAAACATATTTAATTGAATATGGATGAATTTCATTTAAATATTCCTCCTTCTAAAGATATCCTTGATTTATTCACGAATTGGTTTTATGGTAAATGGTGAGAATTTTAATAACGAATCATTTTTGTAATTCATTAGATATAATTAAGAGACAGATGGGGCTATAAATTATATATCCCATATATTCATCAATAGGTTTTATAAGGAAAAACATTTAGGGATTTTTCATATAAATCATCTCATAATATATAGTATTATTAGCACTAGTCCATGTAATATTTTTTTATATATGATAAAATTCATTCCAACATAATTATTATAATGATTATTGTTATCTTTGTTTTCATTTATTTTCATGTATATAACATTCCATCATTCTAAATTGAATAGATAATTATGTAGTTAATTTAATCATGTTATAGCACAATTTTAAGGATTATTTTATAAAATATTTATTTGTATATTATCCCCTAATGGGAATCTATGCTCTATAATAATTTCATTTGTTTCCTAAGAGAATCTTATATTGGTTATACATATAATATTCTGTTAGATAATTAAAGGGATAATAATTTTCCTAATCCTTATCTATGTTATGTCTTATTTTTAAAATTTGAATTTATGTTTGTGTATGTCCTTTCAAGACTATATAACTATTTTATCATATGGTGACTCATATATTATGCCACAATAATTTAATATTACTACCAGCGCTATATTTTGATAGTTTGGTATGTTGTAGTTGGTATTGATTGAATCTCTAAAAATAACATTGGGGGATCAATTTTCTGGAACCATGTAATACTACATGTGGTATACTAAAATACCTCATTATTTCTAAGTAACAGACTTTATAATGAAAGGGAAGATAATTTTTTAATGCAATATCTACTGGTATTATGGGTATTCCTTTTTAAAAAGGTATTGAGCTATGGATGGGATGAGAACCTTGTAAACACACATAGAAACTTGTTGATATTCCCTAAAATGAAATGGTTTTTGATATGAGGTTAATCATGTCCAAGAAAATATTGGAGATGTTAATTCAGGTAATGAAAAATAATCTCTCCCACATATAGCATTAGGATTATGCATGGTTTCTTTTAACTATGTTTATCCATTTTATGTGACAACATCCTCCATCCTTTAGTGGTACTAGAAATTCATTTGTAGATGAAAATGAATTACCTATGAATAGAATAAATTTCTCATATTGGGACATATTAGAATGGAAAAAAGACAACATTGAGGTCAATATTCTAATGGGATGTGTTCAATAATGACAATATCTAACTCAGATCATTAAAGTGGACAATGAAATGATGTGAATGGAATAAGGAAGATAAAATGTGTTATTATATGTAAAATACATTCCTTTTTAGTAGTGTATAGAAATTAAAAGGATATACCCCAATAATTGAAAATAGGGGATGGTAAATGATTCTAAATATGAGATTAAATTTATAAGGTTAAATTGTTATGATTAAGAAAATATACAATGAAGAAATACCATGAATGATCATTTATTTTATGGGTTTATGTAGGGATATCATTGGGATTGGGTATCACTGATATATTATTTATATGTGACTATAATCTCAATATAATTACTATAGAAAAATAATTAACTATGATGAATGTATTGAAGTGTAATATAGAGAATACGATTCCAACTTATAAATATGGGATGAAAAAAATATGAATTTGGGAGAAAAGAATTTTATGTTTTCTATAACAAGATAACCGTGGGAAGACACACCCTGGATATTTATTAATGGGAACCATAGTTTTGTACATGTGAATTTCAAAATTATTTCACGATTACCAATGCGTGTGAAAGGTATATGTTATTGATTCTTAATTAATTAACAACAGTGGTAAGGGAAATTATTTATACTAATGAACCAAATGTGAATGGATTTTTCCTAAGAAAAGGTCAAGGGTGATATTCCCATATTATTTCATTAGTAAAACTAAATTAATATTTAATAATGTTGAAGAAGTAGTGATTTTATTATTTCAATAAATTCAATAAAACCTTTATTTTATTTTCAATTTATACAAACATTTATTTGGACATTATTTTCAATAAGAAAAATTATTATTTTACTTCATCCCTAGTATAATAATTATAATTCATGCCACTATGTCATGGTTTTATCATAATAGTGATGTATCAGCATGTTTAAATTATCCATCTGGAACATATCCTATTTGAAGAGGTTCATTTATAAATATAAGGTTCTCTTTTATTTGATCTTTTTGTGGATTTTATTTCCCTGAATAACAAAAATATTTCTTTCTAATGGAATGAGATTTTGATTCATGAAGGTGAGGTGGAATATAATTTTTGTATGGGAGAAATATCATATATCAAAGCACTTGTGGTTCATCCCACCATCAATAAAGATAATTAAATTATATGTTGATAGGAAGACCATGTTTGGTTCGTATATGTGGAATATATCTTATTATTAGATTATGATAAAATTGTATAGAAATCATTGATGTTTTTTCAAAATAATTACCATGTCCCTAGACCATGGGTGATGTTGTATTCTATGTTGAACTCATTCCTTATTTTTGCACTACATTAAAATTTATAAATACAATGGTTGTAACACCCGAGAATTTTATGAGAAATATTTTGTTTTTATGTTATATAAATCCTCAAAAGAATCTTTCACTACACACAACACTAGCTTGGCTTTCGTTACACACAATCGCGGCCTTGCTCGATTGCTTTCATCGTACGCAATACCGAGTTTCACTAAATAATGATATGCTATTAGAATATTATTAAAACTAGCCATTATGAATAGTAATAACCTATTTTTGAAATATTATTAATTTTATTTTTCAAAATGGACTTCATTTTTTGATTCTGAATATCTAAATTAGCCTAGGGTGAAATTTTGGTATTTTTCTGAAAACTTTCAATTTTTGATGAATAGTGAAAACACTAGGTTACTATTTAAAAATAGACATTTCATTTAAATAATTACTTATTTTATTTAAATTTATTTTCGGTCAAAATTGATACATAATACTTATATAAGTTCAATTCAATTCATTAGAGTCATTTTATAATAATTTTAGAGATATAAAATTTTTTTTGAACTTTTCACCGTCTTTTACCCACCTAGGAGAATTTGAAAGTTACATAAAACATAATTTTACCGCTTCTGTGAGTGGAATTTCGAAAATCAGAGAGACATGGTTAATATAAAGGACTAAAATGTGGTTCAATGATATGAAAATAATTTTTTGTGTATAGTAACTTTTTTCTTTTTTTAAGCATGGTAAAAATAAATAAGGTAATTTACGGGTAAAAAAGATATTATTATTACCCTAAAACCTGTCCTAATTCTATTTTATAAGTGTAATTCTACCAAAAAAAACCTTAGGAATAAAATATGACCATTTAGTACCACTTGGATTAGATTAGGCCATTTATTATTAATTTATTTAATGAAGGGTTAAAATAGTTAAAATTAAATTTTAATAACTAAATCATTTTTAATATAGGGTTATACATATAATAAATTCAACTATAAATATTAATTAGAAAGATAAAAAGATTTAATACATAATTGTATTTTATTTTTAAATTTTTGACTTTAAATAATTTAATTTAGTTGTGACACAATGATGATAGAGTAATTATATCATTAATGAAATATTGACATAATTGATGTTATAAATACCCAAATAAATGTAATTTGAGACTTTTTATGAATTACAATAATTTTAAATGTTATTATGACTTGATATTATTTTCTTAATTAACTTTTTTCGAACTAATATTTCTGTTATGATTTTCACAAAAATCAATTACCAAATAGTCTCAAAATTGACAAAAAATAGTTTTTTAAACAAATATTATATTTTAAATTGTTAATTTATTCCTAAAAATATAAGTTAGGCCAAATGACTTAGATACGGTTATATATATTAATAATAAAATACTTGGGGTTCGTTTGGCTTGTTATAGTAAGTTTATTAACCTTATAGTGTAAGAATACAAGAAGACACGGTAAAAGATAAATTATCTAACTTAAAGTAAAATCTAAATGATTATGTTAAAATAGATACATAAACATGTCTAAATTATATTGAATGTGATTATTTAGACCCATCCACACCTTAGCTTCTAAATAAATTAATTTGGAGCTATCAAAAACCGAATATGACTTTATAATAAAATAATATTTTTAGTTTTTTCAAAGGTGCCCCTCTCCTCCATTATAAAAGGGCATCTCCTCCCTCTCTTCCTCACACCACTTTGAGCCTTCAATATCAGACAACCAGTAAAACATTATCTTCTACACTTCCCTAGAAACATTCTAGAGGT
This sequence comes from Viscum album, assembly GCA_963277665.1. NCBI lineage: Eukaryota > Viridiplantae > Streptophyta > Magnoliopsida > Santalales > Viscaceae > Viscum > Viscum album. Next base: position 60,733,571 of record OY728164.1, on the reverse strand, counting down.
CCTGGTCTTCTTCAATGATCAATTTTATTTCCCTAAGAGGAGGTCTCAAAAAAGCGCTTCAAAGAAGAGGTAATGTTCGTTACCGATTCATTCAACTTTATTTCTTCTTCCACTTATTCTTATTTATTTGTTTCATTATGAAGTAATAACATCAGTATCACTCATACAATGATATCCTATTATATGTATGAAACAACTCTATTTCACCATCTATCCATCCTACAGAAAACGATATCACCGCGCGTGTGTACGTACGGAATACTGTCTCCACGTCGTGATGTAATCTATTTTCCACCACCACATTACTTGGATGGGTATAATGGTGTAAATAATAACTATATATGACTATTGTAAAGTTATATTAATTATGAAATAGTATAAATACACTCCATTATAATTCCATGATCATGGGAATGATATCATCGCTTGTGCGTGCGTATGGAATACTGTCTCCACGATGTGGTGCGACTCGTTCTACATGATCTTCATTGCATAATGATTACATAAATTAATTGAGTTAATAAATATGATATGTATTAAACTAATAAAATTCTGTAAATGAGGTATCTATAACATAAAAATAAGTATAAGAATTTATTCGACAAAACACACATAAGAACAAAAAGCAATAAACACCCAAATAACAAGTAACAATGAAATATTACTAATAAGAAGCTATGAATATGAAAAAATATTATATCATAAAAATAATTATTATTCTGGAATAAGTCAATAACATTATTTAAATAATTATACAGGATGTTCAGACACTTATGAAGAAAATCGGACCTAAGGTAAGGGACAGTCATGCAATATCAATTTTTATCAGAGATTATTTATACTTTAGAATTTACTGTGGAATATTTATCATCCACATCCATGTTTCCTAAATATGTAATATTATTTATATACTCCTAAAAATTTTTAAATCCAATTTTACCCTTCGGTTAGTTTTTAGTAAAAGATATGAAATGAATATTTTGTCGTTTTTTGTACGAGGCTCTTTTTGACTTTTTCGACATATGTATGAGAAGAATGTTTTTTTAACATATATGTCATGAATGGATTTTTAAAACATTATTTCCAAGAAGCTTCCTTTACAAGTTTTCATGTATATTTTTAATCAACTTCTTTTAGTTTAAAATTTTATGGCATGTTTAGAAAGGAAAAATGTTTTTGAAGTAGAAATGATATTTTCCTCAAGAATGGAGGTCAACTGTATTATCAAAATTATTTCCCATCTAAGATAATATAGGGTTCTGTTTCTATCCCTTTTATTACATTTATTTGATTATATTGTGATGGAATTATTTTTATGAATTCCTTTATCTTATATGAATTGTTTTATGATGTCACGATGTTTTAGAATCCCATTTTTATTACATCGGTTATGCAATTATGTATGATTTATGATTTTGTGGCACACATAAGAATTGTTTCATTATGATATGGGTGGGACCTATATATCCCACCAATGCATTGGTTAAAGATTTATATCTCACAAGATAGACATGGATGGAATGTCAGGTTAAACCGGTTTAGTGAAACAAGACTGAAACGATGAGTGAATTTGGTTTAGTAATGGACTTTGTCCGCTATGATAGTCTTGTCTATGAGTCTTGAATACTAAGATATGATTATCTATGATTATGTGTGTATTACACAATTTTTCCTGTTTTATGTTATGATTATTGGGATTATATTTCACTACTATGTTTATCCCATGATTATGAAATTATGATCTCTTTTACAGGTTAAGATTTCCAAAATGATATCTTCTTATAAATATGATGGGATTGATATTTCTTTTGTTTATCCTTACTGAGCATTTGAGCTCACCCTTTTGTATGTTTTCTTTCCCCAGGTCTGGAATAAGGTTATTAAGTAGGATATTCCAAAAGGGACTCTAGATATGATGAAATAAATGGGATACAATGTAGATGATTTATGAATCAGTTGTTTATGTCATCCAGTTTCTAAAGACACTATACCTATACGGTCCTTTCATGGTTTTGTTATATGTTGTAATTAGTATGCTTCAATTTTGAAGTAATAACCATGTATGTAAAGTATGTATTGTTATTGTTGGTATCAGAGGAAATGTATAGTCAACCTTTGAAAACTAGGATGTTAAAGCCTTAGTAAGAACCCTAAGGATATGTCTATACATTGAACCCAATCTTAGTGTTTTAAAAATGGCCATGAACAACCTATGATAAGACATTAAGTGTGAAATTTTATTCTTGATTATGTGGTTTTACTATTATAATTAGTGTTTCCCACACTATTCTTCTTGGTTTTAGTCAATGGTTGGAACCCGAAGGAACCGTGTTAATGCGGAATGCGACGGGCAATGCAATGATTGTCCTCCTGAGCAACCAAAAGTTATGGGAGCTGGAATGAAAAATCTTGTAGCCATGCCCACACAAATTTCTCAAGCTATGAATCATGGAGGACTTCAAAACAAACAAAGGAATGAGAAACATTCTGTTGAATCCTTCATGAGGCAGCGTCCACCCTCATTTAGAAGGTCTACTGATCCATTAGTGGCTGAACAATGGATCCATACCACTGAAAGATATTTTCAGTTCTTCAATGTTCTGAACATGATAAATTCATCTTAGCAGTGTATCGTTTGGAAGGAGATTCCAATCAATGGTGGAATGTTATTAAGAATATGAGGCATATAGATGAAATTGTGTCCATGGAATGGGTCGAGTTCAAGAACTTATTTTTCAATAAGTACTTCCCTCGTATTCTTCGAACAAAGATGGATAAGGAGTTTCTTGAACTAAAGCAAAAGGCTGATGAATCTGTTGGAACATACGAAGAAAATATTACAGGACTTGCAAGGTATGCTTTTGGGATTATTATCCAACCTGAGATTAAGATCGATCGATTATTTAGTGGCTTAAAACCAATTCATCGAAGGGAGTTATCCAGAAGAGACTTTAATAGTTATGAGGAAATCGTTCGATGTGCTCTCAAGGTAGAGATGGAGATTGGAGTAACCCATCAGTCATATGGGTTTGATAAGAAGAGGAAAATGGAATTCAAAGAAAATTCTAAAGAGTACACTAAAAAGAAGATGAGTTTTCCCTAATGCTCATAGTTTGGAAAGAAACATTGAGGGAGTTGTCATAAAGGGACAAGTAAATGTTTCAAATGTGGAAAGGAAGGTCATCGGGCAGTTGAATGCCGTAATGATGGGAAGAAGATGTCTAGTGATGCAAACAATGAAAAGGCTACAGAGAGTGAACCTCCTACAATTCAATGTTACAAGTGAAAGGAAATAGGGCATTATGCTAATCAATGCCCTAATACAAGGGTTGTTGATGATGATCGACGTCAACAAACTCTTAAGGCTAAAGGCAAAGGAATGTCACATGAAATTACTATCAGCTATGTCCAGTATGATAACGAAGTGGTGAAAGAGAAACTTACCATCCACTCTAAAGTTGCAAATGTTTTATTTTATTTTGGATCCACTCACTCTTTTATTTATGAAGAATTTTCTAAGGGTATCACTATATTACCTCATCAATTAGATGTTGAGTTAGCTGTGACAACCCCAAATTGCACAAAAGTCGCATCAAAAGTTTACAATTATTCTCTGATTGATGTTTTTGGGCAAGTTCTTCCTGCAGATCTTGTGATCCTTCCTATAGTGGAATTTGATGTGATTCTTGGAATGGAATGGATTTCTCTATATGGAGCTCATATCAATTGCCAAAGAAGGGAATTCACATTTCATATTCCAGATCAATAAATGATCGTCTATCGATGTAAGGATGAACATATCCTTCCAGTCGAAATTTCGTCCATCTTATGGGTCTTGATTCAACTAAGTGAATGTTATTTATCTCAAATGGATGGTGAGAAACTCACGATTAAGAAAATTCCCAATATATGTGATTTTGACGATGTCTTTCCGGAGGAATTACCGGGTCTTCCACCAAATAGAGATGTAAAGTTTTCAATAGAACTCATAAAGGGTTCTTTGTCTATTTCAGAGACACCATATAGAAGGTCTCCAATAGAGTTGCAGGAATTAAAGAAGCAACTCCAAGAGAATCTTGATAATAGATTCATACGCCCTAGTGCATCACCTTAGGGAGAACCTGATCTGTTTGTTAAGAAGAATGATGGATCAATGAGACTCTACATTTATTATCAATAACTTAACAAGATCACGATCAAAAACAAATATTCTCTCCCGCACATTGATGAGTTATTTGACCAAATACGTGGAGCTCAATACGTTTCCATGATTGATCTTCGTTCAGGGTGTCTTCAATTAAGGGTCAAAAGTGAGGATATACAAAAGATGACTTTCCGTACAAGGTATAGACACTATGAATTTATAGTGATGCCATTTGGTCTTACTAATGCCCCTGATATCTTCATGGATCTGATGAATTGGGTCTTTAGAGACTATATTTATCAGTTTGTGGTAGTCTTTATAGGCGATATTCTTGTCTATTCAAAGAGCAAGGAAGAACATGAAGATCACATGAGAATTATATTGAAGTCCTTGAGAAAGGAGAAGATTTATGACAAATTTACCAAGTGTGAATTTTGGCTTCAAAAAGTTGCATTTTTTGGTCACATAATCTCAAAAGAGGGGATATCTGTGGATCCAGCAAAAACAGAGGTTATCGAAAGCTGGTCGAGACCAACAACAGTAACTGAGATCCAATGTTTTCTTGGTTTGGCTGGTTATTATCGATGTTTTTGGAAAAATAATTCATGATTATCTAATCCACTCAACAGGTTGACTCAAAAATGAGCTAAGGTCATATGGGTGGTGGAATGTGAAGAGAATTTCAAGAAGTTGAAAAGTAGGTTATCCAGTGCACCTGTGCTCACACTACCTTGTAGTGGAGAATGGTTTATGATCTATAGTGATGCATCCAATAAGGGGTTGGGGTGTGTTCTTATGCAAAATGATATGGTGATAGCTTATGCATCACGACAGTTAAAAATCAATGATAAAAATTACCCAACTCATGATTTGGAGTTAGCTACGGTAATCTTGACATTAAAGATTTATAGGCAATATCATTATGGAGAAAGGTGTGATATTTATACTGATCATAAAAGTTTAATGTATATTTTCACACAAAAGGAGATGAATATACGCCAAAGAAAATGATTGGATCTGATTAAGGATTACGACTTCTCAATTCATTAAATAGAAAATAATTTTTTTCTAACTGTAATTTATTTATAATTTTTATGGTTGGAATAATTTGATTAAATGTTTATACAATGACAACAAAATTCATGAGAAATATGTATTAAAATCACGTATAAAAATTACTAAAATTTAAGGTATATTATCAGAATTTTACTGTACGAAGTATTTTATAGATAAATATAAAATAGCATGGTAATTGTAAAAATTGATATCAGGGTGCTTAAATCAATTGATTTGAGTGAAAATGTGAATAAAATATGAATATATTTTATTGAATGAGAATATTTCAAATCATTCTAATAGTGTTTTCTAATTATACATTTTTTGTTGTTTATATATTAATTAATTTTTGTTAATTTAATACATTATGAAATTCCAACAATACCACTACCAGAACTTATAAAGATGATCCTCCTCAACTATTTTCCTCACAAATTTTAGAATCATTAAATCTGACATGACCTTGAAAATTTTAATCAATTAATATCAAGGAATGTCCTAAAGGTACTATTTTTTGGATGAATACAAACTATAGGGGGTTTAATGTATAAAGAAAAATTAGGTTTTATGAAGAAGATGTATAACATCTCATGAAAGGTTTCATTTTTAATTCTTCACATACCTCCAATATATATTCCCAAATATTGATATAATAATAAAATAATTTTATTAATTATAATGATACGAAATTATGTTAATTCCATATCATATATTCATCTCATAATCCTACTAAAGGAAAATGAATTGATCATCTATGTTTACTCCAAACATCCACCTCCTTAATCAATGCAATTCATTTCTCATCACATCCTTTCATAGATTGTACAAATTGAAACATCTCAACATTTTATAAGGAAACATTGTGTTTGAAAAAAACATGATACGCCACTGTTTTCTTAAATTAAAAAGATAATATTATTATTTAATATGACATTTATCAGACAGCCATTAGAATGGTGGGAATGAAATAGATTAACTGAATTATGAAAATTTGGATTAAACATGTTTATATAATGATACACTGATTACCAATTTAATAAAGAAATAAAATATCACCAAATTGATTATAAAGGATCTTTTTTTATGAAAAACAATTTAAATAAAAATAATTGTCTATATAAAATATTCACATCACTCTTTTTGGATTTTATTAATTAAATATAAATTCTCTATAATGTTTAAAATTCGTATTATATAATCTCTATAATTAATATAAGAACAAATTCAATTTTACGCAAAAAAGTATTAGTTTTCATGAAATTTTTTTTACCACCGATTGAAGTGGAATCCATTTAAAATGTAGTTTTTGACAAATCAATGAGTTATATTTGAGAATAAAAAATTTATTATTTAGAATAAGGGAATCAAAATTTATTTAGGATATTTTTTTATTAAATTCTTTTTTTAATGAATAGTGACAAATACTCAATTGAAAATCAAAAATATATATTAATATTATTTAATTATATTGTTTGAAAATATTTTTATTTTGTTTTAAATTATAATTAGATTATTTTTTTAGCATATAACTTAGTTTTTTCCAATTTGATTATTTCAAATTTAGATTAGATATAAACACATAACAATATTTTTCTAATATTTTCTTTTAAAACATTTTATTTTAATTTTGAAAACATGGATAAATTTAAAATTATTTAATGAAACACTGATAATTAAAATTTTGAAAAATTGAATAGAAATTTGGAATAATTTTGATCAAATTATGTAAACAATACCATTTTATTTCATTGGATTTTATGAATTGTATCTTCTGTAATTTTTATTTACAACAATTAAAGGTAAATTAGGTAAATTATGGTAATAAATAATATGAGAAGGATTATAAAATTACCATATCCCTTTCCAGAAAATTATTGGTTGAATAAAATGAGACTTTTAACACCTAAGGGTCGTAATTCGCACATTTAATAGAATTTTCTCTAGGAAATTCATATAATTATTATTAAAACAAAATAAAGTGACAACATGTCACCCTCTTATTTTTTTAAGAATAATAATAAAACTGATAAAACATTGATCATAAAAATTCTACAAATATGAAATAGTTTTATCTAAATCATTTTGAAATATTTATAATATTTAGAGATTAAATAATTTACATAAATCCTAACATAATAGTGGTACAAAAATAATTTTATTATTAATAATATCTAATAAATGATATTAAAACATGAAAATAAATATAATTAGAGTTATTTAGGGTACTACGTGAATTTTATTGGTGAATATGACATATTAAAAGTCAATTAATTTTTTTTATTGTTATATTTCTAATGAAATTTTATTTAAATTCAATTAAATAAATATTTTAAAAACAAACACTATTGATATTTTATAAATATAATATTTTATTAAAATATTTAATATAATAAATACCTTTTAAAATGAAAAAAAAAAGAAATGAAAATGTCTAAATAATAAAAAAGTGGTTGTCTAGGGTAAATTTATCACTTATAATTAATATTTATCGTCTTTTAATATTTAAAATGATTTTACCACTGTTAAATCTAAAATAGATTAATTAAAAGTATAATGAAAATATATTGTTTTAATTAAAATAAATACATAAAAAAAAATTATTTTAAGGGATTATTTAGAACCCTTCATAGCTTATGGTCAAAATAAATCATGTTTGAGCCATTTTTGTTTAAAAAATAATTTATATTAAATTAATATTTTATGAGTTTCTAAGTGTTCCCCTCCCCTCTCCTATAAAATGGTACTCACTATTTCCAATTACTCACAATTCAGGAACAACATGTTTCGTAAACTATCTATACAAAAAAGTTAATAAAATCTCACCGCACATTCATGAATCCTTATTTTAGGATGACTATTATCTTTGTAGGTGTTAATGTGTTCTAAATATGCGATCAACTGAAAATGATTCCTCATTTTGTTTAATTATTTATATTTAATTTATTCATCAACTTCCTTTAATTCTCCTTCATGAATGTTGAAATATAAACTAAAGTATCCAAAATATACTTAGATTTCATTCTGTAAATATTATCACCTAAATCCATCTCCAATTTCAGGAAGTAGTAAATGAAAATTTTTTCTTATGTATGGTGGGATACCATCTTACGAACCAATATAGTTCATTTTAATTTATTGTATCTAAATACTGGTTAAGTAATTGATGTTAATAAGTGATACTAAGGATGTATAAATCATTATGAGATAATAATATGTCAATTAAATTATTACTTTTCATGACCATAAATATGATAACATCCTTCGTGTGTACGTGTGTAGTATCACTTCCATAAAGCAATGTTATTATTTTTTATTCACTGCATTAGTTTTATGATATATATAAGTTTATCTAAATAAATAACATGTTATTAATTATAATATGATCAATAAGTAAAGATAAAATAATACTTACCTTTATTTCCATAATGGTAATTGATAATTGGAACACATTACTCATGCGTACATATTGCTTACCGTCCATGATTATAACATTGTTAATTTATCATATCCACATTTAATGAATGGAAGTAAAGGTATAATTGAAATAAATGTGTGAATGTTATTTCATTAATATTAATCTGGATATGATGTAAATTTGACCGCATGGACTATTGAAATCCTTCCACGTTCAATTTTGACTCGAGTACCGAATAACGGAAAAATGCCTGATGAAAACATAAATAAATTAATAATTACTTTTACATTCTAGTAGTCATCTATAAGTAATAATAAAAAATAAAATTTTATTAATCAAATAAATAAATAACCTAAACTTCTTATTCATGATAATAATGATTCTACATGATGATTCATAAGTAAGGTAAGAGGCTTCGTCTCAATCTCCTTTCATTGAGGCCAATTTTGATGTTATACACCACCTTCATTAATAAGGTTTCAAATAAATAGCTTTGATTTTTAATTCATTACATGGTTTTAAAAAGGTATATTTTTATGCGTTGATTTTTTTCATTAAAAATTGGCAACAAAATTTTTTTGAACATGTGAAGCGACAAAAAATTCTTCACTGCCATATCTGGTTTTTTGATATTTGGCTTCCTCTATAAGCTATAATGTTTTTTAAAAGGAAAATAATTTAATTATACCCATTTTTTGTGTTTTGGTATTGAAAATGAATTTGAACGATTAATGACTATTCAAATATACAAAAATATCATTTTTCATTCCAAATGAAATTTTATTAGTGAAATGTTGATAATTTCAATATTTTATGTGTATTTTCTATGTAATCGAACTTATATATTAGATGGATGGATTTGTAATAATCAATATATGGTTTATTACATGATAAAACAAATATTACTGATTCTAGGATAATCCAATGAGGGTTAGTTACATTATAACATCCAATTCATTGGGTACGGAGGTCGACTGTATGTATAATTATTTTCTAAGAGTCATAAGTGTGGATGCTGACCCTATATTTTTTACATAGAAGTATGATTATGTTAAAATTTACATTTATATTTTCTATGTTTCTTTATTTGGGTTAAATAGATATATTTTGATTAAAAAAAGGTTATACATTGAACATATATTTAGGGAAGAGTATTTACTATTTCATAGAGATTAAACGTACTATATTATGAGAAGGTATTCACGGTTTACATGATTTTACTAGGCTAACAGTATTCCTTCATTGTGAACCCCGTACTAGGATTTTTATTCTCATACCATGTTTTGAAATTATTTTTATGTGATTTAATGGATACTATATTCAACTATGGTGTTAAGAAAATGTATGGATTTAAAAACATCAAACGAACAAATGATTATTTTAAAAAAAATTATCAAAAAATGGACAGTGAGAAGAAGTGTTTACCATATAATATTTAAGTAATTATATATTTGTTATGTAATAATACTATATAGCTATAAACCTAAAAAATATTCAATATTAATTCATTATATAACTCATCAATATGTAATATTTAATGTAATGAACATATATTAGGTATTATTGGATGGTTTGGAAATCATCATAGATTAGGATGTTCACTAAATAGGTAGGGATATAATCATGTGTTTATAATTATATGGTTTTTTATAATTTTAATATCGTACCATCCCATTTTAGCAAATATGTTATGAACATTTATTGTCCCTAACAGTATTTTTGGAGACATTCATCATTGACGTAATAAAGGTATATTAAATTTTTGGATGTAAGATGAAATGTTGGATATAATATTTGAGGTTAAAATATATTTTGGTTGTTTTTTAGGTTATTATATCATTTTTAGATTTTTATAATAACGCTATAGTGTTAGAAAAATGATAACCAACTTGATGAGTGAGAACCCATCATGTCCGATAGGGCCAGAATGATCGAACCCGCTATTAATGGTTGGTAATGGGGAATCACATTCCACTATAAAATATGATTCCCCATGATAGTGTGAATTCATTTTTTATTTAGACATGTATATGGAATAAAAATAAGTTGAATTTTTTAATTTATCATTTATAAAATGCATATCCTTTATTTTGGAAAATGATTTGGGGATTGAGGTAAAATGTTATTTCGGGAGACATTCAATATTTTTTGAACCCTATATGTCTATGGAAAGTAATAATACTATGGTATTTTATTAGGTGAGTAATGGTTGAATTAAAATGTGGATAAATCTATGAATTCAATGATGGACTTATTCTTAGTTAGGAAAATTTTGAAATTGATCAACATATCATAGATAATATGTGATTTGATTAAATAATTTTTGGTATGAGACATTAATAGTGGTTGATGCTACATAGTATTAAATTTTAGAACATATCATGGAACTTTATCTGATACAATACTTTGTAATATTAGTTTTCACTCTTATTTTGATTTATTTTGAAGAATTTTATAGATAATTATTTATTAGATGGACTTTGTTGAACTTTTTGTATTATAGTTGAATTTTAAAGATTAAAATTAGTTTTAAAAATATCCTGCTTTTTTTGTTTTGTATAATTATTTTATATTCTCATAAAAATATTGTATTTTTAAAGATTTATGACATGATAAAAATATAGTGAATCTTGAATGGATTATGTCCTTCTATAGAAGTTGAATCATCTTAAATAATAATCATTTGAGGAAATGTATGAGTTTATGGTGAAATTTTTCTATGGGATGAAAATCTATCATTTATGTATGTATAATTCCTTATGTTATTATTTTATGTTGTAATATAATCACATAAATCATGAAAAGGATCATAAATCAAAATAATTTTCATTTTCTTCTCTAACTACGAAATTGAATACTATTTTACCCATCACACATTTATTTCTTTCTTATTGTTAACATAATCCTAAGTTTTTCTATTATTCTCTATCATAATAATATCGTTATTGTTCTCTTCCATATCCATGTTTTCCTACATGAAAGCTGAGTATTTGTTATCTCAGGTGACCTTCATACATTCCTTCTTTATTTTAAAGTGCAATGTTTGTTAATCCTTTCCCGAAATAAGATTTCAATAAAAGAATTTTGACAACTTATATCTTAGTTAACTAAACCAAATGATTGTTGTGACAATTAAATTTCAAATATGAGTCGGAGAATATAAAATCATGAGTTTATAACATGGAAATACTATGTTTGATAGAATACATGATACGCAATAATTTTCTTATTTGAACAACATAATTTTATTATTTAATTAGATAGTTGTCACGTTGAAATTATAATGGTGAGAATGATACTAATTAATATAATTATGAAAATATTTTTTACAGAAGTTTATATAATGAATCATTTGTTACCATATTAGTTAATCAATTAAATAAAAAACAAATTGAATATAAATGATGTGTTTTTTATTAAAACTATTTAAATGAATAAAATTGTAAAAATAAAATAATCCAATAACACTTGTTGGATTATTTTAATCATAGATAAATTAAATATAATGTTTAAAATTTATCTTATGTATTATCTCGATATAATATAAAGAATATATGAAATTTTATGTATAAAAAGTGTAATTTTCAAAAAAGTCATTTTCAGCCCCTTTTGATGGAGAACCAATTAAAAATATTGTTTTTGAACCATTAAAATGTTCATTTAAAAAAAGAACCATTTATTTGGAATAATGGAATCAAAATTTAGTTTGGATAATGTTTTTGTTTTTTTCTAATAAAATTCATATTTTAATGAATAGAGAAATATTATGAATTTTAATTCAAAACTATTTCTTCCTCTAATTTTTTAATATTGATATATTATATTTTTAATTTTTATTGAAGTATAAATGAAATAATTTTGTATCATTTAATAAATTTTTGGTTATTTTATTATATTCCACATTGAAATTAGATATATATGCATGTCAATATTTTGAAGGATTTTACATTTAAAAATAAATTTTCTCATTTTAAAAATAATGATTAATTTTATATTAATTAATGAAAAATATGTGTTTTAAATTTATAAAAGTCAATTCCATTTTATCAATCATTGGTTCAAAATTATGAAATTAGTTTTATTTTATATTTTTTGGATTTTATGAAATGTATCTTAGGTAATTTGTAATTACCAAGGTAGAAGGTAAATCTGTTAAGCGAGGACAATAAATAATATGATAAAGATAATAAAGATACCATAAAATAGTATAGATTCCTATAGGATTAATAAAAGTATATCTATAATACCTAAGTATCATAATTTTCTCATTTAATGTTCAGTTTTCCCTGAACGTGTTATAAATACTTTTAAGACAATAGAATGTGACAACATGTCACCCTCTTATTTATTATAAGTATACTATATTAATTTTAGGGATATCATTACAAATCATCAATGATAAATAGTATACCTAAATATATGGAAATTATCTACATATTGGGAATTTATTTATAATATTTATCGATCAAATAGATTCCATAAATACTGATTTGGTAGTGATACTGTAATTATCTTATTAAAAGAAATATCAACAAATTGACATGAAACATATTAAAATTAATGTCTCTATAATAAATTAGCAAACTCATTCAATTTTAATGGTAACTAGGACATATTATATGTCTATTATATTTTTATTGGATGTTATGTCTCTATGGATTTAATTTAAAATCAATTAAACGAATAATGTAAAAATTCACACTGTTAATAGTTTATAAAAATAATATATTATGAATTTATTTAAAAAACATTAAAATATTTTAAAATTAAAATATGGATATTATAATGTAAAAAGATTTATTAATTGACCATTTATGGGAATTTGACCACATATAAGTAAAATATATAGAAATTTAATGTTTAAAATGTTGTTACCGCAATTAAAATTAAAATATATTAGTTAAAGGTAATCCAAAAAGATAAGGTTCATAATAAAATAAAAAACATATATAAAAATTATTGGAAGAGATTATTTATTACCATAATTATTTTATCATCTATAAAATTCTTGTTGGATTCATTTGTATTAAAAATTAATTTACATTAATTTATTTTTTATGAGTTTCCAAGGGATATCATCCCCTATACTATAAAAAGGTACCCATTCATCTCTATTAATCATATATAAAGAACCATTGGATATGTCAGATATCATTCCAAATCCATTTATACAATCTCCATCAACAATCATGTGGCCTTAATTTGGGCATAAACCCTCATTATAGTTTTAAAAGTGATCAAAAATGGTAATTAGAAGAAAATGAGGTATTGTTTTCTTTAAGTATTTATATTTTATAACTTATTCCATATCCCTCAAATATCTTAAAACCATGATAAAATGTTAACTTTATTATACCCAATATATAGAGATGTTATTATTTTAATATCATCACCTAAATCTGTATCGGATTTCATCAAATGTGAATTCAACATTTCGTTCAAGTGTATGGAAGACTACCACCTCGCAAACCGATATAGTTCATTTTTCCTTACTGTCTTTAAAAACCAGTTATAATGATGGAATTATGGTTAAAATTTTATATTCATGAAAGAATAATAATAATAATATAATATTATGAGAATTACATTCATTATTTCTATGAACATAAAAATGATAACACCATTCGTGCATCTGTTTGAACTACCACCTCTATAGAGCGATGTGATTTGTTTTTCTTCACTACATCACTCTAATGATATATATAATATATTTTAATTAATAAATTTTCTTAATAATGTTATGATAATTTTACAAATATTAAATAATACATACCTTATTCTAATAATGATCAATGAAAAATGGAAAACATTCCCCTACATAGGTATGGCTTACCCTCTCCATGATTATAACATTATTCATTTTTCCTATCCATATTTAAAGAATTGATATAAATATATAATTTACATACAATTTTATTATTTTTATTATGGACTTATGAACTGATGGACTATTAACATCCTATAATGTACAGTTCTGACATGAGTACTAAATATCGACAAAATGACCGATGTGAACATAAATAATTATATAATTGTTATGGAATTATAATATTTATATAAAAGGAATAATAAAAATCATAATGGTTCTTAATAATGTATGTAATAAACATCTATTTATTATTCATGATGATATATATTATACATGATGATTTAGACTTAATGTATGGGACTTCATTATAATCTATTTCGTTTAGGAATATTTTGATGTTATAAACCACCTTGTTTTATAAGGTGTATAATCAACCCCATTTAAATTTTAATTCATTACAATGTTTTGAAAAATTATTTTAATATGAATAATATAAATATCATTAAAAAATGACAAATAGGTTATTTTTTTAACATATAGGGTGACACTGAATTCTCTGGCACCGTGACCATAATTTGGTATTTTTCTTCCACTATAAGAATTAATGTTTATTAAAAAAATTCCCTTAATCAATTTTGGGTTTTTTTAAAGAAAATTATTTTGAATATGAATTAACTATTTAGTAATAATTAATTTATTTATTGTTTTTGAAAATACAATTTAATGACTAAAATGTTAATAATTGAAATTTTTTATGTGTAATGATTATATAATGGTACATGGACATTTGATGGGTGGATACGTGACAACCAAAAATATGAGTGGTTGTAAGATAAACCAAATATTATTCATTATATGATAATCCATGGATGGGTGGTTACATTATATCCATTAATCTATTTGTTATGGAATTTTTCTGTATGAAAATTCCTTTTATAAGAGGGATATGTGTTGAAGTCAACTGTACGGTAATTCTATTTATGAATGATCGTGTATGAAGTCACATTTATATGTATTATGTTACTTTATAGGGGGTTTATTGTGATATTTTTATTACAAAATGTGTTTTAAATGATCATATATTCAGTGAAGATTATTTACTATTTCATAAAGGTGAATAGTATTACACTATGATAATGTATTCATCGAAATCATGTGTTCGCAAGGCTAACAGTTTTCATTATTTGTGTATCCAATACTAATATTTTTATTCCCATCGCATTTTGGGAAAATAATTCACATTAATTAAAATAGAATACTGTCAAGTATGGGATCAATGAAAAGTTAGGATGTTTTAACATGAAACCAAATAATGATTCTTTTTAAAGGTTTTTGTTTAATGGTAAAAATTGATAGTGAGTAAAAATGTATAACTTGTAATATTTGAGTTTCTATTTTTGATTTATTTCATAATTCTCTATATCTCTAAACCTGAAAAGGTCCTCACTGTAAATTATTTATATAACTCAAGATTATGTAATGTTTAAGGCATGGGCCTTATAAAAATTATGTATTTATTAAATATATATTAATTATATGACAATATTAAATCTCTATAAATGATATCATTGATATATTTTCTATACCTTCCATCCATTAATAATTGATAATATCATTTGTTCATATGTGTGGGTCACAATATCCATGATGTGATGTGATTCATTTTCCACCACAACACCACATAGATTGTATATATAAGTGGATTTATTGAAAAAATTTATATTCATTGTTATATATGGATAATATAAATCCTTCATGTGTTACATCATTACTATTTATAAATTAAAAAGTAAATCATTTGTAAATTGGACCATTGAAATCCATGATTGTATCATAGATCATTTTTTAATTATTATCATTAACAATTTTTTTAAAAAAAATATAAATGATTAATTAAAATGATACTTATTTTATTTTTGTTCTCATGACATTTTGAATAATTTTTCCCTATGACCATGGTAAATAAACTAAATCTACATTGATGTTTGGATCTAAATATCCTCAAAATACTAGATGTGGATTTATCAGTTTCAGTAATTAATCATTTCATTCAATTAATTTAAACAAATTTTTTACTAATTAATTAATAAATATTGTAATGTGTTTTAAACTAGTAAAAAATTGATATAATGATATTAAATAATAAATAATCAGCATGCATAGATATTATGAAATTGATTTGGTGTAATTCATCACTATTTAACAATATAGCTATAGATTTTATTATCCACAACATAACAATTTCTATGGGTTTTATTTTAATCATTTTTTTGTATCCTATTTCCTTCATATATTAGGGTATCTTATTTTCCAATTCATAAAATTTCCTCCTAGAATATTTTACCAAAAAATAACTTTTTCGTATTAGATTACATTACTAATTTTAATTTTCCTTATATTATATATCCTCATCATTGAATACACTATGAATAGATTAGGTATAAATAATTTATTCTTTATTTTAGTTGTATACATTGATATTTTAGGATCTAATATTTTTATATGTAATATATCAATTTATTAATTCAAAATCAAATGTTATTAAATTTTTTATGAGATTTTAATTTCAAAATGACCTTTTTGAGACTTCTGTTTATGTTATGAAGGTATCTTCTATAATGAATATTTTATAATGACCATTTCACATTATATATGTTAGAACTACTAATACGTATGATACTTTTCTATTTAATTTGAATTCATATCATTCATAGGATTAAGATTCAAAATATTATAAAATTCTAAGTATTTTTATGACACAATATCTTTTTATTTCATGATTTTTTGTATTTAAAATTCCATTGGGATGGATCATAATATATTCTAATTTAAACTAAATCACTACTCTCCAACTCTATTTTTGAACATGGTTTATATATTTTTTTTTATTTTATACGTTATTTGGTATAAAGTAATCATGATGTTATCTAAAACTGATAAAAATTAGTGTTTTATTTTTGATTGAGATAAATAATATTCCATTTCAATGTTTTTTCAAATATTTACAGTAATAAATTTTTTTATTCATAAATAGTTTCTTAAATTAAATACGCATGATCGTATATATTTAATTAAAAGATTTTGAAATAAAATTTCTAATTTTTTTATATGTTACATTTGACTATATTAATAAAGGGTTTGAAATAATTTTTTTACCATATACTACATCAATTTATTTTACTAGTATCAGGACCATAATATTATTCGATGTATCCATTTTAATATTCCAAATTTTTATTGAACTATATTTATTTTGAATCTTTTTCTGTAATTTTATTTATTAAATTAAATTTTCAATATTGAACAATATTTTACTCAAGAATATTTATAATGATATTTTAATGGTATATCAATACATGAACAAAACCCCTTGATGTTTCTTATTATCCAATAGGGATATAATATAATGAGACCAAAATTATACTTTCTCTGGATGGATTATTATTATTTTAATGATATTTTTTGGAAACCTATTTATTCATCATGGGTTAATCATTTTATGAAAGGAATAATGGTTTTTTATATATCTTTTAGGATGAAATGAAATATATATATATATATATATATATATATTAAGTTATAATTATTTTATTTTGATTATTATAATTTGTGGTAGAATTATAAAAAATTTATTGATGATTCTATTGTCAATCAAGGATGGGTGGGTCTATTACAGCACCCCAATTCACTGGATAATGAGACATAAGAAACCAGTCTAAGCTTTATCTTCAGAGTTTGTTATATTTAACATGTCGGTTGTTATATTTTTAATAGTTTTTTAAGAGTTACATGATTATGATTTTCATAGATACCAGAATGTATTATTTATTACTTTATATTCATATTAATAGTTTTTCAATAAATATTTATATCACTTAGATCATGATAATATATTCTCTTAAATCATTTTGTTGAAAGTAAATTATGTAATGTCACTTGAATTTTGATAATGTATGCCATGGGTTCTAATTATGTTATAATATAGTATAAAACATATATTTCATCATCATAACCATTTTTCATATTATAATCACTCATGAAATTCAAATATAATTCTTTTATTTATCCTTATTAAGTGCTTGACATGACCCTTCTTATTTTCTACTCTTCCCTAAGTAAGGATTAATGATGTTAAATGTATAGTTTCACTAAATAATTAATTTTTAATTAATTTTATGTGATATTTTTGAAGAAATAAAATGAAATAATAAAAAATGGATTTATTTACGGAAATTGATCTAATAAATACATTGGCATTTTTATGTAATTTTTTTGTAATTATCCTAAAATAAAAACAAAAAAAGTTCAGTGTACATTAATTGATTAAATATTTCATTTTGATGGGGTATGTTTTGGATGGTTAAAATAGGGACACATTTATTTCTTACATATCAATAATTTAAATATAATGTATATATCTTCTGATTTGAGAGTGTGGTTATGGTAAAGTTGATGTTTGTATGGTACTAGGGATTAGACAACACATTAGATTAAAGAATTTTCACATTAGGTTAAATTATGTGTTATGAATACAATCATTGGATTATAGTTATATCTTTGATAAAATATTTAAAATCCTAGAACCAACTTTTTAGAATGTTTAATATTGGTGATTTAAGGTGATTAATGATATTTTGGGAGGTATTTTAAGGGGTTAAGGTACAATAAACCCTTTAGTTTAAAGTGTGAAAATTGTTTTTTAGAATGACTTAATTTATTTTATTTCAATATATGTTTAATTTTATTATGGTACATTGGGATTTATATGATTTTTTGTTGTGTTTTTTATAGTGTTTTGCATCTCTAGAAAAAAAAATCATATATAGAACCATGAGATTGATGATTAATTTTTTTATTATATTATTAATGTCATTTGGGATGATATTCCCAAATTTATGGGACTATGAAATATTATATATAATTGAAATATTGTATTGAAAAAATTTTATTTTATTTTTTGAATAATGGTCGAATTATATTTTTCATTAATATCATATTTTTATAACATTTTATATTTATTTCAGTTACTTATTAAAATGATTATTTTATAATGTATATTTTAAAATTAATTCATAAACATTTTTTGGTATTATAATTTATGAGTTATTGTTATTATTTCTAGAAAATTATCTATGTTATCTTAAAGAAAATTATGATCAACAAATATTAAACATTTTTTAAAATTAAAATTTTAATTTATTGAAAATTGTTAATGATATTTTTTATAATAATTTTCGATGATTCTTTTGTATTATAATTTAATTTAGGGAATTATTATATTATTTCTTCATATGAATGTTTTTATATTATTGGAATTATCTTACCTATTTTTAAACAATACATAATTGATTGTTGTTTAATGATAGTAGTAAAAAAATTTATCCTTATATGTATTATGTGATACATTAGTTGTTTATGTTTTTTAGGAGTTATATTTTTTCTTAAATACCCATCGTATGATGAAACAATTGAGATTATTATGGAATATGAGTAGAGATTAAATTTATCCATGTCAAGAATGTATATTTCGTTATATTCATAATATATATGGAATATAATTTTCTCAAAACCTTGAAAAGGATATTGAAACAAATGATATCCTATTACATTATTTTGTGATGACTCAACTATATTTTTCACACATTATTGATTTATGTTTTTTTCGAAATTATCATTCTCATGAGCATTCAAAATCGTGCCATCAATGTCCTAGTCACCCTCTATCATTATATGGGCATTATTTATTCATAAAATTTCATTTTCATATACTCTTCATGTTAACATATTTGGGATCCTTGTTATGTGGTATTCTATGTGACCAATGTATTTCCAATTCCTTCATTTTTATGATGATGTTTTATTATCCCCTTTTATGATGTGTTTCACCAAAGGTGTTATCAAATGTCTAACCAATGATAAATGAGCATAAGATAATATTTTTAGGATGAAATTTATTAATAGGGGTTGTTGGATATTATTATATCCTAATATTTATAATATAAATTCTATGGCTTATTGAATATAATATATGAAACATTATGCTTAAATAAACTATTAAATATTATTATTTAAACGTGATTATTATTACATAATAGATGAACTAGATGATATCCCTATGATTAAAATGATTATAATATATATATATATATAATTTCTATACTAAATATTCGTTTATTATTATATAATAGGAAATAAGTACTTGGTTTTTAGTAAATTATTTTATTTACCAAAAACTATTTCTTATTAAAAATTGGGTTTGATTACATTTTTTTTATAGAATATTATTTTTTATTAAGTAAAATATATAGAATTTAAAGACAAAAAGATATCATTTTTTGAATAATAATATCAAAATTACGATATGATGGAAATTTATTATTTTTCTGAATGTGTTGATTTTTCTATTAATAGTGGAATTAATATATTTCTTTTAAACTCACAATTTTATTAATTATATTATTATTTTAAAGACACGTTTTTCAAAGAATTTCATTTAAAATTAATAATAATATGGTTTATTTAGTTATAATATAATTAAACACATTTGATTCATCTGAATACATCATTTTTTTATAAGTATTCCTTTCTCTATAAAAAGTTATTTTTTTTAAAAAAAAAATTACAATGTGTTTTTAGATTTGATTAAAAAATAAAATTCTACAACATTTATAAATTACATCAAAAAATTGGATTACATATGGTTAATTATGAGGATCAATTTTGATAAATGGGTTCCTTATATATTTTTCAATATTGACTGCAACAATAAAAATTATTTTTCACCTTATTATGGGAAAATAAAATATAAATGTTAAAAATAAATATAATGAACAAAAATTAACCTACATCATGACATCAATATATTTTAATATATGGGTTATAGCATCCTAATCTGGTATTCTAATTTATGAATGTTGGTTCTATTATTTTTTTCAATTTACACATATATTAACTTAAAGTAAAACTTAATGAGACAATGTAACTCTCCTTATTTTAATATCTATTAAAATGATCCCAAGGATAAAAATATATTTTCCTTGTTAAAAAGTGTTATTTAGATGATGAATGATTTTTTATCATGTAAATCTATTTTTTATTGTTATTTCTGAAATAATTACTTTAAATTACAATAAAACACCAACACTGTGGTTCTCATGAGATAGAAAAAGTATTTAAATAATTTTAAATACACTAACAATATATGTTTTTGTGAGAAAAAGTATCCCATTAGTTTTATTTAGATATATTACATAATACATATGTTTCAAAGGATTATATTTAAATTACAATTATATAATGTTATTTTTATTGTCAAATGAAATGAATGTCATTAATTTTGTATTATAATAAATAATTGGTTATTAAATGTTTTAAAATTCATCAAAATATTATCATATGAAATGTGAATAGGATATGGATTTTCATATCACACATTTTCTTTTTTGGTGACACTATTCCTTTTATGGTAAATTTAATGATCCATATTTTCAAAATAATATTAACATCAATGTAATTCTCAAAAGGGTTAATATGTGTTAAATCCACAATTTCATGGTTGAAAACATCATTTAACATATTCAAATTTATTGTATGAGAATATATATACCTGTAAACATCATAACGAATATTTTCTGGAGTATTTTTTAAATTAATTCAAATTTATATTATTTTAGGAATATCATAGATTCCATGATCTTCTATCCATATCCCGATAAAAAGGGAACCACTTATCCTTTATTCAACATTCATTTTTTAAATAGTAACATAAAAACTAAATATCATAATAATGTACTATTATGCATTTCCATGTCCATTTGGTCTTATTTTAGGATCAATGCATACCATTGATGGCTAACGATGTATATGAATAGATGTTGTCAGATGAAGATTTATAAATTTTCACCAAATGTTTATGTATTATTTCTTCCTCCACCACCATCAAATCATCTGAAATAATGATGAAATAATATTATAATTATATTAAATATATTAATATTTTATTATGATAATATTATATCATATTTCTGTTTCCTCTTCTATAAAATGGGAAGTAAAACCATCATTTTTGTGTTTCGTAAGAACTTGAATCTTCGTTACCGGTACACCTTTCCTTTTTATGTAGTTTTTAAGAAAAATGGAGTTTCTTGAAATTTTTGAAGTACATGCCGTGTACTTTCTGAATATACGTCATGTACTACTCTCTGAATCGAAGTCGTGTTATGGTCGTGCCCGGGCCACACACACGGTGTGTAGGGGTGATGCGGAGGCCTATTTTGGTGGAGTATGGAAAGACCAAGTACACATAGTTTACTCTAAAAGTACAAGCCCTGTACTTTCTTTTTTTCATTAAATAGACGGGGGTCGCACTTGACACACAAAATGTAACGACCAGAAATTTTTTAAATAAATTTTGTTTCCCAATTTTATGTGTTATTGTTATACTAAACAAAAACGTTTTATTTTATAAACATGATTATAATTAAAATGAGATCAGTGGGTTTTGACTATTATATAACCATCGGTCAATATGACCGCTGTGAACAAAATGTTTTGATATAAGTAATCTTGGTTAATTATTATAGAAAGAAGATTCGATGGCCTCACCTAGTAGTCTTGGATTGATCGAAGCCCATCTAACAGAGCTTGGGAAGGAGGTAGCACCACTGGGCTTTTCTCTGGATCAAATCCAAGCCGAACTTCATCATGTGAAGCTGGAACAGAATCGCCTTCGTGAGAAGTTCAAACTGATAGAAATTACTACTCGGGCAATGTTGACTGAGCCGCCCCAAGCTTCTATCAACCTAGCACACCTTACTCTTAGGTCCTATGCTGGTATTATAAGGGGTTATGTAACGAGACCGTAACTACCTTGTGTAATCCTTGTTTTAAATAAAAATTGGGATTTCTTCTTATGATGAAGTTTATGAATTTTGAAAAGACTGGATAAATATAGTAAGCATATTTTTGATGAATTTTAGAAAAAGGATATTTTAAATATGTTTATGTAAACCCTAAATAATTAAAAATGTGTAATGATTTTCAAGAAATGGTCTTCTGCAATTATGTTCAGTACTAAATTTGGAGTCTAATAAGATCAACTTGATTTTTGATGAATAGTAAATTATGAATAGTGATTTTATGATTAGGATTAGTAATATGACCAAATGGATTAGTAATCTCACATAAAGAAAGTTTTAAAATAATCTAGGCACCTTGATTAAGTAATGTGATTCAATAAAATAGTTAAATAACGGTTTCATTAATTATTATTCAAGTATTAGTTTTTTCGGGTGAATAGTGTTTTTTTAATTAAAAATGTAATTAAAAATATTTAGAAAATTATTTTTTTAAAAATGACTTTATTTTTGAACTCAGAGCATCGATATTATGTTATGGTAATTTTTGGGGTTTTTTCTGAAAAAATGAATTTTCGATGAATAGTGTTTTTATTTAAAAATTAAATTAAAAATATTTAGAAAATTATTTTTATAAAATGGATTTCATTTTTGAAATCAGAGCATTGATATTTGGTTAATGTGAAATTTTGGGATTTTTCTGAGAAAGTTGAATTTTCAGTGAATAGTAAAAATACAGTTTTAGGGTTTCGGTATGTTTAATGACATCATAACGGTGTCATGATGATGTCATGAGATATTTTGAGGGTTGGCCGGCCAAGGGTGATGAATTATTGTTTTGGGGGCCCCATGCGGCCTAACTCCATGATAAATGACAAGGGAGAGCACATGGGTTTGAGAAAAGCACATGTGAGGTGTCCCTTGGCCATTAATGCCTTGTCCCCTCACTTTCCCTATAAATACCAAGTCCTCCTCTCATCCATTCGACTCCCCACTCATTCCAAAGGAATTTCTGGTCTCATTACCTCCCAAGGAGTCCTCCCAAGGTGCCCCCAAGCCCTCATGGTCCCAACCTTTGAGGTTTAAGAGTTACATTTTAAGGTAAGGGATCTGACCCCTCTCTTTCTTTTCAAGTAATCTCTTTTATGTCATTTCTTTTATACTCCATGTTCTTATGTTGGAGGATGTTCTTTTATATTCATCCTACTGCCTATTTAATTTTCATATGATGAGAAACCCCCCCTTTCTCTCATCAATTCGTTTTAAGAATGTTAAGTGGCGCCGTTAGGCTGCCGAATTTTTAAGTGGTTCTTCACCCTTCTCGTTTTGAAGTTCTACTTCCATATAAATTATTTCAAGTTCCTTTTTGTTATATTGGGGTATGATATCTATATATATCATAATGGACTCTTATGTTCATATGATGAGAGACCCCATTTGATCTCTTCAATTCAGTATTTTGATGTTTTAAGTGGCGCCGTTAGGCTGCCGAATTTTTAAGTGGTTCTTCACCCTTCTCGTTTTGAAGTTCTACTTTCATGTCAATTATTTCAAGATCCTTTTTGTTATATTGGGGTATTATCTCTATATATATCATACTGGACTCTTATGTTCATATGATGAGAGACCCCATTTGATCTCTTCAATTCAGTATTTTGATGTTTTAAGTGGCGCCGTTAGGCTGCTGAATTTTTAAGTGGTTCTTCACCCTTCTCGTTTTGAAGTTCTACTTTCATGTCAATTATTTCAAGTTCCTTTTTTTATATTGGGGTATGATCTCTATATATATCATACTGGACTCTTATGTACATATGATGAGAGACCCCATTTGATCTCTTCAATTCAGTATTTTGATGTTTTAAGTGGCGCCATTAGGCTGCCGAATTTTTAAGTGGTTCTTCACCCTTCTCGTTTTGAAGTTCTACTTTCATGTCCATTATTTCAAGTTCCTTTTTGTTATATTGGGGTATGATCTATATATATATCATACTAGACTCTTATGTTCATATGATGAGAGACCCCATTTGATCTCTTCAATTCAGTATTTTGATGTTTTAAGTGGCGCCGTTAGGCAGCCGAATTTTTAAGTGGTTCTTCACCCTTCTCGTTTTGAAGTTCTACTTTCATGTCAATTCTTTCAAGTTCCTTTTTGTTATGTTGGGGAATTATCTCTATATCTATCATACTGATCTCTTATGATCATATGATGAGGGACCCTATTTGATCTTGTCAAATCATTTTCTTTTGAAGTTAAGTGACGCCGTAAGGCTGCCAAATTTTCATAAGAAAAATCTAATTTTTTTTCCTTCCATGTTTTTCATTTCAAATGGTATGTCCCTAAAAGTTCATTACCATGTACATATGTCCTTCTTATTCTTTCACCCTACTGTTTTATGGATCATTTATGAGAGGGTGACCCATGTCCCCTCTCATTTCAATGTTTTCTAAAACCCCGAAACTTAGCCATTATGCTGCAGAATTTTCCCCTCAAATGCCTCTCTCTTTTCTCAAAAATTATTTTATGTTATAAAGTGAATACTCAAAGCTCTTATTTCTAAAAGGGTATTCACATATATATCAAAATGTTCCATTTTAAATTATGGGATTTACATACATGAGACCCACATTCCCTTTCCGTGGGTTTAAAGTGACGTAAAGATCATGTCTTTAAAGCAGTTTTTAAAACGTTATGATTATGAAATGAAACCCATTTATTTTATGCTATGTGGGTTATTTATGAAATGTTTGATGATGATATATGTGTCTCACATGATAATAAAGGCAAATTTAAGGGTTCGCTCTGATAGCGCTCCAATGCATTGGGTAATGATTTAACCACTAGAGATTACAATTTTCACGATACCTTGGTGAATAACCTTGGTAATTTTAAAATGACACCTTGGGGATGGACCTTGGTGATATGTTCATGATTGTCTATGTTAAATGATGTAGCCACATCTTCAAGTTATGAAAAAGTTTTATTTTTATTATGATATGCCTCATGAATTCATTTTCATTCCTTAAAGTTCTTTTCATGACTTTATTGATGCATCTCAAGTTCATATGTAAAATGTTTCACTTGTTTCCCTTGCTGGGGCTTCTGCTCACCCTTCCTTTTGATGTATGTCCCCAGGTTATGGGATGCAGTAATGAGCCTAGGGTGAACATGAGGAGAAGCCTTTCAAGTGTTTAAGAAGAATGTTTTTTTTTCATGTTTTATGTTCCTTGTTTCCAAGACACTAAACCTTAAAGATCCTCAGTTCCGTGTAATGGAATGAAAAGTTATGTTATAAAAAGACGGGATGCTATAGTTGGTATCAAATGATGGTTTAGATATTTGTGGAAATTAGGAAATGAAAACTCTAGGAGGAACCCTATAGAAAAGTTTAATATTGGAAATCTTCCTGGTATTTTGGTGAGTATTGAGTAAGGGGTTGCCAAGCAAATACATCCCTGCCTGGATACGAGCAGGTAGAGGTGGCTCTGGCACAGATGTACATAGTGGTAAAACCCAAAAACACCGCTTTGAGCTAGACTCAAACGGGAATTGGTACACGACAACGGGCCTTGCTGCACTCTTGGTTACGACACTCCCGGGGGATATGCTTTGGTTAATTCATAAGCTTGGTATGAACCATTGTTAAAGGAACAAAGATAAAATAATATAATGGTTCACATAAGAATATATGATCATTCATAACCTAGATGGGAACCTAGGATATCACAAGTTAGGGTATACCTTTGATATAAAAGTTATCCTTATATGCTTTCAGTTCCTTTTCATGATTATTAGCTAAGTACTTAAGCCCCTAATTATGCTTTCTCTTCTTAGTTAATGGTGGGAAATGGAAGAACATGTTCCGACAACCAATGTGATAGGAAATGCGATGATTTTCATATTAATATGACAGGGATGATTAGGGGATTAAAATATGATTATTATTTTGGAAGACGTTCATTATTTTGGGAACCATATTTGATCGAGGTAAATAGATTACAATGGTATTTTCATTGAGGAGTAAGGTTGACATATATTTTGAAGAATCGATGAATTTAAGGTCAACTTATAGTAATTTATGTTACTTATGGGAATGACTAACCTATCTTGGGTAAAATATGTTTAGGTTAGCTACTTTTTTTATAAGATGTTAGGAGTGGTTGATGTTGTCTGGAGATGAACAATGAAGTTGTTTTGGAAGACTATGTTATCAAATCCTTATTGTATTTGGGTTTCAATCTTAGTTTGGTTTTTTTTTTTGAGGAATTTTAAGGACCGTTATTTAGGTAATGGTCTATGATGAAATTTGGGTAGTACCATGGAACTTTGTTGATTTAAAAGTAGTTTCCATTCCTATGGGATTCATTCTTTTTGAAGAGCTGTTTTACCATAACCTTAAAGTTTTTGGGATAATGTTTAAAGATAGAAGAAATAGATAGTTAATCTTTTGTGGATTACGTGATTCTATAGAAGATGATTCTTGTTCTTTTATGAGACCAAGTGTTTTTGAATTCTCATCGTTTGGAGAAAAGATTAGTGTTGGTAGGGACTTGTTAAAGGATGAAACTCTACTTGAAGGTAGGTATATTTTCTTATGTTTTTGTTCTATGTAGTAAATGAAATCCTCAAAATTAAGAAATGAAACGTAAAAAAAATGTTGTTGGTTTACGTTTCCTACTAGGTAATCAAAGACCGTTTACACACATCATAAGTTTGGGATTTTCTCATGGTTAACTTTCTCCTAATCATGTTCTCTATCACTCTCCCTCAGAACTTGACCCTTTGTTTTCTCCTCCAGGTCCATGTTTTCCTACATGGAACCCTAGTGTGGGTTAACTCGGGTGACCTTTGTACTTCCCTTTCTTTATTTTAAAGTAATAGTTTTACTGACTCCTTTTCCGATGTGGGACTTTCAATGAAATTTCAAAACCCAATTTTAAAATTGCGAGGACGCAATTTCTTAAGGGGGGAAGATTGTAACGTCCCGAAATTTTTTAAATAAATTTTGTTTCCCAATTTTATGTGTTATTGTTATACTCAACAAAAACGTTTTATTTGATAAACATGATTATAATTAAAATGAGATCAGTGGGTTTTGACTATTATATAACCATCGGTCAATATGACCGCTGTGAACAAAATGTTTTGATATAAGTAATCTTGGTTAATTATTATAGAAAGAAGATTCGATGGCCTCACCTAGTAGTCTTGGACCGATCGAAGCCCATATAACAGAGCTTGGGAAGGAGGTAGCACCACTGGGCTTTTCTCTGGATCAAATCCAAGCCGAACTTCATCATGTGAAGCTGGAACGGAATCGCCTTCGTGAGAAGTTCAAACTGATAGAAATTACTACTCGGGCAATGTTGACTGAGCCGCCCCAAGCTTCTATCACCCTAGCACACCTTACTCTTAGGTCCTATGCTGTTATTATAAGGGGTTATGTAACGAGACCGTAACTACCTTGTGTAATCCTTGTTTTAAATAAAAATTGGGATTTCTTCTTATGATGAAGTTTATGAATTTTGAAATGACCGGATAAATATAGTATGCATATTTTTGATGAATTTTAGAAAAAGGATATTTTAAATATGTTTATGTAAACCCTAAATAATTAAAAATGGGTAATGATTTTCGAAAAATGGTCTTCTGCAATTATGTTCAGTACTAAATTTAGAGTCTAATAAGATCAACTTGATTTTTGATGAATAGTAAATTATGAATAGTGATTTTATGATTAGGATTAGTAATATGACCAAATGGGTTAGTAATCTCACTTAAATAAAGTTTTAAAATAATCTAGGCACCTTGATTAAGTAATGTGATTCAATAAAATAGTTAAATAACGGTTTCATTAATTATTATTCAAGTATTAGATTTTTCGGGTGAATAGTGTTTTTTTAATTAAAAATGTAATTAAAAATATTTAGAAAATTATTTTTATAAAAATGACTTTATTTTTGAACTCAGAGCATCGATATTATGTTATGGTAATTTTTGCGGTTTTTTCTGAAAAAATGAATTTTCGATGAATAGTGTTTTTATTTAAAAATTAAATTAATAATATTTAGAAAATTATTTTTATAAAATGGATTTCATTTTTGAAATCAGAGCATTGATATTTGGTTAATGTGAAATTTTGGGATTTTTCTGAGAAAGTTGAATTTTCAGTGAATAGTAAAAATACAGTTTTAGGGTTTCAGTATGTTTAATGACATCATAACGGTGTCATGATGATGTCATGAGATATTTTGAGGGTTGGCCGGCCAAGGGTGATGAATTATTGTTTTGGGGGCCCCATGTGGCCTAACTCCATGATAAATGACAAGGGAGAGCACATGGGTTTGAGAAAAGCACATGTGGGGTGTCCCTTGGCCATTAATGCCTTGTCCCCTCACTTTCCCTATAAATACCAAGCCCTCCTCTCATCCATTCGACTCCCCACTCATTCCCAACGAATTTATGGTCTCATTACCTCCCAAGGAGTCCTCCCAAGGTGCCCCCAAGCCCTCAAGGTCCCAACCTTTTAGGTTTAAGATTTACATTTTAAGGTAAGGGATCCAACCCCTCTCTTTTTTTTCAAGTAATCTCTTTTATGTCATTTCTTTTATACTCGATGTTCTTATGTTGGAGGATGTTATTTTATATTCATCCTACTTTCTATTTCATGTTCATATGATGAGATACTCCCCCCCTTACTCTCATCAATTCGTTTTAAGAATGTTAAGTGGCGCCGTTAGGCTGCCGAATTTTTAAGTGGTTCTTCACCCTTCTCGTTTTGAAGTTCTACTTTCATGTCAATTATTTCAAGTTCCTTTTTTTTATATTGGGGTATTATCTCTATATATATCATACTGGACTCTTATGTTCATATGATTAGAGACCCCATTTGATCTCTTCAATTCAGTATTTTGATGTTTTAAGTGGCGCCGTTAGGCTGCCGAATTTTTAAGTGGTTTTTCACCCTTCTCGTTTTGAAGTTCTACTTTCATGTCAATTATTTCGAGTTCCTTTTTGTTATATTGGGGTATGATATCTATATATATCATACTGGACTCTTATTTTCATATGATGAGAGACCCCATTTGATCTCTTCAATTCAGTATTTTGATGTTTTAAGTGGCGCCGTTAGGCTGCCGAATTTTTAAGTGGTTCTTCACCGTTCTCGTTTTGATGTTCTACTTTCATGTCAATTATTTCAAGTTCCTTTATGTTATATTGGGGTATGATCTCTATATATATCATACTGGACTCTTATGTTCATATGATGAGAGACCCCATTTGATCTCTTCAATTCAGTATTTTGATGTTTTAAGTGGCGCCGTTAGGCTGCCGAATTTTTAAGTGGTTCTTCACCCTTCTCGTTTTGAAGTTCTACTTTCATGTCAATTATTTCAAGTTCCTTTTTGTTATATTGGGGTATGATCTCTATATATATCATACTGGACTCTTCTGTTCATATGATGAGAGACCCCATTTGATCTCTTCAATTCAGTATTTTGATGTTTTAAGTGGCGTCGTTAGGCTGCCGAATTTTTAAGTGGTTCTTCACCCGTCTCGTTTTGAAGTTCTACTTTCATGTCAATTCTTTCAAGTTCCTTTTTGTTATGTTGGGGAATTATCTATATATCTATCATTCTGATCTCTTATGATCATATGATGAGGGACCCTATTTGATCTTGTCAAATCATTTTCTTTTGAAGTTATGTGACGCCGTAAGGCTGCCGAATTTTCATAAGAGAAATCTATTTTTTTTTACTTCCATGTTTTTCATATCAAATGGTGTGTCCCTAATATTTCGATACCATGTACATATGTCCTTATTATTCTTTCACCCTACTGTTTTATGGATCATTTATGAGAGGGTGACCCATGTCCCCTCTCATTTCAATGTTTTCTAAAACCCCGAAACATAGCCGTTATGATGCAGAATTTTCCCCTCAAAATGCCTCTCTCTTTTCTCAAAAATTATTTTATGTTATAAAGTTAATACTCAAAGCTCTTATTTCTACAAGGGTATTCACATATATATCAAAATGTTCCATTTTAAATTCTGTTATTTACATACTTGAGACCCGCTTTCCCTTTCCGTGGGATTAAAGTGACCTAAAGATCATGTCTTTAAAGCAGTTTTTAAAACGTTATGATTATGAAATGAAACCCATTTATTTTAAGCAATGTGGGTTATTTATGAAATTTTTGATGATGATATATGTGGCTCACATGATAATAAAGGAAAATTTAAGGGTGCGCCCTGATAGCGCTCCAATGCATTGGGTAATGATGTAACCACTAGAGATTACAATTTTCACGATACCTTGGTGAATAACCTTGGTAATTTTAAAATGACACCTTGGGGATGGACCTTGGTGATATGTTCATGATTGTCTATGTTAAATGATGTAGCCACATCTTCAAGTTATGAAAAAGTTTTATTTTTATTATGATATGCCTCATGATTTCATTTTCATGCCTTAAAGTTCTTTTCATGACTTTATTGATGTATCTCAAGCTCATATGTAAAATGTTTCACTTGTTTCCCTTGATGGGACTTCTTCTCACCCTTCCTTTTGATGTATGTCCCCAGGTTATGGGATGCAGTAATGAGCCTAGGGTGAACATGAGGAGAAGCCTTTCAAGTGTTTAAGAAGAATGTTTTTTTTCATGTTTTATGTTCCTTGTTTCCAAGACACTAAACCTTAAAGATCCTCAGTTCCGTGTAATGGAATGAAAAGTTATGTTATAAAAAGACGGGATGCTATACAAAAGCGTCGTATTCTAGGTCCCGTTCATCTGACAGTGTCGAGGATCTGCGGATCATCAACGAGATCCCGCCTCTCCGTCTATTCTTTGATTCGAGCATTATCGATTGCGTTGGAATCGAAGCAATGATTTCTACCTTCTTTTTGAGCCTTGTTTTCAATTATTCCTCCTCCTCAAGTTATCTATGGTTTAACGTTTTTTTCTTTTTCACAGATCTGCGATGTTCTAGGGAGAATTC
This sequence comes from Viscum album, assembly GCA_963277665.1. Classification (NCBI taxonomy): domain Eukaryota; kingdom Viridiplantae; phylum Streptophyta; class Magnoliopsida; order Santalales; family Viscaceae; genus Viscum; species Viscum album. Next base: position 60,701,293 of record OY728164.1, on the reverse strand, counting down.
TTCATCGTGGTTCAAGTATTTTGATCTCATAGAATCCAGTTTAGTGGTTTGTGCCTTTCTGTAGGAATTCTATAAGTATTTTTTTCAAATTCCACCAATACCCTTGAACGGGGTATTACATGTTCCTGTTTTTCCCTTGTTGTATTGCCTTCATTGCTTGATTTCTTGAGTAGATGTATTTTCCTGTGAAAATTATAGATTTTACTATACTCTAGATGTTTTCCGTGATTGTTATTCTTGTTTTGGCATTTGACAGTTTCCATGACAAGTTTTAGGATAGTGGAACTGTTTCATTATTATGTTGTGAGACATAGAATGGTATTCATGTATCTTTGAGGTTTATACGGACGATATACGCATGCTGAGCATGATTATTTTCACACAGGACTTTGAGAACCTAGTGCTGTAGAACATAGGGAGAATGGATGTAAGAGCTTCTCCAGAGTGTCTTTTACTATGATGCGAGACCACAGGGAGAATTAACGATGAGTGCTTCCTCAGAGAGTTTTTAGTTCCTCGACGCGGGCCATAGGGGGAATGAGACGTTGAGTGCTTTCATAGAGAGCCTTTAGCACAATACGAGACTATAAGGGGACTTGACAGTGCGTGCTTCCTCAGATAGTCTATTCTTAGCTAAACCAGAGGGGTGAGACTGTGTTTGCCTCCTAGAGGGTTGCTAGTACTTGTAGGTTGAACCATAGGGGTTAGTATGTGAGAGCTACCCATAGGGTTACATGTTTTCATCTTTTTTCATGTTGTTTACTTGTGTGGTTTATATGATATAACTGTGTATTTTAGCTATTGTGTTCTTTTCAGTTTACTGCATCCTTCCCTCTTACTTGTCATAAATTCATTGACTGTTAGGCACAAATCATTGGGTGATTGCCTACTGGGATTGTATCTCACACCCTTTTTGGGCCATGCTTTGGACCCAAGCAGACTATGTTGTTTCATGTATAGATATGGGAAAGCACCCTTCTATTTCAGGTTCATGATTGCACTGGAGTTGGAGAGCATGGGACCTATTCGTGGCTTGCGATGCTGAGGAGTTTACTTTTTTTCCCTTTTGCACTTTTTTTTCAACTGTACCTCAACACGTTGGTTTTTTTACAGCTTTTCATCGACATATGTACCATATTGCATCATTATTATTTTATACATCGCTTCCGCTATTCAGTTTATTTGTTGTATGTTGTTTATTGTTTCCGTTATTGTGACTAGTTGTTCTTCTACTGTATACTTTTCCGAATGAGGGCATAGTTTCCCCACCGACTCACCAAGGCCCTCACTGATAGTTGGCAGCCTCTGGAGTTTGTGAAAACGCACTTGAGGTCATGTGGAGAACCGGGTATCGGGCACCAGTAGAGGGGCTCCAGATTCGGGTCGTTACAATGTTGTATCAGAGGAGTTCTTTTCTCTTGATTTACTATTTGGAGACATTAGCCAGGGATAGGATGGATTCAGTACATAGTATTATGTTGTGCTCAGGAGTAGCTAACCAGTGTACATAGAAAATCCATACTACCTCGTTAATTGCAGTTTGCTGGTTTTGAGATTTTACGTTTGATATTATTTCACCTAGAGTGATTCCCATGATTTGTGTTGTTATTTTATTGACAATTGCCGTTCTATTTCTGTTGCAACCAGATGATATAAGGGTATGAAATATCATGCATCATATAAGAACTTGTAGAAATCACATTTCATGCATTCTTGACATGCCATCTAGGGTGAATTAGCGATTGCATGCTGTTGTGATAATCTTTGTGTAGATTATGCATGCGATTTTGATAGATTCTTGATAGAATCTATGTTGCCTTGTTAGAATATTGTTTTTATTCTACTTTTCTTAATGAAATCCATGTATTGATTCACGGGGAGTATGGGCCCTCACTAATTGGAATTTTGAACTTCTTTGACTTGTTTTCTATGTTTTCTGGGATACTGTGCTGTTTCGGAGCTACTGCCCAAAATACCCCAGAATACACAGTGTGTACTTTTCGAATACACGTTGTGTAGTTTTCAGGCTGTGTCACTGACCGTGTGTGCAAAAACACAGTGTCGTGAGAATAACATCAGGAACACGCTGTGTACGGTAGGTACACACCGTGTAGATCGGAGTCGTGTACCCGACCGTGTCACTAAAAACACGGGTCATGGAAGCTCAAGTAGAACACGCTGTGTTATAAAGGAACATGCGGTGTAGTTCTGTCCAGGTGCCTAGCCGTGTCACGAACAACACGGGTCGACGTCACCTTTTTCTTAGAGATTCCATGTGTTTTCGGAACACGTTGTGTAGTCTTGTTCAGGTACCCGGCCGTGTCACGAACAACACGGGACATTGTCACCTTAACCTATTCACACTGTGTTTGTTCGGAACACACCGTGTAAGGTTCAGCCATGTAGATGAATGAGTATTTAACAACACGTGCCACTGAATCCTTGTCTAGTACATGTCGTGTTTGTTCAGAACACGCATTGTATCCTCGGGTTAAGTCGGACCATGTGGGTTAGCTATGTATAGAGACTCGGGTAGGGGAATAGTTTTCAAGTACACGCCGTGTGTTTGGTCAACTCGCCCTGTAGTTTGAGGTGTTACGCGACCTATAGAGAAGGGGTACATGCCCATGTCAGTTGAGTAAGAAGACACTCCGTGTAGTTTTTATACACGCCGTGTAGTCGTGTTTTGTAAACTTTTTTGTTTTCTTTCACATGTTCTTGTTTTGTACTCTAGTGTTCTCTGTCTTTGTTAATGATGTTCTAAGGAGTTCTTTTGATCTTTTAGAGCTATGCCTTCAAGACATCCTCCCGTTGTACATTTGTCGTTAGGCAGCGGTAAGATGCCAGATATAGCTGATCAAAGACTTCCTTCCGATCCTCCAGTCGGGCCAGCCTTGGCACCGACTGTCATACCAGTTGCAGGCGCTGATGCGCAGTTCAAGGAAGGTATTATGAGGATGATGCAGACCTTTCCGGGATCACCTCATCCTGCCACGACTATGGAAGTCTTGAAGAGGGTTTTCCAGCAGCAACATTCTCCTACTTTCTCTGGAGAATGAGGACCACATGCTACAGAGTCATGGCTGGAAGCCATGTTGAAAATATTCGAGCATCTGGAGACGCCTCCAGAGAGGCGGGTCATGCTCGCTACATACATGCTCCAAGACTCCACCAAGAGGTGGTGGGACATGATCTCACAGGCGGGTCACCAGTAGGTTATGTCTTGGGAGGAGTTTCAGCGTGTCTGTTATGACTACTTCTACCCAGAGACCCTGAAGGCCGACCGAGCCCGGGAGTTCATGAGCTTTGGGTAGGTTACTATTTCTATCAGGGTGCATTCCCCTCGTTTCACCAAGCTACAACATTTCACATCCCTCAGGGATGGGAGTGTTGTGTTCTTATAAAGGATGTTCAGGGATGGTCTCATGAGGTAGATCCGCTCGCAGGTGAATATCATCTAGTTGACTTCCATCACTTCCATCGTCAACTAGGTGCTGATTGCGGAGCACAATCTAAGAGACTCCGAATCTTCGAGCCAGGGTGGTTCTGCTTCCAGAGCTAGTTTTCGTCCAAATGACATCAAGAAGCACCGTAGAGAGCTTACGCGCGGTGATCCGAAGAAGCGAAATGCATCGTCAGGCATCCAGGTGGTATGCTACCAGTGTGGCCGGTCAGGAAACACGAGGCCGAAGTTCTAGAGAGACCCCATAAAGTTCCGATCTTGCGGCAAGCTGGGTCACCATCAGTGTTTCTGCCCGGATTTCTCACCAACAGCTAGTGACTGGGGTACTTCCATGACTCCTTGTTCTGAAGTAGCACCAACTGTTTCTCACCAGTTAGGGAACTGGAGTTCTTCCAGTCGTTCGTGCCAAGGTGGAGATCGAGTTCGTGGCAGTCAGCCCCCAGTCCCTCAGCACCAGTATGGTGGACAAGCTCACATTTGTCAGCCAGGGCGCAAGGCCACGGTGCAGGCCAGTCTTTCGACGTAGAGCAGACCTATCTGGAGCAGGATCTTGGCCCTTCTACAGTTCAATGTACGATTTTAGTAACCTTAGTTTTATCTATATCTCTTTTCAATCCTAGTGTGGTGCATATCTTTATCTTTGTTGTTTTCATAGAGTGCATTGGGCTCTGCATCTTTTCTTCTGCCGACTCGTTGAAACTAGACACACCTTTTCGGACAAGGACATATAGTGTACACTAGTGTAGAGAGTGCCCTCTTGAGGTTGAAGGGTATCGTTTCTTATGGGATCTATATGTCCTAGAGATGACAGGATATGATTTCATTCTCGGGATGGACTGGGTGGTTCCATTCCAGGTAGTCTTCGACTTTTATCGCCGCAGAGTGAGTTTTGCTTCAACAGAGGGTGAACCTTTTCTTCATATAGGCGAATGGGATGTTCAGGTGAGTCGAGCAGGACTCGAGCATCATGGGCTAGGAAGGGTGACGTCCTAGATTTCTTGTCTTTATCTAGATGATCAGGGGACTTCGCAGTTGGACTTTACTCCAGTGGTGGATCATTTCATGGGCATCTTTCCAGAGGACTTTTTGGGTTTTCCTCTAGAGCGTGAGGTAGAATTTTCTATTCAGCTTGTGCCAGGAGCAGCATCAGTGTCCATTTCTCCTTATTGGCTGGCCACACCTAAGTTGCAGCAGCTCAAGAAGCAGTTACAGGAGTTGCAGGAAAAGGGTTTCATCCAACCCAGTTCTTCCTTTTGGGGTTCTCCTATCCTGTTTGCGAAGAAGGCTGACAGTACCCTTTGACTTTGTGGGGATTATCGGAAACTGAATGAGTTGATGATGAAGAACCGATATCCCATACCAAGGATTGATGACCTCTTTGATCAGCTTTGAGGATCCCAGGTGTTCTCGAAGATCAACTTGAGGTCCAGTTGTTATCAGTTGCGTGTTAGACCATCAGATATACCTTTGACAGGATTCAGGAGCAGGTATGGTCTATACGAGTTTACAGTCATGTCATATGGTCTCATGAATGCGCATATAGTTTTCATGGTATTGATGAACCGGGTTTTCCATCCTTCCATGGACTCCTTCATTGTGGTCTTCCTGGATGATAACTTAGTAAACTCTCACACTCAATACGACCATGCCACACACCTTGAGATCGTTCTGAGTACACTGAGAGTGCATCGACATTATGCTAATCTCTCGAAGTTCCACTTTTGGATGGATCAGATTCACTTCTTGGTTCATGTCATCTCAGAGGGAGGATTATCTGTGGACCCAGAGAACGTGTGATCTTTAGTTTCCTGGGATCAGTCGAATAATGTTTTTGAGGTATGGAGTTTCCTAGGGATGGATGGAAACTACATACACTTCATTCATGTCTTTTCACGCCTAGAAGCACCTTTGACTGGTCTGACTAATAAGGGAGTGATGTTCTTATTGTCAGATTCTTATGAGTCATCCTTTCATGAGCTGAATGGAAGGTTAATGTTAGCACCAATACTAGTCTTTCTAGAGCTAGGAAAGAGCTATATAGTCTATTATGATGCTTCTGGTATTAGACGAGGCATTGTGCTTATGCATGGATATGGAGTCTTTGAGTACGGGTCTCAGTAGTTGAGGCCACATGAGAGGAACTACCCTACACACGATCTGGAGTTAGCAGTAGTTGTTCATGCGTTACGCTTTTGGTGACACTACCTTCTGGGAGAGAACATTGTGGTATTTACCGACCACAAGTGTCTCAAGTATATCTTCACCCAGCGTGATCTGAATCTGAAACAGTGCAGGTGGGTCGAATATATTCAGTATTTTAATTTTGAGCTTTCTTATACGCTGGGAAAGGGAAACACAGTAGAAGATGCGTTGAGCAGTAGAACTCAGATTCAGGTAGTTCAGGAACCCAGTAGTGAGTGGCAGCTTATGGATCTGTTCTCTGAGATGAATCTGGAGGTGCACGACATATAGGGACATACATTCCTATCTTCTATAGTTGTTACCTCTACACTATATGATCGGGTACTGATGATGCAACTATCAGACACAGAAGTCTTAGTCCTACAGGAGAGTGTGTCAGGAGAGTACCCTCTTCCTAGATAGAGAGTGGGCGAGGATGAGATCTTGCGTTTCCAAGGACGCGTATGGGTGTCGGCAGACTTATGCGAGGAGCTGATGCTGGATTTTCATTCATTAGTTTGGGAAGTTCATCCTGGTGTCACCAAGATGTATTAGGATCTTCATCGCCCGTACTGGTGGCCTGGTATAAAGAAGGATGTTGCTGGTTTCATCTTGAGATGCTCTACTTGTCAGTAGGTGAATGTGGAGCATCAACAACCAACATGCCTTTTATAGAAGTTACCCATTCCGGAGTGAAGTGGAATGATGTTGTGATGGACTTCGTGACCGGGATGCCGAGGTCACCGCGAGGGAACGAAGCTGTTTGGGTTGTTGTCGATTGGATCACGAAGTTTTCTCACTTCTATTCAATCCTGGAGACCTTCAGTGTTGATGATTTGGGACAACTTAACATCAGAGAGATTGTTCGTCTGCATGGAGTTCCATGCTCTATTTTTTTAGACAGGGATGTGCATTTCACCTCTCAGTTCTGGTAGGGACATCAGAAGGAATTGGGTACCTAGGTACGTCTGAGTACGAAATACTATCCCCGTACTATTGTCTGGTCCAAGTGCACAATCCAGGTGCTTTAGGATATGCTCTGAGATTACATTCTAGACTATGTTGATTCTTTGGAGAATCATATCCCTCTGGTGGAGTTTGGCTACAACAACCGTTTTTAGGCGACCATTCAGATGGAATCTTACAAGGATTTATACTGTAGGCCATGCCGATCACCCATATGATGGCTGGAGGCAGGAGAGGCAGCCTTGCTGGGACCTCGTCTTGTTCAGGAGACATCAGACCAGATATAGATGATTTGGAAGAGGATGGCTACAACATAGTCTCGACAGATGTTTTATGTTGATTAGTGGAGACAAAATCTAAAGTTCAAGGTCGGGGATAAGGTTTTTTTGCGTGTCGCACCGAGGATGGGAGACAAGATGATTCAGAGATAGGTTAAGCTTTCATCACGGTGTGTCATTCCATTTGAGGTATTGGGGAGAGTTGGGTTAGTTTCTTATCGGTTGCAGCTACCCCAGAGGTATCGGTCCATGCACGATGTCTTCAACACCTCTCAACTCCGACATTACATTTCGAAACCATCACATGTCTTTCAGCCCGAGGAGGTTAAGCTCGAAGCGGATGCATAGTTTGAGTAGCATCCTATTTAGATTGTCGACCGCAGTATGAAGGTTCTCCATTGGCAGTCGGTCTCTCTTGTATGGGTTCTATGGAAGCATTGGCGAGTACAGGACGAGACTTGGGAGAGGGAGGTTGAGGATCGATTGTAGTGGCCAGAGATGTTCAGAGTTTCTTCTTCTACACCTCGCTAGGGAAATTCAGGGATGAATTTCTTTAAGGGGGGAAGTTTTTAAGAAACCATATCTTCGGTTTAGGTACGCCTTTCCTTTTTTCTAGAGTTTTTAAAAAAAATGGAGTGTCTGAAAATTTTTGAAGTACATGCCATGTACTTTCTGAGTACACACCTTATACTCTTCTACGGCTTGAAGCCGTGTTCTGGCCATGCCTGGGCTATACACACGGTGTGTAAGGGTGACGTGAAGGCCAATTTTGGCAGAGTACGGAAAGACCTAGTACACGCCGTTTACTCTAAATGTACACATCGTGTACTTTCTTTTTTTCATTAAACAGACCGGGGTCGTGCCTGATGCATAAAAGAGTCTTCTTCTAGGTCACGTTCGTCTAAGAGCGCCGATGATCCGTGAATCATCGATGAGTTACCACCTCCTAGTTTGTTCTCTGATTCGAGCACGGTCGATTGCGTTGGAGTCACCATGGTGAGTTATTCATTATTCTTGAGCCTTTTTTTCCAATTCTTCATCCTCCTCAAGCTATCTAAGGTTGAACATTTTGTGCATTTTATCATATCTACGATGTTCTAGGGAAAATCAGTCGTCGTGGATCAAGTATTTTGATCTCCTAGCATCCATGTAGTTGGTATGTGCCTCTCTGTAGAAATTTGATGAGTATTTTGTGCAAATTCAAGTAATACCCTTGAACAGGGTTTTGCGTGTTCTTGTTTTTTCCTTGTTGTATTGCTTTCTTTTATTGATTGCTTGAGTAGATGTATTTTCCTATGAATATGGTAGTTTTCATTGTACTCTGGATGTTTTTCATGCTTTTCTTCCTTGTTTTGGCATTTTCCAATTTCCATGCCTAGTTGTAGGATAGTGGAACTATTTCTTTGTTATGATGTTTAGCCTTAGAATGATCATGAAGTAGATTTGAGGTTTAATTGGACGATATAGGCATGCTGATCATGTTTATTTTCACACAGGACTGTGAGAACCTAGTGTAGCAGACCATACGGGGAATGGACGTAAGGGATTCTCCAGAGTGAATTTTAGTACGATGCTAGACCACCGGGGGAATTGACGATGAGTTATTCCTCAGAGTGTCTGTAGTTCCTTTACATGGGCCATATGGGGAAAGATATGTTGAGTGCTTCCACAGAGATCCTTTAGCATGATTCGAGACTATAGGGGGAATTGACGGTGAGTGCTTTCTCAGAGAGTCTATTCTTATTTGAACTATAGGGGTGAGACTGTGTGTGCCTCCTAGAGGGTTGATAGTACTGGTATGTTGAACTATAGGGGTTAGGCTATGAGAGCTACCCAGAGGGATACCTATTTTCTTCTTGTTGCTGGTTGTTTACTTGTGTACTTTATATGTTAGAACTGTGCATTGAAGTCGTTGTGTTCTTTTCTATTTACTGCTTCCTGCCCTCTTACTTGCCTTATATTCATTGACTGTTAGGCACAAATCTTTGGGTGATTGCCTACTGCGATTTTATCTCACACCTTTTTTGGGCCATGCTTTGGGCCCAGGCAGTCTATATTGTTGCAGGTATAGATAAGTGCAAGCACCCTTCTACTTCAGGTTCATTATTGCACTGGACCTGGAGAGTATGTGACCGAGATGGGGCTTGCGATGCTGAGGAGTTTACATTTTTTCCTTTTGAACATTGTTTTTCAGTTGTACATCGGCACGTTTATTTTTTTACTGCTTTTCATAGACATATGTACCATGTTGAATCATTATTATTTTATACATTGCTTCCGCTATTTAGTTCAGTTGTTTTATGATGTTTACTGTTTCCGTTATTGTGACTGGTTGTTCTTCCACTGTATACTTTACCGAATGAGGGCATAGTTTCCCCACCGACTCACCAAGTCCCTCACTAATAGTCGGCATCCTCTGGGGTTTGGGGAAATGTGTTTGAGGTCATGTGGCGAACCAGGTATGGGGCAGCAGTGGAGGGGCTCCTGATTCGATTTGTTACATGTGTGGTGGTGAAAATCCACGTTAACCGATTTTATTTATATTCCATCAAAACCTATCACAAAGGATTATAATGAAAAAATATATATATATATTATACTAATAAAATAATTGTAAATATTTTATTAATGTATATTAATAATGTTATAACCATTAAAACCACTAAAAAATGATTATTTCATTCATTCCCACGTGTGGTTTTCCTCCTCCATGGGGCAACTTGATTATTCTGTAATCCCAACATGATTTGGATTATAGATATAGCTATAATTAATTAAAAATTATTATATTTTAGTTATAATTATTAATCTACAATGATATAAAAATTTATTCATTATTTCTATAAAGATCATTGAAAAATGGAAACCTTAACCAAGAATTCGTACGAAATGCCATCTCTATGATGGTAATGTGGATCATATTTCCTATCCATAATTCATGTTTTTTTAGAAGGATAATTAATTTATTAAAATAAACATTATTTCGTTATTATTTTTTAGATGATGAAACAATGAAAAACATGACCATGGTATATATTCCAAGGTAGTTTTTAGGTTATTATCTGAACATCCTCTAAATACTCGAGTAGGACAGTAATGAATTTGTAATAAAATATATAACACATTTAAATTCAAATGTAAATCATTATATTGAAATGTTCTTATGAAATGATCACCATGGGTAATAAGGTAATATATTAACATGATACATTACAATCATAAATTAAATATTATATTTTACATCTTGTATTAAAATAAATGCAATGTAAGATTACTACACATGCACAAGAGAACATCCTTGATAGAATTCTTTACATAGAAGAGTGATCATACTCAATATCTTACATTACACACAAGACTAATCTTTACTAAATAACAATGTATTGTTACAATATTATAAATTAATATAATATGATAAAACCTAATTATTATTTTTAATATAATGAATATTATTAATTAACTTATGAAAATATATGTTTTATATAAATATTAACTGAAATCATTGGTTACCAATTACTTAAAAATGAAAATAAGAACCAATGGGATGTAAAATGAATTATTATTATTTTTATTCATCCAAATGATTTACGTCTTAATAAAAATAATTACTTTAAAATATTGAATTATTTTAAGGAAATATATATTTAATATATTCAATAAAATATTTATGATACTTAACCATTATTTTGGAAATGAATAAGATAAAAACAAATCCTATTTCACACAAAAAAACTAATGTTAAAAAAATAAAATTTTACAATCATTTAATGGTGACCAATTATAAATATAAATTTTGAAACATTAATTAATTTAATATTTTGAAATAATAATAAAATTTTAAATGGACACATAAAAATTAGGTTACGGTAATATATTCATATTTTTTAAATATATAACATTTTTTAATTAATATTTTAAAATAATAAAATTTAGTTCAAAACAGTTTTTCACCTAATTTATTTATGTCGATTAATTATAATTTTAAATGGTTTTAAAATATAATTTTTTAATGTTTTTTTCAATTAATAAAGTTTATGTAAATGTAATTCATTATAAATTGAAATTAATTTTAAGAAAATAGAAATAAATCATACATTTTTACTTCAAACTCCAACATTTCCAACTCATAGACAAGGTATTAATTATATTAATTTCAACCACATATGTGATTTAAATTTAGAAAACTAGATTTCATATTTAGAAATAGAATAATATATAATATATAATTTCTTCATGTTATTTGTTGAAAAACAATATTAGTGAAATTAATTATAATTAATTACAATGAATAAAGTAAAATTAAGCTTAATGAGGGAATGAACCGTAGTTTTATGGGAATTAATTAAATATATTATTTTCTAAGAGAGATTTAATTTCATTATTGCAATAGTTGCCTATATTTTAATGATTTTATCCACTATTTTATCCATGTTCACGGTGAAAACTATTTATGGATTCCCACTGTCAAAATATTACAGGAGTGCCACACCTCCTACACAATAAAAAGGAGTTGTATCCTCAAACATACTCATAGCTATCATTACACATTGGATGTTAGAATATATTTCAAAATATCACATCAACATCAATCCTCTAATATTATATTCCTATCCTAAGGATGAATTCTATCAAAGGAATCTTTTCAGTATAAAACAAAATAAGTTTCATAATTAAGAGGTAACATATTTCATCTAGCAATATATTATTATTATTTCCTTATCCAACCAATCTAATTTTCTTATTATATAATCATATAACAAAACCAGTATAGTAAATATTATATTATGATTTAATTTTATGGTTTTGAAGAAAAAATAAACAAAATTCAATCAAATGGGTAACAACCATACAATTTTTGTGTACGATGAAATACTACCTCTAGGAATGATGATTGTTCAATTTACCTTTAATCATGGAAAGGATTGTGTTTTCTGGTTTGGGAAGAGATTTGGTGTTCCTTATGATAATCAATTTAAAAAAGAATTATTATGTGAATCCCATAGTGTCACGACCCGACCTCGGGGCCTGTGCCGTGACTACCCCAAGCCCGCCTTCCATAGACCAGGGGCTGGCGACTAGCACCAAGGCGTAAAATCCCGGTAAACAGGGAAGGCATTGCCTTTATAAGTAACAACCACCACAGAGTCAGCAAGCGGAAAAGTAACTACAAAGTGCAGAAAAGTAAAGGGGGCCGGAATACAAGCCCATCTGAAAGTACAACTGAAAAGGAAAAGAACAACAACTGAAGAAAAGACGGCGGCCTCATGTCGTCCACTGGCAATCCCACCTAAAGGGTCGGTACAGATAGCCTCCAGGCTCCTCGGGTCCCACGTCCTCTCCGAGCACGTCCCGCCCAGTGGTCCGCCTCCAGGTACCGTCCTGCTCCATGCCCCAACCGAGATCAGCGCTGTCCGTCGTCTGCATCCAACACAACAAGGTGCGGGCATAGCCCGTGCAGGGGTGAGTATAAACTACTCAGTAAGGACCCCGAGACCCCCGAAGGTCTCCCGAAATCCACAAAGTATATAGCACAAAAGAAAGGGGCAACCACGAAGAAACAACTGACTCGACTTAGGTATATGCCCATACATATACCTAAGTCCCCATTTCTAGCTCTGCTCTCGAGCTCAAGGTCAACTCGATCCACACAGGAAAGCAAGACTCAAATCCACCAGGGAGAGTAAATAGTAAATAGTAAATCCACATAGGATAGTTCAACACAATCCATAAAGGAGAGTAACATAAGATTCAGCTCAACCAGGTATACTTTTTCAGATGACGTCAAAGATGATCACTGATCCATCTAAGTCGTCGGACCCACGAAGGATCGATAGGTACTAACCTCGGCAATGACCCACACAGGATTGGGCCCACACCGGACCTATAGCAATGGCTCACACAGAACCGTAAGAGATGACCCACACAGGATCGGGCCCACACAGGACCTGTAGCACTGATCCACGTAGGATCGCTGAGTGCAGTAGTCGACACAGTCCACTGAGGATCTCTGCACAGTCGTCGCCGCAGTCCACGAAGGATCTCTGCTCTGTCGTCGTCGCAGTCCACGGAGGATCTCTGCTCTGTCGTCGAAGTCACAGCCAGCGCTAGGGTTCCCGCACACAGCGAGCTCGTTTAGGAGGGTTCGCTCCACGAGCCGAGAGGCTGATACATCAACTGACACGTAGTCCTAAGTTGATGTATCCAAAAGTTCCGTATCGACAACAGGATCTCAACGCAACAGACGGCGCGTCAATCGGACGCCCGGTCTGAGAGTTATTGGCATTTTCGTCCCAGGGGCCCGGTTGGTTTTTTTTAGGGCAAAACCAACCCGACCGTACTCCGTCTGTGTCCGATCCTCGGGCGGAGTATGCCAAAAGTTCCGTCTCACTTAGAGGAAACTACCACAGCTGACGGTACGTCGATCGGACGTCCGTAGCTCAAGTTATGAGCGTTTCCGCTCCGAGGGCCCGGTTGGTTTCGTGTACGAACCAACCCGGCCGAACCCAAAGTCTTCCGAAACCTTGAGTGTAATATACCGAAACGACCGTATAGATCCAAGGATCGCGTAGCCACTGACGGTTCGTCAATCGGAGGTCCTAGGCCCAAGATATGGGCAAAAGACCGGAGAGGGCCCGAAAACGGGGGTTCTGGGCCCGGGGCGACCCGGCCCGAACCCCTCCTGGGGGTCGGCCGAACCGGTTCGACCCGACCCGTCCCGGCCCGGTTGGGCCGGGTCCGGTCCGGCTGGGCCGGGTCCGGTCCGGCCTGGGCGCGACCCGGCCGGCTCGACCTCGGCCGAGCGGCCAAGGGGCGCCGCGGGTTTGACCCGCGACTTAGGTGGAACGCGGCCCGCGCGGGACGCGTGTTGGGTGGCCGGACCGCGGACGCGGTCCGGCGGTTCGCCGCCGCCGCGGCCGAGCCGCGGCGGATCCTCCGGTGGCCCGATTCCTCTCCCGTCTGCACCGTTGCTCCTCCCGAGGGCCGATCTTCACTGCGGGATCAACGGATCGCCCTTGCCGCACGGTTCGTCGTCGCTTGCCAAAACCTCACACGAAAAGGATCGGCGGAGGGTTGTCGGGTCTTGTTCGTTAGACCCGCACCCTCTGCGTTAGTCATAAACAACGGGAGAAAGGGGCTACAACAATTTTTAATCAAGATAAAAATTGTTCACTTCTTTTTCTTTTAAACGGCAATTCAATTTTAATTAATTGAAAATATTCATGCCGGTTCTTTATTCAAAAAGAAATAAAAACACGGGAATGAATCATAAAGAATTAAATCCCTACCTTGTCGTCGTCGTCGGACGAGAGGTCGTCGCGGATTTGGTGATCGTCGCAGAAGAGACGCTCGTCGCACCACGGGAAGGAGTCGCGCCGACGATCTCCGGATCAAGATCAAACGGATTTAATTAATTTAAATCCGTTGATATCGAATTATAAAAAGGGAGAATTTAGAAGATTCGATTCTCACCTTTAACCACCGATCGTAGGTTTTCCGTGGAAGAAGAAGCGCCGAAGAAGAAGAAGAAGGTCACGGAAAAAGTTTGTCGACGTCGCGGATCACGGTGTGCATCGTCGAATTTTGGTTCCAGCGTTCTTCGCGTTCTTCACGTTCTTCGCGTTCTTCGCGTTCTTCGCGTTCTTCGCGGGGAGGGTGGAGGCCCAGAGAATAAAGAGTAATCCTCCAAAATAGACACGTTGGTCTATTTTATTAAATCGCCAACGAACGCAAACGCGTAAGTAACGACCCATTAAATTCATTGAATTAATTCAACGAATGAAACAGCCCATTTAATTCACGAAATAAACCTCCCAATTAAATGGTCTGTTATGAAATTAAAGAAAACGCGCCGGTTGACTTTTCAGTTACTTTGACGGGTTTTCGCGGGTGCGTTACTTAGCGAAAGAAACGGCGGGGCTCGTGCGGGCCCCACCTCACAAAAATCCTACCAAGGGGTAGGGTATTTCCGGATAGCACCCTATCCGCTTTAACTCAGTTCAAGTGGCTTCCAAGTGACTTCCAAGTGGCTTAAGTGAAATAAAATAAAGTTGTCGCACAACCTTTATTTTATTTCCGACTTAAAGCCCAAAATTTTAAAAACCACGGTTGAGCAAACGCAACTCCGGAAGAGGCGTTTCTAAGCAAATACCGGCGCTGCGATTTCATCGGTGCCCTCAGAATTCGATTCCGGGCACCGGTTCAAAAGATAGAAAAACCCGCTCGTCCGTTCACTGAACGTACCCGAGCCAATCTTCGGAAATTGATTCCGGGCACACCGGGCCTCGGAATCAGGTGTCGTCCGAAGCTGCGCTCTTGCAAAATTCCAAAGAAAATTAAGAAAAAAAATTTCCTTGAAATTTTCAGGTCTTCACATTACTCCCACCTCAGGGCTTTACGTCCCCGTAAAGATACATCAAAAACTAGGGGAACAAATGGGGGTACTGAGCACGCATCTGAGCCTCTCGCTCCCAAGTGCTCTCCTGGAGGTTCCCGTGCTGCCATCTGACGCGCACAAGAGGAATCGACCGCCCACGTAGGACCCGCTCCCGTCGATCCTTGATCTCCACTGGGACCTCCGCAAAAGTCGCCCCATCGTCCACGTCCAGCTCCCCAAAGTCGATGATGTGCGTCGGGTCATGCACGTATCTCCTTAGCTGAGACACGTGGAAGACGTCGTGCACCCGGTGCAACTGAGGTGGTAGAGCCCGGCGATAAGCCACCTCTCCTATCCTGCTGAGGACCTGGAAAGGCCCGATGAAGCGTGGAGACAATTTGCCGCCTCGGCCAAATCTCTGTAAACCACGTCGAAGTGAGACACGCAAAAAGACATGGTCGCCATCCTCGAACTCTAGTGGCCTCCGCCTCCTGTCAGCATATGACTTCTGTCGGCTCTGAGCTGTCCTCATCCTCTCCTGGATGATCTGGACCTTCTCTGTCGTGGCTCGGACCATCTCTGGTCCCACGAGTGCTGACTCCCCAGGGTCTGTCCAGCACAACAGTGATCTGCAGGGTCTGCCGTACAACGCCTCGTATGGTTCCATCCCGATGGTGGAGTGGTAGCTTTTGTTGTACGTGAACTCCACCAAGGGTAGGTGGTCCTCCCAGCTGCGACCAAAGTCGAGAACACATGCACGGAGCATGTCCTCGAGTGTCTGTATGGTCCTCTCAGTCTGACCATCCGTCTGAGGGTGGAAGGCTGTGCTCAGATGGAGCCGCGTCCCGAACGCCTCCTGCAACCCCTTCCAAAGCCGGGAAGTGAAACGAGCATCTCGATCAGAGACGATATACGATGGCACACCGTGAAGCCGTATGATCTCCTGGACGTAAAGACTTCCCAAGCTCTCCACTGAGCCCTGCTCTCTGATGGGTAAGAAGTGTGCCGACTTGGTGAGTCGGTTGACAATCACCCAAATGGAGTCGTGACCTCCGGATGTGCGTGGAAGTCCAGTCACGAAGTCCATAGATATGCCGTCCCACTTCCACTCCGGGACCTCCAAGTGCTGTACCAAGCCTGCTGGTACCTGATGCTCTGCCTTCACCTGCTGGCAGGTGAGGCATCGTGAAACGAACTCTGCCACAGCTTTCTTCATGCCCGGCCACCAGTGCTGTCGTCTGAGATCCTGGTACATCTTCGCCACTCCGGGATGCACCGCCAAGGGAGAAGTGTGAAACTCTCTCAGCACCTCCTCTCGTAAAGCGACTGGTATGAAGGTACGTCCTCTGAAAAGGATGTCGTGCTCTGCTCCAAGGGAGAAGCCATCATGCGCCTGACCTGAGGATATCAGTGCACGCCAGGTCTCACAGTCAGCGTCCCCACACTGAACCTCTCTGACCCGCTGTAGAATTGGAGGAGAGACTGTGAGAGACTGATGAAAGGCTGCTCCATCTCTATCCACGAAGGATATCTGTAAGGAGGCTAGCTGCTCCATCGCCTCCTCAAGTAGCTGAATGCCCGTCCTCCTGTTGAGGGCATCAGCTACCATGTTCCCCTTCCCAGGAGTATAGACTATATAAAAAGTCATAGTCCTAGAGGAACTCAAGCCATCTCCGTTGTCTCAGGTTCAGGTCCTTCTGAGAGAAGATATACCTGAGACTCTGGTGGTCAGAAAAGACTGTGAAGCGCTCGCCCATCAGATAGTGCCGCCAAGTCTTCAGAGCGAAGACCACTGCTGCTAACTCCAGGTCATGAGTGGCGTAGTTCTGCTCATGCGGCCTCAACTGACGTGATCTGTAGGCGATCACGGCCTGCTCCTGCATCAGGACGCACCCGAGTCCAGTCCCTGATGCATCGCAGTAAACTACGTATCCAACTCCCTCCTCAGGCAACCTCAAGATAGGTGCGCTGGTCATTCTCAGTCTCAGCTCCTGGAAGCTCTGCTGACATCTGTCTGACCACACAATGGGTTTCCCCTTCTTTGTCAAGGCTGAGAGTGGTGCCGCAACTCTGGAGAAGTCTGGCACAAATCTCTGATAGTATCCGGCTAGGCCCAAGAAGCTCCGCACCTCCGTCACGCTCCTGGGTGGCTCCCAAGCTAGCCCTGCCTCGATCTTCGCGGGATCCACTACAACTCCCGCCTCAGAGATGACGTGCCCCAAGAAATGGACCACACGTAACCAGAACTGGCACTTTGAGAGCTTTCCATAAAGCTGGTGCTCTCGGAGTGTGTATAGCACAACTCGCAGGTGGTAGGCATGCTCCTCCTCAGTCGTCGAGTATACCAAAATGTCGTCAATGAAGACCACGACAAATCGGTCGAGGAATGGCTGGAAGATCCTGTTCATGAGGCTCATGAACACTGCTGGAGCATTGGTTACGCCGAACGGCATAACCAAGAACTCATAATGGCCATACCGACACCTGAAGGTCGTCTTCTCCACGTCCTCGTCTCGAACTCTGAGCTGATGATAGCCTGTCCGGAGGTCTATCTTCGAGAACCACCGCGCTCCCTTGAGCTGATCGAAGTGGTCATTAATCCGTGGCAGCGGATACTTGTTCCTCACTATCACCTGGTTCAGGCGACGATAGTTGACACACAGTCGCAAGCTCCCGTCCGCCTTCTTGGCGAACAATATCGGGGAAGCCCAGGGTGAAACACTGGGTCGGATAAACCCCTTGCTCTGCAAGTCCTCAAACTGTACCCGCAGCTCTCGAAGCTCGGCGGGGGCCATCCGATATGCTGGAGTAGATATCGGGGCTGTCCCGGGGTACAAGTCGATGTAAAAGTCTACCTCTCTACGAGAAGGTAGCCCTGGACCGTCATCGGGAAAGACGTCCATGTACTAGTCCACCACTGCAAGAAAAACTGGACTCCGCACGTCCACTGCTCCTAGGATGAGGCTAGCCAACTGATGAGAGATGGGCTGCACTCTCCTCTGCGGAAGTCCATCCTGTGCTGCAAAGGTTCCCTTCTTGCCGGTGAAGGTAAACCTGCTCCCGTCGGTGCGAACACATCGCACCTTGCGCCTAAAACAGTCGATCTGGACATGAACCGTGGATAGCCAATCCATGCCCAAGATGACGTCGTAAGGCCTCGACGCCTCTACAAGGAGATCTCAGCCGAAGCTCTCGCCTCCCAGAGTAAGCTCACACTGCCGGCACCAGTGCGTAATCGTCGAGTCTACTCCCGTAGGAGTCTCTAGCCGTAAGGATCGAGCCAATGGCTCAGTCGGAATCTCCGAGCTCCGAATAAAGGCAGAGGCTATGAAAGAGTGACTCGCTCCTGTGTCTATAAGTACTGCAGCAAGGGTGGAATAGACACAGATCGTACCTCGAATCATCTCTGGCATGTCGGGGTTGTAGGCCTCCACTGCCTGGAGCTGGGCCTGTCCCTGCCCGCCAGCTCCCTGTGGTCGAGGTGGCCCTCCTGGTGGTGGTGGGGGTAGAGCCTGGAAGCGTCGCCCACCACCCGCTGCTCGGCCAGCTCCTCTGCCTCGTCCGCCTCCTCCCTGCGGACCGCCACGGTCGACCCTCTGCCTCTGCCTGGGTGGCCCCTCCACCGTCTGCTGCTCCTCTGGTCGGCGAGTCGGGCAGTCATGAGCCATGTGACCCTGCCCGCCGCAGGAGTAGCACAGCCTGCCTCTCGGAAGGCTGGCACTCCGCTGTGTGCCCCGCACTGCTGAGCCGGTGTCCTGAGGCCGTCTGCGTGGGGGTCTGGTCTTCCTGGACCCGAGAGTCATCCGTCGGCTACCTGCTGCCGAAGACTCAGCTACCTGCCGCCCTGCGCTAGGTCTCACCGCTGAAGAAGGCTCTGCCAGGAAGCTATCGATCAAGAGGGCTCGCTCCAGCACTCCCGCCTGGGTCGGAATGCTGAGGGAGATCATCGACGCCCGAATCTCCTGCCGCAAGCCCTGCTCGAAGGTCCGGGCCTGGAAGAAGGGGTCTCGTACCATGTCGGTCGAGTAGCGAGATAGGTCAGTGAATCTCGCCGCGTACTGAGAGACCGTCATGCTGCCCTGGCGCAGCTGGAGAAGCTCCTGGATGCGCACCGCTCGGAGGGTGGCCGGGACGAACTCAGAGCGGAAAAGGCTCTCAAAGTCCATCCAGAGCAAGGATGCCTCATCGTGAACCTGGAGCATCAAGCTCCACCATCGTCCTACCGCCGCCTGCAGGAGGCTCGCCGCGAGAATCACCATGAGATCCGCTGGTGTCCTCACTAGCCTAAAGATCCATACCACCGCCTCTAGCCAGTCCTCGGCGGCCTGGGGGTCCGCCTCACCGCGAAACCTGGGCGGTCGCTGGCTCTGAAACTCATGCAGTGCCCTGAGGCGACGTGCATCGTCAGCGTCTGGTACTGGTAGCATCGGTGGCTCGGCGGGTAAAGCTACCACCGGTGCCACTGCTGGCAAAGGGCCCTACACCGAGGCCTCGTCGCTCGGTGGGCTGCCGTCGCGCCCTACACTCGGAACCCTAGCTGGCTGTCGTCGCGGGGCCATCCTGAAAAGGAGAACAAGAGCACCACAGTCAGAACAGTATACCTGGTGAGCTGGCACAAGTAATCACAAGGAAAACTTGAGACTTTCATGAAGCAGATCAGTATACCCGGTGAGCTGACACAAGTAATCACAAGGAAAACTTGACACACACACGCAATCAATGTTTTCATGCATTAAGTCGGAAATCAGGAGTCAGGGTTCGGGTGTACGGATATGTCGGCCGCCGCACCAACACTGGGCTCCCTGAACTGATAACCACACTCAATACACTAAACACTATTGCTTCATATAGGAAGAAAAGACGATCAGAGTCTGCGGTAGAACCGACCGCCTCTGATACCAATTTGTCACGACCCGACCTCGGGGCCCGTGCCGTGACTACCCCAAGCCCGCCTTCCATAGGCCAGGGGCTGGCGACTAGAACCAAGGCGTAAAATCCCGGTAAACAGGGAAGGCATTGCCTTTATAAGTAACAACCACCACAGAGTCAGCAAGCGGAAAGTAACTACAAAGTGCAGAAAAGTAAAGGGGGCCGGAATACAAGCCCAACTGAAAGTACAACTGAAAAGGAAAAGAACAGCAACTGAAGAAAAGACAGCGGCCTCATGTCGTCCACTGGCAATCCCACCCGAAGGGTGGGTACAGATAGCCTCCAGGCTCCTCGGGTCCCACGTCCGCTCCGAGCACGTCCCGCCCAGTGGTCCGCCTCCAGGTACCGTCCTGCTCCACGCCCCAACCGAGATCAGCGCTGTCCGTCGTCTGCATCCAACACAACAAGGTGCGGGCATAGCCCGTGCAGGGGTGAGTATAAACTACTCAGTAAGGACCCCGAGATCCCCGAAGGTCTCCCAAAATCCACAAAGGATATAGCACAAAAGAAAGGGGCAACCACGAAGAAACAACTGACTCGACTTAGGTATATGCCCATACATATACCTAACTCCCCATTTCTAGCTCTGCTCTCGAGCTGAAGGTCAACTCGATCCACACAGGAAAGCAAGACTCAAATCCACCAGGGAGAGTAAATAGTAAATAGTAAATCCACATAGGATAGTTCAACACAATCCACAAAGGAGAGTAACATAAGATTCAGCTCAACCAGGTATATTTTTTCAGATGACGTCAAAGATGATCACTGATCCATCTAATTCGTCGGACCCACGAAGGATCGATAGGTACTAACCTCGGCAATGAACCACACAGGATCGGGCCCACACAAGACCTGTAGCAATGGCTCACACAGAACCGTAAGAGATGACCCACACATGATCGGGCCCACACAGGACCTGTAGCACTGATCCACGTAGGATCGCTGAGTGCAGTAGTCGACGCAGTCCACTGAGGATCTCTGCACAGTCGTCGCCGCAGTCCACAAAGGATCTCTGCTCTGTCGTCGTCGCAGTCCACGGAGGATCTCTCCTCTGTCGTCGAAGTCACAGCCAGCGCTAGGGTTCCCGCACACAGCGAGCTCGTTTAGGAGGGTCTGCTCCACGAGCCGAGAGGCTGATAAATCAACTGACACGTAGTACGAAGTTGATGTATCCAAAAGTTCCGTATCGACAATAGGATCTCAACGCAACAGACGGCGCGTCAATCGGACGCCCGGTCTGAGAGTTATTGGCATTTTCGTCCCAGGGGCCCGGTTGGTTTTTTTTTAGGGAAAAACCAACCCGACCGTACTCCGCCTGTTTCCGATCCTCGGGCGGAGTATGCCAAAAGTTCCGTCTCACTTAGAGGAAACTACCACAGCTTACGGTACGTCGATCGGACGTCCGTAGCTCAAGTTATGAGCGTTTCCGCTCCGAGGGCCCGGTTGGTTTCGGGTACGAACCAACCCGGCCGAACCCAAAGTCTTCCGAAACCTTGAGTGTAATATACCGAAACGACCGTATCGATCCAAGGATCGCGTAGCCGCTGACGGTTCGTCAATCGGAGGTCCTAGGACCAAGATATGGGCAAAACACCGGAGAGGGCCCGAAAACGGTGGTTCTGGGCCCGGGGCGACCCGGCCCGAACCACCCCTGGGGGTCGGCCGAACCGGGTCGACCCGACCCGTCCCGGCCCGGTTGGGCCGGGTCCGGTCCGGCCTGGGCGCGGCTCGGCCGACCGGACCGGCCGGCTCGACCTCGGCCGAGCGGCCAAGGGGCGCCGCGGGTTTGACCCGCGGCTTAGGTGGAACGCGGCCCGCGCGGGCCGCGTGTTGGGTGGCCGCCTTCCGCGGGCCTTCCGCGGGCCGCCGGAGTTGCTCCGGTGGCCCGATTCCTCTCCCGTTTGCGCCGTTGCTCCTCCCGGGGGCCGGTCTTCACTGCGGGATCAACGGATCGCCCTTTCTGCACGGTTCGTCGTCGCTTGCCAAAACCGCACACGAAAAGGATCGGCGGAGGGTTGTCGGGTCTTGTTCGTTAGACCCGCACCCTCCGCGTTAGTCATAAACAACGGGAGAAAGGGGCTACAACAATTTTTAATCAAGATAAAAATTGTTCACTTCTTTTTCCTTTAAACGGCAATTCAATTTTAATTAATTGAAAATATTCATGCCGGTTCTTTATTCAAAAAGAAATAAAAACACGGGAATGAATCATCAAGAATTAAATCCCTACCTTGTCGTCGTCTTCGGACGAGTGGTCGTCGCGGATTTGGTGATCATCGCGGAAGAGACGCTCGTCGTACCGCGGGAAGGAGTCGCGCCGACGATCTCCGGATCAAGATCAAACGGATTTAATTAATTTAAATCCGTTGATATCGAATTATAAAAAGGGGGAATTTAGAAGATTCGATTCTCACCTTTAACCGCCGATCGTAGGTTTGCCGCGGAAGAAGAAGCGCCGAAGAAGAAGAAGAAGGTCGCGGAAAAAGTTTGTCGACGTCGCGGATCACGGTGTGCGTCGTCGAATTTTGGTTCCGGCGTTCTTCGCCTTATTCGCGTTCTTCGCGTTCTTCGCGTTCTTCGCGTTCTTCGCGTTCTTCGCGGGGAGGGTGGAGGCCCAGAGAATAAAGAGTAATCCTCCAAAATAGACACGTTGGTCTATTTTATTAAATCGCCAACGAACGCAAACGCGTAAGTAATGACCCATTAAATTCGTTGAATTAATTCAACGAATGAAACAGCCCATTTAATTCATGAAATAAACCGCCCAATTAAATGGTCTGTTAAGAAATTAAAGAAAACGCGCTGGTTGACTTTTCAGTTACTTTGACGGGTTTTCGCGGGTGCGTTACTTAGCGAAAGAAACGGCGGGGCTCGTGCGGGCCCCACCTCACAAAAATCCTACCAAGGGGTAGGGTATTTCCGGATAGCACCCTATCTGCTTTAACTCAGTTCAAGTGGCTTCCAAGTGACTTCCAAGCGGCTTAAGTAAAATAAAATAAAGTTGTCGCACAACCTTTATTTTATTTCCGACTTAAAGCCCAAAATTTTAAAAACCACGGTTGAGCAAACGCAACTCCAGAAGAGGCGTTTCTAAGAAAATACCGGCGCTGCGATTTCATCGGTACCATCAGAATTCGATTCCGGGCACCGGTTCAAAAGATAGAAAAACCCGCTCGTCCGTTCACTGAACGTACCCGAGCCAAACTTCGGAAATTGATTCCGGGCACACCGGGCCTCGGAATCAGGTGCCGCCTGAAGCTGCGCTCTTGCAAAATTCCAAAGAAAATTAAGAAAAAAAATTTCCTTGAAATATGCGGGTCTTTACACATAGTTTTATGTTTTCTGTTCACACTAGAACCACGAAGTTGTAAAATGATTTTCAAGAGAATTACTACTGCGATGGAATTAATAGATATATTTCTCATAATACTGTAAAATGATTTACATGAAATCATGTTAACGAAAAGTGGTAGAAACCTAAAGGGCTTGTTCAACCATTACAATTTATTGTGTTGGAATGTGAAAATAAATTTGTGGACTTCATTGTGGGACTCTTGAAAACATGATGAGATCATAATGATATATGGGTTATTTTTTAGTGACTGACTAAATATTCTCATTTCCAGTAAGTTTTTAGAAAACATGTCTGGGGATCATCCACTTCTACTATCACCTAATAAATTATCAGGTTTCATGAAGTTCTTTTTTCAATTGTATCTGACCATGATCACAGGATCACTTTTATCTTTTGAAAATACCTACAAAAGTCATTGGTCATTGAATTAAAATTTTAAAAATGTTTTTCATCCTCAATATGTTCGTTATACAGAAAGAAAAATTCATAAAATAGAGGATATTCTTCGAGTGTGTTCAATGGACTACCAGGGATGTTAGTTTCAACATCAATCATTAGTTTACTTTTATTATAATAATAGTTACCATTCCAGAATATAAATGGAACCTTTTAATGAATTGTATGGAATGCTTTTTTGAAATCAATCAATTTGGGATGAAGTCATGGTAGGGAAGTTGTCGTAAAAATAATTAGTATAGGATGTAGTAGAAAAATTTCTTATGATTTAATAACCTATGAGTAATGCTTAGAGACGGCTTAAAAGTAATGAATATTAGTGGAATGAAATTACATTTGAAGTACTGGATAATGTGTTCCTTGAAATATATCTTTGGGAATGTTTTATTCATTTTTGGTAAAACTGGAATGTTATATCCATGGATCATTGGACATTATGAAATCATGGGAAATGTTGGACCACTCATCTAATGGGTAGATTTTACTCCCTGTTTAACTTAGTTACATTTTTATTTTGATGTTAATATGCTGAGAAAATATGTTTAGATTCATCTCATGTTTTGAGCATGTATGTAGTTCAGCTGGAAGAGACCATGTCTTATTAAGAGGAAACAATTTAAATTCTGGATCATTGAGAGAAATTTTTTCAGAATAAGTTAATCCACCAGGTAAAGGATTTATAGGGAAGCCACATGGATGAAGATACATCATGAGAATCTAAGGAGGCTATAAGGGAATGGTACACTCACTTTTATAATAAGTAAATAAAAATTACAATGTTGCAATTTTCAGATGTTTGGCAGAATGTAACATCCCAAGGTTTTAAAAAAATTGTATAAAGACTATGTCTCTATGAAGAAAACTTTTTTTATGAAGATAGTTATAAACTATATATTAAACATAATTCTTTTGTTTCGTTGTTTTGAATTTCAAAAATCTAACATACACGTTTACGATCAGTTAGTTTATTTAACTTTGATAGTATAAATATAATTTTTGTCGAATAGTAACCTACCCTTGTGAATAGTAACATAACCCTATGAATAGTATTATGACCCTTATATAGGTTTCTGGAACAGCGGAAGCACGTTGGTCGGTTATCCTAACATTAATTTTAACGTTAAACAATGTTCAATCCGAGATCTGTCACGATATAAAATGCCGAATCATTCCAAATAGAGCGAAGAACGGAAAGAAATGAAGAGTCCCAGAACCCATGGGGAGGATCATCATATGTTGATTATAATTAATTTAATTAAGGCATAAGAATTACCACGTTGTAATTCTTTCTTCGTTGATGTGTCAGGTCATGATTCAGTGATCCGTCATTGCGTCATAGAATCCAATTGTAGGATTCCTCTTGCGGTGATCCACACGTGTGTCACGTATCTCCGGACATCGCTGAAAGGATATCCAGGTGCTAGTGCGGAAGAACCTTCGCTTGTGATGTCTTCCGTTGACCGCCTTGATCCGATGGAGGATCTTTCTCTCGTAACTTGAGGGCGTTCTTGGTGGAAAGGGAATTCTCTCTTGGCTTGAGAGTATTTCCAAATCTGTTGTGCACAACAATGGATCTTTTAAAAGGTTGGGGTTACGAGGATATTTATAATCGGTATTGAGGTTAATAGAGTTATGACAATAAATAAATGTGTTTCACATTTTATTTATTTCATTAACACTTATTGAAAACCCCCATATCGAATTATTAATTCTTTAACATGCACCCGTGCTGATTATAATAAATATCATTTAATAAAACAATATCAAATCCTCAAAATACCAACTGGATTAACTACACGGCGTGTAATATTAATAAAATTCATGTATATTTAATATACACGACGTGTACATTTATTTTCCATTTTTCTCCACCACATTTATTAGACCTTGAGTAATGACTATTTATTTATTAAATAAATGTAACTGCATTACTCTCTAATAAATATATTATTTCGTCCACAATATATTTTCTCGAATAACTAGTGTCAAAATAAATGCGATCAAACATCCTTAAATAATTATTAAACCACAGTAGGGAATAATATTTATTTAACTTTTTAAATTAATATTTAACTGAGATACAAGGACACACTTAGTGTGTGACCCTCTAGGCCTCTTTCTCAGTTGCATTAGGCTGAGCCTACCTAAAGTCCATGGTTAGCGTCTATCATCACCCCGAGGCACCCATAGAGAAAGAAGTTAACGCCTCAAGGACGTGTCACCTCCTACGAACTCCTACCGTGTAATATAATCCCTTTGTCTTGATATCTCCAATCAAGCGGGTTGCATTCTAGTGCAATCAACCCATGTTCTTGATTATTCATTCTTTCACTTCTCGGATTTGAACTTGCCCATACCTTACCATGGCCATGGAATTATTTAGGCTATATTAATTCCATCAAAGGGCATGAGATATCTACTTCCATTATGGAACAGAAGGGACAAATCATTTCTCGCATTATCTATTAATGTGGTATTACTCTTGACGCACCCAACGTATCCAACCTCGCTGCGAACAGTGTGTCGTCACAGTTTTCATCAATACATCTAATTGCACGAGTTGTAATACCCATTAATAATAATCATAAAGTCTAAGGACCAATACACACATCCGCAGATAGGAACATCAAATGACATTATGAAATGTGGATTTCCTACCGGCGAGTCTCATTCTCATAATATCCTCCTAGATATTACCAAGGTCGCACACCATGAGATGGTGCCTCAATGTTTTATGAGTCCTCACCCCTAATGACCTGTATTATTTGTGTCCCTCAAATAATATCATCCGGCCATAGAACATACATTCAAGAACTGTGTTATTGAACTTCCGGGTTCTCATCATAGCAGGGATCCACTACGACCCTTTAATGCAACAGCTATCCTTAGGACATTATCACATGACATGTCATGCAGAAGAACAATCAAGATGTGATAATGATTTAATTTAATGAATAAAGTACAAAGTAGTTTGTTCTAGACCACCAAATCCAACAGACTCCCACTTGGACTACAGCCAACTGCTAACATCCTTTAACCCGCTAGCTCTCACATGATATTCATGCTTCTGATGAGATAGGCCTTATGTCATGGGGTCCTCCACATTCTCTTCCGTGGACACTCTTCTCACTGCAACTTCACCCCTTTGATAGAAATCCCTCAAGAGGTGATACTTCTGGAGTATGTGCTTTGTCCTTTTATGTGACCTTGGTTCATTGGCAAGAGCCACTGATGTATTATTATCACAATACAATGTAATGGGATCTTTACTTCTAGGCACCACATCAATCTCCTGGACAATGTCCCGAATCTAGATGGCTTCCTTGGATGCATCAGAAGCTGCTATATACTCGATCTCTGCTGTAGAATCAGCGACAACTGGCTGCATTGAACTCTTCCAGCTCACATCTCCTCCATTGGGACAGAAAGCATATCAAGATTGTGACTTCAGATCATTCTGATCTGTTAGAAAACCAGCATCAGCATACCCTTTGATGAAAAGATCTTTGTCTCCTCCATACACCAGGAACATATCCTTAGTTCTTCTTAGATACTTAAGGATAGTCTTAACAGCAGTCCAATGCTGTTCTCCTGGATCTGCTTGATATCTGCCTACCGTGATCAGTGCATAGGAAACATCAAGCCTAGTACATAACATGGCATACATGATGGATCTTATAGCAGAAGAGTATGAGATCTTTCTCATCCAATCATTCTCCTATTGTGTATGGGGACACATTTTCGTAGAAAGATGTAAGCCATGTGACACTGGAACCAATCCCCTCTTGAATTTTTACATACTAAATCTCATTAGTATCTGGTCAATATATGTACCCTGACTTTGTCCATGTAGCCTCTTGGATCTGTCATGAATGATCTTGATCCCGAGAATGTAGGCTGCTTCTCCTAAGTCCTTCATGAAGAAACACTTGTTCAACCAGTCCTTAACTGACTGTAAGGCGGGTATGTCATTTCCAATAAGCAATATGTCATCAACATATACCACTAGGATGACGACCGCATTCCCATTAAACCACTTATAAACACATGGATCACATTCATTCGTAATGATACCAAATTCATTCTTGGCTTCATCAAATTTAATGTTCCATGACCTCGATGCTTGCTTCAATCCATAAATGGATTTATGCAACTTGCAAACCCGTTTGGCTTCACCTGGTGTCACAAACCCTTCTGGTTGTGTCATATAGAAATCTTCCTAAAGGTTCTCGTTATGGAATGATATTTTGACATTCATCTTCCAAATATCATAGTCATGGTAAGCTGCTATGGAAAGTATGATTCTTATGGATTTAAACATGGAAACTGGTGAGAATGTTTCATCATAGTCAATTCTTTGACGATGTCTGAATCCTTTAGCCACTAGCCTTGCTTTATAGGTGCTAACTTGACCTTCCATGTGCATCTTTCTTTTGAATACCCATTTGAATCCAACATGATTTTCATCAACTGGCTCATCGACCAGAACCAAAACATGGTTCTGATACATGGAATCCATCTCATAATTCATAGCTTCTACCCATCTTGCAGCTTCTGAGATTTCTACTACTTCCTTGTAGGAGATAGGTTCATCATTGTCCAACAATAATGATTCACCATCCTCGGTGACTAGGAAACCAAATCTCTCTGGTTCCCTTACCTCTCTTGAGCTCCTACGCAGTACGTGTGTTTCTGGAAACTCTTCCACAGGGACTTGTGGAACTTGTTCCTGTACCAACTCCTGTGTATCTTGAGTATCAACTTCTTCGAAGTCAATCTTCCTCCCACTATCCTTCATGAGGAGGTGCTCCCACTAAAGAAACACGGCTTGTCTGGCGACAGTCACCTTCTTGTCTTGAGGGTTATATTGGTAATATCCTTTCGTTTCCTTGGGATATACTATAAAGAAACACTTCGTGCCCCGGGGTGCTAGTTTGTTGCCTGATAAGGATTTTAAAAATTCCTCGCATCCCCATACATGTGTGTTCCACAAAGTGTATTTCCATTCATTCCATAACTCAGATGGAATTCCATTTGTCACCTTAGTTGGTACTCGGTTTAATGTGTAAGCTGCAGTTTGTATTGCATATCCCCAAAAGGATAATGGATGATCCGCATGACTCATCATCAACCTCATCATGTCCAACAAGGTGCGGTTCCTCCTTTCACTAACACCATTCCACTGTGGTGTATAAGGATGAGTGAGCTGAGCTAGAATCCCAGACTCCCGTAGATGATCGATGAACTCTTGGTTCAGATATTATCCACATCGATCTGATCGAAGCATCTTTATCTTCTTACCAAGCTGATTCTCTAATTAATTATTGAATTCCTTAAATTTATCTAAGGACTCTGAATAATACCTCATTAACTAGACAAAGCCATATCTACTCAAATCATCAGTAAAATTAATGAAGTAAGAATATCCACCTCTAGCTTCTACTGGAAATGGTCCACACACATCTGTGTGTACCAATCTTAGAAGCTCTGTGGCCCTTTCACCATGTCCACCAAAAGGCGGCTTGGTCATTTTTTTCTTTTAAACAAGCGTGAAATCTATCAAGTGGTTTTAGATCAGTAGAGTCTAAATATCCATCTTGGCAGAGATTTGTGAAATGCTTCTCGTTCACACAACCAAGGCAGTGATTCCATAACTGGGTGATGAATGAGTCATGTGAGTTTGTTTCGTTATCAATTTCATACACTTGGTATTCGTACATCAATACATGCAAACCATTATTTAAATGTGCCATACCATAACATGCGTTGTTCATATAAAAGAGACAACCCTTATTTCCAAATTTGAAAAAAATCCATCCATATCCAAACAAGATACAGAAATTATGTTCATGGTAACACTAGGCACATAATAATAGTTATATAAAACCAAAATCATCCCAGTCGGCAATGAGAGGTGGTAGTCACCAATAGCCAACACAGCCAGCCTTGCGTTATTGGCAGCTCGAAGATCCACCTCTCCTCTGGCGATCTTTCTAAATCTACATGGTTCCTGCATTTGAATACATATGTGATCCCAACAAGATGTATCTAGTACCCAATGTGTAGAAATTGAAAGATTGAACTCGATAAAAAATGCACCTTTAGTGTCCCCATGCTTCGGGGTGCAGTTCCTCTACCAATGGCCCTGCTTGCCACATGAAAAACACACTGCCTCCCGTTCCTTTCCCTACCTCTAGATCATCCCCTTTTTGGAGGGACAGTGCTCGGGGGGTTCAGACCGTTTATAAGTCTTTGGCCCCTTTGCCTTGTCCTTCCATTTCTTGTTCACTACGAGGACCGTGGGTTTGTCACTCCCCATGTCCTTATCTACCTGGCGAATCAAGGTCAGAATATCTGATATAATCTTCTCATTGCCGCTCATGTTATTGTTGACAATGGAGCTGGAGAAGGTCTTGGGCAGTGATAATAGGATGATATATGTACACAACTCATCAGGGAATTTAATCCCTTACATGTCCAAGCGTTCAATATAGCCAATAAGCTTGACTACATGAGGCCCAGCTGGTGAAGACTCTCCAAGCATCGTGGTAAACAAAGAATTTGAGATCTCATACCTCTCCTGTCTCACCTTCTTTTGGTAGAGATCTTTAAGGTGAGACATCATTCTATACGCATCCTTGTTTTCATGTTGCTTCAATAGCCCATTAGACATGACCGATAGCATGAACCACTGGACATATGTGGCATAATCCTTGTGGTTCATGTAGAGAGATAATTCCTCATCACTAGCCTCTTTCCCAGGCACAACTGGAATAGGCTCTTCCAGCATATATAATTTCCTTTCATGGTGAAGGACGACACTTAAACGCCTCCGCCACTCTTGGAAATTGGTGCCGGTGAGAAGGTTTTCTTTTTCGAGTATAGTGCGTAGTAATATTTTTGAAGTCATTTTCTGGTCATTTCTACAAATTATGACGAGAAAAGGTTTAGTACTTTATTACAAAATTTGAGACAAATAAATAAATTAATACTTATTAGTCTCCCACTATTTTATCGAAATCCAATAGCCCTCACCATTGACTACGGAATATTCTGTTGTGTGAATATTCTAGTCTGAAGGATCCATATTGCCCTTCACATTACCCCAACTAGGGTTTTTCATGCAACTTGAAGGGTTTTTGTTAGGCATTCCAAATTCCAACTGCATTAACTCATAGCTCCTTGATCCGCTGAGTGGACTCCCCATTCCTAAAATCCTTTTCAATTTCCTCACCCTTTGCCTCTTGGTCACACCAAGTCCTTCTATGGCAGTAAACCCTTGATGCGAACCATGTAAAGTCAACCCAAAACCTTGAATTATAATTCTACAATAATTGAAAACACCCCAACTAGGGTTGGTCAAGAACTTTGAACTATGGTTCGATTCTATCCAAGATTTTGGAAGGCTATGCCGACTTAATATTTATTTTGAGGGATTTTATCCTTAAACGTAAATTTCCATTTTATTATCTTTTATTACATTCTTGTTAATATTAAGTTGGATATACTTAAGTGATTAACCATGTCTAAGATAATATTTATGGATAAGCCGGTTTTATTATAGTTCCATCTTTTATGCTCGTTTAATTCATTAATTGTGTGATCGTGACAACACACCACAATAAATAAACCATGAAACCGATAGAAATTAAATAAATAGAATGATAATGAGCTTTTCTATTGGTTAGTTTATCTAGCGGTTGATAAACTAACCCAAGACATAGGGGAGAAACACCTTGAACCTTTCGGGCTCGTGTTTACAACTTTCAACCTGTCCACCTTTATATCTACTTGGATTGATTTCACCTTGGCTCCTGACTTGAGCCGTCTCCACTAGCTTGGGACCTCCATCCATTACATATGCATTTATCTCACACGCAGGTGAGGGGTAAAAGGGGTTTTTACATAAATTAATCCTTGGGCATGCAGGCCATACATATTAATGAGGAGATGGCTCGCAGGCCAACAAATTTAATTTAAATAAACAAATTAAAAGAAACCATTCACATAAAAAGGTCTCGGTCTAGCTCATGATCATCCATACATGCAATGATATTTACGCATAAATAATACTAGAATTTAATTCTTTAATCTTTCTTGTTTTAGATAAATCATGCTCGAATAAATTTATTTTCTTTAATTAATCAATCTTTTTATCTTAAATCACTTTTCTGAATATCTTTGAGATTCTCATCCATCTTAGTTTTAAAAAAATATATTCATTTAAAATTATCCTTGTATGTAACTTGTACCTAGGAGGAAACTCGGTGAATTCCCATTTATTAAGAAGATGTTAAATTAAACACATATATATAAAACACCTATCACATGTTGTGCCTCATCTTTACGCCTGCACCATGGTACATGTCTGAAGGGTTTGTATAATATAATAATAAATTTTAAGAAATCTCTGTAATTTGGGTGAGTAAACGGCATGTAGTTCCGACTACACGGCGTGTAAATTTCTTCATCATCCAACCGAAGTACATGCCCGGGGATAGGGCGTGTTAATGTACATCGGAAATTTTCGGAGTACACGACGTGTATAGTGGGACACGCGCCGTGTAGTTTCCGCGTTACATGGATTCCAGCCCTGCAGGCCGTGTACGGAGTACACGACCCAACCCTGACCCGAAAGGACTACATGCCGTGTTCATTGGACCACACAGCGTGTATTCAGGAAACCAAGTGCCACATGTTTCTGGTCAACACACGGTGTCTTAAATTCTTAGAAAGAATCCAATACACAGCCTGATTTTGTGGATCAGTCAATGCATTGAACCTAGAATACATGGCGTATACTTCCGAATACACACCATGTATTCTGGTGTTATACGGCCAGAAACTTTTGGCTCCTCCCGATGAGTTCCTCTATTTTATTTTAATAAAAATTAAAAGGAAAAAAATCGTTTCTGTGAGCTGAATGAGAAATGAGGGAGGATGAATATATCTCGATATTCAGTTTTCCAGAACGATTAAACTTGAATTGAAATAATTAAATAATTAAATGCATAAATTTCCAACGAAAAACTAAATAATTATAATCAATGATATGACCCCTCTGATACCACTTGTAGGTTCTAGGTGCAGTGGAATCGCGTTGGTGGGTTAGCCCAACATTAATTATAACGTTAAACAACATTCAATTCGAGATCCTACACGATATAAAACACCAAATCTTTAGAATAGGATGAAGAACGAAAAGAAAATAAGAGTCCTAGAACCCTTGAGGAGGATCATCATATGTTGATTATAATTATTTTAATTATTTCATAAGAATTACCTCGTTGGAATTATTTCTTCGTTGATGTGTCTGGTCATGAATCGGTGTTCAGTTGTTCCATCGTAGAATCCAAGTGTAGGATTCCTCTAGCGGTGATCCACACTTGTGTCACGTATCCCCGGACGTCTCCGAAGGGATCTCCAGGTGCTAGCATGGATGAAACTTTCCTTTCGATGTCCACCTTCGACCGCCTTGATCCGGTGGAGGATATTGCTCTCGTAACATGAGGGTGTTCTCGGTGGAAAGGGAATTCTCTCTTGGCTTGAGAGTATTTCCAAATCCGTTGTGCACAACAATGGCTTTTTTAAAATGTTAGGGTTGCGAGGATATTTATAACCAGGTTTCAGGTTAATAGAGTTATGATAATAAATAAATTCATTACGCGTTTTATTTATTTCATTAACTCTTATTCAAAACCCCAATGTAGAATTATTAATTCCATGACATGCGCCCACGCTGATAATAATAAATATCATTTAATAAAACAATATTTAATCCTCAAAATCCCAACTGGAAGAACTACACGGCGTGTAATAATTAATACACGGTGTGTACATGTTTTCCATAAAACTACACGACGTTTATATTTAATATACATGGCGTGTAATTTTATTTTCGATTTTTCTCCACCACATTTATTAGACCGTGAGTAATGACTATTTGTTTCTTAAATAAATGTAACTGCATTACTCGCTAACAAATATATTATTTCTTCCACAATATATTCTCTTGAATAACTAGTGTCAAAATAAATGTGATCATACATCCTTAAATAATTATTAAACCACAATAGGGAATAATATTTATTGAACTTGTTAAATTAATATTTAACTTAGATACATGGACACACTTACTGTGTGACCCTCTAGGCCTCTTTCTCAGTGGCATTAGACTGAGCCTGCCTAAAGTCCAAGGATAGCATCTAGCAATACGCCAAGGCACCCATAGAGAACAAAGTTAACGCCGCAATGACGTGTCACCTCCTACGAACTCTTACCGTGTAATATAATCCCTTTGTATTGATATTTCTAATCAAGCGGGTTGCATGGTAGTTCCATCAACCAATGTGCTTGATTATTCTTTCTTTGACTTCCCTGAATTGAACTTTCTCATACCTTACCACGGACATGGATTTATTTAGGCTATATTAATTCCATCAAAGGGCCTAAGATATGTACTTCTGTTATGGAACAGAAGGGAAAAATCCTTTCTCGCATTATCTATTAATGTGGTATTTCTCGTGACGCACCCAACGTATCCTACCTCGCGGTGAACAATGTGTCGTCACAGTTTTCATCAATACATCTAAGTGTGCGAGTTGTAATACCCATTAATAATAATCTTAACATCTAAGGACCAATACACACGTCCACAGATAGGAACATCCAATGACACTATGAAATATATATTTCCTACTGGCGGGTCTCACTCTTATTGTATCCCCTTGGATATTACCAAGGGCTCACACCATGATAAGGTGCCTCAATGTTTTATGAGTCCTCACCCCTAATGACATATATTATTTTTGTCCCTAAAATAATATCATCCGGCCATAGAACAGACATTCAAGAACAATGTTATGGTACTTCCGGGTTGACATCATAGCAGGGATCCACTACGACCTGTTAATGCAACAACTATCCTTTGGACATTATCACATGACATGTCACGCAGAAGAACAATCAAGACGTGATAAGGCTTTTATTTAATGGATTAAGTACAAAGTAGTTTGTTCTAGACCACCAACTCCAAAACCTTCTGAATTGTAAGCCATCCAATTGAATAGTGACCTTAATAAATAATTTATAATATTAATCCATCTTGTTGATAACAATATGTCTATAGTAAAACTTTTTTAAATGTTGTAATTCATAATGTTTTAGATACACTTTTTTATTAATTTAATAATTTAAGTGAATATGTATTTCTATAAAATATATTCATAAATTATTATTTTATTTTCTTATTGTTATCATATAATTTGATGAGACATTGATAAATTATTCATGGTCTTAGATAATCAGTTATACTTATAAAATTGTTATTTATCGAATAAATTATTATTTTATTTAAAAAATTATTTTATCATATTAAGAAACAAATTTTGATAAAATGGAGTTATATTTTGAATTTTTCACATCAAAAAATGAATGGGGTAATTTTGTTGTATTTTTCTGAAATAGATGAATTTTTTGTGAATAGTGAAATTCGATCAATTAGGAAATGTGCAAAATAAATGAATTTCTACATCATGCTTGTGTCCTGGAAGATGAAAATTGAAATTGGTTCAAACACACATTTAATTATTATGATTATTTTGAAAACATTAATTATGACTATTCATAGTATTGGGAAAAAATATTAATCTAATGATTAAAATAATGTAAAACATCTCCTCTCCTCCACTTTTAATACCACCCTCACCCCCTCATACTCATAGGCCTCTCAAGATTTAATAATTGTATATATTATACACAATACCCTTCATAAGGCACTTCCCCACATTAAATACATTTCTGTCTAACCAAAATGCCAAAACCATTGGTCTTAATGAGGAACTCAAAGAGAAGATATCGAGAGCTAAAAATCCTTTTTCATTTCTTTTTCATTTCACTGAAATTCATTTATTTTTATAAACTCTATTTTCCACCCCTTATCCAAGAGGCATAGAAGATATATTATGATACATAATTTTTTTTATATTTTTAATGGAATAGTTCATCATAATACTTCTTATTCTCTCCCTATTATTAAAAAAATAAAAACAAAGTATATGATGTGTCATGTTAAAAATATTGTAAATGATGTGTCTTAAATTTCCTTAACTTTCTTAAAATCTTTTTATAAAACCATTTTAACAGTTGCGACATATTTTAATTGGTATGATAAAAAATCTCTTATGTTATGAAATTAATTTATATGCATAATATTAATGTTATATGATGAAACATGTTTGTGATTATTGAAGAACCGCCAAAATGATCTAAACAAATATAATTAATGATTTAACTAAAAAATAATCATAATATCAAAAAACCAAAATATGAAATGGTATCATTAATGTTTATGTAAACATGTAAATACCTTATAATTTACCTTTTGGTGTTTCACTTCCATTTGACTATGAAATCCATTACGAACACACCATGGAAACCATGTAAACAAAAACTCCTGAAACAATGTAAATAACAAAATATAATTAATTAATCTGTTGAATGATTTTATAAAATGATCATATAAGTTATTATAAAAATTAATATGTTTTTGTAAACTATTAATCAAACTATTTTAACCATTATACAGGATGATTACTCACGTTTGATGTAAGATAAACCCATAGTAAGAGAATTCTTAACCAAATTTCAATTATTTGTGTTAACTATGTACTTTATCCCTTATGTGGTATTAAGATTATTTAAAGGATGAAATTTTTTATATTATGATTTATTTTATTTATTTATAGTATATAAACATATACATTATATTGTAGTAATTCTCACACTAACTATATAAGGATGTGAAATTCTTTTTAAAATGCTTTTAAAAACCACATTAATGAAAATAAAAAAATTGTTTTTTACTATTTAATGAGGGGTTTCTCCAAATTTAATGATGATTTATTACTATTAGATTCTCATGGACATATTTATGTCAGTTTGGACCCATTCTATATCTTTATATGTTTGGTTTAGCCCATTATAAGTCATGATATGATGTTTAATCCCCATTATAGCTCTCAAATGCAATGGCTACTCCAGGGACGGATGTTGTGTGAATAGTTTTTACTTGCGTAAGAGTGATTGAATATCTGATATGGTATATATGTAACAAGGAATCTATATGATGTTCCTATTCATGTTACTGAGATTTTAGGATAATAGGTTTTTTTGTTTTTATGGTATCACATGACTAACAATTTCATTATATCATTTACTGAGCTCTTTGTGATTTTGGAAATTTTGTAAATTTTTTTGATTGGATATATGGTTGATTAAGAGAAATATATAAGACAATTTAAATTTAATAATGATTTTTCAATGAAATTATATTATATTTGAAAAAATTTATATTTTTGAAAAGGTTTATAATGTTTTAGTAGTATCCTCATGTGTTATTATGGGATGTTATGAATGTTTTATGTTAAAATTATCTAAAACTATAAACCTAAAAAGATCCTCAATGTGAAATAATTAATGTTCTTGTTGAAAACACAATATTAATTGAAATTTTATTTATGGGACCCTGCATACACAACATAAAAAGCATAATTATTTGGAGTAGTGTATCTACTACCCCTTTGATACATAAAATCATGAATCATTTCTTTTCATTCTATGAAAAACATTCCATAACACAAATTATTGTATAAACGTATCATGTTTTATAGGACACTTTGGTATGTGTAAAGATTATTTTCCCAAAAAATGATCTTATTCATTATCTTTGAAATCTCACTTCCTATAGTTATTGTTAACAATCCCTTGAAAAAAGTAACTTCATTGTAATAATTTGAATTTGGAAGTTACAATAAGTATCCATATTATCCCACAATGGATTTTATTATTGGATAAATTGTATATAATTTTATATATGGTGTTTATTTTGATAGTTATATGAATAACTGTGAAATTATTGTTAAATCACAATCTTCTATTCAATACAGATATTTCATAACACACATTATTTAATTAATATATGAAAAAAATTTAGGAAATGAAAAATACATTTTGAGGACTATTTGTGGAAATATCTACATGGTGGGAGTGGTTAATGAAATCCTTAAAGGCATTGGTAGTCTCATGGTAAGATTGTGTCCCCCAAATTTCTGTAACGAACACTCTTTTGAGAATGGATATTTTTAGTAAGTGTTCCATGTTCCTAAGAAGCATGCCATATAATTATTATGCATTTAACTCATTTATTTTTAGTGATAATTCACCCATGAGAACGTCTATCGATATATCAATGCATACATTTCATTTTCAGTTCATTGATAAAATTGAATTTGTTTCAGTTACATACCTTTCCATATTTATTTTTCTTAATATTGTTATATTAATTCCATATTAAGTTGTGATATTATTTATTCACATTCATCTCAGTTTTTTTGTTATATGGAATGTGTGATAAATTATTTTCCATTCAATTACTATTATTCTAATTTGATTAATTATTTCTTATGGCATATTTTTCCTTTACTAAGCATTTGAGCTCAGGTCAAATGCCAAATTTTAAATTTTCATTATTATTAGCTATTGGTTCACTCATCGAGGCTCTGGTTGAGTGCATGTTTAAAAAAAATTCGTTTACAAATTTTTGTGGGTTTCATACTTCTGTCAAGTCACCAAATGGTGGCTGGTAGATGTGTGGTTAGCCTAGGTGCCCACGGAAATGTCTAACATTTAAAATAAATAATGTTTTATGTTAATAAAAGTTGTTAAATGTTTAAATGGTAATAATAATAATGTTAATGTATAAATAAAAAAATTATTATTAATGAAGTGTTGATCTAATTATTATTATTATTAAACTTTTTTTATTTTTTATCATAGCCTACTCGCACCCCCTTCCTCCACATTGCATGCTACACTGAACCCCTTTTTTCCCATCCTTACCCACTCCATGCTCTGGGCTCACCCCTCTGCACTCAGGCCAGCCAACCACACCTCACTGCCTTTATCCATCATAGAATCTATGGTGTGTCATGAGCCAGCCACCTCTCCTTATCTCCTCATAGCGCGACACGGCCCTACCCTCCCCATATTCACTACCATGGCCTGAAACACCGTCTCCAACCTCAATCCACCTCTCCACACGTCTCAACTGCGGCACACATGGACATTGCACCTACATCCACCAGTGTTGAAACTAAAATCCCCTTTTCTAGTGGTTTTTCGGAGAACCCGTACCCACCATTATCTGGCAGTCTTCCGACATAATCCCAATCCCCATTTGCAGCTCCTCCACCTCATCTATAGAGCACAAATTTATTCCCATCAGTGCATTTTTTTCAATTTTGGGGGTGTTCCTTCGATTTATCCAAACCTAATGCCTTGAGTTTCGATTTGTGCATTTTTTTCGTAGTTTAGGGTGTGTGGTTAGTCTGCGAGGTAATTTTCAACCATCAGTTGGATTTTTATCACATATATAATTGGATTGATGTAGGTGAATCAATGATTTTTTTCCCTTGATTTTCCTTTGATGATTGATATTTACATATGTTCATAACTATGATTTTCTAATATACACTACAAAAAAAGAATATTAGCTGATGTTTTTTTAATGGGATATTAAAACCCCCTCTAAATTCCTTATAGAGGGGGTTATGTAGAATCCCCTCTATTTTTCTTAAATAAAAATTATTTGTAATATTTTTTTGTATTTTAGAGGTAGTTATGCCCATACAACTACATATTTTATAATTAGATGATCAATATGTTCCGTTGTATTTTTGAGGTTATATATATATATATATATATTTCTTTTAGATCTATATATTAAATTATATATATATATATGACATAAAAAGTTATTTCTAAAGGAAATAATGTTGTTTCATAACCCCTATAATCTCTTAAATTAGAGTGGGTTCATGAATTCTCATTAATATCCTAGATTAGTGGTGTTATGAAGCACTACTAATTTAATTATTTAAAGGGGGTTGTGAACCCCATCTAATATATGACATTAAGTAGGGGGTGGTGAATCCCCTATATTTTCTGAAATTACATGGGGTTAATGAACTGCCGTTAATCCCTTTGATTAGAGGTGTTTTAAACCTAGTATTTATTTTTATTTATTTTTTAAATTAGATATCATATAAGTTAAATGTTTATAGAATATATATATATGTATGGGTGTGCATGTGTGTGTCTACACACACAAATATATATATATATATATATATATATATGTATGTGTGTGTGTGTGTGTATATATATATTACATATAATGAATATATAAATGTATTTAAATGAATTATAAATATATAGATATATATATATATATATGAAGACATATATAAATGCTTTAAATAAATATGTATACTCATAATTCAGATTGTATACATATAAAAATATGTGCATAAATAATATAATTGTATTTATATATTTATTTATCCAATTACATAAATTTTATATAGAGGTATAAAAATACAAGACCTTTATATTATGATTTATATTCTACATATATTATATTAAATACATTTTTATTGTATTTTTATGTATAAATACATTTATATAATATTATTTATAAAAAATATAATCCATAAAAATGAAATATAAATATAAATATAAATATTTTATATTTATGATATATATATTATATTATAAATATTTTATTATATTTAAATTTATATATATTATATAATTATTTTAAATATATTAGTGAACGATATAAATTATTAATTCATTTAGAATATATATATATATATATATATCATTTATTTACATTATAAATTCCCAGTTATATGATTGTATTAAATTGTATATATATATATACATAAATATTATTGTATAATTTTATTAACATTTATATATATATTTTTTATAATATTTATTTCATATAATATTAATTATATGTAACACAAAAAGCATAAATAGATTATATAAATAATTAAATAAATATAATTTATTTAAAAAATATTATATAAAAATTCAAGGTTGTAGTTTTTATAATTTATATTAGAATAACAATTAATATATTTATAAATAATATGTTTATGATTTTAAATTAATATTAATTAATATTATATAATATACAGTTTATATAAACACATATATATTAATCTAAAAAATTTATACAACTATATTTTTGAAATACATATATATCAATGTACATAATATTATAAAATTATATTTATTAAAATACATAAATATAAATGTTCATAATTATAAATATATGTATTGAAATACATTTTATATTTATTTGTATAAATTTTATTTCTTATAAATTTAATTAAATATTTGAATAAATTGTATTTCATATAACTTTATATAAATATTTGCATAAAATTTGTTTCATATATAATATTTGTCAACATTGTATTTCATGTAAAATAAAACATATATAATATAATACACTTTATACAAATAAATATATATTATTTTACATAATATTAAAAATATGTATTGGAATACATTATATAAATATATATTGGATGAAATTATATACATATATAAAATATGTATATATATTATATTAAAAAAACATGTATATAAATATCTATTTATATATATAAATAATTTAAAAACATATATTTATAAATATATTAATATATGCGTATATAAATAACATCAATAGAGTTATAAAATATATAATCAAAAGTATGTAAATACACACATACAATATATAGTTTATATAAATGTATAAATTTAAAATAATATAAACGTATTATAATATATTCACTAAAATTTATAACATAAAATGTATGTATTAATTTAAATAATAATATATGTATTTAAACTTTTATTGAAATAATATTTATTTTAATTAGTTTTGTAATTTATATAAATATAATGGTGGTTAT
Source organism: Viscum album (assembly GCA_963277665.1). NCBI lineage: Eukaryota > Viridiplantae > Streptophyta > Magnoliopsida > Santalales > Viscaceae > Viscum > Viscum album. The sequence goes on along the minus strand of OY728164.1, from coordinate 60,659,481 downwards.
TAATATATTTTTGATGTCTAGTTGGTGTAGTGTTATAGGAGGTGGGATTGTTGTGTGGCGGTCTGGGCATCAATTCCCCTAGGATTGGGTGTGAATAATTTAAAACTATGTGTGTGAGAGTGTACAAGATAAGGTAAGGGTGTTCGTGGGTGTCCAAGATAGTAAGGATGGGGAAGCGTAGGTGTACAAGACAGGCACATGGGTACATTAGAGTGGCCAAGGGATACAGCTGTGCATGTGGGAGATCATACATTAACTGGTTGGGGGTATCGTGGTGGTGTGGCCAACAGAAGAACCAGAGGGTGTGAAATTGAGTTGTCATGGTGGGGGAGCATGAGTTCGTGAATGGGAGGGGGATCAGATGTGGTGAACTCGACAGCACGAGGTTCATGAATGGGAAGGAAAAATTTTATGTGGTGAAAGTGTTTAGTAGAAATAAATATATTAATTTAAAGGTGGTAAATCAATCCTCCTATAATATGGAAGATGAAACTAAACTAGTGGTGGATTCGAATCGCCACTAATCTTTCCAATATTTTATAGGGTGTTAAAACCCCTTATAAATTGAAAATTTGTATTGAATATTGGGGGGTTTACTGCCATTAAATGAACCACTTCCATATTCTACACTATTTATCCAATGGTTCACCAAATCCAAATCTAATAGTAGTTCGTTGTCATATTGATAGTATTTTAATTTCTTATGTAATGAGAAATGGAGTGTTTCATTGAGTAGGAGAATTCATAATAGTGACATATGCCTAAAACATTTTTGAATGAGCTAATCTAAAATATTTCGACATTAAAGTATTAAGATCTGACAATAATAAGGTTATTTATATGTATTTTGATAAACATAGTCATTTATTTATATGAATTTATGATTAGGTTATGAAATGATTCTAGGAAACAAAATCTTGATGTTAATCAATTTAAACCCCATATTGATTTTTGAAAAAAATATATCCACTTATAAAAGGATTTGAAATTTTTAAATATGAGGATGATAATTCATGGTGGTTCTCATGAATGATAACTTAGTTATTTGAAATATAACAATATGTTTCGGGTATATTAGATAAAATAGTAATTATCAATAATGATCCTCTAAGCTACACATGATGAATATGATAGTATAGAATTTTAAGAAGAAGATGAGGCTAGAAACAAAATTTTAAAAATATAGAAATAGAAAACATGAAATAACAAGAAGTAAATTGTGATGGGGACGTCAAAAATGGATTTGAGGAAATGAAATTATTGTTCCTCGTCAATATAAAAATTAGTAAATTTATTTCAAATATTTACTAAATTTGGAAAGAAAAAAAGAAACAAACAAATGATTTACATTCATCGTGAATGAATGATTCTATACATACTGAAGAGATAATAAAAATTATATATTAAATTTCGAATGTGATTAAAATTTTCAGGGAAGGGATGATGATAAATTCATTAATAGAATATAAATGTAAAGAAAATACTAATTTAAAAAAATAAACTCAATATAAATGAAATAAATAACATAAATTATTATACTCATAAAATTTAATATATCATATTATTATTCATTAAAATGAGTAAATATTTAATACAAATATTACAAGAAATATGTATAAAAATTTATAAGTATAATAATTAAAAATCAATGAAAAATAATATATTAATGAGTTATATGAAAATATAAGGAATTGAAAATTTAGTTTGAAAACTACACTGAATTATAAATCTAATGAGGTAGAAAATAAGACAAGAATTAAAAACTCTTTCATGGATGTTGATCACAATTTTTTTAAGAAACTGATCATTGATTTTTTTGATAATATTTTAATTAACATCAGCATTCAACATTTAAATTGTTTGTTACATTGAAATAAAAATATTATTTTATGTATAATACTCACAAAGTGATGGAATACAGAAACAGAAAATTAATGTGGTTTAATTAAAAACATTTAAATGATATTGCATTACTTTATGTGTAGATATTGTGGGATATTTTTCTAACTAAGTTTATGATATTTCAAAAAAAATTTAAATATGTGGAATGAAATATCAAAACAAACATTAATCATATGAAGAACATATTGGAATGTGTGACCAACTAGGTCACATGTCTAAATATTGCCTCAACATACTTACTTTTAAACCCATTCATGGTTCCAATTCTCAAAATTCCCATAGGAATTAACAAAATGTAATTAATGAGGCATTGGTTATCAAAATTTCACTCAATGAAACACAAAAATGATGTTTCCAAGGATCATAATGTCACACTGGGGGGAGAATCTATTGTCCCCAATTTTATCATGTTATATAACACATATAATTCAATCATATATCACTTGTTAGGATGGGTGGATCATGAATGAAATGCAGAATATAAATAGAACACATCCACAAATATTTTTACATTGTTTAGTTCTAATACCTACATCATTCATATGTTGGATAGACCCCAAAATGCTGATTATCAACTTTAATATTTTTATAAATTTCAAATTTTCAAGTAGAAACTAGTTATAAAACCATATAATTGATTATATAGTTAATTCTTGTAATACCCCCTCTCTGTCACCCTAAATCCAATTCTTCTTATTGGTTGGATAGAACCTCCAATGATTTGACTCATTAGACCCCCCCCCCCCCATTCACTCGCTTGATCATCTTCAACAACTGGTTAGACCCCTAGTTACAATATCCTTTTTCTTCATAAGATCTAATCAATTGATATGATGCTTACTGATTCATTCTCCTTGAGCATTTTGGATCTCACTGGATTATATACCATTCAAGAACCTTAGCGTGGATGTTGTACGTTCTCAGATAATTCAAATCATTAAGTAGAATTAGTTGTCCTACAAAAAGTCTTCTCAGGTAAGCTTTCATTCTTCTGACAATGACCCAACCTCAATATCCACTGAAAACTTGGATAAAAAAATATTCAAAATCACTGATTGAATAACTATTCAAAATTTAGTCTCAAAATAATTGAGTCTAATTATGAAATATAAATATCATATTCAATACTCAATTATTCGTGCATGTAAATAAGACACTACATGGTTTCATTTCATTGTTCATCACATGTGTATGTTATCATGCATTAATTCATGTTAGTTTATTTCATATGGGTTCTCAATTACATACACTATTTACATTGTACACTCTCACAAATAACACACATAGTTTTAATTCTTGTACACATCCTATCATACTCTCTATATTCCATTTCACAAATATAATGTTCACAATTATTTTTTCCTAATATCTGTACGTTCGTATATGTATCAAACTATGAATGTACTTCTCACTTCATTTTTTTTCAAATACACATCCTTTTTTAAACACAAACTTCCTACATGCAACATTCTTAATATATGAAAAATCATTTCTCAACCATATTATATGTATGTGTTTCATACATGTAAACATACACAGTGCTATTATTCTACCTTAAGTAAACATATTTTTAATGAAACTCATATACAAACTATACAACATTCATCAGGGACGCTTAAACCAAAATAAATATAAGATGTGTGCAAGTTTTTATTCTCAAAAGATATTTTTTAAGTTCAAAATATCATGTTTCTCCATTACTACGTTCACACAATATCAAACAAGTACCAGTTCAATATTTATTGCGCAAACCAAATGTGTGAAACATTATAGTATTGTGTTGTGTCACATGTTTCACGTAACATTGTTCTTCACAAAGTATAAAAAGTGTTATAATCACATGCCTCCTATACATTGGATTCTTCACCTTCACACAAAATGTGGTTGTGTTGGATCTTATCATTTTGAACCATAGTTATTCATGAACCAACTTTTCTATGAAAACATAGCTATCAGATGTGAGATAAACAAAAAACACAAATGGACTTACTCTCTGTAATTATAGGTGGTAATAATCAACATTAAATATTCTAGAATCCTGATGAACTACTAGAATACATACACTTCCTTGGATCTGTGGAAACTAAAGAACACCATCTCTGATGAAGAATCTTATTAACATCAATTTTTTATTAGATTTTTTAATTGATTAATGATAAAAATATCATTGCATTGCATTATTTTCAGCCACATATTTTTTACAAATTTCAATGATGGTCAAAAGACATAAATCATGATTGGGGAGACATGGGAATGGAGATTATATTGTATAAAAGCTTATTGATCTAGATTAACTAATGGATTGATGAAGAGGACGACATGGATAAGGAATGAACAACACAATTGTTTTCTCGAATCAGATTGTATGACTATAGATATCTTCATGTTTTTAAAAACCAATCAACGTCCTGAATTAAACGATTTGTGAATTAGATGGTCCAGATTATTTTGTTGAAACCCCACAAAAAAACAAACCAACTCCCTATTCTCCTTTATAATAAAAATCTCTTCATCATCTATTAAATAAGTTATCTTCATCCTCCCCTCGTACCCCATGTACTAGTTCTCTTGTGGGAATTCACTTACTCCCACATTTTCCCCAAGGACTCATAGTACCATTTTTGATTTCCCAATTGTGATACTTTCATAGGAATCCCTTGCACTCCACCTCATCTACCCATACTGGATGGCTATATTGGAGCTCATCCACCCACATTGTTGTGTTCTACTCCCTGAGATGGAATGTTGCATGATGTTGGAATATTTTTTTGTATAAGGGTTATTAATATTTTCTTCATAAATCTACATTCCAAACCCACCATATTCTAAAAATATTCTCAACGTAAAAACTTCATCAAACTTATCATAGTATAGCCAAAAAACTCAAACCATATTCAACCTTTCTCTAAGTCCTCAAGAAAAAAAAAATCATGGTTCTTACTCAACCTCTACCATTATTATAATCAATTGGAATTCATCCATATTATCACATGTCTTTATAAATAAATAGAATCTATAAAAATTTATGATATAGGACACGTTGGATTATAATATTCATTATTAATTGAAAATAATTTAAACCTCATAAAATAATTTGGCCTCTTCAATCAATCCCTTGGGTTTTTTTTGTCAATACCACATTTATAATAAAATTAATGGATATTTTCTTCCCTTTATTGAAAATATTTAAAAAAAATTATATTCATATAAAGTAATTCACATTATAAAAACTGAAATTGTTAGAAAACCCTCTATTATTCATAAATATATTATCTGATTTACTTCTGATATGATTTCAAATGACTACTATATTAGGAAATAGCTATAAATAATAATCCTTATGTCTACGTGGGAAATTATCTGGGAAGAAAAAAAAAGTGATTATATTTAATATTAATGTTTGTAATTAATCATCCAACATTTGAAATTAATCACCATAACATATTAGGAAATTATCAAATGATTTTAAAAATTTCCCATAAATACATCTCAACAAAAATATTATAAAAATTTAGGTAAAATAATTTATTTCCCCTTACATAATTCTTTTCCCTTTTCAAATCAAGTAATAAATCACTTCCTTTGATAATTGGTGATTTTTTCATGAAAGTAGTAATTTTCTATCAACAAACCTCAAAGATGAAATAATTTAATTTATATATATTTATATATTAGAATTATCATACTCATACCTCAAAAAATATTTCGATATTAATAAGATGTCAACTCAAATAGAAATATATATTTGGTGAGCTTTTGTGCTCCCCCGTCAAGATATGAACTCAAAATTTCTTCATCATGGTTGACTTTCATAAAGAATAATCTCCTATTATATTTTTAGATTATTTGAGATGGTGTAATTTAATAACATGATTAAATTATTATTTCATGATGGATGTCATTATAGTTGTAATATATTCATTGATATTATAAAATCATGTCTCCTCTGAATATATACTTCACCATAAATTCTCGGCATGAAAAAACACGAAATATATATGGGAATAAAGACGTTCTTCAATGCTCCTCAGTTAGAGCAACAAGGCTGAGAGTTGCTTCTCAAACCAACAATCTTTTTAGATGAAAAAGTCTTCTTCAAACAAATAATTTTCATATATCTAATCTTGTTCTCACTTTCATCACTCTTCCAACTATTCTAGCTATATGCTCAAACACTCTATAGAAGCATGCTCAGTATTCCATTTTTGTGTATACTTATTATCCCAAAAAATTAAAGTCATAGATGATTTAAAATTATTCTTCAAAAAAAATTTGACCACAAAACAGTGTCAAACAACATTTAGTGGAATGTACACACATGTGGCACTTGTCGCATGCCACATTAAAATTCAACAATTTTCCAGTTTTTGTAATCATTAAAAATTCTTCATTTGTAATGTCATTGACAAAATCAATCATTAAAATTATCTTTACTAATGATTATATATTGGAATCCATCATCCATCCTTTAGTATTTGTTATCATGGAAAACTGAAAATGGTCTATTATGTAACCAATAGTACAAAAATAGATTCATATTTTCATTAGTGATACATTATTCCCATAACTCTTCCCAAACACCTTGGGATTTTCTTATTTAACAACGTTCATCTTCTATTAAATACATAAGGCTGACATGTCATCTTTATGTCTTAGCTATAGCACTTTTTGGTCTGGTCTCTAGTTGACATCAAAAATTAATTTTTCATAGATGGTACATAACAATACTCATCATAATAGTGAATACTTCACTTGAAATAATAACATAAATTTTTAAACATATAATATATTTCCTTGATAAAATTATTCTTTTTTAATGAATTCTACTTGTATTTTCCATCTATAAAATTTTCTTCGGCTATGCTCTCTCTAAATTAAGGCGTTCATTAATTTTCCTATAATTACATATTGTAATATAATCAATTTCATGATGCCGAAACATCCAACAACACAAAAATTAAGAAAAAAATCATGATTTATTATTTTATAACATAATCCGAATATTTTTGACATCTTTCTTTTTTGGGTAGCCCATTTATTCTATTGTGCTTTCTATACAGAACATGAATTTCAACATTTCATCGTATCCATCTTTTAAGATGATTTGGATTCTTGAGTATTTTTATTTACCCATTCTTGTCTAGATTTAAATAATGAATATTAACTTGATAACAAGACAACATTACAACATTGAAATTTATTAGGACAATGGATTTCCTACTTTAATAGGACAACAGTAGATTTATATTTACATATTCCCAACCGTATCCTACCACTATATTTATTCTTATCCGTAATAGGGTTCTTATCAGATAAATACATGGAAATAATTTTTCTATTATAATCATGGGATGTCTTAGCTAGTTTTTATTATGTATTTCCTCGTTTCATTTCATTTTATATAAATTTTAATTTGAGATCATTATTCTCATCTTTATCTGATTTCATGCATTTATCCCACATAATCTTCCCCTTTGGAATCTTATCTCCAATCATATTATGTTTATTTAATAAAAAATGTCAAGATCCTTGAAAAGTTTTGTTTTATCAATCACTTGAACATCATTGAAATTTATATAAACATTATCCAACATTTCATGTTCATGGATAACTTTTGTATGAATAATTTCAAAAATTTCATTATCACAAACATTATAGTCCAATTTATCAATACCTTTTGTATAAAATTATTTAAATATATATATTGTTTTTTATTTTTTCCACAAGTCTAGTGGGACTGTTTGCTATGCTAGCCTTTTTGGACAATTATTCATTCATTAAATCATCCAATTCTTCTAGTTATAATTTTATATATTGATTTTCCTTGAAATATATTGTCATACATGTGACCGCTTATTTGGGATTTATCTTTTCATGATTTTTGATTTCATATTTTATCACTTCATCCTAACTACATGGACATGATTTATCATCTGATTTAACTAAACAATTTAATAATTTTGGGTATTTTGATACGAGGTGATTTTCTTTCGGCATTGAATTCTACTCCACCTTCATTTATACTATTTTAAATCTGTTATTCTTTAATTTGACTAAATCTTGAGAATTTCTAACATCAGGATTATATATTGAATTTTCCATTTAAATACCTTTTAAATTTTCTTGAAACTGGATTGTACACTTCATATACTTCAGACATAACAACTGGACTAGTAGATTGAATCCAGCCGTAGGTAGCCTTCCTGTTGATACCTTTTGATGTGTCCAAGGATCATGAAAGCATACTAAGTGGGGAGTGAATCATGTGTGACAAATTTTATTAAATTCATTTTTACCATTAATTCAATCCTCTGTAACCTATTAAGATGAGTGGATCATTCCCACAATGAGTAATGTTAATGTAACACATCACACCATTTTTCAATATTTTTTTGTACGAATACCTACATACATTCAATGTTGGTTATAACCCCAAAATATATTTTACACTTTAATATTTTTAACAATTATAATAGTTCATGAAACAATTGGTTATACACCTTAATAATCGATCAAATAGTTGTTATTGTAATATATAATGAAATATATCTATTCTTCCTATGTTGGTTAGACCCCCTAACCATTTACTGGTTAGACCCCCCAGTCTCTCTCTTGAGCCTCTTTAGAAACTGGATAGAACCCTCGGTCATAAAATCCATTTTCATTATATAATCTGATCCACGGATAGGATGATACCTTCATATTCATCCATATTCTTTCTAGATCACATTGTCTTGTATACGGTTCAAGTTTCATTGCGCTAATTCTTTACATGATTATATAATTATAATCACTAAATATAATAATGGGTCTCAGCCCAAACCTGCACAGGTAAAAATTCCTTCTACTGCTGAATACTTTACCTCACTGACTAGTAAAGACTAAGATAAAAAATATTCTAAAACACTAATAGAAATACTATTAATACATCAACAACAAAATACTATACTTATATTTTTTAATACAGATTTCTCACTCTCAGCAAAAATTTCAATGAATGTAAATAATACATTTCATGGTCCTATTACTTTGTTTATCATTTTTCTTGGGATCATGTATTAATGCATGTTGTTTATTTCATGTGGACTCCCAATTAAATACAATGTTGACTATGTACACTCCCACAACTCACACACACAATATTCCATCTTGTATACATACCACGGTATTCACAGTCTTCCATTGCGCGCACACACACACACACTATTCCATATTTTTTTCTTAATATTTATATTTTTGTATATTTATCAAATAATTAAGGAGATTATCTCTTCCTTTATTGCATGTATGATTTATTGATACACACACAATTCATTTGGACATCAAAAAGACTATTTAAAATGTTTTCTCTCTGACTTATTCTATTTATATTTATCATGCATGTAAATGTACGCAATGCAATTATTCAACCTTATTTAAAATTCTTTTTCATGAAACTCATATAAATATTCTACAGAATTCTTATTGGATGAATAAACATAATTTAATATAAGATGTGAAAAAGTTTTTTTCTCAAAAACTACAATGTATATAACACTCGAGACTTTTATGAGAAATATTTTTTTTATGTTATATAAATCATCAAAAGAATCTTTCACTACACACAACACTAGCTTGGCTTTCTTTACACGCAATCACGACCTTCCTCGATAGCTTGCGTCGTACGCAATACCGAGTTTCCCAAAACATGATATGCTATAAAAATATTATTAAAACTAGCCGTTATGAATAGTAATACCCACTTTTTGAAATTTTTTCCACATTATTTTTCAAAATGGACTTCATTTTTGGATCATAATATCGAAATTATCCTAGGGTGAAATTTTGGTATTTTTCTGAAAACTTTCAATTTTTGATGAATAGTGAAAACAATGGGTTACTATTTAAAAACAGAATTTTTATTTAAACAATTATTAATTTTAATTAAATTTTTTTAGGTCAAAATTGATACATAATACCTATATAAGTTCAATTCAATTCATTGATGTCATTTTATAATAATTTTAGATATATAAAAATTTTATCGAACATTTCACCGTCTTTTACCCACCTCCTAGGAGAATTTCTAAATTGACATAAAACATACTTTTACCACTTCTGTGAGTGGAATTTAAAAAATACGAGAGACATAGTTAATATCAAGGACTAAAATGTTGTTCAACGAGATAAAAATAATTTTTAGTGAATAATAACTTTTTACTTTTTTTACCACGGTTAATTGTAAATAGGGTAATTAAGGGTAAAAATGATATTATTATTACCCTAAAATATGTCCTAATTATATTGGATAAGTTTAATTCAACAAAAAACAACCTTAGGAATATCATATGACCATTTAGGCCCACTTGGATTAGATTAGGACATTTGTTATTAATTTATTTAATGAATGGTTAAAATTGTTAAAATCAATGTTTAATAACTATCATTTTTATTATAGGGATATAAATAAAATAAATTAGACTATAAATATTCATTAAGAAGATAAAATTATTTCCTACATAATGGTATTTTATTTTTAATTTTTAAACATTAAATAATTTAATTTATTTATAACACAATGATGATGCAGTAATTATCTTATTAATGAGATATTGACATAATTGATGTTATAAATACCCAAATAAATGTAATTTGATACTTTTTATGAATTCCAATAATTTTATATTTTAATATGACAGGTTAGTATTGATTTAATTAAAATTTTTCAAACTAATATTTCTGTTATGATTTTCACCAAAATCAATTACCAAATAGTGTCAAAATTGACATAAAATAGTTTTTAAAACAAATATTATATTATTAATTGATTTTTTATTCCTAAAAATATATGGTTCAGAAAAATGACTTAGATAAAGTTTTATATATTAATAAAAAAAACTTTTGATTCTTTTGGATTGTTATAGTAATTTTATTAACCTTATAGTGTGTTAAAACAAGAAGATGTGATAAAAGTTAAATTATCTAACTTGAAGTTAAATCTAAATGATAAGGTTGAAATATAAACCTAAACTAGTCTAAATTCTATTTTATGAGAGTACATAGACCCATCCCCACCTCATATTAGAAATGAATCAATTTTGAGCTATTAAAAACCGAATATGTCTTTATAATAAAATAATATTTTTGGGTTTTCCAAAGGGTCCACACTCCTCCCTTATAAAAGGGAACCTCCTCCCTCTCTTCCTCACACCACTTTGAGCCATCATGCTTGGCTAAACCCTGCCAAATTCACTTCTACACTTCCATATAAACATCCTAGAGGTCCTTGTCTTCTTCAAAGACCAATTTTAGTCCCCTAAGAGGAGGTCTCAAAGAGGCGCTTCAAAGAAGAGGTAATGTCTGTTACCGATTCGTTCAACTTTATTTCTTCTTCCACTTATTCTTCTTTAGTTGTTTCATTATGAATTAATAAAATCAGTATCACTAATATACTGATATGTTATTATAAGTATGAAACAACCTAATTTCACCATCTATCCATCCTACGGAAAACGACATGACTACGCGTGCGTACGTACAGAAAACCATCTCCACGGTGTGGTGTAATCTATTTTCCACCACCACCTTACCTGGATGGGTATAATGGTGTAAATAATATCTATATATGATTATCTTAAATTTATATTGATTCTGAAATAGTATACATACACTCCAATATAATTCCACGATCACGGGAATGATATCATCGCTCGTGCGTACATATGGAATACCATCTCAACGATGTGATGTGACTCGTTCTACATTATCTTCATTTCATAATGATTATATAAATGAATTTATTGAATGAATATTATATATATTACTCTAATACCATTCATTAAATGAGGTATCTATAACCTAAAAAGAAGAATAAGAATTTATTCAACAAAACACACATAAGAACAAAAAGTAATAAACACCCGAATAACAAGTTGTAATGAAATATTACTAATGAGAAGCTAAATATATGACCATATATGATATCATAAAAATAATTATGATTCGGTAATAATTCAATGACATTATTTAAACCATTATACATGAGGTTCACGCACTTATGAAGTAAATTGGACCTAAGGTAATGGACAATCTCGCAATCTCAATTTTTATCCGAGATTGTTTATACTTCATAATTTACTGGGGATAATTTATCATCCATATCCATGTTTCCTCAATAAGTAATATTATTTATATCCCCCTACAATTTTTTAAATCCAATTATACCATTCGAAGAGTTTTTAGTAAAAGATTTGAAAGGAATCTTTTATCATTTTTCGTAGGAAGTGCTTTTTGACTTTTCCAGCCAAAGTACTAGAAAAATGTTTTTTAACCTATACAACATGAATGTATTTTTAGAAGATTATTTACATGGAGATTACATTACAATTTTTCAATTTCATTTTTTTCAACTTCTTTTAGTTCATAATTATATGACATTTTAAGAAAGGAAAATTTTTTTGAAGTAGAAAGGATATTTTCCTCAAGAATGGAGTTCAACTGTTTTATCAAAATTAATTTTCATCTAAGATAATATAGGGTTCTATTTATATCCCTATTATTACATTTATTTGATTATGCTGTGATGTAATTATCTTTATAAATTTCTTTATATTACATGAATTGTTTTATGATGTCATGATGTTTAAGAATCCCATTTTCATTACATGGGTTATGAAATGATGTATGATTTTTTGATTTTGTGGAAGACATAATAATTGTATCATTTTGAGATGGGTGGTACCTATATCTCCCTCAAATTCATTGGTTAAAGATTTATATCTCATGAGATAGACATGGCTGGAACAGCATGATAAACCAGTTCAGTGAAACAGGACTGAAACGAGGAGTGAACTCGGTTCAGAAATAGACTTTGACTGCTAAGATGGACTTGGCTATGAGTCATGACTACTAAGAAATCATTCTCCATGATTATGTGTGTATGCCACAAAGGTTCATGTTTTATGTTATGATTATTGGGATTACATTTCACTACTATTATTTATCCCATGTTATGAAATTATGATCTCTTTTTCCGGTTATGATTTCCAAAATGATATGTTCTTATGTATATGATGTGATTGATATTTCTTTTTTTTACCTTTAATGAGAATTTTAGCTCACCATTTTGTATGTTTTTTTCCCAGGTAAGGAAGAAGCATATTATGTAAGATATTCCAAAAAGGGACTCTAGGTATGATGAAATAAATGGGAGGCAATGTAGATACTTTATGAACTAGTTTTTTATGATTCCAAGTTTCTAAAGACACTATACGTATAAGGTCCTTTCATGGTTTAGTTATATGTTGTAACAAGTGTACTTCAATTTTGAATTATTAACAATGTATGTAAAGTATGCGTCGTTCTAGTTGGTATCAGAGGAATGGTATAGTCAACCTTTGAAACTAGGATGTGAAAGCCTTAGTAAGAACCCTAAGGATAAGTCTAATCATAGAACACAGTCGTAGTGTTTTAAAAATGGACATGAACAACCTATGATAATACCTTAAGTGTGAAATTTTATTCTTGATTATGTGGTTTTCCTATTATAATTAGTTTTTCTCACACTATTCTTCTTGCTATTAGTCAATGGCTAGAACCCGAAGGAACCGTGTTAATGCGGAATGTAACGGGCAATGCAATGATTGTCCTCCTGAGAAACCAAACTTTATGGGAGCTAGAATGCACAATCTTGTTGCCATGCTCACACAACTTTCTCAAGCTATGAATCACGCATGACTTCAAAACGAAGAAAGGAAGGAGAAACATTCTGTTGAATCACTCATGAGGCAGCATCCACCCTCATTCAGCGGGTCTACTGATCGATTAGTGGCTGAACAATGGATCAGTACCATTGAAAAGATATTTTCAGCTCTTCAATGTTCGGAACATGATAAAGTCATCTTAGTAGTGTATCGTTTGGAAGGATATGTTGATCAATGGTGGAATCTTATCAAGAATAAGAGTCAAAGAGATGAAATTGAGTCCATGGAATGGGACGAGTTCAAGATATTATTTTTCAACAAGTACTTCCCTCGTATTCTTCGAACAAAGAGGGATAAGGAGTTTCTTGAACTAAAGAAAAAGGATGATGAATATGTTGGTACCTATGAAGAAAATTTTACAAAACTTGCAAGGTACGCTTCTGGTATTATTATCCAACCTGAGAGTAAGATCGATTGATTCTTTATTGCCTTAAAACCAATCTTCGAAGGGTGTTAGCCATAAGAGACTTCAATAGTTACGAGGAAATCATTCGATGTGCTCTAAAGGTTGAGATGGATATTAGTGTAACCCATCAGTCATATAGGTTTGATAAGATGAGGAAAATGGAAATCAAAGAAAAATCTAAAGAGAACACTGAAAGGAAATGAGTTTTCCCTTATGCTCAAAGTGTGGAATTAAACATGGAGGGAGTTGTCTTAAAGGTACAAGTAAATGTTTCAAATGTGGAAAGGAAGGTCATAGGGCATTTGAATGCCGCAATGATGGGAAGAAGATGTCTAGTGATGCGAACAAAGAAAAGGATACACAGAGTGCACCTCCTACACATCAATGTTATAAGTGCAAGGAAATGGGGAATTATTCTAATTAATGCCCTAATCCAAGGGTTTTTGATGATGATCGACATCAACAAACTCATAAGGATAAAGGCAAAGGAAAGTCAAAGGAAATTTCTATCAGCTATGTGGAGTATGATGACAAAGTGGTGAAAGGTACACATACCATCCACTCTAAAGTTACAAATGTTTTATTTGATTCTGGATCCACCCACTCTTTTATTTCTGAAAAAGATTCTAAAGGTATCACCATATTACCTCAACAATTAAATTTTGAGTTAGCTGTGACTACCCCTAATGGAACAACAATCGCATAAAAAGTTTATAACTCTTCTCCGATTGAAGTTTTTGGGAAAGTGCTTCCTGTAAATCTTGTGATCCTTCCTATAGTGGAATTTTATGTGATTCATGGCATGGATTTTCTTTCTCTATATGGAGAACATATGAATTTCCAAATAAGGGAAGTCACATTTCATATTCTAGATCAATCTATGATCGTCTATCGACTCAAGGATGAACATAACCTTCCAGTGAAAATTTCGTCCATCTTATGGGTCTTGATTCCACTAAATGAAGGTTATTTATCTCAAATGGTTGTTGAGAATATCACGATTAAGAATATTCCCATTGTACAGGAGTTTGGCGATATCTTTCTGGAGGAATTTCTGGGACTTCCACAAAATCGTGAAGTAGAGTTTTCAATAGAACTCTTACCGGGTGCTTTGCCTATTTCAAATACACCTTATAGAATGGCCCCAATTGAGTTGCCGGAATTGAAGAAGCAACTCCATGAGAATCTTGATAAGGGATTCATATGCCCTAGTGAGTCACCTTGGGGAGCACCTGTTCTATTTGTTAAGAAGAAAGATGGATCAATGATACTCTACATTGATTATCGAGAACTTAACAAGATCAGTATCAAGATAAAATATCCTCTCCTATGCACTGATGACTTATTTGAGCAACTACGCGGAGCTCAATACTTATCCAAGATTAATCTTCATTCAGGGTATCATCAATTAAGGGTCAAAAGGGAGGATATACCAAAGACGGATTTTCGTACAAGGTATGGACACTATGAATTTATAGTGATATAATTTGGTCTTAATAATTCCCATGCTATCTTCATGGATCTGATGAATATAGTCTTTAGAGACTATCTTGATCAGTTTGTGGTAGTCTTTGTAGACAATATTGTTGTCTATTCAAAGAGCAAGGAAGAACATGATGATCACTTGAGAATTATATTGAAGTCCCTGAGAAAGGAGAAGCTTTATGACAAATTTACCATGTGTGAATTTTGGTTTCAAAAATTTGCATTTTTGGGTCACATAATCTCAAAAGAGGGGGTATCTAAGGATCCAGCAAAAACAGAGGTTATCGAACGATGGTTGAGACCAACAACAATAACTGAGATCTGAAGTTTTCTTGGTTTGGCTGGATATTAATGACATTTTGTGAAATATTTTTCACGATTATCTAATCCACTCTTCAAGTTAACTCGGAATGGAGTTAAGTTTGTTTGGATGGATGAATGTGAAGAGAATTTCAAGGAGTTAAAAATAAGGTAATCCAGTAAACCTATTCTCACACTTCCTTATAGTGGAGAAAGTTTTGTGATCTATATTGATTCATACAACAAGGGATTAGGGTGTGTTCTCATGCAAAAAGATATGGTGATAGCTTATGCATCACGACAGTTGAAAATCCATGAGCAAAAATATTCAACTCATGATTTGGGGTTAGCTGTGGTAATCCTTGCATTAAATCATTAAAGACATTATCTTTATGGAGAAAGGTGTGATATTTATACTGATCATAAATGTTTATAGTATATTTTCACACAAAAGGATCTGAATATGCGCCAAAGAAGATGGTCGGAGCTGATTAAGGATTACGACTGCTCAATTCATTACCACCCATGGGAAAGAAAACATGGTGGCAGATACATTAAGTAGACAAGACCATGATAGCTTATCCATGATGAGGATCAAAAAAGATCCAATATTTATGGATTTAAAAAGGATGGTTCATGGAATTATAATGGAAGCGTAAAAATAGTATCTTTCTCAAATGAATGTTCTACCATCTATATATGTGAATATTAAAGAGGCACAGAAAGAAGATGTATAGTTACAAAAGAAGGTTAGAAATGTTCCAGAATTAAACATTGATTGTGATGGAATAATAAGGTTCATGAATCAGGATTGTGTTCCTCCCATACCAGAATTAAAGAAGGAGTTGTTGGATGAGGCTCATAGTTCTTCATTCTCTATTCATCCTGGAAGCACGAAGATATATAGGGACCTGAAAGAATACTTCTGGTCTGATGGCATGAAAAGAGATGTTGTTGTATATGTATCTCGATGCTTGGTTTGTCAGCAAGTTAAAGTAGAGAGAAAGAAGTGTAAGGGGATGTTACAACCATTACCCATACCATAATGAAAGTGAGAGAACATTCCTATGGACTTTGTCACTGGACTTACTAAAACATCTAAAGGAAATAATGCTATCTGGGTCATAGTTGATCGTCTTACAAAGTCGGCACACTTCATCGCTATTAGAGAGGATTTATCTCTAGATCACCTTTCTAGGATATATGTGAAGGAAGTGGTTAGATTGCATGGAGTACCACATTCTATTATATCTGATCGGGATCCAAGGTTCACCACAATGTTCTGGCGAAGTCTTCAGCATACTCTAGATACAGATTCGAGTTTCAGCACTGCTTATCATCCTCATACAGACGGTTAGTCTGAGAGGACAATTCAAACTCTAGAAGATATGTTGAGAGTGTGATTTATAGATTTTAAAGGTGGTTTGGATCAACACCTACGTTTGGTGGAATTTTCTTATAAAAATAGCTTTCACTCCAGTATTCAGATGGCTTCTTATGAAGCTCTCTATGGAAAGAAATGCAGGACTCCAACATGCTGGGATGAAGTTGGGGAAAGAAAGCTATTAAGACCTGATCTTGTTGATGAGATGGAAGAAAAGGTCAGATCTATTCAAGAACACATAAGAGCTGCTCAGAGTTGGCAAAAAAGTAATGCTGAGAACCAAAGAAAAGACCTAGAGTTTGAAGTGGGTGATAAAGTGTTCTTACGAATATCTCTTTGGAAGAGAGTAATGAGATTTGTAAAAAAGGGAAAGTTGATCCCTAGGTATATCAGTCCTTTTGAAATAATGGATCGTGTTGGGATGGTTTCATACCGATTCGCACTTCCACAGAATCTCTCTCAAGTTCACGATGTGTTCCATGTATCTCTCCTGAGAATGTACATACCTGATCCTTCACATATACTCATCTCAGAAGTTGTACCGCAGGTGCAAGATCTTTCTTATGAAGAATAGCTGATATAGATTCTCGATCATAGCGAAAAAGTCCTACAGAACATGACCACTCGCTTGGTGAATGTTTTATGGAGGAACCACCAATTAGAAGAAGTTTCATGGGAGCTTGAGGATATGATTAGGGAGAGGTATCTTCATCTGTTTGTAACAAAGTGACGAATTTTGAGGGCGAAATTCATTTTAAGGGGGGTAGAATGTAACACCCGATAATTTTATGAGAAATATTTTGTTTTCATGTAATATAAATCATCAAAGGACTCTTTCACTACACAAAACACTATCTTGTCTGGCTTTACACGCAATCGCGACCTTCCACCATAGCTTGCATCGTACGCAAAACCGAGTTTCACTAAACAACGATATGCTATTTAAATATTATTAAAACTTGCCGTTATGAATAGTAATACCCACTTTTTGAAATTTTTTCAATTCAATTTTTCAAAATGGACATCATTTTTGGATTTGGAATATCGAAATTATCCTAGAATGATATTTTGGTATTTTACTGAAAAATTTTGATTTTTGATGAATAGTGAAAACACTGGGTTGCTATTTAAAAACCATCTTTTTATTTAAATAATTTTTTATTTTATTTAAATTTATTTTAGGTAAAAATTGAAACATAATACCTATATAAGTTAAATTCAATTCATTGAATTCAATTTATAATAATTTTAGATATATAAAAAATTTATCGAACTTTTCACCCTCTTTTACCCACCTCCTAGGAGAATTTACAAATTCACATAAAACATAATTTTACCGCTTCTGTGAGTGGAATTTCAAAAATCCGAGAGACATGGTTAATATTAAAGAGTAAAATGTAGTTCAATGAGATAAAAATAATGTTTGGTGAATAGTAACTTTTTACTTTTTTATACCACAGTTAAAATTAAATAGGGTAAATTAAGGGTAAAATGATATTATATTACCCTAATACATGTCCTAAATCTATTTGATAAGTGTAATTAGTCCAAAAACAATTTTAGGAATTAAATATGACAATTTAGGCCCACTTTTATTAGATTAGTACATTTATTATTAATTTATTCAAAGAAGAGTTAAAATAGTTAAAATGAAAGTTTAATAACTAAACCATTTTAAATATAGGGATATATAAATGATAAATTCGACTCTAAATATTCATTAGAAAGATAAAACTATTTACTACATAATGGTATTATATTTTTAAGTTTTTTAAATTAAATAATTTAATTTATTTGTGACACAATAATGATGTAGTAATTATCTTATTAAGGAGATATTGTCATAATCGATGTTATAAATACCCAAATAAAGGTATTTTGAGAGTTTTTATGAATTAAAATAATTTTATATGTTAATATGACATGTTAGAATTGATTTAATTAAATTTTTTGGAACTAATATTTCTGTTATTATTTTCACAAAACTCAATTACCAAATAGTGTCAAAAATGACATAAAATAGTTTTCAAAATAAATATTATATTATGAACTGTTATTTTATTCCTAAAAATCTAATGTTTGTCCAAATGAAATAGATAAGGTTTTATATATTAATAATAAACAAATTGGGGTTTTTATGTCTTGTTATAGTATGTTTATGAACCATATAGTGTAAGAAAACAAGAAGACAGGACAAAAGTTAAATTATATAACTTGAAGTTGAATCTAAATTATAAGGTTAAAATAGAAACCTAAACATGTCTAAATTCTATTGGATGAGTGGATTTCTACCCATCCCCACCTTATCTTTGAAATAAATCAATTTTAAGAATTTAAAAACCGAATATGGCTTTATAATAAAATAATATTTTTAGTTTTTCCAAAGGTGCCCCTCTCCTCCCTTATAGAAGGGCACCTCCTCCCTCTCTTCCTCACACCACTTTGAGCATTCACACACGGCCAAACCCTGCCAAATTATCTTCTCCACTTCCCTAGAAACATCCTATAGGTCCTGGTATTCTACAAAGACAAATTTTAGTGCCCTAAAAGGAGGTCTCAAAGAGTCGCTTCAAAGAAGAGGTAATGTCCGTTACCGATTATTTCAACTTTATTTCTTCTTACACTTCGTCTTCTTCAGTTGTTTCATTATGAAGTAATAACATCAGTATCAATCATATACTAATATGTTATTATATGTATTAAGAACACTATTTCACCATCTATCCAACCTATGGAAAACAAAATCATCGCACATGCGTACGTACGGAATACCGTCTCCACGTCGTGGTGTAATCTATTTTCCACCACCACCTTATATGAATGGGTATAATGGTGTAAATAATGACTATATATGTTGATTGTAAATTGTTATTGATTCTGAAATTGTATACATATACTCCAATACAATTCCACGATCATGGGAATGATATCATCGCTCGTGCGTACGTATAGAATACAGTCTCCACGATGTGATGCGACTCGTTCTACTTGATGTTCATTGCGTAATGATTATATAAATGAATTGAATGAATGAATATGATATATATTACACTAATACCATTCAGTAAATGAGGTATCTATAACATAAAAATAAAAATAAGAATTTATTCCACAAAACACACATAAGAACAAAAAGTAATAAACACCCGAATAACAAGTAGTAATGAAATATTACTAATAAGAAGCTAAGAATATGACCATATATGATATAATTAAAATTATTATGATTCTGGGATAAGTCAATGACATTATTTTAATAATTATATAGGACATTCAGACACTTACGAAGCAAATCATACCTAAGGTAAGGGACAATCTCGCAATCTCATTTTTTTCCGAGATTGTTTATAATTCAGAATTTACTGGGGAATATTTATCATCCACATTCATGTTTCCTCAATATGTAATAATATATATATCCCCCTAAAATTGTTTAAATCTAATTCCACCATTCGGATAGTATTTAGTAAAAGACATGAAAGGAATCTTTTGTCATTCTTCGTACGAGTTACTTTTGGACTTTTCGGGCCAAAGTACGAGAAGAATGTTTTTTTAACTTCAACAGCATGAATGGAATTTTAGAACATTATTTCCATGAAGCTTCCTTTACAACTTTTCAAGTTTATTTTTAGTCAACTTCTTTTAGTTCAAAATTATATGACATTTTAAGAAAGGATACTGTTTTTGAAGTAGAAAGGATATTTTCTTCAAGAATGGAGTTCATGTGTTTTATCAAAATTATTTTCCATCTAGGATAATGTAGGTTTTGGTTTCTATATATATTATTTCATTTATTTGATTATGTTGTGATGGAATTATTTTTATGAATTCCTTTATCTTATATGAATTGTTTTATGATGTCACGATGTTTATGAATCCCATTTGTATTACATGGGTTATGTAATGATGTATGATTTTTTGATATTTTGGCACACATAAGGATGGTATAATTACGAGAAGGGTGTGACATATATCTCCCTCCAATTCATTGGGTAAAGATTTTTATCTCATGAGATAGACATCTCTGGAACGGTAGTATATTAATTAATATGTAATAAAATATATAACACATGTAAATAATAAAAGTAAAACATTATACTGAAATGTTCTTATGAATTCAACCCAAGTGTAAAATTGGAATATATTAACATGATACGATATAATCATAAATAAAATATTATTTTATATAACTTCTATTAAACGCAATGCTAAGTTAGATTCTAGAACATGCACAAGAGAACTTCCTTGATATCTTGCTATACATTGAAGAGAGAACTTACTCAATAGCTTATATTACACACATGACTGAGTTTCAATGAATAACAATGTACTGTGACAATATTATAATTTAATATAACATGATAAATATTAGCTATTATGTAATAGATAATAAATATAATTAACTAACTTATGATAATATATGGTTTATATATATATATTTAATGAAATCATTGGTTATAAATTACAAAATAATTAAAATAATATCCAATGGGATATAAAATGAAGTATTTTTATTTTTATTCTTCCAAACGATTATGTATTAATAAAAATAATTAAATAAAATTATTGAATTATTTTAATGAAATATATTTGTAATATATTGAATCAAATATTTATGATATTCAACCATTAGGTTTGAAATGAATTTGATAAAAAAAACCAATTTCACACATAAAAACCAATATTTAAAAAGAAGTAATATTTGACAACCATTTATTGGTGACCAATTTTAAATATGAATTTTGAAACATTAATTAATAAATATTTAAAATAAAATAATACTTAAATATAATCATAAATATTATTTTATGGTAATATATTCATAATTTTTTAATACATAATATTTTCTGCACTATTTCACCAACATTTAAGGTGAAAAATATTTATGGATTTCCTTAGTCAAAATATTACATGAGTGCCACACCTCCTAAGCAATAAAAAGGACCCTTCTCCTACCACAAACTAACATGAATTATTACACATTGGCTATTGGAATTTAATTCAAAATATCACATCAACAACTTTTCTCCAATCTTAGATTCCTATCCTATGGATGAATGCGATCAAATAAATCGTTTTCATACTAACGTAAAAAAGTTACCTGATTTAGAGGTATGATATTTCATTAAGCCATATATTATTATTTCCTTATCCAACCAATAAAAACTTCTAATTATATTTTTATATAACAAAACATGTAGTGTAAATATTATATTATGTTTTAATATTACTGTTTTGAAATAAAAATAAATTAAATTCTATCAAATGGGTAACAAATATACTTTTTTTGTGTACGATGAACTACTGCCTCTAAGAATGATGATTTTTCATTATCCCTATAACATTTACAAGGATTTTGTATTGTGGTTTTAGAAGAGATTATGGATTCCATATGAATCTTGGTTTCAAAAATAATTATTATATGAATCCCACAGTTTTCCATTTGATGTTCATCCTAGGATCAAAAAGTTGTACAATGATTTTCAAGAGTATTACCAGTGGGATGGAATTAATATATATACTTCTGATAATACCGTAATTTTTTTCACATGTAATAATGTTAATTCATAGTGGTAGCTACCAAAAGGGATGGTTCAACCATTATTGTTTCTAGATTGGAAATGAGAAAATAAATCATTGGACATTGTTGTCGGACTGCTGAAAAAATCATGAGATAATAGTGAAATTTGGGTTATTTTTTACATAAGGACTAAATATTTTCATTTAATTTATGTTCTGGAAAATGTTTAATTGGATCATATTTTTCAATTATAACTCAAATTCATTTTCATGTTGCATGGAGTTCTTCATTGCATTATATCTGACCGTGATAACAGGTTCACTTCTAACATTTGGAAATACCTACAAAAGTCACTATTCAATGAATTAAATTTGTATCACTTCTTTTCTTCCTTAATATGTATGATATACTGAAAGAAAAATTAATAAAATAGAGGATATTATTCTAGTTTGTTCAATGTACTACTAAATATTTTAGTTTCAATATCAGTCTTTAGTTGAGTTTTCTTATAATAACAGTTACAATTCTAGCATAAAAATGGCCCCTTTGGATAAATTGTATGGAAAGTAGTTTCAAACTCAATCATTTTGGGATGAAGTTAGGGAATAGAATTTGGCAGGAAAATAATTAGTATAGTATGTGGTAGAAAAAGTTCATATGATTCCACAACCATCGAGGAAATCATTGTGTAGGTTGAAATGTTATGAATATAAAAGGAGGAACTCCATTTCATTTAAGGTAATATATCATTTTTTCAATAAAATATATCTTTGGGAAAGTGTTATGCATTTTGGTAAAAATGGAATGTTATGTCCACAGTTCATTGGACATTCTGAAATCCTAGGGAGAGTTGGACCAGTCACCTAATGAGTATATTTTTCTCCCTATTTATCATAGATACATATTTATTTTATGATTAGTTGTTGAGAAAATATGTTCTAGATTCATCTCATGATTTGATCCTCTATGTAGTTCAGTTCGAAGATAAATTGTCCTATAAAGAGATACCAGTTTAGATTATGGATCATATAGATACATTTTTGTAGAATAAGTTAATTCACGAGGTAATGTATTTTTAGTGAAACCGCATATTTTAAGAAACATCATGTGAATCTAAAAAGGATAAAAAGTAATGATACACTAAATTTTATAAAAAGTTAATAAAAATTATGATGTTTCAATTTCCAAAAGAAGGGGAGAATGTAACACCCCAATGATTTAAAAATATTTTATAAAACACTATGTCTCTATAAAGAAACAATTTTTTTAAGAAGATAGTTATAAACTATCTATAAAACCTAATTCTTTCATTTCCAAGTTTTGAATTTTATTAATCTAATAGACACATTAATGATCAGTAAATTATATTGATTCTAATAAGATTAAAATAGTTTTTATAGAATATAAAACTAACCATGTGAATAGTATACCACACTTATGAATAGTATTATGACCTTTTATGAATTTTAAACCATACAATTGAATAGTGAACTCAATAATAATTTCATAATAATAATCCATCTTATAAGAACCAATATGATCATAGTAAATGTGTTGGTAATTTTGTAATTCATCAATATTTAGTTACACTTTTTTATTCAATTAATAATATAAATGAAAATGAATTTATAGAAATTGTAGTCCTTAATTATTATTTCATTTCCTTATTGTTATCATATAATTTTATTAGACACTGATTAATTTTTCACAGTGTCAGATAATCAGTTATAGTGATAAAAATATTATTTATCGAGTAAATTATTTTTTATTTAAAAACATAATATATCTTATTAATAAACATATTTTGATAAAATGGACTTATGTTATGAATTTTCCAAATAAAAAAATAATTTGGGTGATTTATTTTTCTGAAATACATGAATTTTTTGTGAATAGTGAAATTCGATAAATTAAGAAATCGGCAAAATAAATGAATTTATACATCTTGCATGAGCCATAGAAAATGCAAATAGAAATTGGTTCAAACTAACATGCACTTATTATTGTTTTTTGTAACATTAATTATGACTATTCATTTTCTTGGGAAAAATATTAAAATAATGATTAAAATAATATAAAACCTCTCCTCTCCTCCACTTTAAACACCACCCTCACCCCCTCTACCTCATACACCTCTCAAAATTTGGTAAATTTATATATTATTCCAAATATCCTATCCAAGGATCTTCTCCACGTCGAATACCTTTTCGTCTAACCAAAAGGCCTAAAACATAGGTCTTAGTGAGGAACTCAAGAGGTAGAAATCTGCTTTCATTTCCATTAAATTTCATTTCAATTCAGTTATTTTCATAACATATATTCACCTACACTTATCCAAGAGAAATAGAAGATATATTATAATATATAAAAAAATTATTTATATTTTTATGGAAATTTTCTCCATAATAATTCTTTTCTATCCATATTATTTTAAAAATAAAAACAACGTCCATGATGAGTCGTATTGCCGACATTGTAAATGATGTGTCTTAAATTTCCTATATTTTCATAAAGTCTAGCTGTAAAACCATTTTAATATATGAAACATAATTTAATATGTATGATATTACATCTCTTATGTTATGAAATTAATTTATATGCATAATATTAATGTTATACGATGAAACAATTTTGTGATTATCAAAGAACCGCCAAAATGATATATATAAATATAATTAACGATTTTACTAATACATAATCACCATATCAGAAAAAAAAATCCTAAATGGTGTTATTTATTATTTTGGAAACATGTAAATACATTCTCATTCATTTTTTAGTGTTTCACATCAATTTGACTATGAAATCCTTTACAACCCCACCATGGAAATCATGTAAACAAAATCACCTAAAACAATGTAAATAACAAAATATTACTAATTAATGGGAAACATTATGTTATAAAATGATCATATAAGTTATTATAAAAATTAATATTTTTATTTTAACTATTAATAACACTATTTTAAACATTATAAAATATTATTTCTCATGTTTGAAGTAAGATAAACCTAGGGTAAGGGAATTATTAACACAATTTCAATTATTTGTGTTAACCTTACACTTTATCCCTTATGTTGTAATAAGATTATTTCATGGATTATTTTTTTATTATGTATTATTATTTGTATTCATAGTATATAAACATATACGTTCCATTATATTAATTATCACTCCAATTATATTAGAATGTGAAGTTATTTTTCAAATGATTTTTAAAATCACATTAATGAAATTAAAAAAGATAGTTTGTTAATATTTAATGATTGGATTCTCATAATTTCATGGTTCATTATTACAATTTGAATTTCCATGGAAATATTTATGTTTTTTGGGGCCCATTATAGCTCATGATATGTTTGGTTTATCCCATTATAACTCATGATATGACAGTTGATTCCCATTATTTCTCTCCAATTCATTGGGTACTCCGGGGACCAATGTTGTGAAAATGGTTATTATATGGTTAATTGTGATTGACTGTTTGATATGGTAGATTTGTACCAAGGAATCCACATTAGAGCCAATTCATATTAGTGATATTATTGGAAAATGGGTTTTTTGGGTTTTTTTGGTATCACATGACTATCAATTTCTTTATATCCCTTACTAAGATCTTTGTCATTTCTGAAAGATAAAAAAAAATCATTGGTTATAAGGATAATAAAGAGAATGATAGAAGTCAATTTGAATTTAATGATGTTATGTCAAAGGAATTATTTTATATTTGAAATGATTTATATTTTGGAAAAAGATGATATTGTTTTAGTAGTATCCTCATGTGTGGTTATGGGATGTTATTTATGTTTTATGTTCAAAACCACTAAAACTCTAAACCTAAAAATATCCTCAATGTGTAAGAATGAATTTTCATTTCGAAAACACAATATCATGGGATATTTTATGGATGGGTCCTTATATACACAACATTAAAACACATACTTCTTTGGAATAATGTATCTACTACCCAATTCATACATAAAATCCTGATTAATTAGTTTTTATTGTATGAAAATAAATCCTTAACTCAAATTATTAAATAACCATATCATGTTATATAGGGACACTTTTTTATTTTTAAATATTATTTTCTTAAAAAATGTTCTTATTCATTATCTTTGAAATCTCACTTTCTATAGTTATTATTAACAGTCCCTTGGAAATAGTAACATCATTGTAATAATTTTATTTTGGAAGATACATTAAATATCCATATTCTCGCACAATAGATATTATTATTGGATATGTTTTATATCATTTGACATATGTTGT
This sequence comes from Viscum album, assembly GCA_963277665.1. Taxonomy (NCBI): domain Eukaryota; kingdom Viridiplantae; phylum Streptophyta; class Magnoliopsida; order Santalales; family Viscaceae; genus Viscum; species Viscum album. The sequence continues at coordinate 60,632,470 of OY728164.1, read as the reverse complement.
TTACTTTGATAGTTATTGGACTAACTGTGAAATTATTGTTAAATCTGAATCTTCTTTTCAATACGGTTATTTGATAATGCACAATGTTTATTAAATATATTAAGAATTTATTAGATATGAAAAATATATTATGGGTACTACTTATGGAATCAATATATGTTGGGGAGTGTTTAATGCAATCCCTTAAATTCTTGGGTAATCTCATGGGAAGATTTAGTTCCCCAAATTAGTGTAACTTAAACTCTCTTGAGAATAGATATTTCTCGTCTGTGTTCCATGTACCTAAGAAACATGCCATCTAATAATTATGAATTTAACTCATTTATTCTTAGTTATAATTCAACCATGATAACGTCTATTGAAATATCTATATATACATTTCATTTTCAGTTCATTGATTAAATGGTATTTTTTTATGATGCATACCATTCCATATTTATTTTCTTAATATTTTTATATTAATTCCATTTTAGGTAGGTATATTATTTATTTAATTTCATATCAGTTTCTTTTTGTATATGGTTTGTGTGTTCAATTATTGACCATTCAGTTATTATTATTATATTTTATTAATTATTTTTTATGGAATATTTTTCCATTACTATGCATTTGATCTCAGGTCACATCACAAAATTTAATTTTTTTTAATATATAGTAGCTCTAGGTTCACTCATCGATGATCCAGTTGAGTGTGGGTTTAAATTTTTTAATGTTTAATAGTTTTAGTGGGTTTCAGGCTCTTGTGATGTCACCACATAGTGGGTGGGAGACATGTGGTTGGCCGATGAGCTAGTGAAAATGTCTAATATTTAAAATATATAATTTTTATGTAAATAAATGTTGTTGAATGTTTAAATTGTAATAATAATAATAATGTTAATGTATAAATAAAAATAATATTATTAATAAAGTGTTGTTATTATTATTATTATTATTAGTATTATTATCCTTTTTTTCATTTTTAAAAAGTGGTGGATTCCAATCAAAACTAGTGTTGGATTCCAATCGGTGCAAATATGGTAAATATTTTAGAGGTGGTTAAAACCTTCAATTGAATGATTTTATGTATTGAATATAGGAGGAGGGTTACTACCTTTAAATTGAACCGCCATAAAATTTTACACTACATTACCAATGGTTCACCAAATATACATCTAACAGTATAAGGAGGTCACATTAGTGATCGTTCCCCATAACCACTGCTAATGTGTATATAAGGGTTTATAACCCTCTCAAAAATATAAAATTAACCTTATAATTGTCTAGTTTTATGTAGTGATATTATAGTTTTTATACTTATTTGTATTTTTTGGTGTTTTTATATATTTCTCAAAAAACGTTTTTACATTAATCACGGGACTTTCCCTTGGGTATTGTGTCTACGGTGTTTGCTAAACATGTATTTTGTTCTCCTTTGGATAATTTGGATGGTTGAGTGGAGTTTTTTCCATTGAAATGTTTGGATAAATTGGATTGGATCAAGTATTAATATTTATGTAGGAAACATGTAAATTTTCTCTTGTTGTGGTATGAAGCTTGTTTTAAAAATGGTTTTTGGTATTATGAACATTTGTTGAATTTTGTGAATGAGTGAAATGAGTGATTTTGTGTTGAATGAAAATGGCAGCTTTATGAGATAATTTTTGAAATGTTTTGGATTGTTTTGTATAGTCCCATTGGATTAAGTCACAAACATTGGTGCACTAGGTGCTCAAATGTTTGTGAAATGATGTGAAGATGACACCCTTGAGATAGTCTTCCTCATGTGTACCTCTTCTCCCATTTCCACTATCTCCCCTAAAATGTTCTTATGTTTTTTTCAAAAATGGGGGATGTTGTGATTCTTGTGATTAAAAAGTGGTTCCAAATATCTTCTTCTTGTTTTATCCTGGATGGCCTTGATTCATCCTTGAGTAAGTGTTGTAAATGAAAAGTTTCTTTTGGAACATTTAACAAAAGGGTAATTTTTGTACAAAAATTTAAAGGAAATTGTGTTTTGGGGAATGCATATGCCAAATTGGAAAAATTGAGCATATTAAAAAATGGTTTAAATGTATAGTGGTATGGAGGTCCGACTATTGTTTGACATGAATTTTATATATATTTATGGATCACCTCTATAGGGGGATATCCCTTTATTGGTTATCGTATAGTGTGTATGTTTTTGGGGTAGGCATGTGCGGTGACTACATGTGGTGGTGAGTCATGCGGGTGAGGGCCTCCTACATAGAAAACATTACTATTACGACCATTTTTTCACATGAATCTTTTAGACGATAGAGTGATGGTTTTTTATCAACCCTGATTAGATAGATTGTCACAATTGGAGTTTTAGACATTCCAGGTGAGATGTGATACTAGATTGGATTGTCTATAGTGTCCAGTGGTTATTGACATTGGGGATTCCCACTAATCCAACAGGTGGTTCCAAATCTTGTACGTCCATATGATGTCTAGGTATGTGTATTATCACCCATGGTAATTATCATTGATTGTTTGTTTTGATCTACGCGTCCTTGATTCTCTATTTACCTTGTTAGATTATTTCTATCTTGTTGTTTTTACAAATTTTAGTTTATATTATCCATGGTATTACCTCCTTGGGGTTGTTTTTAAATTATAAGACTATTTTGGAAATATTATGTGGTGTTTTTTGGCTATCAAAGTGGGGATAATAATTTAGTTTTATTAAAAAATTTTAAATCAAATTTCTATAACAGTATTTTCAATATCTATATTTTGATTATTTTAAAAAAATGTACATTTTGGATTTAGTGGTTTACTTTAGGAATTTCTAATTTGTCTTTCTATGCTCATGCTTATCCTGTCATTCCGTATGCAATTTCAGTTTCTTGATTTAGGTTCATGTTTCGTCCTCCCTTAGTTGATGCAGATTAAGAGTGGTTGCAGGTTACCAAGAGGTGATTTAGCGGTATGTCTGGTTTTATTTTCATTTCGCACCTACATTTTATTTTTATTTCCAGTCTTTATTAATGAATTTGTCCTTTGGTCCAGGAAAAAATCATTCCCAACTGTCAAATTTTGATTTTCAATAATTGTGTCCAGTCTGTGGGGATTTGGAACATTCTTTAGGCCATGTAGCATGCTGGCTAGGGTGACCATTTCAAGGTTGACATAGGATGGTTCATGGAAATTTTTTTTAGATGAGACCATTTTTAATTAGGTTGTCCCGTAGTTGGAGATTGTGATTTTTGGGGACAAAGAGGTAGGCTACATGTCGATGTCTGATAACCCCCACTCATGAAGATACCTAAGTAACCATGGGTATTTTGAGATTGAGTCTTTTGACATTGTTATGGATAAAGGGATGCCAATTGAGGTGACCCGGTGTCATGCTATGACCCCAAATAGAGTATTGAACCACGTGTATCCCATGTTCCCTCTTCAAGGTCCTCTTGATTTTTTGTTTTACGTGGGGTGTGTCTCACTACCATGTCTTTGGGTTTGGAATAATCATTGGTTCCCCATTCTGGTTGATCATTGTTGGTTGTGATTTTTCATGATTTTGGTTGGTGAGAGTGTGTTATTTTTAAATGAATTATGTTTTGAAATAAGAGATCTCTTTTTATAATGATTTTAGAATATGTAAAGAGGGTTTTATTTCAAATGGTATTGAAAATGGGTGAAATGGGTTTATAAAGAATAAGAGTTTTGAATTGGAAAATTTAGATTATGTTTGGATTTGTTAATAGAACATAAAGTGTGACCCTTGGTATTCCATAAAATAATCCTTATATGTGTGGGTAGAAATGTGAAGTACACATTTCTACAAATGATAAAGTTATTGGAGTGGAAAGGGATGAAAACTTATGTGGTAGATCATAGTGTACCATGGGATGAAAATTTTTTAAGACATGGCATGATCTTTTTACTAAAAGGAACTTGAACAAAGTGATTTCGGACGTGGGATTTTATGAAATGTGGGTTTTTGTATTTTGAATGTTTATTTCAAAAAAAGGTTGTTTTGAAATTTAAAAACAAATGCTAGTTTTCGAAAAAAATTATTTTCCTCTGTTTTTATATGTATTGCTTCTGCGACTATTGTGTTTGGATTGGGGGAGTTGCTTTTGGATGTGTGTTTCATGTTTTTTGGATTATACTTCCTAGAAAGGTCGCTAATATAGCCAGTGATTCAAGCCCATTTCAAATTTTTTCAGTGTTTCTAGTTTATTGAGGATATGGTGGATTGTTGGGATAATTATGGGGTTATAGAAGTGGAGCATGTCTTTATGTTGTTGGAATCTCTTGAGTTTGTTAACGTTAGTTCATTATGGTTTTAAATGTGGGTTCAGTTTGGACCAGTAGAGGTTGAATGACTCATTCTTGTTGGAGTTGGTGGTGTAATTGTTGGTGGACTTCTCTTTTGAAGGTTCCCATCCAACAAGCAGGGTATGCCAGAGGAACCTGTTACAGATGAATTCTCGTTCGATAGTGTCAGCCTCCTGTTTTTCAGACCGTTCTCTTACATGTCACCATTGTGGCTAGTTTAGGCATTCCAAACCATTTTGTCGCGTCCATCGAAAGTTTTGGTAATACTTGTGGTCGTTCAGGTCTCTATGGATCATTCTGTAAGAAGCGTCGTCGAGGGCGGAGATACGATCGAGGGAATCTAGTGTCTTACTATGAGGCATAAGATTCATTATCCATCAGATCCACAACCTCGCGTATTGGGTTGAAGCTCATGCATATTTTGAAGTTGTAATGGATGAGTGAAACCTTGGTCTGAGTTATGTTTCTAGCTTTGCAGTGAAAATATTTTTAATTTCTTAGTTTATATATAAGGCTATTGTAAGTTCAACCTTGTTATAGTGCTGTGACGAACTCGTTTTATCATAATCTAAGTGGATGTGTATGTTCTAGGTGTGCAGTCTCAAAATTGATCAGTTTTTTTTGAAGGGTGTATAACCCATGGGTGAATGGGTCTATTATGGTTTTTGTTTCAACTGTACTCATTTTGATATGTTTTGGTATTGTGAAAAATTGGATGATGTTTCTGGTCCGCTATCTAATTCTTTTTTTTTCATGGGTTTGGCGGTTTTGTTGTTTTCCCTCGTGTAGAGGCCTTTCGATTATTGTATGAGATCTCCCTTGTTATGATATTTTAGTATTCATGGATTCCTTGTAATCATGAATTTTTTAAATAATTGTGGTGATGTTATATGTTATCATTAAGTAAGTTAGTTTGGATTGGTTGGGAGTTCTCCCCCCCTCCCATGGTGGTATGTTTGGGTGTTAAATTTTTGTGCTAGTTGAGTTCTTCTAGTGAGGAGAACCCTATTGAATTCATTTATTCTCTTGTGTTGTGGTTTCATTCCATTTCAATTGTGAAATGATTAAACTTCTTTCTATCATTTGGGTATTTGACATTATTGGGGTAGAATATGTCTATAATGGAGAGAATTTTCACACCCAAATTTTTAATTTATTTTTATTTTATTATTTATCGGCATTGGGTTATCTCATCGCTGCTCAGTTTGAGTGTTGTTATATATTTATTTATGTTAAATAATATAATTGGGTTTCATACCCATGAATGGTCACCACATGGATGGAATTAGCCGCACAATTGGATAGGGTGCCAGCGTAAATGTTGAACATTTATAAAAAATAATCATTTATGTAAATAATATGAGTTAAATGGTTAAACTGTAATAATAATATTCTTATTTTGTAAATATTTTTGTGATTATTATTATTATCAAAGTGTTTTTGTTGTTATTATTATTATTATTATTATTATACTTTTGTTCTTATTTATTACCCGAGCCTACCTGCACAACCCCCCCAAACCCTTTGTTATGTGTGTTGCTATCAGAGTTATCTTCCATGACTCCTCCATACTAAAGCCTCACCCATCCATACTCCTGCCATCCGACCTCCCCTTATCACATTCCCCCATTGCATATGCTTCGACATGTGACCCACCCAACTCCAGCGACCCATACCCATCTCCTTCTCTGTCCATAGTGGGACACCGCCCTCCCCTCCCATGCTTCTCCTACTCAGTCTATAGTGAGGCCTATAGTCTCTATCTTTCTCACCGTGCTTCCCATCAGTGGAGCACCTATCCTCCACAATTCCTTCCACCAGTGGTGTCTCCTAACCCCCCCCCCTAGTCGGGTGGTTTTCTAGTGAACTTGAAACCCCTTTGTCCTACAGCATTCCAGTGTGAACCTAAACCCCCTTTATAGTGCCTCTGCTTCCTTTATCACACAAAAATTCCTCCTCATCAATGTTTTGTTTTCAATTTATTGGTTTTTTTCATTTTTTTAAGAAAAAACATAATTCCCATGTTTTTGAATTGTTTTTTTTTCATTGTATAGGGTGTGCAGTTAGTCTGTGATGTGTTGTTCTACCTTCTGTTAGAGTTTCATCGTGTCATCAAATGGTTTGAGGAAGGATAATTAATGAAATTCTATTCTATTGCATTTACTATGCTTCTTTATGTTTATTGAAATTTATAACCTGGATTCATACCTATATGATACTCTTATTAATCTTGTTTGGACATTTTGAAGTTGTTATGATTTCGTATAAATAGGTGTTCATGTGAATCATGGGTTGTGACCTTGTGTATTCTGTCTATGGTATTTTCTAAACATGTAATTTATATTCCTTGGGTGAAATTAGATTTTTGAAGGAAAAATTTCCCATTGTAATGTTTTGTTAAATTGGATTGTATCATGTTTTAATCATTATGTGTGAATCATGGGAATTTTATATTAGTTTGGTTTGAATCATGTTTATAAAAAATGATTTTTTGTTTTTGATCAAGTGTCATATTTTGTAAATGATTGAAATGGATGGTTTTTGTTTAAATAACATTGATTATTTGGGTGGTCAGGCATACAATGTTTTGGGGGTTTTGGAGTGTACCATTGGATGAAGCCACAAACATGGTTTCACTAGGTGCTTACATGGTAGTGCAATCATGTTAAGATGGAACCCTAGAGCTAGTCTTCCTCAAGAGTACTTATTCTCCCATTTTACTTATTTTCCCTAAAATGTTCTTATGTTTTCCCAAAAATTTGGGGAAGTGGTTAATATTGTGTTTCAAAAGTTATTCCAAATATGTTCCTCAGGGTTTTTCCTAGTTAGCCTCCAAATAGGCGTGAGTGACTTTGAGAAATTATAAGGCCGTTTTCCCACTTTTTAACCTAGTGTAATGTTCATACTAATGATGAAGGAAATTGTGTTCGGGAGAAATCATATGATCGATTAGAAACCTTGAGCATTTTATGAAATGTTTTAAATGTTTTTTGGTATGGTGTCCCAGTTTTCACCATTGTGTGACATGAAATATATATATATATGGGGAACCTATATTAGGGTATATCTATTTATGGGTTATCTTATAGAGTGCTACTATCTAGAGTAGGAAATAGATGTGATTGCAAGGTATGGTTGGTCATACGTGTGAGGGACTCCTTCATACACAACATTAACATTACTACCATCGGTTATTGATTTTCTTTTAGATGATCGAGTGATGGTTGCAGATCAACCCTGATTATACTAGTTGGTACCCCGGGTGTTGTTGATAGGCCAGTTGGATGTGCTATATGATTGGCTAGTCTAGGGTTGCCAATGGTTATTTACTTAGGGGATTTACCATGTGTCAGCAGGTGGTTCCGAACTATGTACCTTCAAGGGTTTCTAGGGTTGATTGTGATCTCCCATAGTTATTATCATTGTTTGTGTGTTTGTATCAACATGTTCTCAATTCTCTATTTAACTTGTTTGTTTATATCTAACTTGTACGGATTAATCATTTTATTTTAGCACAAACTTGGTTTTACCTAATTGGTTTTTTATAAAATGGAAAAATATCTTGGAAATATTATGTGGTGTGTGTTGCTTTTTTAAGTAGAGAAAATGAATATTTTTTATTATAAATGTGAAAATCATATTTATGTAACAGTATTTCATACTTGAGTCTTTGGACAATGTTTAAAAATGAACATTTTGTTTTCAATGGTTTACTTTAGGCATTCTTACTGAGAATTTTGTTGCTCATTCCTATCATATTTTCCAAATAAAGGTTTATTTATTGGATTCAAGTTATTATTTCATCTTTCTTTGGTTGAGGTAGGTTGTTAGTGGTTGAATGTGACAAAGAGGTCACATGAAGGCGTGTACACTTTTTTTCCTGCTGTCTTTTTTCAAATTTCTACTCATTATTTATCTATATTTCTTTGGTTCATGGGCCAATTAATTCCCAATGGTTTAATTTTTATTCCCATCACTAGTTTCCAAACAATGTGGATCGGGGAAACCCTTCGGGCCTTGTCGTGGGCTGGCTTGCATGACCGGTTCAAGGTCGACCAAGGATGGTTCGTGACTACTCTCCCTTAATATGTTTCCTTTACCAAGGAATCCAAGAAGAATAATATGAATGATATTTAAGGACATAAAATACGGAATAATGTTACAGTCAAAGTTATTATCCTCAAATTTATCTTCTTATTTTGGAAAAAATGTATATTTTAATTACTGTATTTATTTATAATAAAAGAATCCTTAATGTATCTAGATTTCCAACACTACTAAACTCTTGGTCCTTTTGGATTTTATTCCTTGTAATCATGAATAAGTAATTGATATTAGACAAAACCCCTAGTATTTATGTGGTTGGGTAAAAATATTTTGTATTGGAGGAAGTTTAGTTGTAACAGTGTGAACTGGGTTTATGAAACAATTATATCGGAGAACATAACCCTAAGATAGACTTTGAAGATGAGTATATAAGAACATACTATAATTTAATTAATGTATACATTGTGTTGGTGTTTCTATGAATACATCCCAATCCATATACTAAAAGCAGAAATGGTTCTTGCATATATGTACCTAGGAGTAATAACTCCAACAAGGTGTATTATGCCTTACATAGTGTAACCTAATACACAATAACATGATTTACAATGATGTTGATTGTGTAATGGTCTGGACCATTCTAGTCCATTAATTTTCATGAAATATGGTTCTTGGGGAGTCCTTGGAATTTATGGTGTCTCATTTCAACAGACATCATAAATTATACATTTTCCATGTTTTCATATGGGGCCCCTCACCAATGGTGTCACCCTAGAGGTCTCACCCTAGCAGTGTCACACTAGTGGTGTCACCCAAGAGGTGTCACCTTGGTGGTGTCTCCATGGTGGTTTCACTCTCAACATATTACAATTGTAGTGTCTCATCGATAGAGTAACCCTCTGGCGGTTTCTCACCCAGTGGTGCCGCGAATAACATTCTATCATGCCAAGGGGTATGTCACCTTGGAATTGAATCATCAGGTGGTGTCTCACCCAATTTTGTGCCAAAGATAGTGGAGGGTGTTTAATCTGATAGTTACTCAACCAATAGTTCATGGTATAGGGGTGTCTTGTGAGTGATACCTAATCTAATAGTGGCTCATGGGCAGTGCCTCATTGAGAGAATAATTATCTAATATTGACTCATTTATAATTTTTCTAACTTAGTTCATTTTTACTCATTTGACAACCTTTTCGTTGTAAAATGATTTTAATTCCTTATTCGAATGTATTTTAGTCTTATTCAAAACCCATTAATCATATCATAAATTCCTTAAGATTGAGGAAGCTTTTAATTGGCCAAAAAATTCATCCTGACTAGATCCCCCCTTAATGGAAAATCAAAAATTATCTAATCACATTACTGAATTTAGATCATTCAAAATCGAAGACAACATTCCCCTTCGTCATCTTTTTGTAATTATCTTGGTACCAGTCTCTCTAATCCCTTGATCATGTTGCAGTTGTGTAGGAAGACTGTAGTTTTTTTTTGACTTTCCCAAAAAAAATTCATGCTGCATGTACACAACTGTATTATTTCAACATGGATGTCCCAATCGACATCTCAACTATGCTAGTTTCACTTCATCATTATTAATCTTGCATCATGTTTGTTTTTTATAGGGATGCTTTAGTTTGAAAATAAGCTTGATTCCATATTAATAAATGTAATTCAACCTGTTCAAAACCAATATAGATGGGGATGAGAAGAGTGAAACATTTTTCTACTGGGTTATTATTTTATTGATATTTTATTTAAATGGGATGACAACACACTATATATTGGGGTTGTTGGGGGTACATGTTTGAACACTGAATGGTTTATAGATATATTTTGATTGTTTACTATTGAATGAATGTTTATGAAAATTATTAATCATGAATTTTAGGCATATAAATGGGTTTCCTAGGATCATTCAGTTCTATTATAACCCCTTAATTAACAATGAGAATTCAATAATCCATTACCATAACTATAAATATATGTATTTATGTGTTCGATGTCTTAATGTGGTTGAGGTCATGATTATGTACATGGGGTTGTTTATTATGATATTATAATAAGGAATGGTTTGATGTTGAATAATGGTTTTTAAAATAGTTGTTCTCTATTACATTGATGGATATGGGTGAGATTTTGGGGTTTTCTCATGGATAATATAGTAGTTTTGGAAGGTTGAATTAAAATTATGACAATAGTGGATGGTATGGGTGTTTTCCGATTTTTAACAAGAGGAAATATTCACCTAATATCATGATGTATTATTGTGATGAGTCTTTAATGTGAAGCATGTTAAATTACCATGGATGTAAATATGTTTCTTATTTACTTGGCTAGTTGTGTAATGATTAAATAACCATTAAAAAATGTTTTTAATTGATTGTGTCTTCTTGGATAACCGACAATAAATGGTTATATTTATTGGTTGGGAATATAGAATGGGATTTATGGCATGGTGTTTGGTATTGTTCATGAAGAGGTAGCAGTAATAAGTGACATTTTAGTTAGTAGGTTATTATTATTAGAATCCATAAGATGGGATTAAATGTTTTGTATTAATTATATAAACATTTTTTTACATTTTTTTTCATTAATCACCCAACCAGAGATGAGGACTATGTGATGAACACCCCCATAGACATGGGGGTGTATTTCCTATAATCCTGGTGGGAGGATGGCTGGATAGCCACCAACTCTTCCTTACACCCTCTTTCAAGTGAAGACGGTCCAATTTTTGTTGTTCATTATGTGGTGATATGTGGTAGCCCATGTGTTTTGGTGGCGAGGTTGATTATTTCCCCTATTTCTTCAGGATGATTTGTGACATGGTGTTCGAGGTGTATTCGAGAATGGATATGTTATGCATTCATAGGTGTCGTCGAAATGACATGGGATGTGTTGTATGGATTGGTTGTGTGTGTGTGGTATGTGCTATGATGACCATGTGTGTGCAATTAGGATTTGTTTGAGCCCCATGTGTATGTGATCAGGATGTGATGTTTTAGATTCTAAAAAGTTGTGGGAATCAAGATATTTTCCATTAGGGTGTTAAAGAGGATAATCTGTGGGAATATCATGCGGATCACCCTATCATCAAGGGAATTCACATTATATAACATGAATTTCATTACATGGTGATCATTCACTAGTGATTTTGGGTTTTTTTAGTATACCATTGTAGGTGGATGTTTGGTTCTATTGTTTTCTCATAGATGCATTAGTATTCTTCTGTCACCTAAGAATGAGATACATTGTATTTCCTACATAGTATACGTATATTCTCACCCTACATATATAATACTATCATCAGGTTTCTATGAAAATTTCCATACCATGATAGACATTACTATATATGTTATTGATAGTTGTTGTGTCGGATCATAGATATAATTTTTGGTATTTACCTAGCATACTTTTTTATATGTACAAGTATTAATATACAAATGATTGTCAGATTTTTTTGGATTTCTTTTCATAATTTTTTGGAGTTACATTCTTGATGATGAATCATTAATTATAATTTTGTTTCTTTATAAGATTAATTCCACCCACATTGTATTTTTTTACACCCTCGGTGATAGTCGCCAAGCGGGTGACTACTCGAGGTGGGAATCATGGGTCATTATCTCTCTATTGTCATTACAAGCCTAGGAGGGGTATCATTAGATCGAGGTGTCATTATATTTCCAAACTCCAAGGGGATATTATTAGGATAATTCATATTTTCATTACAAAACACTATGAAGGATTTTACCAGTGAATAACCAAGGTATAAACTAAGGCATTTTAGATTGAAGATAAGGCTTCATGGTTTAGAAACCCTAGAAATGTTTTTTTGTATAAACGTTATACCAAGGAAGGGAATCTGTTAAAATAAAATAGTTGAATTATTTATGCATTGAGGTTGTATTGAAAACCATAATTAAATGGAAATTTATTTATTAACCAATCATAAACGATGTCCATCAAATTTATTTTGGAATTTCAATTAATATTGTTTTTTAATTGGACAACTTTTATGTCATGTAATAATAAATATTATCTGGAAGGGGTTTCGTTCCATCCACTAATCAATGCTATGTATTGGTTAAAATTTCATTGTATTCAGTTAAACAATATGATGAATAAATATTAATGATATAAATCTAGTGTTGATTTTAGGGTTTGACCTCAATGCAATAACTTTATTGTTTTTTGGAGATAATTTGAGGGAAATAGTTACAATTATAAATCTTTTATAGGCCCGATGAGCCTCTAAATGATAATTTTAGTGGTTCATGAAAAAAATCCAATATTGGTAACTAATTACTATAACTAAAAAGATGATTTAAATTTTTATCAATGAAGAACCAAAATTTCATATTGTTTATATAAAACTAAAACATGTAAAGTATGAATGTACTGTTATGTCTATATTTAGTAGGATAATTACCCAACAATTGTGAAGAATCATTTAAATAAAATGTTCAGATAATGAAATAATTTCTATTGAATCGATGGTCTTATAAATCATAAATGATTTATAGATTTGAGGACCTAAAAATTATATTTATTATTAACTAGTTTTTATTCAATACCTCATTAACATCATATATATATTTACAGGTTTCCACCAATTACATATATTCACATACCACAAACGTCCTGCTATATGGAGATTTAGTTACATAGTAGTCCATGTTCCCTTTATGCATCACATTCTATATTTTCTAGGGGAAGTTTTACAAAATATTCTCATGATATGGGATTTAATGTGGTAATTATGAAGACATCTATACAATTAATTCCATTATATTGTGAGGATTCAATTTAATTGAGGTAGGGAGAATATAACACCATTAAATACTAATGTACATCACTATATACAATAGTGTTTATGACACACAACTGTAAGTGTAGAAACATGATATATTTACCCAATTAATTAAAATCTTTAATAAATATAATATATTTCATAACTTCTAATTCTATCAACCCTTCTTTATATTGTATCAATCTAATGTTATACATTCCATGATAGCTTATGTTACACAGAAGAGAGAACTTCCTCAATAGAATGTGTTTTACACAAGACTGAGTTTCCCCAAATAACAATGTATTATTAAAATATAATTATTTAATATAATATGATTTAACCAATACATTTTGATAGTTTTTATGAAAATTATTAGATAAATTTAAAAAATTTATTGTTTATTTATGTATATAATGAATTCATAGATCAATAATTAATGAGAAAATAAAATAAACACTGATTGGATATAAAAATATTTTTTTTATCATTCCATAGAAGTTTTTTCTTAACAAAAATAAATAATAAAATTTAGTGATTTGTTTTAATGAAATTTATTTATTACATATTCCCTAATTTATTTTTGATATTCAACCATTCGTTTAGATAATCATAAGTTAAGAATTAACACTTCAAAACCTATATTTTTATAAAATCAATTTTACAGCATTTTAATGGAGAATCCATTATAAATATTAATTTTGAAACATTAGATGTTTTATTATTTAAAAATAATTCAAATATTTTAAATATAAACATAGAATTTATGTAAATTTGAATTTTTGATATTTTCTAGAAACATAAAAATTTTTAACAAAAAGTTAGAAAAACTAAATTTTATTTCAAAATTTCATTTTCATATAATTTACATGCAAGCATAAATTATACATTAAATTTTATTTTATGTTTAATTAGATCATACTATTATCATTTAATAATAATTTATCCATTAGAATCATTTTAGCTATGATATTTATTATAAATACATATCAATATTCATAAATTTTAGATCAAAACCCCACAATGTTGTCATGCCTACCGGATTAAATGTGAAGTAATTTTTTCCAATTCTATGATGGAATTATTCCAAAAATTATTCAATATTAAAAATAAGGATAATTTATAAATTATAATAATGAAAAAAAAATTATCAAAAATATTTGTGACTAAAATTTAAATTAGTTAAAATGAGTAAGTAAGAATTAAGAAAAATAATGGACTAATCCTTAATTATAAAGGCCCCAATGACCAATAAACTTTTCTAAGATCCATTGGATGGCCATAATTCTACCATATCCTTATTTGTATATATTTATACAATATTTTATCCGATTTGAATGTGAAAAATGCATATGTTATTATTTTTTCATAATTTTACTTTAGTGACACTCGTATTCCAATATAAAAGGATATCGTCTCCTCCCACTTACTCAGGACTCTAAATTCAGTTTGGATTGACCAAGCTATTCGCAAATAGATTAAAAAAATAATTACCCTAACTATATTATCCACCCCATAGTATTAATTTTATCGAAGGATGATTTTTGGTACAAATCAAATGATATAACCTATTAAGAGTTAACATATTTCCTTAAGATATTTAGTATTATTTATATTATAAAACCCCTATAATATTAATATTCTATTTTATTATAAAAAAATAATACATCAAATATATTATTATGTATTTATGATAAAGTATCTACATATCCAAAATAAACATCCTTCTAATGGGTAACAAACACACTATTTCTATGTATATCAAACTACTGCATCAGGAAACGATGATTGATAATTTTTTACTTTACCACTACCCATTATGGCCATTATTATGGATAATCTATTTATAAATGTTATATATGATATTATTTTTTATATTTTATTTTTTATTTTATTTCTAATAGATACCCTTATAATTTCCATTTTTTGTAAATATTATGACAACATTTGTGGAAGTGTGGACTTTCGCCTCCACAAAGCGATGGGATTCATTCACATTATATAATGAATGAAAAAGGATGGTTTTAATTATAAACATGTTGCATAAAAACATATATATGATATAAATTAAATGATTACCATCATGTAATATTAATATATATGTATATATATATATCAATTTAATTATTACTTTTTCACACGTGCTTAATAAGTGACAACGTCATTCATGGATATGTGTACAACCGCCTCATCGACTTGATGTGATTCATTTTACATAAATATATTTCTATATATAAGTATGTATGATTAAATAGTATGGTATTTATTATATAATTATCATTTTGTAATGATATTATTCTACATAACTTCCTTCTATAATTACTATTGAGAAATCAGAACATTACTCCTGTTTACATACATCCTACATTCTCTATAATTGTAAAATTGATACATTTTTCCTAAAAATAAATATTTTGTATTTTTAAAGGGTAATTTTTGTATAAATAATTAATTATTTCATTATTATTATTCTATATATGTTATAAAAGTACTTACTTGACCATATTTGACCTACCAAAGTTATTTTTGACAAAAAAAATTGAATTTGGTAAAAACACATGACATAAACATAATTAATTAATTAGTTGTATATGTCATGGCAATAAGTGAAAAAGATGTAATGATAATCATGAATAAAGATCTTAATAGATTATATAATTAATTTTATATTATTATAAAGGAAGATAAAAGGTGTAAACATGGAAATAAACACAAGGTATGTTATTCTAGTCATGATTTTCATTCTATTAAGAATATGCCATATACACGACTTCTTTTGAGTAGTGTTTATACTTCCCATTTTGATACATTAAGTAATGAATCCATTTTTATAATGGTATGAAATAATTTATTTAATTGTTGTTTCCGACGCTTTTGTTGGGGCGTGCACGTTTGTCTCGTTCGGGGATGAGGGATGCGGGTTTTCTGTTGCCCCGCATTCCCACTATCCAATGGTGGGAGGCATCCACTCTTTAATTAGTGACGCCTCCTCCTTGATCGAAACGGGATGATGGGATGTCGGTTCTTCCTTCCATGGATTTCTCCTAAAAACTCATCACCTAGTCCGGGTCTCCCTCATGGACATAAGACGTTGTTCGTGAAACTCTTCCTAGCGCCATATTTTCATGGACACCAGTTAATTAGCATGCTTCAATCTGGACATTCCAAGGGATCCGGTTGGGGAAACAAACTTATGTTATGGGAGTAGTCATGTTTGGAATCACTGGTATGTCTGGACACTAAGGATTTGTGTGTCTATCCTCTTTCCCTTATTATAGGGCTTCTCGAGGCTGCGGAAGCCTAAGGCATCCCACTTCGAACGCGTGGAATCGTATGCCATGCACATGTATATGAGGTTTTCCTCAGCTTCATATGTTTAACACAGTGTATGCTACAAGTTTAACGTTCAGTAGAGACGAATCGGACTGATCAGAACACTGACAAGAGTGGATATGATGGAGGAACCCCCTAGAGGGGACGCCAATATTGGGGCCAACACGTGGGCGGCCTCCCGAATGCTTTCAAACGGAATGGGGGAATGGGGTGGCAAGATTCCATCTGGATGTGGTGTCCTAGGTAAGAATCAGGATGGCTGATGGAAGGTTATGTGAAAGGGATGGTGAATGGTATGGCTCTGTCATTAGGATGATGATGGTTTTGGGCTTGATCCTTGGAGAGGCTTCCTACGTATCCTTGTTGTAGGGAATCAATGTCCACGTAGTTCATCTGATGATGGCTTACCACTGATTGGGGTTATCAATGGATTACCACTGGATGAGGTCACAATGGATTACCGTTGGATAAGGTTTCAATGGATTACCAATGGATGGGGCTGTCAGCATCTTACCACTGCTGGGGTCGCAACTACTTACTACTGGATAGGGCTACAATGGCTTATCGCTGTAATAAAAATGGCTTACTGCTGAATTTAGTGACGACAACTTACTACTGAAGGGAGGTCCACAGTTTAACGTCATTTGAGACGGGGGGTGAACCGACGTGAAGAGGGTAGGAACCACTGAGTGTTGGGATTGAACCTCATAGAGGTTTCCTATGTACCTTTCCTTGGTAAGGATCAAATACCACATAGTTCAGGTGGGCATCGTTGAACTGGCGTGAAGGTGGACATGGGGTCCGATGGTTGGAGGGCATGAACCACATGTAAGCTTCTTGCGTACCCTACCTTGGCAAGGATCAATTACTACGTAGTTCAGGTGGTGGTGGTGAACCGACATGATGGTGGACCTAGGGTATAATGGATGGTGGGAATGAACCTTAGGGAGGCTTCCTACTTACCCTACCTTGGCAAGGATAAAAGACCACGTAGTTCAGGTGGGCGCCGATGAACCGACGTGAAGGTGGACCTGGGGTCTGATGGGTGCTGGGATAGAACCTTAGGGAGGATCACTATGTACCCTACCTTGGAAAGAATCAAATACCAAGTAGTTCAGGTGGTGGCATGGGGCTTACACTCTAGGCTTTCCAGGGTGTTGGTGAACCGACATGAAGATGATCAGAACAACCGAGTGTTGGGGTTGAACCTCATGGAGGCTTCCTACATACCATTCCATGGAAAGATCAATGTCCACGTAATTCTGAAGGCTGCATGGGGCATACACTCAAGGCTTCCCAAGGTGTTGGTGAATTAATGTGACGATGATTGTAACGACCAGGTGTTGCAATAGAACCTCATGCATGAATCTTAAGTCCCTTTCCTTGTCAAAGATCAATATCCTCGTAGTTCATGGGGTGGCATGGGGATTACACTCTTAGCTGACCAAGGTGAGGATGGCAGGGTTAGTGCTCACTCTACGCCCACGTGAGTCATGCACGGTGTGAGAAACAAGAGGAAGTAGATACCTGATGATCACGTCGCGAAAGTTGCATCCGTGGGATATGTAATGGGGCTTGTGCGTGGAACGGCCCAGGGAGAGAAAGATTAGGACTTACTCCATGATGGTGGCCCATGGAGGCAAAGCGTAGTGGGAGAGGTATTTCGTACCGAATAAATGAGAATCACTGTTTCCCTCCACTTCCTTCACTGACCTTGGGGATCGAAGATGAAAGGAGGAGCAGGGATGGTGCATTCAGCAAGAAAAGCGAGGGGCTTACAACAAGGTGGTTGGCCTTTCCACATGGATAACCACCACTCTAATATGTAGGATTTCATCCCCTGTGAGGGGATATCCCATCCCCGTGGAGATGAGTGGTTGTGGAAAATGTCCATGGTGGGGGTACCCCATGTGCAAATCACGGGGAGTGGTCATAGTTTAACATCATTTGATGATGATGATGGCGCTTGGTAGTTTAACGTCTTCCTGCTCGGACGAGGTGGGTTTTCTCCACACCCCTAGGACATACATAACCGGTACCCTCTTCTCTTTGGTGTAGAGAGGGGACATTCAATGTCTTGGTGAGGGGGTGTCACAGAGCACACCATCGAGGGGCCCACGTTAGCATGACTATGGAAAGAAGCAGTTTCCATTAGTGTGCCTATGTGAAGAAGCACGAGGTGAATCAACTCAATAGGTATCGTCCATGTGTCTTTGATGTCACATTGTGAAAATATGGAGGGTTGCATGGGAAAATGAATTGTGAAGAAGAGGTATTACTAGGCAGGTTCCTTGAGAATATATGTTGCTCTGCATGGTGGAGGGAACATGTGAAGGGGTGTGCTTCACAATGTGAGGTTCCATAGCCAAATCATAGAGCATAGAATCAGATGGTAGGTGCTTCGTGAAGTGGAAAGGAATTCGCCGAGCACTGCCTCGTGGGGCAAAGGTGCCTCACGAAGCAAGTTGTCAGGATGCAATGTGCATCTAAATGTGTAGTGACACAGCCTTATCATGCATATCATGTGTACATGAAGGGTGTTTCACAAAGCATAAGCACTACGCGACGACCCGGGTCATGTTGGGGATCCCCTTCCTTCGCGAAGGCCCTTAGGCATGGAGAATGTAATCCCTCTCTGGAGAGTGTCTCAGAATTAGACATAGGGGCGGAACTTCGTGGAGCAGAAGTACCTCACATAGATCATGTTTTGCAGAGAAGAAGAATGTGTCGCGATTCGGGAGATGGGAAATTGAAAGGTCAGATTGTCTATCCTTTGGGCTCAGGGGGAGCCAGGTATTTTTATGCAAGACGCGCCGTGAAGTGGAGTATACGACGTGCTAAGAGGGACTTGGTTGCTTTGCGGAGGGTACACAACATCAAATGCAGTCATAGAGCGTCCTTCATCCTTGTATAGTGGCAGTCTTGCGAACAGCAAATACGTCCACCGAGCGGCCCACCCCCTTGCTTTGTTGTGTTCATGGTGCTGGGGGGACTTCGCGAAATGGCTTCATGAGGCAGTCAACGTGGAATTATTTTGGCTTCTTCTTTGTCCTAAATTATGTAGCCAACAAATGACCCCCTTAGTCATGGAGCCACGGAGAAATCAAGGGTCGAAGAATGAGGGTAATTGCCAAAATCTTCGTCTATTCATGATGTTGGCTGGTGACGATGGCTCGCAAGGTAAATAAGGGATGTGCATGCCAAGAGCGCTGTGAAGATCACTACGAACTGGATGCGCCATGAAGCTGTGAAGGTCTTCACCTATACATAGGGGGTGGTCGTCTCTTTTTTTCTTCCCCTTCTCTACGAATTTTACCTTTTGCACTCTCTATTCGTGAATCTCCACGTACTTTGTGAGTATTATCTGCGAATCAAGTCTTTTTGGTGCACCGTGAGTCCATGACTCTGCATTTGCACTCTGTGATCCGATTCTTGAACACCTATGAAGTGCTATATGAAAAGTCTTCACGAAGAGTCTTCATGACCGTGATCTCCAGACGAGCTTCACGAACAAGCTAGAAAATCGTCCAAGTTCTAGAACTGAATGGCCCTCCAAGAAGCTGCCAAGGGGGTCCTTGAGGATGCCGCTCGGAGGGATGAGATGGAGAATAGTCTTGGGCAGGGAGAGTTGGTCCATTGACACTCGGAGCATAATTCAATGGTAGAGCTGCTATCAGAGATCTACAAGAACTACCTACTCTGTATTCGGTTTAACATATATGGATTCGGGCTGATGGATGACCTCTTCATCCCTAAAAAAAGTAGGGACAAGCCAGCATGTTGTCTTAGGAGAACGTCGTGCCATTACCGATGGATCAGGGCAGCTGATGGCCATTCCTAGGAGAATTTAACGCATGACGTCACCAACTGCTTATACAACCATCTGAACTACATCGACATGAAGGAATTGTAGCTGGAGACATCCCCTCCTCTGTACTGAACTATCCTCAACGCAGCGGTGGGAAACCCAAAGAAGGGATGGTCTGCGGAATGGGACATGCGCCATGACAGAAACATCACGGATGATTGGGCATGGGCCTACTAGGTAGGCGCCTCGTGTGAGGAGTTCATAGTGGAGCTGAGAAGAGTGGGCCTATATGAGGCAGGTTGGGCTTCCAAGTTCCACAGCTTCTAGCCGAAGCAGCTAATGCTGGAGCTATTGATCCGGTGGTCACCTAGGGACCAATACCTTCCACTTGCATCATGGAGAGGTCAGAATAATCTTATGGAATGTGCATCAGATCTCAGGGTTTCCAATACTGGGGGTGATTTACGACAAATTCCTCCCGGCTATGGGTACGCGGGGGTATCCAGAGAAGATGTTGCTTCTGGAAATGGCATTGATGGAGATTGTTCCAGGGGAGGATAAGGAGGCAGGGAAGGATGTCCACTTAAAGCATTGGTTTAAAAAGTTTCGGAACATCCCGGTAGACCGTCAGTTCCCCTCGAGACCTCCAACATTCCCAAAGGGGGCCGAGAGTAAGGAACACTCATATTGGTGGCTATTCGAGAATTTCCAATGGAAGACCTATGGGTTCAATGACTGCACTTAGCAAGAGCCAATAGTCAGGCCGGCGATATTCATCACATCTCTCATCAATGGATGGATTCTTCCGGTGAGGGAAACCAACATGGGAGTGTGACCAAGAACTATCATCATGGAGTCCAAATTGGAAACAGGAGGGTGATTCAAACTAGGTATCATGATTCTCTCTATGTTCTATAAGATGTTGTGGCACATCAGCGAGGGGAATATGCCAAATATGGTATGTCAGCCATTCCACCTCATGTACGTGAGGATATCGGCACACATCAGGGGGATCTATGAGTATCCGAACCCCATCTTGCCTCCAGGTTCGAACTTTCGCCCATCGATCCTGAATGCTGCAGGGAGATTTCTGACCAAGGTGACCGCACCATCCGTTCTGAACCATGTGTCGAGGGTGTAGGAATTCAATTTCCACCAGTTTTTGTTACCGACTGGGGTATTTACTGATGACGGTTAGGGGAAAAAAGAGAACTGAGCCGACATCCTGGTCCTTTGTGGTGGAGTCTTGGTTGCCAAGGTGGACCGCGAGCATCTCTGTGAGCCCTACACCCCACATAGGATTGCAAGGCAATTCTGGTGCCTGCAGCGACTGACCTCGCATGTCAACTTGGAGGTCAGTTACGAGGGGAACCAATGTGTGATGAGGCATATGTAGCTCATGTTCACATGGGAAGACGAGAAGATATTGAATGAACTGCCTCCACCGACCGCCCTCCTCGTGCTGATAAAGGAATATGCCCAGAGATGGGAGGAGACCTACCCAGGGAGATGCTAAAGCGGACAACCACTCTAGTCAGTGATAGTGAGCCTCCCCGACCTTGGGGTCGAGGTTGTAAGGCAACATGGGAAACCTTTTTTGGCATTAATCCTGTAGCGGCAACGTCCACACCATTTGAGGGGGATGTAGTGGTACCAGATCCAGCAGCGGCAGCGAACCTGGTTGTCCTAGGAGAACAGAGTCATCCGGAGGGGCGGCCATTGAGAGGATTCTACTGGATTTCTACTTAGGCCCTAAGGAAATGGCTGCGACATATTGAAATACTAGAAAATGATGTCTTTCTAGAGGATTAGGACATCTGGGAAGTCAACGGGTAATTTATTGGCCCATCTGAGTTATGGAAGCACCTTAACACCCTCTAGATAATCTTGCTGGGTATTGGCCCTATTAGAGATAGTTTTTCCGAATCCTAGGTGGAGGCGGAGAAATACCTATCCAAAATGGAAGACATTATCCACTCCTGAGGTGACATGTACCTGATGACAGACTGGGTCATGGTGTTGTCGGATCCCACAGTCCCTCCTCCACTTTTAGCTACTGACCTGAGAGAGCACTACCCTCTTTCAAAAGAATCAGACAAGTCCTCCTAGGGAGACATGGCCGATAGAGGGAGTCCGTTAGGGGAGAGTGAAGTTGGTGATCATTCCACAGATTCAATGATTTTTTGCGGAGGCCTTCTAGGTAATATCACAAGTTCCTACCTCAGGGTATGCTCTTAGGATGATCTGGATTCATTATCAGCTTCTACACCATGCAGGAGGACCTTGTGCAAAGACCTCATTCTCTCCCCTTAGTGGGTACCAACGTGGTACCTTTGGTGTCCACACCGATGGCTGCATCAACTTCTGTGTCCGGAGAGGCTTTGACACTTGAGGTGGCTCCCTCAGAGTCTCCAGACCTGCTGTCCATATACAATGGGCCACATCTCGGGGTCCTGATGACATTATCCAGAGAGCAAGACTAAATATTTGACCTCTTTAAGTATCATCTACTGAATTTACCACTTCCATCCCATGACCACATTAACTGAAATTCAGGCACCCCTTTTTGGTGTGTAATTTCCATAAATTGGCCTGGGCAACTATGGTGAAGTTGGTCGAGACTTCCGGTAGTTCCCTTCCCAGAGGCATGGAAATGGTCGTGGAGGTGGACATCGAGCCTGACCGAACTACAGTGCTCCCGTTCACTGGAGGGGATGCTAGTGGGACTGCACCTGAGGTTATCATGGTCAGATCTGATGATGAGGATCAAACAGACAGTTCAGGACCCACCACGCCTGATCCAACGCCAGATATGGACCAGGCAGAGGAGTTCCTGGGGTAATTCCCCACATAAGAGCATGCCAATCATGCTGACTAAGATGAGATGTCCTCTGATAAGGAGGATAGAAAAACCGTCTATTTATAATCATGGAATCTAATGACACGCTTCATCAATGACACCCCCAAGCACTATGGTTTGATGAGATGGACAAAAATTGATCGCGACTGCACGAACTGTGCGTCGAGGGAGTGGATTATTAGTGCCCTCACATGATCATCCGAGATATTATGGCAGAAAATATTTGGGATTATGAGCATGGCCTCAGTGTGGGATGGCGGTGGAGGATTGTGGGGAACATCAAGAGGATCCAGGACACTGAAAATGAGGATGAATGGTTGCCGAACTGGGTGGATGAGCATTCTACTTCTCTTTATCCACAATCAAGGATCATCTCGCAACTGAAATCCCAACAGGATGAAAATGAACAAGGCATGAAGCGAGCCTCTCAGATGATGGCCATTATCCGAACTGGTGTGGAGCGGGCTGCTTTCGTGGTCGGCGAACTGTGCCCTCTTGTTATCGAGGACGAGAGAGAGGTAAAAAGGAGACACCTACATTTGGATGGCACCAGCAAGAGGGTGGAAGAGCTACAACCTTCCTTTGACGAGGTCAATCCGTCCATGGGAGGAGTCGACCACTATGTACTATAATTATTTAATACCCTTAAACTTTATTCATGCATTGATTGTTTGATGTCATAGCATGCATGAGTTCTTTTGTGTACATTGTTTTATTGCATCCTTTAGATGTTCGCGGAGTGTCCATTGATCATTCCCTAAGCTCACGTGGGTTAGGCCCGATGTGAGAATCAAGGGATGACCACCTTATCACCCTATCCAAACACAATAGTGCACACCATGCGTCGGGGAATCCAGGGTTTGAAAACCCATTCCAGATTTCTGGGAGGAAATGGGAGAGATGTGACTAGATAATGATGCTCTCAGAACAGCCGAATTACTGTTTTCCTAGTGTGCTCTTGTTATCAAATATGGTAACACCAGGGGTGCTGAAATCAATCAGAACTGATTTGAATGGGAGGTGTGAATCAAGATACACAGGATTCAGAACAATGAGGGGGGTGGCGTGACAATAGAAAATAATTGTTGACCACATTTGAAATACAATATTCTTATTGTATTAGCCTTGAGCGGGGATAGAAAATGAGGGATGACCACTGACCATGTTTGAAACACGATGCCTGACACAAAATGTCATATGTTAGTCTTCCAATAAATTGGACAAGGACAATATGCAGTCCATAGGCCAAGCATCTATACTGTTAGGGGGTTCCCTTAGATGTGAAAGAGGACGAGGTTCATAATAAGGGGCACGCAAAGCGTGGAATGTGGATTGATGGTTTTGTTTTAAAAGAATACAACACTATCAAAATTACACCACCGTGGTGGAAGAACATTTGATGGGTTCATCGGTCTAGTCATGGATCATTGGTTCTTTTAGACAGGACCTCTCTGGCGAGGGAGATTTCACTTCTTGATGTCATCGTGGCGCATCCCGAACTTGTTCAGGGAAAAATTCCAGTTATATGGTTCCCCACGAGGGGTCAGGACAGGGGGCCGGAAATCGGGAGGAACATGATTTATGATTCCTGAGGGTGGACCGTAGGCAAAATACCTGGTTGTCTCTACATATCCCTGTAGGAATGGAATCATGACGTACGTAGTTCTGGAAGCAAAATTTAACTTTATGTAGGGCAATGAGAATCCTGACTGCATCGGTGCACAACCTACCAAAACTACTAAGCCAAAATGAGTCATGCTCGATGTGAGAAAATAGATGTAGTTTTGATACTTTCCCAACACATAAATGAATATTTTATGGATAAGGGACGCTCGGTGAATGTCTACCCAATGATTCCAACCCTTCAAGGTAGCACACGTAGATGCGCGATGAAGTAAAGCTGAGAATGTCGGAATTCCACCTGAACATGAGAAGTGGAAATGTGTGAATCATGATGCTCGAAATATAGATCACAATGACAGTGATGTGAATACGAGGGATAAATGTTTTCCGTGTTTAAAACACAGCATCCATATCGCATTACCCTGGAATTGGGACAAACAAATGAGTTTCAACTGCTGACCATGTTCAGAACACGTGACGAGTCACAAATGTCATCCGAGATATTCTAGGGCATTGGCCCATGATGTTAGGTGAGCCGATACGGTATGGGACCTAGTCCATTAGGGGGTCCATTCGGATGTGGAGGAGGATAAGGATCCAAATAACAAGCTCACGATGCTTGGAAATGGAATGAGGTGAATATCCCCGTGAAAATTCCACACTTCGGGCTCTTTGTAAAAATTCATCTGAATACAAAAATGAGGCATATTAGATAGAGGGTGTGGAGACCATTACCATTGGGAGATATTAGTTTAGGATCATAGAACTCGAATCATGAATGATAGGAAACGCGGGATATACATGGTGGGGTAATTATAAAACATGATGTGAATGGGAACATGGGGCTCAAACCACCACGTGTTCCATTGGAAGGTTATAGGTCAAGGGGCCGGTGACGACAGTTAAAATGGGTCCGAGGAAAGGTTCATAGATTTTCCTACATACCCCATGAATATGGGGATCAAGCTACACGTAATTCTAAGAGGTGGCACGATAAGGTACTAGTGCCAGGGGTAAAAGGGGTGTGCTGGTGTGGCCCTCAAACCAAAAGAATCATTATTCGATAAATCATGTTTTTCCTCTAATGTGAGTGGTTTTTTTAAGTGATACGCCAAGGGTTGCAGGCCCTGGAATCACCACAAGAATCAAGAAGTAGATGTCGATGAAAAATGGTGTGGCATGTGAAAAATACCAAACATGGTGTCCCGTTGAGTGAGGACATCACGATGTAGTGCCATTTTTCATCGTGTAGCCAGGACGATAATGTCAATGTTTCGGGTCATGTGATGGTACCACGCATGCAGTTTAACGTCACATAGCATAGACGTAGTAGAGGAGATGCTAAATGGGGAATGTGTACGGTGTAATAAAGCATACCCGATGTGAATGATGACAAAATACCATACCACACCATACACAATTCTGAGAAAGGAACCTAGGTCCAAGGGGACTAAATAGAGGTAAGGGGGTAAAGGGTTAATAGAAACCAGATCCCAATTGTGATGGACCCAAAAATGATACGTTCGGGTGTTCCTACATTTCACACATGAATGGGAATCAAGATGTTCGTAGTTCTATAAGGTATCCAAGTTTACAGTCATAGAGCTCAGACCAGAGAGAATTGAAAACCTTCCAAGTAAGCGCAGACCTCAACCCGATCCCTAATCCCATGTGAGTCAAACTCAGTGTGGGAAATAAGGGAGGAAGTTGTTTATTTCGATACCGGGAATGCATGCTAAAGGGAAAATGGTGCATAGCCCCGAATGATTCCCTTATCACATATTTTATCCACCTAACGTGTGAATGTGAACTAATGAATAGTACCAAGAGTTTCAAAGTTCTACTTGGACATTATTAGGTAGAGAAGTATGTTAATCATGTAACCGACATTTTTGGCTTAATGGGGCAGGCATGGCAATGGAGGATAACTGTTGACCATGTTTGAAAAACAAAATATCCATATCACGTTATCCTGGAATGGGAACAATGAATGAGCATCGAATACTGACCATATTCTCAACGTAGGATTTGTATTGGCTTGTTGTCTGCGACCCTCGAGGATGTTGGCCCATAATGGTAGGAGAGACCATAGGACTAGAATACATGCCAATTAGGGGTCCATGCTGGTGTGAAAGGTGATGAAAGCCCATAAGAAGGGGATCATATAGCCGAAAAAATGAGTGGAAGCATGTCTTAGCAGAGTTCGACATTCCGGGTACTAAACCAGAGTACCCCTAGGCACATTTTTCAATCACCGAAGAGGGTCGACGAGGGTGCTCAACTTTAGAGTAACAGGTTTGAAGGGATGAGTATATAATAGGGGATAGAGAATTCCCAGGAGGGAGAGGTACGTGGCATGGTCATTAAAATATTGACGTGAATGAGGACATATTCTCATACCACACCATATATTCCCATCCTAGGGAAAGGGTAAGCCGCAGGGCCAAGGTGAAAGGGGTATTTCTGAGAGATTGGGAAGGACCCCAAGTATAGACATTCGAGTGGTCCTACGTATCCCATGAGAATGGGAATCAAAATGTATGTAGTTCTAGAAGCATATGGTGGTATGATACCCTAATGAGGGTGTTGTATGGCATGGAGAATCACCCCACATGAATGAGGACATAATCACACACCACACCATACACTCCAGGTAATAACTTGCGCTAGGGCCCGAGAAGGAAAAGGGGCCTGAGACTGGGCCTCACTCAGGAAGGGCCGACCCATTTGCAGTTTAATGTCTTGAAGTGAGGAATAAATAGAGGGGGATGATACCTCGAACAATGGAGGGGAATAGCACGACAAATAACCCGACGCAAATGAGGACATATCCCCATACCACACCGCACACTCCAAAATAAAAACACCGGCTGAGGGCCCATAAAGTCCAAGGGGCGTGAGGATGGGCCTTGGTCAGGAAGGACCGACCAGTTTGATGTTTAACATCTTGCGGTGAGGACAAAAGAGAGGATAAGGTGTCTCAACCGGTGATGTGTACGGCACAACGAGTTAACCGACGTGGATGAGGACATAATCTCATACCACAATGTACAATCACATAAGATAGAACCTGGGAAGGGGACTGAAATGGCCAAGGGGGATGAGTCTAGGCCTTGTATGGAAGGCCATATTACCTATTGTATGGTTATATCCTTATCACATCTCTTAAGACCACTTTGGCAGTGCCCGGTGTGGGAAACAAGGAGTTGGGCTCAGCACACCCCGTCATATGGGGGACTAAGACCTGGCTTTTCCTAAAGGGAGTTCGTCACCTAGAGATACAATAGGGTAGCATAAACCACTACACTCAGTGTTTGGGAAGTCTTGGTATGGTCCCAACATCACATGACAATTGTTGACCATGTTGGAAACACATCATCCCTATAGTGACATGAAATTGGAGCATCAAATGAGCATCGAATTCTGACCATATTCAAAAGTCGGGACTTGTATCGGCATGTTTCCCAACATCCACATGGTTTTTGGCACGATGGGGAAATAAATCCCTTTGGCCTAGAATCCATAGCATTTAGGGGCCCTTATAGACAAGGAAGATGATGGAGTCTCAATCAAAGGAGTGGGTGAAGCAATACTGTGCCCATTTATGAAATAAGTGAACATCTCCAGGGAGAGGGATGTATGGCCGGATTGAGATTAGCTCGATGTGAATTTGGGGAACATTATGTACTCCACCATATATCTTGACCCGAGGGGAAGACTCTGGCGTTTGTGCTAGGGAAACAGACAAAATGACTGGGCGTTCCTACGTATCCCATAAGGATGGGAATAAAGCCATACATAGTTCATGAAGGCCATGAAGTTTAACGTCATGTTTTGAGTACATGGGAATATAGAAGAACAGAGAGTTGGAAGATGGTTCAGCCATTACAATCTTGGTATGAGTAAGTATTGGTCAGAGTGGACACTCAAGAGGGGAGTGAATTGAGTTCCAATTAAAATTTCTGTTTAAAAAATTTGTCTTAAAATCCCCCAAATAAAACACATAATTAAACTATAGTGAATTTATATCAACATAAAGGTTCTGTTAGGTTCTCAAAGGTTTGATTATTTCATAGTTAATCAAATCAGAAGAATTTATTAACATTTGAAACTAACTTAATGATTTACAACTAATATAAAAACTTGCGAGTGTAATTATCAAAGTGACTTTAAAATAGTTCTGGTTTTAAAGTAGTTTGCAGCGGAATAAAAATAACATTGAAAATAAATAAGCATGACAGGTTTAACCAAGAGGATCAGTCTCAAGATGAGACTTAGTCCTCTCAAAACTTTATATAAAAGTGATCCACACTCTGGATTGGAGATTACAATAGTATGCAACTGTCCAGGTCCAAGAAATATACCACTGTTATCCGTGGGAACAAAAACAGCAGCTCCAACTATCCAGTTCACACACGACCTCTACCACTATCCCAGTGGGAAATAAAGGATGTAAGAGTTTGAGTGAGGATTTAAAAATCCTATAGTTAAAGTACTAGAGACTGTGTGTGTGTTAAACACAGAAGATAACACACACTTCTCAATATGTAAAATGTAAACCACAGAGGCAAAGATTTAGAGTTTAGAAATGGCTCTGGTGAATGCAGTGCAACTCTGGACTCCATTGGATTGATCAGAATTGGTTCTGAGTCCTTTCTGGTTTTTGTCTGCAAAACAGAGTGTCGTCTGCTTCCTTGTCATCCAGGCATAGAGATAGAGGAGATAGTTGTCGATGAAGTTCTTATGTTATGTTCTCATTCTCAGCTCTTCACTAGTACGCACTAATGAATGAGTTCTTCGTGTAAGTTTTGTCGTATCATTGCATTCACACTCGGTTGTTCTTCCAGCACACCTCGGGGTATGTATGTCTCTATATATTCTTCTATTCATTTCACTTTTTTCATTTTAAAGCACGAGCTCCGGCAAGACATGATTTCCTTTTCTGTAGGTACGAGGTATGGTTCCCTGACATCCAACAACACATATTAAATAAATGTCAGTGTTTTAAAATATACCTGATATGAATGTTGGTTAGATTAAATAATGATAAAGAACATAAAGCAGCATCGGGTTCTGTCTCTGGAACGGTGGCTTTGGATATCGGTAGCCTTGTGTATCGGTAGGTCTTAGTATCGGTATATTCTTGTGTAACAGTAGCCTTTCCATCAGTAAATTTTATATCGGTAGACCTAATTTGTAACGGTAAGCTTTCTTTCATTCAACTTGATTGCATTGGTAGCGGTAGACATTCTTGTATTGGTGGGTTGTCGCATATCGGTAGGCTTTGCATAACAGTGCCCTTTTTATATAGGTAAGCTTAGTATATCGGTAACCTTCCACATATTGGTAGACTTGCATATCGGTGACCTTCGAGTATCGATAGGATTTGATGTAACAGTAGACTTCAGAATATCGGTAGATCTGTATCAGTAGTTGTTGACATTGATGATGAGCTTGTAACTGTAACTCTATCAGTGGACATATTCTGAAATGGTAGCTAGCCCGTAACGGTAGCTATTGTCTATATCGGTGGCTACATTCTGTCCGAGCATTCTATTGGAAGAATAGGTTATGTCAGAATGTACAAACATCCAGTAACCGAAAGACTAATATTTAAACATAGAACAATAGAACAATACTTAAAGCAAATAAATAGCTAGATTCCCAAATAAGTATTTAACCATTTATCAACTAGGGATTAACAAAATAAAAATAATCATAATTGGGATTATCAAAATATAATAAAGCAACTATATTCCTAGAGGGTTCAACAATCTCCCCCTTTTTTATAATCACATCATATTCCAAGAAAATTGAAATATTATCAGAGGAAAAAGTGTAAATGAAATTAGCATTAGAGGAAAAGGATCTTTTGTTTTGTTCAGGACAAAACGTCCATATTCCTCCCACTTTCAATTGTACAGCAAGATTCTCACTTAAGTTTTATTTTCTCAAGTCTCAGTTTCTCATTTCCCCTTTGTGTGTTTCTCCCCCTTTGTTAACTCTTAGGTCTCATTTCTTATTTGCCCTCATTTTCACATTTTCTCATTTTTTCATTTTCTCCCCCATTGTGATTCACAAAAAGAAGGGTAGCAGAGAAAAGATAAAGATTATCAGAGAATAAATGACAAAGTAATAGAAACTCAGTAAAGTAGAGAATGGAGAGGAATTTCATTAGTATACAAAAGGTAAACTGAAAAAATCAGAACAAAAAAAAGTGAATCCTATCAAAAAGATCTAGAAAAACTCAATCCTCCACTAGAACATGTGTCTTTCCCTTAGGATTAGTAGAGGTTTCAGGTGTAGGGTCTGCAGAGGGTATCAGAATAGCTGAAGGGACAAGTGGCGGTTTAGCTACAGAAATTGTACCAGATCTGAAATATGTGATCCTCTGAGTGATCATCGGTGCCAAGCTCATGATGGCATGAACTCGAGTCAATTGAGGAGTACTCCCAGAGGCAGAAGTAGGAAGTGCAGGAGGTACAATCACTATTCTGGCATCCACATTCAGGAAGGGCAACAACAGGTTCCTGAAATCCATTATAATGCTTCCTCCTCTCTCCATTGCCGACACAAAATCATCTCTATTTTCAATGAATTTGTCCAAGGTAGGAGTAAGCTCCCTGAGCTTACTAACCTATTCTCTGAAGGCTTGGTTCACTAAAGGTATCTTCATATTTTCTAGTAAGAGCTTGAAATGGTTGGTCGTTTGTTGCTTGGTATAAACCTTCTCGAAATAAGCATCCACCATATTCTTGATTGCCTCATGAGATGTAGTAGTTGACCATAGGTGATCATGAACAAAACTACTAACTTCCCTAGTGGTAGTAAGAATATGAGTATCTGATGCATTACTAAGACTGTCCTTAGCCAATTCTTCCTGAATAATAGTGCGGATCTGGTCAAGGTTCACACTTGAGATGGATGAGGGATGAGGTTTCATTGAGAGGTCCACTGTCTCCTTGAAGGATTGAGTCAGACTACTAACTACCAACTGAAAAAGTTCATCCTGACTGTTCAGATGTTCTTTGACTGACTTCTTAAAGGCCTAAAAAAAATCCACAAATTGCTTGACCACTTCTTTGATATATCGAATGTTAGAGTTTACTTGAGTTTGAGAGCTATGCATGGTAGTCAGAGAAGCAATCGATTGTCTCAAAGCAACTACAACACTTGTCCAACTCTCAATCTGAGTGTGGCACACATTATGTTCATCCATCATTTCTTTCACATGACTGGTCACACCACATCCAATGGATAACTCAAGGGATTCCTCCACGCTTTTCATATCTTAATCAATACTTTTCTTCATATCTTCCACTGATTACCTTATTTCTTCTTTCAATTCATATTTTAAGGACTCCAGGTCCTCCTTGGTTGCCACAATTTCTGCCATAGTGGGTATGGTAACTGATTCCTTTTGGGGTTGGTCTTCCTCATCCAAATCTCCATAAGAAAGTCCATGAATCATATATTCGGGATCTGATGTCCAACCTTCAATGTCATATAGCACAGATACTGAGCCAATATTTTCCCCCTCACATGGAATATTCTCCTGAGGTATCTCTTCTAACTATTCTTCCTGAGGTAATTCTACAATTTCCACTACAACTTCAGCAGATTAAATAGCCATTTGTTCTGAGTCATTAATGAATCTCTCATCAATAGGTGTTGCTGCTACTTCTTCTTGACCAGGAACTGTCCTGACTGTACTGACTATTAGAGGACTCAAATTGAGCTCTTTTTGAAAATTTTCCTCATCATCTGCTTCACCATCAACCTCCTTTTCTCCATTAACATCATGATCAGATTCGGTTGCCTCATCCTCATTAGAGGTGTCCTGGGAAACATACTAGCATGCTTATTCTCCTTCTTCTGTAGTCTTTGTATCACTGTATTTCAATACTATTTCTATCTTTGGTAGTTCTTTTGGAGGGATAGCTGCTCCATAAGAAATAACGTGATGCACAGGAATAAGGGGTAAGTCTGGGTCTCCTCCTTCCTCTACTGATGTCTCTTCCTCCTCAGATTCATAATCACTATAGACCAGTTCTGGCTCATCTGGTCCAAGGCCAGGATCCCTCACATCCTTCGGTCTAGAAGCATGATCCATAGGAGCATACTTGTCATAGATTTTTCCATCATCATTCACCCATGATTTCTTCCAAAGATTCCAACTCACTTTCATATATTTATAGACAGTTCTTGTATAACAAAAGTTTTCCTTAACCACTACCAGCTCATCCTGAGGTCCAGCTACCTATTTCACTTTTAGCATCACAGATCTTAGCTTTGAGAAAAATAGTTCAATTGATTTGGACTTTGGTCTAGTCATATCTTCCACTTGAACCGTAATCAACCAACATAGATTGATTATCACACTGTGCTTCAGCAAATATAACAGATATATGTCTTGGAATCACAGAGTAGAAAAATCTACTCTTCTAGGACTAACAACATGTGGAATAAATTTAAAAAACAGCTCATATTCTCCTTCCATCTCTGCAGTAATCACCTTTCTAGGGGTCCCATTTCCTGTAAGCTCCAGCATAGAATCTTCATATTGAAACACATCACTGGTCGAAGGTACATACATTGAGTAGAATGCATAATATCCTTCATGTGGAACTCTTAAGTTCCTAGCCCATTCCACTGAAGTAAAAGATACTTCCTGAACATTTACCAACGATATCATTCTGCTTTCCTGCTCAGTCTTTTCAAAGCGGACAAAATCATAGAACTGCTTCACCAACTCAGGATAGTATGGTCTGTTGTTGTTCGCGAAGAACTCAGTCCAAACTTGTTCTTCTAATACTTTATGAACCAAGGACATGCTCTCCATGAACCATTCTACACACACCTCTTTCTCAACGACAATCTCTCACTTTGAGAGATGCGGGTTATTTGGATTCCTTCGAGCTATACTTCCACTTCCACTTCCACTGGTACTAGCATTCATTACATTCTATCTTCTCTCTTGCGGCTCATCACTCCCATCTGTAACCTAGGGTCTCTTGACGCGGGCCATTATAGATTCAAGGTTTAGGGTTTTTCAGCTTGAGAGGGTTAGGTTGGAGGGAATCGAACAGATGAGTTCGCGGTGAGATTGAGTGAAGTATAGACTCGATTTAATATCATTTAGGATCCACAAATAAAATAAATCATATAAAAAAATTCGATGTATCAGCTTTAAAGAAGTTTAAAACAGCGCGAGATATACCGGTAAAGTCTCCTAACAGCGAGGTCTTCTAATGGTGAGGATTCTCTAAGGGTGAGGATTACATAACGGTGAGTATTTATAACAGTGAGGATTCTCTAACGGTGAGGAATCTCTAACGGTGAGGATTCTCTAATGGTGAGGATTTCTAACAGTGAGGATTCTCTAACGGTGAGGATTCTCTA
This sequence comes from Viscum album, assembly GCA_963277665.1. NCBI lineage: Eukaryota > Viridiplantae > Streptophyta > Magnoliopsida > Santalales > Viscaceae > Viscum > Viscum album. Next base: position 60,598,315 of record OY728164.1, on the reverse strand, counting down.
ACGGTGAGGATTTCTAACGGTGAGGATTCTCTAACGGTGAGGGTAAGTTACCATTCCTAATTCGTGTCTAATGAAACATAATTTTTCTGAACATAAAGGCTCAGTGAAAATATCAGCTAATTGGATTTCAGTGCCTATAAATTCAAGTGTTATATCACCTATTTGATAATGATCTCTTAAAATGTGGTGTCTAACATAAATGTGTTTAGTTCTAGAGTGAGACACAAGGTTCTTGGCAATGTTGATCGCACTAGTGTTATCACAATTGATTGATACATCTTTAAAAACAAATCCATAATCCAATAAAGTGTGTTTCATCCACAGAATCTGTGCACAACAACTACCATCAGCAATATACTCTACTTCAGCAGTAGACAATGCAACTGAGTTCTGTTTCTTACTACACCAGGATACTAGGGACTTTCCAAGTAAATGACATGTTCCAGAAGATCTTTTTCTATCTAACTTGCATCCAGGAAAGTCAGCATATAAATAACATATTAAATCAAATGATTGTCCTTTTGGATAAAACAAACCCAAATTAGCAGTACATTTAAGATATTTAAAGATCTTTTTAACAGCGAGTATGTGTGATTCTTTAGGGTTAGCTTGAAATCTAGCACACATACATACACTAAACATAATATCAGGTCGACTAGTAGTAAGATAATGTATACTCCCAATCATACCTCTATAATTAGTTTGATCAACTGGTTTACCAATTTCATCAATATCCAATTTACAGGTGGTACTCATAGGTGTATCACATCCCTTAATACTATCCAAACCAAAACTTTTTAATAAATCCTTAGTATATTTACTCCGATTCAAAATAATACCATCTTTAGTTTTAAAGATTTTAAATCCAAGAAAGTATTTAAGCTCTCCCATTACGCTCATTTAAAACTCATTTTGCATAACCTTTGAAAAATCAGTACATAAAGAATTTTTCGAAGATCCAAAAATAATATCATCAACATAGATTTGTACTATTAAAACATCTTTTGAAATCCTTTTTATAAAAATAGTGGGATCATCAATTCCTTTTGAAAATCCTTTTTAAATAAAGAACCTTTTTAAGGCTTTTCATACCAAGCCCTTGGAGCTTTTTTTAAACCATATAAAGCATTAGAATGTTTAAAAACATGATTTGAAAGTGAGGATTTGAGAAACCGGGTGGTTATTCTATAAAAACATCTTCAATAATAAAACCATTTAGAAAATCACTTTTCACATCCATTTGAAATAACTTAAAATTCAGATGTCATGCAAAAGAAAGTAAGATCCTAATAGCATCTAATCTATCTACATGAGAAAATGTTTCCTCATAGTCAATTCCTTCTTCATGATTGTAACCTTGTGCAACTAGCCTAGATTTTATTCTAATGATGTTTCCAGATTCATCAAATTTTTTTCTAAACACACATTTTGTGCCTATGGTTATAGTGTCCTTAGGTCTTTCTACTAATTTCCAGACTTTTTTTCATTCAAATTGATTTAGTTCTTCTTGCATAACAATTACCCAAAATTCATCATTTATAACATCATTGATATTTTTAGGTTCTAACTGTGAAAGAAAAAGCTTGATGTTCTACCCGATTTCTTAGAGAAGCTCGAGTCTGTGTTCCTCTATCTAAATTACCTATAACAGCATCTAAAGGATGGTTATTTAGAGTCCTAGTTGGTCTAGAAAAGGTAGGACTAGAAATTTCAGGTTCATCAACAGGTTGGGAGTCAACAAAAGTAGGTTCAGGAAAATTTTCAGAACTGGATTCTTTTACTACAGGTCCACTGTCCTTATCATTAAGGTTCAAAACAGATAGATCATTTTCAAGATTTTCAAGAGAGGTCTTAGGTTCATGTGGATCAGTTTCATCAAATTTTATGTGAGCAGATTCTTCCACACATTTGGTTCTCTTATTGAAAACTCTATAGGCTTTACTAGTTATAGAGTATCCTAGGATAATTCCTTCATCACTCTTTGGTGCAAACTTGTCAATATTGTTTTTAGTATTAAGCATAAATACTTTTCAACCATATAGTCTGAATTAGATAAGCTTAGGTTTCCTATGGTTCCACAGCACATAAGGGGTCCTCTTAGGAACAGGTCTGCTGAAGACACTATTGATAACATAACAAGCTGTATTTACAGCTTTAGCCCAACAATAAACAGGTAGGTCATACCCATTAGACATAGTCCTAGCAATTTCTTGAAGGGTTCTATTTCTCCTTTGTACTACACCATTCTGCTGAGGAGTCCTAGGGGTAGAGAAATTGTGACTATAGCCACTGTGTGAGCAGTAGGAATCAAACTCATGATTTTCAAACTCACAACTATGATCACATCTCAAATTTTTGATCATAAGTCTACTAAGATTTTCTACAGACATGGAATATTTAACAAAGTAAGAGAAGGCTTCACTTTTGTGAGCTAGAAAATATACCCAAGTATATCTAGAAAATTCATCTACTAAGACATAGACATAGTGCTTCCCATTTAAACTAGAAACTCTAGAAGTTCCAAATAAATCCATGTGAACCAACTCGAGAGGTTGAGAAGTTGACACTTCATTCTTTTATTTAAATGAAACTTTATGTTGCTTTTCCTTTTGACAGGGATTGCAAACTTTGTCTGCTGGAAATTCAAATTTGGGTAGGTCTCTAACTAAGTTCTTCCTAATAAGTTTTCTATGTGAGTGTACATTGCAGTGTCCTATTCTTTTGTGCCAAATCCAAGACTATTTATGAAAAGTATTTAAAAAAGTAATATTTTTCTTAGCTAATGAATTTAAATCAACAGCATAAACATTTTCATTTCTTAAAGCAGAAAACACTAAAACAATTTTTGAATTAAAAACATTGCAAGAATCATTTTAAAATTTAACATAAAAACCATCATCACATAACTAATAAATACTTAACAAATTATATTTCAGTCCATCAATAAACAAAACTTTGGAAATCAATATTGAGTTAGTGTTACCAATCTGGCCTAAGCCGATAATTTTTCCTTTTGAGTTATCACCAAAGGTGATAAAACCTCTATCAACTCTAACTATGCTTTTAAAGAATGATAATTCTCCTAACATATGTATTGAACATCCACTCTCCAAGTACCAGGTCTTTCTACATGAGCACTTTAAGTAGGTTCCCTGCAAAACAGATTTAGATAGGAAATGATTTTGGTACCCATATTTTCTTGGGTCCGGACAGGTTAGCCAACAAAACATTAGGTATCCAAATTTGTCTTATGGGTCTCATAAAATTTTTAGAATAAACAGATTTTGAAAGGTAAACCATATTAGATCCATAACTATGAATATACCTATTTGAGGAATATAAATGTCTAGAACTAGAACAAGTAGTATTCTGTCCATATTTAGGAATGAATTTAGTTTTGGTAAGTTTTCTCTGTCCTGGTTAGTATCCAATACCAGTAGTGTATCTAGGTTCTATTTGTTTACCTAGCATCTGAGTAAGAATATCATTACCATTTGTAAACATTTCTAATTCTTTCTTAAGTTGATAATTAGATAATTTCAGTTCAGTGTTCTCTTTAAGTAACTGAGCATTCTTTTCTACTTCAATCTCAAGATCAGATTTATGTTTAACAGGTAAAGAATACTATTTATTTAAACCTTTGTGTTTGTCTTTCAGCTCATTACATGATTCTTCTAACATATCACAATATTCAAATAGTTCAGATTTTGACATATTTTCTGAGTCAGAATCATCTCCAGAATAATATGAATTTAAAGTAGGAGTTTCAGATGTTACCTCAGATATGTTTGTCATGAAACACATATTTTCCTTATTTCTGAGTTCAGTTTTAGAAATATCAGATTCACTGGAGCTATCCTCAGAAGCACTTCAAGTAGAATTCATGGATTTTTTGTACTTATTGTCTTTGTATTCATATTTCTTCTTATACTTCAACTTTGGACAGTCTGCTTTTATGTGTCCTTTCCTTTTTCACTCATAGAAAACAACATCATCGGATTTTTCAGTCTTCCAAACCATTTTCCAATGTCCCTTGTTGTCATACATTCCTTTGTAGTTTGATTTTATGAAAAAAAATTTCTTCCTTTAAAACTTCTTAAACCTTCTGGAAATGTGAGCCATCTCAGCATCACTGTCAGAAGAACATTCAATGTCTTCACAGCTTGAACTCTCATTTATAGCTTGAAGCATCTCCTTATCTTTATTCATTGAAGTTGAAGTCTTGAACGCAATAGGCTTTCTTCTTGGTTCATCATCTTCTTCATTGTTCACTTTGAGTTCATCTTCATACATCATCAGCTTTCCAATTAATTTCTTGACTGGCAGTTCACCAATATCACACAACTCTCTAATTGAGACAGAAGTTCCTTTCCAATTTTCAGTTAGGCATCTCAATATTCTCATGATCTGTTCCCTTGATCGAACATCCTTTCATAGAGAAGTCATTGTGTTGACAATTTCATTAAACCTGAGATACATATCAGAAATGGGTTCATTAGGATTCATCTTAAAATTATCGTACTTAATAGTATAAGTGTTCAATCTCATTTCCTTAACATTAGTTTTTCCTTCAAGAGAAACAACAAAGGTATCCCAAATTTCATAAGCAGTTTTACAGGGAGATATTCTATTAAATTCCTCATCTCCTAAAGCACAATACAAGAAATTAATAGCATTACAATTATTATTGTAGGTTGTCTTAGTAGTTTCATTCCAAGTAGATCTAACAGTAGTAGGAATTTTATATTCTGATTCTATAGCATTCGAAATATCAAAACCCATGCTCTCTAAATGAATTTTCATCTTGATTTTCCACTGAGCATAGTTAGTTCCATTGAAAAATGGTGGTCTATTGGTAGCAACACCTTCAAGTTATTTATCCATGATAACATACATAAAGAAAAGATTTTAAAGAGAAAAAAATTTAGAAATAACAGAAATTTTATGAACTTTAAAATACAACTAAAATCACAGTTGAAAAACAGAGTACAAAATATTTTAAACAATCCTCTGATACCAAATGTTGGTCGGAGTGGACTCTGAAGAGGGGGGTGAATTGAGTTCCAATTAAAATTTTTGTTTAAAAATTGTTTCTTAAAATCCCTAAAATAAAACACAGAATTAAACTGTAGTGAATTTATATCAACATAAAGGTTCTGTAAGGTTCTCAAAGGATTGATTATTTCCCAGTTAATCAAATCAGAAGAATTGAATAAATTTTGAAACTAACTTACTGATTTATAACTAATTTAAACACTTGTGAGTTTAATTATCAAATTGACATTAAAACAGTTTTGGTTTTAATGTAGTTTGCAGTGGAATAAAAATATATTTGAAAATAAATAAGCACGGCAGGTTTAACCAATAGGTTCAGTCTCAAGATGAGATTTAGTCCTCTCAAAACTTTATATAAAAGTGATCCACACCCTGGATCGGGGATTAAAACAGTATGCAACTATTCAGGTCCAAGACCTCTACCACTGTTATCTTTGGGAACAAAAACAGCAGCTCCAGGTGTCCAGATCACACACGACCTCTACCACTATCCTAGTGGGAAATAAAAGATTTAAGGGTTTGAGTGAGGATTTACAGATCCTCCAGTTAAAGTACAGGAGACAATGTGTGTGTTAAATAAAGAAGATAACACACACTGCTCAATATGTAAAACGAAAATCACAGAGGCAAAGATTTAGAGTTTATAAATGGTTCTAGTGATAGCAGTGCAGCTCTGGAATCCATTGGATTGATCATAATTGTTTCTATGTCCTCTTCTGGTTTTTTTCTGGAAAACAGAGTGTCGTCTGCTTCCTTGTCTTCCAGGTGTAGAGACAAAGGAGATAGTAGTCGATGAAGTTCTTGTGTTATGTTCTCGTTCTCATCTCTTCACTGGTATGTAGTAATGAATGAGTTCTTCATGTAAGGTCTGTCGTCTCTTCGCATTCAAACTCGGTTGATCTTCCAGCACACCTCGTGGTGTGTATGTATCTATATATTCATCTATTCATTTCACTTATTTCATTTTAAAGCACGAGATCCGGCAAGACATGATTTCCTTTTTGCAAGTACATGGTACTGTTCCCTGAAATCCAACAACACATATTAAATAAATGTTAGTGTATTAAAATATACCTGATATGACTGTTGGTTAGATTAAATAATGATAAAGAAATTAAAGCAGCATCGGGTTCTGTCTCTGGAACGGTGGCTTTGGATATCAGTAGCCTTGTGTATCGGTAGGTCTGAGTATCGGTGGCTTCTTGTGCAACGATATCCTTTCCATCGGTAACTCTTCTTTCGGTAGACTTCATTTGTAATGATAAGCATTATGTCGGTTGACTTGATTGCATTGGTAGCGGTAGAATTTCTTGTATTGGTGGGCTGTCGCATATCAGTATTCTTTGCATAACGGTGACCTTCTTATATTGGTAAGCTTAGTATATCGGTAACCTTCCGCGTATCGGTATACTTGCATACCGGTGACCTTCGAGTATCGGTAGGCGTCGATGTAACGGTAGAATTAATCATATCGGTAGCTCCGTATCAGTAGTTGTCTACTTTGATGTTGAGCTTGTAACTGTAACTCTATCGGTTGACTTGTTCTGTAACAGAAGCTAGCCCGTAATGGTAGCTACTGTCTATATCAGTGGCTACATTCTGGCTGAGCATTCTATTCGCAGAATAGGTTAAGTCAGAATGTACAAACATCCAGTAACCGAAAGACTAATATTTTGTAACACCCCAAGCTTCTACGGTACGTTTCCCTTCGAATAATGCGATAGCGTGTGTTGTACGCAACCTCGAGTTCTAACACACACCACAACTAATTAAACTAGCCGTTGTGAATAGTAATACCTACTTTTTGAAATCATATATATTTTATATTTCAAAATGGACTTCATTTTTAGATTCGGAATATCAAAATTAGCCTAGGGTGAAATATTGGTACATTTCGGATAACTTTCATATTTTGATGAACAGTGAAAATTTCTAAATTTTAATTAAAAACAACTTTTTTAATCAAAATAATTAATAGTGATAAATTGTGATTTTGAGTGGTTTTAAAGTATATTTAGAATATATTTTTACCATTTAATATAATGTTGGTCATTGGACATAATTTTACAATTAAACCGAACATAAACAAGTGTCAATCTTTTTATAGTTATTATCTCTTAAAAACACGCTTTTTGTTTTGACAGCGGGAATTAATTTTAAATTAATTTCTGCCACTTCTGTGTTTTGAATTTAGGAAAATGGATTCCATATTTGGAATCAGGATGTTCAAATTGTGTAAATAGGTAACTTTTATTTTTAGACATTTTGAATAGTTACTGTGGTAAATATTTTATTTACCATGGTTAAAGGGTAAATCCGGTAAATAAGGGTTAAAAAAATAATATTATAATAATACAAAATTACACTAAAACGTGTCCTAACCTTATTGGTGGACACATACCCGACCATGGTCATCCTTGGGTCAATTTGGGGACCCCTTGGATCCACTTGTATGTGGTAGGGACACATTATATTAATAAAGTTAAAATAAAAATAAAAATGGCATAAGCTTACATCTTTAAGAAGAACAATTTTTACACAGGGTTATACATGTTGAATTTTCGATTATAAATATTCATTAGAAAGCTAAAAAGATTTCCTACATAATGATATTTTATTTATAATTTTTAGACATCAAATAATTTAAATTATTAATGACACAATAATGATGCAATGTTTACCTCATTAATAAATCATTTAAATAAATAAGATTATAATGATTAAAATATTATCTAAAACCTGTCCAATTCTTATTGGTTGATGTTATTTAGAATATGAGTCATCTTATCTTCGACCCCAATGATTTTTGGACCATTATAAACCGAATATAATTATATTATAAAGTAATACTTTCACTCTTTCCTAAAGAGCCCCTCCTCCCCCTTATAAAAGGAGACCACTTCTACTCATTCCTCACACCTCTCAAGCCACTTGGCTCGTCCAAACTCTGCCCAACTAAGCTCCCCACATCCCTCTCCTCCTCCTTGAAGCTTCCCCTTAGGAAGAAAGCATTTCAACAAGTCCTTTGGTTCCAACCAAAGTGAGTTACCTAAATTAAAGATAACGATTTCTCTTAAATTATTTTCATTTATTTTGCTTCTTCAACCCCCAAACTCTTTTTATTTCCTTTATTTTGTAACAACACCAGTATCCTCAATATACTAGGATGTTGTTATAAGAAGGATTCAAACTACACATACACACAACTCCATCTAATGGATGATGAACATAATGTTTCTGTGGATGGCAAACTAACGCCTCACGAAACGATGATTGTTCAAATACATCTTACCGCCTCTCATGGTGGCCATTATGATGGCACTGTAATTAAATGATATATATTTTATATATAAGCTTCTGTAATTCCATTTTATTTCATACCATTATTCGTTTCATGTTGTATATACATACGATAATTTCATTTGAGGAAGTGCGGACTACCGCCCCTTTAAAATGATATGACTCGTTCATACCACACATGGAACGTATAAAGGATGGTGTTAATGAACTTAAGTAACATATATAAAATATTATATTATACTGGAATAGTAATATACCTATGTATCATTTGTATTCGATTCTTTTAAAATAAAAATTAAATTGAAGTAGCCTTCGTGCGTACGTACGGACTACCGTCTCCACGAACGCGATGAGATTCATTTTCCATCGTATCCATTCAAGTATAATTATCATTTGATGATTTAAAAATGATTTTTAAGGACTTTATACCATTCTGGATTTGAATAATATACAACTTATCCTTTACAAACATGTCTTACGTAACAAAACATACAAAAGCAAACAAGTAAGTTCACACCCGAAACAGCGATAATACTAAGATATTATTATCAAATCAATATTAAAAGATCATATATGATATCATATTAATGTATATGATTCATGTATAATTTAGTAACAATTATTTCACTATTATACAGGAGGTTAACCTACCCCAACCAAGGAAAAGTACAAGGCAAGGGTTTATTTCACAATCTCTTCATTATTCGAGGTTGTTTATACGTAATAATCTACTGGGATATCTTTATCATCCACATCCATGTTTCTTCAAAATGTATTTCAAAACATTTTTACTATTTACAAGAATATGGGTTAAAGTCATTTATACCCTTGTTTGACTTTTTATAAGAGGTTTATAAAGTAATCTTTCCTTCGTTTTCAAAACAAGGTCCTTTTTAACCTTTTCGACAGAATTGAGGTAAGAATGTTTTTTTAACTTATACGGCGGGTGCAGTTATTTTACGCCGTTATAAAATCTTCAAAGCTTCCCTTATAAGCTTATAAGAATATTTTCAAAGAAAATGTTTTATTTTATATGGATCTTAAATGATTTCAAAATAAAAGTATATATTTATTTTAAAAGAATTTTGATTTCATCTATGTCAACATCCTTTGATGGATTTTAAAATTATTTGAAGTTGATTTATTATGATACAAAACTTCTATATTGTATTGAAGGTTTTGTGATATGTTTGACTGTGGATGTGCTATTTTCATACCAGTCATAGTTTATGGTGAATGTATTGACATTTCGTATGCTAGTTTTAATACGAATGTTTATGTTATGTTTAAACCTTTTCATATGGGAATGCATTGGACTTAATAAGTGACGGGTGGAGCCCGCTATAGCTCCTCGATGCATCGGTAGGTCTCATGAGACAAACTAGTGTCTTGGCACAAGGCCTTGACAAAATCTTATTTGTAGTCTTGGCACGAGGCCTTGGCTATGTGGTTATGATAGTCTGGCATTATGCATTCCAACATTATGAAAGTGGTTATTGATTTTTGCATGTGATTATTCGATTTGTAGAATATCCATGTGAGTAACTAAATGGCATTATTTCATTTTTACCTTTGCCATTTTATGTTGAAGTTCAAGTTTAAAAGGCTTTTGTTTTAGTAATGCATTGCCTTAAATGTTTATTCTTATTTATGAAAGTTTCCGCTATATTGTTATCCTTACTGGGCATTTGAGCTCACCCCTTTTCTATGTTTTATTTTTCCCAGGATGAGAAGAAGTAAGTTATGAATGACCTGCAGGGATTTTATGAGGGGATAATAGAGTGGTCTATTGAGACATTATGTTTTTGTAGTAGTTTTTCATTTTATAATGTAATGTAAAACTTATGAATATATCTGGCATTTTCCAAGGCTACTAAACCAATCGGTCTTTCGAGATTTGATCTTTCTTATGATCATGCCAATGTTATGTAATAATGCACCGACTCTGGGTAACTGGGGTCGGGGCGTTACAGTTGGTATCAGAGGAAGTTTAGTACAAACCTTGGAAGCTAGATTTAGATAAACTCTGATTAGAGCACGTAGACTTAAGATGAACTTTGAGGATTAGTATAGAAGAACTTCCTAGAATTTTGGTATTGTAGAGATTTTGTGAGTTTTCCGAGCAATACATCCCTGTCTGGATACGAGTAGGTAGAGGCGGCTCTGGCACAAATGTACCTAGGGGTAAAACCCGAAAACACCGCTTTGAGCTAGACTCGAACGGGAACTGGTGCACGACAACGGGCCTTGCTGCACTCTTGGTTACGACACTCCCGGGGGATATGCTTAGGATAACTCTCACTTTCTTTACAAATCATTATGAAGGGTTTATGAGTATATACTTCCTCAAAGAAAACATATTTATGATTATGGATTATATCCATAGATAGTTCAATTTATGTTTAGTGTTTTATAAGTATGGGATTATGTATTTTGATTCATAAACTGATCTAGTTTATGCCATTGTTTAGAAATGGCGCCTAGTGGAAGAAATGGAAACCGTATCAATGCACGCACTCCATGTAGGGATTTCCCTCCTGCTCAAGATAATTATAGTGGGGCTGGTGATGCAACTGGTGCTGATCAGCTAATCACCGTACTGGGACAACTTACTCAGGTTATGAATAATAACCTTACCCGTATGGATCACCCTGATCTGCAGCGTGGAGGATCAATGTTAGATCGATTCATGAGACAACAACCACCAACGTTCAATGGGAGTACAAATCCCTTAGTAGCTGAGCAATGGATATTTTCCCTAGAGAAAATATTTCAGGCTTTGGGGAGTAGTGAAAGGGAAAAAGTTACCATGGCAGTTTACCGCCTCACTGGAGATGCTGATCAATGGTGGTCATTGATTCAAAACATGAAGGAAGATGATGAAGTATCAAACATGGAATGGAGGGAGTTCAAAGATCTGTTTTTAGAAAAATACTTTCCTCGCGACCATCGAGCAGATATGGAAAGGCAATTTCTGAGTCTGAGACAAAAGGAGGATGACAATGTCACAAAGTATGAGGCTAACTTTACAAGGTTAGCGAGGTATGCTGGAGATTATATTCGCAACCCAAGAAGTAAGATTGATCGTTTATTTGATGGGTTAAAACCATTTCTCCGTCGAGCATTAGTCTCACAATCCTTTTCATCGTACGAAGACATTGTCTCATGTGCTATCAAGACCGAAAAGGAATTCTCTAAGTCTATGACTTTAAAGCAAAGAAAGAGAAGAAGAGACCTGCTGATCAATCTGGGAATGGAAATAAGGGGAAGAAGGGAAAGGATGAATATCCATCTTGTGGTAAATGCGGGAAGAAACATCCTGGTACTTTCTTGAAGGGAATGGGAGTCTGTTACAAGTGTGGTGAAAAAGGCCACCAAGCTCATGATTGCAAGGGGAAGAAGGAAGCTACCAACGTTCAGTGCTACAATTGCAGGGAGATGGGGCATTATGCAAATGCATGCCCTAAGCGTCAGGAGAACTTACCTCAGAAAAGGCCAAGGGATCAAGGCCAGGCTTATGCTATCACTACTGCTGAGGTAGAAGCTCCGAAAGACGTGGTGGCAGGTAATTTAATGGTTTCCTCAAGTTTAGCAAATGCATTATTTGATTCTGGATCATCGCATTGTTTCATATCTTCCCAGTTTGCTAAGAAAATTAGATATTTCCAATTTGATTTAATAAGGGAGTTGTCTGTTAAAACTCCTAAGGGAAGTATCGTTGCAACAAAGTTTTGTGAATCAGTCCCCATTAGAGCACATAAATTTTCTTTATCTGCTGATTTCATCGTCATACCTATGATTGAGTTTGATATAATCCTCGGTATGGACTGGCTTTCGGACTATGATGCGAAGATTTATTGTAAGAAGAAAGAGGTTACGATTCTTGATGATAATGATAAGGAGCACCTTATTTTTAGAGCAGAATCGTCACCACCTAATTCTTATTTAGATCCACCCCCAACAGCTCAACTTAATTCAATTATTGGGGAGGAAGAGAATGAAATAACTGTCGGTGAGGAAAGGAATTTTCAAATAGAGGATGTACCTGTTGTGAAAGAATTTGTAGATGTATTTCCGGAAGATTTACCTGGACATCCTCCAGAACGAGAAGTTGAGTTTTCTATTGATTTGATTCCTGGATCAAGGCCTATATCGAAGACCCCTTATAGAATGGCCACTGTAGAGTTAGTCGAACTAAAGAAACAACTAGAGGAATTGAGTAATAAGGGATTTATTCGCCCTAGTGTTTCTCCATGGGGAGCCCCTGTTCTTTTTGTTAAAAAGAAAGATGGATCTATGAGGTTATGTATCGACTACAGGGAGATCAATGCTATAACAATAAAGAACAAGTATCCCCTACCTCGTATTGATGATTTATTTGACCAACTGCATGGAGCTCAATACTTTTCAAAGATTGACCTTCGATCTGGATACCATCAGTTGTGTGTGAAGAAGGAAGACATTCCGATGATAGCATTTCGAACCAGGTACGGGCATTACGAGTTTACTTAAATGCCGTTTGGATTGACTAATGCACCCTCTGTGTTCATGGATCTGATGAATAGAGTTTTCAAGGAGTATCTCGATGAATTTGTGGTGGTATTTATTGATGATATCTTGGTATACTCCAAAACCTACGAAGATCATGAAAATCACTTGCGCATTATCTTGAAGACTCTGAGGAGGCATGAATTATATGGGAAGTTTAGCAAGTGCGAATTCTGGCTTCAGGAGATTTCTTTTCTTGGCCATATTGTCTCTAAAGATGGAATCTCTGTTGATCCTTCTAAGACCAAAGCAATCCAAGAATGGCCAGCACCTACGAGTATAACTGAGGTACGCAGTTTTATTGGCTTGGCAGGTTATTATCGACGTTTCGTCCAGAATTTTGCCCGATTGGCTAACCCATTAACGAAGCTCACACGTAAAGGGGTTAAATTTGTTTGGACAAAAGAGTGTGAAGAATGTTTCGAAGAACTGAAGAGAAGATTAGTCAATGCTCCTATATTGACTTTACCATCGGGGAATGATGGGTTCGTTATTTATAGTGATGCATCAAAGAAAGGACTTGGTTGTGTCCTTATGCAGAATGATAGAGTTATTGCCTATGCATCACGACAGTTGAAAATTCATGAACAAAACTATCCTACTCATGATCTTGAGTTAGCAGCTGTGATCTTTGCTTTGAAGATATGGAGGCACTACCTCTATGGTGAAAAATGTGAGATTTATACTGATCACAAGAGTTTGAAGTATATTTTCTCACAAAAAGAACTCAACATGAGGCAAAGGAGATGGCTTGAATTACTCAAGGATTATGATTGCACGATACACTACCACCCGGGGAAAGCAAACAAAGTAGCAGATGCTTTGAGCAGAAAAGACCATGGAGTTCTGAACATGATGAGAATTGAAAGGGATCCAATTTTCATGGATCTAGTGAAGATGGACATGGGAATAACCAGGGAAGGTGAAACATCAATGCTTTTTCAAATGGTTGCCAAACCATCTTTACTAGAAAGGATTAAGAGTTCTCAGACCAATGATGAAGAATTCCAAAAGAAGATTAAAGCTGTGAATGATGGGAGATTGAGAGACTTTGTGTATGAAGATGGAATTTTGAAATTCGGGAAGAGACTTTGTGTTCCCAATATACCTGATCTAAAAAGGGAATTGATGGATGATGCTCATAGTTCCAATTTCTCTATACACCATGGGAGCACCAAAATGTATAGAGATTTGAAAGAACATTTTTGGTGGGACAATATGAAGAGGGAGATTGCTGATTTTGTGTCAAGATGTATGGTTTGTCAACAAGTGAAAGCTGGAAGGCAACAGCCTGGAGGAGTCATGCAACCTCTTCCCATACCGGAGTGGAAATGGGACAATATTACGATGGACTTTGTCATGGGGCTACCAAAGACTCCTAGAAGGAACGATGCAATATGGGTTATTGTTGATCGTCTTACCAAGTCAGCACATTTTCTTGCTATAAGAGAAGATCTACCCCTGGAACGTCTAGCAAGACTATACATTAATGAAGTTGTGAGACTTCATGGAGTACCCCTATCGATTGTTTCTGATCGTGATCCCCATTTTACTTCAAGATTTTGGAAAAGTCTTCAGAAATCCCTTGATACTGAACTTCATTTGAGCACTGCTTACCACCCTCAGACAGACGGACAATCAGAACGGACTATTCAAACCTTAGAAGACATGTTGAGATCTTGCTCACTTGACTTTCAGGGTATGTGGGATCAATATTTACCACTGGTAGAATTTTCCTATAACAATAGCTTCCATTCGAGTATACAGATGGCACCATATGAAGCGTTATACGGAAAGAGATGTCGTACACCAACCTGTTGGGATGAAGTTGGTGAAAGAAAACTTGTAGGCCCAGAGCTGGTGGAGAAACGGTGGAAAAGGTGAAAGTAATCCAAAATCACATCAAAGCAGCTCAAAGTAGGCAGAAGAGCTATGCCGATAATCGAAGGAAGGATTTGGAATTTCAAGTCGGTGATCATGTTTTCCTAAAGGTATCTCCATGGAAGGGAGTCATACGTTTTGGTAAGAAAGGTAAATTGAGTCCCAGGTACATCGGACCTTTCGAAATTCTAGAACGAATTGGGGCTGTAGCTTACCGATTGGCAATGCCGCCAAGTCTCTCCAAAGTTCACGATGTGTTCCACGTATCTCTGTTGAGAAAATACATGCCTGACCCAACGCATGTACTCACCTATGAGGAATTAGAACTGGAACCCGATCTATCTTATTGCGAAGAGCTCGTCAAGATTCATGATACGAGAGAACAAGTACTGAGAAACCGGACGACGCGTCTGGTAAAAGTTTTGTGGAGAAATCATAAGATGGAAGAGGCAACGTGGGAACCCGAGGAACTTATGATGAAAAACCACCCGAGTCTTTTTATGCAGTAATACCCTAGAAATTGCGAGGACGCAATTATTTGAAGGAGGGGAGAATGTAACACCCCAAGCTTCTACGGTACGTTTCCCTTCGAATAATGCGATAGCGTGTGTTGTACGCAACCTCGAGTTCTAACACACACCACAACTAATTAAACTAGCCGTTGTGAATAGTAATACCTACTTTTTGAAATAATATATATTTTATATTTCAAAATGGACTTCATTTTTAGATTCGGAATATCAAAATTAGCCTAGGGTGAAATTTTGGTACATTTCGGATAACTTTCATATTTTGATGAATAGTGAAAATTTCTAAATTTTAATTAAAAACAACTTTTTTAATCAAAATAATTAATAGTGATAAATTGTGATTTTGAGTGGTTTTAAAGTATATTTAGAATATATTTTTACCATTTAATATAATGTTGGTCATTGGACATAATTTTACAATTAAACCGAACATAAACAAGTGTCAATCTTTTTATAGTTATTATCTCTTAAAAACACGCTTTTTGTTTTGACAGCGGGAATTAATTTTAAATTAATTTCTGCCACTTCTGTGTTTTGAATTTAGGAAAATGGATTCCATATTTGGAATCAGGATGTTCAAATTGTGTAAATAGGTAACTTTTATTTTTAGACATTTTGAATAGTTACTGTGGTAAATATTTTATTTACCATGGTTAAAGGGTAAATCCGGTAAATAAGGGTTATAAAAAAAATATTATAATAATACAAAATTACCCTAAAACGTGTCCTAACCTTATTGGTGGACACATACCCGACCATGGGAATCCTTGGGTCAATTTGGGGACCCCTTGGATCCACTTGTATGTGGTAGGGACACATTATATTAATAAAGTTAAAATAAAAATAAAAATGGCATAAGCTTACATCTTTTAGAAGAACAATTTTTACATAGGGTTATACATGTTGAATTTTCGATTATAAATATTCATTAGAAAGCTAAAAAGATTTCCTACATAATGATATTTTATTTATAATTTTTAGACATCAAATAATTTAAATTATTAATGACACAATAATGATGCAATGTTTACCTCATTAATAAATCATTTAAATAAATAAGATTATAATGATTAAAATATTATCTAAAACCTGTCCAATTCTTATTGGTTGATGTTATTTAGAATATGAGTCATCTTATCTTCGACCTCAATGATTTTTGGACCATTATAAACCGAATATAATTATATTATAAAGTAATACTTTCACTCTTTCCTAAAGAGCCCCTCCTCCCCCTTATAAAAGGAGACCACTTCTACTCATTCCTCACACCTCTCAAGCCACTTGGCTCGTCCAAACTCTGCCCAACTAAGCTCCCCACATCCATCTCCTCCTCCTTGAAGCTTCCCCTTAGGCAGAAAGCATTTCAACAAGTCCTTTGGTTCCAACCAAAGTGAGTTACCTAAATTAAAGGTAATGATTTCTCTTAAATTATTTTCATTTATTTTGCTTCTTCAACCCCCAAAATCTTTTTATTTCCTTTCTTTTGTAACATCACTAGTATCCTCAATATACTAGGATGTTGTTATAAGAAGGATTCAAACTACACATACACACAACTCCATCTAATGGATGATGAACATAATGTTTCTGTGGATGGCAAACTAACGCCTCACGAAACGATGATTGTTCAAATACATCTTACCGCCTCTCATGGTGGCCATTATGATGGCACTGTAATTAAATGATATATATTTTATATATAAGCTTCTGTAATTCCATTTTATTTCATACCATTATTCGTTTCATGTTGTATATACATACGATAATTTCATTTGAGGAAGTGCGGACTACCGCCCCCTTAAAATGATATGACTCGTTCATACCACACATGGAACGTATAAAGGATGGTGTTAATGAACTTAAGTAACATATATAAAATATTATATTATACTGTAATAGTAATATAACTATGTATCATTTGTATTCGATTCTTTTAAAATAAAAATTAAATGGAAGTAGCGTTCGTGCGTACGTACGGACTACCGTCTCCACGAACGCGATGAGATTCATTTTCCATCGTATCAATTCAAGTATAATTATCATTTGATGATTTAAAAATGATGTTTAAGGACTTTATACCATTCTGGATTTGAATAATATACAACTTATCCTTTACAAACATGTCTTACGTAACAAAACATACAAAAGCAAACAAGTAAGTTCACACCTGAAACAGCGATAATATTAAGATATTATTATCAAATCAATATTAAAAGATCGTATATGATATCATATTAATGTATATGATTCTTGTATAATTTAGTAACAATTATTTCACTATTATACAGGAGGTTAACCTACCCCAACCAAGGAAAAGTACAAGGTAAGGGTTTATTTCACAATCTCTTCATTATTCGAGGTTGTTTATACGTAATAATCTACTGGGATATCTTAATCATCCACATCCATGTTTCTTCAAAATGTATTTCAAAACATTTTTACTATTTACAAGAATATGGGTTAAAGTCATTTATACCCTTGTTTGACTTTTTATAAGAGGTTTATAAAGGAATCATTCCGTCGTTTTCAAAACAAGGTCCTTTTTAACCTTTTCGACAGAATTGAGGTAAGAATGTTTTTTTTAACTTATACGGCGGGTGCAGTTATTTTACGCCATTATAAAATCTTCAAAGCTTCCCTTATAAGCTTATAAGAATATTTTCAAAGAAAATGTTTTATTTTATATGGATCTTAAATGATTTCAAAATAAAAGGAGATATTTATTTTAAAAGAATTTTGATTTCATCTATGTCAACATCCTTTGATGGATTTTAAAATTATTTGAAGTTGATTTATTATGATACAAAACATCTATATTGTATTGAAGGTTTTGTGATATGTTTGACTGTGGATGTGCTATTTTCATACCAGTCATAGTTTATGGTGAATGTATTGACATTTCGTATGCTAGTTTTAATACGAATGTTTATGTTATGTTTAAACCTTTTCATATGGGAATGCATTGGACTTAATAAGTGACGGGTGGAGCCCGCTATAGCTCCTCGATGCATCGATAGGTCTCATGAGACAAACTAGTGTCTTGGCACAAGGCCTTGACAAAATCTTATTTGTAGTCTTGGCACGAGGCCTTGGCTATGTGGTTATGATAGTCTGGCATTATGCATTCCAACATTATGAAAGTGGTTATTGATTTTTTCATGTGATTATTCGATTAGTAGAATATCCATGTGAGTAACTAAATGGCATTATTTCATTTTTACCTTTGCCATTTTATGTTGAAGTTCAAGTTTAAAAGGCTTTTGTTTTAGTAATGCATTGCCTTAAATGTTTATTCTTATTTATGAAAGTTTCCGCTATATTGTTATCCTTACTGGGCATTTGAGCTCACCCCTTTTCTATGTTTTATTTTTCCCAGGATGAGAAGAAGTAAGTTATGAATGACCAGCAGGGATTTTATGAGGGGATAATAGTGTGGTCTATTGAGACATTATGTTGTTGTAGTAGTTTTTCATTTTATAATGTAATGTAAAACTGATGAATATATCTGGCATTTTCCAAGGCTACTAAACCAATCGGTCTTTCGAGATTTGATCTTTCTTATGATCATGCCAATGTTATGTAATAATGCACCGACTCTGGGTAACTGGGGTCGGGGCGTTACATATTTAAACATTGAACAATATAACAATACTTAAAGCAAATAAATAGCTAGATTCCCAAATAAGTATTTAACCATTTATCAACTAGGGATTAACAAAATACAAATAATCATAATTGGGATTATCAAAATATAATAAAGCAATTAGATTCCTAGAGGGTTTAACAGTAAGGCTAAGGAATCCTACACCATACCATGCACGGATCCTCCAAGAGAGCTACACCTAGGGGGGATAGTCAAAAATAAGAGATAGGGGATGGTCTCAAGATGAGGTGTCTGAGAATTCCTACGTATCCCATGAGGATGGGAATCAAGCCATACATAGTTATCAAAATTCAGATTAAATTCATGTTGGATGATGTGTAGTTTAAAGTCATGTAGGACCAGATAGTTTAAGGTCATATAGGACCGCCTAGTATTAGGTCATATAGGACTAGCCAGTTAAAGGTCATGAAGAACCAAAGAGTTTATGGTCATGTAGGAACAACAGGCTGAGATAAAGTATTTGATTAGGAACTTTCCATTGGTGGGAGGAGTTATACACTCACCATCCCTAGTCACAAGGAAGTATGTTAAATTAGGGTAAACCTTGTGGACTATTTAAGGTCCTTCCCATTCACTCTTGAACATGGGTGGTTTCCTACCAACGATCATTGGGGCTCTGAGGGCCAACACCAAGTCACCCTGTAGAAAAGAGCCGAGTTGAACCTTCTTGTAAAAGGCTCTATCTATCTTATTATAATTTCTTTCCAGATCATGCAGGGCACATAACCAATTCTTGTGATGAACTTCCAGTTCAGCCAGATGAATTTTGGCTACCTTATTTGGTGTCATCTGGTCATAGAATGCTATGTGTAACGAGGGCAGTTGGATCTCAATGGGAAGGATGGCCTCAGCTCCGTACACTATGGAATATGGGGTCACCAGGTTGGAATTACGAGTCATCGTATGATATTCCTAGAGGGTATTGGGGAGCTTGTCTGGACAACACTTCTTGTTCTGACCAACCATTTTCTACAGAATTTTAGTGTGGGTTTTGTTGAATGCCTTGATCTTCCCATTTTCTTGCGTGTCCTAGTGGGAGGTATTGTTCGAATGGATTTAATACTTGGCATTAAATTTCTACAGGTCATCTTCTATGGATTTGGTGGAAATATTAGTGAGGATAGTGTGAGGGACTCCAAACCGGTGGATGGTGTTAGTGATCACGAAGTCAATGATGGAATGGTCCTTCACCACCTTGACTGAAACTGCTTCTGGAAAATTGTAAAAAAAATCTATGGCGGTCAGGATGAACCTGCACTGGAGAGCTGTCGCCAGCTGGTATGGTCCTACGACATCGAGTGACCATACCGCAAATAGACAAGATTATATGGTGGATTGGAGAGGTTTTGGTGTGAGATGTAGGATGTAAGCATGAAATTGGCACGCGTGACATCTCTTGGAGAACTCGATACAATCATGGATCATAGAAGGCCAGAAGTACCCCATTCTCTGGATCTGATGGGAAAGATTCGGCCCAGCTTGGTGAGAACTAAAGGAACTGACGTGAACCTCCTGCATTACATGGGAAATCTGGACTCCTTGGATGCAATAGAGGTTAACACCATCAAACCCATGCTTATATAGGATTTTCTCAAGACTACGATGACTCGGGTGGGTAAACTGCAACACGTGGCATCAGATTCACTCGCACTTAGCCTGATCATCCGTGATAAAACAATTTTGGAGATACTCGACAATAGGGGCTCTCTAGTCAGGATTCACTTCAAACACTGTATCTGGAGGACCTGGGGGTCCTGGAACTGAGGATCTGGTGGTAGGATGGCACACTCGTAGGTCGTCGTCATCCTCTAGGGTGACTGGGTCAATGACTCTTTGGTGTGACAAGTGTATAATCAGAGCATCCTGCACGGGTTCTGTTAGTGATGCAGTCAAGCCAGCCTGGGAATCAGCTCGAACGTTCTGAGATCGAGGGATAATAGTATCATCTGGGCGGGAGGGAAATCGGGCCATTAGATGGAGGGTGCGCTCCAAAATTGGTATGAGCCCTAGAATTTTGAAAATATAGCCACCATTGACATTCTTGATGACTAGTTCTGAATCCCATTTCATGTACAAATGGGGTACATCAATCTCGAGAGCCAGCTCAAGGAAAATGATGAGAGACTGGTACACTACCTCGATGTTGGTGAAGCCTTTTGACAACAGGAATGAATACGGCAGAATGGCTTACGACGGGGTAATAAAGATAAAACCCAGGCCCACATTCTTGAGCCTAAGATCATGGAGTCTCCTGCCGGAGGGGTTCTGGGTGGTGACTTGAATTTGTATCTGCCAACATAGGATGACTGGATCTACAGATAGGATTGCCTCATCGAGAAACTCCATGTCCAGGGGCGGGTCCGTAGAGGTTGGATGGGCTACTATAAATCTTTCAATGACTCTCCCTTGACAGCCTTCTGAGGCATGAAACTGATGTCGAACTTCTTGAGGATTATGGCCCTCCATGTGAGTCAGCTGGTCAACATGGGAAGGTTCAGAATGTACATTAGCGGGTATACCCGAGACACCACTTGTACCTCGTCCTTCTGTAGGTAGTGTCACAATTTCTGTACTGCGAATACTAGTGCATGGCATCTATTCTCGATGGAGGAGTATCTTGTCTCTTTATCGATGAACATACGACTGGGGTATTTGAGAATGATTACTCTCCCCTCATTGTTCTTCTAGGTGATAAAGGAACTGATATATCGTTCCAGGGAAGTCACATACATGATCAATGGCTTTCTGGGAAAGGGTGGTATCAAGACCTGGAGCGGGAGAAGATAATTCATAATTTCCATGAACATGTTCTAGCACTCTTCTTCCCACTCATAGGAATTTCCTTTCATCATTTTGTGGGAAAAGGGATTACACTTGCTATACAGATTCACAATGAATTAGCGTATGTAGTCTAGGTGGCCTTAAAAACCTTGAATCTCCCATATATTTCTCAGGGGATGCATCTGGACAATGGCCTTGATCCTATCTAGTTCGATCTCGATGCCTCCATACCTGATAACAATGCCAAGAAACATCCTGGAGCTGACCCTGAATGTACATTTCAGCGGGTTCATCTTCATGTGGTCAGAATGGAGGAATCTGAACACTTTCTCAAGGTCCTTAAGATGGTCCTGGCACTGGCAAGATTTGAACACCAGATCATCCACATAGCATTCCACCAATTTCATGAGTATTGGTAGAATATGCGGTGCATGGCCCGTTGATTGGTGGAACCTACATTTTTCAGGCCGAAGGGAATAACCTGTTAACAGAAAGTACCGTGGGGCACCTTGAAAGATGTAGACTCCTCGTCCTCGGGGGCCATTCTGATCTGGTTATATCTAGATTAAACATCCATGAAGGATATGGATTGGAACCTATATTTAGCGTCGATCTTGAATTATGTCATTGTAAGTGGAAAATCATCCTTCGGACAGTGAAGGTTGAGATCTTGGAAGTCGATGAAAACTTTTATTTGCCCATTCTTTTTCCTGACCGGCACAGTGTTGGCTTCACAGAAGGGGTACTCGACCTCCTTGATGAAGTATGCTTTGATGGTCTTGACAACTTCGGACATGAACATGGCACTGTGAGAAGGGTGCATCTTCCTGGGAGGCTGCTTGAACCCGAGATGATTTTTCATGAGGCCATGTTGGTGGACGGCTACCCGAGGATCTACTCTTTGCATCTCGCCATAGCTCCAGGTGAATACTTCACAGTGCTTCTTCATGTAATCCACGTACTATTGTTTCTCCTCGAGGGACAAGGAGGCACTGATCAATGTGGGTCTTTGATCTGCCTCGCTACCAAGGATCACCTGTACTAGTTCATCGACCATGGTGGAAACGCCTTCTTCAAAGGTGGGGGTAGCGTCCTTAAAATATTCTTCATCACTTGCGGAGGAGGTATTCCATGTGGGAGAAGCTTCCTCTAGGTCGGAAGATCCTGACGGGAGGCCAGTACCATCCTGGATAGCAGTGGAAAACATATCAAGAGATTCATGTGCCACTAATACTATAATGATGAAGGTAGTTGATCTGATCCCATCTGGTCTCTAGCCCAAGGGGCCACGCTTGATGATATCAAAGAAATAGTGGTGGGTCAGCTTGAGCCGACAGATCACAGCCCTGTGAAATAGACTCGTTTGACATATTTTCATGGCCATATGGCAGACATCCTGATACAGTTCGAGAGTAGGAGGTTTCGGGTTCACCTGAGACTGGTTTGTGTAGGAGTACAAGGTGATAATCCGTCATCGTTTGGAATGGGAATATGCATTCTTCTTGTACTAGAGACAACAAGTCATTGACCCATGTCGAGGGTCATGTCCTCTAATAAATTGATCGTTAAGACATAGGTGGCATCCAGACCTGCCCATGGGTCATTTGTGACCGTGGCAGGCTCAACCCCAGTTACCAGAATCTGTTTATCCTTGCTCTTGTAATAGTCAGCGTCCAGATAAAGGGCTTCAAAAGAGGAAAAAGGAGATGAATAACGTTGGATTATCCCTAAACAACCATTAAGGGAGTACTAGAGGAACTGGTGATATGATGAGGGAACCGCCGCGTGTAGTTGGAACCGTTGTCTACCCATCAATGCATTGTACAGTGTGTCCTGGGAGACAACCTTGCACTCGGTACTGGAAACTAGACCACCAAACTGGGTCTCCAACCATTCATCATGACCAGGGTCTTCTTGGTCATTTAATATCCCTAGATCCTTAAATTTGAGGGAGTTATTTCATCCTTGAATAACCCCTGCTTCTGCAATGTATGCGTTGGGATTAGGTTGATCCCGGATCTGGTGTCAACGAGACAACGGCGAACCTCCACACCGTTAAAATTGAAGGTGATGTAGAGAAGGTGGATGTGCCTATATATGAGAGATCCTTCATCATATCCGGAGAACGAAATGATGTTCTGGCATTCATCATTCTCAATAGTCTCATTATAAAAGGCTTTTCCAGCTGCTACATCCTTCTCAAACTAGAGGGGGCTTCTAAAAGCCTCAACAAGGGCCTCATGCATATCTGACGACAAGAGAATGGATTCAAGGATGGAATTCCTCACTGCGATGCTAGAAAGGTGCTTGAGAACATCATACATCTGCTCCAGGTGTGAAATTATTCTTACAGGAGGCCGCTCTGCTATTGGAGACATGGCAGGCCCGTTGGGCTGGACTGGCGTCTAGCTGGTGCTGGTCATGTCCCGCTGTTCACTAGTCAAATCCCACATAGTCACTGTCAGATGTGGATCAGATGACTAATATCGGTCTATAGCATGGAGAGGATGGCCGCGGCCTGGACGAGGTAGCTCTTCCTTATTCAGTAGCACAAATGTTGGTGGAAGTGGTCTTGATGATACCTAATGAAGAGGAAGAGAGTGTTGAGCTCTGTGCTGGGCTTGCTGTCTAGTATCAGTGGCATGCACATCCTTTCTGGAGGAGCCAACTGATGTGTGTCGATGACCCATATGGCGGTGGTGTTGCCGACGTTGGCGTTAGTTGGGGACATTGGGGAGGTTTTCCTGGAACTCCCCCTCATCGGGAGTAATATAGGGATTTACCATCTCTACATTATTAATTAAAGAAAACCCTTGACTCTCACTTGAATAGTTATCCACTAATAGGAGGATTTTGGGAGGGATCCCAATATTAGCGGGAATGAAGTCGGCTAGAATTCAAGAAGATGACTGCATTGGCGTGGCACGTTGCTTTTCCTTTTGATGTCGATGCTTGTTTTTTTGGGAAGAGGTCAGATTAAATGATAATGCAGAAGTGGTGGCCACAACTTTTGAAGGATCCGGCTAATTTAGGCATGCCTAAATGATTCCATGTGTGAGAGAAACCATCTTGCAAGCCATTTAGTGGTCTTAATTTGGGGACCCATTCTTGGAAACCTGCTTCCACTCACATTCGATGTTGGTACTACTCTCTGACCTTACAAAGACACCCACCTATTGAATTGGGGCCAGGGCCAGACTGACTATGTTGTTATCAACCTAGTTTTCATGCCAGTATTTAAAATCATAGCTCTACTTGTGTGTGGTCCCAGAATCTGATGGTAGAGGAAGCCGTTGGAGGGATTAGTGAGATTCACCTCTTCGGGCCTTCTGCACTGAGGCATGATTACAATCCCTTTTTCCAAAGTGTTATGGAAGTAACTGGGGACCAAAATCTCATTGAAAAAGTATGTCCAGTTTCTTCTTTCCATATATGGGACCCTTGGAGCATGGACCTGACGAGGGGCCAGAGAGGCCTGTCAAGGTGGTGGACCCTGATTGTCCCACCTGGGTGGTGGTGTCGCATTAAGTGGGGGCACTTGATGATTTTGAGGATGCTACTGAGTTGGAGGTTGTTCCTGAGGTGGAGGTCCTCTGCAAGGCTATGGGGTCGGTGCTACTGGTAACAATTCTAGTTTCCTGGGGGGCTTCTATTTGGGCCACCGCGGAGAACTCGGGGATGGCAGCTCTCATTGGTGGAACAACAGGGGGCAACATACATGCCTGGTTGGCTATTTGCAAGGCTTCCTCATGGCATTGGGCCCTTTCAGAGATGTCTCGAAATCCTCCGGGGTAGTTTTGGGTGATCAGAGAAGGAACCAGTTCCGTATTGACATTCCCTATGAACATCGTTAGTAATTTCCCATTATTCGGTGTCATGTCAATGGAGTATGTGAGCCCCTTCCATCGGGTGATAAATTCCATGACTCGCTCCTCAGAACATTGATTTCACTTGAAGAGTTCTATGATGCTCATTTCCCATTTTGTGGAACTGGACTTTTAGAGGAACTGCTTGTGAAGGTCCTCTTAGCTGGTCACAGATCTGATAGGGAGCTGGCTGTACAAGATGAATGTTGGACCCTCCAGTGTCTAAAAAAATAGCGGAGCTTGGAAGCCTCTTTTTATGCTAGAGTCTCTAAGATGGGCCCACACCATGAATTGAAGTGGTCCAGGTGATGCGGCAGGTCCCCCGTCCCGTTAAAGGGGGAGAAGGTAGGATTCTAGAAACCCGGAGGCACCGGCATAACATCCACCCATGCGGGGTATGGCATGCCATCAGGTGAGATTAACACATGTTTCATTTTCAAAGCCTCAAGGAGAGCTATGAGTGCTACCATAGGATCATCTGGGCAGGGGGTCCTTATCCTGGCGGGGATCCCTAACCACGAGCGCATTGTCGGGTTCATCAACACGGTAGATAGGCCTAGAGACTCGTTGAGCAGCTGGTGGAGGGACTTTCGGGGCAGGTGGGGGAACCCAGGCTAGATTCCTTGGATTTTCACGTTGTTCGGGAAGTCGTGGAAAGACTTACGACACCCTCTTGTTGTGATCTTCGGCTTCAGCCCTGTCTATAGTCGTGGTATGATCATATCTTCCTGGGTTCATCTATCTATGTGGTAGTTGTTCCTGCCACTACTTCCCCATCCTAAGATCACCATAGTCGGGTCGTCCCTGTATATCGCATTCAGAAAGGAGTTCATCGACCAAACTTTTCTGGTCATCAAGTTTCAGGCACAACGTGTCCTTCTCGGGGTCCTCCTTTGTCTTCTATAGTGAGGCAGATGGGTCCGAGTACTTGACAGATCTAACATTCCCTTTTCCCATACTGGCATTCCGACGAAGTACACACGCTTCGGTGGGCACAAGATGATCTAGAAGATTTTTCTACTGATGAGTAATCCTCCCTGATGGGTCTAATAATTTTGGGACACCCATAGGGGGTAAGTCTCCATCAGGAAACTCTAGCTCATCCTCCATTTCCAATATTTCTGCCATATTGATCGTGACCCAACCTGGAGGCACATCCATAGCTTTTCGGGCTACCAATGGATAGGGCTGAAGAAGAGGGAAACATACTTCCCCCAACCATAGATTTTCACGTTCGGGGTAGCCTCACTGATAATTTTATGGAGTACCTTGATACTCTGAATTAATTTCTGCCGGAGGGCCTCGCGGCCACTAGGTGACTCAGAGCGCTGGGCCATAGGTTGCACGACCAGATCGCCTAGACGACAATGCTTGCTGATTTCATTGACATGTGATTTTCTCCTTGGATTAACCACATGTTGATGATTAAGATTGAAATGCTTATCCCATAGGGAGTAGTGGAAACACTCATAATCCTCTAGTGTGAGGGACTACGATATGTAGTAATCCCATGCTCCCACATGCCAGAACGTCTCGGGGAAGTGGTTTACTGCAAGGACGCTCCAGAAGATCCTTGGATCAAATTCCGGGTCTGGAACTTGATTTACCCCATCGCCAACTAGGGCTGGATATGGAACTGGTAGCAGTACTGAGGGAGACCACTGGGACGGCAGGTTGGCCGGTGGAGAGTAGGGCGAGCGGGCTGACTGACCACCGATCCTCGAGCTTTCTTATGAAGAGTGTAGTGACCTGGATGCTAAGTCGTGATAAGAGGGGATGGCATCCAACATTCCTGTCTCAGGGGCCAGGGCTTCTAGTGATAAGACGAAATTTTACTCACATGTTGTTGACCCACAGAATAGATCTCTATGATCCCTTGTGGTAGTAGAGAGTGCTTCCAGTGATGATGGTGGTGATTGCATGATCGTTACCTACGGGGTCACAGGATTTTCATCCTCCTCGATAAACCTACAGAGGGAGGCAGGAATCATGTGGACCTTACATTCTGGGAGAACTAGGTTGATGTGCCTCTTCCCTGCCCCAGTCCTTAACTCAGATGAGCGAGGGGAGGGTTCCTAAGCTGAATCGTACTCCGCTTTAGATTCTTATATGAAAACTATTTTGATCTCCATCCAGGCCTTCCAAGGATTCTTCGGGTGGCGGTGATGACCCGCATTCCTTACCATTGGTGGATCCTCCGGACATGGCTGAATCCGGACATGGGGTCCTTCGGTATCACTGGTACTGGGGAGGAGTGGGTTTCCACCCGTGAATACCGGGGTGAGAGGTGCACCAGGAAAAATGTCAAAGAATACAAGGGGATGACCTCCACAAATAGCGCTATAGTGGGAAAAACCTCTGCTGGGACTACCAGGAGTAGGAGGAGGGCCTCCATGCTTGGTGCGGATGGAGCAAGGCTGGCCTTCACCCCTGTGGTTACTGGGTTGAGGACGACCTTCACATGTTGCGGAGAGGACATAGGGGGGATCACCACGTCAGAGAGAGACCCGATGGGGAATTTCCCTACATCGGTGGTCAGGGGAAGGAGGAAAGACTCCATACCTACTGTAATGGGAACAGGAGAGGCTTCCGTGCAGAGAACCACTGTCGCGGGGTAGACCTTCATTCGGATTGGGGGTAGCATAGGGCAGACCTCCATGATGAGTCTCAAAGTAGGGAAGGCCCACGCTCTATGTGGTAGTTGTATGTGGAGGACCTCTGTATGGGTTGGCATCACTGCTGGTTGGTTCGCAGTGAACACTACTCATGCCAGCGTCCAGGAGAGTCGACCAAGCCTTCTTGTGGGGCGGTTGGGCACTCGATATCGGTTGGGCATATAATCGCCCATTATTAGTGTATGTAGGTACTTTAATATATGTGCCGGCGGTGTCTCGGGCCATAGTAGTCATCGAAGTTGACGGACCTTAGTGGGTTCCCTCTTCAACTCATGCCCGAAGCTAGTGTCGGGTCAGACGAGCCGGGGCAGATTGCACAATTGCATAGCTTACCTGCTCCTCCTCTGTCAAGACAAGGTGGTGGCACTGATGCAGCTTGGATGGAGTCTTTGCTGGGAGCCCCTTTATTAGGACTCTAACCAGGCTGGGCCGGACATCACCTACCTCATCAGAATAATGCAGTGAGTCGTCAAAGCGCACTAGGGACAGGCTCCCGAAGCGGTTGTATGTCAGGAAGGTGAGCAATGGCACCTTGTGCGGTCCTCAATGGAAGTGTTAACAGCGAGGCGCAGATGTCTCTAGTTCCAGGCGGGCCATATCCCGGGTTTGGATTATTCCATCCTCCTCCTAATGACACATGAGGTTGTTAATTACCCATCATTGGATAACATCAGATGGGGATATTGGGCGTGGTCAAACCACCGTTGTTTACACAGAGGCTGTCGCGGAATTGGTGAAGCCACACAGAGCGATTGTGCTGGCGTTGCCCCTGCCCCTGTGTATATTGGTGGGCGGTGATCGAGTTCCTACTACAACAACCTAATTCCTAGGAAGCAGTGAGATTAACTCGTTAGTACTGAAAGAAAAATGAATCGACGACCAATTCCCCAGCGCCATCCCATATTCCATGATTGGTAAGAGGTACCCACACTAAAAACTTCACAGAACGGGATGTCCAAAGTTATACTACCCCAACTTTTGGTGAGTTTCACGGTAGGCCAACTATTTGCATGGCGGGACCCGGTTCCAGATAGCTGGATCTGGTGACACGACAATCCATTGATTCCCTGTGCGGTACTAATCTACATATTGCAGAGAAGAACTTCACGTAGGGTTCCCCATTTTTGTTTCTGACACTTCTATCAGGGTGCACACATTCGTTTCGTTCAGAGACAAGGGATGTAGTTTTTGGTTTCCCCAGATTCCCACTTTCCAATGGCGAGTGACATCCACTCCTTATTCAGTGACGTCTACCCCATGATCAAAACAGGATAATGGGATGTCGACTCTTCCTTATGTGGATTCCTCCTCATAATTCATCATCTATTCTAGGTCTCCCTCATAGACTTAAGATGTTGTTCTTGAAACTCTTCCTCGCGCCATATATTAATGGACACCAGTGAATTATGCTTCTTTTATCAGGAAATTCCAAGGGGTCTGGTCTGGGTAGCAACCATCAGTTAGTGGAGTAGTCACTCTAGGAATAAATGGTGTGTCTGGACGCTGGGGATTGGTGTGCCTGTCCTCTGCCCCTTATTATAGGGCTTCTCGAGGACGCAGAAGCCCGAGGAATCCCACATTGAACACATGGAATCGTATGACATGGACATGTATCTTAGGTTTTCCTCAACATCCTATTTATAACACATTGTATTCTGCAAGGTCAACATCTATTGGAGACAGATCAGACTGTTGAGAACACTCACTAGAGTGGATCAGATGGAAGAACCCCCTGAAGGGAACAATGATATGGGGGAAAACACGCGGGCGGCCCCCCGAATGCTGTCAAATGGGATGAGGAATTGGGTAGAATGATTCCATAGGGATGTGGAAGCCTGGTTAGAAATAAGTATGGCTAATGGAATGTTCTATGAAAGGGATGGTGAATGGGATTCCACCGTCATGAGGATGATGATGGTTTTGGGCTTGAGCCTTGAAGATAATTCAAACGTATCACCATGGTAGAGAATCAAAGTCCACGTAGTTCATCCGATGACAACATACTGCCAATTGGGTTTTTCAACAGCTTACCGATGGATGAGGTCGCAACGGCATACCGTTGGATAAGGTTTCAATGGCTTACCACTGGATGAGGTTGTCAGCAGCTTACCACAAATGGGGTCACTCTGACTTACTACTTCATAGGTTTACAACATATTACTGCTGAAATGAAAATGGCATACAACTAAATGGAGTTACAATGGATTACCACTATATAGAGGTCCATATTTTAACACTATGGTTGACATGGGTGAACCGATGTGAAGAGGGTCGGAACCACTTGGTGTTGGTCTTGAACCTTGTGGAGGCTTCGTACATACCATGCCTTGGCATGGATCAAAGACCACGTAGTTCAGGTGGGCGTCAGTGAACAGACGTGTAGGTGAACCAGGGGTCTGATGGATGGTGGGAAGGAAACTCAAGGAGTATTTCTACGTACCTTGCTTTGGCATGGATCAAAGAACACGTAGTTTAGGTGGGCACCGGTGAATCGATGTGAAGGTGTACATGGGGTCCGATGGACGATGGACTTGATCCTTAGGGAGGATTCATACGTACCCTTCCTTGGAAAGATTCAAATACCACATAGTTCTAGTGGGCGCAGGTGAACCGACGTGCAGGTGGACATGGGGTCTGATGGATGGTGGTATTGAACCATAGGGAGGTTACCTACGTACCCTTCTTGGGCAAGGATCAAAGATCGCATTGTTTAATTGGGGGCATGGGTATTAAACTCCAGGCAACCAAGGGTGTTGGTGAACTGAACTGAAGATGATTGGAATGATCGGGTGTCATTCGTGAACCTCATGGAGGCTTCCTACATACCATTCCATGGAAATGATCAATGTCTTTGTAGTTCAGGTGGTGGCATGGGGCTTACACTATTGGCTACCCAAGAAGTTGGTGAACCGACGTGAAGATGGTCGGAATGACTGGTTGTTGGGATTGAACCTCAGGGAGGCTTCCTTCATACCTTGTCTTCTAAAATATCAAAGTCCTTGTTGTTCATGGGGTGGCATGGGGCTTACACTCTAGGTTTTCCACTATGAGGATGTCAGGGTCAGTGCTTATTCTAATCCCATGTGAGTCGTGCTCGGTGTGAGAAATAAGAGCCAGTAGAGACCTGACGATCACATAACGAAAGGTGGGTCCATGGGATGTGGAGTGGGGCATACACGTCGAGCAACCCAGGGAGTTAAATATTGGGACTTACTCCCGGATGGAGTCCCATGGAGACAAAGTGCATCAAGAGAGGGATTTGGTACCAAAAAAGGAGAAGCACCATTTCCCACCACACCTTTCGCTGGCCCCTAGGACTGAAAATGAAAGGAGGAGCAAGGATTGATCAATAAGGGTCTCGGATCTTCTTCTATACCATGGTTCACCTATATTAGTTCATTGACCGTGGAGGAAACACCTTCTACAAATGTGTGGGGAGTTTCCTTCAAATCATCTTCATCGCTTGTGGAGGAGGGATTCCCTTTGGAAGAAGCTTCCTCTAGGTTGATAGATCCTGACGGGAGGCTAGTACCATCTTGGATTGCTGTGGGTAGCATATCACGAGATTCACATGCCATTGAGACAATACCGATGAAGGTAGTTGATCTGACCCCATCTTGTCTCTAGCCCAAGGGGCCACACTTGATGATATTGAAGAAATAGTGGTGTGTCAGCTTTAGGCGATGGATCCCATCCTGGTGAAATAGATACGTATGACTTACTATCGTGGCCATGGGGTAGACATTCTGATACCGTACGGGGGTAGGATGTTCTGGGAACACCTGAGCCTAGTATTTTTAGGAGTATGAGGTGATTTTCCATCGTTTCATGGACTTGGAAATATGGATTCTTCTTGTAATGGAGACGACAACGCATTGCCACATGATAGGTGTCGTAGACTCCAATCGATGGATCAGGAAGATGTAGGCATCATCCAGACCTTGTCTGGGGTCCTTTGTGACCATGGTGGGATCAACATCACTTGCCAGAACCTCATTATCCTAGCTCTTGTAATAGTCAGTGTTCATATAACGGGATTCAAAAGAGGCGAAAGGAGATGAATCACCTTAGATAATGCCTACTCGACCATTTAGGGAGTACTTGAGGCACTTGTGAAATGTCAAGGGAACCGTTGCATGCTGGTGGAGCCATTATCTTCCCATCAATGCATTGTACGTGGTGTCCAGCGAGACAACCATGAACTCGGTACTAGAAACATGGCCACCGAACTGGGTCTTCAAGCAGATCATATGGACCTGGGTCTACTCGGTCCACTCATATCCATGGATCCTTAAATTGGAGGGAGTCAGGTTATCTTCAAATTATGCCATTTTCTGAAATGTTCGCACTGGGATTTGGTTCAGCCCGTAGCCAATGTCACTGAGACAGCGTCGAACCTCCACACCGTTAAAATTTCTAGTGGTGTACAGTGGGAGGATGTTCCCATATATGGGTGAGCTTTAATATTCTACAAAGAACGAAATGATGATCTCCTAGAATTCCGAATTCCCAAATGTTTCATCATGAAAGGATTCTACAGCTACTACCTCCGTCTCAAACCAGAGAGGGCTTCTTAAATCCTCTATGAAGGCCACATACATATCGGCGACAGGAAAATGGATTTAAGGATCAAAAGACTTGATGGGATTCCAGTGAGGTGATAGATAACATCATACTTCTACGCCAGGCGTGAAATTATGTTTACAAGAGACTGCTATACGATTGGAGACATGGCGTGCCATGTCAGCTGGACCGACGACTGGCTCATGCTGGGCATGACCCGTTGTTCCCTAGATGAATCCCAAAGAGTCTCTGTTGGATATGGATCAGACAATTGATATTGTCATGTAGACGGGAGAGGCTGGCCACGACCTAGATGAGGAAGCTATGCTTGATCTAATAGCAAAAACGGTTGTGGAAGCGGTCATAATGACACTGGATGAAGAGGCTGCAAGTGCAGATCTCTACACTGGGCCTGCTGTCTGGTCTCAGTGGCATGCAAGGCCGGGATGGAGGTGCCAACTAAGGCACATCGACAACCCATATGGTCGTGGCTATTCTCTTGTTGGTGTCGAATGGGGACGTTGGGGAGGTTCGCCATGTACTCCCCATCGTCCGGAGTCATATAGGGATTTACCAGCTGAAAAGTATTAACAGAAGAGTACCCTTGAATGTTAAATGAAGAGTCATCCACTATTGGGTGAATTCTGGGAGGGATACATATCTCAGAGGGAATAAATTTTTCGAGAGTGCTGGATGATGATGACATTGTTGGGGTGCATCACTTTTTCTTGTACTGCTGATGCTTGCTCTTCTAGGAAAAGGCTGACTGAGATGATGATTTATACGTGGTGGCTGCAGCTTCTGAATGTTTCAGATGATTTAGGTGTGTTGAAATGATACCATGGGAATGAAAAACCGTCTTGCGAGCCATCCAGTTGTTATACATTTGGGACCCATTGTTGGAAACCGGATGCGACTTGGCTTCACTGTCAACATTGTTGTCTGACCTTACAATGAAAACCACCACATGTGTCGGGTCCATGCCCATCCTGACTATGTTGTTATTGACCTAGTCTTGGAGCCTGTATTTAAATACATAGCACTGCTGGAGGGTGTTCCCTAGAATCTGATGTTTGGGGCTGTAGTTGGCGCGACTAGTGAGATTCGCCTCTTCCAGCCTTCTGCACTTAAGAAAGCTTACAATCCCTTGTTCCAAGGCGCTACGGATATTACAGAGGACCTGATTCTTACTGAATGAGTAAGGCCGGTTTATTTTTTTCTGAAAAGGAGACCCTTGGAGCCTGGCCATGATGAGGGGTCAGATGGGTCTATCAAGGAGGTGGACCCTGATTGTCCTGCCTGGGTGGTGGCGACATATTACATGGAGGGGCTTCCCGATTCTGAGGATGATACTAAGACAGAGGTTGTGCCTGAGGTGGAGGACCTCTATGAGGCTGCGTGGCTGGTGCTACTACTAGAAATTCTAGTTGGATTGGGAATTCTATTTGGGCCATTGTGGCGGGCTCGACTCTAGAAGATCTCCTTGTGGGAATCACAGGTGGCAAAAGATGTGCCTGGATGGCCTATTTCAGGGCTTCCTCAATGTATTGGTCCTTGTCCGAGATGTCTTAGAATCCTCCAGGGTAGTTCCGGTTTATCAGAGAAGGAACCGGTTCCTTCATGACATTCCATACACACATCATTAGTAATTTCTCAAGAGTTAGTGGCATGTTAAGGGAGTACGTGAGACCCTTCCACCGGGTGATAAAGACAATGAGTCACTCATCAAGCCATTTCATACACTTGAAGTGGTTTGTGTTGGTCATTTTACCTGTGGTAGAACAGAACTTGTAGAAGAACTTCCAAAAAAGTTATTCTTATATTTTCATAGATCCAACGAGGAGTTGGTTGTATGAGATGAATGTCGCCCCCTCCAGTTTCTGAACAAAACCGCGGAGCATGGAATCCTCCTACTGTGATGGAGTCCCTAACATGGGAACACACCATGACTTGAAGTGGGCCAGGACTTGTGACGGTTCCCTGTCCTGTTAAAGGGGGAAAAGGTAGGATACCTGAAACCCGGAGGCACTAGAATATCATCCACCCATACTGGGTATGGAATGCCACCAGGTAGTTCAATATAGTATTTAGGCTCAGTGGATCATGGAGTGGCTGGTGGATCTACTACAGGGCACCTAAGGGAACCTGGGCCAGATTCCTTGGATTACCACGCTGTTCGGGAGGGTTTTCCGAGAATACCGCCCCCTCTTGCTGTGATCTTTGGTTTCATCCCTTTCTGCATGAGCTGTATGATCAGGATTTCTTGCAGGCATCTCACTTAGGGGTAGTTGTTCCTGCCCCTGCTACCTCGTCCTAGGATCACCATAGTCAGGTCGTCGCTCTATAGTGCATTCAGCCAGGTGTTCGTCGACCAAAATTTTCTGCTCAGCATGTTGCAGGCACAACGTGGCATTATTTAGATTCTCCTCCATCTTCTGCACTAAGGCGGATGGGTCAGAGTGCATGACTGCTCCGACGTGAACTTTTCCCTTACTGGAATTCCTGCCAAGTACCAACACCTCGATGGGGAAAAGTAGACCAAAGAGGTTCCTTTGCGGGTGAGTAATTCTCCCTGATGGGTCCAATAATGGTGGAACACCCTCTGGGGGTAAGTCTCAATCGATAAACTCTAGATCGTACTCCTTGTCCACTATGTTGGCCATATTGACCACAACCCTTCCTCAGGAACGTCCTCGATATCCCATAGTGAGTCGGGCTGCTGCCAGATACGGCTAAAGAGGAGGTCAGCAAACTGACCCAGCTAGAGATTTTCACGTGGGGGGCAGTCACCCTGATAATTTTGTGGAGTACCTTGGTACTCTAAATGCATTGATTATGGAGGGAATCACAACGACCTGGTTACTCGAGGCACTGGGCCAAAGGGAGCATGACCAGATCTACTAGACAACACTAATCACTGATTTCATCAAAATTCGCTTGGATCCATGGATAAACCACGCACTAATGATGAAGACTGACATGCATCGTCCAGAGGGTGTAGCGTAAACACTCAACTTCCTCTGCGGTGAGGGACTCCGGTATGCAGAAATCCTCTGTTGCCATGGGCCAGATCATTATGTGGAAGTGGTCCACTACAAGGATTATTCAGAAGCTCCTTGGATGAAATTTAGGATATGGCCCCTGATTTCCACATTCTCTAACTGGGGGTGGTTGAGGAACTTGTAGAGGTACTGATGCAGACCGCTGGGATGACAGGTTGGCCGGTGGAGAGTACAGTGAGTGGGCATACTGGTCGCTGATTATCAGGCTATCCTCTGAATAGTGTAGAGACATGTCCACTATTTCGTGATAAGAGGGGCTGACGACCGATGTTCCTGGATCAGGGGCGAGGGATGCTGGTGATAGGCCGCAATTCTTCTCGCCAACCATTGGTCCCTTGAATAGCTATCTGTTATCACTTGTGGAGTTAGAGAGCTCTTCCGGAAAAGATGGTGGTGATTGTAAGACCGTAACCTGCAAGGTCTCCATATTTTCATCATTCAGGATTAACCTATAGAGGGAGGTGGGAATCTTATGGACCATGCATTCCAAGAGCACTAGGCTGATGCACCTCATCCATGCCCTAGTCCTTGACTTGGATGAGCGAGGGGAGGGTTCCCTTGGTGGGTTATACTCTACTTCTGATTCTGAGAAGTGTACTGGTTTGATCTCCATCTAAGCCTTCCCATGATTCTTCTTGTGGCAGTGAAGACCCTCCTTCCTACCCCTGGGTGTCTCCTCAGGACATGGTTGAGCCCTCACATGGGGTCCTTTAGACACACAGGTTCTTGGGTGGAGAGGGTTTCCACCAGATAAGACTGGGGAGCGAGGAGAACTGGAACAAATGTTGAAGGGTACATGGGGAGGACTTCCATGAATAGTGATAGAGCGGGAAAAACATCCACTGGAATCGGAAGAAGCATGGGGAGGACCTCCACGCATGGTGTGGGTGGAGTAAGGCTGGCCTTTACCCATCTAGTTTCCTGGGTGAGGAGGACAGTCCCCCGCTACAGAGAGGATGTAGGGAGGATCCCCATTTTAGAGAGAGACTGGATGAGAAATATCCATACATCTGTGGTCGGGGGAAGGATAAATGAATCCATACCTAGTGTAATGGGCATGGGAGGGGCTTCTGTTCTGAGCACCACTACCGCGGGGCAGACCATCATTCTGATCATGGGTAACATGGGGCATACCTCCATGTCGATCCTCAAAGCAGGGAAAGCCCATGATCTGTGTGGTAGTGGTACGGGGAGGACCTCCATAAGGGGTGGCATCGTTGCGGGTTGGTTCACGACTTCCACTACTCGTACCAGTGACCAAGAGAGTCGATCCAGCCTTCCTGTGGGGTGTTTGGGGCCTCAATCCCGATTGGGCGTATAAGCGCCCCATATCAGTGTGTGTAGGGACCTGATGATATGCATCAGTGGTGGATCATGCCATAGTATTCGTCAATATTGATGCCCCTTGGAGGGATCCCTCCTCAGCTCGTGCTCGACGCTGGCGCCGAGTTGGACAAGCTGTGGCTGGTGGCGCTAGAGCATAGCTTACCTGCTCCTCCTCTGGCCAGACCAGGAGGCGGAGCTAATGCGGCTAGGTGGGAGCCTTTACAGGGATCCCCTATATTGGGACTCGGACCAAGCAAGGCTGGACATCACCTACCTCGTCAGCATAAGGTAGGGAGTCGTCAAAGCGCTCAGGGTACGTGCTATCGAAGTGGCTGTATGTCGGGGTGGGGAGCAATGGCTCCATGGGAGTCCCTCAGGGGTGGCGTTGACGACGAGGCATGGACACATCTTGATCCAAGCGGGCCAGATCATGGGTTGGGATTATGCCCTCCTTCTCTTAACGACGCACGAGGTCGTTAATTACCATTTGTTGGATAACATCTGATGGGGATATGGGTTGTGGTCACCCCACGTTCGGGGATGTAGAGGCCCTCACATAAGAATTGAAACCACATAGAGTGGTTGTGCTGTCATTGCCCATGCCCCTGCGTAGACGGGCAGGCGGTCATCACGTTCCAGGGGCAGCAAACTGATTCTTGAGAACCAGGGAGATGAACTCGTTAGTGATGAATGATAAATGAAACTATGACCAATTCCTTATCTCCAACCCATCTTTCATGATTGTTAAGAGGGATCCATGCTGACAACGTCATAGAACAGGATTTACAACGTTCTACTACCCTAACATCTGGTGATTTTCATGTCGTGCCTGCTATGTTCATGGAGGGACCCATTGCCATATAGCTGGATCAGGTGACACATCAATCCATTAATGCCCCGAGCACTACTAATCTCCATATTGAGGAGAAAAAAATCACGTCAGGCACTTCATTTATATTTCTAAAACATTCACTGGGGCATACACCTTTGATTTTTTCAGGGATGAGGGATGTGGTTTTTGGTTTCCCTGCATTCCCTCTTTCAAAAGGTGGGTGACATTCGCTCCTCATTTAGTGAAGTATGATACTTGATCGAAATGGGATGATGGGATGTTGGTTCTTCCTTTCATGGATTCCTCAACGGAACACTTCACCTAGTCCGGGTATCCCTGATATACATAAGATGTTGTTCATGAAACTCTTTCTAGTTTCATATGTTCATGGTCACCAATTAATTATGCTCCTTCTGTCAGGACATTACAAGGGGTCCGGTCTGGGCAGCAACCTTTGGTTAGGGGAGTAGTCATACTGGGCATCACTGGTGTGTCTAGATGCTGGGGATTGGTGTTTCTGTATTATGTCCCTTATTATAGGGCATCTTGAGGGTGTGGAAGCCCGAGGAATCCCACATCAAATACAGGGAATCGTATTCCATGGGCATGTATCTGAGGTTTTCCTCAGATTTATAGGTTTAACACAGGATATACCCAAAGTTTAATGTCCAACGGAGATAGATCGGACTGATCAGAACACTATCTATAGTGGATTAGATGGAGGAACCCCTTGGAGGGAATTCCGATATTGGGGCCAACATGTGGGCAGCCTCTTGAATGCTGTCAAAATGGAACAAGGAATGGTGGTGGAATGATTCCACTGGGATGTGGCAGACCGGGTATGAATCAAAATGGTTGATGGATGGTTTACTGAAATGGATGGTGAATGGGATGGAACTGTCATAAGGATGATGATTGTTTTGGTATTATACCTCGAAGAGGCATCCTACGTATCCCTGTGGCAGGGAATTAGAGTCCACGTAGTTCATCTAATGATGGAATACTGCCAATTTAGGTTTTCAAAGGTTTACATCTAGATGAGGTCGCAGTGGATTACCATTGAATAAGGTGTCAATAACATTCCATTGGATGAGGATGTCAGTGGATTACCACTAATGGGGTCGAAATGACTTACTACTGCATTGGGCTACAATGCCTTACAGCTGCAATGAAAATGGATTACCGCTGAATGGATTGACAACGACTTACCACTGAATGGAGTTCCACAGTTTAATGACATGTGGGATGGGGGTGAATTGATGTGAAGAGGTTCGTAACAATTGTGTGTTGAGCTTGAACCTCGTGGAGGTTTCCTACGCACCTTTTCTTTGCAAGGATCAAAGACCTCATAGTTTTGGTGGGCGTCGGTGAACCGATGGGAATGTAGACCTAGGGTCCGACGGATGGTGGGAATGATCCTCAGGAAGGCTTCCTATATACCCTACCGTAGCATGGATCAAACACCATGTAGTTCATGTGGGTTCCAGTGAACCGATGTGAAGGGGTAACTGGGGTTCGATGGATGGTGGGAATGAACCTCAGGGAGGATTTCTACGTACCCTGCCTTGGCAAGGATCAAAGACCACATAGTTCAGGTGGGTGCCAGTGAACCGATGTGAAGGTAGAGAAAGGGTCTGATGGATGGTGGGACTGAACCGTAGGGAGGCTTTCTACGTACCATGCCTTGGCATGGATCAGAACCACGTAGTTCAGGTGGTGGAATGGGGCTTATAGTCTATGTTACCCA
The DNA here is from genome assembly GCA_963277665.1 of Viscum album. Taxonomy (NCBI): domain Eukaryota; kingdom Viridiplantae; phylum Streptophyta; class Magnoliopsida; order Santalales; family Viscaceae; genus Viscum; species Viscum album. The sequence continues at coordinate 60,558,485 of OY728164.1, read as the reverse complement.
GGGATTTGGTGAACCAACGTGGAGATGATTGGAATGACCGAGTGTTGGTCTTGAACCTCATGGAGGCTTCCTTCATACCTTTCCTTAGCAAAGATTAAATTCATTGTAGTACTAGTGGTTGTATGGGGATTACACTCTAGGACACCCAAGGTGTTGGTGAACCAACCTGAAGATGATCGGAACAACCGGGTGTTGGGATTGAATCTCAGAGAGGATTCCTACGTACCTTTCCTTATAAATGATTAATGTCCCTGTAGTTCGTGGGGTTGAATCAGTCTTACTCTCTAGGCTTCCCAGGGTGAGGATGTCAGGGTCGGTGCTTACTCTAAGCCCACGTGAGTCATGCTCGGTGCGAAAAACAAGAGGCACGAGAGACCAAACGATCACATCGCCAAAGGTGTGTCTGTGGGGTGTGGAGTGGGGCTTACGCGTGGGGTATCCCAGTGAGAGAATGATTGGGACTTAATCGAGGATGGATGCCCATGGAGTCATAGTGCGGTTGGAGAGCAATTTGGTACAGAGGAAATGAGAAGCATCGGTTTTCCACCATGCCATTCGCTGTCCTTGAGGACCAATGATGAGAGGAGAAAGGATACTACATCCAGCATGAAAATGTAGGTGCTTACACCAAGGTGGATTCCCGTTCCCAACAGAAAAATTCCACTATGATAAGGAGGATATCATCCCATGTGAGGGGTGATCCCATCCATGTGGAGAGGAGTGGGCGTGGAGAATGTCCAAGGTGGGTGTACCCATAGTGCGAAGCATGGGGAGAGGTGACAGTTTAACGTCATGTGTAGGGGACGAAGGCCCTTGGCAGTTAAACATCTTGTATCTCGGAGGAGGTGGGTTTGCTCCACAACATTGTGACTTAAATAACCAGTACCTTCTTCTCCATGGTGCATAAAGGGGACAAGAAAATTTGTGGTGAGGGGGGGTCATGAAGTGAACAATCGAGGGGCCCACATTATCATGGATATGAGAAGAAGAAGTACCCATTAGCGTGCCTATGAAAAGATGCATGAGGTGATGCAACACAATGGGCAGTATCGTCCAAGGGAATTTGAAGTCACATCGTGAAAACCTGGAGGGTCGCACGGGAAAAGGAATTTCCATGTAGAGGGATTCATAGGTAGGGGCCCTGATAATCTCTGTTGCTCCAAGTCGTGGAGGGCACATGCGAAGTGTTGTGCTTCGTGAAGTGGGGTGCCTTTGCCTAAGTAGAGGGTAGAGGTGATTATTGAAGGTACTTCACGAATTGGAAAGGAATTTTCGGAGCACTGCCTCATGGAGCAAAGGTACCTCATGAAGCAAGGTGTCATGAAGCAATGTTCTTCGAGATTTATAGTAACCCTGCATTAGTATGAGGATCATGTGTACATGAAAGGTGTTTCATGAAGCATATGTGATCCGCGATGTCCCGGGTCCACTTGGGGATCCCATTCCTTTGTGAAGGCCTTTAAAATTGGCGAAAGGTATCCCTCTCAGAAGAGTTGTCAAAACGAGACAAAGGGGATGAAATTCACATAGAATAAGTACTCGTAAAACTCATGGTTTGCAGAGCAGAAGGATGCTGCGTGATTTATGAGGTGGGAAGTTGAATGGTCTGATTGTCCGTCCTTTGGGCTCAGGGGGAGACCGGTATTTATAGGCAAGAGGAATGGAGAAGTGGAGCTTACATGCCATGAAGAGGGACTTTGTTGCTTCTCGGTGGGTTTGAGAACGCCAAATGCGGTCACAGAGTGTCCTCCAAACTTGATTCGCGGCAGGACCACGAACGACAAATGCATTTGCAGAGCAGCTGAACACCTTACTTCGCGACGACCATGGTGCTGGGGGGACTTCGCGAAATATCTTCACGAGGCAGTCAGCGAGGCCTTCTCTTGGCTTCTTCTCTACCTTGAATTTTGGCACCATCAACTGTAATTATGATTTAAATGTTTCCTAAGGTTTTTGACACATTCATATTTTAAATGATTATTTCCACAAAAAATGTTCTTAATGATTCTCTTCAAAATATCACTTACTTTATTGATTATTAACTTAATATGGGAAATAATCAATTCATTTTTTCCATTATGAATTTTAAAATACATTATATATCCATATTATTATAGAGAGTTTATTATTTATTCTTAAACTATATATCATATTATATTTTCTGTTCAATTTTATTATTATTCATTAACTGGGAAATTAATGATTTATATTTATGTTCTATTAAATATAAATATTCGATAATGATCATCGTTTACTCAATATATGAATAATTATTCGGGATTGCAATACATTGGATGAATAACATTTAATTCGAGCCCCAGGTGTTGTGGACCAGTTAAAGAAACACCCACGATGCATCCAATGTCTCAGGGGACAAATTATTTGCGAATATTAGAGTATTTTTAAACTTCATGATAATTTATCTTGATAAGAATAGTTCCATGTGCCTAGGAAACATGGAATCTAATAATTAAGAATTTCCCTTATTTAGTTTTCTTTATAATTCATCTGTAAGATATTGAGTCAAAATATCTATTGATACATTTTTAAATTATTGATAAAATGGAATGTATTTAATATTATTACCTTTCAAAATTAAATTTTCCTTATCTTGTTATTTGAATGTAGTATTATCTTTAAAAAATAATTCGAAACTTATTAAAAATATTTTGGCAATATTGTATGTGTGTTATGTTATTTACCATGCCATAATTATTATTCTAATTGCCTCATTATTTATATCTATGTATTTTTACATTACCGAGCATTTGATCACACCATTATAATGTTTCATTTTCTTAGGAATCGAAGAATAATACAATGAATGATATGAAATAATATATTAATAGAATATAGTTACATTGGATGTAATAATCCTAGATGATATTAATATAGTTACAGAAAATATGTTGTAATTAGTGTATTAATATTTCATACAAGACTTGGGTACATGTCCAATTTACAAAGACTACAAAAGTATTGGTCCTTAGGGATTTGATTCATTGTAATCATGCCAATGTAATTAATATAATAAAAGAGATTCGGGTTTTCAGGGATCAAGTCACTAAAAAAATTTAATGGAAATGTAAAAATAAAATTTATTAATGATAAACTAATAAATATATAAATTTCTCTAATACAATTAAATATATTTTTTATGTTTATTATATAGCAACTAATGGACATTCCTGGAATTTCTAGACTTCATGTAATACATTTTTTCTCAATTTTCATTCCTAGGATCATATATAATTGTCATCCACCTTAACACATTTATGAAGTGTATTTACATGCCATTCAAATGTTATATCATCTATCCATAATAATTTATAATTTTTTATATTCAATTCAATGTATTTAATTTTGGGATATTGAACCACATGGAGTCCAAATATTAATGGATTTTTAAAATAAAATTAATTTCATTAGTTTAAATAAAATTTTCATTGATTATTTTTTTAATTGATTATATATTATATATACAATATTATTAATAAATTTTGTGTCTAATTGTTTAATTTATTTATATTTTTCTAAAATTTTCTCCCCATTTTATTATTTTTAGTCCAATGATGTGATCATTCAAACATTAATTTTCTTAAATCCATATTCTTTGGGATATACATTTATGTTATAAACCTATATTATTTAATGATATATATACACTAAAACATTTAAATTTTATACAATTTATCTCATATTACTGTGAATACATAAGGTCTCAATCGATTTAATTTTTCATGGATTATGTTTCAAGTGATTCTAAAATGGTAAGGACTTTTATCATAAAATCCAATTTTATTTCTGGATTTCCAATATTTAATATACCATTATGATATATTATATATTATTTTTTCTTTGGACCACACATATTTCAATCCCATATAATTATAATTATAATTTATAATTTGATTTTCCATTTTGTCCTTTATTGATTAAATTATCCTTGGCACTTATTTTTTGTAAGTGATACTTATTTTTTTTTATTTTGTGCTGTAAATGTTTCTCTTCCCCCTCTATGTTTTCTATAATATTCTTAAGATTATTATAATATAAAAATACATGATTTCCAAATTCAATTTTAAATGATATTCTTGCATATAATAAATAATATTAAAATTATATTCACAATGTTATGTGCAAGGGTCACAATATACCCTATTTATAAAATTATTCAAAAGAATGAATATTTTTAACATTTTCAACATCAACCAATTTTACTATAATAATGAATATTATATTCATTGATGAATAAATTAGTTTGTGAATGGGTGATTAAAAAAATAATTACATTCAAAATATTTTTTGAATATTTTTTTTTCTAAAAGTGATTTTCCAATTGGAAAGGTTAATTTCCTCAAAAAAATAATATCCTTTTAATTGAATTTTTATACATAAATGAATATAACCTATAATTATATATATTCAACACAAGGTATATGGTATAATAAAACCATACCTGTTATTTGTTTTGATAGATTAGGATAATATTTATGATAGTTTTAATTATCCTATTTATTATCCATGTGTTATTAAATTTATAAATGAAATAGTTGTTGTTTATATGATTTTTTTGATGTAATTGATGATCAATGTACATTAATTATATATAAATTTTCAAAAAAATATATTTATTAATATTTTTTATTTTGTTATAAAATAAAGAACATATATTCTATTATAAACAAATATTGGTGAATATTTATAAAAATTGACGACTGGGTCTCTTAAAGCTATCAAAAAATTAGGTAAAGGGAAAAAGTTAACCAATAATATGATTCTCCAACTAGAATTAAGATATTTACTTGTTAGGTTATTCCATTTTTTAAACTAGTATATATAGGTATATAATAATGATGTTCCATGATACTATCATGTTTCCCTTATACTTTTTATGAGTTTTTGTTTGTTTATTTAATAATTATTGATATCACATGGATTATAAATTTTTATTCTAATGACATATTCCATTTACAAAAGTTTATTCCATCTAACATTTATTGTGATGGAGGATTTGTTTGGAATTAATTATCTTAAATTATTCTCATGAACAATGACTGGGTAATACAAACCTTTATATCATGTTATTCACATAAATGAATGTCAATTGGTAATGTTTATTTTTTCCACTCATAGCTGTTAAGATCTACCATATGTGGTTTCATTTTCCCAATGTTCTGATAAATGAATTTCAATGAATTATTTATATAAGATATTCATGTTGGATTAATTTTTTTGGAAATAACAATGATATAATATTTAATATGAAAATTTTTATGAAAGTGGGAAAATGATTATTTAATGAAATATGTATTGTTATCTAATATTTTTATCAATATTCAATATAAACCTAATCAAAAAATATTCCATATATGTTTTGTGTTTTGGATTGTTTAAAATATGACAAATTTATTATTATAAAATCCATAAATTTAAATATTATCTTTATTGAGCTATAACTTTGGGTGTGGGTCTAGGGATATAAAAGATTGTAAATTTAAAAATATTCAAAATTTAGTGATTATGATTGATAATATATATATTATTGTATATTCATGTTCATTATTAGAATATGGTAGTTATGGTACGTTTTTCATTTCATAGTATTATTCCATTATGATATATTACTTAGTATATGAATGCCTTAATTATAATAGTGTAGTTATTTCCCCATAAATATATTCTATCATGATTCATTAATTAATCATGGATCATAATTTATCATTTGAACATATATCCTTTATAGGGGTTTGATTCATATATTTCTAATGACATAATGGTTTTATCATCTAAAATTCTGATTTTTTGAGTCATGAGATTTCTTATTTGATTGTCCATTCCATGTATTCATTGAATAAAAAAATAATTTTTTTTATTTCCGTATCATTAATAGATAAATCTATTCCAATTATCAATAACTACTTCTATGATAATAGATTTTTCTAAAATTAGTCTATTACAATTTTTTAAATAACTCAAATATGTAACAATTAAAATTTTCTTAACTATCTATATTTTACATCCCACCACGACTGTCATATATTTCTCTAAGGGTAAATGTGGATTAATTCATTTTATCATCTAACATATTATCAAATTTTCACAAATAGATATTTTACATACCCTTTTTCTTATTTTGTTTTATGTAATTTTTATTCAAAATTATAAAATTTATTTATGTATCAAATACATTATTATTATTGTCCACTCCAAATTTTTTATATATTACCATTTCATCTAAATAATGTTATTAGATAATTATATGTTGTAAAATTTTAAAATAAAGAAAATGTTTTTCATATTGGTTTTTTAGATGTCCTTCCAAATGAAACAAGGAACATTGTTGCTTACAAATTCATTAAAAATAAAAGAAAACCTATATGAATTTTTTTTCACATAAACATATATTACATAATATTGAATCCATTATTCTCATGTATGAATTTTTACAGTGTAAAAAATGTATTACTCTTTGTATGTTTTTTATTTAATGAAATATTAATTGAAAATTGTTATTTTCATCATTATTATTAATGTAAAAATATATAAATCTTCTAAAAATTATTATTATTTGGATAGTATTTATGTTACTATGACTTAATAAATGAGAAACATTATATATCTAAAAGGGAAATTTTCATTGGACATGATTTATTTTCTGAATAATCATTGATTTATAAACATAAATTTTTAATTATTTCAATTTCCCTAAAAATCTAATATTTTATATTCTTTTGATTGAAAGGTGTTCACTAGGATTCCATAAAACTATTGATTTTGCATGATTAGTGACCTAACCATATTTTCCCTTTTATCATTGTGGTGGAAATACCATATGATTCAATGTATTTACATAATTTTATTTAGTTATAATGTAACATAATATATTTGGGAGGCAATTTATTTTCAGGGGGATTATTGTGATATGATTTTTAAAAGAATTTTAAATACCTCTATATTGTTAATAAATTAAATAATATGGTGAAACTCATTTTACTTCTATGGTTTCTGTATAATATGATAAATAAAACCAATTTTAATCTCATGGCTTATTTAGGATAGTATGATGATTCAGTTTATGTATAACAAGTGTGTATAGATGTTGACATATGGGATTCTATATCATCATTAAAGACATTTTTATTGATTTTTCCCCATTATATAATTTTATGTTAGAATAAATTGATTTTTCAATACTAAAATGACCGACATAATTGTATTTTTTTAATAGAATAATTTTTAAACAGAAATGGATTTTTCCAAAATGGAGACCTGTACTTATGTCTATTCCATAATTCTATTTTTTTAATTAATATATTTGGAATGAATGGATCACATTTATTAACTATGTTTTTCACAATAATTTTATTTATTTAATATATTAGTACATTAAATATATCATTATTTAATATCAATAATTTTTACCTAGAGAATTATTAAATATCAAAATTATTCTGATATACTTATATTAGTCTCACACATGACGTTTTATTGATGTCACTTTTATTTTACATTACTAAGAATCTGAGATCACACTTTTGTTACACATAAAATTTAACAATTTTTTAAGATACCAAATTATTGATCTGAATATAAGAGAATAATATGTGTGGAATGTTTTGGGGATTTTGAATACATGTTATGGATAATGTAGTCTCAGATATAGTGGAAAAAACTCTAATAGTTGAAAAATACTTGGTTTTTTATGAAATTATTTTTATAATTCACTAAAACAATATACAAAAACATCATGTGAATTTAATATATGGAAATATTTTCATGAAATTAGGCAATCACATCATTGGGGTGTTATATGGACATTGAGAGATCTATATTAGGGAGTTTGATAGTTTTTGTTTCCTATAACCAAATAAGATAAGTAATATTTTATATTAATTACTATATATATTATTTTATTATGAGTATTAATGTGATATTAAATGATGTAAAATATTTCATAAATATTGATTACATAGTACCATCCATATATTTCCTGAAACTTTTAAAACATAATGATAGTTCAATGTATTTTTCAACTATTTTAGAATGAATTTGTTCAAATTTTATCAAAAAATTAAATAGTGTATAAGGTATTTTCATAAGAAAAAATTGAAACAATTTTTCATAAAATAGGGTTATTATATTTAATCACATAAATTAGTGGTATAAACCTTCAAAAAAATGAATAATCAAATAAGATACATTTAATGTCACCTCTATGGGTGATGAAGGCCAATTTTGGGATTTAGACGAGTTTTTCAATTTTTTTAGAAGAGCCCATGAGTGATTTTGGGATGTCAAATCAGTAATAAGATTTTTCTTCTATGATTTATGATATTGGAATTGATTTTGCGATATAACTCATAACATTGTGTGTTTACACTTCATATATTTTCATCACCCTCAGAACAACCATAATTCACACTTTAATTTCATGGATAGATGATTCTAATGGGTCTCTATCATTTATATTCAAGCATAGATCATTATATAATTTTTTTTAAAAAATAATATAAATTATTATAAACATATAACATTTTCATCTGATAAGTAATGTGAGATATATATTTGAAAATATAATGCAATATACAATGGATATATTTTTCGTTTCATAGTGCAAAATTTTCACTCTAAATAAAAGTCATTAAATTCATTAAAGACTATATTTGACATACTCTATCCAAATAAATGAAAAATTAATTTTTTTAATTCCATCCATATATAGTATTTCATATTTTACTGAAAATACATCCTTACATATATGGATTTTTATAACCTCAACTCTTCCCATGGTAAATCCACCTTTATTATACATAGAAAATGATATGAAAACAACTATAGCCTCTATCCTTGATAAGGAAAATATAATTATTCATAAAAAAATCCATAGAAAATATTTTTGTAATTAATCTGTAGTCATTATTTTTGTGATTAATAATTGAATTCATTCCTTATCAATAAATTGAATAATCACTCATCTGATGCTACCTTGATCCTATATATATATATATATATGTAATAATTTATATTTTTTAATTTATTTTCTCCTAAATTAATAATGTGTTTGATATCTTGTTTCAAAAACAATACAAAACTAAAACATATAATAAAAAAACTTATTAACAATGTAAAAAATGTTATTGATAAAACCAATATTATTTTAATTTTTTTTATAATGAGAAATTAAAAAAAATATAATTAACAACACTTATTTTTGTAATAAGGATTTTCTACAATAAAATAGTATTATAAAAAAAATTTATAATTCATTTAAAAAAAAAATTTATTAATTATAAATTGTCAATTAGATAAATTTTTTAATTACAAATTTCAAAATTATCATTTTGTTATTTATTTGTATATTTATTAAAATTAATAAGTGATTAATCATAAATATATATTTTTAAAAAATTGTAAACAGTATGACATTATCAATATATGAGAAAGGCCTAGATGATTATAAAACATTATATTTTTTTTGTATGGAGAAATAAAATTTCTGTTGATTTATTATTATCATCTTATAAAATCAATGTATTGTTTTATAAAACATTAGAACAATTATATGTCAATTTATAACTATTTTTATGATATCTTTCAAATATATATTTTTATAGAAAGAAGATAATTTTTTAATGAAATAAAAATAAATGAACATTTCTTTTTTTTAAATATATAAAAAAAATTATTCGTTTTAATAAGATAATTTTTAAACTTATAAAAATATTTAATACATAAAATCAAAATTCATCTAAAAACTATTTTTATTAGTTTTGTGTGATTATTCTAAAATTATAATTTCACAAAATTAGATATTATATTTCATAAAATAAATTTAAAATTGTGATGAAATAATGTTAAAAAATTTAATATTTTTAATTTTAATTTTTTCCTATAAAAATATTACCATGTAAAAACATTTATTATAAATATAAAAGTATATTGTGGTAATCAATTGAAATTTAAAAAACAATTATACTGAAATAACTCAATGTTATAATAAAAATTATTTTTAGAGGGGGATCATCCTAAAAACTATATCCACTTCATATTTTCCACATCTATAACCCATAACCCCGTAATAGTTGTAATCAATTATTGAAAAGTAATGCATACTCCCAAAATTAACCTTCACCTAACATGTATAAGGTGAAAAATTACCCCACATCATTAAAACCTTATTCATTCTAATTTTATATCGAATATTTTTCAATTTTCAATTTTTTATAACCATCTACAATTATATTAATAATTTTGGCCCTTAATATTTCATTGAACCCATAAAATTTTGGGGGGATTCAAAAAAAATATTTATATATTCTATATATGTATCATTTTTCATTAGTTGATATTCAATATATAATTTTTTTCAACCACAATTAGTTATTATAATATTATTTTAGTGTTATTGAAATATTAAAATGATATATGATGAATGGAAAAAATATTATTTATTCCATTATATCCAATAAGAAAAAAATAAATAAATTTTATAAATGTATGATATACAACCTTCATGAAGAAACATGTTTCATTTTTTACAAATGCTTCACATTGATGTTAACAAGTGATAATTTGTGGAATATGTATCATTTGAAACATGTAGACATGAATCATCACTGTTTTTATTATATTCAATAATTCATTTATAAATTAAAAGATTAATTTCACATATGTTGGAACTAAAACCATTATGAACTATCATTACTGATTTTGAAAAGTTATAATAATGATATTTAATAAACTCATTATATATAATTAAAACCATTTCATATATGAAAAATAATATTGTTTCTCAATAAAAAATTATACTATAACTATAAAATTACATTAATAATTAATCGCAACTATTAATTGTTGTATGATCTGGTTCGGGGTTGACTGAGCACCTACACAATAAATGTTATAAAACATCTATATTGATATATATTGGCAAAAATGAAAACATTATAATAATATAATTGGAAAATAATGGGAGGTTTTTTTAATAAATGAACATATTATTGGAATTATAATTAGAATAATAAAAAAAATATTAGAATAAAAAACAGAAATAACCAGACATTGATCCCACTTTCTTGAAATAAATTAATTATAGTTATGGAATCAGATAAGATAATTTTCAATCAATATATGCTTCATTTAATATTACATTAAATGATATATTACTCTAAATATTTACAAATACAAAACATTGTAATATTTTAAAAGAATAATATTATGTTTGATACTGTATCATACATGAAATTATGAGCATAAACATCTCATAAAATATATAACACTTATGAACATGATGTTAAATTGGTTGATTTAGTATTATGAAAAAAATATGAGATATATATATATATATCATACTTCGTATAATATTATGTATAAATTTATAGTAAAAAACAATCAATTTTTCGTATTGTAAATTTATAATTCCAAAAAAGTTTTTCTAATATTTTTTACCAAATATAAATAAATTGTTAAATATATTTGTAAAAATAAATTTGAAAAATTGTAAATTAATTTAAAAATAATAATAAGAAAAGTAAGTTATAGTCATTGTTTGGTAATTGTTACAAAAATTTTATTCTTATGGAATAATGAACGAAATCTATTTTTAATAAATTTTAAATTATTTTATACGAATTAATTAAATTTAGAGTCCAATTATATTTTTAATATTTTTTAATGTAAGAAAAATAATTTTTTAGTTTTATTTATTCCACTAAATTACAGTTTAATGATATCTATATTCTAGTATATAATTTTTTTTAGATTTTGGTTTAATGCTGAAAATTAAAAAAACATTTTTATTATGAATAATGATTATACTATTTAATTAATTAAATAAAAATTCATGAATAAATATTAAAATAAAATTTATAAATTTATATAAATAAATATAGTTTTAAATTAATAAAATTATTATTACTAGTAATAAATATTGTATAAAATAATATTTTTCATGAAAACTACATTTTGTGAGAAAATGATATTTCTGTACCACTGCATGTTTATTTTTATGATAAATTATATCACATAAACTTATAAAATTTAATAAAACGGATTCATCATTTTTAATAAGAATAATTTAATTTACATAATAATTTTTTATTATATTTTCTCCATCAAAAACAGTGAAGAAGAAAACATATTATACAACGGTTAATGTAAAAAAAAACAGATTTACTGGGATTGAAATGAAAATGAAAATGATTATGGTTATGATGAATAGAAAACATGCCTAATGAATATTTTATATCCATATTTATATTCATCCATGAGTAAGGATCTATATTATTCCAATTTTAATGATATTAGTATGTGAAAAGTATGTGTACAACTTTTTCATCTCAAAAGTTATAAGTTTGACACAATCATCACATATAACTACACAACCCATATCTTCTTCACTTCACATAACCAAATCCTATTGTCGCATCCTAGAACCATACACATTACTTCCTCAAACACCTCCCATTACATATGTTCTTTATTTCTATTATTTATCCACCCTATGAAGGCTTTTGGTGCTTACCTTAGGAAGTTCTCAAATAAATATTTATATTCCATAATAATATGTTATTATTTTATTTATCCTTATATATATTTCAAATATTCATCAATTAAGATTATATAGTAACAAAAATATCTGAAATATAATGATATTTTATTATTTTAATTTAAGACCCTATTTCCAACACCACTTCCAACAAATGGGATATAAAATCATCAGTCATGTGTACAAACTGATTACCCCCTCAAGAACTGCAACATTATTTTTCTATCGCTACCTCTCATAGAATGTTGCAGAAATGGATTCAATGTATATACATATATATGAAAATCTTAAAAAGTACATACAAATATAATTATAATATCACATATAATTTTTTTATTTTCTATTCTGTGTGGGGTACAATAATGTAGCTCGTATGTACACTGGAATACCTTCTAATGAAGTGATATGATTCAGTTTTCTTCAATCACTACATTAATGAAACAGATTTTAAATTTATGGAATATATAATATATATAATTTTTTATTGTTTTATTAATTAAATATTTTTCTGTTAAAAAATATAATATATTTAATTTTATTTTTACCTTTCCATTCATTATGAAATTTTAACATCACTCAAGTGTACATGTGAACTACATCCTCCATGAAGAAATGTAATTTTTTTTCAACAATTATCATTAAAGATTTATATAATAGAATTTTAATAAAAATATTTTATTTATTATGTTATATATATAATTTAAATATAAAATATTATTTACCTTATTTCTATAATGAACATTGAAAACTGGATACTTTGATAATGGGTTTTGTAAAGATCCAGAAATTGCATGGGAAATGTTTTCATAAATACATGGGAATTTTATGAGTGGTCAAAAATATACGGCACATAATTCTGAGCCCCGGTGTGCTAGATAAAATTTTCTGATATTTTGTTCATGTACGTTCAGTAAACGTACCAGTGGGTTTTTATAACTTTTCAACTGGAGCACATAATTGAAATCTAAGGGTACCGTTGAACTCGCAGCGTAAGTTTTCTATTAAGGAGACATTCATTTCGACGACAGTGAGTCAAGAATGAAAGTTAGTTTATCGGTTTTCATGGAAATTAATAAAATAAAGTTAGCTTAACATTTTTTTATTTTAGCCGCCATGTGGGTGTCTAGAGGTGGGTCCCACTGCATTTATAACCTCCTTGTAGAGGTTGGAAGTTGAAGGTGGGACCACCACACCTTAACCTCCCATGAGGGGTTATGGTGGTGGGGGCCACCCGAACTTAACCTCCCGAGAGAGGTTACGAAGTGGGGACCACACGGGACTAAACTCCTCTATTAAGGGGAGGAGAGGAAAATCTCTCAAGTCCCCTCATTAATGAGGGGGAGCCACTTGACCTCCTATACCATTTATGGTGCCACCACCTCCTATTTAATTATTTGAGCTAATGAATAATTCATTATGCCAAATCCTTCACATTAATTATGTTAATCCAATTAAATTAATTCATCCAATTTGAATATTGTGCCAACAAATTTATATGATATCACAATCACTTATTATTTTGATGGAATATCTCTTTTGGGGGAACTTGGTAGTGGAGAGAAAATCTCTGAATGAATAACGACGAATGAAGAACGTCATAGAGGATCGACTTCGACTTCCTTCCTCAGATCCAACTAACGTGGAGCGTCTTCCACAACCAACGTGCGAGCTTGGGATTTGAAGTGCTCGGGGGACGTGATGAATGGAAACACCATCGTATTATTCCCCGCGACTCCGTTGATGAATGACGAACAATGGTAGGGGTTAATTTTAGTAATACTTCTTCCCTTTTCTCTTCTTGGGTTTGAAAGGAATCGTTGTGGTGGGTGTAAAACAATGTATGTTCATCTTTCTTAATTCTTGATAATAGAAATCTTACCTCTCTAAATGTGGAGGGTGTGGGCAAAACCAACATGGCCCAACCCCTCCACCATTTTAAATGTGATGATTTTCGACATGGCGATGAGGAAATTAAACGACGAAGGTAACGACTATGCTACATGCGACCTCCACGAACCACACCGCAATCACAACGCTTCAACAGAATTGGTTTTGCCACCTCAGGCTGAATCGCACCGCCTACCAGTCCAAGCCGCACCGGGCTCCCATCCACATGTCAGCCTGCTGCACCCCCCAGCTCCCGGCTCCCAGCCACCGCCGGCCTCCCATGTGCCCTGGCCGAAACCCAGCAGGCTCGCGCTGGCCCAAAACGCACCGAGGCGGCCGTCCCAGCCACCACTCGGTTGTGACACCCAGCCGAACTCTGGCCTACTTGGCTGCCATCCGGCCCCCCGCTGGCCTACCCGGCCGCCATCCGGTCACCCGCCGGCCCGCCCAACTGCTTCTTGGCTGCCTCCTGGCCTGCCTGCCCGGCTCCCGCCCGCCTGGCCTCCCAAGCCCCGTTGACCTCACCACCGAACATGCGCCCTGGTTATGTCGGCATCCCAATCCGGCCCATGGCCCCCCTTGCGGCACGCTAGCCAAACCCGCCCAGCCATGCCCTCAGGGGTGAGACATGTTGGGCCGCACCTTCGCAGTGCTCCAGGTCGAATCATCCCCGAGCCCGAGTCGAACGGCCACGCAGCCTACTGTGTTGGGTCCAGCTGGCCAGGATGAACTTAAAGGATGGACCAACCAATGGGTCTGGCTATACCCAACTTGTCTAACCAGGTTTACCCAGACTGATTCAGCCGAGATTGGGATGGACCGGGTCGGTCAGACTGGGTCGGACCGGAACCAGGCCCACAACCAACCATTTACTTTCTTTAGCCATATATTTGGCACCGAACAACCATTTGACAAACTGTCAATGAAGATAGTATTCTTTTAGAGTGGTGGTCGATTTGAGTATACCCCACTGGTGTTTGAGGTTTAGTTGAGATACGGTCAAGTTGGATTGTGCACGAATCCAACTTGGCCCCCAGGACTAAAAGGAAATAACTCACAGACCGAGCATCCGATTGATGCTTCATCTGTTGCGTTGAGACCTCTAGGACGTGGTATAATTTTAAGATACTTCTACGTGGGACTTCATGATAGTTGGAGTATCGACCTGTAGCTCTCGAAGTGGATCACCCCAGAGACAAGTGAGTATAGTACAGAGACCTAGTAACTGGCTGAGACTTGATAACTATTGACTGATTTGACTCTGAGTGATTCAACTAGCCCAGTGGAGAGAGCCTTGGAGTTGTGGTAGTCCCATAGTGGCGAGCATGTTGGTGTCGCAGCAGACCCACTGTACTCAACAGAAGAATTATCTCATCAGTCTATGAGGGGGAGAAACTTTTTGAGGCGGCAGAACCATGGTGGGGAGCACCTTAATAATGCAGCAGACCCAAGGTACTTGACTGGAGGCGTACTTCAACAGTCCAAGGGTAGTGGGAAACACCTAGGTGACATAGAAGGCCCACTATACTCGATAGAGGATGATTTCTCCAGCTGCCATGGTTTCAACAGTGTGACTGCGGATGTTACTCGATACTACCCCTAGAGTAAAATCATGGTTTGAGATGAGTCAGTAACATTTGTGTTTACCTCATGATTGAGATCGATTACTTGATAACGTAGTTATATGTATAGGCACATACCTAATATGGGTTATATGTTTATTTCATTCTTTTAGGTTTATCGTTGTTAGTTTTTTGATACAATGAGGGTCTTGGGGTCCCTAATAAGTATCGTTATACTCACCCCTACATGGGCAATGCCCACACCTCATTGTGTTGGATACAGGCGAAAGATAGTGCTGACCACGATCGAGTGTTCTAGGATTGGATGGTACCCAAATGTTGACCTTATGATGAGTCGATACACGTAGGAGACTAACAGACGTGTAGTACTGAGGAGGATATATGTACCTATCATTCAGGTAGGAATTCCGAAGGATGACCCAGCAGCTGTTTTACCTTTATTCTATTGTACTTTTTTTTCAGTTGTACTTGTAATTTCTTGTTGGACATGTATTCCGGCCCCTTTACTTCTAGCAATCACATTTTGACAAACCATTTTCATAGTGTTTCATAACCTGTTGTGTGTTCTGTTGTGTGTGTTTACACTTTTTAAAGGAAATTCCTTCCTAGTTGTAGGGAAATATGTATTTGGTGCTAGTTTCTAGCCCCTGGCCTATGGATGGCGGGCTTGGGGTACTCACAGCATGGGCCCCGAGGGACGGGTCATTACATGTTTGTATGTCCTACCGTATCCATGATCATAAAATAGTTCATTTTTCATAAAAGGGATTGTTATATAATTATAATATTTATTATAATGTATAAAAATTATAAATAATTAATGATTAATATTCATTATATTTTGAAATAGTGACTCATTTGACAAAGGTCCACACACCGATGTCATTTTCAAACTACAAGAAAAACATCCTCAAAAAAACTAATGTTTACTTAATTGATTTAATTTTTTAATATTTAATTAAAATGAAATAAAATACATTGTTAAAGTATATGTATTTGAACATTTATAATTCTATTATGAACGTTAAAAATTGTTTTAATAAAATTATAATTGACTTAAGGAACACGAATGGAATGTCTCCAATCGAGGGTAGGGACAACATATGAATATTCCATCAGTAAGAAATATATTTATGTTAAACCCCCATTATAATTTATATAGAGAATATACATTGATATATATATGTAATATCATGAATTATCTATACAACATGGTCTTTTATGATTCAACTGATAATATTTTATCCTAATGTATTTTAAATGAATGTTATAGAGTGGTAAATAATCTTATTGATCAATTTATTTTCATTGGGTTAAATTACATCTTCATTGTTTCTTATATACTAAAATTATGTTCACAAAGACTTTGGAATGTATATTTTTTTATTGAAAATATTTTACGTGAATCTGTATTTTAATTAGACAATATATTAATTTAATAATTATTACAACTACATTATAATAATTTATATGGTTTCTCATCTCAAATTATCTGCTTTGTGTTATATATTGTGTTATATACTTAGAATATTTTATGATTTGTATCAACTACCCCTTTGTCATGATATATCATGAAAATGATTTTTTTCATTATATTAAATCTATAATTTGATGTAATTATTTTAGGGGGACTATTCTTTTGAGTTACAAATGTTGAAAATGAGTTATATTACAATCTTCTATCTTTTAGGATATGTTATATTAAAGGATCCATTGGAATAAACTATATTCTATTACTTTATTGATCGATATCCATTCCAAATGTAGTAGTTATAAATTATATTATTTATATAGATTTATATTCAAAATATTTTTTTGTTAATGAATTATTAATAATGTCATTAGAATGTTATACTGATATTTTTTTTATTTCAGATCAGGTTTCCTTATATTCAATATATTTTTTTTATAATAATGTTTAAAAATAATTTTTTAATATAATAAAGTGATTTACTAAATTAATTTTACATTATACATAACCCTTTTTTCAATGTTATTAAATTGAAATTTCTAAAAAATTTTCCAAAAGGGACATACTTTAATCCCTTCGCAAAATGATTGGAAATAATGTTTATTCTTTCATCTACATCAATGATGACTTTGTTTTTACGAAAACATCAAATATTTTACATAATGTTTTAATTCTATGTTTTTAATGTTTTCTCCGAGGAAATTTATTTTACCGCATTTTATGAATATATTCTTTCTAAAACATTGATTTAAATTAATAATGTCTATCTTAGGTAATAAATCATTTAATAAAATTTATAATAGTATTTCCATTGATATATGTCAACAGAACCCTGATTTTATATTCACATAAATTGGGATATCTCGTATTGAAACCCTCATTTTTCTTGCTATGGATTGATTATCTGATTATCATGAAAACTAATTCTTTCCCAAAGATTTATCGATCTAAGAATGAAAATTGATTTTTTATGTTTATAATGTGTAATATTTTAAATATTCAATTCATATCATATACATAAACCATATTTATGATAATGGGTGAGCCTAATAAATCTTATATGATCGATGTTATCAGATATGTCTTGGTGATCCTAATATAGAATAAACAATGTGTGTGCCCAGATTGCATCGGGTGAGTTTAATATAGCTTAGATAATCAGTTCACCATGAGAAATCTAGGTTATCCCCATATTGCTTATATTATGTGTGTGCCTAGATGGTTCTCCAATTTAATGGGTAATGTGTCTATTTTTTAATGGCTGAACAAGGGAGTTACGATAGGGCAATACTAGTGGATTTAACTGGGATCCAGTTAATTCAAACATAGGATTAAAATTCATTTAGATATTGTAGTTCTATGATACTAAAAAATTTAATTCTTCTTAATAGGTGTTATAAATAATTCCTTGGATCAATATTGACATCACATTACACAGTATTATTGATTCATGTGAACCTTTTTTTATTGTTCCTTTTTCCTTGATATAATGTTTGATTATTCATGTATTGATGAGAATCTATATTCTGATGTAATGATTATATAGAATTACAACGTGATCTCACCATTATTTACATAATTTATACGTTGATTTCAATAAATTTTTAATGATTAATTTTATCTTCATGGATTAGTTGAACTCATAATTCTCATTCCTTATTTTTATTAGGTCATGATGAATTATTATTATATGATTTGTTTCATTAAATTATTCCAGTGTGATGATTTTTGTGGGAGATAAGAATTAATTAATATTGAATATGAAATCTTGATATTGTGAAAAAATACTCCCTTGAGTTCTAGTGTATTTTTTATGGAATAGTTTTTCCTAAATCTTTAAAACACTAAACCTATAAGGATTTTGTGTTTATAGGTGTTATAAATCACATTTTTTTTTATTTTTTGATCAGAATATTGGGTAAAATTTTTTTATATCAAAACTAAAATATAAAAAATATAATTTTGGCCTCATATTCAAGAGTTTGGTTACAGGTTGTAATAGTTTGTATTATAGAAGGGTTTAGATAACTATGGATATTATGATATTTTATTGAGAGGTTATATTGTGATTCATGGATTCCATCATCCATTTTCAAGTTGTTGGTTAATCATTTTTTAACATCATGGACAACAATTTACAGGTATACAATAATTATTTTTTCAGGTGATTTATAACATTTTGGAAGATTTTATAATAGGATGGAAACATATAACCCCTATGATCAATATGAATTATTATTTGATCTGGAATTAAATTTTTCACATTCTTAATGTAATTAATAACCTTTAATTTTAATATGATCATTAATGATTGTGGTTTTGTGGGGATTTCCATCATATATGAAGAGAACATTATAAGGATATAATGTTAGGAGTGAGGAGAACCCCACAATCACATGACAAGACATCACATCTGGAATGTCTGGCTGGCATGAAAACAAAACTGAATTCAAAAAGGTGTGCATTGCTTAGCATTGGCCTATGTGATGTCCGGGATATTATTAAATAATTTTTTATATAACATTAATTTAAGATAAAAATATGTTTATATTGGTTGTAAATATTTTGTAATGTGGACAGTTTTGTTTATTAAATTTTAATTGGCGAGTAAGTGAGTAATTTTATTTTTAATGACGAATTATTTATTTTTCGAGTTTAACAAAAAAAAGGTATGAGTAAACTATTTATATTAAATGAATATTTAATGACATGTTAATTGAAAACATTTTGTATATTGAGTTATTTATATTTTGAATGATTCATTTTAAACATTGTGTATTTCTATATATTTTTAGATATGATTTTATAATTTAGACATATGATGGTCTACTTATTTGTTTAAATTTTTCCTAAATTCAGATAAAATTGTTTTTTCACCAAAATATAAATTTTTTTTAAATATATAGTTACCCTTTATTATATTATGTGGTCATTTAGATGATTATTTTACTGTTCCATTGATGAAAAATTCCACTTCATTACCAATCGTATCGAGAAAATGACGGTATTGTGGGGAAAATAATGTAAAATATAAAATTATATATATCAAGTAATTATATTTACATTTTTTATTTAAAGGAACAGAATCTATCAATTATATAATTAGGATCAAGAACACAAAACCATTTTTTTTGTAATATCCAATGAATATATGTCCTTTTAAGTTATCTAGGAATTATGATTTTGAGGAACCCAACATTCCATTGATCATGCACATTAGTGGGATAAATGATATCTATTACTTTGCATGAAATTTTAAAATTTTGAATCATTTCAATTTCATAACATGAATAAAAATTTCTCCAATTATGAAACCTATTATCTATTTTTTAGATGACCTTTGTAATTCCTTTTCTCTCTTAACAAGAGGATGCTTTATTAATCCTTTTTACAAAGTGGAATGTCGAGGGTCGTATATAATACTTTAAAAAAGTGTTATTACCAATAAAATATTAGAATTATTATGATTTAATCGATTAATGGGGGGATAGTGTGGTAAACATACATTTTAAAATAATATCTTTATGTTCAATAGTGTATTAAACATGCAACACCCAGATTAAATAAGACATGAAATATATGACCGTTAAAACATGTCCATTATATTAATGGGTAAAATAGAATTAAATAACATAATATATATATATATATATTAATTTATATAATGTTATTTAAAAAATCATAGTAATCGGTAAATATTTATTTATTAATGTTTTTTTATTCTTAATAATGATTTCTATTATTTTTTATCGAAATATTATAATAAATTTATAAATATTTTAGAAATTTAATTTTATAAAATGAACATAATTTTTAAAATACACACTCAATAATTAAATAATAGAGATTTTTTTTATTTAACAGTGATGATAGATTTATCAATGAATACTTTAATATTCAAAAAAAGAAAATAAATATTTTTTTGAATAAATTATCGAAATTATGTTCTATTTTGTTTTCAATATTATTTTATTTTATTTGATTGTTACTTTTTTTCTTTCTTCAACATAATTAAATTTGAATCATCTTTATAATGAATTTTAGTGTATGTTTATTATTTGGGGTTCAAAATGTTATTTTTATGATCACCATTTTAATGTGAATTATGATTCTAATACATTAATAATCTAATATACTATAAAAAGAGAATTTTTTAATGGAATTAATATATTATATGTCAAAATAAATGATATATTATTCATGAAATTATTATTTCTTTTCATAATGTGTATTTAGATAATCATTTTCTTCAAACATAAACTTCTTGAAAATCATCATTTTTGTCTCGTTTAATGGATTAATGTTAATTTAAACACAGAATAAACTATAAATTTAATTTGGTAAAATTGATTACATATTTTGAATTAGATTAATTTATATTATATAATACATTCATATTATTTTTCTTCAAATGAATATTGAATACTAAAAAGGTGTTTCTCATGGATATGTGAAAATAGACATATCGATGGTTAAACTAAGAATATAAGAGTAAAAATGAGCTTAAAACATATATATAATTAATTATTATTCCATATATATACTGTATAATATATGTGGATATATAATTAACAATTTTGGATACATATATATCGATAAAAACATGGATACACTTTTTTATTTTTTAGACTTACAAGTGTTCAATTCAATTCACATATGAAAGAACACTCCCTATCCATTCCTCTCAACACATTAAATTTTTTATTATACATTAAATTCACATTTAACATCTCTAATTACCTCCTTTGAACATATATCCCTTATTTTTATCTTTTTTTCATCAAAACAAGTCATATGGTTCTCACCTATATAGATTTTCTAAAGAAGGTGTATCTTCCCTTACAAAGTGTATCTATATTATTCGACCTATCACCTACATAATATATTATCAAATTATGATTATTTCATAACACCAATATCTTCTGTATAATTATATTTTATTATTTTAGTGTCATATCCTAAATTTGTATCATCTTCAATCAGATGGGATATAAAGCGATGAATCATGTGTCTGTTAGATGATCCCCTCGCGAAAATATGTGTTTCAGTTTCCATCACATCCTCTTAATAATTTTTATAAATATAGATATATATATATATATATATATTATTTTTAACTTATATATACCTATGAAAATTTAACATAAAATATATTTCTTATTTTGGAATATGTGGGGGATATGATAATATATGTCACGTGTATGGTGGAATATATCCTAACAAAGTGTTGTGATATGTTTTTCACCTATTCTTTACATATAAATTTTTTGGGAAAATGTTAATGAATATATGTAATATATGTGACATTGTTATGATAGTAATTAAATTCATATTTTTATAAAAATTTTGTATATTTTATTCAATTTCTATATTTATAGCCCTTTAAAAATGATAATTCCACTCATGTGTATGTGTTGATTATTGCCTTCATGAAAAGTGGTGATTCCTTTTCCAATACCACATCACATGGATGATATATACATGTAATTTTAATGAAATAGTATACTTTTTTGTTATGATTTTAACTATATAAATATAAAATGTTTCTTATCTTTTTTTCTTAATGATAATTGAAAAATGGAAACATTTCTCAATCTTATGTATAGCATATGGTCTTCATGACTATAATATAGTTCATTATTCATAACCATCATTGTTGATTGGTTTACTAATTTTAATTTATGTATATTTATTATAATTATTTCATTATTATTCTTCAAGGTATATTGAAATTGTATCCTCTTTGACAATAGTTAAAACATCTACACTATTTTGAAACAAAGAATTATACATCATCAAAACATCCAACTTCGACATCAATAAGTATATATATATATATATTTCATTAAAATGAAATAAAATATATTTCTACATATATTTTATTAAAACTAGAATATTTTATTATAAAATAGTAATAATATATATATAATCTTATTATGAAATAGTAAAAGGACATGCATTGAAGGTCTTCTCTTTAGGTAGGTGACTTTAATAATATTTTCATTAATTTGGGAATATATTTTTGGAACCATGGATGTTCTATGAAGGAATTGGAGTTTGGTTTGAGTTTGTTGTCAGTCCTCACTGGATGTTCAGAATGTGTGCCAGCAATGTGATCATACAGTTCAAGCAGACAACCGTATTGAAGGTGGCACAGTTTCCCAGTGTTTGCCAAATTTTTGGGCCTCAAAATCTGAAAATGAAGACATGGATTGTTGGTAAAAGGAGGTGCATGAATAGAGAATGTGGTGTGAAAAAAAGGAGGGTTGTGCGTGAAATATCTGAACTGGGCATGAAAAACTGTGGTTTTGTGTGAAAAAGAGTGTGGTGCATGAAATTGGGGAATAAGGTTTTTCGCGCAAATAGTGTTTTAGAATCAAAACATCAACAAATGGAAAAGGCATGGGGTGCGCGAAATATCTGGAGATGGGCACGGAAAACTATACCTATGTGAAAAATTATGCTCCTGATGAGTGGTTTTCGCGCCAAAGGGTATTTTGCGCACAGGGGTCTCAAGAGCCTATAAATAAGAGCTGACCCCCTCATTCCGTACGGTTGAAGACTTAGAGAATATTCGAGGTCAGATGGGCGAAAAAGGATCGCATAATGGGGATTGCACGAAATATTCTGGATTGCGTGGAAATTTTCGGGATGCACGAAAAAGGAAGAGCTGCGTATAAATTTTGGGGTTGCGCATAAAAGATTCAGTTGCACGAAAAAGGGTGTAGTGGCAGAAAATATTTTTCTGCGTGAAAAAGTAAATTTTGCGCGTAATAATAAGGTTCTGTGCGCAAAGGGTTGTTGTTGCGCGCAATTGTCAGCGAAGCTTGTCTGCACATTCTGGTTATCCGCTTTAGTGGTTCTATGTGTTCTAGTTCATCAATTTCGGACTTGGATTCAAGTAGAGTCTCGTGCTAAGAAGAGACAAAGACTTCAATGCAAATATATTGAAGAGACCTTCACGTATATAAACTGAGTGTGACTTCACCAATGGCAGTGAGGTAGGGGAAGTCTATAGGAGTGACCCGAGGGAAGTGGTGAGCTATCCATGAACCTTTGTAAAGGCAGTGAGCCTGGGACATAGTGACTCTTCCCGAACCATTGTAATCCAAAACTAGTGAAGATTAGTGGAATTTGGTATGTCAGACAACTTTTCGTTGTATTCTCCTTGGACGTAATCCTTAGCGGTGAACCAAGTAAAAAAAATTTGTTAACTCTATCCATGTTAATGTTTTATTGCTGATAATATTCATCATATAGGTTTAACCAGTTCCTACCAACATGGGAACAAGATCCTTGATTTTAAAAGAAAAAGTTGACACCCTGATTCACCCCCCCCCCCATCAGGGTGTCCCGGGGTCCTACATATATTATTCCTATGAAACTATATTCATTTACAATGTTTATATAATTCCAATATTAAATTTAATATCATTAATATATAATAGATCAAGGAATTTTATGTTTCAAATGAAATTATTCATTGAAGGGGGTTTTAAATGAATATTTCTATGAGGTGAATAATTACATTGATAAATTTCTCTTCATTAAGTTATAAAAATCCATCATTGTAATTGATATTCTATGATTATGTGTGTTATTAATTTTAATTATATTTTGAGGTATTTATTATTTATTTATTTGGATTCTAATTTTGTGTACATAATTTATTAATTGATTAATTCTCAAATAATTTTAGAATAATTTTAAGGGTTTCATGTTTCAAATATTAATAAATGATAATATGATTTGTTAAAATCCTTAATTAATTTATTGAACTTAATAAACTCCCCATTGATATATTTTATAATTGATCTACCTATGATCATTATATTTAAATTATCATTTGATGTTATTAATTTAATGGTTTTCCAATTTAAGTGCTTCCAACCTGAAAAATGATTTATGAGCCAATATATTATAATTCACGATTTATTATGCCCATGGAACCTTTTAACGATATAAAAATCCATTATATTAATGAACCAATTATAATTATACACTAAAATTTATTAATATAATTATGATGTTTGATTTAAATTTATAACATTACTAATAAATGAAGAATAATAAAAATTTTTTGTAAGTGATATTGATCTTGAATTTTGATTTAGATATGGTATCTTTATATTCCACTAAAATATTTTCTAAATTCATTAAATAAATTAATTTGTAAAAGAACACAATTTCATTAATCAATATTACATAATGTTAGACAATCTATTAAAATTTTTAAGAGGATATTTCTAATAATTTCAAAAAGGTGTCACCATTGAATATTTTTTTAAAATTATTGGAATGAATTGTCTTTATTAAATATAATATAATAATGTATCATCTCACCATTATTTCCTTATTTTTTATTAATTTTTCCATTATATATTTACAATTTTTCATTCAAATAAAATAAATTTACCATAATTTTTAAGTTATTATGTTCTAGAAGTTCTTTTTATTACGAAAGAGTGTATAATTATGAAGAATGTTTATAATAACTGTTTATATATAAATATATATATCAATTAATCAATTTTTAAAAACATTGATTTTAATTACACTCAATGAGGGATATTTGTTATTAATATAATCATTATTATTTCTATGGATGGATTATGAGGTTCTCATGGAACCTATTTCTATTCCATTGGATACTCCTGATATGAAATGTCAAGGATTTTGTTATGATTGAAATGTGAATGATTGAAAATGTTTTAATCTTGAATGGTACAAGGAAATTATTGATGACTGCAGGTGGTCTTGAAATATTGTATGTGAGGGTTTGGCCAAGATATCACTATGATAGATCGATATATGGTGATATGATTGGAGTTCCAGTATAGCGAAATGTGATCCAAATACAACTCATATTATGGGTGTTCCCAAATAGTTTTTGTTAAGGATGATACTGAATATAGGGTGGGTTCAACTAGATAGTGAACAAATGTATTTTTTAGTGTACCTTGTCTTTTCCAGAATGATGGAGGGAGTTATAAGACTGGTTCTCCCATGGACTAGTACATGAATGTTTTCCCTGATGATGTCCCTAGTCTTTCTCCTCACAGAGAGGTGGAAAATTACATTGACTTGTACCACATGATGACACCGATATCTAAACCATTGTATCAGATGGCTCCCACAGAGATTCACGAACTACAGGTAAAACTAGAGGACTTGAAGGGGAAGGGATTCATCTGACATTGTGTTTCTCACTGGGAAGCCATGATTCTATTTTCCAAGAAGGAATATTGGAGTTTGAGGCTTTGTGTTGACTATATATTCCTGAACCAGGTGACCATGAAGAACAACTACCCACTACCAGGGATTGATGACCTCTTGGATTAGTTAAATGGAGCACAGTGGTTCTCGAAGATAGGCATCATATCAGGCTAACACCTGCTCAGAGTTCGAGATGAGGATGTGCATAAGACGACCTTCAGATGTCGGTAAGACCACAACGAGTTCTTGTTAATTCCTTTTGGTGTAACCAATGCTGAATCAGTGTTCATGGGACTAATGAACAAGATTTTCCCACCATAACTTAATCACTTTTTCATATTCTTCATCAACAACATTATGATCTACTTTAATACTGAGGAGGAGCATGCCTATCACTTTAGGGTAGTACTGGAGACACTCCGAGTACACCAGCTTTATGGTATTCTCTCAAAGTGCCAGTTCTGGTTCCGAGAGGTTCACATTCTGGGAAATTTCATCTCGGAGGCTACAGTTGCAGTAGATCTAGCGAGGATTGAGGTGGTACTTTCTTGGGAGACACCCAGGAGTATGATGTAGGGACAAAGTTTCTTAGGATTGGTTAGATATTACCAAATAGTTGTTCCATATTTCTCCATAGTAGTAGAACCATTATCATCCTTGATGAAGAAGGGGAATCCCTTTGTGTGGTAAGAGTGATGTTAGTAGAGTTTTCAAAAGCTAAGGTAGAGGCTGACTAGTGCCCCATCTTGAGGGTTCCTGAGGAAGGAGTTGGGTATCTAGTCTACAACGACACATCAGGGACCAGTCTCAGATGTGTCCTGATGGAGGAGCAAGCAGTGATCACATATAGTTCACAACAGATGAGACCAAATGAGAAGAATTAAGCTGCCCATGACTAAGAGTTAGCAGCAGTGGTATTTGCCTTAAATATGTGGTGACATTATCTGTTGGGAAAGCGTTTTACAATATACTTAGATCACAAGAGTCTCTGGTATATCTTTTCTCAGAAGGACCTTACCCTGAGATAGTGACGTTGGCTTCAGTTCCTCCAGGACTACGACTTTGAAATAGTCTATACTCAAGGAATGGGAAACATTATTTCAGATGAAATCAATAGGAGATATAGTATATAGCTTCTAGGCAAGGCGATAGAGCACCTGACTACTTTACAGATATCTTTTGTGGATATATATGGAGCAGCCTTCCTTCAGACTCATACAGTCACTCCCCAGCATCCTCAGAGTGTCAGGGAGGTGCAGCGTGGGGACAGTAACTGTGAGACATGACATGCTCAGATATCCACAAGGTAGGAAAATGATGGATTTTCTGATGGTGGGGAGCATGTCATCTTCTTCATAGGATGTACCATGGTACCAGTGTCACTTAAGGAGGAAGTGTTGAGGGAGTTCAAAACATCCCCTCCAATGGTATGTCCAAGAGTGGCATAGATGTACCAGGATCTTTGAAGACAACACTGGTGGTCGGGAATGATGAAATAAGTTTTAGAGTTTCTCTCTCGATGCCTCATCTATAATCTAGTGATGGATGAAAAAATGGTACCAGAAGGCTTGGTTAAGCCTTTATATGAACCAGAGTGGATGTTGGATGGGATATCTATGGATTTTGTGACATGAGTTCCACGTACATCCAGAGGTCATGACTCGATCTAGGTGATCGTTGACCAACTCACCATGTCGGCCCACTTCCTACCGATCAGATATCAGGGTTCAGTAGAGAGTTTTTTATGCCTCATTTTTAAGAGGACTGTGTGGGTACCTGGAGTAACTTCTACGATTATCTCTGATTGTGACACAGGTTTTACATCTCGGCTATTGAAGGGGTTGCAAGAAGCATCAAGGATGAAGCTTCATTTGAGCACTGCCTTCTATCCTAAGACGGGTGTCCAGACTGAGCGGACCATTCATAACCTTGAGGACATGTTGTGTGCTTGTGTCCTAGACTACAGTAACAATTAGGAGGATCACATGAATTTGGTGGAGTTTGAATACAACAATAGCTATCACATCACCATTGGGATGGAACATTTCGAGATTCTGTATGGGATACATTGCAGATCACCTTTGTCCTCGACTGACCCAGAGGAGTCAGCACTTGTGGGACCAGAGATGGTATAGTCTATCACAGAGAAGGTACAGATCAACTAGGAGTGGATAAAGACTTCATAGAGTAGGCAGAAGTCCTATGCTGACAGGAGACAGAGACCTCTGGAGTTCGAGGATGGAGACCGCGTCTTTCTACGGGTCTCAAACCAAAAAGGTCTACAGAGATTTGGTCGAGGTGGAAATTTATCTTATATATTCATTAGACCTATTTAGGTCATCAGTAGAGTTGTAGTGGTGGCTTACCACATAGCTCTTCCACCTTAGTTGCATCGTGTGCACGACGTCTTCCACATATCCAAACTGAGATGATACATGCATGAACATTCCCACATCATCGACCATGGCGTGCTGGACATAGACAATGGGGTGACTTTTATAGAGGTTCCAGTAGTTATTGAGTGTCAACGGGAGAGGGTCCTTTGTGGTTGGTCGACACCTCTGGAGTGTATTCGCTGGCAGCACGGGAACCTCTAGGAGAGCACATGGAAGCGGGAGGCTCTTATGCATTCTCAGTACCCACATTTGTTCACTTATTTTGAGTCGTGGCTTATGGGGACCTAATTCCTAAGGTGGGTAGAATGTAAAGACTCAGAATTTCCATGTAAAGTTTTTTATAAATGTTAATTTTATGAGTCCAGGAAAATTAACGGCGCGTGATTCCAAAGATAAGTTTTCCTGGAATAAATTTATGAAGTTTGGTTCGGGTACGTTACGAAAACCTAGGAGCAGGTCTTATAACAATAGAACCGGTGCTCAGAATTAAAATTAAAAGGCTCCATTGAACTCACAATGCCAGTATTCGCATAAGGAGACTGTCACCTAGATGGCAATGGGTTGAGAATAAAAGATAGTTTTTGGGGTGTTCATGGGAATAATAAAATAAATTAAACACATGTTTTATTTTATTTTTATATGTTATAACCACCCATGTGGTAGTTGTAGGTGGGAAACACAACACATTAATCCCCAATGAGAGGTTATATTGGTGGGGCCCACCTGAACCTATCCTCTGATGAGAGGATATGATGTGGGGACCACCCAAGAGTAAACCCAGTGGGAGAGGAATACCTCCCAACTCCCCACATTAATGAGAGAGAGACCCTCCACTCCCATAATTTAATGGTGTAAACCCTTCCTCTCATTTAATTGTGCCAACTTCATGAATTAATTAAGTGGATCCAACTTAATTAATTCACCCAATTTGAATTCTTATGCCAACGTCTTAAGAGATTTAATAATCTATTATTCTACTATAACTATTCTATCATTGGAAAATGAGGAAGGAGCTTTTATGAGAAATGTTATCACCAACAAAGAATGAAGAACGCGTTATTCCAAAGAAGAACGCCGACAGTGAGCACTTCGACATCTCCCTCGGAAGGACCATGCAGACGCAACCGACATGGGACGTCTTTGACGACTGACCCGCCTCCTCATCACCATCAACAAATCGATGCATGTGCTCAGGATTAGAAGTGTGTGATAGATGCGATGAACATGGGAAAGTCAGTCTTCTTCCCCGCGACTCCATCGATGAACAATAAACAATGGTAGGGGATTTTTGTGATTGATTTTATTCCCTTGTATCTTTCCTTCCAAAACAATGAACACGAACCAACTTGTTATCAAGATGATCTGTGGATGACTTTCCTTGTGGGATGGGAATATTTTGTTAATGAAAAAATATTGGAAATTGATGTTTTTATGATATATTCCATTCTCAATTTATGTTTATGTTCTTGATGAACTGATTGCTACCATCCTAAATGTAGAGGGAGCGGGCCAAACTAACATGGCCTGATCCTCACCCGTCATTCTTATTTGTGATGTTCTTAGACATGGCGACGAGGCGACAAGATGCGAAAGATGAAGAATGCAACCTGCACCACCCCCGCGATTCTCTACTGCCCCAAGCCGAACTGTACCGCCCTGGCCACACTACCCACCGGTCGCGCCGCCCACTGACTAAAACAGTATGAGCCGTGTCATACCACTGTTGAGCCACTCTCTAACCATAACATGCCCCATCATTCAGCCTTCGTGCCTTCTGTACCTCCAATGCCCCTCGTGGTGCCCTCCCAAGCCATGGCTAGGCCTGCATCCACATGACCCACGACTCTGATGTCTGCGCAACCCGCGCACCCCGCGCAGCCGGCAAGACCGCGCTGTAGTTACCCAAACCGGCCCGCCGACCTCCGTGCGCCCCGCGACACCACCGTCTACACGCCCTTTGGTTCCCCGACAACACAACCCTGGCCCTGGGCCGAGCCGCCCTGAGCCCCCCATGTAAAACCCTCCAGGACGAACTACCCTTGTGCCGACCCATGACTGTTCTATGCCCTCGTGACTGGTCTGCACTCTTGCGGACCATAACAACCCCTTGTATATTCCAGGGATGGGCCCAGTAGACCGGGCTAAACCTAACGGGCTTCCCCATATAACAGGTCGGGCCATACACAACGTGTATTGCCGAGTCGACCTAGACTGGGTCAGGCTGGGTTGGTCCGACCATGTCGAATCGGACCTGGGCCCATTACAACACGTTCAACTTCTTTGGCCACTTCTTTGGCACCAGGAATCAGTTTGATGAACCATCAGCGACCCTAATAATCTTGGAGAATTAATGTCCCATTGAGTATATCTTGGTATATATTTTGGTATATTTGAGATACGGTAAGATTATATCATGCTCGAATCCAACTGGCCCCTCGGGACTAAATGGCTAATAACTCACAGATCGGGCATCGATTGAAGCATCGTCTGTTGCATTGAGACCCATATGACGTGGAATACCATTGAGATAATTCCTTGTGGGACTTCATGAAAGTTGAAGTATCGACCAGTAGCTCGTGGAGCGTATCCATCCAAAGACAAGCATACAGAGTGCGGAGACCTTATAGAGGGATGAGACAAGATGACTGCTGACTGATTGACTCGGAGTGATTCGACTAGCCTAGTGGGGAGTTCCTAGTTGTGGAGGCATAACCATGGCGGAGGGGTGCCTGGTTATGGTGGCAGAACCACTGTACTCGACAGGAGAAGTACTTATGTAAGCTATTAGTGGGATTGCCTGGTTGTGGCGGCAGACCCAGGGTGGGGAGCACCTTGGTGACGCAGCAGACCCACGGTACCCGACAGGAGGAGTACCTCAGTAGTCCAAGAATATTGGGAAGCATATTGGTGTCGTAGCATTCCCACTATATTCGATAGATGAGGAGTTCTCCATCAGTCGAAGTTTCAAAAAATGTGAATAAAAATCATGGTTAAGCTGAGTTAGTAACGTTTGTGTTTACCTCATGTTTGAGATGGATTACTTGATAACATAGGTATATGTATGGGAATATATATATGTTGGGTTATCTGTTGATTTAATATTTTGTTTTTTATCTTTGTTGGATTTTATGAGACCCTAAGGGTCCCTAGGTCGTTACTAAGTATAGTTATACTCGTTCCTGCACGAGAAGTGCCTGCAGCTCGTTATGTAGGATGCAGACGACAGGCACTGCTAACCGAGGCTGAGAGTAGGAGGACTGGATGGCACCCTGGAGGTGGAATTTGTGTGTTTACAGGTTATAAAGGCAATTCCTTCCCAGTTTTAGGTAATTACACCTTTGGTGCTAGTCTCCTGCCCTTATCTTATGGAATATGGGATTGGGGTAGTCACGACACAGGCCCCAGGGGATTGGTTGTGACAAATTCTCATTATTAATTAAAATAATCATTAAATTTTTCCTCCTAAAAATTATCTTATGATAAAGTGATAACAATGTTTAATTTTTCAAAAATATATTTGTTTAAATAAAAATTATTTTTGATAAACTATTAAATTTTAAAATAATTTTCATTAGATATAATTTTATCAGAAAATAATATTTATTTATGTAAAAATGATAACATAATTTAATGAAAACCAATAAAATATTTGTAGTGGTTGGAAAATTGTACCTACTTTAGATTTCACTATTTTCAAGAAACAATCATTTTCATGTAGTTGTTTAAATTAAAAAATATAAAAATTAACTATGATATAATAATAATAATTATTAACATAATCACAATAAAATTAACCAAATGTCATGTTTAATAATTTTATTACATGTCATTTTTAGGTAAAAATTAAATACAATATCAATATATTTTTTATATTATGACATTATTACAGAGTATAATATATTTAATAATCTTATTAAATGGAATGTATAAAAATTTTGGATCCAGTTAAAAAATAAATTTATTTAATTTATTTTACTAATTAGATAAACCGTTAATTATTCCTCCAAAACATAAATTATTATTTATGGTTTTAATATAATCTAATTATTAATATGACAGTCTTCCACATCACTAATGGTATAATTTATTTTTAATCTATTCCTGTAATTATAAATTATTTCAATCCACTACACTTTTTTAGAAACTGTGGGAAAAAACTATGGGGTGGTTTGAGATGTTGATAATTTAGTAATATAAATTCCAAAATCTATGGTTAGAAATTAATAAAAAAAAGTGAATAAATAATAATCCAACTTCAATTAATATTTATGAAAATACGATTGGTAGTAACATTACTTTCCTTATATATTTATATATATATATATATAAATCCATAACAATGTGTTCGAAATGTATTAATTTTATCATAACATTCTGATAGAATCTCCCTCAAAAAGCTTGGTATCCTCTCTTCTTCCTATTTATTTCAATGACCTTCAATGTAATATGCATTTTGAGTTCCAATAGTTTGTACTAGACTGTGTTTTTACATATCTGATTTTTAATCATTACGATGTCAATATAATGAGATATCATATTTTTATCTCAATAATCTTTTCCAGGAATCAATATATATATATATATATATCTGTGTGTGTGTGTGATTCTAAAAAAAGTAATATATTTTATTCCATTTTAATAATTAGGTTATTTATAACACATCCAAATTTCTACTAATTCTTGATGACAAATATGAACCTGTACTTTATTTATTGGGGAAATTCATATATGTAACAGGCACTCCATTATCATGGATTGAAAATTGATTAATATTATTTTATTTCTATTTTATCAATATGGTACAATATTTCATGTAAATAATATAAATATCATGGGGTTTCCTGAGATTAAACATATCTAAGATAAATTTTGAAATGTTTTAATATCAATAGAAACCATATATGGTTCATGGTTTGGATCCCTAAGTACACTCTTTATGATATATCGTTTATTATCCTTCAGTTATGATTATGATGTCATGTTTTATAATTATGGAATATTCTTGTGTTTACATAATATTATCATTATATAACATGGTTTGATGTTCATTAGTATCATTATCACTTCATTAACTTAACCATGATATTGTTCTTCATAATCATGTATTATTTTCAAAAAGATATTCATAGATTATTCTATTACTAGTATTTTACCTTACCAATTCATATTGAACATCTTCAGGTAATTTCATATATTTTTAAAAGAGATATGAAATTTAATGTTAATGATTACGAGTTCTAAATATTTTTTTATATCTATTATTCATGATACTATGTTTTATTAATTTTTTTAATTTTTTGGGACTGACTTTTTTGTTATATTAAGTAATAAAGTATTTTTATGGTGTATAAAAAATTTGGATTATTATATTTTGTATCAGAGTATGACCTAGTAATATTTGATGATTATGATTATAAAACATTAGTGAAATGCATAGGGATTATAAAAAATATAGAATAATATCCCTGAATATTTTCAATGTGTAGATGAAGTAGTTTCCCGAAAATAAATTCCTTATTATTAAATAGGAGGATATAACTATAGAAAAAATTTTCGTAGGCTAATAATCATGAAATTCTCCCATTAGATACTAAATCAATCACCACTTGGAATATGAAAATTGTAATTTTACACATTTATTTTGAATCGTTATTGTGATATTCATTGAGATATTCACAAGCTCTTTCAAACACATTATTAAGGAAAAAAGTGTACACAAAATTTTATTTATTAAAATATAAAATGGATAACTTATATTTAATCCTAGAAATTTACATGCAATGTATTTTATATCATTTATGTGTTATCTAGTAAATTTTCATATTATATATTTTTTATTATTAATCAAATATATATTTTCAAACCTATATCTATTTAGGTTGTTGTAAATTATTATAAATGGAATTAAATAGTGACTGTATGAATATTCATTAATGGTTCAATGAATTCATTCATCTCATGGATGTTTATTAGAATAACCAGAAAGCCACATATAAAATGGATATATAAGATTATATAAAAATTAAAATTGTAAAACTATATTATCTAAAGAATATAGAATATCCCCTATATAAATTTTTGGGATAGAGATATTAAAGATCCATCGGAAACTCCATTAAATGAATGTGGAAAAAATTATATGTATAAAAAGGATTTCCATATATACATCCAAAATTAAATTGCATGGAAAATAAAATCTCCTTCAAAATCACGAGTTTCTATTCTACTATATATAATTTCAATTATTTGGATGAATCTCCAAGGGAATAATCATATCCTAAATAGATATTATTTACCAAATAGTAATCATGTAAATATAAAAATATCATGACTTATAAAATGATAATGAATGATGACTTCCCATTGCAATGAAATTTCCTAATGTGTTTTTTGAAGAATTTTATTTTCTTCATCTATGTTGTGTCGTTGAGTTATAAAGAGAGCTTATACATAGATCCTTGAAAATATCCAAGACTCCATATATAATGGACACTATTATGCTTGACTTTCTAAAAAACAAACTAATATATATTTGGATAATGTTCCTCTAAACCCTTCTTCTTCAGTATGAAGTGTTCTAGTCATCATCACCATTTCAAAGGGTGGGTCAACAAACAACTACATTGATTACCATGAAAGAAAAAATATAATGATAACTATAAGTTATCATGTAATATATTTTGATGACGTAATTTATCACCTAGAAGGAGGCCAATACATCACTATGGTGAATCATTGGCCATGATATTATTATGTACATTTGATGAATGAGGATGCCTAAAATATGGATTTTCATATATAAGGTAGAAGAACTATGCATATATAGTTCTTCTATATACACGAACTGATGCTACAAATATCTAAACCGACATAATTAATAGATTCTATAGGGATTAACTGGACTAATATGTGGTATTACATGTAGAATATATGATTATATACAATACAAGATTTATGAAAGTGAATTTAATTTGAATGTTATATTGAATATATAGTGAATGAGAAAATTATTTGTGAATTCTAGATAAGATTTGATATTTATAGAGCGTGTAACAATCATTGATGATTTTATTACCATAAAAATAATATCTATGTATAATTTGATGATACATGATATTAAATTATTAACCTAAAACTTATATTTTATGATGTTCTATAGTTTTTTATATTAATAAGGTACTATCAACTATTAATGAAAACATCTCATGATATCTAAACCTACAACACAAGATAAATCAAAATGGAATGTTGTTTTTATAGATAGTTGAATGTCTAAATAAATTTGAACATTAAAAAATAAGATAATAACACTTCTTCTAATAGAATTTCCCAAAAGTGGGGAATAATTTCAATTCCACAATAATGCATCCAAAAGGTCATTTTTTGAGTTCTTCACCAAAATGAAATAGTTGTTGTCTAAGACACATAAAAAATAATGATTCATGAGATAGGATACCTGATGAATGATAAATATTTTTTTGTAATGATATTTCTCATTAATATTTTTAACAATATATCTATAGATAAAAAGGTTAAATTTATACATAACATAAAATGACATTATTATATATTGGCACAACATGGAATTATTAGGCAAAAGGAAATGTGGCTGGTGGTGAACAAGGATTATGACTACTTGATACATTACAATCATGGTATGGAATACAATGCGCCAGATTCATTGAATATAATGTATAATGTAACCACATCAACGAAGATGATTGAATGGAATACAATCATAATGGACATAAAATGGATGGAAATGGAAATAAATAAAAGAAAATTTATCGCACCTTTCTCAAATTATTGCACAACAGTCCTCTAATTAGAGGATCAAGGATACCTGAAACAGTTATGTATTTATATGAAAATGCATGGAATATATTAGAGTTCGAATATGATAATTTTGTCATTATAATGTTTGGAATCGAGATATGTGACCTTTAAAAACCACAACTGATGTGGGATAATCAAGATGTTTTTGACAGATCATATATATATACTCATCCAGTAATCACTATCCTAAATAATGATATGAATAAATTAAAAAGGTGGGATATATATATATATATATTAAATAATTTATGTTTTTTCTTATTATAACAATAAGTCACCACTGAGCAGCATATTCCTAAGGGTATGATGAATTAATTTCCCATTCTAGTATTTATATCTTAATGAAATCATTTATTTCATTTAGGACTCCTCTGGACTTCTAATGCCAATTTTACCATATAGGTTGTAGTGGATCTCCATACAAAGTGCCTTTAATTTATTTAAAGGAATATTTCTCTCTTAAAAAACTATCCATTAAATTCACAATGGATGAGGCAAGATGAAATATATTACCACAATGTCCGTTGTTTCAGATCGATATTATAGGTTTTGAAACATGTTAGGGAAAATACTTTAGCAAGAACTACAAACATAACTGAGAATCACTATTTCATATCATACATATATTGATGCATATTCGGAGTGAATCATTAAATATATTAATGATATTGTAATATCATTTTAAAGTGATTTAAAAAGATGTGGGGATCTACGCAATCTCTTATTAAGATGTTTTATATCTAAAAATATACAATAATTGCATTATAATGGACCCTTATGATACCCACTATGGGAATATGTTTTAAACACTGATATTCTAGGTCAATGTTTTATGTGAACTGATCTTATCCAGAATATGATAGGGTTTTATTAAACAATTAAACATCATAATAAATTTGAAACAAGTAATCCAACAATTTACGATGAAAAACTTTGATGGGTCCTTACGTTTTAGGTCATGGATAATGTAGTTCTTTCTTTATCACTATATAATTATTTCATTAAAGAATTATTGAAATATGAGTTCAAGGGAAATCATCAAAATTTATGTCATTGATTGCATAAAAGTAGTTTCTTATCAAATATAAATCTAGATAAAACACTCTTATATAAAATTTATGTTCCATGTATACCTCTTGTGGGACAACATAATAGAACAATGACATATACAAAATCTAGAGTTTTTACCCTCTAGGGAATGATATTTTATAAAATGAGAATCTAGTGATGTTTTTAGATCATATATAAAATTTTATAATAAATTAGAAATCTCATATGTCACAATGTTGTGTTAGAAAATATATTTATTGAATAAGCATATTAATTGTTCTAGTAAATAATCATTCATTCCCAAATATATTTTGTTGTATCAAAATAAATTTCAAGGGAATTTTTTAGAAGGAGGAGGCTGTATGTAACGACCCAAATTTAGATAATGAATTATTATTTATTAATGAATAAATTCTATATTATATAATATATTTATAGACTAAAAATGAATTAAATTTTTTGTTTTGGTCAAGTATTAAATAATGTTGTGATGATTTAAAAAATTATTAAGAATCATAACTGTAGATTTTTTTAAATGACCATTTAGATAATATATATTAAGGATTTTGATAATGTCTAATTGAAATTGTTTAAATAAGAATAAAACATAAGAAGTGTTATTGTACCATATGAATCCCAATAAACAAGGTTTCAAAGGGACATGATGTCACTAATCATGGAACCTAACCTATCCCAATATAAATTTAAACAACTAAAACATGAAAAAAAATTGACTATTAGTGATGTTTGATTTTATCTATTTGACATCCCATACCATGTTCTTCGAATCACCCCCGTGAATTCACCACTATCACAACCCATAACCTTATGCCATTTGAACATGTATTAAGGGGTTGTATATCCTTACCCTTGTAGTTATAGTTCTTTGTGTTAAATTCAATTAAATTAATTTGTTACTTATACATTTAAATTAGTACATTTTATATTCAATTTTATTTGATTTGATGAAAATAGAATTTGATATTTGGAAACCTTAATAATATTTTTTAAAAATATATAATTTCAACTCAAACACTATTTTAGATAAATTCTATAATATTGAAAAAAATTATTTCAATATAATGTTCTAATTAGATTATTTATATTTATATACAAGTCGTAATATATTTTTATAAAGACCGATGTCTCCCATATTAGGGTCAAAAAATATTTATCCTCATATAAACCAATTCGTTTCAATACGTAATATATTTTTTAAATAGTTATGTAATCAGAATTATAAAAAATTTGTTACAAAATTTATATTATATTTAAAATTAGAATGTCAGTGTTAGATAATTGTGACTTTTTCATAAACATCTATGGAATATGAATATTTCGGTAAAATTTAAATATGATATAAATATGATCATCTATATTATGGTATCGTAATATACCAATAGAGAATTAATGAATGCTATTAATTAATGAAACGAATGCAATTACCCAGTTTAATAATTTTTTCTTACATTTCATTATTAATTTTATATACCCTTGATGAATCCTAAAATCCTATATTAAATTTTATATTTTTCAAGTAAATTATATTGTAACAAGAATAACATCTAGTTCTTCCATGGTTATATATATATATATTATATGAACAGGGACTTATATATTTTTAAAAATTTTCAACAGTATCAGATTCCTTGTATAGATCTATAGAAAGGAATGTGTTTTTGAATATTTTTTCCTATATATTCATAAAGTAATAATTATAAATTAATAAAGAAATAATGAGTTGTTTAAAATAAATACACACAAAACCTCTAAATTCAATTAAAAAACAAATTGATAAATAATTTCCTTGATCTCTACCATTATATGTCCCTACCGTGATTTTCATAGTCTTTTACGAAACTCCAATCATGATTTTAGAAGTGTCATATCATGGTATATAATAAAATAATTGAAATGTTTACTTAAATAACATCGTATATAAATCTCCTCTCAAATTACAATTTTTTAAATTGAAATATATTTTTAAATATTTATATTACTTTACTTATGAATTAAATTTAATTATAGATCAAAGTTTCTCCCATTAAACACTTCTAAAATATTTTTTTCGACACTTTAAACTATAAATATTATCATGGGTTTTTCCATTCCAGTCTTTTTTATATGGTATATCCATCCCCACATCCACTCAATGTTGTTCATCAGGATTAACCAACCATTAATATTTTGGTTAAATCAATTTATTTAATTCACAATTCCAAATAATGAGATTTAAGGTGAGGAAATCAGTTATTTTATAGTATGATTCATGTGTAAAAATAAGGTATTTACATTATATAAATGTGATGCATGGGAAAAAATTAGATATTCCTCCAATGAATTCGGTAATTTATTTAACTCATGAGATACCATGTATAATCGATGGGAGGATATCCAAAGAAAACTATTTTAAAATGACTTTTTTAGTATAATTTGTTCATGGATATGATTTCATTCATTATATTATTGTCACATTACAACGTTGCCTTGATATTATAATCTTAAATAACATTTAAATGTTTAGGTTTATTATTCTAACATGATCTATGTGACCATCATATTCTTTATGTAAAAATTGTATTACAATCATCATGTTTTCATTTAATTAATCCATTACATGACTATAAATCTCAACCATTTCATATGTACATACCCTGGTTATCGAATGATGTTTTATAAGAGTGATGGAAATATAAGGGCATGTTATATTGTTTTAAATAATGTTGTTCTATCAATTATTCATGTAATTATGTTATAATAGTAAATAAATAAAGGCTCTAGTAATATATATATTATAGGATATTAATATGAGGTTCATAATGTAATGTACACAGAATTTAGGGTTAGAAACGTTATGGGAAGTCATACTCCAAACCTAATAAATTGAATGGATATGGTGTGGTGATGGGTGAAATTTACAATTTTATGATAAGGGTATTGATGAATAAATTATTTATTAGTTTGATTTTTTTTCATGATAATCAATTGTATTGATTCTGTGGATTATATAGAGTAAATGGTTCTTGTGAGTGTGAACTAATTGGGGCCAACATTTTTGATGAATTGATAATTTCTGTATTTAAATAATAAATTTAAATATAGTATATTAAAAAAATTAAATTCATAAAATATCTACTAATGTAGAAAATTAAAATTAAATCACCCCAATCATTTATCAACATGTATGTTTAAAAAAGGGAATTAATTTGTTTTTATAATTATCTAAATTGTATTATATTATATATTATATAAAATAATTTTTTACACAACACCTATCATTTTTAATATCATGATAAAATTTATTGAACATGTATATATTTAATTATGGACTTATAAATCATATTATCAAATTAATAAAATATAACACTAATTTAAGAATCAATTTTATTAATGGAAATAATATTTAAAAATATATTTATTATAAATGTGATATTATGACATTAATTTTTTATAAAAATCAACAATGAATATATAATTTTCATTATATTTATTTACATCAACCATGGTATAGATAAATCATATTTTATTTTATTAGATACCAGAATATTGTGTTAAACTAATATAATTTGAGATACTGTTATCTAATTAAAGATAATATTCATAATGGTATATTAGTATTTCTAATGTCTAGATCACTATTCAAATGACAATATTATAATTCACAAGGGTATATTTGTAATGGACATATGGGATCCCTATATTTTATTAAAAAAACACATGTTATTCTTGCATCAATCAATTCAATTTTATATGATGTTATATATATTTTTATTTTCATAATTCATAACTCATTAATACATTTCCTGTTTATTTATACGTTTTATTTTAGGACTATGATTATTTTAGTGGATCAGTTAAATTCAAATTTTCATATTTTGTAGTATTATTTTTTATTATATGTCCTATTATAATAAATATAATCCCTATGAAAATTTATATTCTATAAAAGATATTTTTATTCTAATGTACAAAAATTTTGTCGTCTTTTTCATATGGTGTATATGTTTACTAAATATATGTATAATCACAAGGTAAATAAAATTATAGAATTATATATTATTTTATTCATCCACCATTATGAAATTGCACCCTAGAATGTTCATATTATATACTAATGTGCAATCTTGTGTGTGTAATTATACATCATTGCGTCTTCTGGACCCACTCTCTTCACCTTAAATGAAATTTATAACTATAATACATTGAAGTTTTAGTTATATCCATGTGTAGAACAATATCACAATGTACCATTATCTTCATAGGATTATCTATATAAATAATACCATTTATGGCACTACAATCTCTAAATTGATTATATATGAAGGATTTTGTTTGTAATTCCTCATATGGGCCAATGGAATACATCATATACTAGAGAAATTGATGGTGGGAGTTCAATTAAATAGAAGACAAATATAATTTTATCAATAATTTCAAGGAGGAAAATATACCTCGTATATGGATGAATCATACTCTCAAATATCATGACATAATTGAATGGAGATATGTATAAGAACACTTTATAAACAACTTAAATCTCTGAATATAATCGATAATTTTAATCATATCTTCTTTATCGTCATTGAGTAGACCTAATGTGCTACTAAATGGTATTGAAATTCTAATCCAATTCCAAAAAAAATTTAGTAACTAGTAGAATTCATTTACCATATTCATCCATTATCAATAGTGATTTACATTTCATCTGATATGTTAGGTGAAATAGATCTCTTCAGAGTCTTGAGTGAAATATATAGTTTTTTGATAACTAAAATAGAGAAATATATTGTTCCCATCTGTTTTTAATGTGCATTGACCATGTTCATAAAAATTTCTCTAGTTTACAGATTGTATTGTTTAGTTTTCAATCTATTTTAGGTTGATAGGATTTCTGATTTTCATCATGGTATCTAGAGAAATTCCAATACTCATCCATAACGTAGAAGAAAATAACATATCGTAGTTAAGTAAAATTTATAGTTGTGGTAAATGAAACTATAATACTTCCCTAATCTATATAATTAAATTTCGATCATGTGAGAAGCCCCCTCAAGATGAAATGAAATGAGAAGTCATTAAAATATGATCTACTAAAATATGTATATAATTGTTTCTTCTTGATTACTCTTGAATACAACTATTAATTTCCGTTGTGTTTTCCCCATTTTCTTCTAGGTAATTTAATGGTTTCATCATACACATGTTATTTTCTAATCCCCAAAT
Organism: Viscum album; assembly: GCA_963277665.1. NCBI lineage: Eukaryota > Viridiplantae > Streptophyta > Magnoliopsida > Santalales > Viscaceae > Viscum > Viscum album. Next base: position 60,515,273 of record OY728164.1, on the reverse strand, counting down.
ATATTTTTGACATAAAATTCTTTTTTACGTATATTTTGTTATATTATTCTTCATAATATCAAACAAATAGAGCTCTCAGATATATCTAAACAAATTCATCTTCCATTGGTCGATAGAGAATAATATTATATCTGAAACATAAAAAATCTCTTTATTTATATAAGGGATTGATGGTATACATTATCATGAGAAAAATATTATAGAACCAAATTTAAAAAATAAAAGAATGACTATTTTATGGGTTTGAACTTCTACTATATTTCCACATATTCTCTTAGAGAATCCATTATCATCACAAGAAGGGATGGTTGATTAATCATTTATGAATAGAAAAATAAGGTCTTTCCATTTATTATAATAATATCTATCCTTTATATGAATAATTTTTCTACATCCTTTTCAATAATTTATATTTAAGAAGTTGTCAAGATATATTCTTCATAGAAAATCGCCTACAATATTTTCAGTCATAGCTTATTAGAGGACCAAGAATTCATTATACGTCATTAGATATAAATATATTTGTTATTTTATATTAAATTATATTTATTTCCATTTGTTTTTGAGTCTCCTTTGATGAATATATATCTCATAATTCTCCCCAGATATATAATGCTATATGATTTTCATCATGATGATCTTTTCATCCAACACTAGATCCTGAAATTGATAATTCATGTGAGAAAAATTAAAATAAAATTTGATATGTTCTATTACATTATTATTTTTCATGATGTCACATCTGATTAATATTCTTTATGTATCATTCCATAGGATTATAAGATCCCACAAAAGGAAATTTTTTGTATGAAAGAAGTGATAAGAATCATTTTCAATTCCTTGAACCACTCTTCACATTTATGAGCCTTGAAATGATTTATCTGTTTCCTATTTATCATGGTAAGGTGGTCTGATATTCCTAAGATGTTTCCCTCAAATCATCATTAATATATATGTTCTCCAACAAAAAACTATTGATCTCAATTACAGATAGTGTTCTTGTCTACCCCTCTATTTCAATGATCAATGAAATATGAATAAATAACTAATTTCCAGTGATATCATTTCCCAAAAAATGTAATCAATCAAAAAAAAACTCACATTTACATTTCTTTCTATATAGTTACTTAAATAGAAATTTTTTTGAACAATATTTAGATTATTGTCATGATCATACAATATTTTAAAGTGTATTCAAATATCATCAATAAAGACTACCATCAAATCATTAAATAAATTACTCAATAAGCTATACATATAGACCATCATGGTTTCTATAGAATTAGTGATGCCAAATAGAATAAAAATGAACACATAGACTTCATACCTTGACCAAATGATAGATTGGGAATATATTCCATCTCCATTAATGTTTGGTGATATCATGAATGAAGGTACCACATAGTGAAATATTACACCCAATGTTACTTATTGATCAATTAAACTATATATGGCCAGTAGGGAATTTTTTATCAATATTTTTATGTTTTACTTTTAATAAATGAAAAATTGAATAGATTAATCCTTCATCTCAACCAGGAGAACAGATACATCCCATGGTGATGAAATTGGGAGTTTAAAAACATTCTATAGATTATATAATAAATATTCCATCACATTTTATATATTAATTATGGATATTATTTATAGACTTATAGAGAGGATATGATTTCCTACTATATGTTCATTTGATATGTCAACCCATTAATCTGAAGGAATACTAACAATCACGTTAGGGAATATATAGTATAATCCCTTAAAAGGGGACTATTATTTATCTTTATTATATCCATTTTCTAAATAATTTGGACAAAATATTCAAGCTCATAAGTCAATAATATTCAAACATGAGAGTAAAATTCCCAATTAAATTCAACCTCCTATATAAAACTATAAAAAATTATATATAGACTAAAGAGAAAAATAGATATCTTCATATCATAACTGTGGATGTTGGAGTAAAATAACAATAACAAATCCATGACTAGTATTCCAACATCCGGATATTTTATTATTTTTTTCAAACTATTTTAAATTTAACTGTTAATTGTGTTGTCTATAAAACCATGATTTGCTGTGTTTCATGCAATAATGATCATCCTTGATAGTGTGAATTATATGAAACATAAAAAATAAGCTAATGAGGATATAATTTAATTTAAAATGTAAACATTATAATCAGACCATTAAATATGTAGGTATGAATAATATTAACTAGTTTATAAAAGAATCATTTAATTTTCTAATTACATACAAATTTATATAAACAAAATTAAAAAAATAATCTACCAATATATAGTAATGTAATTACATTTATCAATAGTATGTTTTCATGAAAAATTAATTTTAATGCATTTATTGAAAAAACATTAAAATAAAATTTTTGATATCAAAGAAAATGTATTTGATAATATTTACATCAGTTTTGAAATGATCAAATCAAAAATAACTTCTTGTAATGTATTTTGATTTTTTCTAACATGTTAAATGTTCACTAATTTTGAAAATTTATAACATTGTAAAACTATAATTTCTTTTTTAATAAATAATAAATTATAAATACTCTATTATATTTTAAAATAAAATAATTGGTCTTCAATTAAATTTAATATTTTTATTTTTTTAATCAACTATGAATTTTTTTACTACATGAAAAAATTATTATTGAAAAAATAGTGTTTTCTAAAATATATTTCAGAAAAAATAATGTTTCTTCATCTTATTTATTCAATATAATCACACAATTAGTAATTTTTAAAATTCAATATATAGAATATATATCAAAAAAATTGAAATAATTTTTGTACAATTATTATTATTAGATATATTTTTAATAAAAAGTTATATTCTTCTAGAAAAATACACTTCTAAATAATGTGATTTTTCATCACATCTATGGGTTTTCGTATAAATTTAATAATCCCACTAATTTGAATTTAATTTGATAAAATTGATTTATAATTTATATTATATTATATTTTCCACATAATGGTTTCCCATAATCAATAGTAAAAACAAAAAAAAATTAACCTCAATTATGGTAGAAATGGTATTATTTGTGTTTAAACTAAGAAGATATATATAAACATGATAAAAAACATTCCATGTTATTATTGGTTGGTAATATTTCAATATTATCACTCCCATGTTCAAATATATGATAATTTTATTGACTTTTTCGTATTAATGGATTTATTATTTTGGATTATTTTGGAAAATTTACATGCAGTTTCAATGGGAGTTCCATTCCCCCACTAATAAAGGGAGATACACCCTCTACTAATTCACACAAATATAGATATTTATTTCATCCAATCCATTAAAATATCCATCCAAAACATCATTATAAATGTAATAAGTATTCTTCTCTCATGAATAGACCAACACAAGGGTCTACAATAATAGATCCAAAGGAGGTGCTCCTAAGAGATGGTTATTGTCATTACAATGATCCTTCAATTTATTTATTCTATATCCAAAATAAATTTGGTATTAACACACCCAAAATTGTATCAATAATATACCTTATAAAATTGTTTTTTTTCAATAAATCACCCATATCAACATCAACTTCTACCATGTGGTAAACAAAAATATCGATCAAGTGTATTATGGACTACAACTTCACAAACAAATTTTGTTTTTTTTTCTTTCACCTCCTATCAATTATGGTGATAATGAAAGAATAAATGTTTAAATACTATATTTTAATTATTATTATTCTTCATAAATTATTATATTACAATTACTGTCATATATATCATTCTGTGGAAATATGAAAGTGTCACTCGTGTGTTTGGAGGATTATCACCACAGAAAGCGATTTAATACATTCCTAATTTACATAGATGTTAATAAGGATAAATGTAATTTATATATGTGTTATATATAAAATAAAAATTATTATATTATTGTAAAATATTTTTTACCTTTATTTGTTTAAATCCTTAGATAAAATGGAAACAATTATCATTCATATGAATGGAATAATCCTTCCATGAGTAATGTATTTCAGTTTATGAACCCTAAAATTATGGGATTCTTAAAGTAAATATAAAATAAATATATATGATATTTATATCATGTATATTTTCATTATGGTGTATCTATTATTAATGTAAGAGGGATAAGATTTAAATTAATACATTCATTAAAAATTAAGAATTTATTAGTCAAAATGTTATATTAACGTGGAATTGATAGTAAATGGGTAATAAAGGGTTATAATAAAATAATAAACTATATAATATATTTGTACAAGTATAGTTATAATATATAATTATAATAATATTTCATTTATTATACATGACTATTTAACATTTATGAAATTGGTCTATATTAAGGAAAGGGATTAATGTTTCATTTTTTACCTATGTGAGACACATGAAATATTCACATACCATTCCATAAATATGGTATACATATCAAGATGAATATTTAACTAAACCACATGGTTTTATAATAAAATACCCAAGGCATAATGTGTGCCTCCTCGTACACAAGAGTTTGTCAACTAGAAATGAAGATGTCATGTTAAACAATATGGAGATTATACCCTCTGTCAGTGTGCACATTTAAAATATATAGAAAAATATAAAATTTAAAAAATATAATAAAATGATCAATTATAATTGAGATATAAAAAAAATAATTAAATTATATATTAATATGTTCCCTTAATGAGGATAACTATCTGATTTAATGAACGTAGAAAATAATTAAAAAAAGGGATCCTCTGGTGTCTATCATGATCTTCTCTAGATCAGTGCTACACTACTGTAGAAATATTACATAGGGAATTTTCCCTTCAATATTAATTCCAATAAATCAATAGGTTCATAAAATACATATGTATTGTGTGAGTAACAGACTCATCGGGACACCACTAGTGAAACCTAGAATGAATTTTCGATGTATATTTATTGCATATCATAATAATAACCTATACGATAAGTGTAAACACATAATCCAAAAAATGAGAGGCAGTTAATTAACTAAGATTCCACCAATCCCCCTACTATACCTAAAAAACCTACATGCCAGAAATAGAATCTTGAAACCTAAAAATGAATATACACTAGCACATGGATATGGTAATCCATGTCTATAATTACTTAATATTAATGTAAAGAATATATCTATGAGTGTCAGAAAGATCATGTACCATTGATACAATAGGAATCCAAATATCATAAATGGTAATTAATTTAATTCAATGTCCATCATATTGTTTGGATTCTATAGTCATATCATGGTCCACCATTTTAATATATCATGTTCTTATGATTCCATGGGTCATGATTCTAGTCCTTCATATCCATCGGATCGGACTACTACTATATCGTGCCCCAAACATTCTACCTCAGGTAAGGCCTCCATGACATCTTACCCAATCAATATGACTGGTTCCATTATCATCATCATCACTAGATCCAAAAAACTCTTCCACCAATGGAGTTGAACAACATGATGGTCTTTGTGTATCATGTACCAACACTACAAGAAATGTAATGGTAATATATATCATAGAGATAACTAACAAGGAAGTAATATCATATAATCATCGGTATAGAGTTGCCACATAAAAATAAATAAACCCATCAAACAATGATACATGATATATTAATACTACTCATGTAAATTATATACCACATCAAATGTCACTGCTACATGAACCGAGATGAATTCACAATCAAGAATTTTTAAAATAATTTAAATTATAAATAATTGTAAGATCCATGATTTTTCATAATGTATGTTTTGGTTAATTTTTCAGTTTATGTCCATTATTTTTGTAAAATAAAATTTTAAAATAGTGAATGAGAAGGATTGGGGGTGTATAAAGGAATCAAGGAACAAAGGAGGAGGAAAAGGTAATTTTTGGGCATGTTAGATGGTTTTCGCATGGTTAGTGAAAACCGTTCATATCATCCTAGGTTACCGTGCAACCATGGACATAGGCTTTTTCATAGAAACAAAATGGATAAGATAACGATTTAAAATTCCATGGAAACCATGTGAAGGGATTATTTTGGGACAGTGGCTCATGCATGGTTTGTGCACAGTTTAAAAAATCCCCAAGTTGTAATTTTTATCTTCTATTAATAATTAATCCCTTGAGAAGAATTTGGATGAGCCAAGCTTCTAAGAGGTGATTTACCTTATATCCCTGGAAGTTTGGAGCACATTCAATTGCGTATCAAATCTCCATGTGATTCTAATCTACTCCTTTTATCCAACTCTCGAATAGGTTATGCATCTTTCTTTTATCCATATAAATCACTAATACATTATTTTATAGTGAAATTCATGATAGTTCTTCATCATGTGGATAAATATGGATATATTTCCATGATTGGAATTGTGTCCAACAATATATTTAAGGTAGGTGGTCAACAAATTATTTCCAATACTTTCATTTGAGATTTGTGCACGCTTGGGTTTATTTTTTATATTAACCCATGTATTACTTTTGATCCTATGATGTGATTTGGTATAATGAATTTTTAAATGATGAATGGAAACCCTAGTGATCCCCATGGGACACATAGATGATGACTTAACATTTTTAGGGCCATCCATGTGGTGTGCTAATACATTCCAGATTTTGTATTTTCTATGTATGTTCTTCACTATAGTGTGATCATGTAGATCCATTGATGAGTTTTTTGATATTCATAATGGAAGTCCAAGTGAGGTATTGGTTATTTTTTTTCATGGAAAAAGGATTATGTAATATTTTAGATATCCCTATGATACTTAAGGCTTGTGAAGTGGTGATACTAATAAATTGATAATTTTATGTTATGTGGGAAATTATGTTAAAGGTAATTTCAGAATGAAATTTTTTTATATAATTAGAGTTCTTGGCTGGAGAATGGGAATTGGGCTAAATGGGATTAGAGATGAAAATGGAAACTATTATAATGGGTTCTGAAAAAATATGATTTAATATTTTTTTGTTTTGGATTATTTTTCCTATATATATTGGTTGTGTTTGGTTGTGATGTGGTTTTTTTGTGATGAATGGATGGATTAGAATGAGGACTTGGATTGAGGTGTGTGGTAACGTAATGAGGATCCTACCTTGGGTCAAGTTATATGGATTGTCTAACTCCAACCACAATGCATTGTTTAGGGAAAGGGACAAATCATTATTGCACTAAATTTTTCATTCCACTCATACTGAGCATTTGATGTGAGGATATTGTGATTTCGTAATAGGTTATCTCTAGCGAGTTAGGTACATAACTATTCCTTTTTTTGAATATAATGAATTTTATGATCTTTTTGTTTTATGTTATGAACTATAAATGAAGAGGCACAATGAATTAAACCTCAGGTAATATAGATAAGTATAGATTGTTTACTAGAGGCCTCCAAATTGTCTTTGTTTTGCATGATATTTGTTTATACATGCATGAATGTTCTGTTAGATAGAATATTTGATGACACCATTGGTGGTGGGCTACTTAGTTTTACAAACATCGTGCTTTTGCCACTATTGGGTACCCAATAATATTTCATGCTTGTAGGTTTGAACAAGGGAAAGGGCCATATGCTAAGAAATTGAGTTGGATAGGGGACATGCACAGATGAGGTTCCAGACATGGGGCTAGGACCATTTTGGGGATTCCAATATTGGTATTTGTTTTTGTTTTTTTCACATAGCATTGTATCCAGACATTGCATATTTACTATTTCTTGTTAATTATAACCATTTCGGGTGGCATTGGCATTTTCATGTTATTTTTTGTTTCCTATTATTTCTGCTATTTATATTATGATATGTTGTGTCTTACTCTAGTAATAATGGTGTTGTCCCCCCAAATGACCTATTAAACCCTCGATGCTTGTCGAAAACCTCTTGCGAATGAGGATGTGTGATTGAGGTCATGTGGCGACCCGACTCACAATGTCGATTTTCTAATTATTTGGTTGGTGATGTCATAAAGTGGTATATGATGAGTTGTTTTCTATTTATTACATTTTGTGGACAGTAGATACGAGATTAGGATTATTTAGGTCCTTCAGTTATGAGCTCATTCTTGGGAGTAGAGAGCCCAATTATAGGGGAAACTCGAATTCCACTACGGTGGGAGTTGTTGATCTTTTTGTGTGTTGTTACATTTGATGATATATCACCATTGGTTTATGAAAATGTTGTGTGATGTGATAGTATTATGATACTTTTATTGTGGTAGGATTTCCACAAGTGTTTGAATTTATGCATTATAATAGGAACCTATGAATATATTTTACATGCATCACAGTAGGCACACCCACACTGTATATGTTTTTGGAACATATGGAGATAGAATTCATTTGAAATTCTTAAAAGAAATGAAATTTCTTTTCAACAAAATAAAAAAAATTATTAAAATGGGGATACATTTGTTAAATGATAATTATTTAATTATAAAAGATAAAGGGTGGTATGTGAAATGTAATGTTATTATAGTATGTTGTGATGTCAAAATAGTTTTTAAATTCTGTAGAAAAATGTCTTATGGCATAATGAGTTAGTTACCTCATGTTAGCCATATCCCTGGTATGGATGGTTGTGGGTAGTGTGTCAAGTATGATCAGCCCTTTTTGGGTGGTCTGTGTGAAATGGTATGTTATTGGATGATGATGATCCTTTCTTTAAAATATTGAAATCATTATGGTTTTTGTTCCAAATATAATGTTTGTAATTGTAGAGAAATTCCTACGAGAAGATCTGTGTCGGTTGGAAGACATCAGGATGTTGCTAAGAATACTCCCTTAGTAGTGGAGAATGAGGATTCAATAGTTCTAGATTGCAGGGAAGAGTAGTTTGGTGAAAATATAGCACATTTTATGTATATTATGGAACATGACCTAGGGATGTTTGTACTGTGTATGGTAGAAATTTAATGGGGAGATTCAACGGCAACACCCTCCAACCATCACCGAAGACAGAGGTCCAGACGAAGTATAATTTTGGAAAAAGTCTATCCAGACAATTCATGATTAGCTAGAGAGTCCCCATGTGATGTTATTCAAGATAAAAGACAACTTGTTAAGAGCGAATTCACTATTTTTTTGTGGTATTACGGTTCACACGTTGTAATATAAAGGAATGCCCAAGAAGAATATTGAGGAAAATTTTCTTGAACATTACTACCCAAAAACCTTGATGCAGAGGAAGGATGCTATAATAAAGAGTTTGATTAGTGGGAATTTTCAGTAATAGATTATGCCTACTATTTCAATAACAGTGAATTATTCATTCCATTGATGGATGTAGATGATGAAATTAGGTGAAAATGATTTCATGGTGATACTAGACATTATATTATGTCATAGGTGGACATCTACCATCTGAAGAGGTTTGCAGAGGTATTAGACCAAGACCTTTTCTAAGAAGGTTACTCGAAGGGTGCTTCGGGAGGTGACATTTTGTACCAACTGGTTGGACATGTTGTACAATATATGAGGGAAATGATTTGGATGTTTCAAATAGGGTGATATTGCGTAGAATAGTAAGAAGAGAGTGCCATATCATCTGTGTGGTGATCAGGTGTTCTATTATTAGCATGGAAGGCCGGGTCACATGCATGGTCAGTGTCCCTGATCACCATTTTTGTTCTGGTTCTGTGGCTGGTTTGGAAATATATAGATGATCTTCAGAAACACTCGATAGCTGGGTATGGATAACAGTAAGAGATAGATTATGAGTTTGGAAAGGGGATTGATCACCTGATATCAGGAATGTTTCTAGAGATCCATTAGTTGTATCGATAGGTGTGAAGGATGAAGAACTATAGGATGAAACCATCTACAATAGTAGGGAAGTGTTATATAGGGTACATATCCAGAATCCGAGGGTAAAGGGACACGCCATCATCACAGAGATCAATCTACACCTAGGGGTGGTGAATCTAGACTATATATCATTCGATGCATGATTCATATACCTTACTCACTTTCAAATTCATTTTATGACATAGGTACCACACACTCTTTTATCTCTACACAATTCATTGTTGTGTTAGGACTATAAAAGGAACATGTTTGTGGGGTATTGAAAATGGATACCCTGTTAGGGTTGCAGTTTGAGGATATCAAACTGTGTTGAGGTTTTTCCTTAGAGGTTGGGGGATGCCGTTTTTTATGGAACCAGTTTGCTATCGAGATGTATTGTTTTGACATGATTTTGGGCATGGATTGGATATTTATTTATCAAGACCACATCAATTTTTATCATAACAGGGTAAAATTTAAATCCCTTAATACAGACACATATGTCTTTTTGGTGAGTTGGATGTACGAGTAGGCCACACAGGGAAAAACTTTTAGTCATTAGTGGAAATCACAAACCAAGTGTCATTGTTTATTCTTTATTTAGGATAGTTGTTGAAACATGTTTAATCTATTTTTGAGTATTGGTTTTAGGATGTGTTTTTGAATGATTTATTGGGACTACCACCCTAAAGAGATGTAGAGTTCACAATAGACATGATTTGATGGGACGAACCAGTTTCTATTCCTCCATATCGAATGAAACTGGGAGAAATCTAAGATTATAAGGGTTGGTTAGAATAGTTAGATCTTAGGGGTTCATTTGACCAAGAACATCACCATGGGGATCACCCATTCTATTTGAAAGAAGGTGTATGGGTCATTGAATTTATTTACCTATTGTAGGATGTAGAATTAAATGATCGTTATGAAATGATACCCTCTTCCCATAATCAATGTCATGTTGTACCAACTGAGGGGTCAATCAGTTTTCTCAAATGACTATATAAGATTGGGATACCATATGTCGAGGTTAAGACCTTATGATGTATTGCAGACTACATTTTGGAGTAGGTATGGGTTGTATGAATTCTCAGTGATGTCATTCTGGTTGAATAATAATCATGTTGTGTTCATGGTGCTAATAAACTTGATATTTCAGCCTTATATATATCAGTTAATTGTTTTCATTGTTGATGAAATATTGGACTACTCAAGAACTATTTACGATCATTGAAACCATCATGATATCATCTTTAGTTTATTAAGATGACATAGTCTTTACTCAAAGCTATAAAAGTTTCTGTTCTAGATTGGAAAATTTAATTTCAAAGAACACCTGATTTTGGATTTAGGTGTGTTGGCTGATCTAGAGATGGTGCAGGATATTGTGTCTTAAGAGTATCCAGAGAATGTTTATGAAATGCAATGTTTTCTAGGATAGGCATGTTATTAACAGAGTTCATTTGGGATATCACTTGCTCGGCACCACCACTATAATGCTTAACCAAGAAGGACATTTTGTTTGAGTGTTCATAGATATTCCAAAATTCATTTCATGAAATGAATATGAAATTGGCTACCGCGCTGATTTTGGTCTTACTAAAACATTGAAGGGGTACCCATTTTTATGTGATGTTTCCGATTTTGGATTCGGGGCAGTGTTAATTCATGATGATCGGGTTGTTACTTATGGGTCAAATTAGTTGATGCATCATACAATAAATTATCATACACATGATCTCGAGCTATCTATTGTGGTTCATGACTTACCTTGTTGGATGATCAACTTCAGGTGGGAACTATTCAAGATGTTTAATGATCAAAAAATTATAAACTATATATTTTATCAGTGGGATTGGATACATCTACCATGGAGGTGGGTAGAGTACTTGAAATACACAGATTGTGAGTTAATTTAAACTCCTAGGAAAAGTAATAGTATAGAGAAAAATCTAAGTCAGAATAATATGAATCAAGTGGTTGAAAAATAGAACTATAAATGGAAAATGATTGCGTGGTTAGATGACATGCACCTAGAAGAGCTGGATTGGAAATGAAAAACGACCCTTATATCTTTTGAGATCGATTGGTAGAATTTGATCCAGGACAAAGAGAGTTATCTAAAAGATATATAGAGTTTGGACATGAAGAAAATTTATAATGGTGGGGACTCACCTTCTATTTGGGATGTTTATGTTGAAGGATTTTTTTATTTTTAGGGAAATGTTGTTGTACCGATTGGTGAATATGAAGGGTTCATTCCCTGATTCCATGAGTCAAAGTGGGAAGTTCACCCTGGATTGGATAAAATATATTGGGATATCATTTTGAATTATTGGTAACCAATAATGAAAAAAAAGATATCGGTTTTTTTGGAATAATTCCTTATCAATCAAAATGTAAAGGATGAGCATTGGAACCAAGGTTTGTTGTTACATTCATTCACCATTCATGAATGGATTTGGAAATATGTAACAATTGACATCATATGCGATCTTTTTAGGTCACATCAAAAAAATGATGTAATACATGTTGTGATAGATCATCTAACAAAAGCATTTCATTTCCTATTGATCATGGAAACTTATGCAGTCAACCAGTTTGGTTGAGTTATATGTTCGAAAGATGGGATGAATGCATTGTGAACTCAGAACAACAGTTTCAGATCATGATCCACATTTCACATCACACTTCTTGAAGAGTCTGGATAAGGCACACGATACCCATGTTTTTTTAGTATGGATTATCACCCATATATGGTTATGTAGTTAGATCATACAGAAAAGGTATTAGAGCACATGTTAAAAGAATGTATTAAATATTTCAATTGTTCATTCAGATAGAACTTCCAACATTTGTTTTCTTACAAAAAAAGTATTCATGCCACACATATAATGTTTTATTGAGGCACTCTGTGGGAGGCCATGTAGATCTATGTTATGTTGGTTTGAAGATAGGTTGTATGATCTATTAGGAACGAGTCTCGTGTAAGACATGACTTTGATGGTTTAGTTTTTTTAGAAGAAGATGACAACAACACAAAGTAGATAGAAGTTATTTGTAGATTGGGATCCTAGACTCTTCAGTTAATGGTACATTGTGGTGTGATTTATATGGAGTCACCAAGGATGTAACATCGTAGAATTAGGGAGTAGGGAAAGTTGGTGACCAAGTATGTGGGGCTGTTCGAGATTGGGGATATGATAACACTAGTGGCGTACAAATTGGATCTTTTATAATGGTATAGTTTAATGCGTGATATTTCTTATGTTTCAAAACTCCAATAGCATAAACATGATCTATCTCATGTGGTAAATGATTATAATGTTGAGCATGATCTAGATGTATCCATTGAGGAGCATTTTTTTCATATTGTGGATCATAGTGAGATGGTATTGTAGGGAAAGGTTCTGCATTTGGTTTCTCTTATACGGATCCAGGGAAAGACATATGAAAAAACATGAGAGTGAGAATTAGATATACATGCAATGTGGCCCGATATATTTATTTCATAATCTCAATGATGCTTGGGAAGAACAGCTCGGGGATGATCCATCCAATGGTGGGGGGTATGTTCCAGGATTATTATTAATGAAATGTCTTTAATTAGGTTTCAATTTCAGTCCATTATTTTAGAAAAATATTTGTTTCACATTGTTAATGAAATGTTTCAAGGGGTTCTAGGGATTTAGGTCACGAAAGGGGATGGAAATGTAATTTCTATAAATATTTCCCGATTTTCACATGGTTAGTGAAAACAGTAAGGAGAATCCTAGGTAACTGTGAAACCTTGGTAAAATGATTATAATTGGATAAAACATAGTTATGAAATCCATCCAGAATTCGTAGGAATAAGTGTGAAGGGAATATTTTCGTACATTGTACAACACACAATTTGTGCATGGTTTTTAAAACTATGTGGGGAAAGCACGCATCCCAATATAGTTGAGAAATTTACAAAGATTAAATTATGTTATTTTTAATCCCAAATCTCGATTTTCCTCCTCTTTTCCTCCACCAATCATAAGGACGATCTTGGATGAATCAATATTCTTAGGGGTGATTGTACAATGATCCTAGGATGTTTGGAGTGTTGTTGGTTGTAGATCTAAGATCATTGTAATTCTATTAAACTCATTGACTCCTTTTCATGATTACAACATTTTATCTTTCTCTCCTATCCATAAATATCTCTAAAAAAATCTTTTCGAGATAAATATTGGATAATGCTTCTAGATATAGTTGAATTCAGTCTTAAGGCCATGTTTGGGAGTGTGTTCACCAACAAATACTACGTAGGTGGTCTACAAGTCATATCCCATAGATTCAATTGATAATTGTTCATTCTTAGTTAAATTTATCGGAAACCACATGTGTTATTATATTTGGTATAATTAATGTACAAATGATGAATAGAAACCCACATGGTCCCTTAGGACATATAGAAGATTACCTGATATTTGTATTGAAAACCTTGGGGTTCGGAGATACTTTTCTCACATTAAATTATCTCATTAGTTTCCAGGATGTTGTCAGATCCTGTAGAGCCCATGTTGAGTATGTTGATATTGATAAAGGATGTCCAAGTGAGGTATTTATTATCTATATTTGGGGTTAAGAGGATTATGAAATATTTTAGATATGCCTAAGTGATTTAGTGCATGTGAAGTGGTGAATATGGTAAAAAAATAATGATTTTTGAAATAGAAAAATATATTAAAGAGAATTTCATAAGGTAATGATTGAATATGAATAGTAAGTTAGTATTGGGAATGGTAATTGGGATAAATATGAAAATCAGAGAAAAAGTAAAATGTGATAATGTGGTATGAGACTATAGGATTAACCCTCTAGGTTGTTATGGAAAATGATTATTATATATTGGCTATGTTTGATAGTGATATGGTTTGTGTGTGGTGAATATATGGATAATAATGTTCACAATGATTAAGCTGTGGGATAAAGGACTAAGGATTCACATGTGGGTTGAGTTAGACTACTACTCCAAATCAACCCACAATGCATGAGTTAGGGTAGGGGACATAACTTCATTCCCCTAACAGTTAAATTCCATGTTGGATGAGGCTTTGAGATGAGGATATTGTGATGTTGTGATATGTTATCCCTAGTGGTTTAGGGATTTATTTATTATTGTATGAAAATTATGAATTTCATGACCCTTTTTTTATTTTTGATGAACTAGAAATGAAGATACATAATGAATTGCACATCAATTAGTATAGCCAAGTAGTTATAGTTAACAAGTGGGCTCTGAATTTTATTTCCATTTCTTATTATTTTTTATACGTAAATGTGATATCATTTATATAAGATATCTGTAGATTCTAATGGTTGTGTCCTTCTGTGTTGTACTCACACAAGGCTCGAGCGGATGTTGGGTCCCTCAGTAGATTTTATGCTTGCAGGTGAGGACAAGTTTAAAGGACGTATGCTGGGTAGTAGAGTTAGACATGGGACATGCATGGATGTGGTTCAGAAATTGGGGTAAGAATATTTTTGGTGATTCTGTTATTTTTCATTATTTCGGGTTTTTTTCTTAGGGCATTGTAGAATGACGAGACATATTTATTATTTTGTGTGGATTATACCATGTTTGGGAGATATCATCCAATGAATGGTATTGGTTGTTTCATATTGTTTCCAATATTTATACTATGATATACTATGTATTACCCTGGTAAAGAGGTATAGTATTCCCACGTGACCTATTAGACCATCATTGTTAGTCAAAATCCTCCGACGAAAAAGGAGGAACTGTTGAGGTTATGTAATTCCCTGGCTCAGGGAAGCAATTTAGTAGCACTCGAGTTTGGGATTTTACAATAATCATAATTGAAAATTTATCTGTAAACTAGAGCCCAATAATGTAAATAAATTCATACCTCAAGGCCATCACCATAAATTAAATAGATACACCACATTATGTCAATAAATATAAAAATGTAAAATCTGAATAGTTAAATAACGCGGCTTTGTGTATTTATTATCATAATCACTAGGATGTAAATGTTGTAGCTTTGATAGTGGTTAATATTACCCAAAAAAATCTATTTTATTTCACAAGGATATAAAACATCACATGTGATATTAATTTCTATCCCCCTGAAAATTTCCATGTTTTCGTTTATCTCAACGAATTCACTAGATATATATTTATATGTACTGAATAACTAAAAAATAAAATTGATAGAATTATATTTTTCAATTATATAATGAAGAGATGTTTTAATCCTTTTTAGTATTATTTAATTAAACAAAAAGTATATTCTATAATTTCCTAATTATCAAATGAAAATATGATATCATTCTCACATTTCAATTAATTTATAATTATCCTTCATAAATATTTATAACGATATTGTAATTATTTTCATTTAAAATAATATATTCTTGTTTTTCATAATATTATCTTTCATACACTCTTGTAATTATCATTTGATATTTTTTTGATTATTTCATGATAATTTTTTTTATTTATCATCTGGTTATTCTTCGTTATCATAATTCAATATTCTTTCAAAATATTTTTTTATAAACTTTATCGAATAAATTTATATGATAATCTAAAAAAATAATTGTTTGGTAAATTTATTAAATTATAATAGAATATATTATTTGAAATTCGATATAAATATATATATATAATTCTTTATAAATTATTACTATATAATTTTGGTTTCCTATTTAATTTAAATAATTAATAAAAATTTCAGTAATTTATTAGAGTGAAAATAGAATTAAATAAACAATTAAAATAGAGCAGATCAACCGTGTTCATCTTTATTAGGGTTCCACGCATAGAAAAAGGAATAGGGGTTTCCCTGCCCCACATGAGAGGAAACTGAAAATGGTTATCCAAAAGTGTTTTCAATGGTTAACATATTAGTTCAAAATAATTTTTGGGATCATCGTAGGGTGAATTAGGAATGATTTAATATTTATAAAACTCCACCACAGATACACGTTGTACATTTTTTAAAACCCTTATTGAACAGTCAATTTAATTTATGTACAAACAAGATTTTTAATTATGATTTTTTAATAAAAACTCATTAGAGAATTTTTCATTTTGAAAAGAAATATAATTTTTTTAAATATTTAATTTTTATTTCATAGAATACAATACATGATTAATCATTTGGAAGAGAATATTAAGAAGATATAGAATATAAAATTATTTTAAAAAAATAAAAAAATTAATAAAAATAATAAATAATGGTAACAATTACCAATCTATTGTATTTAGAAACGCAACATTCAAACATTTACATTCAGATTAAGGGAAATCCCTCCCTCTAACGTAATAGAAATCGTATATTTCTTATACGATGATCCATTATATATATACATGATTTTTCACATAAAATTTCTAATAATAATATTATTTAATAAACGTTACTTCATTTCCGTTGTCACCAAATGCCCAATGGGAAATAAATTACATTACACCTATGATAAATCCAAAATAAAAAAACTAACAATAGTATCAAAATTCTCATACAATGGATCATTTTTATTATAATATATATATATATTATGAATATTTAATTAGACATCATTTATTTCAATATAACCCATTACATAACATACCAAAATTTTATGTCCCATTGAGGTTAATCCTCTCACATATAACATTATTGTGATATCTAATTTATCATAAAATAAATAGTTCGGGGGATATCATATTTTTAAAATATATTATTCTACTAAAAAATGATATATTAAATATTTTTATGTCAACTGTTTTGTGTCGCTTTTGGCTATGTAATTTTTAACTAACTCAGTCCCAAACTCTGATAATATTCTATAGAATATTCCCATCTATTTAAAGTCAAATAGGGGGACATTTTGTATTGAAATATTAAATTATTGAAAAAGGATATATATATATGTCTATAATATATTGAAGAAGTGATATTTATTATTATTAAAAGATTGGTCTGGTTTCACCTATCTCCCACTATCAAATTGTCATTTGCATGCATTAGAAAAAATTTTATACATCATTAAAATATAGAAACAAAGGTTGGGTAATTGATAGTCTATAACCACTATCATTTTATGTCCATCCCACAACGTATAAACGAACAACCTCAACTCCATTTCACTATCCAAATGAAGCATGAACAACCAAATTCATCTTTTGGGTCAGCTATTGAGGTCCCCAGCCAGATCATTGTTTCATTGTTTGATACATCCCATAACCCTTATAGAACATTGGTTTTGATTCTATAGTCTATAACTATTGTAGATGTCTTATCTTGCCACATTATGGGTATTGGGTTAGGGCTGTGGTACATATGATAATGTAATATCTGAACATTACATAGTTTATGCACTAAGGTAATCCTCCTTAAGGGACTCAAGAATCCAAAAAATTCCCATTACAAAATACTACTACACTTATATACATTCTAGTCCTTCTGTTTTCAGTCACTCGTTGATGCACTCATGTGTGATGTAGAAGGCACAATGAAATGAGTACTGAAGGTAAGATAGTTTTCATCTAACTGGACCTATTAATTTATTTTTCTGGAAGGATATGTACGTCCATATAACAAATTGAATGGATTCTAGGTAGAATATCTGGAAAATCTACATAATTTTAGGATGATTTTGTATTTAAAATATCATAGCCTTCAAGGACCCATTACCGATTAGAAGTTGTAAAAATGTTAGAAAATGGTAAATCATTTGGAGTTTGTTGATACAATCATGGAGACCTTCTGTATCACTATAAAATCATTCGACTTATATATATTCAACATCTCTACGAAAAATATGAAAACAATCCCTTTTCATTCTACTAGGCTAGAACCTCACATCATCTTAATTATCTTATTTCTCCCAACCAAAGGACAGATGGTCCATTCATATTAATGGTTTCTAGAATCAATATCATGTTTAATATAGCCTCAATGATATCGAAGACACCCTCTATCTCATCCTCCCAACACATAGTATATTTTGGTATTCATGTTTCCTAGAAGGTTTGAGGTTTTTAAGGAATTAAAACACTAACTTATAATACGAAGGATCTCAGTGGTGGCTGGAATGCCACCACTACCGTCACTACTATTTCATGTGATGGAACATGGTCACGTTTATCCTCATACTTAGTTGGCAGTCACACCAATGATTATTAAGGAATAATATTGTGAAAAATTTAACATTAAAAACATAGTAGATCAGACCCCATATATAAGATCTGACATGTTTTTCTCTAGGAGTCCACCATTAAACTAAGTAATAACCATTCGATCAATATATATGGTCTCTATCCCGACACGTTATCCAAAATATGTTTATATATAGAATAATTTTTTTTTGTCATTTATTAAAATTAATGTAAATAAATGATATATAATAATAATATGGAATTTTTTTTATCAAACTAGGAAATCAATTTTAAATTGATATCAGAATTAGAGGATTTTTTAAACTATTATGCAACACACCAAGATTTATATTAATTGAATGTCAACATAATATCTAAGACATGGTGCTTGACACAAATAAAATATCATAAATCCCATATCAACAACTTGTGAAAACACAATCTGAGTTTAATAATTAATAATAGAAAAACATAAAATCAACATCTTATAGAAACAAATATATACCCCATAAAGTGATTGACAAACAATGAAATAAATCCATTACACATATATCTACTGTCATATATAACAACTACCATGTCCTTGTTCATGAAAACGATATGAAAAAAGTATGTTACTCTATGATATAATATTCCATTTTTTACATCCTAACAGAAAATGTTGGGTGCAATCTAAAATTGTACATGAACTCTTACACACCTCCCCATACACAACGTCTATTCCGAATAATAGTGGGGTCTGCAGTGGAACAATAGAGAGATTAAATCATATTTCAGTGAGAATATGAAATATAAATAATTAACTATATATATAATTAAATCAATAACATGATAAATCATAGAATAAGAAGAAGAAAAAAGATAATTTGTATGGTATATAAAAAATCTCACGCAATGTGGTGGCCTTTGTAGAGTATTTAATAAATATAACAAATAAATGAACTATGGGGTCTTCCAGTGCCTGTCCTAGTTAGATCCATTACAATGATCAACCTACTCATCCATACACCACTAGGAGATCACCCTTCACCATGACTCTTATGAAATCTGAATGAACATAGAAATTTCAGAGTATGGTGTTAGTAAAATAATTAAAAGGAAAACCACAATATTTCCTTACCTGTTGTGCTCATGTTTAATTAGTGTATCCCATAATAATAATAAATATGGGAATTAGAAACAAAAAATCCAAAATTCTGGGGTAGTTTTCTAAAAAATCCACCCCAATCCACTACGATACCTTATTCAGCTCCATGCCAAAAATGATAATCATTGAATTTCTCATGGAACATTGTCTAGTGCATGGCGCTTGATATATATCTAAGAATGGTACAATTCATGAAATAATGAATAAATCTTTGAGTGTTAGTATGATAATTTACCTATTATAAAATCAGAATACATTTAGTGGCGATGTCATGGAATCATGTCCAACACCCTTTGATGCCTCAAAATCCACACTCATGTCATGGTTCATCTTCAGTATTCATCAAATTCTTTTGATTCCTTGGGGAACACCACCAGGTTTTGATTCCCCTCTGGTCCGACCACCATACTATAATTCCAATAAAATGCCCAGTCATGTTAGGCATTTTACCAATCATTACACATATTCTGTGCTCAAATCCATAAAAAATGTTGTCAAAATCCAAAAAAAATCACACCCCAAGGGATATATTACACAAAATTATACATATTTTATGATTAGCGACACTATTTTGAAGGTAATTATAATATATATAACATAGTTAACATACAAGTAATGTATAAAAGATCATCATGTATATATAATAGCAACACAAAAAGATGTAAATAGATATAGTTTAGAAAATAGTTATTAAAATATTAATCATGGAAGGAATATTTCCCATTATATATGTTCTCCACACACATAACCACATATGATACAAGAAAAAACATTATATATAATGTAAGAAATAAATAATCATCATGGATGCATTTATAAAATAAATACTAAGATTGAATGGAACTGCTTACTTAAAAGTCGTAATCATCTATGGAATGGAAAACCACCCTGTCTAATTCAATTTGTTGAGTGAAAACCTCATCAGTAAAGAACAATTCCTCATGGTCTTATTACCATAATTGTGGACACATCAATGATCAATATTATTAAATGTTTTTTAGATGAATACAAGTTATTTTATTTGAAAATAAATTAATGTATTACGTGATATTATACATTCTCCCCTAGGATAATATAAAAATATACATTTATTTCAAAACATCAACATGAAATATTATTATAATATAGAATTAAAAAATCAATATTTTAGAAGAATTATTTATCTCAAATTTAGAAATAGATAGAATCATTTTTGTAAAAGAAAATGTCAATTCAAATTAGTGTGTCCTCTATAATTAATTAGTTCAAGTAATCTCAAATCAAGGATGAATGAATACTATATGTAAATTCTACCCTACATAAGGTACCATTTATGTTATTTAAAAAACTCCAATTTTTTAGGTTAAATTACATTATGAAAGAACATCTAGGAAAAACCATCTATCTACAAGATTTTTTGATATTTATAGTTATAATAACAGAGATTTTTTTTGGATTCATTGGTGGACCATGTGGAATTTCTCCTTTATTGGAAGAATAAATTATTTTTTAATAAAAAATTAGTAGATATGTAAGTAAAAAATTTTATAACCAATTTATAGATTGATTGTGACTCCAATATAGCTGTGAATTCTATTTAAACTGGTAAAATTGACCTCTACTAGAAGATAAAATTTAGTTGAATCAAATTTCTAGACATTATATCTTAATGTAACTACATAATCACACATGTGATATGTGAATCTAATTATCTTGATGTTGTACTTGCTTATGATTGGGTTATCATTTTTGATTTCATCTATTCCAACACACTTCATAAAGGGATGATTCTACTTTTACAAAGAGAGAAATGTAATATTCATACCTTTATTATATTGTGATTTTTATACATTAATTGATGTTGGATTTTCCTTTGGAAAATGTATCTATTCTTAAATAAAATAATCATAAATAAATAAAAATCATATTTTTATAAATAATTAATGAATAATATTTGACAATACAAATGAATTATTATTTGATAATTTGGATATATTATCATTGAACATTCAATTTGACTATCAAATATATGTATATATATATATATGTGTGTGTGTGTGTGTGTTTAAATATATATCCTGATTTATTATGAATTATTCTTATATAATTTATAATTCATAATTTATTAAACACTCTTCATGTTTTAAAAAAATTGATAAAAGTTGTAATGTAAATTAAACAAATAATTAAAAAAAACTACATTCAAAATCCTCAACCATGTCCCATTGAAGTACTATTGATGTTGGGTTTCACTACCATCCTAGAGAGGGAAAATAAATTTTGTGATTTAAATAGGTAATTAGTGTTTCTCAAAATGCATTCAAAGGGATCCTTAGATCGACCAAGTGTAAAGGATGATAGTACTATGGTTTATAGAACTACACCACATATACACGGTAAACATTTCTGAAACCCCATATCAAACCATCTATTTAATTTAATTCTTATCCATATCATCAATAATGAGTTGTTTATTCAAACTCATTAAGGAATTATATGTTCAAAATTTAAAAATCCATTTTTTTGAGATTCTATTATCATTGCACATGAAGCATAAAATGATTCATCATTGGGTGGATTTTTTGAAGAGGGTATAGAAAATGAAAATAATTAATTATTTAAAATAATAATAACAATAATTAAGGAAAACAATAACCCATAGAATACATTTAAAAACCCAATGAACACAATTTTTATATCATTTATATGTTAAAATACTCATTCATTACCAAATGGTGATCTTGGATTTCTTATTTACGGAACCATTCTATTGATAATAAATGATTTTAAAAAAATCATAAATTAAATTTAAATAATATTTCCCTTGAATGATATTTTACCAAATTTCCAATAGAATATTATATTATGCTACTAAGTCAATTAATACCACATCACTAACTTAATTTTGGCCCTATATTTCTCATTAAACACACGATTTTTAATATATTAAAATAATATATTGAAACTATATAATAAAATTTTTAAATAAGTTATAATTTTAGTAAATTTGTAAAAAATCATAATATGTCTAAATTTAATGTCACTTCAATGGTATCCCCTGATCATGAACCTATATGTAGTCTAGGAAATTGCACATGAGACAATGTTTGGGAGATAATTAATTCCTTCATTAAAGTATTTTACGTTCATTAAATAATATTTTTCATATTTTTCTTCTATATTTTTAGAGTCTATATGTTAAATTGAAACTCCTACTAACACAACCACTATCTCTGTGAATATTACATCAAATATTCAAATTAACTTCATGGAAAAATAGTGGTTATTTTTATTGAAACGCAAAATTTCCCCATAAAAGTGTTTATAATTAATTAAAGAGGATCGTTTTATAATTATTTAAAAATTTTGGATTTTATACTACCCCTGAATGTATTTAATAATGTGTCACCTAAAATTTATGTATATTTTTAAATCAACCTGATTATCTATCTTTTACAAGGATTACGATATGTATGCTACAAATGTAATAAAGGGTTTCTTATCTCATTTTTCTTAATTTGAAAATAATGTTATGTGTTGGACATATCTTCATTTATGAGTTGTAAATATATCCCCTTTGACAAGTAATTTCATGAATTTTGGTATTGACATGGTAATTTGAGTTTCACATAATATTATTCTTTAATGGGGTTTATGATTCAATTTTACCAAAGTGGTAAGGGTTTTATGACACAATATCATAACTAATAATTATTTTTCATGATTATTCATTGATTTATAAAATATTATTATCTATCTTCAAGGAAAAAAATATATTTTCATATCCACTACTTATTTATATATAATAAATATTTTTCATTAATTTTACTATCTTTTTATACTCATGTGTCAAATTAATTTTCTTAAATGCTTTTATTTGAATCCTTAGATGAAAAGAAATTTATTATATTGTTTTCTTTTAAATGTATTTAATTTTTTTAAAATTGTTCAAATTTTTTTTATTTAATTTTTAACAATTTATTGAAATTTTTTGGAAAAAAATATAAGGATTGTTCATTTCATTTCCAAACAATTAATTTCAAAATTTCTGGAAAATGTGAAAGGAACCATTATTTTATGTTTTGGACCAAAATGGAATTTCAAACTAGATTGGACATTATTTTCATCATGGATTAGATTATAAATTTTCAAGGTTCTTTTCAAATAATTGTATATTAAATATTTTATATGTTATAAAGAGTAATTTTTATATATGAATGGATATTTTATTTAACAAAATTTTAAAATAATTATTATAGATTCTATTATACCATCCAATGTTTATTTCTAATGAAATGTTTTTTTTATTATTATTAATTTTTAGTTTTAATACACTATTTTTAGAGAAATTTTAATTTCTTGAAGAAATGTCCCTTATGAGTTTTGAAAATTACTTTCTATATAATATGACATCCATTGATGCTAATTATTCATTACTAAATATATAGTCCATGTATAGTATTCATATCTTTATAGATATGTTTTACTTTAATGATGACATTATGTCTACAGAACCCATTTCTCTTCAAGTGGTTATACTATCACAACCCCCTCCACACAAGGTGTACCCATCCTAGGCGAGCAATATGAGAAGGGAGATAGTGACCCCCATGTCCAGCATCCAGTAGGCATCGGGTTGGAGACTAGTACCAAGGGTACAAGTTACACTCAATTGTGAGGCATTACCCGCAAAAAGAAAACAAGCGGAAGAGAGAGATAATACATACACCAAACAACTCAAATTAAAAATGAAAAAATTAAATAAATACCGAATAAAAATTAGAAATTTCATGAAAATACTACAACAACTATAATAGAAAACTATAAGTATCAAATGAAAGTAAAAACAAAATCAACCCTGAAGCTAGAACTGGTCTTGAAAACCCATGAAATTTTTAACCAACCTGATCTCCAACCTACTCCATGTGACTTAAAAAAAAGTTTATATATATGTAGGGTGAGTATAATAGTATACTCAGTAGAATCCTCCCTGTTGAATTTTATGAAAAATTAATGAACACAAGTTAAAGCATAGTGAACAATAAGTGAAGCTAACTCATCTCCTAAACATGTATATTAATTTATCATCCTCACTATAGAAGCTATCATCAAGTATCATAAAAAATGTATATAATATAATAATTAATATCAAGGGTACTCTGCTACTACTTCCCCACTGGTTTATCGCTTTTCCCAAAATGTCACATGTCCTAAGAATCTCTGTCCAAAAAGGCTTTCCCACAGACACCTGGGTGAAGCACCATAATACACACCCGTACATCACAACAACCATGACCACATAAAAATTTAACCACGTAATTTATGGGATCTACCATAGAATGTCTAACATGTATCATACATCAGGCATAAAACCTCATGCCCCTATATCCCATACAAAAAACAAGAATCCTCAAGGTATTCCATCTTATACACAATACACCTATAATAGTCCTTAGTAAACAATATCCAGAATATATATGTGTGAATAACCACAAGCCATTACAACCTTCCACACACATATATTAAGAATTCTAGCCACTATGCCAACCAAGAATAGTAACTTACAAAAGAAGAGTGCAGGGCCAAATGGGGTAGTCAACCGTCCATCCTCCCACTAAAATGTTGGGGATCCCTCTAGGGCTCAGAATCCACAGGGTGTCAGATTCCCTAGCTGAAGGAGTGGAGTAGAACATAGAAACAGAAAAATTACACAATGTACCACAAATCACAGCCACACTATGGGTAAAAACTAGTCCTAGACTCAACTCCAGTTAATTTTACTTGGACTCCTAGCTTCCACTACTAAAACTAGTTATCCAATAATATCAGAACCACATAATGAGATTTATGAAATTAATTAATTCCCCTTTTAATAGTTTCACTCTATTTTTATCTGTTGCATAAAAATTAATTAATCATTATCAATTGCACATTACATTTCATTATCATTAAAACCAAGATCCACATTTACTTTATTTTGTTACATCATCATTGAGTCCAGTATAGCTCTAACCCCATGAGCAAACATCATTTATTCTATCAATTTTTAATATCATTAATACATTCCCGTATTCTCATGCATTATAGAGAAAAATTATAATTTAAAAAAACACATTGGGGCTCAACACGATGAGCATATGAACTTACAATCATCTCATTACCACCTATAATAAGAGTGTAGACCCTTCTTCCTTTGAGAAGGTAATCATGTAATGAATGTGGCATACCTCATGTATCTTCGACACTTTTTGAATGAAGGGTAGAAATACCAAATGCCTTTAGAAGTGGGGAATGTAAAGAAGATAAATATCCATCACGATTCATCATGAATCAAATCATTCACATCCAACCAATTTCATCATCTTCGGTGTCCTCCTCGACACCCAAATTCATAAACAGATGCATCGCTCCTCTCTAGGAATCAACTCTTTTCACAAAAAATTTGCCTCTCTACTAGCTCATATCACAAAATTCATCCTGGCTCAAATCACAACACAAGAAACCATAAACAAGCATCATATGAAATAGTCTCTTGGCACTTAAACAATACATATTTCCTTCAAACATGATGAACACTCATGGATCCAAAGCAAAAGGCACTCAACATTACAAGCAAGAGGGAAACTCATAACCTAAAATGAGTTATCATTTATCAAAAAACTATTTTATTAATCCATTATTAATTTAAAATCTCATTATTATTTTGTTCCAACTATTGGTATCCTAAACATAAAGATATCATATCTATCACAAATAATTAAACATTATTACTCTATCATTTTAATTAACATCAAATTGCAACAACAACATATGAATTCATTTACATGCCTCATTTTCATTTTCTAATAAATAAAAATTAATCCCAATTAATGTTATTTTCTCATTTCGTTCAAGAATGAAATGGAAAATTAGGCATGCAAAGAAATCAAACTATCTAGAAAGACAATAGGAAATAACATACCATTGATAGAAATTTATTTGTCCAATTCAAATAATTATTATACAAATTCTACTATGCTCTAGCAAGATAAACATGATAATTATGAAATTTCTTCTAAATGAATACTGAATCCATGAATCCCCAACCTCAAATGGTTTTTGATGTTCTTTTCACAAGAATATTCCACAAAATAGATCATGATCAACACTATTAAAGGATTGTATCCACCTAAGGATGTAGAGAAACCACCACATGAGACAACACCCAAGAAAAGTACATTAGTAACATTAATATAGCATTCGATAATAGGAAAAGGAGAAATAGAAGAAGAGGATCCTAGAAAATGATGATAGGCCATACCTTATATCAAATATTGATCGATGCGGCTTGGTTGTACCAAAACAGGTTGTGTTCTTGTCGTAGGAAGAACTACACGAGGAACCAATCCAAGGAGGAATGGTTGATCGCACAACACATTTATGAAGTAAATAAATCTATGAGTGTATCACACTATGAAAAAATAGGGAGGAATAAGGTAGGAATATATCTTATCCCTTTATAATTTTTAACAGATCAAAAATTTTAGATACCCATGATTTTATGTTAATAGAGAATCACATTAAACAACTCATTTTGACTATGAAAAGGCTTCATGAAGTGATACTCAATAGGCTACAACTCCAACATAATCCAAAAAATCGAAAGGCCCATCCAACAAAGGATAAAACATACTCCAAAAAAATTCACCTCCCATGAAATGGAGTAACATTTGATACATGTGATACCCTACCTAAAACACTAAATTCTTCTCCTTTGATCGACATATGATGTCTGACGATCCTGCATTGCCTTCATCCCCTCACATATCACTTGAACCACCTCTATAGTATTTTTCACTGGTTCTAGTCTTCGAATTTCCGAATCTCTAACTACATTATATCAAAACAAAGAATGGAAAATTCAACCATTCAGGACTTTTAATGGTGGAATACCAATTTTGATGTGAAATATATTTTAGTAGGAAATCTCCTCCAAGGGTATGTTACTCATCCATGAGTCTCCAAAATTCAGGAAAAAAGAGCTCAACATATCATCAAGAGTCTAGATAGTATGCTTTGTTTGAAAGCCTTTATATGGACAAAAAGTAGTGATAATGCATATCTGATAACAAAAATCATGATTGAGACCACTCCACACCATATAGGTAAAAAAATGATCCTGATTGAAAATGATCATCCTCAGGACTCTGTTGAGTCTCAAGACATCATCAAAATATTGAACTCATAAAACCTCTACTGAGGTTGATTCCATGATTACTATATAGTGGGTTGATAATTTTAAATGATGCAATACCAACCATATATCTTCATGGACTCCCAGAGCTCGTGGTAAACCAGAATCAATGTCTACTGAGATTCCCTCCATCGTCTATTGAGAAACATCAGTGGTTAGAGAAAACCATCAGGGACCAACTAAAAGGACATCACCTTCTGGATGACCAAACATTGAGATAAAAATACTATAATTGTATTATTCAACACATGCCACAAAAAAATTACTACACTGGTCTCAGAAAATCTTTTTTTTAGTATGCACCGCTAAAGGTGATCTAAGGAACTCTATGAGAACTAACTCACACATCTCCAATGGAAATAAAATCCTACACTGATACATAACTCAAGTGTGATCTTCATCAGACCAACCATCAGTGTCCTTTCAACAACCAAATCTCTCTCTCGAGTCCTCCTCCTCATCATCACCCAATTGCGGCTCTTCCACCTGTTACACTTGAGTTGAACATAGAGTAATCTGAAAAAGACCCCATCTACCCCAACATAATCTGTATCGATATTTAAGGTTGACTGTTATTTCATCACATTCCATGAATGACCTTATTCAGCACTACATCACTACATTAAATCTATCTCATCACATCGACTACAACATACCTCTTTCCTAATGTATACGATATTTCAAAGTCATATTCCCATAAGAACTCCATCCATAATATCTTCCTCTATTTCAAGTCACTGTGGGAGAAAAAACCTTAGGAACATATGATCAGTGAAAAAGTCAAAGTGCACTCCAATGCTATAATATCTCCAAAAATTCAAAGAAAATTCCACGACCGCTAACTCAAGATTATTGGTGGCATAATTATGTTCATGGGGACACAATGTCTGAAACCCATAAGAAATCACATCTCTCTACTGCATTAGAGAATAAACTAACCCAAGATGTGCAGCATCACTAGAAACATCAAACAGAACACCCAATATAGGTAGAAAAATAACGGGAGCACATACAAACATCTCCTTTAGATACTGAAATGATACTCGACCACGATCATTACACCCAAACACCTGATCCTTTCGGGTCAACGTTGTCAGGGGAGTTGCAACCGTATAGAAATAAACTATGAATCTTATATAATAGAAAAAGATACCAAGGAAACATCACAGATATCCCATTATCTTGGGGGATTACCAAGACACAAATTTTTCTTTCTTCCAATGGTCTACAACTACTTCCCACTATGACATCTCATCCCCTGTGAAATGAACTTCTAGAGACCAAAATTCACACTTTGAAAACTTCCAAAACAACTGCTATTGATGATGAAATCCCAAAAAAACATGTAGATACTCTATATGATCTACCTAAGAAGAAGAGTAGCCAATTATTTAATCAATGAAAACCATGAATAACATATCTAGTAACTAATGAAATAGACCATCCATAAACCCCACGAACGCAGATGGTGAATTGGTCACACTGAACAACATTACAACGAACTCATTATGCCCATGACGACAACATAAAGTAGTCTTTGTGATATCTTAATACTTCACATGCATCTGATGATATCTAAAATGAAAGTCTATCTTTATGATCTAAATTTCACCATTCATATGATCAAATATATTACCAATCTGTAGAAGAGGATAGTGATTCTTCAGTGTCACTTTGATTAAGAAACTATAATAGATACAGAAATCCAAACTGCCATCACCCTTCTTCAGGAAGAAAACTGGTGATCCTCATGATGACACACTCGGGTAATAAAAACCACATTGAATCATACTATCGAGATATATTTGTATCTCTCTTAACCCAAAAGTGTCAATCCTATATAGTGACATAGAGATAGGATATTCCCCTTACTATATATGGATCCCAAACTCGAACTCTCATCGAGGGGGTAATGATACAACCTCTTTATAAAAGACACATGTGTACTCCTATATGACACTATGAAATGCCAAATTATGACCCTATGATGAAATTAGCATCATATCATCCATCAAGGATGACATGGATAGAACATGCATATAACCAATTAGAGGTTCTCTCTCGCCAACAAACACTACTTTCTCTCCATGATCATGAAATAAGACCACCTACCTCTTGATGAAAGGCATGATATCCTTCAACAAATACAATCAATCCATTCTAAGGAAGACATAAAATGGATTTATCCATAAACATAAGAAATATCCCCAAGCGTGGTGTTTCTTCTACACTAACTCATTGTCTCTACATACTTGGAACAAGTTAGCTCGACCGCCAACTGTTGTAGTCATTTTGAAGTGAACTATAAACCTATCTACATCATGTCCCAATGAATTTTAAATGGTAGGTGATTTGAAGGAGTGTGTTTCTCTGAAATCAATCAAGGTGTACACACAAGTAGAAAATAA
The DNA here is from genome assembly GCA_963277665.1 of Viscum album. Taxonomy (NCBI): domain Eukaryota; kingdom Viridiplantae; phylum Streptophyta; class Magnoliopsida; order Santalales; family Viscaceae; genus Viscum; species Viscum album. Next base: position 60,484,599 of record OY728164.1, on the reverse strand, counting down.
TTAAAGGGTGCCTCGAACGACATCTATCTCGCCTACCGCTAGAAACACTAATCCATGAAGATGACCATGACTTTCTCTAGTTCCTCTATAACCCTGATGATGAATACCACCAATTCTATTCTCTATTCTTTTAGGATAGAGATAATCACGAGTTTGCATCTTCCTGCCCCATCTTCTCTCTATTTAACCAAATAAGGTGCAACCTGCTGCTGCCTCAGCTAGAATTACCTCAATAGTAGAACCTAGAGTGAAACACCCAGTACGCGATGAACGCTCAGAAAGGATGGAAACTCTTTATACTAATGAAATCATCCTATATACGATAAACAAGTTCCATATCCCTTGGCAGAGACCAGAGAGACGTCTCCCTCAGTGAAATGAGATGCAGATGGTTGGGACCCACAAGTGAAAAAATGGAATCACTTCAACCCTAAAAACCTGGATCCCAGCTACATAGCTCTACTTTGTGAGAATTCGTAATGTCTCCCCTCTCTTGACGACTTGGTTCTAGCTAATTTACTCTGGACAACCTCTTCCCATTCCAATACCTTTAGATACATCTTCAGCATAAATGGTGTTACCCGACGAAGGATCTCTGGATGAAAAGCCTCATCAAAATTCCTCTCCTGGGACTCCTAATCTGGTAATAGGTCTGATTCATATCATCATATGTTTACGGAATAGATTCCAAACTCCCACACACAGAAGCTCCCCTACCGAAGGGTGTGTAGCTCATGGTGACTGGATGCTTTCATAATCAAAGAAAGATACTCATTTATGAACATGTCTCAAAACTCCTCCCAATTGATTTCAAACTCCTCACGATCCCCAGGGAACAAGAACCACCACTTCCTCACTTCCCCACACAGCATTGTCACTACTAAATACACACATTGCTTCTTCAGATCACATATCAAACTGAAGGATATCTCAACCTCCTCCATGTAGTCTTATGTGACTACATCTAAAATGTACCAATCACTCATCTGTAGTCTCTGGTGCTGAAACTCTTTGTGATTTCTCCTACAGGATTCTTTGTCATTAAACTCTACACTACAAAGATCTACAATCATTGCATACTTTACATTTCTTTGAAAACCTGATGAGGAGGTCGACCTTGAGCCATACCTACAAAATAAAAAATAGTTAGAGCTCCTAAACCTGGTATCAGGAAGACTAATCATTAATTAATTATTTTTTTCTTATATTCACTTAATTTTATCCAATACTAAGGTCTACCCATTTAAAGATAAGAAAAAATTAGAATAATGAATGATCCTTTCATAGGTCTCTACCATGAAACCAGTATCACCTCATTTAGTAGCCACTGTAAAAATAAATTTCTATTCATCTTCTCATAGAGGGACCCAAACACCTATATATCACCTGGTCCATATTGTTTACATCACTTGTTTAACATAACTGACACAGTTTCCCTACCATCTCAAGAAACCTCACATATTCCTTACATAAACACCATCCTATCCCTCAAATTGACTTCTGATACAACTCTTCCATGACCCCCTCCCCAAATGGTGTACCCTCCTAGGACACCGATGTGAGATGGGAGACAGTGACCCCTGAGTCCCACCACCAATAGGACCCATGATGGGGACTAGCACAGAGGGAATAATAAAAACTCAAATGGGAGGCATTTCCATCTATGAGAACACATGTAGGAGAGAAAGGTAAAATAGACACCAACCAACACAAACATAGACTACAATAAAAAATAAGTCCAAAATAATAAAATGTAATTTCATGAAAAACTAATGTAACTGAAACAAAAAACTACAAGTACCAAAAGAAAGTAAAAAAGGGAACGAACTAAATATCCAGAACAGCTCATGTAGTCCCATGCTAGTAGTAACCGTCTTGGTTTCCAGCCTACTCCAACTGACCTTAAAAACATTTTATATATACATATGGTGAGTATAACGTTATACTCAGTAGTATAATCCCAGAATTTGCATGTGTAAAAGTAATGAAATCATGATAAAGCATAGTGAACATATAGGGAAACTAACTCATCACCTATATGGTATAAAAAGTTATTAACCTCAACATAGAATCTCTTACCGAGAATCGTATAAAAGAGTATATAATATAATAATTAATATCAAAGTTTCCCCACCACTAATTCCCCACTGGTTTGCTATTTTTCCCCAACATCACACATATTCAGCAACTCTCTCTAAAAACTATGTACTATAGACACCTGGGTGAAGCACCTTAACATTCACCTCATGTAGTATAACCACCATGTCCACGAAACCAACGTAACCTGTTTGTTTCTAGGAGAACTCATAGCTCATATAAAATATATCATACGTCAGGAAATAATCCTCAATCCATTTTATCCCATAAATAGAGTATGGATCCACAAGCCATCAAAGCCAAAACCTGTTACACATATTGTAATAAATAAAAAACTATATCTATAATATATGTGTGTGAACAAACAAAATCCAATACAGCCCTCTACACAGATATAAGGGGAAAACTATATGATGTGCCTACTAGAACATCAAACTACCAAGATAAATGAGTGGAGCCAAAGAGAATAGTCATCCATTCAACCTCCCACCAAAATGTTGGGGAAACACCCCCTCCACCGGGGCTCAGAATCCCTAGGGTGTCAGTTTCCCTAGATGGCGAGGTGGAGTAGTGTATATAAACTCAAAAAATAGAATATAAAATAGTGTACGACCCTACTATGGGGATAACATAGTCTTAGAATCATCTGCAACTATTGTCTCTCAGACTCATGGCTGCCACTAACATGACTAGGTATCATATAAGAACACATCAATTTAAATGAATTATTATAATAATTAATTACCCTTTTTATCAGTATGACTTTATGTTAACTAGTTCCCTAAACATTAAATAGTAATTATAAATTACAAATTAAAATTATTATCATTCCATCCATGATCCAAAATTCCTTTCATTTGAAATTTCATTCTTGCATCCCAGCAAGCTCCAACCCCATGGGATAACCACATTTTATCAACCATTTACTAACTGGATTATTACATTCCCATATTCCCAGACATTATAGAATAAAATTCTAAGAAACCAAACATAATGGGGATAAACATGGTGAGGTTATTAACTACCCATCATGTATTTTTCAAATATAGTAAGAGCGTAGACCCATCCTCCCCCGAGAAGCTAAACAATAAAATCTCGTGGCGTACCTCCTGCTTCTGCGCATCTTTTTGGAAAGAGGGTAGAAAAATAGCTGACAATATAAGTGGGGAAATTAATGAATATAAAAAACCCAAAAGATTCAAAAATCATTAAATCATTTACATCCAACCCATTCTATCATATTTTTTGTCCTCCCCATTACCCTTACACATAAATTGATTCATCTAGGAATTTGATGCGTCAACTGCACATATAAAAATAACTGTCCTGGATCCAATCTCAACAAAATTAGTAGGATACAAACATCATATAAACTAGACTCTTGGACCTTAAATAATGAATTATCCACTAAACATAATGACCCCTTATTGATCGAATGTACAAGGAAATCGACCTTAAAAGAAAGAGGGTAAATTATAACCCTAGTAGGCATTGTCTTTTATCAAAAAATCCAGTTCATTAATTTGAATTTCATTAACTACTTCATTATTAAAAGGTTCCTAATATGGGACTCCTACACAAAAATCTATCATTGATATGAAAAATAATATAACATTTTAACTTTAAAAGTTTGATTAAAGTCAAATTTCAACAAAAACCCCTAAATTCATTAACTTGCCTCTTTATATTTTTCCAGATAATTGAAATTATTCATATTTTATGTTCTTTACCAATTTCCAACAAGATCATCATAAAATATAAGGAAATCATAAATATCACAAAATCTACAAAAACAAGAGGCAATAACGTATGATTGATACCAATTTAGCCATCCGGTATAAATATTAATTATGTCAATTCCATCATGATCTAGTGGGATAAAACATGATAACACTATAGAGGCATTTAAAAGAATAGTCAATCCAAAAACTCCCACCTCAAATGGGTTATGAAGTTCATTGTACAAAAATATTCCAATTAAATTGATCTTTATCACGTCTCCTAAAGGAATGCATCATCCCGAGTTTGAAGAGAAACTATTGCACTGACAAACACCCAGGAAAACTCAATTAGGAACATGTAGAGAGAGTTCCATAAATAGGGAAAGGAGATATATAAGAATATGAACATTGAAAATTATAATAGACCATATCTAATATCAAATATTGTTCGATACTTCTTGGTTGCACCAAAAAATGGGGGTGTGCATGCACCAAGAAAAACCTAAATGTGAACCAATCCATGGGTGAATGTTTGATTGTACGACTTCTATAAGAATGAAGGAAATGTTTGAGAATCATGAACCCAGATAAAATGTGGATGAACAATGTAAAAAGATATCACGACCTTTTAGAAGATTTCAAAGAGTATAAATTTATGATACAATTAATTTTACAGTAAAAGAGGATTGCATTAAACCCTACGTTTGACCATGTTAAAGAGTCGAGAAATAGAAGAAAATTAATATAAGATTTATGAGATTTGAATTAGCCTCTAATATGTTAAAAAGAATAGTAATTCAATTCTCATTAACGAAAATTTTTAACTGAAAAAACACGGAAATCAAGAAAAATCTGGAAATTTGAAAAAGGAAATGAAACGGTTATGGAAACACTATAGAAGTTTCTTTCTTAAAACACTATAGATCATCCATTCCCAAAACAGTGTTGATCATCCAGTCTAGAAACACTATGGACCTAAAATTTGAGAATCATTGTAGACCTGCATATCTGAAAAACATGTAGACCTACAGTTCTGGTAAAACTATAGCTCTACAGGTTTCAAAAAATTATAGAATTAGAGTAATAATAACACTGTATACCTACTAGTTTGGAAAACATAGACCTAAATGTCTAATGATATTGTAGACCAACTAATCTAAAAATACTGTAGACCTATAATTGGGGAAACATAGTAGACCTAGAGATCTGGAAACAATGTAGACCTACCATTCTGGAAGCAGGATAGGCCTACTGATCTGGAATCATTGTAGACTTACCATTTTGAAATAACAATAGAACTATCATTATAGATGTAATGTAGAACTACAATTCTTGAAACAATTTTCAAAGAACTGGAAATTTGGAAAACTAATGGGGATGATTCACCTCGCCCTCCCAGAACACCTTAAACTCCAAATTGGAGTAAGGGAATAGTCTAGATGTGTCCATTCCATCACATATTACATGAATTTTTTTTTATAAAACCCACTAAATTTCGTGGTTTATTCAATAAATAATTGATGAAATTAGTTTCATACAAGTATCTTTCCTACAGATTAGGATATCTGTGAATTTTTATGTAAAACAATTGATGTCATGGGATATGATCTGATGAAGGTTTTATGATATCCTGGAAGACATGAATATGATAACCATTATGTGATAGAAGGGAACTACATATCCCTCCAATTGATTGGTTAATGATTTATATCTCATTTGATTGGTAGAATGTAAAGGGATGTTAACACAGTTCAGTAAGGGAATTTGTACTCATTGATGGTGGGAGTGAACATTGACTATTATGATTGTTTAGGGAGTGAACCCAGACAAAAATAATGTCCTTGATGTGATCCTTGACTATAATGGATATAATTATTTTGGGAATACATGTACTAAAAAATTATAATTATTATGAATATGATATGCACCAGTAGAACATGTTTTTTTATTTCTATATGATTCATGTATTATGAATTGCCAATATTTATTCCATGACTCATGATTTTGATCTTTGGTATAAAGAGTTGGTTTTCATATATCATGGTCATATTATCATAACTTTAATCTCATATAATTCTTATTCATCACCCTTTATAAACATATATATCATCTTATCATATGATTTCTTAACATTCCATTCCCTTGGTATTGAAAAAGTGTTTATGTATGTTATGTATACGAAATGTATTAAATGAGTAGATATCCCTGGGAAAAATATGAAAATATTTCTCTATATAAAATGATTTTGTATCTTGTTTCCAAAGGCAACAAACCATTCAGTTCAATAGGAATCTTTTTGTTTCATAATGAATATATAAGTTTATGATGTAATTAATATATGAAATTAAAAATTCTATATAGTAGGTATGAGACATAATATTTATGTATCCTTTGGATGGAGGGATGAAAAACATTAATGATATACCTATTGAGAGGTTAAATGATATGTCTAATGATGAGTCAATGTATAATAAAATTTCATTTAATATTTATAATGGACAGTGTGAGATATATCCATGAAAATAAATTCATGTATGGATAGTATAGTGGGATATGAATCTGGAACATTGTTACATATGCTTAATAACTCTGAAAAATGGAGCATTGATATGGACTCAATCATCACCCTGAGCTCCACAATTGGAATTATTTCACACATTGACACTCCCAAGAGATATTCATTGGGAATTAAATTGTTCATTATAAAGCATAATTATGGATTTAAATAGATGATTAATAAGAATGAATTATTATAAACCTAATGATTCAATGATTAATAATAAGGTTTCATGATTTAAAAATCCTATAAGGTATATTTAATGATAAATTTGTTCCCCTCTATGATTATTGTAACATACACTATTCTTTTTCTTCTCGGTTAATGGATTGAACTAAGAGGAATCAAGTTAACACTATATGTGATAGAAAAATATGTGATAATCAGAAACCCAATATTATAATGATTGGAGAGAAATACAGGCATATTATTTATAATATTATATCATGATATACGATAAAAACATTCAACCTAACAGAATCTCGGACGTAGAGATATTGTGAAGGATGGTGTTTATAAAGAGTTTGGATAGTTATGTTCATGGATAAAATGATATTATTTTATAAATATTTTATTAATAATTGTGAATAACGCTAGGGAATATATTAAATTAATGAGAATATTTTTCAATTTTTTATAATAAGTACACAAACCATGTTTGAACATAAGAAAAAAAAATGATTTGAAAAAAAATAGATGAGAATATTGGTATTCCAATGTTTTTATTATTGGGTGTCTATTTTAAAAGTGTAATGTATGGGATATGATCAAAACAATTTCTTAGAGGGAAACTCAAGAAGAAAATCATCATATTTTTTTTGGAATGGTTTTACTGCTAATGCAGATGTGAAAATGAATTACATATAAAATATATGAGTTTTTTAATAGTATTATTTATGTAAAATGTTAGAACCACGATAAAATTGAGTTTGATTAATATTTTCACATAATTAATATTTCATAATTTACTAAAGTGGTTTTAATTAATATGACGGTATAAAATATTAAATGGATTAGGAATGATGTGTAATTGTTGATGTTTTTATATTAAATCATGATTTATGTTATTTGAATCATGAAATATATTAGAATCTTTTATTGAATATTTCTGCAAATAAATTTAATAAATATATTTAATCAAAATTATTACGAGAAAACTAATTTAATGTTAATGTGATATATGATTGAAAACACGGGAAAATGGGTTAATATCCCATAATATTATCTTAATGTAGAGAAAATGGTGTTTATGTTTATTAGACAAATTATTGATATAGATTATGTGAGTTGTAAATTATTGATAACCATTAGACTTATTCATGAATTTTTGATAATGGTATATTATATAATTTATGTAGTTTACAACATCTTTTATTTATGTAAATGATGTAATAATTTATTTCATTTAATTTATAAGAAATAACATATGATATAACAATTTTTTTCTAAATTTTTATTATTATAATTTTTTATATTAATACACGAGAAATGTATTCACATGATTGGTATGTGAAAATTACGATCTTCTTCATGTTTTTGTGTGGTTTTTGTAAGTTGATTTTAAAAATTTTGTAACCATCTTTCTAGTGTCTTATATTTTAATCATTTTAAGAGTTATAAATTTAACCCTTTATGAAATCATTTATGTCGAACACTGAATGAGGTTGTAGATATTAATGTACCACTTTACCATTTAAATATTTATGCATATTGAATAATCTTCTCTAAGATTTTTTATGATTTTAACATGATATATAAAAAATTAATTATAATTATATTATAGATCCTTGGAAATATTAGTTATTTTTTAATAAAAAAGACATGTCAACAACATTTAGTAATAGAGGATGTAGACAAGATCAAGGAAAAACAAAAGGGAGAGATTGGGCATATTAAATTGATTAAAATATGGAATGAATTTATAATCTTCAACGATATTCATCATCTGAAAAGAATATTAATTTAAAATTATATCATATTACCAATATTTATGATGATATCAAGGAAATATTTACACCTATTTGGTTAGATTTTAGTGTTTTTGTATTTTTATATGATTATTCACATTCTTATGATAAATTATCTCTATCTGTTCACATCATTATTCGGTAAATAATTATTTTTACATTATCAAAATATTCACTAGTCATGTATGTTTCATACGTGTAAACATTGTTGTGAAATAATTTTATTCACCTTTATGTTTCCATATTATATAATTTTTTATTATTCATTTGTATAATGTGACTTTCATAATGGTATTTTCAAATGAATATAATTTGATGATTGAAATGAACATCAAAGGGGAAATTAATTTTTTTTGGATAGATTATAACATAACAATATTTAATATTTTTTAGTAAATTAATAAAATTTAATTATATATTCCTTTTTATGCATCATCATCTTTAGATTATGTTACATGAAACAATTACTTTCTTCGATAGCATGTCTGACATGTTACACATAGTGTCAAGGAACAATGAAATAATGTTATTTTATATTGCTACAATATTTTAAGAAATGTAAATAAGCATGTATGAAGAGAATTAAAAACATTTATAAAATATTAATGACAAATAAAAAATTTAAGTTTATTTATAAATTAATTTTAAATAAGAAATCATTTTATATTATTTTAATTATATTAATCAAACATTTTTTGCATTAAAAAATTTATTTATAATTTTTTTTATAAAATATTAGAAATAAATTAAACATATTTTATAAAATTTATTTAATAAAACTAATATCATTATTAAATCCTTAAATAAAAATATCAAATAATTAATTTATTATATTTATCTAAAAATATTAATTTACCATTTAATATTGAAAAATATCACTTTTTGTAAAACAAAAATTTCATTTAAGTAAATCAGCTAAATAAAATTCCGTATTATGTTTTAAATTAAATTAGTTATTATTTATTTATAATAAATAAAATTAATTATGGTTCAATCAAGGATCTTTTATATCATAGTATAAGTTTATTTTTGCGGTAAAATAGTAGTTTTTTTAAATATTATTAATGTTCATAATGATTCTATATTTTAATTATCAAAAACATTTCATGATGATAAATGTTTTAAATGAAATAAATATATATTATTTATTCCAATATATTTATTATTATATTAATAAAATTATTATTTTAAAAATAAAAGTTCATAAAAAATCATGTAGTTCGTGAAAAATACAATCCACTAAAACTGAATTTTTCATCGTGTTTGTGGTTTTTGATTGAAATTTAATTATAGAGTTATTAGAATTTTATTTGTTAAAATTGATTCACTGTTTTGAATCAATATAATATCTATTATATAATAAGTTAAATTAAATGATTGAACAAAATAAATATTATAATAAATAAAAATTATTTATCACGGTTATAGTAAAATTTCCATTGTTGGGGAATAAACTATGAAGATAAGGATTAAAATGACTATTAAACATATGATTATTTGATTTTATGGTCATAATACAATCATATACATGCCATTTTATAATATATGTATATTTAAGATTTTTTATGAATTTCTTTTTATATTGTTCCCATCTTGGAAATTTTCATGTGGTTTCAATGTTTGTTCATATCCCCCAATTATAATTGGCCACAAAAACACAACACTTATTCACACCTATGAAGGCATAAATATTTGCAAAACAGTACCAAAATCCATTCATTAAATACTTATCAGTGTTCTATATCTACTCAAACTATAAAAATACAAACAATGGGGTCCTCAATATGACATCGTAAAGAGGCACTTCTATGTGAACGTAATTGTCAGCCCTAAGATCGATATTTTTCATTATTTTTTACCCCATCAATTATGTATTTAAAAAATAATATATAATTACAACAAAATATACTATACACTCATATGTTATTTTATAAATTTAACAACCTATATCAACCCCCTACCATTAAATAAAAAAACATCTATCATTTGTATAGATGACTTCCTCCCCACAAGTCGATGTTATTCATTTTATGTGACTACTTATCACTATTAGATATATTGGTTCATTCAGTGTTTATATATTTGATATTTATGGAATTATTATTATTATTGGACTACTAAATCACATATACCTTAATACATTCCATTCTTTGGTAATAGTTAAACATTGCTCATGTATATTAGTGACTACCGCCTCATGAATTGATCTGAATCATTCTAGCATTACATGGAATGTAAAAATGATGATTTCATGAAAAAAAAATTAACAATCATTCCATATAATTTTTTTTTGTTTTATATTAATATAATTATAAACATTATTTTACTCCACACATCAATAAAATTAATAAAATTTAATGCATACATATGACTTACCATCTCTAGGAATGGTGTTTTTTATTTTATATATACAATATTTATGGATTACAATAAATACAAAATTTAGAAATATATATGGTAAAAATATTATTTTTAAAATTACAGATATTGTGGATTCAATATCAATTTAATAAGATTATTAATAAAAAAATCAAAACATACATGAAAAAATGTAGTTATTTCCAAATATGTAACTTTACATTGGAATTGGAAACAAATATTAATTCTAGATCATAAGAAAATAATGTATGGTATGATATATAAATATATTGTCAAATAATATATTTGGTAGAAAATTATATTTATTATATAGTTGGAAGAATTTTTATGAAGAAATTTGAGACACAAGGCTAGGGATTCGTGTCTCAAATTTAACACCTATGAGACACATGTCATCTTTACAACCTATTTCATTTATATGGTGTATATTATAAACAATAATAAATTTTCCAACAATTATCAATAATCTCATTGGGATTTACAAATACATTGAATAAAAAAATCTTTTCCTAAAAAGGTTAGGGAAGAGACCTTTTATAAAAATTGATAAATGAAAATACAGAAAGAATATGGATGGGGTAATGGAAGTACGCATGCCCTCATGCTAAGAAAAGAAAATGAAAAATATCATTTTATGATATATCATTCATTGTATTGATTGTTAAATTTTCCAAATAAGAATTGATTTTTTTTTAATTTTCCTTATTTGATGTCATTACTAGTCCCCCAGGTCATGTGCTGAGACTACCCCAAGCTTGCCTTCAATATGCTGGGGTCTACTAACTATCCCCAAGTAGAAATACCCCAAAAGGGGAAGGCATTTACTATAACCATGTAACCACGAACAAAGCTCAAACTGCGGAATGTAAACACAAATTTTACCAAAACTATCACTGATACAACTACTGAGAGTATAGAACAAATTGAATGATAAAAGGGGCCATAATATAAGCCCAAAACTACAAAGGAATGTACAACTTAAACAGTATGTATTCTAGAGACCCTACCAAAAGTGTAGGTGATGGGTAGCTTCTAGTTGCAATAAAATTATAATTCTCCATATCATTTCACTGAGAACCACCTTGTCCCAAACCACCGAGGTATTTGTTGATGCGTTAATCACATACAAGAGACATAACATGTGCGGGAGAAGCCCAAGTTGGGGCGAGTAATATATTTATCAATAGGGATCAAAAACCACAAAATGAAATACCACAAATCCCAACCACAAATAAAAGAAAACTCACACAAGGAATAAATCAAAGCATATAATGTATGATTATTAGTTATAAAGCTGAATCAACCTGTACTGCTTAGGGATCATCCCTGATGAGTCACCGAGGTTCACTCGTCTACGGGACCACTAAGGTCCAATTAGCTACTGGACCACAGATTACTACTATGCTATTATACCACATAGGTCCTCTGTTCTACTGGACCACTGAGGTTTGCTATGATATTGAACTACTGAGTTCTACTCCCCTATTGGACCCCCAGGGTCCGCTGATCTACCTGGCAACTCAGGCCCGCTCGTCTAATGAACCACTACGGTTGGCTCGGCAATTGGACCATTGTGGTATTCATGGATACTGAACCACAAAGGATCCCTCTGCTATTACTCCACTGAGGTCCCCATCATCATATCCATCATGTCCCAGCCTACTGTATGATTCCCATTCACAGTGCACTTGATTCCAAGAGAATTTACTCCTCAATAAATTTTCCATATCACGACTGCCATGAAAACTCACTTATTGTTTACAAAAAGGATCATATCATCATAAGAGTCCCAATTTCATAGATGAAGCATCAGTCAAACACCTATTTTGATTGATATTTTCAATTTAGTAAAAAGGCGGTTGTTGCATTTAGGCTTAGTCTGACTAGGTCGAACCGACCTTACCAACCCATCCCGTATTGGCTGACCCAACCTTACCGGGTTGGGTCTACGCTGAACCAATCCAGCCAAACCATTTGTCTAGGCCCATTAGTTCAAGAAGACCTAGGCAGGATCAATGGTGGGTCCAGCAAAGTGGGTCGCCTAGCGAACCAGTTCTCATCTGGTCTGGTCTAGCATAGTTGAGACGATTTGGACTTGTCGGGCCAACCAGAGGCCCATTTTCTTATCTATCCTAGACTGAAATTTGGCGGGCCAGTTCTTTTCTAGATCAGGATCCCAAATGTTCAGTTAACTCCATCATCCTGGACCACATTGGCCGGCAGATGTGGGTCCTACCCAAATTCCCATTGCCATGCAGTTCGTGCTGCTTCGTAGCCGACTGAGGCTAGCCCCCTCCTTCCCCATCTTGCCTTGCATGGACCATGTGCCAAAAAATTATGTTTTCCCATAGGTATGGGGAGTCTAACCCCATTTAAAATACCCCTTAAAAATATCTGACGTGACCTCGTGGGTTTGTTATAAATGATCAGGGTGAGAGAGAGGGGATCAAATAGAACACAAAATGAACAAACTGGCCATTGTTTGTGTCGGTCCAAAAATAAGATTTCAAGTGGGATCATGAAAGAAAATTCAATCACCAAGATTTAATTCCTAATATCAAACCAATAATAAAATTTCCTACTCCTGCAAGAATAATTCATCCATAGATCAACAAGATAGTGATTTTATCTGGGTTCATTGATTAGTAGGGAACAACAGGGGGAAATAGTCAGTCAAATTTTAACCCCTACCAGGGAAAATTGAAATTGGTTGAGGAATATCATCAATCTCTGTCCATAAATATCCAATCCCATATCCTCTCTAAAAGGGAGTCATTGCCTTTTACTGATTCTCATCCATTGTCCATTGGAGAGGTTTTCATTGTCATTCGTCAGAGGAATTCCATGGATTTTTTCCACCATAAATCACTATTTAATAAAAAATGAATATGTGTTGTGCTTTGTAGAATATTCACACTAATTATTTTCTGCGTTTCATTAATGTATTCAACATTTATTTCTTGTTGTATTGTATCACTAAAGAGTCACTATATAATGATAAAGACAAATAATAAAATAAGTTTTTTTAAAGTAATTTTATTTTTCATAATGGCATAAAATCTATCTTTTAGGGTTGAATAGTTCTAGTCTTAGTTAGGCCCTTTCTAGGATAATATTGATGCTCTATGTTGAACGATTCCCTTAAAAGTTTTATCTAGGAACCATTTTAATGGTTATAGAAACCCGGTCGCATGATTATTTAATGATCTTTAATAATAGTTCTAATATACATTCTGGCCACTCCATGCCAGGAAATAACGTTCCTTCTTAGTGCCTTTTCTTAAAATAAACCTATTTAATTTTCAAAATTTTTACCTGGAGTTTCATGGAATAACATCAACATAACCATATGGATTTACTCACCTTAGTCCCAAACAAAGGCTAATCAATCCAATGGGGGTACTGTGCATGAATCTGAGTCTCATGTGTGCTTGTTCTCTAATGGAGATTCCCATTCTACCCAAAAAAGTGCACTAGAGGAATCAACCATCCTCGAAGGAAGACTTTCTGCACCCTCTCTACCAACTATGGTAGAGTTATGCAATATGGAACCATTCCCACATAATGTAGTATTACAAAAGGTCTAATAAACCTCATAGACAACGTTCTTTTCAGCCAAATATTTGTATCCCTAGTTGAGGATAGATCTAGAGGAATAAGTTTTCCCCCTCCTCAAACTCTATGGTTCTCTGTCTCTAATAATCATAGGACTTATGTCCACTCTGTGTAGTATTCATCATCTCTCTAATTAATTACTCCTAATCAATGGTATTGTGTACCATCTTTAGACCCCTGATGAAAGACTCCCATTGGTTTTCCCAGCATAATGGTTCCCAATATGGTCACCCATAAAATTACATGACTGGTTCCATACCATTGGTGGAGTGGTATATGTTGTTTTACACATACTACAATAATGGTAGATCATCCTCTAAAATACGACTAAAATCTACAACGGATGCACAAATCATTTCCTATATGGACTGGGTGGATTGTTTTGTCTAACCATGTGTCGGTGGGTGAAAAGCTATGCTCTAGCGTAGCTGAGTCCTAAACGCCACCTACAAACCCTTCCTCCACTGGGATGTAAAGTGTGCATTATGATCATGGACTATCATACATGGTTATCCATGGAGTCAAACAATCTCGTACACGTAGAGGAATCCCATGCTCTAAACTGAACCCTGGTCTCATATGGGTAGGAAGTGGGCCGCCATGGTCAGTTGGTCAATGATCGCCCAGATAGTATCATTCCCCTCATACATATTTGCTACAACGGTCATGAATACCATCAATATCACATCCAACATCCACTCAGGTAGCTCGAGGGAATTTGTAAAACACGTTGGAACCCAATTATCAGCCTTCACATTCGATGAAGTTAGTTATCTCGTGAAAAACACTACCACTACATTCATCGTCCCTAGACACTATTTATGATGTTTGATGTCCCGATACATCTTATCCAGACCTGGATGTACCACTAAAGGGGATGTATATAACTCCCTAATCAGCTCCTCCTCTGACGTAACTGATACTAAAATGCATCCTCTGAAAAGGATGATGTGATCCACAACATTCGAATATCCATAAGTGGCGTCTCTATGGAAGTATGTTCATGTGTAGTCTTGTAGCTGCCATATCTGAGTTGCACCTCCCTGACATGTTGTATTTTGGGATGGGAAACTACCACTGACTGAAGAAATATTTTCTACTCTATATCCATGAAGGATATCTAATGTGAGGGAAAATTAACTAAGGCCTTGTTCCGAAGATGTGATCTCTATATCCTTTTGAGAGAATCCTATACCATGTATCCTTCCCCATTTTTTACTATATCTCAAAGTCATTTTCCTGGAGAATATCTAGAAAACATCAAAGTCTCGGATTTAGCACCTTCTATGAAAATATATACTTGAGACTATTTTTTTCATAGTAGGCGAGGAATCGTTCTTCCATAATGTACTGTCACCACATCTATATTGAGAAGACTACTTCTAAAAACTCAATTACATGAGTCGCATAATTATGATCATGAAGTATCAATTTTCATGAGCTATAAGAAACCACTAATTAATCATGTATCAGGATACAACCAATACTAGTTCATGAGGTGTCATAGAACAACACGTAGTCGATTCCCTCCTCTGGAAAAATCATGATAGGATCACTCTTCAACCTCTATCTTAGTTGTTGAAAGCTCTGTTGGAATATTTTTGTAAACACGTTGTGGTTTCAATTAGGCATCAACATCATCATGAATTCTTCCAATATAGATAATTTCGGTAAAAATCTATGATAGTTCCCAACCAACCTGAGGAAACATCGCACCTCATTAATGCTTTAGGGTGGCTCCCAAGAAATCCCTGAAAATATATTTGTTGGATCCACTACAAAAATAGCCTCTGAGTTGACATTGTAACACCCGAGACCTTTATGAGAAATATTTTTTTATGTAGTATAAATCATCAAAGGAATCATTCAGTACACACAACAATATCTTGGCTTTCATTACATGCAATCTCGACCTTCCTCGATAGCATTCATTGTACGCAATACCGAGATTCATTAAACAAAGATATGCTATTAAAATATTATTTAAACTAGCCGTTATGAATAGTAATACCCACTTTTTGGAATTTTGTAAATTTTATCTTTCAAAATGTACTTCATTTTTGGATTTGGAATATCGAAATTATCCAAGGGTGAAATTTAGGTATTTTTCTGAAAACTTTCAATTTTGGATGTATAGTGAAAACACAGGGTTACCATTTATAAAAAGACATTTTATTTATATAATTATTTATTTTATTTAAATTTATTTTTAGGTAAAAAATGATATATAATACCTTTATCAGTTAAAATTAATTCATTGGAGTCATTTTTTAATAATTTTAGATATATAAAAATTTTATTGAACTTTTCACCGTCTTTTACCCACCTCCTAGGAGAATTTGAAAATTTACATAAAACATAATTTTACCACTTCTGTGAGTGGAATTTAGAAAATCCGAGAGACACAGTTAATATCAAGGACTAAAATGTGGTTCAATGAGATGAAAATAATTTTTGGTGAATAGTAACTTATTATTTTTTTTACCACGGCTAAAAGTAAATAGGGTAATTAAAGGTACAAATGTTATTATTATTACCCTAACACATGTCCTAGTTCTATTGAATAAGTATAATTCAACCAAAAAACCTTAGGATTAAAATATGACCATTTAGGCCCACTTGGATAAGATTAGGACATTTATTACTAATTTATTTAAAGAATGGTTAAAAATATTAAAATCAATGTTTAATAACTAAATAATTTTTAATATAGGGTTATACATAAGATAAATTCGACTATAAATACTAATTAGATAGCTAAAAATGTTTCCTACATAATGTTATTTTATTAGAAATTTTTAGACATTATACAATTTAATTTATTTATGACACAATGATGATGCAGTAATTATCTTATTAATGAAATATTGACATAATTGATGTTATAAATACCCAAATAAATGTAATATGAGACTTTTTATGAATTAAAACAATTTTTTATGTTAAAAAGAAATGTTAGTATTGATTTAATTAGCTTTTTTCAAACTAATCGTTCTGTTATGATTTTCAATAAAAATCAATTACCAAATAGTGTCAAAATTGACATTAAATAGTTTTTAAAAAAATATTATATTAATTATTGATATTTTATTCCTAAAAATCAATGGATCGACCAAATGACTTATATAAGGTTATATATATTAATAATAATCAACTTTTGGTTCGTTTGTCTTGTTATAGTATGTTTATTAACCTTATAGTGTAAGAAAACTAGAAGACACGGTAAAAGTTAAATTATCCAACTTAAAGTTAAATCTAAATTATAAGGTTAAAATAGAAACCTAAACTTGTATAAATTCTATTTTATTAGAGTATTTCGACCCATCCCCACCTTATCTTCTAAATAAATCAATTTTGATCTATTAAAAACCGAATATGACTTTATAATAAAATAATATTTTTAGTTTTTCCTTAGGTCCCCCTCTCCTCCCTTATAAAAGTGCACCTCCTTCCTCTCATCCTCACACCACATTGAGCCTTCAATATTGGACAATCCAAACCAATTTCCCCTCTCCACTTTTTTAGAAACATCATAGAGGTCCTGGTTTTTCTTCAAAGACCAATTTTAGTGCCCTAAAAGATGGTCTCAAAGTGGCGCTTCAAAGAAGAGGTAATGTCCATTACTGATTCTTTTAACTTTATTTCTTCATCCACTTATTATTCTTTAGTTGTTTAATTATGAAGTAATAACTTCAGTATCACTCATATACGAATATGATATTATATGTATGAAACAACCCTATTACACCATCTATCCATCCTATGGAAAACGAAATCACTGCGTGTGCGTACGTACGGAATACCGTCTTCATGTCGTGGTGTAATCTTTTTTCCACCCCCACCTTATTTGGATGGTTATAATGATGTAATAAAAAACTATATATTATTATTTTAAAGTTATATTTATTCTTAAATAGTATACATACACTCCAATACAATTCCACGATCATTGGAATGATGTCATCGCTCGTGCGTACGTACGGAATACCGTCTCCATGATGTGATGCGACTCGTTCTACATGATCATCATTTCATAATGATTATATAAATTAATTTAATTAATTAATATGATATATATTACACTAATACAATTTCATAAATGAGGTATCTATAACTTAAAAAGAAGAATAAAAATTTGTTCGACAAAACACGCATAAGAACAAAAATTAATAAACACCTGAATAACAAGTAGTAATGAAATATTACAAATAAGAAGATAAAACTATAACCATATATGATATCATAAAAATATTTATGATTATGGAATAAGTCAATAAATTTATTTAAATCCTTATACAAGAGGTTCAAGATACTTACCAAGCAAATCACACCTAAGGTAAGGGACAATCTCGCAATCTCAATTTGTATCTGAGATTGTTTATATATCAGAATCTAATCGGGAATATTTACAATCCACATCCATTTTTCCTCAATATTTAATATTATTTATATCCTCCTACAATTTTTTAAATACAATTTTACCCTTCGGTGAGTTTTTAGTAAAAGATATGAAAGGAATCTTTTGTTATTTTTCGTACGAGGTACTTTTTGACTTTTCTGGCCAAAGTATGAGAAGAATGTTTTTTTACTTATACGACCTGAATGGAATTTTAGAACATTATATCCATGAAGCATCCTTTACTTTTTTTCATGTTTATTTTTAATAAACTTCTTTTTATAAAAAAATTGTATGAAATTTTAATAAAGGAAAATGTTTTTGAAGTAGAAAGGATATTTTCTTCAAGAATGGAGTTCAAGTGTTTTTTCAAAATTATTTTCCATCAAAGATAATATAGGGTTCTATTTCTATCCCTATGTTTACATTGATTTGATTATGTTATGATGGAATTATTTTTATGAAGTCATTTTAACTTAAATGATTTATGTTATGATGGCATGATGTTTAAGAATCTCATTTTTTATTACATGGGTTATGCTATGATGTATGATATATGATTTTGTGGAACACATAATAATGGTTTAATTATGAGATGGGTGGGACCTATATCTCCCTCTAATGAATTGGGTAATGATTTATATCTCATGATATAGACATTGATGGAATGACTGGTGAAATCGGTTCAGTGTAAAAGGACTGAAATGGGGAGTGAACTCGGTTCAGAAATGAAATTTGTCCGCTATGATAGTCTTGGATACGAGTCTTGAATACTAAGAAATTATTCACTATGATTATGTTTGAATGCCACTATGTTTCATGTTTTAAGTTATGATTATAGGGATTACATTTCACTACTATGATTTATCCCATGTTATGAAATTATGATCTCTTTTGCAGGTTACGATTTCTAAAATGATATGTTCTTATGAATATGATATTTTTATGTTTACCCTTAATGAGAATTTGAGCTCACCCTTTGGTATGTTTTCATTTCCCCAGGTCATAAAGAAGAATATTAAGTAAGATATGACAAAAATGTACTATAGATATGATTAAATAAATGGGAGACAACGTAGCTGATTTATGAACCAGTTGTTTATGTTTCCCAGTTTCTAAATACATTATACCTATATGGTCCATTCATGGTTTTGTTATATGTTGTAATAAGAATGAATAAATTTTGAAGTAATAACCATGTATGTATAGTATGGGTCGTTATATTTGGTATCAGAGGAAAGGTATAGTCATCCTTTGGAAACTAGGATGTGAAAGCCTTAGTAAGAACCCTAAGGATAAGTCTAAGCATAGAGAATGATCTTAGTGTTTTAAAAATGGCCATGAACAACCTACGATAAGACCTTAAGTGTGAAATTTTATTTTTGATTATGCATTTTTCCTATTATAATTATTGTGGCTCACACTATTCTTCTTGGTTTTAGTCAATGGATGGAACCTGAAGAAACCGTTTTAATGCGGAATGCGACGAGCAATGAAATGATTGTCCCCCTGAGAAACCAAATGTTATGGGAGCTTGAATGAAAAATCTTGTAGCCTTGCTCACAATACTTTCTCAAGCTATGAATCATGCAGGACTTCCATACGAGAAATGGAAGGACCAACATTCTGTTGAATCCTTCATGAGGTAGCGTCCACCTTCATTCAGTGGGTCTACTGATCCATTAGTTGCTGAACACTGGATTAGTACTACTGAAAGGATATTTTTAGTTCTTCAATGCTCTGAACATGATAAAGTCATCATAGTAGTGTATTGTTTGGAAGGAGATGCTGATCAATGGTGGAATCTTATCAAGAAGATGAGGAAAAGAGATGAAATGGAGTCCATGGAATGGGACGAGTTCAAGAACTTATTTTTCAATAACTACTTCCCTCGTTTTCTTCAAACATAGATAGAGAAGGAGT
This sequence comes from Viscum album, assembly GCA_963277665.1. Taxonomy (NCBI): domain Eukaryota; kingdom Viridiplantae; phylum Streptophyta; class Magnoliopsida; order Santalales; family Viscaceae; genus Viscum; species Viscum album. The sequence goes on along the minus strand of OY728164.1, from coordinate 60,463,944 downwards.
TTCTTGAACTGAAGCAAAAGGATGATGAATCTGTTGGTACCTATGAAGAACATTTTACAAGACTTACAAGGTACGCTTCAAGTATTATTATACAACTTGAGAGTAAGATCGATCGATTCATTAGTGGCTTAAAACAAAGTCTTCGAAGGGCGTTAGCCATAAGAGACTTCAATAGTTACGAAGAAATAGTTTGATGTGCTCTCATGGTTAATATGGATATTGGAGTAAACCACCCATCATATGGGTTTGATAAGAAAAGGAAAATGGAATTCAAAGGAAAATCTAAAGAGAACACAGAAAAGAAGATGAGATTTACCTTATGCTCAAAGTGTGGAAAGAAACATGGAGGGAGTTGTCTTAAAGGGACAAGTAAATGTTTGAAAAGTGGAAAGGGATGTCATCAAGAATTTGAATGCCGCAATGATGGGAAGAAGCTGTCTAGTGATGTGAACAATGAAAAGGCTACACAAAGTGCACCTCCTACACATCAATGTTACAAGTGCAAGGAAATGGGTCATTATGCTAATCAATGCCATAATCCAAGGGTTGTTGATGATGATTGACCTCAACAAACTCTTAAGTCTAAATAAAAAGGAAAGTCTCATGCAATTTCTATCAGCGACATGGAGTACGATAACGAAGTTGTGAAAGGTACAATTACCATCCACTCTAAAATAGAAAATGTTTTATTTGATTCTGGATCCACCCTCTCTTTTATTTGTGAAGAATTTTCTAAGGGTATCGCCACATTACCTCAACAATTAGATGTTGGGTTAGAAATAACAACCCCTAATGGCACAACAGTCGCATCAAAAGATTATAATTATTCTCTGATTGAAGTTTGTGGGAAAGTACTTCCTCCAAATCTTGTGATCCTTCCTACAGTGGAATTTAATATGATTGTTGGCATGGATTGGCTTTCTTTATATAGAGCTCATATCAATTGGCAAAGAAGGAAAGTCACGTTTCAAATTCCAGATCAATCTATGATCGTCTATCGATGCAAGAGAATCTTGAGTTACATGAATTGAAGAAGAAACTCCAAGAGAATCTTGATAAGGGATTCATATTCCCAAGTGTGTCACCTTGGGGAGCACCAGTTCTGTTTTTTAAGAATAAAGATGGATCAATGAGACTCTTCATTGATTATCAAGAACATAAAAAGATCACTATCAAGAACAAATATCCTCTCCCACTCATTTATGACATATTTGACCAACTACGTGGAGCTCAATACTTTTCAAAGATAGATCTTCGTTCAGGGTATCATCAATTAAGGGTCAAAAGAGAGGATATACCAAATAAGACATTCTGTACAAGGTATGGACACTATGAATTTATAGTGATGCCATTTGGTCTTACTAATACCCCTGCTATCTTCATGGATCTGATGAATAGAGTGTTTTGAGACTATCTTGATCATTTTGTGGTAGTCTTTATAGACGATATTCTTGTCTATTCAAAGAGAAATGAAGAACATAAATATCACTTGAGAATTATATTGAAGACCCTGAGAAAGGAGAAGAATTATGCCAAATTTACCATGTGTGAATTTTGGCTTCAAAAAGTATCATTTTTGGGTCACATAATATCAAAAGAGGGGATATCTGTGGATCCAGCAAAAACAGAGGTTATTGAAATATGGTCCAGACCAACAATAGTAACCGAGATCCAAAGTTTTCATGGTTTGGCTTGATATTATAGACGTTTTGTGAATGATATTTCATGGCAATCTATTCCAATTACTAGGTTTACTTGAAAAGGAGTTAAGTTCGTGTGGATGGAGGAATTTGAAGAGAATTTCAAGGAGATGAAAATAAGTTTGTCCAGTGCACCTGTACTTACACTTCCTTGTAGAAGAGAAAGGTTTGTGATCTACAGTGATGCATCCAAGAAGGGTCTGGGGTGTGTTCTTATGAAAAATGATATGGTGATATCTTATGACTCACGACAGTTTAAAATCCATGAGAAAAATTACCCAACTCATGATTTGGAGTTAGCTGCGGTAATCTTTGCATTAAAGATTTGGAGGCATTATCTTTATGGAGAAAGGTGTGATGTTTATACTAATCATAAAAGCTTATATTATATTTTCACACAAAAGGTGATGAATATGCGCCAAATTCGATTGTTGGAGATGATTAAGGATTATGACTGCTCAATTCATTATAACCTTGGGAAAGCAAACAAGGTGGCAGATGCATTATGTCGACAAGACCATGCTAGCTTATCCATGTTGAGGATCACAAAAGATCCAATATTTATGGATTTACAAGGGATGGATCTTGGAATTATAATGGAAGGGGAAAAATAAAATCATTCTCAAATGAATGTTCAACCATATATACATGTGAATATTATAGTGGAACAGAAAGAAGATGTAGAGTTACAAAAGAAGGTGAGAAATGTTCCTGAATTCAACCATGATTGTGATGGGATAAATATGTTCAAGAATTGGGTTTGTGTTCTTCCCATCCCGTAATTAATGAAGAAGATGCTAGATGAGGCTCATATTTCTTCATTCTCTATTCATCATGGAAGCACGAAGATGTATAAGGACATGAAAGAGTACTTCTTGTGGGATGGCATGAAAATAGATGTTGCTGAATATGTCTCTCGATTTATGGTTTGTCAGCAAGTTAAAGATGAGAGACAGAAGTCTAAGGGGATGTTACAACCATTACCCATTACTGAATGGAAATTGGAAATTATCACTATGGACATTGTCACTAGAATTCCTAAAACATCCAAAGGAAATAATGCTATCTGGGCCATTGTTGATCGTCTTACAATGTTTGCACACTTCATTGCTATTAGAGAGGAATTCTCTCTAGATAAGCCTCCCATGATATATGTAATGGAATTGGTAATATTTCATGGAGTACCACATTCCATTATATCTGATCGGGATTCGAGATTTACCTCAAAGTTCTGGTGATGTCTTCTGCATAATCTGGATACAGATTTGAGTTTCAGCACTGCTTATCATCCTGAGACAGACGGTCAGTCTGAGAGGAAAATTCAAACTCTAAAAGATATTTTGAGAGCTTTCTCTATAGATTTCAAAGTTGGTTGGGATAAACACCTACCTTTGGTGGAATTTTCTTATAATAATAGATTTTAATCTAGTATTCAGATGGCTCCTTATGAAGCTCTCTATGGAAAGAAATGCAGGACTCCAACTTGCTGGGATGAAGCTGGGGAAAGAATGCTATTAGAAGCTAATCTTGTTGATGAGATGGCAGAAAAGGTCAGATCTATTCAACAACACATTAGAGCTACTCAGAGTTGATAACAAATTTATGCCGAGAACTAAAGAAAATTCCTAGAGTTTGAAGATAGTGATAACGTGTTCTTACGAATATCTCCTTGGAAGAGAGTAATGAGATTTGGAATGAAGGGAAAGTTGATCCCTTGATATATCGGTCCTTTAGAAATACTTGATCATGTTGGTAAGGTAGATTACCGATTGGAGCTTCCACAGAATCTCTCCAAAGTTCACAATGTGTTCAATGTATCTCTCCTGAGAAATTATATAATTGATCCTTCACATGTACTCAGCTCAGAAGTTGTACCGCTGGAGCAAGATCTTTCTTATGAAGAATAGCTGATAGAGATTTTGGATCGTATCGAAAATGTCCTACGGAATAAGACCACTCTCTTGGTGAAAGTTTAATGGAGGAACCACCAATTAGATGAAGTTACATTGGATCATGAGGATATGATGAGGGAAAGGTATCCTCATCTGTTTTTTATAAAGTGACGAATTTCGAGGGCAAAATTCATTTTAAGGGGGGTAGAAGGTAACATCCGAGACATTTATGAGAAATATTTTGTTTTAATGTTATATAAATCATTAAATGAATTTTTCACTACACAAAACACTAACTTGACTTTCTTTACACAGAATCGAGACCTTCCTCGATAGCTTGTGTCGTACGCAATACCGAGTTTCACTAAACAACGATATACTATCAAAATATTAATAAAACTAGCCATTATGAATAGTAATACCCACTTTTTGTCATTTTGCAAATTTAATCATTCAAAATGGACTTCATTTTTGGATTTTTAAAATCAAAATTATCCTAGGGTGAAATTTAGGTATTTTTCTAAAAACATTCAATTTTTGATGAATAGTGAAAACATTAGGTTACTATTTAAAAACCGAATTTTTATTTAAATAATTATTTATTTTATTAAAATTTATTTTTGGTCAAAATTGATACATAAAACCTTTATATGTTCAAAGTAATTCATTGGAGTCATTTTATTATAATTTTAGATATATAAAATTATTATTGAACTTTTCACCGTCTTTTACACACCTCCTAGGAGAATTTTAAAATTTACATAAAACATAATTTTACCGCTTCTGTGAGTGCAATTTCCAGAATCCGAGAGACAAGGTTAATATAAAGGACTAAAATGTGGTCCAATGAGATGAAAATAATTTTTGGTGAACAATAACAATGTACTTTTTTTAACCGTGGTTAAAAGTAAATAGGGTAATTAAGGGTAAAAATGTTATTATTATTACCCTAACACATGTCCTAATTCTATTGGATAAGTTTAGTTCGACCAAAAACTACCTTAGGAATAAAATATAACCATTTGGGCCCACTTGGATAATATTAGGACATTTATTATTAATTTATTTAATGAAGGGTTAAAATAGTTAAAATCAAAGTTTAATAACTAAATAATTTTTAATATAGGGTTATACAAAAGATTAATTCAACAATAAATATTCATTTGAAAGATAAATACATTTCCTAAATAACGGTATTTTATATTTAATTTTTATACATTATATAAATAAATTTATTTATGACACAATGATTATACAGTAATTATCTGAATAATGAAATATTGATATAATTGATGTTTTAAATAACGAAATAAATGTAATTTTAGACTTTTTATGAATTACAATCATTTAAAATGTTTGTATGACGTGTTATTATTGATTTAATTAACTTTTGTCGAACTAATCATTATGTTATTATTTTCACAAAAATAAATTACCAAATAGTGTCAAAATTGACATAAAATAGTTTTTAAAACAAATATTATATTATTAATTGTTATTTTATTCCTAAAAATAAAAGGATCTTCCAAAGACATAGATAAGGTTATATATTATAATAATAAAAAACTTGAGGTTCTTTTGGCTTGTTATAGTAAGTCTATTAACCTTATAGTGTAAGAAGACAAGAAGACACGGTAAAAGTTAAATTATCTAACTTAAAGTTAAATCTAAATGTTAAGGTTAAAATAGAAACCTAAACTTTCATAAATTATATATGATGAGATTATTTCAACCCATCCCCACATTAGCTTCGAAATAAATAAATTTTGAGATATTAAAAACCGAATATGACTTTATAATAAAATAATATTTTTAGTTTTTCTAAGGTTCCCCTCTCCTCCCTTATAAAAGGGCACCTCCTTCCTCTCCTCCTCACACAACGATGAACCTTTAATGTCAGAAAACCCTTGAAAATGTCTCCTCTACACTTCCCTAGAATCATCCTAGAGGTCCTGGTCTTCTTCATAGACCAATTTTAGTGCCCTAAAAGGAGGTCTCAAATAGGCGCTTCAAAGAAGAGGTAATGTCCGCTACCGATTATTTCAACTTTATTTCTTATTCCAATTCATCTTTTTTAGTTTTTTCATTATGAAGTAATAACATAAGTATCACTTATATACTAATATTTTATTATAAGTATGAAACAACCCTATTTCACCATCCATCCATCCTATGGAAAATGAAATCACCGCGCGTGCATACGTACGGAATACCGTCTCCACGCTGTGGTGTAATCTATTTCCACCACCACCTTACATGGATGGGTATAATGGTGTAATGAATAAATATATATGATTATGAAAAGTGATATTGATTCTTAAATAGTATACATACACTCCAATACAATTCCACGATCATGGGAACGATACCATCGATTGTGCGTATGTACGGAATACCGTCTACACGATGTGATATGACTCGTTCTACATGATCTTCATTGAATAATGATTATATAAATGAATTTAATGAATGAATATGATATATATTACACTAATACAATTCTGTAAATGAGGTATCTATAACCTAAAAAGAAGAGTAATAATTTATTCATCAAAAAACTTATAAGAACAAAAAGTAATAAACACCCGAATAACAAGTAGTAATGAAATATTACTAATAAGAAGCTAAAAATATATCCATATATGATATAATGATTTTTATTATTATTATGTAATAAGTCAATAACATTATTTAAATCATTAAACAGGTGGTTCAAACACTTACGAAGAAAATAAGATCTATTGTAAGGGACAATCTCACAATCTCAATTTCTATCCGAGATTGTTTATACTTCAGAATTTACTGGGGAATATTTATCATCCACATCCATCTTTCCTCAATATTTAATATTATTTATATCCTCTTACAATTGTTTAAATACAATTTTACCCTTCTGTGAGTTTTTAGTAAAAGATATGAAACAAATATTTTGTCGTTTTTCATACGAGGAAGTTTTTGACTTTTCCGGCCAAAGTACGAGAAGAATGTTTCTTTAACTTATACGGCCTGAATGAAATTTTAGAAAATTATTTCCATGAATCTTCCTTTAAATTTTTTCTAGTTTATTTTTAATCAAATTCTTTTAGTTTAATATTGTATTCCATTTTAATAAAGGAAAATGTATTTGAAGTTGAAAGGATATTTTCCTCAAGAATGGAGTTCAAGTGTTTTATCAAAATTATTTTCCATCTAAGATAATACAGGGTTCTGTTTCTATCCCTATGTTTACATTGACTTGATTATGTCATGATGATTTTTTTTTTATGAATTCCTTTTATCTTATATGATTTATGTTATGACGGCATGATGTTTAAGAATTCAATTTTTTATTACATGGGTTCTGCTACGATGTATTATTTATGATTTTGTGGAACACATAATAATAGTTTCATTATGAAATGGGTGGGACCTATATCTCCATTAAATTCAATGGCTAAAGATTTATATCTCATGAGATAGACATGGATGGAATGGTAGGTCAAAACAGTTCAGTGAAACAGGACTGAAACGATTATTGAACTCGGTTCAGAAATGGACTTTGTCCGCTATGATAGTCTTGGCTATGAGTCTTGACTACTGAAAAATGATTCTCTATGATTATGTGTTTATTCCATAAGGTTCCATGTTTACGTTATGATTATTGGGATTACATTTCACTACTATGATTTTCCCATGTTATGAAATTATGATCTCTTTTTCAGGTTAAGATTTCGAAAATGATATGTTCTTATGAATATGATATTTATTTTGTTTACCCTTACTGAGAATTTGATCTCACCCTTTTGTATGTTTTCTTTTTCCCAGGTCAGGAAGAATGATATTAAGTAGGATATTCCAAAAAGGGACTCTAGATATGATGAAATAAATGGGAGACAACGTAGATGATTTACGAACCAGTTGTTTTTATTTCCCAGTTTCTAAAGACACTATACCTATACGGTCCTTTCATGGTTTTGTTATATGTTGTAATAATTATGCTTAAATTTTGATGTAATAACCATGTATGTAATGTATGAGTGGTTATTGACTTGTACTAGGAATTTCACCTATCATATCCAAAAATCACACAACAAGAGCTTTACGAAAAGATGGTCCCTTATGAGTGTGTCTAGAACCATGCTTATTTTTATCGCATGCTCCTTCTCAGATGCCAAATACACTAATATTTCATTAATGAAGGTCACTAGAAACTAGTAAATATATGGAAAGAGTTTATTGTTCATGTGTCACAGGAAAACTTCAATGGTGTTTGTCACACCATGTAGCATAACTAAGTACACGTAGTGTTTGTAGAAAAATTTGAAAGTAATCATCGAGACGTCCTAATATCGTACTCGAATCAAGTGATAGATTGATATTATTTCTATCTTCATTAAACATCTCTATCACTTCATATAATCAATCAGTCTATCCATCCTTAGTAAAGGATACTAGTTCTTCCTAGTCACTTGGTTTAGGCACAAAAATTCCACGTATAACTTCAATATTTTGTCTTCCCTCATGGAAAACAGCACTACGGCAGTCCAAGGTGAAATGATAGTCCATACTAACCCCTTACCATGAAAGAAGCCTAACTATACCCTCATCTCCTAATGCTCTACCTGAGCCATCCGATAAGCAGGTGTAGATATCGATGTCGTACTGTGGAAAAAATCAATGCAGAATTCTACCTCTCAAGATTGAGGTAGTCCTGGGAAATTCTCCTGAAAGATGCCGTCATACACAACATCCACTATAAGATATTATGGAATTGTGTAATCCACATTCATAAGGGTTATTCTAGACTTCTGATGAGTTATCAGTTGAACCTTCCAATTTACGAGTCCCCCATACTACTCAGTTTTCTTTCTTATCAACAATGGAAAACTGATTCTGATCTCAACTGATACACCGCAGTATGCATCTAAAATAATTGATCTGATCATGAACTATTGATATCCAATCCATATGCAGAATAACATCACAAGATCTCAATGCCTCCACTAGGATATAAAATCCGAATCTATCACCTACAATAGTAAGATGACATTGTCATCACCAGTGTGTGATCGTTAAATCACCTCTTCACGTAGCATCTAATCATAAGGATCGAGCCATCGGCTAGATTGGAATATTTAGGCTCCGAAAAAGGTCTACAATAGGGATAATGGGATTGGAACCAGTTCTATATGAACTAATCCAAAAGTAGAGAAGACACATATCATACCTCATATCATCTTTGGGCTGTTGGGACTATATGCCTCAATTTCCTAAAGATTATCTCACCCTAGTTACCTTTATCATGGATCTTTTGGTGGACACTCTTGGGATAGTGGGGGTAGTACCTCATACCTATTCCCAACTCCTCCCACTTATCCAATACCTCTTCCACATATACTTCCTAGTAGACCAACATATTCTTGTATCTGATAATATCAACGTTGTTCCCCCTAACTATCTATTATTCCTCTATGAAGTGAGTAGGGAAATCCATAGCAATGTGCGACTGACCACTGTACACATAGTATACACCACTCATTTGATGAGTCCATCAACCCTAGGAGGCTTGTACCACCAAACCGGAGCCCTGAGGCTAGTCTCTGAATAATTTTCCCCGTTTCAGCCTATGCGTCATCTATTAGTTACCCACTATGGATGACTCATCCACCTGTCTCCCAGTGGTAGCTCCCACCGTTAGGGTCTATTGTTCGCTGAATCTCACTGCAATTACAGTTCATTCCAACACCTCAACCTGGATGCAGATGTTGATAGAAATCAATGTTTCCCTGATCTCCATTAAAATTATATAGTCAAAGGATTGGTCTCATATGAAAGTCTTTCATACTATAGATGTAGTGTAGCGGGAGAGGTTTTTGAACTTATCAGAGTAATCATACACTGTATGGTTTCCACTGTCTATGAGAAGGAGCTCCTGTTTGTACACTGATCATAATGTATTGGGGAAGAAATCAACCCTGAGAATTCACTCTACGTTAGACTAGGTGAGGGTCACCACATATTGGGTCTGAATCTTCAAACTTCAACATCTCTCTATTGAGCATTGTAGAAGTCTTGTGTATAAAATGTCATTCTGGTCAAGTGGCATCCTCACTAATCTGATAACATGAACCACCACCCCTAGCCAATATGAATAGACCCGAGGATCTATCTCCCCCGGATCCTAGGAGGTATCTATGTATGGACCAGATATCTAGAACTTATCCTATGTTCAACCTCTATGGGTATCAGAAGTAGTAACTGATGACCATCAAGGGGTTGTAGAGATGGGAAACCTCCCAAAGTTTCCATCTTGGGAAACAGTCCGTGTACCGAGGCCTCATCCCAATATGGATCAACCTTGTGGCCATTGGCAAGAATCTTATCTAGTTGACTGCATGGAGGAATATTGAAAGAGATCATTATAAAAAATGATTAAAGTATTATACCTCGTGACCTGAATCTACCTTTGATAGATCATGAGAATACATTCAAAGAAAAGTGCAAATAGTTTTTTTGTGTACTGTGTTGGAAATAAGAATTCAGGGTCCTTGTGTTTGGATTTCTCTGATGCCGCCCCAATAGTTGACTCCCTAGCCTAAAATCTGAACTTCAAAAAACATAACATTTTTCCCCATTAAAATTTACAAACACTTTGTTATTCCTGTAGAACTAACAACCCTATGATACCACTTTTTCCTTACCTGTCCCCCAAGGCCTGTGTTGGGACTACCACATGCACACCTTCCATTGGCCTAGGGCTGGAGACTTGCACCGAGTAGGAATATCCCAAAATTTGAAGGAATTTAATATAAGCCTATACACACCTAAAAAGATAAAACTGCTGAAAGTAAACACAATGTAAACCAAACTATTATTAAGAAAAGTATGCATAGTTCAGTGAAAACCAAATGTTCAAATGGGAAAGAATACAATCCCAAAATCACAATGGAAATTTGAAATACAACATTCCATCTACATGAGACCCTAAATGAAGTGTAGGTGAAGGGTAGGTTCTTGTAGCTGTAGAAGAATTCTCATCCATCCCATCTCACAGAGCACCAATTTGTCCCGTACACGAAAGGTCTCCATCGAATCATCATTCACTTAATCAAGACATGACACATGTGGCCGAAGCCCGTATAGTGGTGAGTAACAGAATATTTGTAGGGACCAAAAAACGAAAATGAAAGACCAAAAATGAAGACAAATAGCAATACCAAAAATCAACGAATACTTAGAAATATTATAACTCGAAGTATAGAAATTAAAACAATCAATCATAAATATAAGTCATCTTTTACTACTAAGGGACTCATCCCTGATGATTCACTGAGGTTCTCTTGTCTAGTAGACCACTGAGGTCTGCTCAATGACAGGACCACTGTGGTCCCCTGAGATACAGGACCACTGAGGTCTACTCAAATACTTGAACACTGAGTTCCGCTCGTCTACTAGAGAACTAAGTCCACATCACTATTGTACCACTAAGGTCCACCAAGCTACATGACCACTGAGATCAGTTCATCTACTGGACCACTAAACTCTGCTCGACTACTGGACCACTGAAGTCCACTTGTCTAATGGAACACTAAGGTATGTTTGGCCACTATACCACCAAGGTCTGCTCTGCTAGTGGGCCACCAAGGTCCATCTCATCATATCATTTGTGTCACAACTAGATTTTGGATTCCCACTATCTAATACAATTGATTCAGAGAGAATCTATACCTCATTCCATCTGTCATATCTTTACTACCATGAAAACTCACTTAATGAATACCCATAATACTTCCTTGTTGCAAGGGTCCCAACTCCATGGATAATTCATCAATATGATTCCCAGTCTAAATGTAATTGTGGTTTTATTAAATTGGGCCAGTTGTGTCTCAGCTCGGTCTAACATGGTCATAATGAAATGACCAACCCACCCTAAGGGTCCCGCATGACCAGAATTGGTGCAGCTGACCCATCTAACCAGATTGGGTATAGGACAACACAATTTTACAATGCCAAATTCCCAGTCTTATTGGTCCTTGCTAGACTCAGCCTAATTCAACTATTGGTCTATTCCATCAGGTCGCCCAATGACCAATTTCTCATCTGGTTCAGTCTGACTAAGTCAGACTAGGTTCTGACCATCTAGGACACCTGATGTTGTGGGTTACCAATAGGACCAGCCTGCAATTTGGAAAGAGTAATCTTCTCCACCCAGGGCCACCCAACAACCCTATTTACTCCTTCGGCCAAGATTGTATTGGCAGGAATGCTTGGGTCCATCCCAATTGCCCACTGTCATTCGGTTCACGTAGCCATGCAAACGACCACCTCCCTCCACACGAGGTTTAGTGTACACCATGGACAGAATTTTGGGATGCTCCATCTGATGTAGTGACCGATCAATGCCTCTACGTTTCACCACAACATCCTCCTCACCATTTTTACATCTCTCCGGGTGTTCGATATCGTTTAAAAACCCCCTAAAAAAGATACAATACGAACTCATGGGTCTATGTACATTGAAAAAAGAATAGGGGGAGAGGGGATCATAGAGAACACCTAATGAACAAAATGACCTTTGTTTTTGTAAGACTAGAAATTTTCTTTTCAAAACGATCATAAAGCATTATTCAAATCACTATGATTTAATATCTGATATCATACCGACAACAATATTTCCAACTCCTAAAAGAATAATTCATCCACTGATTATCTAGTTAGTGAGCTGATCCACAATATTTGATTGGAATTCAAGAACTGGGAAAAAAATCACTCAGATTTAAACCTCTACTTGGAAAAAAGAGATCAGTCGAAGATGATCATATCCCAATACCTGTCGATCTCCAGTCCTGATTCCACTCTCCATGGGTGTCGTCACCACATTCTGATTGACTGGAATTCGTTGTTAGGGAGACTTCCATCGTCGTTTTCTATAGGAATTCTAGGGTTGTGTGTCAACATTGATTTCCTTTTTAGTTTAAAAAAAGAAGATGTCTCTTGAATTACAGCGACACCATGATGATTCATTAATGAGGTTCATTAATGTATTCAATGATTCCCCGTCACTTCACCATAGTTCTGATGAGTATCTAGGTAATGATAAAGAGAAATAATAAAATAAATTCTTATATGTTATTTTTTTCGTGATGTCCTGGAAACTATCTTTTCCGATCAACTCCCAGTGGTCGATATAAATACATTCATAGGAAAATACTGATTCTATGATTTCAATGGTTCCCTCATAATTTTGATATGGGAACCATTTTAAAATATAGAAAACCCCGCATGAATGATTATTTAATGGATAGTAAAAATAGATCGAAAATACATTCTGGCCACTACATGCCTCAGAATCGTGTTCAATCTCATAGCATTATTTCCATATAATCCCATTTATTTTTAAATATTTATACATCTTATTCTAGTGTATAACATTTGATTTATAAGTTATATTATTAAACTATCATCTTTTATTAAAGGTATATATAATCCCATTGACATGTAATATATTGAATTTATTTATTATCATTAAATTATGTCATTACCTTAAAATTTTTCTTTCAACTGGCTTACTCTTCAATGTTACAAAATTTTTCATGGTTTTTTGTTACATTATCATCTCTTATAAGGGTTTCCCATGATTATGATTTGAATTATTTAATATTATAATATATCTCTTAGGAAATAAATTACATTTTTTATCTTATGGTTATTTATAGAATATAAATGTCCACCATTTATTTTTCTCTCAATACATTCAAAAGAGTAAATGATAATTTGATTAATAAAAATTCTTTATTTCTCACTTCAGTCGAAAACTGTTTTCATCCAAAACCATGTGTTATAAAAATGTTATCAATTTTATTAACATTATTAAAAATATTTTTATTCAATAGTACCCATGGTATAATTTAAAAAAATTTATTTTATAGGAATAACGATTTAATTTTCCCAAAAAATCAATTACATATGTTATAGAAAATCATAATGTATTGATTATTTTAATAAGTATGGGATGCAAGTAATTATCATCCTCCCTGAACACTATATTTTTTTATGTTTCGTTCATAAATTTTCATTTTTCTATTAAAATAAATTCTTTTTAATTTTTTTTAAAAATTTATTCAATGTAGAATGTATATTTAACTTTAATTTTTTTTAAATTATTATAAATCATTCTTTAAATGTTTTCTTGGATATACAGATGAAAATTATTTTTTAAATATATTAAATTTTAAATATTATTTTAAATTAAAAAATTTATTTTATTCAATATGTCTTTTTAATTATGTTATTATATTAATTTATATGTTAAAATGTTTATTTTTAATTTAAAATACCACAAAAAATTATTTTTAACATTTTTAGTTATGAAAAGTTGTTTTTCAATGAAAAATTATTTTCCTGAAAAAATTGTCCAAGTGTCTCATTAAATAGGGTTTCAATAAAATAATTAATCATATTTATTACTTATTTATTATTCGGTATTAAATCCAATAATTCCATTTTTGTTATATATCTAGATGATTTATATTTGTGATTCCAAGATGTTTATAAAACCAATTTATCTTCCAAATGTTATACAATGATAAAATAACTAGGAATCCTTCTATGTTTAATGGGTTATGAAATGCCGAAATGATAAAATTATTGGGAAAAACATCTCTTATTCATAGTTCATGAAGTGATAAAATGTTTATGAAACCCATTTATTTCATTAGTTTATATTTGACGAGTCTCTTATGATCACATGTCACACATAATTTTTATTTACATTATGTGATGGGTGGTCCAAGATCTCCCACTATTGAATTGGGTATGAAATGATATCTAATGTGACACATAGTAATATAAAAAGGAGGGAACCCTATTCATTATTGTACATTTCCCATTACGTTTTTTTCATGTTTCTGAACCTTGAAAACAATAATGGCTTGGTTAGTGAAACCATTCCACAATGATGGCCTTGGATGTGAGCCTTGAATAATGTGGAAATAACATTTTATTCTTATTTTTATTACACAATTCATGTTATTATTCCATTTTTATGATTTGTTGCCTCATTTTATTTGATTTTGGTATGATTTGGGTCTTATGAGATGTTATTTTTTATTCTACTAATCATGGTTTTTTTCATTGATGTAGATCGTATGGTTTTCTATTAATATGTCCAATTATTCATAAAACAATAATCATATTATTCCATTGTTTATCCCATTTTAACCCTTCAGAGAATTTCATATGACCCTTTCTGTTGTTTCAATCTCATAGGATATGAAGAATGGTATTCAATAGGGTAATATATGAATTATACTAAAGGGTAAGATATTTGTGGAAAATATTAATGATATTTTAGTCAATTAAAATATTTTTTTCTAGTGTAGAAATTTACTAAACCATTACAATCCTGTAGATTTTGTTAATCTAATGTAATGAATATTTCCTTAAAATATGTAATATGTAATTATAAAAATTGTGGCTCACAATATATATATCCTCAAACACCATTAAAAGCTGTACGATATAATTTTTGACGATGATCAATCTAAAAAATGATTATTGAGGAGTTCTAATCCAATGATACTATAACATCTCTTTTTAAATATTCCCTTTGATAGCTCATCCCACATAATTTGAGGTGGTGTTTTAATTGTTCTATAAAACATGAATAAGATGAATGTACACATTGAAATTGAGGGAAAGAGTATGTTACTTATTTTTCAATTAATAAATATTATATCTATTAACAAATTGATTTCAGTATCCATCTCAGTAGTAATAATATCATATTTCTCTAGGTTATCTCTATTCCAATGAGGATTTTTTAATTGATTATCCTAGAAAACCAATTGAATATTGATTGGATTTTCATGATACCCATGTTCCTTTAATTCTATATATTGTACCACATGTTATATGTTTATCTAGACAATCATTATTTCCATATGACTAGTCAGTATATTCTTCAGTGATTAATTTTTAATAACATTATGGGCTTCCTCTCCAAATTTTATGTTTCTCTCGGTTCCCATGAGAGAGTTCCATGTTTTGTATTCACTCATTTTTGACATATTGAATGTTTGGTTTTATTATTCAATCACATTTATTTATTATTCCTCCAAAGGTATGAATTATTTTTAAAAATTTACATATATTCCATCATGATAATTGAGATTATCCAAACTCTTTATAGACTCTAACAGAATGATAGAAAATCCCTTCAATTCTATCAAAACAATGAATCACTAAAATATTTTTTATACGTCACTATATACCATTATTGAAATGTAACACCTTTGATTCCTTACTAATTATATAGATGGTGGATTTCAATGAATTTATATTGAATTTTTCAATATAAACCACAATATACTCATCTTCCTTTTTTATTTAGTCTGATTAACACCCTATCCATTTTAAAAAGGATAGTTAAAAAAATTATATTCTCAAAAAAATTCCATAGTACTTACCATTCCATGGATCAATTTCCTATTTAGACAATGTGTTCATGAATAGTTTCCATCACTAATCTCTCCCCCTTCATGATGATAAATAGTGAACAATTGTTTAATTTATTATTAGAATTATAAGAAAAATAACATATTTACATTGGATTTGATGTTTTTTTAAAGAACGGTGTTACTACTATTACTAAATGATCTTCTCAGTTGAAATATATAGGGCTCGGGAATAATGATTTCATTCATAAGTAAAGGAGTGTGTCCCTCATTATTCATGACTATTATTCATACTATGATTTGGCTAAGCCACCACATCCATATAGTGGTTTAATTATGATACCATACAAATATGCACATCATTAGAAAAATCCTCACATTTCAAATAACATTATCTGTTATCATGATTCCTCATATTTCCCACCATTAACTAAAATAATAGAAAATAGAATGCGAATACTTTAACTACATAATATTTAAAGGGAAAATATGAGGTTAGAAGGAATAAAAAAAATTTGAAATGTGTAGATTAAATTATGAATCTCTAGGATTGAATCTATGTTATCCTTTGTAATTTTAGTATTGTGTTTTTAGACAAAAAGATATATTTTCATTTCCTACATAGTGGTTAGTAAGGTTTTATTTGTTTTATTGACATTACATCATCAATGAGTTTCATACCATATATGAAAAAAGGAATATTTTTCCTGTACTAGTGGATGATTTAGTCAATACCTAATTCTCTAATTTATGGGTTAATTGAAAAAGGTGAGACTATTCTAAAGCTGAATCCACTTATTGAATATATTCATTGAAGCATAAGATAAGATAAATAAAATTGTATCTGATGATCATGGAAACATGAGGAAGTTAGAGAAACCGACTATTTGACCTAAGCATTAGTCATGGATAACAACCAAGACATCATCACATGGTGAAAAATTCCAAATGCACAATATCAATGGCCAGGTTCCCTTATCATATAATTTAAATTATTATATGGCCAATAAATGGAATCAATAATTTTTCATTATCACAATAAATTTGAGAAATGAATTTATGGAATGTATTAATGCATCATAGGGAGATAGAATAATAATAGTGTAAATTTACTTGGAATTTAAAATAAATGTTATTAGAAAACATTATATAGAGATATAACATTTGTTGAAGAGGGAATAATCATAACCTAATGAAATTTTTTGGTTCTTATAGATCACTTTCCTTTTGTTTTTTATTTATTCTTAACATTCAAATTACATGAATAATAATATAATATAGTTCATTAATTTCAAAATTCAGAGCCTTTTAAGTACATATATGATTTACAATAACATCAATATGTTTATTTATTACCATTTAAAAGAGATATAATGAATCATTTATTTTTTTGGTATTAATTTCATTATTCCAAGTATGATTAACATATTCATAATGTTGAGGTTATTTTATAATTTGATAAAAACATTAGAATATTAAAAAAATTCATTTAATTCCAATAATTTAAATTGTCTAATTTATCCATATGTGTTTAGACATATGGAAAATATATATAATAATAATATTAATGTCAATTGTTTAGTTTCTTGATTTATTTTTCTGAAAATCATGAACTTGTTCGATTTTATTTAATATTATGATTATATATTTATTCTACAACTTGAGAAAATATATAATATACAAAATCATTTCATTTTAATACATTATAAAATTTTTAAGAATTATATGAATAAATTAATGGAAAATGAAAACTCATCATCCTTGGATGTGGGGAAGCAACACATTATGATGATAGTTAAAAATTTCACAAAAAATTCAACTGTTATATGATATATGATAGTTATTAAGATAAATAATTACATTATTATTAAAATATAAATATATATATGATATTAGAGTTATTATAGCATATTAGATAAATTTTTTTGTAAGACGAGGAGAAAGAATAATAAAAAAATCATGTAATGGAATTACCTATCCTTGTGATGACTTCTTTAAGGATCCAACATATGAAGCATTGGATTGTACATTGGATGATACCAAAAGAAATAAGAAATGAATGAAAATAATTGAAATGTAATTGATATTAAATTTGGAAATATCCATGTCTAATAAGTTGTGATTAGAAGGGTATGCGATAGATGGTGATTATGAATGGTAGGAGAGTGGGGTTTTTTAATATTACATTCATTATTTTATTATCATTGCTCATGGGGTTGGGATGGATGATAGATTAATGTGATAAGATAGATTACATTAATCCTCAATGTAGATGAATGTGTTGATTTATAGATGCTCCTTTGCACGAAGGAACATCAAATCTATCACTAGACATACTTGGACCCTGATTGTAGTACTAGAATAGTTTTGATACCAGAAGATGATATCACCCCTACCAGTGATCAAAATATTGTAAAATGGAATTAACATATTTAAATATTGGTAAATAGTTTTCCATGAAATTGTGGAGTTCTTTCTTGGGGGACTAGGAGGTTCTCAAATTATTTCCCATGAGTCAACCCCATAGAGATTGACATTCGACCACTTACCATGCATGTTTTTCATAGAGACAATTCATTACACCTTGAAGGCTTCTGTCCTCAATAGCTCCTTATACATTTTCCCATTCTAGCATCATCCATGATTCCCTGTGGAGTTTACCAGTTTATTGGTCACCCCATATTAAGGAAATTACGATATTCTTATTGTTCTTGACAAATTTTATTGGTATATGTGTAACTACTAATATTTGAATGTGAATTGGAAAAATTATGCAATTCAAAATCATGTTGTTGCTGATTAAGGATAGATACATATTTTATTAAAATATAGAGAGGACCTATGATCATTTCTACCATACTATTTATGTGTTTTATGATTATTTTTTTCAGATAAATTGGATCCTAGATAGTCCATTTGGAGGTGTCATCTACTAAATCATCGTTTTCTATTAATTAAGAAATTCATCTACATCGTGCATCCCATTGAGGTATATAAGCTAATCTTCTTATGGTTGATTAATTTCCCACTCAAATGGCAGTATTCTTGACAAATAGTTTGAAAACAATAAATTATTTTCTTTCTTCTATTCCTAAAAATAATTTTTTCATTGGTGCGCATTGTAGGTGAAACGATACTGATGTTTTACCCAAAATAATTGGGGAATATAAAACGTTAACTGAGTCTATTTTTTAGGATCCTACTATGCTATTATTTCAATATTTAGGATTCTATGAGTGAAATGGTCTCCCTATTGAATCCCTCAAACTGCTTTGAAAAATATGTTAATAATCTACACTAATTACATTGAGATCCATGTCGTGATAATAAACATATAAAAATCTCATAGAACTCAGAAGAGAAAATCATTCTATCAAGGACCTTAAGGAGAACATTTCACAAATTCTGTCATATTCTTTATCAATAAAATTATTAAGAAATACAACATTATCTACATCCTTATGATCAATTTCCATGATCATATTTTTTGAAATCTTGATAGAACCTATTATTGATCTCACCCTAATGATCTTTGGATGCTTGTGAGAGACCGAATTGAAGTGCCCAAGATCAGTGTGAATCACTGAGAGGGGGAGGGGGTGAATCAGTGATCCTTTAAAACTTTTTACTAATTGATTCTTAATCAATTAAACCTCTAAGGCTTGTTAAGGCCTCGATCCACTCTTCTTGTATCTCTCAACCTTTCCCGGATAATGTAGTAATGAAAAGGCACAGGATACAAGGATTTACAAGGTTCGGCACCAAAGGCCTACATCCTTGCCATGCTCTCCAAGCATGGATTCTCCCATTATAATCTGTTAGTATTACAATGGTCGATACAGCTTCCCACCGTATCTCTCCTGATTCCCACAGGAGGGTCTTTATACTGCGTCCCACAGTGTTACCAGAGTCCCACTGGCCTGCTCCAGAATCCCACTGAAGACTTCTTCTCCCTAAG
Source organism: Viscum album (assembly GCA_963277665.1). Classification (NCBI taxonomy): domain Eukaryota; kingdom Viridiplantae; phylum Streptophyta; class Magnoliopsida; order Santalales; family Viscaceae; genus Viscum; species Viscum album. The sequence goes on along the minus strand of OY728164.1, from coordinate 60,443,960 downwards.
TCCCATAGGGTCTTCTCCTGGCTCCTCGAGTCGCACGAGTAGCTCTTCTTCACTTTAAGGTCTTCAAGTATCCTCAGCAGTCTGGGATAAAGACTGCTGGCCTTGCTCTGTACCTCTGATCACTTGTGATGATCAGGGTCTTCTCAATCTACTGAAAACTCAGACAACCAATCTCTTTAAATTCAGTCTGGCTCAGTCTCAGTCCTGGTCTTGGACAATTCAAATGCACACAGCCAGATTTATCTTTGTTCACGTGTGCACGTGCATGCATGCATGCATGCACTTTCCCTTTCCTCTTCTTGGTGCAGTAGACCCACAAAGGGTGTAGTCACTTTAAGAACACACCTTCTCCACAATCTTCACACACTATATTCAAATTGTTCACACACTAAAAGTGTGTTATACTTTAGTGTGGGTCAACTCCTTCTTCTTCTTCTAATGTGTATACACTTTTAGTGCACACACTAGGTTCGGCCTTCTTGTCTCTTTGCACACAAAACTTCTTCACTTTGGCACACACTTTGAGCTTGGCCTTCACACTTCTTGTTGCACACCCTTAAATGGTCGTAGGGTGTTCCTCTTCAATTTGCACACACACACACTCAAATGATGTGTGGTCTTCAATTCACCCACACAAGGCTACGGCCTATTCAATTCTAACACACACACAAAGTGTGGTCTTCCCTTGGTGCACACAAGGCACTAAGGCCTTGGCCTTCTATTCTTTTGCACACACACAAATGTGGTGGCCTTCCTCCTTATGCACACACACGGCCACGGCCTTCCTTCTCTCTTTGCACACACAAGGCATGCAAGCCTCGGGTCCCCTTCTTGTTTAGCACAAGACAATGCCTTGGCCTTCCACTGCCTTTGCACACACTGCCCGAACTCCACCTTCAAAATAGTCGTGCAAGTGGTGCGGCCTTCTACTCACTTAAAACACCACGTTGGGTGTGGGTGTCACTGGCCGCGCAAGTGCACAAGGGGCACAAGGCAGCACACCACACTGCCTTCTTCAAAAGCACAAGCACAAGGTGCAAGGGCCACTGCCGCGCAAACACCTCCTGCCACGCAAGTCCGCGGACAGAGAGGGATGCAACCTCGGGCGTGCAAGAATGCGGCCTCGGGTTCTTCCTGTAGCGCAAGGGAGTAGGCGCGCAGGGAACTCCTCCTCCTCCTTCACCTCTTTCGCGCAAGAGATGCGCGAAAGGAACCTCACGAAGCAAGAGTTGCTCCAGGCTTCACTGCCGCGCAGGGGGCGCACAAAGCTTCGACTTCGCGAGGCAGAGCACTCGCGGGTCTTCCATGTTTTTCAGCAGCGTTTCAGCAAGCAAAATGAGAGCACGGGCTCTCCTTATATAGGCGATGAGAGCCTCTTCCATCCGCATGAGATATTTTTAATCTCCCGAAGATTTCGGGATTTCAAGATTTCCTTAAATCTTGTTTTCTTTCTGTTTCCACGCGGGTTCACTTCCATTTTATTTCCTCCTCGTGCATGCGATTTAGAACGCATGCATGGCCTCGTTTTTGGCCATCCCATGCACAGCAATAATCCTCATGGCCTCGGAAACTTTGTTTGCTTCGGCCGAACCTCAAATTCCCCATCCAACGTTTGCATGCATATTTTATTGCATGTGAACATTCAGTAGGGCCAGACGAGCATGAGGGTGTCTTCGGCTTCGAGAGAGATGGCCGGAATCTCAAAAACCATGCTCGGGATGCCTCTGGTTCAGCGGCTGCTCGCGGGAGACTTCGGCTCGAGCTCGAGGAAGGAGACGAAGCCGGGGCCGTCGGATCAGATCTTCAACGGCCTGGATTAGATCGCGGCGCCGCGGATGGATCGTGCGGCGCAGATCAAGCGCGCGATGGCTCGGACGGCCAGGATCTCTTCTGCGGGAAAAATCCGCGTCCCACATCGAAACGGCGAGAGGAATTGCCACGGTTTATCACCCTGGCGCTGCCGCAACTCGCCAGTTGAACTTCCTCCCTCCCGGTGCCGCCCCGCACCGGGTTCTCTCTGCGGGCGCGCTCTTGCGCCCACTATGCTCCCGCGGGCGCGCTCCTAGCGCCCACTATGCATCTCCTGACACCCGCGGGTGCGCTCATGCATCCCTGCCGCGCTCCTCCGAGCGTGCCCCAGGCGCCCATGTGGTGTCTTGAGGGTGCGCCCCTGCCGCCCTGAGCTCGCCCCACGGGTTCCCCCTTGGGCGTGGCGCCTTAGGCCCACATGAGCCTTGGGGTTGAACCCACAAGGTGCTCACGGGCTGGCCATATTTTTTGGCAAAGTATAGAATAAGACTTTGTCAAAAAAAAAGACCTCCATGAGTATAAGCCAAATGCCACTCCAAGCCATTCATCTCTATTCTTCTTCTTCTTAAGAATTCCTCCAATTCTTCAACACTTATTTATCACTTAGGAATGGAATTCCCGAAGGTTTTTTTTTCATCTTCAACCGAACTCCTGAATCACTTAAATTATTCAAAGTGCTTCATTGATCTAATCAGAGATCAATTGGATCATCTTCATGTTCACATGCACTAAGTGATAGTGCATGGATTTCATTAATGCACATCACCCACTTAGTAGTTGTGGATGGAACTCCTTTCAACTCCTCATGCATTGTGAAGACAATGCATGGTCTTCAATCAATGTTGTGACATTGTATCATCAGGATACAAGTTCTTTGAACTTAAAGAGCAGCTCAACAATCGTCTGATTTCCATGGAGAATGTTTCAACCATATTCTCCAATGCCACTTAGTGATTCTCCTAAGTGACATGCATCTTAGTACCATGGCCATTCTCCTTTCTTTACCAACACCATCACAACCTGTGGCATTCACATCTTGACATTCCTTGACTTCCATTCATTCCAAGACAACTTCATGCCTCATTGACAACAAATGCAACACAGTGCACTTCAATCTCACCCTTTGTATTTGTTGTCATTACACCACTTCAGCACAGATGAATGGGTCAATATGTGTGCCCAATCTTTTCTCCCCCTTATTGGCAATCAAATGCAAAGGTGTGGTGTGGTTTTCTTCAAAATATCACTTCCTCCATTTGAAAAGTATTTTCTTGAAAAACACTGAGAGAGGGATGATGTCACATGTTCTTCTTTAGCAAAGAACCTTTAGTAGATCAACTCTATGTCTACTTGGGCTAACCCGGTGTAGAAAACAAGAGTGATGTAACCAAGGATCTCAATGCTGTCCATAACTCTCTACACATGTGAAATCATGCTTAGGGGTTTGAAATTTTTCATATATAACAATGAATTGCTAAATCCTGCACATACTCCACAAAACTCATTAGAAAGTTCAGTGCAAAGATAAAGCTCCCCCTTTCATCCATTTGTCTTCAATCAATACTCCCCCTTAATTGACAAGATAAACTCAATTGAGAAACAAGGGATGAAAGTATGATTGAAATTCCTTCACTTTTCTCAAGATGGTATTAATCTAAGAATGCCATCTTCTTCAGATTGGCTCCCCCTCAAGGGGTGCACTCCATTTTGTCCAAACCATTCTCCAGCTGAGAAATGATCATCATCTTCAATTCCCTGCAATGTTAGCACATGTAAATACCAATGTATAAGGGAATAAGATGGAACCTCCTTGGTTCATCAATGTGACCAACAAGGTTGAGAAGATTCTCTCAACCGAGATGTCCCATTTTCACCATTCTTCACAGTTGCACATTTGATCTTCATTGATGATTGTGCTGGTGTGGATCTCAACCCATCTTCATGTGAAATCTTTTTCTTCCCTTTTGCTTTAGCAAATGCCAGAGCTTCATCTTCAGCTCTTTGTAGTTCTCTGGCAAGTTGCAACTGATGTTGCCATATGACAAGTATATCATTTGGAAGAGTGGCCCCAGTTCTGGAAGTTTCACATGGTTCCTTAGATGCTGTCAAGCTACCTTTCTTAGGCAACTTGTTTTCAATCAATCCCTTCTGCTTCTTCTGGATTGATTGTCTGTTTGAGTGCAGTTGGCTTCTATTTAGTTTCATGGCTTCTATACAAAGGTCCATGATGTGTCCTTTCTTTCCACAGTAGAAGCATTTCTTGGTGGTCCTTCTGGATGCATCACCCTTCTTGGACTCAGACTCCAAGGACTTCTCTTCATTTCTCAAACACTTCTTGGGAGCATTTTCCACTTTCTTCTGCTTGCTTCCCAAGGAATCTCTCTTAGCCAGGTTCAGTGATCTTCTCGTCTTTTCATCTTTGGATACAGTTGGAGATTGACATGTATCATTTTGACCACTTTTGCAATCATCCCAGATGTTGTCAAGTAATCCAAATCTATTTGTAGTAAACAGATGTCTCTGGACCTGTGGATGCTGCTTCTTTTCTTCTGGCTTGCTCCCCCTTGGCATGGGCTTCCTCTGTGCTTTGGCATTCAGTGGATTGTACCAACAATCCTTTGCACAATGCCCATACTTGTTACAACACCAGCATTGTCCCACGAATCTTGACCTTTTCAGTCCTTCTGATTATTGGGTACTTTTCTTGACCTGTTGTGCTGTTTCAGGAGATCTCTCTTTCTTCACTGTCTTCATCCATACTTGTTTGGATTCATTCTTCCATCCTGCACTTTTAGTAGAAACACTTTTAGAAGCATGAGTACAAGATGGTATGGATGGTACCTTCTTTCTAGAAGATGTTGCACTTTTATTAGAGGATTTCTTTCTCTTAGAATCATCCTGCTCAAGGTTCACTTGAGTAGCAACATTTCTTCTTTCAGCTGACTGGGAGGATTCAGCTTTGGGTGATTGCTGATTTTTTAATATCACCTCTAGTTCTAAGCATTTCATATTGAGGGAGTTCTTCTCATCCTCAATAGTTCTTAGCTTTCCTTCCCAATTCTCCACCAGTTGTTTGATCTGGTCTTCATGCACCTTCTTTAATTCTTGTAATGAATTGTCCAGCTCCTTCACCAATTTGACTTTTTCTTCGAGTTGAGCATCTCTGACATTCATTGAGACTCTGTGCAGCTTCTCCAGTGCATGGAACACTTCTTTGACCATTATCTTAAAGAATTCATTCTCAGAAGAGCTTCTTTGCAATTCTTCACAGGTATCTTCATATCTTTCATTGCAAAGGGAAACAGTTTCATCCTTGGCATTCACCAGCTTTCTGAGAGTGTTGGTTATGCCAACCCTTTTTTCCAATTGGACTTCCAGAGAATTGGCTTCATCTTCTAGCTGTAATTTTTCTTCTTGAAGATCAAGTAGGACTGTAGCTATACACATTGCAACTTCCTTGGGGACTCTCTTCTGAAGATATTTGATTGCATTTAGAAGATCATTGTTCCTTCCATGTTCATTACAGCTAGAGCAGGCTTCATCAGAAGAATGATAAAAGGAATTGTCATCTGATGTGACTTTCACATTTCTTTCCATAGAAGGAGTTTCTCTGATTGCACTAGCCCTCTTCTTCATCTTCTTTGCCTGTTTCTTCATTCTGTTTTTCTGAGTCTTGGCAGATATCTCCATTTGAGGCTGTTCTTTCATTTCCTCAAATCTGCACTCCATATAGACTCCCTTGGATCTTTTAGAGGGATCCTCCCTCTGATACCAATTGAAGTGCCCAGATCAGTGTGAATCACTGAGAGGGGGAGGGGGTGAATCAGTGATCCTTTAAAACTTTTTACTAATTGATTCTTAATCAATTAAACCTCTATGGCTTGTTAAGGCCTCGATCCACTCTTCTTGTATCTCTCAACCTTTCCCGGATAATGCAGTAATGAAAAGGCACAGGACACAAGGATTTACAAGGTTCAGCACCAAAGGCCTACATCCTTGCCATGATCTCCAAGCATGGATTCTCCCATTATAATCTGTTAGTATTACAATGGTCGATACAGCTTCCCACCGTATCTCTTCTGAGTCCCACAGGAGGGTCTTTATACTGCGTCCCACAGTGTTACCAGAGTCCCACTGGCCTGCTCCAGAATCCCACGGAAGACTTCTTCTCCCTGAGTCCCACAGGGTCTTCTCCTGGCTCCTCGAGTCGCACGAGTAGCTCTTCTTCACTTTAATGTCTTCAAGTATCCTCAGCAGTCTGGGATAAAGACTGCTGGCCTTACTCTGTTCCTCTGATCACTTGTGATGATCAGGGTCTTCTCAATCTACTGAAAACTCAGACAACCAATCTCTTTAACTTCAGTCTGGCTCAGTCTCAGTCCTGGTCTTGGACAATTCAAATGCACACAGCCAGATTTAGCTTTGTTCACGTGTGCACGTGCATGCATGCATGCATGCACTTTCCCTTTCCTCTTCTTGGTGCAGTAGACCCACAAAGGGTGTAGTCACTTTAAGAACACACCTTCTCCACAATCTTCACACACTATATTCAAATTTTTCACACACTAAAAGTGTGTTATACTTTAGTGTGGGTCAACTCCTCCTTCTTCTTCTAATGTGTATACACTTTTAGTGCACACACTAGGTTCGGCCTTCTTGTCTCTTTGCACACAAAACTTCTTCACTTTGGCACACACTTTGAGCTTGGCCTTCACACTTCTTGTTGCACACCCTTAAATGGTCGTAGGGTGTTCCTCTTCAATTTGCACACACACACACTCAAATGAGGTGTGGTCTTCAATTCACCCACACAAGGCTACGGCCTATTCAATTCTATCACACACACAAAGTGTGGTCTTCCCTTGGTGCACACAAGGCACTAAGGCCTTGTCCTTCTATTCTTTTGCACACACACAAATGTGGTGGCCTTCCTCCTTATGCACACACACGGCCACGGCCTTCCTTCTCTCATTGCACACACAAGGCATGCAAGCCTCGGGTCCCCTTCTTGTTTAGAACAAGACAATGCCTTGGCCTTCCACTGCCTTTGCACACACTGCCCGAACTCCACCTTCAAAATAGTCGCGCAAGTGGTGCGGCCTTCTACTCACTTAAAACACCACGTTGGGTGTGGGTGTCACTGGCCGCGCAAGTGCACAAGGGGCACAAGGCAGCACACCTCACTGCCTTCTTCAAAAGCACAAGCACAAGGTGCAAGGGCCACTGCCGCACAAACACCTCCTGCCACGCAAGTCCGCGGACAGAGAGGGATGCAACCTCGGGCGCGCAAGAATGCGGCCTCGGGTTCTTCCTGTCGCGCAAGGGAGTAGGCGCGCAGGGAACTCCTCCTCCTCCTTCACCTCTTTCGCGCAAGAGATGCACGAAAGGAACCTCACGAAGCAAGAGTTGCTCCAGGCTTCACTGCCGCGCAGGGGGCGCGCAAAGCTTCGACTTCGCGAGGCAGAGCACTCGCGGGTCTTCCAAGTTTTTCAGCAGCGTTTCAGCAAGAAAAATGAGATCACGGGCTCTCCTTATATAGGCGATGAGAGCCTCTTCCATCCGCGTGATATATTTTTAATCTCTCGAAGATTTCGGGATTTCAATATTTCCTTAAATCTTGTTTTCTTTCTATTTCCACGCGGGTTCACTTCCATTTTCTTTCCTCCTCGTGCATGCGATTTAGAACGCATGCACGGCCTCCTTTTTGGCCATCCCATGCACAACAATAATTCTCATGGCCTCGGCAACTTTGTTTGCTTCGGCCGAACCTCAAATTCCCCATCCAACGTTTGCATGCATATTGTATTGCATGTGAACATTCAGTAGGGCCAGACGAGCATGAGGGTGTCTTCGGCTTCGAGAGAGATGGCCGGAATCTCAAAAACCATGCTCGGGATGCCTCTGGTTCAGCGGCTACTCGCGGGAGACTTTGGCTCGAGCTCGAGGAAGGAGACGAAGCCGGGGCCGTCGGATCAGATCTTTAACGGCCTGGATTAGATCGCGGCGCCGCGGATGGATCGTGCGGCGCAGATCAAGCGCGCGATGGCTCGGACGGCCATGATCTCTTCCGCGGGAAAAATCCGCGTCCCACATCGAAACGGCGAGAGGAATTGCCGCGGTTTATCACCCTGGCGCTGCCGCAACTCGCCAGTTGAACTTCCTCCCTCCCGGTGCCGCCCCGCACCGGGTTCTCTCTGCGGGCGCGCTCTTGCGCCCACTATGCTCCCGCGGGCGCGCACCTAGCGCCCACTATGCATCTCCTGACACCCGCGGGTGCGCTCATGCGTCCCTGCCGCGCTCCTCCGGGCGTGCCCCAGGCTCCCATGTGGTGTCTTGAGGGTGCGCCCCTGCCGCCCTGAGCTCGCCCCACGGGTTCCCCCTTGGGCGTGGCGCCTTAGGCCCACATGAGCCTTGGGGTTGAACCCACAAGGTGCTCACGGGCTGGCCATATTTTTTGGCAAAGTATAGAATAAGACTTTGTCAAAAATAAAGTCCTCCATGAGTATAAGCCAAATGGCACTCCAAGCCATTCATCTCTATTCTTCTTCTTCTTAAGAATTCCTCCAATTCGTCAACACTTATTTATCACTTAGGAATGGAATTCCCGAAGGTTTTTTTTTCATCTTCAACCGAACTCCTGAATCACTTAAATTATTCAAAGTGCTTCATTGATCTAATCAGAGATCAATTGGATCATCTTCATGTTCACATGCACTAAGTGATAGTGCATGGATTTCATTAATACACATCACCCACTTAGTAGTTGTGGATGGAACTCCTTTCAACTCCTCATGCATTGTGAAGACAATGCATGGTCTTCAATCAATGTTGTGACATTGTATCATCAGGATACAAGTTCTTTGAACTTAAAGAGCAGCTCAACAATCGTCTGATTTCCATGGAGAATGTTTCAACCATATTCTCCAATGCCACTTAGTGAATCTCCTAAGTGACATGCATCTTAGTACCATGGCCATTCTCCTTTCTTTACCAACACCATCACAACCTGTGGCATTCACATCTTGACATTCCTTGACTTCCATTCATTCCAAGACAACTTCATGCCTCATTGACAACAAATGCAACACAGTGCACTTCACGAATAAGATATGTTCATTAAGAACGAAAAATTACAACAAAAGTACTTTTTACAATACGTTTCACATATATATGGATAGATAATGGTCAATAGAGGATAGATCTTTTATCTTAAGAAAAAGAACCAAGGATGTGGAACTCACCACCCGTGTAATATACTTAAATATGAAGAAGTCAGGTTTAGTTCCAATTAGATATTATTGAATCACGTCCCATCATATGTGATTTAGTACTCATGGGAATTCATATAGCCTCATCATGTTTTACATGTTAATTCATCAGAAATTATGAATAATATATCAATCATATGGTACAGACCCAATGTATAAATTATCCTGAGATGATACCTTACATGGGATATTTTCAAATAGATCATCTCTACCCATTGGATATCCAATATTAATGTGTAGATCAAAACCTTCATGTAGATATTTAAAATGGAGTGAGGCCACGAATCTAACAAAATCAGGGTCATTAGTGAAAGAATCAGGTCCATGGATAGTTTTCATCCGAATGAACCTATTTTCCTATTGAACATTGATATGGTATAACACTATATTCTTATCTCCCAATTTGATCTACTTAATCATATATTTCCCTTGTGTGAGTTCTTCATGTTGGAGGAGAATGTCATCCATGGTTTCATCATGAGATTGAAATAATTAATGTTATCTATATTCATTTAATTTTCCAATGTGGATTCCAAGTGATCAATTTTATATTTCCTCGAGTACAAGGCATGTATGAATGGGGGTGATTCTTAATTAAATATTAGAGATCACCCTTAAGATGCCTTTGTTTTTAACACAAACTAGTCCTCGAGAACCCATATACAATATTAGACCACGATGATTCCATGATGTGATGACACTCAAGGTATATATTCCCCTATTTTGAGAAGATAAAACAACCCCTTTATACACCCTATGAGAAAAAGCCACAACTATTTGGGATTTTCATGAGAGAGTTATGAAAAGGTGTGTTTAATTAATGTATGAGTTTGAATAGATTTTAGTAATATTAGTTTTGAAAAGATCAAAATGAACCCTTGTGTAGGTAATATTGTTATTATTATTTCACCAAGTGAAACGATATCCTATTTCTCAAGAATCTGAGCTAATGTTAGAAGTTAAAAATGATAAATTTTTTTGAATGTCCATTAAGGAATGAGAGGCACGTGACTTAATTCTTTTGGTTTGACCATAATAATTTTAATATCTCTACCCACAATCCATTGAATATCCTCTAAATTGATGTGAATAAGATCACTCCATAGGACTCCCTTTCAAGGAAATCCAAATTTGTGTAGATCAATAAAACGTGGAAATAAATCTCTCCTGAGATAACCATTATAGAAATAAAATAGTCAGAATAAAATACAATTTGAATTTTATATATGAGTTTCCAAAAAACTAGATAATTTGACATTGAGGACCATAATGCATGATATACTGAATGACAATTATGCTAAAAAATATGTCTATCATTGAAACATGGTTCATCAGATCGATTAATACTATAAGGGGGGAGTTGGAGTTTCCACGTTCGTTCGAGATGATGTCCGTTATCCACTGAATACCAAGAATGTAACTTTTCGGAATTAGGAATGATATCAATAGAATTATTTATTTTTTGATCTGGTGCCCACCAATGAGGATGAAAATGTTTCATTGGATAGAGACACTACATAATTTTTGTGATTTAGTTGACAAAAAATTAGGGGGTGGAGATAGGACTAGAGATATAACTGATACACCATCATTGGTGCTATGGTTTAGAGAGGATATTGAATTTATAGTGTTGGATAGATGGAGGGGATGTCAATTAGAGTTTCCATGAATATTATTGTGGGCCTAGGCATTGAATCTCTTATAGGTGACATGGGATTTAGGATGAGGGAACGATCAGAGACGTTCAGTGTGGGGTAAACCACCAGTGCATTCATCAAAAAACGCTAGTACATCTGGATTTTGGTTACTATATGAAGGGTCACATGTTGGGTAATGCTTAGAGGAATGGTTTTTCAGATGATGTGCTTTTGAGATATGGTTTTTTATTTTCCATAAAGTCCCTATGGTGAATTGTCTTATCAAATGGTGGAATTATAGAAATTGAGATGGGACTGGGTTTGAGACATGCTTAATGGGGGAGCCCGAGGGGTGAGTGGGAGAGAATACATGTTATTTATATAAGACAATAATTAATGGCCTTGAAAATTAATTAATTAATTAATTAGTGATGGTTAAAATATAATGATCAACATCCAACAGGAAAATGAACCACCCTCAATGAGGAGAATGTGATCTGGAAGAGGTAGTGGTGACTCCACACCAATGAAAATACGAGTCATAAAATTCATCCATAAAGTTTTCATTTTCTTTTTTATTGTACACCATGAAATAATTTATTAGGATATGTCACAACCAAATGACTGCGTTTTACTATGTTCATGTAATTTATATTAATTTAGGATTCATTTCATGTTACTTAATTAAATGAATTTAAATTCACTGTACACAAATTCTAAGAGGGTCTTTGTTAACTAAAATCCCCTTTTAGAGTTAAAATAATTTATTGAACATCATTTTCCCATGAGAAGAATCTTCAAACCAATATTTTAATATTATAGTTCTTTCTATTCCTCTTGTAGGTGAATGATTTTTTAAATTAATTATTTTATATTTGTAAATATTATTAAAATTATCCGTTCATGCACTATAGTGTCCTCGTAGACATGATTTTCCCTCTACATAAGACACAACCATATTGCCACATGTTTCTTCATACTAATAAAAATCCATACGTTCCAAAAATAATATTTTTTAATGTGGTTTTATCCATTAAAACACGCCACTACAAATATAGTTTGAGGCTAATCCTCTTGATCACTACTCAAAGAAAATCCTATTGAAATTTGGAGTTCATATCCGGATAGCTCCAAAAAAAATTCTGACTATATTGGCCCTAGTACCAGATGATGATTTTTTACTCATCATCGATGGTTGTTTATTTTTATCAATCTAAAATATTTTGAGCTAAAATTTCTTCCTTTACCCCTTTTTCTATTTGTTGTCTTGTTGGGGACACATTTCTGGCAGGTTGTTAATTTATCTGATTTATATCATTTAAATTAGGTGGATCTACATATATGTATTTCCTAGTGGTTGTTTGACACATTTATTATACTCTATGTGTATTTATTTTTATTATATATCTTATCTTTTTTATAGATGTGGTTGGGTGATTACAAAAATATAATTTTTTATGGAATACTATTTTATTATTATTCCTACCTGATGCATTTCACCATCCACTAGAAAAGTACAGGTGGGATTCTTTGTGTCAAAAATCATCTTACAAAAGTCAGGGAGTGAAATGGTGTGTTAGGGTGTGTAAAAGTGGAATAAATTATGGTCCATCAATCAGGTTAGAGTTCATAGTTATATATTTATGATTTTTAGTTTTTAAACTTGAAGCAAAGATATCAGAATTTAATTATAACACGATATGATTCATGTTGAATCAAGTGATTGTGTGGTAGAAAATATTTATATGAAATAATAAGTTTCCCACAATATTTTAAAATTGGAATATTAAGGCATCAGTTTTAGTGAATATAATAGAACATGAATCATATCTTATTGGGTTATCTTAATATTCATATCCATATTGAGTCATCTCGCTAAAAATTATCAACTAACCATGGTACATATCAAAAATTCATTATATTCTTCCATAATGAAATATACCTATGATATAGATAAAGGATGGTGACAATGATTGATTGTGTTAAGAAACGCTCATGTATGGTAACCATATATACATGTGTTGTTTTTATACCCTAGTTCTTGTGGTTGATTCACATGATGTGAATTGATTAGTGCTTCCATCCACTAAGAACCATGGGGATCCAGAAACAGTGGATGAATTTGATGTTTCATTTTAGGTGTAGCAATCACACATTCCATCTATTTGGAATTACTGTATACATATACTATGCATGTTTCTATTATTATAGGATTCAGGGCTGCTGATATTCTATATTTTATATATACCATTAAAAATATGAGTTTTTGTTAGAGTCTATATTTTGAGGATTTATTTTCCAATAAATTACTCCCATGATGGTGATTATGATTGAATCTATCTTCTTGTGATGTGAATATATTAATTGGTTGTATTTTTTGGTCTCTCATATTACGAAGAAAAAATACCTTAGGACATTTTTTGAGAGCCTATAACATAAGGGGTTTTATTCATATAATACAATCCCAGTACAAGGATAGGATAATCATAACACAGTTAGGGAAATAAATAGCTTCCATTGAAAGGAAAATTGGGGATTTATATTTGGTGGTCGAAAATTGGGAAATGTGATTACTAATATGTATATATGGAATTGATATTTAGATTCATGAAATATGAGGAATAATAAATATCAGACTCAGAAGTTGAGATCTAAATTATAGAAACCACAAGGTTGACTCAATCATCTTTAAGGTCCCTCAGTTCAAAATCTAGTTAGGAGACTCAGATATTATCATAAAAATTGTTTCAATTTCCATAAAGAGAAATATAATATTTATCAAGACTTATTGACCCATAAATATATAGAGGGAGAAAAAATTGTAAAGTATGAATATACAATTACTATGCACATTATATTAGGAAGGATACATGACCACTTTTCTTATTTATTATCTTCCATTCCTTTTTCACCGCTTCCTTTTTTTCGGTTATATCGCTATGTTGGATTTTTTTATGTTTTCTTGAAAATGAATGTTTGTGAGATGAATCACCAACATTGATGATTTCCCAACACTATTTAGGCAATATTTTACTATCTTTCAAAGTGGTAACAATAACAAACCAAATTAGTTCAATTAATTATTTAGAGTTTTGGTTTTTTCTTTATGTAATATAATTTTGGGCCTCATGGCGTACCCATGATGTTCATATACGACCATGAATCTCATTAAAAAACATGTTTTTTGAGAATATGGAAGGAATATTTTTGGAAAATATAATATATAGTCATAATGTTTCACTTCTATGTGGATGGATACTCAATGTGAACAAGCTAGTTTTTTGAAACTTGGTCTTGGTCCCACATTTTGGTTTCTATCCAGAGAAATGTGTTTCACTTACCATTTGAAGATGCTGATATAATGGTATTTATCCATCATCTAATAGTGGTGAACCCATTAAATAAATATATGTCAAACCATAAAAATCACCTTGGTTTTGGTATGTGGCTGACGATACATTAATTGATCGACTTGAAATTGTGTATCTTGTTTCAATTATGGGAATTACAAATTGATAAAAATTTTATGACAACTATGTTTCAATAGGAATTTTAAGAAGACTTATTTCATATGCCATTAAATATTAGTATGGGAGAGAATTTCTTCCTAAATGTCCCCCATGAAACAGATAGTGGTGTTCTGTACAAGGGTAATATTTTCCTGATGGTACATCTGGGAAAATGAGTTTCTACACAGGGTTATGGATGATTCTTAATTATTGTACATAACACCATAGTGATTATATGGGTGTGAAATCATATATGTGTTTCATTTTATAAGATTACATCTCAAACAGAATCACAATTGAAAAAAATATAGTAGTACATTATTGATTGGGTCATATTTTTTGAAAAGGCATTGAAAATAGAGGACAAAAAATTTAGGATCATGTGTGAATGGATCATTCCCCTAGATTGAGTTATGGGTATAATTTAAATGCGTAGGAGATATTATATGTGATTTTAAGATAGATATGGACCAAATAAGAAAATATTTGTGTAATTATTTCACTTTTTGAGTTGATAATACCTGATATGTGGTGAATATAAGAACAAAGATTCATTTTGTTAGTCCTTATGAGTATTTCTATATATTTATCTAGATTTTTCCTTTGATTCAATGATATGGTTGGGAGACATATGTACATGAAATTTATATATTAAATATATTATTTATATAATAAATCAAATATGTGCATCTTTTGAGAGTAAATGTATTTCAAATTGATCGGGTCCTATGATGGGGCATTTTAGACCTCATGTTTTTTACATAACATGTGGTTTACCCTATGCGTGACATAATGTGTTTCAAAAATGAGAGATCAGTAGATTTTGTACATTATTAAATACATTGTGGGAACTATTTAATTTAATTTTTTTTAATTAAAAAATAATCCCTTTATTTTTTTTCCATTATGGAAGATTTATTTTCCATGAGACTAAACCCTATAAGATTAGAGATGACTAGAGAGGTTTCCAGAAATTAGGAAATTAGGAATGTTGATCGATGATGAATGATCAAGAAGAATCAAGAGACATATTATGAACATAGTGGTATTTCCATATACTCTTCAATAAGATGATTTTTTCACCAATTAGAAATCATTATTTTATTTTAAAATTCATTTTCATATATTTATACCAAATTGGATTCATTTTATGATCATGGATTATAAATATTCTTATATTATTTTTTCCCCATTCATCAAAAGAGTAACGAAAAATTTTAAATTATTGATATTATTTATTTTCTATGGTTTTCATTGATTCTACAATTGGTTAACAAAATTTTATAATTTTTTATCAAGAAATCATCTAATAATTCTTATTTCACCTTGTTTTTCTTTTTTTACACCACCATGTTTCACATTCATCATCATTTCCCAACAATATTGAAATAATAAATTAGAGAGGCAAATTATTGCATCCTTGAAGAACTATATTTGCTTAATATATTTGGAAAAAAATATTTAATTGGTTTATTATTTAGATATCAAGGTGGTATGTGTGTTTTAAGTGATGAAATCCGGGATTAGGTAAAAAATGGTGGAAGGATACACCAATTATGATCATAATGTCGATCACTAATTATATATCTATCCATAAGAGGTTGAGAATCATGGAATACAGGTTCCACAAATATTTTTTAAATTTTGAGTGAGTAAATATATGGTGTCTATTTTCCAAGTGATGTAATTTTTTCCACATGTAGGAATTCTAGTTTTAATGAAATTCTAAAATACGATGTGTGATCATTTGAAGAACATATGATGTGTATTCACATTGTGCAAATACTATTATATTTAGAAAAATTAAATATCACATGTCATGTGGTGTACCACTCGCCACATGATCTGATGTTGATTACTTGGGATATACATATGTGTTCACGAGAATGACTAGGAAACATATAATGATTATAGCCAGGTTCATAGGAAATGTCATGACCATTGTATTTGGGGATAAGCAATAGTACATGGAAATGGTCTGGGAGGACACATGATTATCGTAGGCTTTAAGAAAAACCCTATAATCCATGTACACCCCATGCATTTGAAAAATTTTATCCAATCTATGTGTAGAAAATGATAGGTCATTGTGTCCTAGAGTGGTCACTCACTATATGACCCTTTGTATACATTGTCTGCATACCTATACTAATAATACCATACATATATTTGACTAAGGGAATAAAATTTTAGACCATGTGTATCATAACCTTAGAAATTTGTTATAGTGTAAGTAATTATGGGATTCATTTCGGCATTAATGATAAAATTTTAGGTTATGAAAGTGGGATGCTTATATCAGATATTCCTATCTAGTGGAAGTGTTTTTGTGGAATCATCAGAGTGATACTCAAGTAGGTACTCTCATATCACTGTAGTTTGTGGGTATTATATATAATTTATATAGGTAGATATATAAAATCCCTACGTTAAAGAGGCCATGGTTCCTCAATATGTGTTGCAGAATCCATATCATTCTTTATTTTATGTGGGCATCCTCAATTAATGTAGGGTTCCCAATTTTATGCTACATAGTGGAATGGTGGAAGAAATCGATAATCATTATTCAATGGTTATGACTATCATAGGAAAAAATATAGTTCTACCTAAACATTTATATATAGTATTAGGTAGTGATCCCACCACCTTGTTTTTTATTGGGATACACAATGTGTTTGTAACCCGTGATGGGTTCTTTTATGCTTCAGTAGGAATATTCATACATAGATGGATATGGATATTGAGATACCATTTCTCTCTTATATTTTTTTAATTTTAAATCACGTCCAATGATGGGTTACAGTTTCCCCTATCTAGATGGGTTGAGATAACTATTTTAATTTATATTTCTCAATTATATGGTTTTTGTGGCTTCCTAAAATGTAGGTATATACTCACACCTGATTCATCCTTACCAACACATGTCTACTATTATGTTGATGACATTAAAGTTGATATTTCTTTTTGGAGACTTAATTTTTGAGGAATATCATTGTACCTGCAATTACTATCTGTGTTTGGTTTCCAGTAAAGGAAATTGTGATCTGGCATCTCTTTAGTCTTTACATTTTTCCATTTATTAGAAATTCTAGGATAACATTTATTATATGTTATTTATTTTTCACATTATATCTTTTATAACATGTTCATATACAGTTATGTGTTTCTTATAAGCTATTTATCTTATGGTCTACACTCGTAATGTTTTACATTTTGTTATTATTTTACTACACTATTACATAGTCGGTGGTGTGTGTGCATATATGTATATGGCTATAGAATTTCATTTTAGAATTATCCATACTCGATTCTTATCCTCATCCCCGAGGATAATGGATTCTATATTGGGGTCTAACAGTGGGAATACCACTATCCATTTGTGACAGGTACTATAGTGGTAGCTGTACAATAGAAGGTACTGTAGCAGCACGAGTACTGTAAAAGTACTGTTCATTGATGGGTCCTTTGGGCCAAAAAGGGCTTTTAAGCCTTGTATTGAGGCCAGTTGGCCTTGGGCCTTCAGGCTATGTAATGGGTCTTCCTCTATCCACAATAATGAGTTCATTTCTTTAAATAATTAATTGAGGCTTTGGCCCCATCCTTTAAAAAAAATGGAAAATTTTCATTATCAATATTTATATAATTATTCAGAATAATTCATGACAATGTTTTTTATGTTTCCCCCTAATATTACATAATTTAATCTATAGAAAATATTATCAATTATAATTAGAAACCAAAATATTCCATATCTCATATCTAATGTATATTTTACTTATCAGATTTTCAAAATTATTTTTTGTCTATTTATGATATAGGTATTCAAAATAATGTATTTCAAAATATCATTAAAATTGATTTCCATTCTATTAAATTAATATATTTTTTATTCCACTAGAGATTTCTACTGATAAAAAGTTATATATTCTCATGAATTTTATTATTAATGTTTCTTTTTCAATATCAATATTTTGAAAAGATTACATTATACCATTTGAAATCATTATTTATTTTCCAATGATACATTATATAAATTTTAATCCAAATATTTATTTTTAAAATTTAAACTTTTCAATTTCACAAGAGTGGTAATTTTAAAAATAACGTGTCAACATCCCCCATACCTTTATGGAATATGAAAATGTTAATTTCTGATCCAAAAAATTCTAAAATATTTCAATAAAAGTTTCCCATTTCTCTTTAAATTCCATATTTCTATTGTCATTATTTTTTAGAAACCCACATATTGTTATTTTGAATTACACTTCTGGGGTGATTGTATTTTTTTTATTAATTATTTATATCCATCTATAAAATTTTAGTGAAACCATATAGAAATTATTTGAATCAATTTATTCTATTGGATTATTATGATATAATAAATGAATTATTTTAATTAGCATTTATTTTTATAGATAATTGATGGGTGGGTGACTATATATCTGTTCAATGTATTGGCCATGTATTTATTTCATATAATAAAAAATTACCCATCTAGTTTTTATAATAGAGTCAATAATGGACCATGAGGGCTAATTATTGATTGAATAATGGAAATCATGTTTTCCTACTCACATAAATAATGTGAAAAAATAATGACACTCAATGAACTAATGGGACACATTTTTTGATGCTCGATTCCTAAGTTGTTGATGTAATGAATTATCAACCATGTAATCCTACACATGATTATTATATCTGAATCACAATGCAGTGATTTCTTATGATCCTATAAATGATATAGATCCTTATTATGCATTTACACATCATTTTTTCATATACTTGTGATTATAACCGATGTAATTTGTTTATAGTTCCATGTTTATACATTTTTTCCCATGGTACAAGTTTTTTCATTTGAGATTACTTGTCCTCATACCATTTAATTTTTAAATAATTTATTGTTCCATGTTATTTTAATAGTATATTTAGGCCCCAATGATTTTTTTCATATACTTATTATATAATATATAATTTAATGTTGATGACATCGTCCATTACTGGGTGTTTTATCTTACCCCAATAATTATGTTCTAATTCACTATGCTATGAAGATGAGTATAACATACATGGAATCCATAAGTGAGTATAGCTTGTTTTGATTATTGATAAATTTTCACATGACTTATAAAATAATTTTCCTATGTAATTGTTTTACAATGAAAATAATCTATCTATATTTATTATCATGATATTACTGTGATATATACAGATAATGCAATAAAGGTGATGTAAAAAAATTATAATATTGTCTTCGGTAATTATATTTGTATCAGATGATGGAATACCAATTTTTATGTATTTTCACAATTGTGTCATAGATGAACCATTTGTAAATATCCTCAAAAGGCTAGTTGAGTATACAAAAAAATTCACTATCATCAATAATTAGAGGATATATGATTATACTCCCAGGTAGAAAATCTTAAGTTATATTATGTCGTTTATCTTATATTTTTTAATAATCCATTATAATATATTTGGGGACATACTTAAGTAGTTGTTAAGGAAACTAACAGAAGTTAGAGATTGAATATCTTATAAGTAATCTGACGATGATTATTTAGTTTGTGTTTTTAATGATTATTTTTATATTTTTTTATTTTACGTTATGTATTATTTTATTTAAAATTTAATTTTTTTTGAAATTTATTGATTACATAAAACCGAAATTAAAATAAATTCAATAGAAAATTTGTTGATTTTTCCAACGAACAACCAAATAGAATTGGAAAAGAGGTGCCAAATTTTAGAGTGGTTCTCAATGAAATATTTCTGTATATGAATAATAACACAACCATGTTTGATATCATACATCTATTAAAGAAGGATAATGTTTAAATTGATTATTTTATTATGAAATTTATTCCATCCATTAGTGTGTATTTTAACCCAATATTTTTTTTTGAAATGGATCAATAATAAAGTTACAATGTTTTGTGTTCTTCAAGGATTATACCTTGAAAAATATGACATATTACTATACCCTTTGGATGAAGAGGCAGAATAAATGTGGATGCTAATTAATAATACATTAGAAATGTTATTTGTTGATACTAAGGCTTATGTGTAGTTTAAGAAAATATCCTTTAATAAATATTCTCATGAATCTCATAAAATTAAAATGGAGTAGGAAATTATTGTTAACAAACAAATTCTAGAGGATTATGTTTGACTTTTGAGTGAAACATCAGAATACTGGTAGTGTAGTACTCTAGATGTATTTCTAATGAAAAGTGTATGATCTAAAAATTTATATATTTTCAAAAACAATGTTTTCAAACAACATTAGTTGTAGGATATTTTGATATACATGATCTGATAGTTAAATGTACATATAATGTGTTGATAGAAATAGGGTTATATCATTACATTGAATAAAAATTATTTAATTTCAATTATTGGAAATCCAATGATAAATTACATGAGGGAATGAAATTTCAACCACCTACTTACCAAAAATTTCTGTATAAGAATACATGTAATTTCCAAAATGATTATAGAATATGTTATATCTATGGATGTGTTGAATATCATGAATGTATATATAAAAAGGATTTAAAAAGGTAAATCTATAAAACAGAGTAAATTATGGTCCCAACTAATGATAAACTCACAGTCCAATTATTCTAAAGGAATTTGTTATGACATTCTGAAAATAAATGCATCAATACATGGGATAACAAGGATCGTGGGAAGTAATATCCTCCATGAATAAGGAATCTGAAATGAACATATGAAATATAAATTGATTAAGTTGTTCAGGATTGTTAAGGGATAGTTTTAATATTATATATATTTCAAGAGGGATTATTATATTTTTGACTAAAACAGATAAGAATTTTTCATGGATCATTAAATTACTAAACCAATGGTTTTATTATCAAAAGAAATACCATTTTTCATTATTCCCCATTATTGATTTTTGGGGAACATTCTCTCAGAAAAACATAAAATCCACAATTTAGATTAATTTAATACAATGTTGGTAAATTTTATGGATTTATCTACTTAGAAATTTGAAATAATTATTTAGAATATGAAATCACATTTAATATCAACCGCTGATAGTATATCAATGATGATATTATTATGAACAAAATTTCTAATCAAATTTTATAATATGAGTCTTAATAATAAATAAATATATGGTATTGGCTATAATGTTTGGAGTAAAAAATTATATCAGGGATTATCATATTTTTTCTAAAATTTAAAATTACAATCTTTTTTAGGTTCCTATCCAACAAAAAAATATCTCTTGATACAGGAAGATGTTTTTTATACTTTAAATTTTTTTCATTATATGGTTATTATATAAATTTTTAGGGAATCATTTCTTTTAATCTATAGAGTGTAACACCTTGATATTTTGTAAATGTTTTCTAAAGTTTCATGATTTTTATTGTTTTTTTTTCACATAAAACGCTGTTGTGAAATGAAACATGATGAAATATATGATATTTATTAAGAAAATTATAAACTAATAATACTTATTATAAATAAATATTTAATATAAATTATAAATATATATTATGTAGTGTTAAGAACAATCATTATTTTTTATTTTATTATTCAATAAAAGAAAATTTTAATTTAATTTAAAATATTTGTTTATATATATATGTGTAATTTATTTTATAAAAATGAATTTCATTTATAAATTTCACATTTCAATGTTATAAAAGTTTGAATAATTTATATTTTTTGAAAATAAATAATTGTATATTGTATCATGAAAATGAATCTTTTCCCTAAAATTACAAATATTTTGAAATTATAAATAAATATGAAATACCGATAATATTAAAATCACTTATTAATTAAACATTTTTTTAATAAGTAATACTAATTATATATATATTATTTTGATCAGATACAACCCTTGTTTAATTTTTTGTCATAAGTTACCTTTTAATCTAATTTAAATATATTTTTTGATTACTCATTTAGTAAAATAAATTTAGGATAGAATTTGATATTAAATTACTATTAAATCTAGATGAATTGTATTTCTTTGATAGTAATTAAATTAAGTTCATTTGAGATAATAAAATTGATAAATCTGAAACCCAATTATTTGTAAATAAAAATCATTGTTCTGAATATATTGGTTTACTATATTTCTCAGTAATAATATAAATTAGTATATTCATAATTAAATGTTTTTGTGGTAAAATTATAATACAATTTTAAATTAAAATACTCATATTTTTTAAAAAGTGCATTTTTAAAAAAATTGTTATAATTTTTTATTAACATTAAAAAAATTATGAACATGGTAAATAAACATTTTCGTAATGCTAAAGAAACTATAGTAAAAAATACATTAAATCACTATAGTATATGCCAAAAATTTGTGATGGAGAGTATGATCTACCAATTTAAGGTATTATGTCATTATTTTCAAAACATGGAACGATCAAATATTGATTAGCAAAATTACATTATTGAAATTTAATTGGTACTTAAAAAACATCCCATAATTCTAGTTACAATATAGAAACACATAAACCACTTTATTATAGAATTTTTTACATTCATTTTTCTCTCTCTATTAATATTTATAAAGTACCATTGAGCCATATCATACTATAATATGATTTTTAAACCATATGATTTCCAAAAACCCATTAAAATCATTTAGGTTTACATGGGAGGATTACATTCATCTATATTAGTGTCTCAAATAACGTTAGTTTTTTATTGATTTTTTCTTCTTCTAAAACAACAAAAAACCATTGTAATAAAATAAATATAGTTCTCTTAAAAATATTATATTTTATTATAATTTTGGAAACATATTTATATATTCCTTTATGTCTACAATGAAAAAAATTCATTGATTCTGCGTATATACAGACTGCGTCCTCCATGAAGCGATGTGTTATTTCATTTCTACCACCAATTATTAAAGGTAAAAATTTAGAATTTTGTTTATAATATGTTTTATATGATGTAAAAGGTATATTTAAATAATAATTTGTTAATGTATTTCATTCTCAACAATTATATGAGATATAAAAATGATAATCATGTGAATGTGTGGACTACCATCTCCATGAATTAATATAATTTTTTTTCCTATTTCACTTTTTATTTATTATATTTTATAAAATTTCATTAAAAATATTAACTGTGTAAAAATAATACCAGTATTGTTCTATAATAATGATATTATTTTAATATATACTACTTTTCAATCCAAATTTATCCACCAACTATGGTATGCTTTTGTTTTGGTAGGTCTAACCTCCTTTATTAACAATATTATATAAAACATATCATTTATGACAATGTGAACGTTAATACATATAAAATTATATTTTTCAATAAAACTATGACAATCCTATGGT
Source organism: Viscum album (assembly GCA_963277665.1). Taxonomy (NCBI): domain Eukaryota; kingdom Viridiplantae; phylum Streptophyta; class Magnoliopsida; order Santalales; family Viscaceae; genus Viscum; species Viscum album. Next base: position 60,420,381 of record OY728164.1, on the reverse strand, counting down.
TATTTAAGGGTCATTTTAGATATTTTTTATATTTTTAAAATAATATCATTAATAACTGAATTTATCAAAGTAAGTCAATAGTAATCACACATTCACAATACATAACGAAAACCCTTAAAAAATGAGATATGAAATATATAATCAATAATATATATATATATATATTATTAAATTATATTATATTTAAATAATTAACAAATTATCAAATACTGGGTTCCAAAATTGAAACTGTAAATCATGCGTGAAAAAATTAAAGTTACTAACATGTTATGGTAACAATATATTATTACTAAATAAAAAATAATAAGATATTATTATCATCTATGTGAATAATGTTTTCTAGATATGAGTAATGTTCTCTAATAGTTGATTAATATTGTTATTTTTTAATTTAATATTCAATAGGGTTTGGGATTTTTGAGAATTAATATAAGGGGTTTATTGTATGAAAATTATAATTCTATCATAAAAATTCATTAAAATGCCCCATTAAATATTTGATAAGGATTAAATTGATTCTTAATTTATTTATTTTTCAAAATTAATTTATTTAATAGAGAATGGGGATCAATAACATTTTACCTTTTAAAATTAATTTCTATTCATTGTATATTAAGATGTTTATTTATTGACAACAAAAATCCCTTAATTTAGTAATAATACATTATATTGAACTTTTTAAATTTATTTTTGTATAAATTCACCCTATGATATTATTTCATGATAAACTATATACCTATAGGAGTTGAAGTTATATTAAATTCAAATATATTTTCTTATATGATGTTTTATTAAATAAATATATCAATGTTTTGACTACTTCACATTATATTTATTGTCGGTATCCCATATTTTTCAATATTTACCTTCACACATAATATATATATTATATTAGGGTATCTAATTATATTCTATATCATGAAAAAATAATATTACCCACAACCAAATTTTAAAATTAATTTTTTATCTTTTTTAATTTTAATTTTCAATAATGGTTTTCGAAACAATAAGAATAAATGGCTTTCCTTCCTTTAAAAATATGATGTTTCATCATCCAATCATTATTTATTTTTATAAACATTATTTTTAGTCAATCATTTTATTTCAATGTTTTATTATTAATGTAATGGGTGTCCAATTTATTTAATTCACCTTTTAAAAATCATTTTCATCCTCAACGATTTAAAATTTAAATTTCATTTTATATATCTATTAAATAATATTAATTCATATTAATTTCTCAAAATTTTCCAATATAAAAATGATCATTCAATATCAAATAAGTCTTTATAAGATAACCAAAAAATGATTATATAATTAATAATTTAATGTTTTTATATGAATATATTTTTTATATCCACTATCATTAATTATATGGATTTTATTTTTCATGATTAATAATCTAAATTATATTATAAAATAAACATTTAGGGTGAAAGAATTTGTGATATTTAATTTTTACATTCATAGTGTATATGAATGAATTATTTATAGTTGCACAAATTTTTTGTTGATGACTTATAGGAATGGTATTGTATCACCATATAATGTATTGTTTAAGGTCGTAAAACCCATGTGATATAATTGGGTTGTGAGTTGTTATATTAATGTAAATAGTGTAATGATCATAGTGATACATGAGTTAATAATATACAACTAGTCCTGATAATATATTAGTAATGGATTGTGTGTTATGAATATCAAATCCCTGATTGGCTAGTATTTTTAATTCTCGTGTTGCTATGGGTATATAAAATTAATGATTTATTCATCATATAATTAGTTATTATATTTGGATACATGATTATCTTCATAATTATTTCCATTGATTTTTTGTCCAACTTTTCAATATTAAATTATGAATCACATTTAAGTAATATACATGTTCTTATACCACATGGATATTATTTATTTTCCAATGTTTCCACAGTATTTTTACAATATAAAGGCTTAATAATTATGGAATAAATGTACTACTATCCGAGTTTTTGGGAATCATGTTTTTAAAAAATAAATTGAAATATATTATCCATAGGCATTTTTTATCATATACATGTGATCTGACTATTAATAGAATTTTAATGTGTTTTCACTTACTGAATATTTGATGGCCCCATTTTTAGATGATTATATTACTCATGTTATGATAATGAGTATATATTATAGATGTCTATAATGTATAATGGATTCATTAAATTATAGATATATTCTCAGGGGGTTTTAAAAATGGAGTCCTATGTAATTGGGAATTAAATACACAAAAACATCGATTATTCAGATTATGAAATTATTCTGAGATTAAATGATTATGTTATAGAAATGATGTAACTAGATTATATGTTTATCTTGGGATTAAATAATATCACAAATGAGATTTATTATTGTAACCCAATTATGTATTATGTCTTTTATCATATCTAAATCCAATAAATATTTTTAAAACACATCAGGGGCTCTCTCAATATAAAATTATCGGCGTTTTATTGTATTTTCAATTTTCGTTCATTATAACCTATCATGAAAGGAATTCCATTAACCAAAAAACATAATAGATTGTTCAAACATTAAAAAAATCTTTTAAGAACTAATTTTTAAATAATATAAAAAATATATAATATATTATCAACTAGGATAATAAGAGGTCTAAGGATCATTTGTCATCAATTGTTTTCTAATAATTCCACATGCAATTAAAAAATTAATTTACTGTTACATACTACACCCTATCAATACATAGACATTATATGGTGTTTTTTCATTTGATTATATATATGAGAATTATTGAATGAAAAATATTTATTATTGGATACCCTAACTATAAATAACTTATTTTGGTAATAATGAAATCTAGGTGTAAGAACAGCCGAGATTCAGCCTAATATACATATTGAATAACATCTCTTGTTTTCTACCTAGGTAGTCTACTGACTCCTAATTACTCATAAATATCTCAAAACCATATGGTAATGATAATTAATTATATATTTTTTTTCATCATTAAATATTTCACTTCATGCCCCATAATTATATTCCAAATCTATATCATGCAAAGGATTTGAAAATTATTTCACAGTTTTTATGGACTACTGGATCATAATATATTATAAACATTTATTATGACTATTATTCAATGCTACCATTACACCAATAATTATGATTAAACTGGGGAGAATTATATTATATATAAAATTGATCTCTTTGAATATATTAATAGTTATCAGGTCATTTTTACCATTCATTGATATTATATAAATATCATAGAAATCCAAAAGTTATGACATAAACATGTACCTTATAATTTCATCATTGTTTTTGAGTTTTTAGAATTATATATGTGGAATTATCCATCCTAATTCTACATGTAATGTCCATGAGATAACAAAATTATATATATTGTTATATAATAAAAACAAATAAATATAAATTTTGTCCCACATCATCACAAAAATGAAAATGCTATGCCCATAACATGTATAGTTTCCATCACTAGAGTAGTTTAAATAAACATTTTGTTTTAGCACAGAACATGTAGTATTGATTCAGAATACCAACATATAAGTAATCATATAAGTTGATCATAAGGGAATACTATGGGGTTGATCTCCAAACCACATTTTTCTTAATTTATCTCATTTAATTAAGTAAAATATGTCCCTACTATTACCCTAATTTCTGTAGTATAACACTGATGTTCATTATTTGTTTTAAACTCCTAAATTCATTTAATTATAAATATATTCAACCATAGCACAAAATAATTACTATATGTGGGTGTAGTATTTTTGTATAATCCACTGTTATTATTTCATGTGATACATGATTATATGATATCATTCGCACAATAGTTTCCGATGCTAATTTTCATTGTAAAAATTCTTAAAAACTCTTCCCCTAGATTATTTCCATAAATATCTTTATGATTTTTGATAAACTATATCCTACCACATAATTTTCAGTATTAAATGTATTATATTGGGACCCAATACAATGAACATATTTAAAATGATATCTACGATTTTTATATGCATATTATAGACCATCCTATATGACCTCATATATCTACACTATTATTAGTTATTCTTCATAATCATTGCATGTTCATCGAAATAAATATGTAAAAATACATTAATGGTTAAATCCATATTCAAGGAATGAAAACTAATCATAATCCCATCTATGGATTTAATTTGTGGATGTTGTATATAACATTATTATATTAAAATTTATTTGTTATCTTATTTTTATAAAAGGTATTTTATGGCGGCCTTTGATTTCCATAAGTTATATATTGGGTTTGAAGAGCCTTATTAATTATATGATACATTCAATGAATTTTTTTCTCATATTAAATTTTTTTAATAAGTTATCCCAAAGTGTGGAAGGATTGAATTCTTCCTTGAATTCATTACATTAGTCAAAATTTAGTATCCATAAAGAAGAAATAAACCAAACAAAAAAAATTTGGGTAATTCACGTTCAATGCATATGAAAGAGAAAAATGATACATTGTATATTAGTTGAACAGTCCCTCTATAACTCCATCAAAAAGAATGTTCATGCATGAATCATATTTTATGTCAGGAATAATGTCAATAAATATAAAATATATTTTATGTAGAATTAAAACAAGATTCATTGTAATTTATATAAAACAATAGAAGATATTGAAATATGGGAAAAATTATAACATAAAAACCAATTTTAAAATAAAATTTTCATAATGGAAATATTTTTATTTTAGTGGTATCATTCAAATATAATTGGGACCATATTCATTTACAAAACATGATTGTTTCTAGAATGGTGTGAAGAAATTAGCAAGACAAAACCAATTTTAGATAATAACCCCCAATGATATTGTGACATAGTGATTCCTAAAAAAATATAGTTTTCACAAAAGATACATAGAGGATAATAGATAGATAACAATCTATGAGGCTATAACTAGTGAAAATAGTTGTGTGTTGACTAAGTAGGGTTTGCACTCATATTATGGGGAATATTCCACACTTATTTCACATAATTATTGTCATCCCATGTAGTGAAAAAACACATTCCAAAAAATTGATCGACATGTGTTCTCTTTTAATATACACATTTGTTCCATTTTTTATAGTTTCAATTACTCCATTGTTATACTCAATGCATATTATTAAATAATGCATCTGATGTGTTCACCATTTATCATTATATTTTCTTCTATAGACTCATTTTTATCATAATTTGATCATTTTTTCAATGTAGGAACCAATATTTTTAGGTTAATTTTTATTTATGATAAATATATTCTAGAGAATAAAATTTAACTTGAGGATATTAATTTTCAATAGGCAATGAACTGTGATAAAAAATAATTTCTACACCTAATGTCAATTATCCTTATATCACCAATGATTCCCACACACATTATTTCATGCCTAATGTTTCTACAACCTGTATTGTTTCAACCATAAATGGACCCTATTCATAAAAAATTCCTCATGCCTCGTGCTTCATGTATAGAATTATTATACACTACCCTACAACCTTATTACATAAAACATTAATCTCATTAAAATTTTCATATATTTGTGTGTCCCAATTGTTGAATATTTTGAATTGGATCGACTCCCATAAATGATGTTCCTTCACACACATGTGATATACTGACCTCACTGTGGATTATAAAGTGATTTTTTGGTGGTTAGAAATCCATATCTAGTTCACATTGACTATTTAATTATAAAATGACTCTCATACAACATATATTATATTGATTTGAGATATAGAGTTAAAAAATACACTATGTGTTAAAATCTGTTAAAAACATTATGATTTAAAATATATTAATAAATTTATCCTTCTGGTGACTCACTATTTGAAAAAATCAAGTATATAAATTGAATTCTATTAACATGATTCATTACAATGTTTTAAAAAACATAGGATTAATTTTTTAGACTTCTCTAATGCACCAAAATATTTAAGGTGAAGTTCACATCTAAAATAGACTACTATGGTTATAATTTTCCCATAATATCAATTGGGTCCTTTTGGGAACCAATAATCCCATTATGTACATAAAGGCCTATAGGTATTTATTCAAAAACACCATCTCAGGAGGAAAACATGAAAAATATTCTCCTATGATATTTCGGAAGAAAAAACTAATATTCCCATTCTACCACATAGAGTGACTGAAAATTATCATTTATTTAAATTATAAAAACAATGCTTTATTGTTGAGAGATAAAACAAATATTTTTTTGGAAAGATATTCATGATACAAAAAAGCCATTGAAAATTAAAAAAACATATAAACCAATGAGACATTGAGCCAAGAGCACCCATATCATCCAAATTCATATCATGTTGCTTCCCATCATCATATTGATACCCACCATAATCTTTTCCATCCAGTCAGCATATAGATCATTTCCCACCAATAACAACACCAACCACTATAGAAAATGACTACTAGAGTTCATCATCACTATTGTTAAAAAAGATTACCAAAGACTATAAGAACAATAAATCTAAACAGATCTACAATGTCAATCTTGTTTGTCACCACAATCATCAACATTGACTTATAACCAGACAAGTTCTTTGGAGATGACCATAATCCAGAGACCTTCATTTCCACTAATAAATATAATTACAAGCCACAAAAATAAATATAATACTACACCAATTTCAAGAACAGACATTCAATTAGGGACACCATCATATGAGACAAACTACATCCCCCATTTTGAACTGAACCAATACCATTGATGATGTTCTTTATACTACAAAGATTTCTTCCTCAATGATAATGAACAAGAAGATGAAGTTATCTCCCCAGGTAGATCATTGGATTCTCAAACACAGAATCCCTATGATATGAGGAACCACCTTAATAGACCGAACAATATAAGGATAATGGGATGTGATACCATGTAATGTACAATTGGATTAGGACATCCATAGAGGGATGAGAGCATCTCTTGGAATAATCCAAAAAAATATATAACCAATACCCTAAAACAAAATGAATAACAAGCCATCCAAAAAGAATCATTCAAACTAAAAACGAAAAAATGACAACTAAATCTCATCATTAAGATGAAAATATAAAAAAATGGGAATGGAATGAACCATGATAAGGAATAAATGAATCAAACTCTAACAAAGAACAAAGTTGTTTCCTCTTTGATCCACAATCTAGTATTCCGGATCTCATTTAAGGATTTATCATTGCTTGTCATAAAGTCTAAGCTTGGTTTCCTTAATTACACCAATATATTCTATTCTAAGAAAATGGAATGTTTCACACATCAAAGAGGACCCCAACACTATTTATATGGGTCTCAAAATAGGTGAGTATTGGATCATAGCTCGACTATTTCTTCATAAAGGATATCAGCCTCCAAAAAATAGATTAATTAATGGAATATATATACTTGATTTAGCATTTTTTATCATTGAAACGAGTCTCGTTAGGATAGGGATTTTTTTATATGCTCTCCCCCTAAAAGACATGAATGCTTGAACCTAGGACTTCAGTTCCATTATTCTCAAACATGGGATTTTCCACCATCTAGAATAGGATAAAAAAACTAAACACATTCAAGTTTGGTAACACTAATACATAAATTTTGGAAAGGGTATATGGAATTAATTAGATGCATTGGCAACCTAAAATTTAGTGTGACACGGTAGATTCTATTGGAATTACGATTAAAATTGACAATGAAATAGAAGTGACTTGTTTTGGAAACTTCTCCAGGATCTTGGTATAGGTTGAATTGGGTTTATCTTTTGTTAATAATGCAATTATTGAGAATGATGCAGATATTATAGAGTTTAGGACCATATATTTAAAAATAAAAACTTTATATAGGGACTGTAATGTCATATGTCATGAATCATCAATATATAGGATCTCTACAATATGAAGTTTCTATTTTTTCCATGGTAATGATTTTAGTTTTTTTACAAAGAGTAAAAAATACATCTTCTGGGATGTCTTATGTTCTTCCTCCGATATAACAACCATATGATAAAAAATACACATGTAATATTGATGATGAAATTGTAATTGAGAAATATAATATCCAATAGAAGAGAGAATCATCGAAATCTATTTTTGAAGATAGAATAATAATAATGGATTATTAGAAGGGTGGCATTCCAAAGGGTTCAAATAATTTAAATTAATTTATTTTCGAGAATAAGATGAAATATTGGGCTTCCATATTCTCTAAGGAAAATGTAAGCGACGATGATAATTATAGGAAAAGAAGATGTGTTGAATCACACCGTATTCAAAATTTTCTACTTCTAAATGTACACGGAGTGAAAATGACTTGATTGGTGAACAAGATGATGAATAAGAAATGGAAAAAGTGGCTTATCATCAACTATCACTGGAAATGATGGATGTTGTTGGTATCCTAAAGGGTAAGAAATTTTTTTAATATTATTATCTAGTCATTTATAAAAATTTTAATGCTTTACCAAAACCCATTGTGGATTATGTGGGTATTTAGAAAGTTTCTTACAAGATGGAATTGTCTATGATTGTACCCCAAGCGATGGAAGAAGAACCAAATACAGGTAATCATGATCCTTTTTATTAAGAAAATTATTATTCCCATAAGATGTATGAAACTATTCATGGTTATTCTGATACACTTCATAATGTGACAAAACACTAAGAGACTCTTCCTACATCTAAAACAATGGATGCTAAGGGGATAATGACTCTAATAGAAAGTGACACATATCCTAAAAAAAGAGTAGCAGGTAGATATCTCTGACTATGAAAGCACTGATACTCAGACCCTTCCTGAATGGAATAAATATCATCCATCAAATATTAGGTGATTAATAGGATAGGGGTGAAAATATATAAGGGTTAACTAGTATGCAATTACGGAGGAAGAATGAAAACATGGTGAATTATTGAAGAATATTTTAGGTATCTTACGTTTTCTCTTTGGGTTATTTTTTCGATTTTTCTGTACTCTCTTTAGATCCATTGATTTTATGATTTTTAATAAAATATACACCACCTCCATGTTTTTTACAAAACAATAAATAACCATTTTAACCATATTAAAAAGACTAAATGAATGCCCATATATGGAATTCTTTACAAAATCCTCTGATAGATGAATGGGTTTCACATAACTTTCATCGGCCCATTATCCATGATTTCAATTTATAATGGGAATTGGGATTTGGGAATGTAATATCCCCACTCCCCATTTTACACTATTTATAATGATTTACATGGGGTAAAATATATAATCTATACAATTAATGATTTGGTTTATATATTACGTATGACAAGTGAAATTATCATCTGCTTAGTAATCCATAGTCGCTTGGTTATTTTATTCAATGCTAGAGATATGTATACCAATTTCATGAATAAAATATTTCACACCCTATTATATTAATTATTTATCCATTAACATTAACAAGACTCCAATAAAATGTATTTCCTAGCCAACACATACATGATTCTTGTATTTTGTTAATGGAAAAATGAATTTTCTTATATAACTCCCTCAAAAAATAACATCTAGTAACAATTCTTTTTCAATTTTATTCTATATGAAAATAAATTTCATTAAAAATTTCATAGTAAAACGAACATAAAGTGTATTAAATAATAGTACATGATTAAAAACATTAAGTGTAACATCCTAGGTCCTTGTTATAAAAATAATAATATTATTTTGGGTCCTAGAATCTTGAATATAAAATTATCGTCAATAATTTCAGTAATAAAAACCAAAAACAACTCAAAATATCAAATACACGCAAATTGAAAATGACAAATATATAGTCCATGAAGTATTTCCAAAAAATAAATTTCATCATTAATGTGATGATAAACTTAATAGGGATTACAATTCTCAAAATCCAAAAACATTAAATTGATGAGATTGACTTATTTAATAAGAAATAGCATAGGTGTTTTGATTATCATCATGTGGATACTTAGTTATACTATAAAATAGGTGATATAACTATTCCATGTCACCTCCCACCTCCCTCTATAACATCAAATTCAAGAGTATCTTACTATATGGATTTTTAAGAAAATATTAATTACTAAATTTAGTGGAGATTGGGAACTTACACTAAATAAATATGGATGATGTAAAATTCATACATATATATCTATACTAAATAATGGATATAATCGATCACATTCAGATATATTGTAATTGATATAGTCATAGGGAAGGATTTTATGAATACTAATAAATTTTAATGAAGAATCCTCTAATTTAGTATACTAACCATACATGGATATATTACCCCCATCCTCTGGATATAAATTTAATATTTATAATATTTCAGTATATCTAATTTACTTCTCACCATTATAATTACTGTTAATGAAATTTACAAAATGAAGACATGAGTGCACTAGGAATGAGAGGATTTTTATTAATAATTAATAGTTGAATAAATAAAATTGTTATTTTTAACTAATAATATTTCGTTGAATAAATGTTCTCCTAATCTATATAGTTTGGAATAGAATTATATATATTAATATATGTGAGACCCCATTACTAAACTGATCCCAAAATATAGAAAATACAGTTTATATGGAAATGTAATATTCTGGTAAATAATTGAATGAAAATATAAGAAAAAAGAAAATTTTTAACTATCACATAAGTATATTTTGTTCATATACAATTAAAATGAAAAATCATATATCTATTTGTATGAGATAAGAAAATGGATATATATATATATAATTATATTTAAATTCAATATTTTATACACTTTCAAATTAGGTTAGTATATAAAAAATGTAAATGTCACGGTTTAATAAAATTGATTCAATTATTTAAAATTTTGAAAAATAATGTAATGATTCCCAATGAAATAAAACTATATAATATTTAAATATATAATTGAGGGATAGTGTTATTAAATTATCATAACGATATTTGTTTTCTTATTTCTTTTTATCAATATGTTTGTTAATGGGAATATATATAATGAAATATTTCTGATTAATACACTAGATTTATTTATTTTTAGAATTTTTAAATTAGTAATTCATGGAATTTATTATAAAATATAGAATAAATAATAATGGGTAATTATGAATCATATATTTAATATTCATAAACTACATGAAAATTAGAGTTTATAGAATAATTATCATTTAAAATGTTATAAAATAATAGAAAAGATGACTATTTAATTTTATTGATGGATAAAGAAAATCATTAATATATTTATGTTATTAATAGTTTTTGGATCTATTAAACATTTCAATAAACCATTTAGAATAAAATATTTTGGTAAAAATATTTAAAGTGATTTAGGGATATTAAATCCATTAAAAATGGAAAACACAAAAAATTATAATGGTATTGTTGGTATGATTAAATTACAATTGGTAAATAATTACAATTACATTATTGTTAATGGTTATTAGAACACAAATATTGATCTATTAGTATGCACCCATAATTTATAATATTTTTATAAATCATGTATATTTGGTATGCTACACATGTATAGTGTTTTATATATTCAATATGGTTTATGTGGGATACGTTTCTTACCTAAGATATAGAAAATATTTCATCTAAAATTGCAATACTTTTCCGTATATATGAAACATTAACGATAAAATCATTTACCGTAATAAATTTATCTAATTGAAACTGTTATACTAGCATTGTGTTACTCATATTTATATATTGAGAAATATATTATGGTTTCGATTAAATTTTAATATATATAAAAATATCGGTATAATATCTTATATTTCAATAGTAAATATGATGATGTATCTTCTCGAGAAAATTTTTAAATTTCTGTTCTATTTGATATCATTGGTAAAACATATTAGTATATTCTATAACCAATTTAGTCTTCCACTACTATAATTTTTATAGATTAATTTATTTCCATATTTTTATCATCATATATTAATGAAAACTATTTTTACTATGATGAATAAATATTTCTTATTTATTAATTTTTTTGGCTATGTATATGGGTCAATGTTGAATTTATAATTTTGTATAATGATATGTTTTTAAGTTATTTAATATCATGATAGAAATTTAGGTACCATTAACATTTTTATCCAGCAATGAACATTCAAAAAGAATTAAATCATTTAAATTATGGACATAGACATTTATGTTAGATAACGTGATTAGATATGAATACTGGCATTACAATTTTCATAAACCACATGTTCTATAGTATGAATAAATAGTATTCTTAGAGTATTGTTCATAACAAATTCATAAACTAAATAAAAATCCATGAAATCATATTATTCGGTATTTTTATATGGAGGGTCAACCACATCATAGTAGGATTATCTTCTTCATTGTATAATGAATAATGGTTCTTGCATTTTGATAAAATGAATGACATGACATAAGATTAAAAAATTCCTATTATTATATAATTTTAATGAATGATAATGATTTTTAATGAAAAAATAATTTAAAAAACATTTATTTAAATGGTACATAAATAAATAGAATTATGGGTTGAATTTGTCAATGAATTTTAAATATATAAAACATTTTTTGTATAAAATATTTTAATAAATATTTTATTTTTTTGTGGACCATCTTATGCTACCTATATAAGATAGTTCATGAATAATGAAATTGAAGTATATAAGAAAATGCTACAGTTACAATATAAAATAAATAAACATATAATCTTCTTATTTATTTAAGAAATCTTATATTATACCTCTTACTTAATGTTATAATATACTGTGTGGGAAAATGTGTAATACTAGAGATTTTACACTAGTACAAAACTACCATATCCTATGCTATAACACTCTAATTATCCTATATTCCTGAATTTATTTAAAACTAAAATTAATGAAATTATTATTTAGAAATATAACTTAATTTTATTTTTTATATTATAAGTGTCTTAGTTTTACTTTTATTGTTTTTTGGTATATAATGTTTTTATTAAAAAAATAATTTTTTCATAAAATATGTAATTTCTTTGAATTTTATGTTATATATGAATAAAACAAATGTGTATAAACCATTTTTTTCAATAAAATATAATTTTTATGAATTTAATTTTGAATTATAAAATTTTATATTAAATTATAAATCCAATTTAATGCATTTGTATAACAAAATAAAATATTTAAATAATTAAAATAATATTTTTCTCTTTTTGAATGACATATTTTGAAACATGATTTAGTATCTTGTTTCCTTGAGACTCTCATATAAATTATTATTATTAATATGAAGTAATTAACGTAAATATATTATTATCCAAAATATTATTATCTTATATAACTATATAAATATTCAAAAACATTATTTCACTAATTTATTTTGACACCATTAGCAATTTTATATTAAATTATCATTTCAAACAATTTGGAGAATAAAATTCATAAAATTATTTTCCTATTTTAAATTAATTGTATCATATGAGGTGAAATATTCAATATTAATATTTTTAATTATAATTAATAAGTAATGTTTCACAATAATTATATGATAATGATAAAAAGTATAAAATATAAAGTGTTTCCAAAATAACTAAATAACTAACTATCTTCTAAAATAGGGAATATTAGTATGTTTTTTCACACATTCAATTTCCACAATTCTTTTTTTTCATTTCTGTCCTTTTTCATTTGAAAATTAACCTTACAATACTAAAAGTATAAGGGTTACTTCGAAAACAACCATTACCTACACATATAAATGGGTTACGTCATCATAAATTCTAGATTCACCTATCATTAAAATATCTCCATGAATCACTAAAATTTATATAATTATAAAATTTAAATCAATATTTAAAATATTTTCGTCACAATTAGTTTTCATAAGTGTCGAATATCCCATGAGACAATAATGAAGAACCAAGTCCCTGATTTGAGTATTATCTACTTCTCATATTTTAAAACTAGATATCATTGTTAAAATATATTCTGGATAAACTTATAAAATAATATTAGTTTTAGTTTTTATTACAAAATTTACAAAAATAATCACATTATATTTTTTAACAGAAACCATTATTCATTAAAAAATTAGTCGATCATGTGTTGTGCGGACTACCTCTTAAATGGTGTCATATCATTAATTTTAATTCATTTACACAAAAAGAGGGATCATTTAATGAGATGAAATTATAAATATTAGATTTTGGATATAAATAATGATATGGAATAAATCATTTGGCGTCCTTTAAATGGTATGGTCATCAAATGGTAGTCATTTTTTTGATCATATAAAATTAACATGCTATGTATATCATATTTTATTCAAAATAGGTAAAATTATAAGATCTAACACAAATAATTGTTGATAATTTATAATTATCATATATCAAATTATTATAAATTAAATAAATCATTAATCTTTTTATAAAATAATATTATATGAAAAAAGCTCATTATCAATCAGTAATTCATGGTATTTTTATGTTTGGGTATTCTTAACAACAAACATTGGCTATAATATGATTTTTTTATCATGAAATACAATAGAAATATTATGACTAGTATAATTTAATATAAATTATAAAATAATGTCTTTTATTATTTTTGTTATGTGGTATTAATATATAATTCTTTAGTTGATAAACAAATTTTGATTATCTTGAATCCAAGAAACCAACTTATTATCATTTTCATCTTCAATGATAAATAGTAAAACACTCATGAATATCATTTTATACATCATATATAATTTTTAATCAACCCTTACACTATATTTAATGACCTCTTAATCATGATATAACGAAGAAGAATGAAAACATACACAACTATTATGAAATTATTTCACTAAATAAAGACCACATGAAACTCTAATAATAAATTGACATAATTCATATATGTAAAAAAATTTATTATAATAATAATTAAAATTTTATGTGTGCAACATTATTTATTAAGGGATTCATAAATTTTTTTTCTGATACATGAGGTTAAAATTTTTTCATGGATATTATAATAATAGGCAATTGTGTTCTAACTTCAGTTCATCTCTATGAGAAATATGTTGTATAATAGACCTAATTTCCATTATGTTTCGTTTATAGTACCTAGTTGATATGTTATATAATTAAAATACATAATTCATAGAATTTTAAGATCACATTTATTTCCTCTCTATAATTATTTTGTTCTTTAATTTATTCGCATGATATATATAGAGTCTTCCTCAATTATTATAATTAATGATACATTTTATATTCATAACTTTCATCTATGATTTTTATTCATACATTAATATTTATTAATTTTACCATATTATAAATTATATTTACGTAATTGAAAATATTATTTTTTATCTATCCCTTATAATGATATTACATATTATCCAACGAAAGCACTGTAAAACTCAACAGTTTACATAATGGGAATATATCCTATGTTTTAGAATGTATATGTCGTTTCTTTGATAATAAATCCCCATATTGATACTTTATTGTATAAGTGACTGTGGCATATTTAATACAAGGGGTAATCACTTTGAGAATAATTTTTCTGTATATTGATGTTATCACCACATTGATGTATGAAATATGGACCTAAGATGGATCGCCGATTTACGAACACTTAGGTGAATGGGATTGGAATGATCACATGCTATTTATAAACCCTAATACATGACTTTTCCTTCCATATCATTGTTATACTACCAGTGTCAATTATTAAATTCAAATCCATCCAATCATGTATAACAATAAAAATTGTATTTATATTCTATATTATAATTATATGATAAGATTACATCAATTTATATTCATGATAACCACATAGCAACAGTGCAGATTATAGAATGTTCTCATAGAAATGCACATTATTCTATTGATTATTAGTGTATTTTATTTATGGATTATATTATTATATGGATAATGAAATTTTGATTATATATATGATTAAAAATGAATGGTGTGAAAGGTATCAATGACTACAAAGGTTAATGGATAGAATATAGTAAGGTGGTGTTTAGGTCGACAATTTTTAAACCATAGATGTTTCATTTGACCACATGAGATAAAAAAGGGTTGGGTTTTGGAGTATAAATATTACCATATTAAAAAAATGTATTGGAACATTCCCTTTATAATAACACATTGATGTAAAAAATTACTAATTCCCTCGAGTTGAATTCAATTATTATTTTTTATATGTTTCCAGTTTTTAAAAGTTATATAAAATTCCTTTTATTTTGTTGATTATTTTTCCTTGTTGTTTTTTTTCATAACCTATCCCTTCTATATAGTTTATGTTAAAAAATATTCAACAATAGTTTATGAATTATAGTTAATCTCAACTCAATAATATTTCCATTCAATTACAAAGAGTGCCCAAAAAGTGACTATAGGTAGCTTTCAGGGTTACATTTGGAGGTATAATCATCTTCTCTCAATTTTTTATATTGTGTCATATGTTATAAATTATACTTTATATATGTATCTTTTATTCCAAAACTACTAAATAGGTGGATCCTTCATTGAATCATATATTTTTGAAAAGTAATTAAATATAAATAACCTATATAGGATTTTTGAGTACTATATGCTATTGTTTTTTTTTCAAAATATGGATAATTGAAAAAATTTGTCTTTGATTTAGATCTACCAAGTGAGTTATAATAAGTACTCTAAATAAACATCCTCAAATATCAGAAACACTCAAAAAAATCGGAATTTTATTTAATAATTTTATATATTGATCCCATTATGTGTATGAAATTACAGAATTATGTATACTAAAAATAAAGGTGAGAACAATATCAACACACATAGTCAATTCATTGATATCCCCCCTAAACAATTCAATGAATATAAGGTTGAGTAAAATCCTATCATAACCATATTATGACTATTTCCCAAGGTTATTAAACATATTATCACCCGTAAACAGTTACTAGTTGATCTATATCATGGTGTAACAATGTTTCTCCATATCATTAGAGAAAACCAACATGAATTTTGTTGATCTACCAATCCAGTGTTATCTGAACAATAGATCAATTACCTATAAAATATCATTAATTAAATGAGATGTAGTGAAAATGGAAAATATGTTATTGTAGTTTATTTTCAAAAGGGGGTGACGACCAATGGTGGTTTCTAATTCAAAACACAATAGAGTAAGATGAGATAATTTTAAATCAAATGATGCAAATTTAATGTAAATTTCAATGAAAAATAATTTATTTGTCACTAGAGAGTGTCAATAGTCTAAAAGATCATCAATTATAGTACAAATTTTGATGTAAATGTAGAAAAATGTGATGCTATATTAATAATTTTATATATTTATTTTTATCAAAATATATAATGATTGAAAATCTGAATATATCATTTCATTGATAGTTTATAGGAAATCGTTCGATAGAAATTGGGTTCTCATACCAATTTTTACAATTAGAATACTATCTGATGAAACATTAAAACGGAAAATGATTTCTACATGATGTAAAAATTCATGGGAAATCTATAAAAAAAGTCATGGATGACCATTATCAAAATTAAAACTCTAAAAATTGTAAATATAAAATATGGGGATTTCATATTTATGTTTATACTGGGAAGAAACACCATCAAGATTTCCATAAGTGAAAAATGGTCTTTTTAAAAAAATTGAGACCCCACCCAAGTGTTTCATCCACTGTCATTGATTAAAAATATATTATACGTGTTTAAAATAAAAAAGATCATGTAAATCCATTCATCAAAATAGACTTAATTTATACATCAAATCATTATTCTAAATGAGATCATCATTGCATATTACACTATTAAATTTTTTTAGATATGTGGTTGGATTCTCTATAAATGATTGTGATGATGTAATTCATGTTTGAGAGATTATTCAAACATTTATTCAACATGAATTTCATCTTCCAATATTAGTTAATCCGCATAGTTCACACATCATCTGTAATATTTGTAGAGTAATGTTGTCACTATATGTTATTAAATCCCATTTCTCTAGACATATGAATATAACTGATGAAACCATGTACATCCACATATAAATATATAGAAAATCTAAATTATCTATATAGGAAAACATTAGATTCCACATCATGGTTATTAAAAATTTAATTAGTGACTAAAGGCCTAGGGTTTCCTCTAGAAGCACAGTTATAGTTAAATTTCAACCATAAAATTATTAGGTAATTCCAAGAAAATCCACCAAACTGTGAGGAGGAGGGAAGTTTCCATCTACTCATATTATATTTAGTATAATGATGTCATGGATAGGCTTGTTGAATTTTCACTATATCAACATGTTAAAACCTGTCATATTGGATATGAAACTCATAAGAGGAGATTGAATTTTGAAATTCACAAGTTCATGAACATTTTTTTCTACCATACAAGATGAGATGAATTACTTCTATGAATTCTATAGGATAATCATTTAGAAGTTTTGGATATAAGTTAGTCTATAAGTAGTAGACTAAGAGATATTGTATGTCATTTAATTATAATGTATGGTTATCTTTGAGATCATGAACTAAATTCTATAAGTAATAGGAAGTGGAACATGTTGATAATTTTTTTAATGTCTTATCAATGTTGATGAAATATATTACTTCTGGATCATAACTATATTCACAATATCATAATATAAGAATCAAATAGAAGGGTAGAAAAATATCATTTACAAAAATAGTGGACTTTGAAGGAGAAATAATACCACTAATGGAAATTTCCCAGGTGAGGAAATACTCTAGATCAATAAAATAATATTTTTTCATTATTTCTTAAACAACTCTAGGAAACTCATACGTTGTGTCCCACTGATGAATTTTTATTATAACATTCAATTCTTTGAACAAATCATTAGAGTTTAAAAGACCTTATAGATGATTATGAGTAACATTATGTTGCTATAATAATAGTGAGAAGATATTTTTGTCTAAACAGTGCCCATTAGAAATAATATTTGGGTAGGATTCCATGATAACAAACTATATAAAGGAGTCCACGTTGAATAAGTTATTGTATTATTGTTTATTACAAAATCTAAACCATATATAGTTAAAAACATAAACTTTTAAGTTGATAATTCTCCAAGGAGAATTATGCAAATAATAGAGATATAATATTTTCAAATTATTTATTCCATATCACCCAAGGGATATTTGATGCATCATTAACTCTATTCAACTATAATGATTCTTCATTCAAGTTTTCATAAACTATATATAAATCTATTTTTGGTTGAAATACTTTTTTAGAAAATTAGTATTCCACATATAAATCAAAAAATAGTAAAAAACATTCAGATAATGAAATATTTAACTAAGAAGACACGACCATGAATATTGATATATTTCTATTCTCATGAATCCAAACCATTATTTATTTGAATCATAGTGTTTTTTATGTGTAATTTTATAGGTCAACTATAGAAAATAAGAAATCCAAGATGAACAATGGGAAAACAATTTTGTCAGGTGTTCAAATCATCAGTACTATAAACCATCCTTTTGGATGAAGGATTTCAAATAATGAAAATAAAGTATTTATCCCTGTTATCCTTCTTCCCTAAAACACTATCATATTAATGAATAGTGTCTTAGATTTTAATTACATTGTTTTATTTATTTTGAATGAAATGATATATTTCAGTACTATTTAATGTATTATTTGGTTAAAATACTCGTCTAGAAGAACATAAGGGTTTAATTTGCCCACCTTAAAAAATAAATATAATACAAATACTGTGGTAGTCTTATAATATGATAAATATGATGGATGACTACTGATAACCATGCCAAACTCCTCTCAAGTAGGTGATGAAACCCTCTGGGGAGGCATTGATCAAAATAGGTATGTGAGATGAGCAATGTTGGATGGTGATCCAAATAATGATGTTGTTATTAAAGAAAAAATTTTCAAGGATCCTGCATATGAAATTATAATCAATGGAATGAAATTTTATTCTGATGTTAGGATTAAGGTAAATTTTTCTATCCTATATTGGATTATATGAGAATATTGAAACATTCATATTTTGTAATTAGGAAATACTAGATTGGTATTCCATTGTTGAAGCCTTATTTGTTCATTGTGATAATTCTCATATAGATATGGGACCACCTATTGGAATAAATTTTTACAATGAATTTATAAATAATGTTTAATTGGGAAACATGCCTAAATATCTGTAATTATGTTTCATCATCCATTTTATGAATTCTAGTAATATATTGTGAATTATTTCCCTGAATAAGGAATCTATTTATGAAAAAATATGATCAATCCTAAAAATATCATATTAATCAATTTTCCAAAAATGATGAAATGAGAAATCTGTCAATCTGTTTGGACATGGTAGACCAGTATAATTATTATCCAAAATTTTCCTCGATTATTTCAGAATCTAATGGATGTAATGTCAACATTATTTTTTCATACACAATGATCTATAAATGAATAACAAACCAGGGATGATTGGAAACATATTTGGTTTGACGGAAAATATTTTTATAGTTGGAGACAATGTCATTTCCAAGGTCATGCGTTTTATCAACGAACATGTCACCATCCTTGATTATTTCAAGTGTTTCATTGGAATTATTGTCTCTTTAGAGAGAATGGATGAATTTGGAATTTCTATCACCATCATTGTTCTATGTAGTTTTATTTATTTACCTTTTAATTTTTTCTTTAACAGGAATAAGGTGTGGAGCTCATGTAATATCCTTGCTTAATGATACATATCAAAAGTGATGTTATATCCACTATTGTAGATAATAATGTGTTGGAATGATTATCCAAGATAAGGAATATCTTTTTTAAATTATATAAGGAAATATATCGAAAGTAATTGTTTTTATTTTTAATGATAATTCTTTTGAGAATGATGGACAGAGCATCATCAATGAAATTCCAATATGTCGATGTTCCATTACCAAACTTCTTATATTCAGGGAGGGAGACCCAAAAATTATTAACCATGAAATGGAATGGAGTTTTGAGGTCACACTCAAAAAAATTCTATAAATTGGGGAGATTGGAAGAATTAATTTTACCAAGAGTAGGACATGATCTTGAGTTCCATATATCTGACATTGAAGGATTAATGATGGATTCAACATGTTTTCTTGAATATTTCTTGATGAAGATCCTTTTGTACCATTTAATTTTGGAACTATCACTATTTACTTCTTGATGTTTTTTTCATTAAATACATGATTTTAACTCCATAGAATATGATTGGTGTGATAGAACTGTTACATTTTTATCGAGGTAGCGAATGGAATTTGATTCACCTTTGACGACTGATTAGACATTGAGAATCCTTACTTGGTTCCTAATTTCAATTAATAAGACCCAATAGTTTTTATAATTTTTATGAGAATATATGAATTAGAAAAAATTTATAACCTCACTATGTTCACCCTACTTGTGACAATTTTTTCACTATAGATAATATTATAAATATCTTAATGGTTTTGATGATCTAGATCCCATGGTATCTTGATCTATTTTGATGACCAGTTGGTTCCATTCAGAGAGTAACCCAATGTATTTAAGGAATCTATCAATGATGGGAATATCATTTCTATTTCAAAAAATCCATTAAGATTAGGATTTTTTATTTTAGAAAAATTCATTAGAGTGATAACTATTTTTTGGTTTTCAAAACCATGAATATTCTAAAACATTATTCTTAGAATAATTTTGATTTGGGGTTGGAATCCCCATTTTTTTGAAAACATCCTTCTTTTTCATATAATATTTCTTGCTTCCACTCTCAAATTCTCTTCATTCCATATATTTATAGTGGATCTTTCCCCCTTTTTTATAATGTTACTAATGTGATGAACTTCATTATCCATTTATAATTTAAGAGTGGTGGGTTCTAGATTTTGGACAACAAAGGTATTGGAAACACGAGTATGAACAAAATCTCCCCCTTTTTCAGATGCTTCATGAGGATGGATAAAAAATTCGCGTACACTATATTTTTTACACATGAACTATCATAATCATTCTTAGGATAAAATATATTGTATTTATAATTCATGGAGTGTATATAAGGAGGTTTTATTCTTGTAATAATGGTCTCAAATCGATGTAATAATGTATATAGGTCATGTAGTTGATATTATAATGGTCCCAAAATTACAAAAGACCCTTTAACCACTAATTTCAAATTATTAGCACAAACTTTCAAGAGATAAAAGTATTAGGTTCTTGTTATCCCTCACAATATCGCTATATTATTATTAATCAACAACCAAATAATCAATTTTCACAAATTTAAAATAATTAATATTAGTGATTTGAAGGTACGAATAATCCTTCAATTCAATTGTTTCATCCCAATGTGGTTACTGATTCATTGGAAGGGAATTAAAAATTTTATTGTTGTCTAATGAGTTTACGAGAGCCTTAGATTAATCCCTACTCTCTATGGCTGAATCCATCAGTTTGAAACCACTACTCAAATACCATTATGGTATAGAAGAATTAGAACATGTCATTTTAATAAGAATAATCTTGTAATTTGATATTGAGATCCCAAATATTTTATATATATCACAGAATGGGGGAACATTCTAATATTCAACTATAACATCAATATTATTCTAATTTGAAATATATCATAAATCAAAAAATTTATTGATATCCATGACTGTACCAATAAGAGTGCGAGTTCAGAAAATCAAATCCTAATCATGAATTATCTAGTTCATTTTTGGGGGGTGTCAATGATGGAAGAATGATCATTCATAATATTTGGGTTCCAATAAGCCCAATTAATTCCCTGAAATCTTTAAAATTCATGTTTCATTGATTTTCATAGGGTTAGATGGACAATTACTTGTCTCACTTAGATATCTGAAAGAAACCTAGTATCATTTATTGACTCTTTGACTTTTTTTACATATGAAGTTCATTATCATTCATAAAATGAGATGAATGAATACTTTTCCCATAGAGACAAATATCGATATATAGAAACCCCTACTATGGACATTTTTTTCATTGAGATCATAGGAGGAACACAACATGTAAACATTCATATTGGAAATTCACCCAATGGGTAAAAATTTTCAATGATATAATCTACGAGGAAGGGATTACATATTCACCATCCCCGAGAAGATATATTCAATTATTTCAATTAATTTTGTGACCTTGGAAAAACTATCCAAAATTTTACACCGAGAACTGGTGAGTGCCTCCCAAAAAGAGAATCATAGTCCTTTAAAAAAATAATGATCATCAAAATATGTGGTTTGCACACTATCACTGAATTCATGTTCTCATGATTGATCAAAAAAATACATAATCTTTCATATATCTAAATCATGGTTCAATTTTTACCATCCATATAGAAATATAATGATTTCCCTTTCCCCTCCATAAATTCATGAATCCCTTTATAATTGAAGATAAGTAAGTAAAATATGTAGAGAAAAATTATTTTATTCTCTTGAATACTATGATAAAGAATTATTTTTATGTTTAATGATAAGGGATATTTCAAAGACCATTTTCTTAAATTTAAAGGCAACTTACCTCAAACCGGACAACTGGGAAAGCCTATTATCACAAAGTTTCCATATATGGTTTCAATGTTTGTGATTATATTTAGGTCTAGGAATTGATTGTTGTCCCAATTTTATCTAATGTCTTATTTCATTTTGTATAACTAGAAATTTATAATTCATCCATATATATCCAAAATGTTAGATACATATAAATCATGAATATAAGGGAGTTATAATTTATTACACCATGTTGGAATACAATATCATATATAATGTGCGAACCAGTTCCATTTATGATGTGTTAGGAGACTATATTTTTTTAAAATAATTATTTTAAATTTAGATGAGATTAATAGTATACTATTCAATTAATGTTATTCAAAGTATATTTAAAATTAATTATTTTTATAATAATGTTATTATAATTCCCATAGGTGAGTTGGAATATCATGTGTATTGATTTTATACCTTATTATTGTGGATCATATTCAGATCCTTACATAGTATCTCAACATAATAAAATTATTGGTAATGAGGTTGATAATTTTTAATATATGGTTAAGGAAGATATAATTAGAATTTATAATGTCAATATGGTACAAAAATGATTCAATTTATTACTAGAATATTTATATGATCACCTATCATAGATATACAAGATTTTTCCATTGAACTTATTCCTGATAAAGGACTAATATATAAAAATCCATATGGAAATGGACTAGGGGAGTTATTGGAATTAATGATAGAACTAATTTAGATCAGTTCCATTTTATATTTATTACCTATTTTTTCTAAGAGGTGATCCCCTATTTTGCATGGGGAAAAAGGGATGTGTCTATTAAATTTTTCATCGTTTATGGGATATAATTAAATTACTATTATAAATTAACATTCATTCCAACGAATTGATTACGAATTTGATCAATTTTACAGAGAAAAATAATTATGGAAATAATTTATTCTATCTAGTTATCATATTCAATGTGTAATGAAGGATGAAAAATAGAATATTAAACCTGAAACAAGTTGTATATATTTTATGTTTATGGTATTTCATTTTGAATATAGTAAGGAAAATTATTTCATTATTTTCCAAAGAATATTCTATAGAAAAATTTTCTATATAACATTATGGTGGATATCATTTATGATATATTGATATAGTCTAACAAATTATAATATTTTCAAAGTCATATAATAATAATTCAAGACACTCATAGAAAAAATAATTATATATTATTAATTTTATGTGTTATTTTTAGAACAATGAATTTTCTTATTATTGGTGATTTTGTCTTCGAGGATTCAATATATATTGGTCTATAAATAAAAAATATAGTCATGTAATGTCTTACAATGTTGAAAATAAATAATATCAATTGATTCCTATGATTTGAAAATAACTATTACTAGACTGTCCAATAAATATCACAATTGGATAAGAGTTAACCAAGATAACACGAAATGTGGATAAATAATGATTTTTAATGGAAATTATCATTTTTTATAAACAAATAAATTCTTTTTTCATTTATGATTATTTTAATATTCCATTATGTAATGAGTCTTTTTTATATATAATGATGAATCTAAGAATGAAATCCATTGTTTCATTATTTAAAATGATATGTTGTTAACCTATGATTAAAATAAATTGATTATCCATGAATATAACTATCAAACTCAGAATGTCATGCTGGTAGATTTACTATTTTTATTTAAAGTACGAATCCACTACCTCTGGAAAAAATGAATACTCATTTATATGGACCCCAATAGTTTGAATTATTTCATCTCTTATAAGGATATACACATGATTCAAAGAACGTGGTTGGGACTACAGATGGAAAATTACTATTCCATTCAGTACCACCATGGAAATGAAAACAATATTTCTGATGAATTGTGTAGAAGAGACCGTACAGTTCTTTCAATTATGAGGATTAATAAGGATACCACATAAATAAATATATTTTTTATTTATAAGATGATTTCATGGAATAAAAATCCATTATTAAATTTGAATGAATTTAATAAACTATACTTGAAAAGATATAGAAGACTATAAATTATGATAACACATGTGAAGGATTATTAATGTAGAAAATAATTAGAAGTTTAGAGACATTCTGTAGAATAAAGGAGTGTGGAATTTTCGAAATTATTAATGTGGTCCATATGTATCATAGTGTAAAAAGAATCAATTGGATGAAGGGAAAACATTAAATATCTCTATAATCCATAATGTAACATATATGTGTAGGGATTTAAGTGAAAATTCCTAGTGGGATTATAGGAAATAAAAAAATTAAATCTATTTTTCTATATGATATATGTTCTATAAGGGAAATGTTTAATGAAAACATCAAGAGGGAGTAATGTAATTGATGTGAGATAATATTTTAATTTTATTTTTCATTAAACATCCAAAGACAATAATAAAGAATTATTCTGTATGGACCATGATTGATATTATTACATGTTCAATTAAGTTTATTTCAATAAGTGAAGATATACACCTTAATAATGTTTCTGAGAATTATATAAATGAATATATAAGTCTTTATGTTGAACCTTTATCAATTATATCAGATTGTATGACGTGTCGTACATTGGAATTCATATAGATTCATCAATGGTCTTATGTCATTGATAAACATTTATGAACATCCGGTCATTTGAAGGATGACTGGAGGTATTAAAGGACTATATATAAATTGGATGGCTTTTAGAAATCATATTATCTATAATTACATGGTTTGTGGGATTATTATCTTCTGATCTAGTACGTTTCATACATTAATATCATAATTCAAAAATGTATATGTAAATATATGATAGGTTTTATTTAAATTGGTTTCATTCAGTAACCTAAAATGATGATGTTATAGAGATAAAACTAGTTAGCCCAGAGCATGTGGGGGCGATGTAACACCCCAGGTTTGAAAGTAAGTTTTTTGTTTTGTCGTGTTCAAAAATTCAATCAAATTCATTATTTTTTAATTCATAGTTGTATGTAGTAACAATTTTATATATAAAAGAACATAATACTTCTTCGACACAAAATGACAAACCCATTAATCCCACTGTTATCTAAAATAAAACAACTAGATTTCCTTCAAGAAACAAAATTATAACGATTGATTAGTTCACATCTCTAGGATATGTTATAATCACAATGGTTATTTCAAGAATAGTAAAAATTAAATAAAAAATAAAAGGATCATATAAGACCATTTTCGGATGCAGTGGTGTGAGCAACGAGGTATTTTTATGAGTGATTGAATGCCGATTGATAATCATATTTATAATGTTTCATCTGACCGTTATATAAAATATCCATTTGAACATTACAATTAACGTTGAAAATTGACATATGATAACCCTTGATAAATAAATAAAATAAGTAAATTAATATACATATATATAATATTTTTTGAGTTGAATATTAATATGCAATAACAAAATTTAAATGTATTTAATTATTTTTTTAAAGAATAAATAAGTTTTTAAGTATTCAAATAAATAAATATTTAATATATGTATATAATAATATAGTTACATTTTTTGATAAAATTATGCTATTAATATTATATATATATATAAGTATTAATTTAAATTTATAAAATTAATGGAGTATATTATAATATTGGAAAATTACAATGATATACATTATTATATAAAGATAAATAAAATGATAAAAATGTTAATACATTATAATATCTAAAAATGATATAAAATATTATAAAAAATTAATGAAAAAGAAGATGAACTAGTGGTTTGGGTGTTCAATGTATTGAGATTGACTCAATGAGATATAGACCTTTGCAGTAGGACATCGACCATAGGGATCTCCGTTTCTGGGTGTCGCGGACAATGAGTGTCCAAAGCGAGGTCACAAGTGGGAATAGATGTAGACATAACTGTAGTTCATACGAGGGTGTAGGTGTTTAAGGATTTGTGGAACAATTGAAAACCTTGTTTTTCATGATTAGGATTTCGATCCAAAATAGGTAGGATGAATCATGTTTCTAATGTCCAAAATCTGTATGATTAATGACTAAATCTTCAATAATAGGGTCTATATCAATATATTTTAACAATTTCGTGGTTATTCATATTAATTTAGGAGTCCTCATATTTTGATATCTGTATTTGGGATTATTTTATAATTGAAATCTTATCTCATACCATTTTGTTAATATCACCACCTTATCATTTGGGTGTATCCCCAAATTTTAATCCTAGAATATTACCTTGTTATTGAATGTGTGTTGGTATTTATTTGATCTCCAATTTTCCATTGATTTATCTTGTTTATGTATTTTAATTCAAATATAAAAACATCCCAATAAAATTAAAATCATCTATATTTGATGGAATATAAAAATAATTTGTTGTAGAAGATATCTCTTATCCGTAAACCCACTTTAATTGAATCTTATTCACAATTTGAAATAAATTATTTTTTTCTATAGGAGTGTGTATAAATGTTGCGGGGGATGAACTGAGAGGGAATTTTTTTCCATGTATTGTGAAGTTTTTTTTGGAACCCATAGAACATAAATCGGGAAAAAAATAGGATTAAATTGGATTTCCATTTTTTGGTAAGGGGTTTCATTTATTTATATTTTTTCACACATCCAATGCCAATGACTTAATTTTTTAAAAGAAATTATATTATTTAATATGGGAATATAGATAGAAGACATTAGTTTTCAATGTGTATTGGGTAACAGATCATGCTTTTTCTTATACATTTAATGCAATTACTTATTATTGTATTTGTAATGGAAAATATTTCGTTTTATTTCATGAATGAATTTTACGTTCAAAGTTGAATTTCGGAATTTTAATTTCTTTAGAATTTATTCTTTTAAGGGAAACATCAATATATTTCAATTATTATTTAATTTTCAAGTAAATATTATGAGTATAAATAAAATTGAATAGAGTAATGTTTTCAATATATAATTCTTATTTAGAATGGGTTTTAGTAGGGGATTATCATTATTTATAGATAGTTTATTTATCTATTTTTTTTGTTTTATGCCCTTGTGTATAGGGCTCTTTGTTTCATAGTATCTATTTATCTGATTTTCATCGATTATTTGAATGGGATAGTTTAATTTTAGTTTCAAATATTTATCTTCATTAAAGTACAATTTAAATGGATTGAATAATTTAGGATACATTGATTTCCATTTTATTTGATGAATGAGATATTTTTCTACTATGGAATTATTAAATTATTTTTTAGTTTTGATTCTTCCATTGTTAATTTTTATTTAATAAGTCTAGGTTTGTCCCTTAAATATATATACACAAATTTGTATAATTAAGTTGTAACTAATAATGTAATGGTGTATATTTACATTGTCAAATTTAATTTATTTTTCAATACATAACAGATTATAAAACCTCTATTTCACTTGTTTATATATATTTTAATCTTATTCCATATCAATATTTCAAAGTGATATTGACATTTATTAAAGTTTGATTTATAATTATATAGTCCAGTTCATATATATATATATATATTTGTGTGTGTGTGTTTGTGTTTTTGTAAAAGTTGTTTATTAACATGTCTATAATTTTATTGTCATTACACAAGGATAATTAACCATTTTTTATGTTATCTTAAGGACATCTAAATTACATTAAGCCATGGAAATGTGTTATGCATAATATCATCATTCATTGACTACTTATTTAATTTGAGTTTTTCAATTTAATTTTATGATTTACAATATGAGATTATTATAAACATGGATTTCATCAATTTTTTAAATGTTTTAGAACATTATGTGAAAGATAAAATCATTTGGGGTGATACATTATCAATAAGAATAATAAATTTATTCTTTGAATGAATTTTTTTAATATAAATCATGGAAAATATTATGGCATGATGTTTGGTTGTAACCAAGATCACATTAATGTTTGTATATATATAAATACCCACATATATATATAAATGTAAGTGCATATTAATTCATTGACTTGTTTTCAACAATCAAAAACTCCAGCGATAATATATATAAGTAACGAATGTATAAAATGTTTTTAGAAAATTTGGAAACATAAATGTTTTAAATATGGATGGTTAATGTGGAGTGAACTAATCCTATTCTAACTGGGTAGCCCTACACAACCTTCAATATTTAAGTATCAGAAAGGTTCTGTTATTAGAGGCTTGTTTTGTATTTTCAAAAGAAGCACTGGTTAATATTAAATCACTCTCAAGCCTACGTACTTTCAAAATTGAAACATCATTCATATGCCTTATAGAATTACCAAACAATTATTTATCTTAAAATTTTTTTAGTTCTATTTTCCAAAGAAGTAATTATTTATCGATGGTATTTTCAATGCATTAAACCAAATATCATTCAAAGGTATTTCCCAAAGCATTCATTTCAAAAAATAAATGTATTTTTCATAAATATTTTTAATTAACCCCTTGTTGAGAAATTGAATGCCCACCAATCTATTTTTAAATGTTTTCTATAGTAATCATAGATTATCTTAATAGGACTTCAAGGCTTTTGGTGTCAATGCGGGCGAAAGCATAGTAGGAAATTGTTATATTTCAACTCGGAAAAATTAGGAAATGTACTATAATTTCTCTAAAACATAGTGTCGTAAAAGGTAATATTTTGTGTTAATGTGTTTTTTAATTGTTTATTTATGTCTATGAATATAATAACATATAATTTTTATGCACTGAGTTAGGAATAGCTGGATTGGGGCGTTATAGGAAACGTTGTTAAATTATGGACAATTCACCATCTTTTTTGATTTATCCCAACAGATGTAAAAGTGTTATCAAGATAAATTATTATAATAATTGAAATTTATTATTAAGGATCTTGTCCTCTTGGTGGTTTTCTAGTGGAAGGAACGAGAATAATATGTTAAAAGATGATGTTAATACCTAAGTACATTGGACCTTTTTGAAATAAATTAATGAAATTGAGTTGTAGATTAACAATTGGATATATTAACTAACTATTATAAAGTAAAATATATATTACATGTTTTATTAATGTGAAAATAAATTAAATATCTAATAGATTTGATATCATATAAGGTAATACATTTATATGATACTTTTTTTTAATGTTGATCCACTCATGATTATTGAAACTATAGTGAATGTATTATAGAACTAGACACCTCAATCAGTGAAATTAATTTAGTGAAATAGAAAACAATAAGAGTAACCACATAATAATTAATAATATAAGAGTAATGATAATCCATATATGTTCAATAAATGATTCGCTACAAAATTTCAATGATTATATTATTTTCGAGGGAGAAAACGTAATACAAGAGACCCTATTATTACAGGTAAACAATATATCCTAGATTATTACACCAAAATTACCCTTTATTGAAAAGAATATTTAAAAGATATTTTTTTGAAATAGATTCTAACCAAATTGAAATCATTTTTTAATTCACTGTAAAAAAATAGCCTTCCTTGATTTTTTCATCTTTTTCTTAAAAGGACTATTTATTGATATATACAGTTTTCACAAACCAAAATAAGTTTTTTTAAATTTATCATTACATAAATATGAATGAGAAATGTAGAAAAATATTTAAAAAATAAATAATTATTTTATGGAATAAAAATATCATTTTTAATAATGTTTTTTGGATCTTATAAATTCTTTATACAATATTTTTTAACCAAATTTAAATTTTACATTATTATTAAAACTACATGTATTATTTTCATTGGATTATGTGTTTTAAGAGGGATTATGTTTGGGATTTCATATATAATCTAATATCTTTTATACTATTTATAATAAATAAATTTATATTAGTAAAATCATTATGAAAAGTGAGTTAATTTATATATTATATGAGAGCTTGAAAATGTTATTTCATTAAATACTATTTTTACTAGCTGATTTGTATTTAATTAAAAATATAATATTCAAATTGTTATAACTTTTATTTTATAAACGATTTTGAAATTTGAAATTAAATGTTCATTAATATGCAAAAAAATGATTCCTAAAATTTATCATTATAATTATTTTAAAATCTATATATTAATTTCCACTTTAAATGTAGATAAAGGTAAAAGATAAAAAACTAAATGTAAAATAACTATAACAATCTAAGGGGTATCAAAATGTTATGGATAAGGATATTCTATCTAAAAAATAAATTTAATCCCATATTTTTTTTCTAAACATGCTATTTGAATTTTACGGTAACCTCAAATTATTAAAAATTTAAGTGTTAATCCACAAAAACTTCTCCCAATGAATTCTCAAAGTGTAACATCTTTACCATATCATTTCTAGAATATCATTCATATTTCCCCATGAAAGTCTTCAATTTTTCTCTAATTATATACTAATTATTTTTTTAATTCTTCTAGAGACCAATAGTTATCATTTGGTCTTCATTTCCAAGGATTTCTAAAAAGAATATTCAGGTCCTCGACATCAATATTATCTACTATGTGTCCTCTCAGCTTATTTATATTAATATAAATTTATTCTACTAGAACTAATATAATGATATTTTTAAAATGTTTATTTATTATTGAGAATATAGTAGTTTTATTATAATTCTTTATTTATATACCATATTAGTTAGGTAATAAAAAACTATAGTTTGAGGATTAATTGACTACAACCTCTATGATGAGACATGTTTTACTTTATTTTAAAAAAAATTAATTCCTAGGAATAAATTATATTCTATATAATATATATATAATTACATTATTCTATTCTTATGAAAACATTATTGAACAATTTAATTTTATTATTAGAAAATAACAGTAATTAATATGTTAATTTAAAATAATAATGTTATGAGGATAATATATTTCTAATATTTGATAAACTTTTAATATAAATTTCTTATAGTTATGAATCCATTTTTATTAAAATTAATGAAACTAATAAAAATATTATATGATCATTATATTTTTTATAATGATATTACTACAAAACCACCAAATAATAAATCATTAAATCAGGTTATATCAATGAATTGGCCGGTTAGACCACAATATTGAACTATACAATGAATTTAAATCTTGAATCAATAATATACAATATTATTGTTAAATTGTAATATATATCTTGGAATATGGTTTGTTTATTCTTGATATTACATCAGGATTTATTTCATCAATTGAAATACACAATTAGATTATGAATAATCATAGAATAATTATATTTATCGATTTCATATTCATTTTTAATTAATAAAATTTTCATGACTCTAATTTGAAACATCATAAATAATAATAAATAATAAATAATAGAAACATTTTTTACCCAATACTTTTGATATTTAGATTAATAATTAATAGATTAAATATTATTATGAAACTAGAATAAACGGTCAAATCTATAAACACCTTATATGGATAACAATTAAAATTTGTAAAGATAATAACTACTTATCTTATAATTAATGTTCTAATTTAGATGATTGAAATGGAAAAATTTATCATATCATAGTTTAATGATTGTTTATAGGTATCAGGGCATAGGGTAAGGGTTTTCCTTCTCAAATTCTTTTAATAGAGACATGTTTTTTTATTATTTACACATTTTCTATTTTGTGGTTTACATTCTTCATATTATAGTTTTATGTCATCATATTTCCCTTCTCATGGTCTTTTATAATGATGATTAATCGATATATTTTATAATTATATAATGGAATTACTAACTAAATCCATTTTTGGGGGTTTTCTATCCCAATTATCATTCATTGGCACTCATTTAATATTGCACAACTATTTCTTTGCTGGAGGGGCATAGATTACCATGGACTAAATTTTCTATATTATTCATGAAATATATGGTATTTATAAGATTATAAGGTTACTCATCCATTATATTAATTTTAATATAGACTTACCGAAACCAGTTAATAAATTAATGTCTTCAATTGTGTACATCCAGGTTATGTTTTAGTGATGTAAAATGTTGTGTATTATCATACATAATAAATAAATATATGGATTTTTGAGTGGAATTAATATTTGGAATATATTTACCTTTTGAGAATCACTTTTAAGAGAGTTTATTGAGAATTCAATCAATCATCAACCTACTTCACAATGAATAGGCCCAAGACATCATACCATGATTGAAACTCTTATAGGATATTCCTTGAAATGTTCAAAAACTATTTATGAACCATGATAGGGTTCATTTTATAATATTTCATTATTCTCCTATAAATTTATCCTGTGGAATAAAATTATTATATACCATATAAATCCTATTACATTTTTTCAACCAATATAATATTTCATTGTTAGAGGTTGTTCACATAACATAATTGATACTGAATATCCTCCATGTTGAATTAGTGATGTTCTCATAAACATTAAAATTTTCATGATGAATGGTAATGTATTTGATTTCCAAATATCATAGTTATAATGATATTAACAATTAATTTAATTGTACACTTATATATATATTATTTTAGAGTTTTTGTGTTCTATTATTATGAATTAAATAGACTAAATTTGGAAAGGTTTCAATCCTTGAATTATATATCCCCTAGACATGTTGATCGGTCTCACTAGACATGATAAGTTGGGTTTTCGAGCATATATCTATTCAGGAATTGAATTTTTATTGAATAATATATTCAAGATAGTTTTTATATGAATATACAGAAATTCTACCAGAATGAGATCTATTATTATTATTATCTAGGTTTTCTGTTATTATCGATGATATTGAATTCCCCTAAATTATATTGTATATGAATACATATAATTCATTTATATCTATAGTTCAATTTATTATATTATTATGTTATGAAATATTTGTTGTGTTACATACCTTAAAAGAAAACAGTCTCACCTTAATTGGATTCACATTCCTCATGACATGTATATTAGGATTATGAGTAATTTTTGTAACACCCCAGGTAAATAAACAATATTACATTCTTATATTTATCCCTATTTGTGAATAAAATGTTAATATTAATTTAAGGGGAACACTATGCTCGATGGCCTACCCGATACGCAACAACGAGTTCCTTTGAAATCTTACGTTGCACTGTAACAATAAAAAAAATTATTTTAAATGGTAGTTAACACCTAGCCGTTGTAATGACGGGAATGAACATAAATAACTAAAAATGATTATATATGTATGTCAAATATTTTTACTTTTTACAATAAATGTTAGAGGATTAAAAATGCAAATGAATCAAATTTTAAGCATAAATCTTCTAATATTCATTAAAAGGTCGATTAACCGCCTTTTGATGGAAAACCCTTTTTAAATATACTTTTAAAAATTTTATATGTTTTATTTGACAAAATAAAATTATTCTTTAGAATCGGGACATCAAAATTTACTTTCTGTAAATTTTTTGTATTTGTCCGATAAAGTTCATTTTTTAATGAATAGTAAAAACTGTTGTATTTTAATTCAAAACAACTTTTTAATCTAATTTATTTATATGATTAGATTATCTTTATAATTGTTTTAAAAGTGAAATTATAATATATTATTCCATTGAATCCAATGGTGGTCATTGAAATTAATATCACTTTGAGATTGGACATAAACGAATGGCAATTTTTTGATAAATATTGTTTCTTAAAAACACACTATTTGATTTGATAGTGGGATTTAATTATAAAATTAATTAATGCAACTTCTAGGATAAGAATTTGGTAAAATAGAAATCATTTTTGAATTCGGAATATCAAATATATCTTAGGGAGAATATTTGGTATTTTTCTGAAAAACCTTAATTTTTGATGAATAGTGAAACCACAAAGTGGTAGTTACAAAAACTGATTTTTCATTTAAATGGTACATTACCACTTCTGTGATTTGAATTTCAAAAATAAAATTTAAATGATTTTTATTATTATGTAAAATGTGGTTCAATGGGATGAAAATAATTTTTTATAAAAAGTAAACTTTTAAGTTTTATTAATCGCGATTAAAGGTAATCAATGTGATTAAAGGTAAAAATGATATTATAATAAAATAAAAATATCTTGAAACCTGTCCTAACCATATTGGATGAGTCATGGGCGACCAAGAAAACCCAGGGGTCTTTATTTGGGACCCCATGTAGCCACTTGGATAATATAATGACATTTGTTCCTTTTATTTAAAGTAAAAGTAAAAATGACACAAACATGTATTGTTTTAATAAAAAAACATTTATATGGGGTTATAGAAGTCATATTTTTTACTATAATCAGTAATTGGAAAGATAAAAATATTTCCTATATCATAGTATTTTTTTTAATTTTTAGTAATTAAATAAATTAAATTAGTTATGACCTCTCAATGATGCAGCGATTACCTCATTATTTAATGATTTAAATAAAATGAAAACATAATTTAAAATCTAAGACCTAAATATGTAAAAAAACCTATAGGATGTAGTATTTAGAACCCTTATCACATTATCCTTGAAATATATCAATTTATGACCATTATAATATGAAAATCATTTGAAAATAATGTAACCTTTCTTGACTTTCCAAGAGTGCCCCTTCTCTCCTCTTATAAAAGGCCCCCAACTCTACCACCTTGCCCACACCTCTCAAGCATTTGGATCATCCACGATCTGATAATTTTGTCTCTCCACATCCCTCTCCTAATCCTATAAGCCTTACCATTGACAGAAAGCTCTTCATGAAACTCTTTTGGTTCAAACCAAAGGGAGTTACCCGATTTTAAGGTAACGTCTTCACTTGTGCTCTTATGTTTTATTCTGCTTCTCCAACCCCATACACTCTTTTTATTCATTTATTATGTAACAAAACCAGTATCTCCCATATAATAGGATGTTTTTATAAGAAGTATTAGAGCTACACTTACACACACCTACATTTGATTATTAAAGAACATACATTTTCTATAGATGGTGAATTTCTTCCTCAGGAAACAATGATTGTTCAATATTCTTTTAACACATTCAAAGGTGGCCATTAAGATGTCACTATATTTATATATGATATATAATATGTTTATGTTTTCCTTAAGCTTATGTATATTTCATTTATGGAAATCTATTATGGTTTCCATTATCGGTAAACACGATATCTTCTTTTTAGGAAGTGCGGACTACTGCCCGTCAAAGTGATTTGATTCATTAATACAATTTTTTTGTTAATATAAAGGATATATTTAATGATTTTTTATATGATACCATACTGGTATTATAATACTATTATGTATCATTATCTTTTAATTCCATTAAATATGAAATAGAAGTAGAAGTAGTGTTCATGCGTACGTACGACTTACCTTCTCCATGGACGGTGCATTTCATTTCATACCTCTAAATGTTATGTGATATTATAAATGCACGTATATAATGGATATATATTATATATATGATATCTAAATAATTAATATAATTCTGGATATAATGGATATTTTACCCCATGAACAAAGTTGTGATTGTAAATAGTTTATTTTCGACTCAAGTAGTAATGATCGTTAAAACGACGATTATTAACTTAAATAATTACATAGTGTTCTTGACATGGTAATACATGATATAAAAGGAATATTGAACTTGAAAAATGTTCTTAAGAAAGTAAAAACTTACTCATGTTTATTATTCAGGAGATTAACCAACGATCGAGTCAAGTCGGACACGAGGTAAGGGATCTGACCTCTCTCTTTCTTTTTTAAGTACTCTCTTTTATGTCATTTATTTTAATCTCATATTTATTATGTTGGGGGATTTTATTTTATATTAATATTGTTGTAAATTTTATGTTAATATGATAGGATACCCTATTTTATCTCATCAGTCCATTTTTGAAGTTTTATGTGGCGCCGTTAGGCTGCCGAATTTTTATAAGGGGATTTTACCTCACTTTTTCTTCTTGTGGGATTCATGCTACATTATCCACTATTTCCTTTTGTTTGGAATATTTACTGACAATTATTTTTCTATTTGTATAATATACTCTCATTTATGGGTAGTTACATCTTCATTGTATTACACTTCTTTCATGGGGTGTACGTTTCGGAAGTTACCCAATTCGGTAAGGGAACCTTTCACCATCCTCATTTTAAAAGACTTATTTTTAGGTCTTTTAATCTTATTATTATGGGATATGTTCTTATATAACCTTGTTGAGATAAATTTTATGTCCAAGTGATGATATACTCATTTTTATCTCTCATCAACTCATTTTCTGAATTTTGAAGTGACGCTGTTAGGCTGTCGAATTTTTGCAAGGGAACTTCTTAACCCAATTTAGATTCTTTGGAAAAAATATGTAATCCTTGAAATACATCGTTCTATGAGTATGTGTTTTTGAATTATGATTGTTTTAAACTTAATATCCACTTATATTTGGTTTATTCGTTTGTCACACATAATTATGTAATTGATTTATCCTTAATCCAAGGATATCGTCTTTGTAAGGGACATCATCTCAATCTCCCTTCAATCAGGCATATTTTGTTCTCATATAAGGATTTATTTTATACGGTGTATAAACCCCTTTTACTTTTAATTTTTTACATAAGGAATATTTTTCTACGCAGCATTTTATAAAATGACAAAAAGGAATGATTCTTTTAACGTACGCGGTGACAACGACCTATTCTGCCGCCGCGAGTATTATTTGGTATTTAGCTTCCTCAACAAGCCATAATGTTTTTAAAATGTAATAAATAACATATAATCTTTTATGTATTTTGGTATTGAAAATGGTTTTTATAAAGGATTTGTTATGTTAATATATTTATGTGATATATTGTGATCGAAGTGTGGAAATGTTTTCTTTTCATTATATTTGTTTTATGTCTTATGATTTTATAATGGTACTTGGACATTTGACAAGTGGTTATGTGATAAACCATATCATAGGTGGTGTCGTGAATACTAGGATGGGTGGTTACGTTATAACCTCAAATGCACTGGGTATGGAATTTGGTCGTATGGCTATTCCATTTAGTATGTGTGGAAGTTGACCGTATGGTTATTCAATTTAAGTATGTTTATGTCCCAAGTTACCTTTTTATATTATGTGTTATTTATATGGGTTTTATGGTAATATTTTGGTTACAAAATGGTAAGTAATGGTCTTTTATTCAGTGACGAGTTTTTACAACTTCATAAAGGTGAAAAGTATTACTTTGGTAAAGTATTCATGGTTTACTTGTTGTTTTAAAAAACGAACAGTTTTCTATATTTGTGTATCCTTTACTGGGATTTTTATGCTCATACCAAGTTATTGAAATATTTTCCACAGGATATAAAGAAGAATAGGGTCAAGGATTCGATCAAGGAAAGACATTCTATCTAAAAAATTGAACTATAAATGTTTCTTTTTAATTGTTTTTTTATTTTATGGAATCTTATTAGAAGATTATACTATGTAATCTTTTGAGATGTAATAGTTATGACCTAATTCTATAAAACTCTATACCTGAAAATATCATCTATGTGAATTATTCGTTTAATTCATGATTACGTAATGTTTAATGTCGGGGCCTTATAGTTGG
Source organism: Viscum album (assembly GCA_963277665.1). Lineage (NCBI taxonomy): Eukaryota > Viridiplantae > Streptophyta > Magnoliopsida > Santalales > Viscaceae > Viscum > Viscum album. Next base: position 60,381,344 of record OY728164.1, on the reverse strand, counting down.
TATCCGAGGGCGGTTTAGATAACTTTAGAGGTTAGGGTATTCTGTAAGCACAAGTGACATTAACATAATGGTTAGGATTTCAGAAAGAGTCCTAGTTTTAGATAAAGTGAATGAGTAAGTATATATTAGTCTTTATCTTCCACATTAGAACATTATGGTTTTGATGATATACTTACACTAAACTTTTTGGTTTTAGTAAATTGCTGGATCTGGAAGGCATCAAAGTAACAGTGGATTTAAAGGAAACTGTGACAGTTTTCTGAGCGAGCAACTGAATGATATGGGAGCTGCAATGAGAACTCTTGTGTTTATCCTCAACCAACTATCTGGTGTCATGATTGACCACCTAAACCTTGGTGATCTCTATAAGGCATCATATATGCAAGAAACAAATCCCTACGGAACGACAGGTAATAATCATAAAGGTAGGTGTGTTCAAAAACCCATGTGTCAAAGATGTGGAAAGAAACACCTAGGAAAATGATTCAAAGGGACAGAAATATGCTATAGATGTGGAAATGAAGATCATAAAGAAGGAACCTCCCATGGAAAAAGGAAGCATCTAGTTGACTCAAGGAAAGGGAAAGATGTTCTTTCTGAGGGATCAATTGACTGTTTTAAATGTGGTGTGTGTGGTCATTATGCAAACACATGTCCTATGAAGAAGTTTTGGGAATGGGATCACTAATATCATACAAATATTCATTTACCAATACCTAATGCCATTCCGATTGAGGATGAAGTAACTGACATTTACCAATCAATGGAATGGATTATTTCTTAACTTTTGTTTTCCTATTTTGGAATCTTAGGATATGATTCATGGTTTTGTTTGTAGGAAATATGTATTTCAGAATAAGTTGGAAAGGAATGGTTAATGGATCATGAATAATGTTGAATGAGTTGGAAGTCAACATTTAAGGGCGTCAAGAGTTATGGTGAAATTCTTAAGAGTATTAAGTCTCTTTTGATGATGGGGTTACATTAGAAGATTTTTTATAGTATGTGTAACCCTGATGTCTGATATATGAAAATTTTATTCAAGGAATAGTTATTTTTTCTTTTGTGGACATAGTTATAAAGAACCATTTGGGTTTATATGATCCTTACTTTTGAGGTAATTATGGGTTACTATATGTTTTGATGGAAAGTGAAAGGGATGAGATAAAATCGAGGTTACATTATGTTATGTTTATTCTTAATGATTTATCTCTTTTTGGGGAATGATTTTAGAATTATATAGTTTAGAAAAAAAATACAACACACAGACCGTGTGACAACCCGTCGCGTCAGAAAAAACTACGGGAATCGAACCCACAACAAAAGTGTGACTGGTATTTATCACCTACCACTGGACTACGTGATGTCCCTAGTTAGTTTGACTAATTCTTTTTAGTTAGATGATTTTATGAATTAAGAGTTAGTTTATTTTGGGATATCTATGGAAATTATTAACCTATCATGGAGGATATGTGATTAGGTTAATTACTTTTCAATACGAGACTTTAAGAGCAACTGATGTTGTTTGGAGATAAATGTTACGATTTAACTTGGAAGACTATGTAAATAAATCCTTCAAATATTTGGGTTTCAATCTTAGTTTGGTTTACTTTTGGTCTTCATTGAACATTGGGTCTTGTTGGACCAATTTTGGTGATTAAGAATAGATTTCCATTTTATGAAGGATTATCCTTTTGGGTATTATCTGATCTCATACTAACCATTTTGTTTTTAGTTTTGGTTAAGGTATAAAGACATGGGAAGTATACAGTTCTCTTTTGTGGATTAGGTGATTTTCTAGAAGTTGATTATAGCTCTTTTAATGTAAAAAAGACATCCTAAATACACATCTTTTGGAGAAAATATGAGTTTGTGTAAGAAAATAGTAAAAGGTGAAAGTCAACATGACAAGTAAGTATGTTTCCTTATGTTTTATTTAAGCTCAAAAAAAAATCCTCAATGAAATGTAACTAGAAAAAAATGTTGTCCCGTTAACATTTCCTACTGGGGAATCCAATACCGTTTAACCCATCACAAGTTTTTGAATTTCTGGAGATTAACTTTCTCCTAAACATGGTTTCTATCACACTCCCTCAAAACATGACCCTTTTCTTTTTCTTCCATGTCCATGTTTTCCTACATGGAATCCTAGTATGGGTTAACTCGGGTTACCTCTATACTTCTCTTTCTTTCTTTTAAAGTTATTGTTTTAATGACTCTTGTTCCGATGTGGGACTTTCAATGATGTTTCCAAGACCAATTTTAAAATTGCAAGGACGCAATTCCCAAAAGGGAGGAAGGATGTAACACCCCAGGATAATAAAGAATATTACATTTTTATATTTATCCCTATCTGTGAATAAAATGTTAATATTAATTTGAAGGGAACGCTATGCTCGATGGCTTACCCAATACGCAACAACGAGTTCCTTTTAAATCTTATGTTTCACTCTAATAATAAAATAATTTTTTTAAATGGTAGTTAACACCTAGTCGTTGTATTGACGGGAATGAAAAGAAATAACTAAAAAATGATTATATATGTTTGTCAAATATTTTTACATTTTATAATAAATTATAGAGGATTAAAAATGAAAATGAATCCTATTTTGAGCATAAATCATCTAATATTCTTTAAATGGTCGATTAACTGCCTTTTGATGGAAACACCTTTTTAAATATACTTTTGACAATTTTATATGTTGTCTTTGACAAAATAAAATTCCTCTTTAGAATCTGGCCAACAAAATATACTTTGTGTAAATTATTGGTATTTTTCCGATAAAGTTCATTTTTAATGAATAGTGAAAAATGTTGTATTTTAATTCAAAACCACTTTTTAATCTAATGTATTTATATAATTAAATTATATTTTTAATTAGTTTTAATGTGAAATTAGAATATATTTTTACCATTTAATCCAATGATGTTCATTTAAATTAATATCACATTGAGATTGGACATAAACGAGTGTCAATCTTTTGATAGATATTTTTTCTTAAAAACATGCTATTTGATTTGATCGCGGGATTTAATTATAAAATTAATTAATGAAACTTCTATTTTATGCATTTGGTAAAATAGGAATCATTTTTCAATTCACAATATCAAATATAACTTATGGTGAATTTTTGGTATTTTTCTAAAAAACCATAATTTTTGATGAATAGTGAAACCACAAAGTGGTAGTTACAAAAACTGATTTTTCAATTAAATGGAACATTACCACTTCTGTGATTTGAATTAAAAAATTTCAATTTAAATGATTTTTATTTTTAATAAAAATTTGGTTCAATGGGATGAATATAATTTTTGATGAAAAGTAACTTTTATGTTTTATTAATCGCGATTAAAGGTAATCAGTGTGATTTAACGTAAAAATGATGTATAATAAAATGAAAATATATTGAAATGTGTGCTAACCCTATTGTATGAGTCATGTCTAACCAGGAAAACCCATGGGTTTATTTTTGGGACCCCATGGAGCCACTTGGTTAGGATAATGACATTAATGCCTTTTATTTAAAGTATAAGTAAAAATGACACAAACATGTATTGTTTTAATAAACAAATTTTTAAATGGTGTTATACAAGTCAGATTTTTGACTATAAATATTCATTATAAATAAAAAATTATTTCCTACATCATAGTATTTTTTTATAATTTTTAGTCATAAATTAAATTAAATTATTTAAGACATCATGATGATGAATCGATTACCTCATTATTTAACGATTTAAATAAAATGAAAATATAATTTAAAATATAAAACATACACATGTCAAAAACCTATTTTATGGGTGTATTTCGAACCCTTATCACCTTATCCTATAAATATATCAATGTGGGACCTTTAAAATCCGAAACGCATTTGAAAATACTGTAACTTTTCTTGACATTCCAAGAGTGCCCCTCCTCTCCTCTTATAAAAGGCTCCCACCTCTACCACCTTACCCACACCTCTAAAGACTTTGGATCGGCAAAGATCTGATCCTTTTGTCTCTCCGCATCCCTCTCCTCATACTAGAAGCCTTACCTTAGGTAGTAAGCTATTCAAGAAACCCTTTTGGTTCAAACCAATGGGAGTTACCCGATTTTAAGGTAACGTCTTCACTTGTGCTCTTTTGTTTTATTTTGGATCTCCAACACAATAAAATCTTTTTATTAATTTATTTTGTAACAACAAAATTATATTCCATATACTAGGATGTTGTTATAATAAGGATTCGAGCTACACTTACACACACCTACATCTGATGGTTAAAGAACATATTGTTTCTGTGGATGGTGAATTTCTGCCTCATGAAACGATGATTGTTCAATATTCTTTTAACATCTTAAAAGGTGGATATTAAGATTTAACTATATTTATATATTATATATAATATTTTTAATTTTTCCTTAAGCTTCTGTATTATTCATTTATGGCATACCTTTATGGTTTCCATTATGGGTAAACACAACATCTTCATTTTAGGAAGTGCGGACTACAGCCACCTCAATGTGATTTGATTCGTTAATACAATATGTGGTATGTATAAAGGATATATTTAATGATATAATATATGATACCATACTTCAATTATAATACTATTATGTATCATTATGTTTTAATTCCATTAAATATGAAATAGAAATGGAAGTAGCGTTCATGCGTACGTACGGCTTACCGTCCCCATGAACGGTGCATTTCATTTCATACCTCTAAATATTATGTAATACTATAAATGAATGTATATAATGGATATATATTATATATATGATATCTAAATAATTAATATAATTCAGGATATAATGGATATTTTACCCCATGAACAAACTTGTAATTAAAATGATTTTATTTTTGAGTCAAGTAGCAATGATCGTTAAAACGACCGTTATTAACATAAATAATTACATATTGTTCAGGACATGGTAATAAGTGATATAAAATGAAAAATTAACTTGATAAAGGTTCTTAATAAAGTATAAATTAACTCATTTTTATTATTCATGAGATTAAAAAATGATTGAGTCAAGTTGGATTCAAGGTAAGGGATCCGACCTCTCTCTTTCTTTTTTAAGTACTCTCTTTTATGTAATTTCTTTTGAACTCATATTTCTTATGTTGGGGGATGTTATTTTATATTCCTCTTGCTTTAAATTTTATGTTAATATGATTTTATTCCTTATTTTATCTCATAAATCCATTTTTTAGGTTTTATGTGGCGCCGTTAGGCTGCCGAATTTCCATAAGGGGATTTTCATCTCACTTTTTATTCTCATGGGATTCATGCTACATTGGCCACTATTTCCTTTTGTTTGGTATATGTACTTCCCATTATTTTACTATTTGTATAATATAATCTCTTTTATGGGTAGTTACTTCTTCATTGTATGACCCTTCTTTCATGGGGTGTACGTTTCGGAAGTTACCCAATTCGGTAAGGGAACCTTTCACCCTCCTCATTTTAAAAGACTTATTTTTTATGTCTTTTAATCTTATTATGATGGGATAAGTTCTTATATAACCTTGTTGCTATAAATGTTTTGTCCAAGTGATTAGATACACTTTTTTATCTATCATCAACTCATTTTCTAAATTTTGAAGTGATATCGTTAGGCTGTCGAATTTTTGCAAAGCAACATCTTAACCCAATTTTGATTCTTTAGGATAAATTTTTACTCCATGAAATATGTCGTTCTATGAATATGTGTGAATGACCTTTGATTGTTTTACTCTTAATATCAACATATATTTGGTGTATTCATTTGTCACACATAATTATGTAATTTATTTATCCTTAATCCAATGATACCATCTTTGTAAGGGACTTCGTCTCAATATACTTTCATTCAAACATATTTTATTCTAATACAAGGCTTTATATTATACTATGTATAAACTCCTTTGACATTTAATTTTATACAAAAGGAATCTTTTTCTATGATTCATTTTACAAAACGACAAAAATGAATGGTTCTTTTACCGTACGTGGTGAAAATGACTTTTTCCGCCACTACGAGTATTATTTGTTCTTTGGCTTCCTCAACAAGATGTATTGTTTTTAAAATGGAATAAATACCATATACTCTTTTATGTATTTTGGTATTGAAAATTATTTTTATAAAGGATTTTTTATCTCAATATATTTAAGTGATATATTGTGATCTAAAAGTGGAAAATTTTTCTTTCCATTATATTTGTTTTTTGTCTTATGATTTTATAAAGGTACTTGGACATTGGACGGGTGGTTACATGATAAAACATATGACGGGTGGTGCCATGAATACCAGGATGGGTGGTTACGTTATAACCTCCAATGCATTGGGTATGAAAGTCAGTTGTATGGCTATTCCATTAAGTATATGTGGAAGTCGACCGTCTGATTATTCCATTTAAGTATGTTTATGTCCCAAGTTACCTTTTTATATTATGCGTTCTTTATATGGGTTTTATGGTAATATTTTGGTTAAAAAAGTGTATGTAATGGTATTTTATTCAGTGAAGAGTTTTTACTACTTCATAAAGATTAAAATTATAACTTTGGTAAAGTATTCGTGGTTTACTTGTTGTTTAGAAAAACTAACAGTATTCCTTCTTTGTGTATCCTTTACTGGTCTTTTTTATGCTCATCCCATGTTTTGGAAATGTTTTCCACCGGAGATAAAGATGAATAGGGTAAAGGATGGGATCAAGGAAAGACATTCTATCGAAATCATGAAACTATACATGTTTTTAAGTGTTTTTTTTATTTTATGGAAACATAGTAGAAGTGTCTACTATGTAATATTTTGAGATGAAATAGTTATGACTTAATTATCTAAAACTCTAAATCTGAAAAGATACTCTATGTGAATTATTTGTTTTATTCTTGATTAATTAATTTCTAAGGTTGGGGCCTTATAATTTTAATGGATTTTTCAAGAGGTATATTAATGTTCTCCCAATATCGTAATATTTTATTTTTTGTTTTGAAATTTATTGTGTTTCTGCATCTAGACTCTCAACACTACTAAAAAATCAGATTAATTGACAATATATTTTTACCAATAATGCAGAAAACATCAAGGATTGGGTTTCTATATTTTAAGATGTTATTGTATGATTGTTTCACAAGTAATGGTAGGTTTGTAAAAGCTCTTAGATACCCATGTATAATTTATTACAATGGAATATTCTTACTTATAGTCAATAATTGAAAAATGTAAGTGGAAGGATATTTATTTTAAAATGTAATGGTGTTTAAATCAGTTATGATAATTTTACTAAAATGAATGGTTTGACTATATGAAATATAGTATTTAGCTGATGTTTCCATGATATTTTCGTAAGTGTTGTTCACCAATAAATTATATTAATATTTTATAGTTACTTCCATTATATTCGTAATAGTTATTAAATTTATAATGATTCAAAAAAAATAACATGTTAAAGTTCAATTAATTTTTTATAAAACAATATTTTGTCTTGAATTTTTAATATTATAATACTATACTTAAAAATATATGAAAATTTTAAAAAAATTATTTGTTTTCAAAAAATCTAATGAATGTGGTTTTAAAATATGTGATCTGAGAATTTTGACTTTATATAGCATATTTGGTGACAAATCATTTAATATATTTAAAAAATATTTAATTAATGAAAATATGAAATAGCTAATATAATATCCCAATATTAATGCATAACTTAATCAAGAGTTTTTTAGTATAATTTTAAATTCATGAATTCATGAAGACCATTTTTTTAAATGTTTTAGATAATTATATAATCATAATTAAAATATATACAATAATATTAAATTTTGGACCCATCAACTTAGTATCAATTATTTCATTAGTATTATATTATTGAAATGAAACATCTTTACATTATGTGAAAAATATTCATGACTAACAACATGATTTCTTCTTCGTCTCTACTAATTTTTAAAAGATGTGAAAATTTACTTCACAACATGAGATGAGAACAAAATTCATTGTGATATATATAAAATAAATAAATCATTTTCCCATTTGAGATCAAGAAAACCAATTATATATTTACCTTTTGGAAAAATTTATTTCATAGAATAAAATATATGTCATCCATTATAATAAAACATTTTCTCGAAGATGAGGATTATTACAATAATAAATCAAATAGAAACCCCTAATGTAATTTTAGAACATTATATTCATTATCCATGTTCAATTTAGTAATAACTAAATTTATCCATATTTATTAAATTGGAGAAACCTACCATGATTAATCCTACATTCATTCATCTACCTAAAAAGCACAATATCTAATTCATTAGAAAGGAATATTTGGTAGACTTATGAAGTAAGGTGTATCAGGATTACCTATTAAATAAGATATGGTAGTATATCCTTTCAACATATGAAATGATAACCTATAATATCTTAAATAATGAAATGAATATTTTTTGTTTTCATTTTAAATCCCAAAAAACTTTATATTCCATATTAATGGGAATTCTAGTGATCTCAAAAATATACTAATAAGATTATGTTCTCTTATAATTTGATTTTTTATATTAAAAAATTATATAATAATTAAAAAAAAATTATATTAAAAATAACCATGAAAGCATTTTATGTATTACTAAAAATGAATAATTGATCTGATGGATGGAAAATGAGGTCCTGCAATATATATTTAAAAAAATATTTATTTTAAAAAAACTTGAAATTCAACAATGCTAAAAAATGATAATATTCCACTTTAATCATCCTAAATGAAAGTTAAATATTTTATAAGATGATCATTAAAAAAACATTTCTACGAAAATAAGAACATTACTGAGATATTAAAATTTACATGGGTATCATAGAAAATGCATTTATATGATTTTAAAAAATATTTGGTGGTAATTTCACCTACCTTAAGATTAATATTTCATCATAGATTCAATAAATTTTAAATAATTATATTATATAATTTTAATTATTTACTTAAAGTGGGTTTTATGATAGTAAAAATAATATTATTCCATTTAATCTTTTATTATCTTGTTGTGTATTTTTTAAATATAGGTAGTTCACATTGGATTGTATAGTTATAACTAAAAAAAATTGTGTTCAGAGTGGTTAAAGAGTGTATATATCCATTTACGATATATTAAAAATGCATTAATATTTAACAGTTTCATTCATTTTGTAGTCTTATAAAATTAATAATGTAAAGAATTTGTGAAAAAGTAATATGTTGTTTATTTGATACAATGGATTTTACAATTCTATGAATAACGTTTTCTTTATTAAAATGTGTTGAAAATAAATAATGTTGAGAATTTTTTTTTATTATTGAAAAATTCAAATTTTTTATATTTTATAATTATTCATTCCATCCATCCTTATGGCCTTATCTACAGGTTGAAATATAAAAATTAATCAAATTTCTTCATGGAGGGGCCATTCCCAATGTATATTAGAAAAAATTTATCATTTTTAATTGTATTGAATTTTAATATTATAATTGACATAATATATTAATAAATACATATATATATATAATTACATTATATATATATATTAAATCAGTTTTACCTACAATTTGATTTGGTGGTGAAAATGAGATAAATAACATCGTAGAAGTAGTATTCCACACTGATGCATGAGCGATGTATTTGTTTCCCAAAAGATGGATAACATGGATTAAATGGTTTAAAAAATACAATAACAAGTCAGTATATTGTAGATACAATTTTCATCATATCACATTGGTTATAACTGTTTTCTTGGAAGTAAATGAATAATAATATTAATAAAACACTCGATTATGAACTATACCTTTTATGGGGACATCATCTTTAGGTTTATACCTTCATACATCATTGGATGGTATTAAGATAAATCAACAAAGTCTACGATAGGGGTTGGATTTTTATAATTTATTAGGTCCGAGGTTTGTTGATATATATTGACATTGTATTAAGGATATGAAAACCCTTATATTTATTAAAAATTAATTCACGATTTATTAAATAAAAGTATACAAAATAAAACACAGATGGTCAATTAGTATAGTGCCATTGAGATTTATGTACATTACATAGCATCATAAAATAGGTAATAAATAATTATTAATTAAATAATCCTTAAAATGATCATATTATTCATTTTTACTAAATAATTCATGGGATAAACTGGGGACACACATAAGAAATGGGTGATCTATAAATCCAGGTAAAGAATATAATTGGAATAACATTAAGATTGTAATGCATGTTAAATAATAAGAATATATTTGAGACATAAAAGAGGTGAAAATCATAATAATGAACAATTATGCATCGTATACAATGATATCAAAAATGAAACATGCGAAATTTGGAAACAACATAGAAGATATTGTCATGGCCATTGGTCATGAATAACTAATAGGACATCATGATAGAAAAATTTTAATGATAGGTTAGATTGACTCACTATTACCATTAATTTTTCCTTATCATAATAAAACTTGACCCAATTCATTTTACCACAAGATAATTTTTGGCACACTTGTCATATTCATATCAAAAACATGAATTTGGGTGCTAAAATGCTCATAAGACATGAACTCAACTATTAAAACATATTAATAGTTGATTATAGAGTATGGAATAAATTCATAAAAGTTCTAAATAAAATAATTGTATGTTCATATAGGTGAACAAAACTAATATTAAAATTGTTATGGTATTCACTACTCGTCTGATTGTCATGGAAAATAATGGTGATATTTTATAACCCTAACTACATTACATAATAAATCATCAAATGGTTTGATGTGAGAGAAATGGGAGTACAATAATTTTAAAATTTTATTTAATGTAATCAATACTTGTAAAATCATATACCAACATTAAGATTCGGAAATAGTAGGCATAAGATAATGAAAATATTAAATAATGAAAGGATGGTAAGGATCCATTACCCTAAAAGTATGAATAAAAATTATTTTGAGGATCATTATGAGAGCTTTTCAAAACCTTGGGTAGACTCTGTAGGGGGTGGGAAGAGTAAATACAGTCTATATGGATTTTTACTTAACATAAATGGGATATTCTATGGTTTTATATTTGAAATGATAGGGGGTTCCTAAATATTTTATAAATATAGGTTTTGGAAACTATATAATAAAATAACCAAAACAAAAAAAAATCCAATTTTTCCCAAGGATTCTTTTAAAAGGTGATTGTTTTAATTATTACACAAGTATGAGGACTGAAAATAAAAAAAATTTCACTTTATGAAATATATATGAGTCATAATCTTGAAAAAACGATTATAAAAAAATAAAATATATTATATGATATGGAAGATTCATAAAGGATGCATAAATTTTATAAAATAAATAAAAAATATAATTATTTAAAAGGGAAAACATTGATTTTTTTCATGGATACCGTTTATAGTATTTATTACATTTTATTCAGGCCATTATGGGGTCATAATAAACACCATATTTTTTTTTAATTTTTTCTAAAAAATTAAACTATCTCATAAATTATAAAAAACTCACCATTAAGTAATTTCAAGGACAATATTTTGAAAATAATTTTAATTTTATACGCATACTTTAATAAGTAATTTAATTTTAAATTTTAATATAATAACTGACATTTATTAAGAAATGATGGGTTTTTTATAATAATAGTTTTTGAAAAATAATAAAAATTTTCGTTTACATCATAAAATCTATTTGATCATTTCTATATAACAAAAATTATTTAAAATATACAATAAATCCTCAACAATCAAATATAAAGTTATATTTAATTAAAAAAAATTTATTCATTGTACCAAAAGAAAAATCATTTATAATTAATAAAAAAATTTAATAATTAATATATTAAATATTCATAATCATATTATTATCATCTTGATAGATATCTCTTTATTACACTAGAAAACACTCTAGGTGAAAATTTTGTGATGGATTTCTTTTGATGGGGTGGTTTGGCATACATGTTTTGAGTCTTGGTCTCAATAAGCTTGAACTTGTCCCACAAAACGTTTCTCTCATTCTTTAGTAATATATATTTTTTAGGATTCGTCAAGGGGAAATAATAGTGAGTCTATCTCCCACAAAATATCATTGAAATGGGCATCAAAAGGTATTATCCTAGTTGTTGAGGCTATTACATTTGTTTTATATTTCAATCTCATTTATCTAAAACCAATATTTATAAGAATCATAAGATAACTAATCAATGTCTATATTTTAAATGGTAAGGATTATTAATGTTATTTTAAATCTGAATTAACATAATAAAACTGAAAAAGTGTTTTTGTTTTCTATATCCATAAAATATAATTATTCTATTAATTACATCACATGGAGAATTTTATTCATTAGAATTAATGTAGATAAAATTTTCACACCTTTAGAAATTTTTCAATCGATATTGTATTCCAAACACTAATGTAAATGATGGTAATTATGTTCCATCACCTACTCCAATTCCCATGTCACTTTTTCAGACATGTGTTTTCTCTATATAACATTGTCCAGGTGCATTGTCTTTTTTTTTGTTGGACCTTTTCTCTATAATATATGATTTTACCTGACGCATTTGAGATATAATTTTCCAATGGTACCACCTCTGGAATGAGAAAATGTGAGGTTCTTTGTGTTTTCTTTGTCTTAGCGGATATCATGATTCCAACATGCGCTTGATTTTGGTTAGGTGGGAGTTATGTGTGACCATAAACTACTCCAATGCGATCAAGGAAATCAAAATGATGATTTAACTTCAATTATGTATTATATCACAAAAAATAAATGAAATTAATCCATTATGATATTAGGAAAAATATCATGTCTCCAAAATCAATCTCTACGTCTCGTCGATGATTATCAGGATGGATCTTCGATCGAGTCTGATCATCCTTGTTGTGCTCTTAATGGTATTAAAACTTTCCACCATTTCCCTATCAATTTTATGGCATATCATTTTACATTCCACAACATCATCCAAAACAATTTATATTATTCACCTCATCCCATAAGGGAAATCATAGTGATCAATTTTTATTGGTGTGTGGAAATTGTTATTATATGAGAAGTTGACTAGAGGAAGATTTAGATCACATAATTTTTTTATCTAAAATTAGAATGATCTCAACCTGTCCAATAGTTTCTAGATATCATTATCAGAATTTATGTCATATTTATGTTGATTAAACCTACTAAATTTCAACTCGGTATTTAGAACATATTGAAGACTCTTATAGAAAATTTAGGAAAATACTGGATCTTGATCATATATAATTGACAGTGGTGTTCTATTTAGAATCACCACTTCTCTAATGTATATCCTTTCACATGTAATGATTCATAACTACAATCTAATTGAAATTAATGATAATTTATTTATAATAAAATCTATATAAATCCATATATGATTTTATCATTTTGATTTCTTTAGAAGATTGGAAAAAAATTCCATTGTGTTTTTTCCCATATCCATTCATGTATGGGAAATTGATGCATCATCCCATTGTATTTTGTTTCTTTTCATCATTTAGATACAAATATGGAAGACATCATGATGTATATTCCCTGATATACATCTTTATATTTTCCAAAAAAAATTTCTATCAGAGATATTGAATCATATGTGTGCAATCAGGGTGCAAGGAGAATGCTGAGAAATGTGAATTATCCTACATATCCTTTATTAACTCATATTTAATGGTAGACATAGTCATGACAAAAATCAAACAACTCATTATTCATTAACATTAACAATCAAGGATGTCCCTTTTTTATAGCTTCCACTTTCTTTTGAATACCCTAATTATTATATATAGCGTCCAATATTTTCTCAAGAAGATATCGTATTGAAATAATTTATGGAATGATTGATCATTTTTCTTCCCTTTTGATTCCAATTAAAATCCTATTTATTTATAAGAGGATCAAATCAATTTCAAAACTCATTGATGATAATATTGACGGATCCTTTATACATAGATCATCATACCCTTTAGATTCTATTATAGGATGGTAGTTTATTGATCTACTATAGACCTTGGTCACCTCATACCACCACTGATTGTGCATATTCAGCCTTTTTTGTGAGGTTATATACTTGAGTCTATGGTGATCAATATATGTTTCAAACATCTCCCAATAGATATAATTCCTTGATATTTTCAAATTAAATATCACTACAAGAAACATTAGATAATGTGTTTGATTGTTCTATACATGAACATTAAATTTCATTGAATCATAGGCCATAACATTACCATTTCCCTATAAACAAATATCCCAATCCATTCATCGATGTATTGATAAATACAACAAAACATTCTTCACTGGTGTGTAGATTATGTACATGTGTAGTGAGAATCCTTTTTTAAACTCCATGAATCTATCTTCATATTCATCATTTCAAACAATGTTGACTCCCTTATGTGTTATCATAGATAGAGTGGTCTCAAATCATGATAAATATCTATTAAATCGATGCTAGTAACTATAAAATCTAAGTAAACTATGTATATATATATAAAATTTTTGTATAAACCATCCTTCATGTTATTCGAATACTGGAGATTCCATAGATATCTCATTACTATGAGTTTATAGTTATTCAATTTTTTATGGTCTTTAACATTGTTCATAGAAGCTCCAAATGATCAGCCATTATATTAGAGTTTATTAGAATATCATCTATAATGAATATGATACATTTTGAGGTAACATGAAATGACTTGATTCATCATGTCCAGGATTATTGACAAGGCATTTCTGTGTCCGAATGGCATTACTATGAACTCATATATTCTGTACTTGGTATGCGATGAAGCCATTAGGATATCACCCTTCATCACTATTATATATAAATACCATGACCACATATCAAACATGGATATTTATTAGGATCCATGTGGCTAATATAACTGCTCATCAATCTATGGAAGTAGATAGTTGTTATTTATCGTGAGCCTGTAGGGATCAAGTTTATCAATGAAGAGGCTCATTGACCCACCCTTCATTATAGTGAATAGGACTAGTTCAATGATTCTTAAATAAAGTGATCTTATAACCACATTATCTAGATTCTCATGTAGATGACTATTAAGCTCCACAAGTTATAAAAAATCCATTATTTATGAATTCATGGATAATAAAAATTTCCTAAGTAGAAGATCAATCAAAAATTTATCCTCTTGGATAAGAGGATGACCAGAAACTTTTTCCTATAAACATCATTCCATTCCCTCACTATGGGAATGTATTAAATGATTTTTCATTCGTTAAATAATTTTAAAATTAGTTCATTATAATAATTAATGTGTGGGGAAATATTAAAAATGTAAATTTTCTATTTATGAATTAATAAGAAGAATACTTATCACCAATTCATTATCAAGATCCACCTAAGCTAGTGTGAGGCAGAACCCTCTCCCTTTCTTCATTGGATGTTGTTATTAGTCTTCTAAAACCATTATCTAATTTATTAGATTGTATAGTGTCTGAATTCTATGAATATGAAATAATAAACAATGTGTTAAAGGTACACTAGATAATTCTTTCACCCATTTAATTAATGGGTTCAACCCCCCCCCCCCCCCCATAGGAAATCACTATGGAGATATCCATCATTCCAGTATATAAATCATTTACTTGTTCCACTTAGGAAATATTTGGGGAGATTGTTTCTGTACATTTGATAATATAGATGACTAAATGTCATGGAAAAGATAATTTTCTCCATTGAATCTCCATAATCAAACACAACTTACCTCTTCCAACCCTTATGATATCATTGAGATTGTTTGTTATTCATTTTGTCATTTTGGGGGGACCATATAATTTATTAATAGCTATAAAATTCAAGGATATATATGGAATTTTCTAGATTCTTTTTTAGCCCACCAGAGAAGCAGTCAACCATTAATTGTGGGGCTAGGTCAATGACAAAGAAATAACATGACTAACATCGTATTTTTTCCTCACACACTCTGAAATATTAATTATCATTTCCATGAGGGAATATAAATACATTTCAATTTTATTTCAGAGTGTTCCAGGTAATTACATTTCAAAATAAATTATTATATCTTCAACCCCATCACCTCAATCTCTCCCTCATGCATTATATGTTGATAAATATACACAACTAATCATATTATTCTTCTATAAAATAACAAAAAGTACAAAAATCATTTTCATAAAACATTTAATGATGGATAATATATTCTAAATTGAGTTGGTCATCTATTCTGTTATTATAGGATCAGAAATTCTAATGAATGTTAGAGGCCTTAGTCCAATAAATCAATTAATTACAACTTGTTCTTTCATAATTGGATTCATGAACTTCTAATGATCATGGATTATATTTAGATCAATAGTCAAGTACGAGAGTATCATCACAAAGTTCATTATTCCTTCTCCTATCGTGATGAGAATATATCATTGCGGAAGTCATCATGTTTCCCATAAAATTGGTCGTTTACCATGTTTATCATATTTCTATACATTTTATAGAAGACAAGTAAAATTATGGATATATATTTTTATTCTACTAAAACAGAAATGGGAATGAAATTAAATAAAAGGTATAACTAATAAATTATATGTATACATATACCTTGTGATTTTATTGTCCACAATATATATTATCCATGTTCTATTTCTTAACATAGACTGTTATAGAAATTTATATTATTTTTCAAATAATGGGTCAAAATAAGATTAAGAATGTTAAAAATAATATCCCCTATGAGGGCCAAACTAGGAGTATAGATAAGCATATTATTGTGTACCAGATCTTGATTAATTCTATCTCAACATTGTGTTTTTTGTTTCAACTTCTATTTACATATACTCTAGAGCCATAACGAGAAGTGAAATCAAGATATAGTTGATTTTCATGATATAAAACATAATCTATAAGTAATTTTGTTTTGTTTTCATGTAGTTATTATCATCCCTAATAAATACAATATATGTTTCTAAATATTTTCAAATAATACATTTTTCCTTTCAACCAAATATGTAAACCCTTCTTCTTATTTCACAAAAATTCATGATATTTTAAATATTAGTACACATTATACAAAATACATGATCAAAATATTTAGTTTTATTGGGATTTAGGTGTATTAAATAACAAAATTAATCATGGAATACATCATCTTTTTGGAAAATGTCTTAACATGATAATTTGATTCCTTCGTACTTACCATTATTTGGGACAACATGGCGACATACATTAGAGAGCGGTGATCTATAAAACCTAGTAAGGTAATAAACAGTGGATAACATATATAATATAATAAATTTTAGAAAATATGCATAACAATTAGACATAAAACTCCCAATAATCATAAACATGGACAATTTGGCATGATATAACTGATAAAAAAATGCATCGCAAAATATTTGGAAAAAAAATTATACACTACATCCTTAACATATTTGAAGGATATATAACAAGAAATCATGATGAAATTTGTATCATGATATATTAGGTTAAATTCCAAATCCATATAATTATGTCTTATGAGAATAAAACATTTCCAAATTCATTAGTGCTCTATATAATTTTAGACACACCCATCCCGTTCATTTTAATATATTGTGTAACTGTTCCACTTAGATCATGCACCTTGGAATAATTTATCATTAAATATTATTTGATGATAATGAGATTCAGAATTCATAAATGTATTTCCAAAATAAAATTAATATAAGTGAGTTCAGTTGAATACTCATGATTTGAAAAATGGTCTTCAAAACACACTCCAGATTTGATTTTCAAGGAAAATTACGACAATGTTTTAGAAGAATAATGATGTTAATTGAAAATTTCTTAAATGGTATTATAATAGATAATTTGAAATATAATTGTTTGAAAAAAGTGTAATGTAATGGGGACATAAAAACTTATATCCCTACCATACTATTTTGAAACCGAAGGCATTAAATAATTAAGAAGCTTGACAATGATGGGAAAAAGAACCCATTACATTGAGAGTGTGGATACATTTTTTTCATAGGATAGTCATTAGAGTGGGTGGGTACCTTTTGATAATTTTTGAGAGGGGGTATGACTGGGGATGTTCTCCAAGGATTATGTGTTATGTGAAATGGGAGAATGGGTGGTCTAATATAGGAAAATTAAATGAAGTTAATTTTTATATCCAGAAAAGGTTTTGGACTCTATATACTAATATAAACCAATCCATATCCCTTTATAATGTTTTTCCATAGTTTCAAAAAATGTAGTGATTCATTAATAATTTTAAAATTAAAATGTCTAAATATATAAAAATAATAACCTATCTAATGTGTAAGAGAGTGAAAATCTTATAAATATTATTTGAAACACTTAAAATATATTATATATCTTGGAGAATTCGAGAGGGGTTTAAAAAATTAATCAAATAATCATAATATCATATTATAATAACGACAATCAATGATTTGGTCTTAGATAACCTCAATTTTATTTATTATATCACTTATGATTCATTTTGATGTCATAATACACATTGTATATTTATATGATATTTAATATTTATCCAAAAATTAGATTATGTTGAAAAACTATATAAAAATCATTTTTGAATATTTTATAGATTATGATTCCAAAATAATATTAATTTTATAAAAAATAATTTTCTAAATATGTTAGTTTTTACATTGAATATAATAGTTGAAATTAAATGAAAAGTGGCAATTTATTTTAGAAAGAAATAATTCAAACCCAAACAAAAATTATGTTTGAATTACTAAAAATTATATGATCATTTATATTAACTAAAAAATATGTTTTATAAAAATATTATATTATAATATTATTTCTTTCAAAAATAAATTAATTCATCAAAATAAACATCATATGTGAAATTGAATTAAAAATATAATATTTGTTTTAGTGTAAAAAATTTAATAATCAATTCTACATTGATAATGAAATGAAAAAATTATCATTAATATATAAAATATACATATTACTATTATTATAGACTATATATATTTCAATTTATTTCGCCGAAAATTTTGTTATGGATATGGTGAATGATTGTGATACATTCATAGAGTGGTTTGACATATATTTTGTGGTCCGTGATCTCGTTGAGCATGTAAATATCTTATAGGGGTTTTCCATATACATTAGTTGCTGGATATCAGTATAGGCATGGTCAATGGAAAATATTATTGATGTTATCTATATTGAATGATCTGATTAGTGGGATTCATGTGCTATCATGAAACTTGTTGGGGAGATTTCATCCATTTTCTATGTAAATTAGATTTTTCAAAACCCACTATTTATACTAATCATATGATCCCTATTGAATAGTTAGATTGTAACTAATAATGATACTTATAGATTTATAAATCTAATAGGATTAAATAAAACAAATAAAAGTGCATCCGTGTTATATATCCATAATATAAAATTATGAATTTAATTAATTAAAAATGGGAATTTTATTTATAAAATATCGGGTCATTACAATGTATATGAGAGGATTTGGGGAGACCTTTTATAAGGTAGGGAAAGTACCAACATTAATTTTTTAATGATAAAAATGTATTATTATTTTAACTAAGCCAAATGGATATGATATTACTCATTTTTTTTAATAATATATGATATATGGTTGAAATATTAATATATAAACGCATGTAGTCAATTTTTTATGTTCATTTTAACCCATATTATTTTATTTGTAACCATTTTAACTAGTTTCAACTCGTACCATGAGAACTGATTCTTTTACCATTATTACTATTCATTATAAAAAAATTAGAAAACTTACAAAATATAGAAATTATGATTCCCAATATTTATATCATTACATGAAATTAAAATTTCCACATTTTTAATAAATTAATATTAATGAAATCTAAATAATGTAATAAAAATGGTTTTGGAGAACATATTTTTTTAGGAACAAAATTTATTTTTTGGAAAAATAAATTATTATATTAATAACATTGAAATTGAATGAATTATTTTTAATCATCACATAATAATTAAAATATAAAAAATTAAATAATATAATCTCACTTTATAAATAAATTATAATACATGATAGTTTTGTTAAAGGATATTTTTTCTTGTATTCTGTAAAAAAAGTTTCAAAATATTCAAAAAAAATCACCCACATAATTTTGGCATGAGATAATCAATAATGGAATGATTTTCATATATGTAACTATTTATATGTTTTTATTATTATTTTATTATTAAAACCGAAAAATTACATGTAAATATTTATAAGAATACAATTTTATATTTTTTCATTGAAAAAATATAAAATATTTATATATTGAATATAATTTTGTAAAATATATTTCATGAATATTACATTTAAATTTAATTGATTTACTAGTAATAATACCTTGGTTTTTAATATTAACCACTTTTTATGTTGAGTAATCATAATTCAATTAATTAAATTATTAACTGTAGAATGTTTTCCTTCAAATCATATTTTGATTCCCATGTTTGTTCCGTAACTATTTTGTTTTTACAAAAAACTATAACATGATGAATAACCATATCATCAAACACTAAATATATATGTTCAAGAATTCAAACAATTTATTACTGTTTAAAAATTTTGTCTTCTAAAATAACAACATATGGGATTAATTCATGAGATTAATTCATCAAATATATATTTAATAATGAAACATGAAAAAATTAATATTCATCGGATAAAATCGGAAGAAAATACACTTAGTAAAGAACTAATCCAAAATTTTCCATGATTTTATATGGTGAAATTAACCTAGAACATAAAAATTAATCTCTACTGAAACAACTTTATATTTTCCATGGGGATACATTTTGTAAAATATTCCCTATTACGTCGAAGTAAAGATTCTTTTTTTCTACTTGTGTTAGTTGCATTACTCATCCTATTATCTTATGATACACTCACATGTTATAATATTAACATAACCTTTTAATATGTTTATTCTTATATCTCTAGTACCATAAAATTATATTCCCTTACATTATCTAGAAAGAATGGAGTCCAACACCACATTTCTCATAATAACTCAAACGATTACAAACATATAATTTTTTGAAAATTTTTACTATTATAAAATTAATTTAATTAATAATTTTCATCCAAATATACTTGATAATATATTTATTAATCTATAATATTTCCTTTCATTATCTTAATAATTTATTATTATTTTCCATCATATTGAGTATTAAAATATTTACTAAAATTTAATTTAGTACCTAATGTATAAAAATG
Organism: Viscum album; assembly: GCA_963277665.1. NCBI lineage: Eukaryota > Viridiplantae > Streptophyta > Magnoliopsida > Santalales > Viscaceae > Viscum > Viscum album. The sequence continues at coordinate 60,360,115 of OY728164.1, read as the reverse complement.
TCCCTTCTAAAAAATATAAGCATAGCTAGAGTCACAGTTAGACATTATAGTCATTGGAAATCCATGTAATATATCCATATCATTGATATATTGTTGAGAAATAAGATCTAAAATGGATATGATGTATATGTTATGATAATATTAATTTGGATTTAACCCATTGACCAGTCAATCATTTTATATAAAACTCTATAATATAAATCAGCATTCTGTCCAATCAATAATACTCTAGATGGACTCTATAAATCTATATTTTCTTGGTATGAATAAAAAAGGTTTTCTAAGAGCTTAACCGAATATTTCATTTTTCATCAATGAGATAGCTGGCACAAAGTACTATTTCCAAATAATGAAATAAATTATTTTTAAATGTTATATTAAAGACACTAATATTTCCTTACCAGTCACTCCTTTTCCAAAAAATCAAGTCCTTCATTCAGATCTGATCAACTATTTCTAGAAATTATGAATTCATTTTAGTGTAAAATATTGATGTTGATATTAATGATTTCACAATTTATGGGGAATCATTTATCTTGTTTTTTAACAAAGTATATTGTTCCAATCATATAATGGATAATGTAATAATACTTTTTTACACAAATAATTATCTAATATTTTCAACCCTCAAGGATTTTGTGGTATCCTATTGGTATAATTATTTATTATTCTAGGTTATATTGTTTTCCACATTATCCAATACTTATAATGGAATATATCATTCGATATTTTATGATGATTATATATTTCACATTTTACGTTACATAAATTATATTCTCATTTTTTTTATTATGAAAATGCCAATATAAAAATCCATATCATTTGTATGATAATTTATTTCATGATTATTCAATTAATGTAAAGGATGAAAATTTACATGATCATTTTTCTTGAGAAAAAAACTATTTCCTTTCAATAAATCATCATTATTAACAAGAAATTGACAATTTACATAGGGCAGGTCTAAATATAGTGTTTTCACCGAACATAATTTTAGTTCTAAGAAACATTCATCACAACCACTAATCTAATTTAATTAATATAATTTTTTATTTAACACTATTGAATAGAGAGAGATAATATGATTTTTTTTGAAAAACAAAAATATTATGTTTTTAATAAAGGAAAAATATGCTACTTTCCTACATGTTTGGTACTTTTACATTATTTGATAACCAATTATTTTTTAGTGTAAATAATTATTATATATCTAGAACCAAAATTATGATTAAATGTAATATATTACATCAAAAATTCACATTTACAAACCATCCCATATAATATATTCTCTTAATAGGATTATAGAAAAATCCTTAGTTGTCCATTGTATTCCTCATAATTTTTAGAATATAAAAAAAACTCATTGATTACCATAAAAATATATATATATAATATTTTTATGGAAAACAAAATTAATTAGGTCATTGAAAATAGTTTGTTCATTGGGAAACCCAATTTATATAACCACAAAATCATAAAAGCCCTATATTGTATAAAATATTATCATTATTGTAACACCCCAAGATTTTATAAAAAATATTCTTTTAATTTCATTAATATATTGTGTTGTCTGCAACACCACGATTACCTTTCACTATACGCAACACCGTATTAGTTTGTAGTATACGCAACACTATTCTTGGATCGTGTTACACACAATTTTGATAATAGTTATTTTACGCAACATTGAGTATATATATATATATTCAATGTATAAATGAAATATGGTTGGATTATGTTATACGAAACAACGATGGATTCTTGCACAACACGCAACCCTGACTTGACTTGCATTATACACAATCACGACCTTTCTCGATAGTGTGTGTTGTACGCAATACCGGGTTTTACTAAACAATGATATATTATTATAATATTATTATGAACTATCCGTTATGAATATTATTAACTAAAATTTGAATTTTATAATATTATTATTCATCTTACAAATTTTCTAGAACATGGTATAAGAAGAAAATAAATTTTTCGGGTAAAATAAGTATTTTTCAATAAATGCAGTTTTGCCGCCTTTTGATGGCGCACCGACATTAAATCTGGTTTTTTACATGTTTATAAGTTCAATTAGACAAAATAAAATTCTTCTATGGAATCAAGAAATAAAAATTTACTTTGGATAATATTTTCATATTATTCTGGTAACTTTAATATTTTGATGAATAGTAAAAACACGCTATATTTTAATTAAAAACAACTTTTTTCATCGCAATAATTTATATGGTTAAATTATAATATTGAATGGTTTTAAAGTATAAATAGAATATATTTTTACCATTTAATATAATTTATGTCATTAGAATTGATTTTACATTAAATTCGTAGGTTAAATCAATTCAATCTTTTGTAATGTTTTAAAGAAAAACCCGTTTTCTTTCGACAACGTGATTAATTTTGATTTAAGTTCTGCAACATTTTTGTATTGTATTTGGAAAAATGGATTACATATTAAGAATTAGTGGGTCCAAATTATGTTAATAAGCTACTTTTTATTTTTGGGAATTATGAATAGTAACTACGGTAAATTTTATTTACCGTAGTTAATGGTAAATTGGGTAATTACAGGTAAATATAATATTATAAAATTACCCTAACACATGCCAAAAATCTATGGGATGGCTAAAAGTAGACCCATATAACCTAAGGGTCATATTAGATTCATTTTATGGGATTTTGACCATGAAAATAATTTAATTATTATTAAAACCAAAGAAAGTGACAACATGTCACTCTCTTAAATATTATAAGTATAATAATTTTAATTTAGTGATAAACATCATAAAACATCGAACATGAATAGTCTTCAGAAATATAATAAAATTATCTACATCATGATAATTTATTTAGAATTTTTAGGGATTAAATAATTGTCATTAATGTTGATACATTAATGATACATAAATTATTTATTAAGTGGGAAATAAGTAATATAGTTTTTATTGAAATAATAATACCCATTAAAAGGCCCAAAAACCAGACCAAATTTTTTTTTAGTGTGTAAATACATCTTCAGCAGCCAATGAACTAATATATAACCGTTTAGAGTCTTATAAAAGTGATTATTACACTTATATTATTTTATTTTAAATGATGCCAAAGTTGTCACCTTCATAACTTAATAAATATAACAATTTAAATATTGTGATTTTAAGATGATAAATTCCAGTAAAAGTATTATTGTGAAAGTTAATAGATTTATCTTCATCATAGGATTTTATTTTTAATTTTTATGCAAAAAAGTATATTAAATAATTATTCAAAAATGTTGTAGTAATTATTTTATTAAGAGATAAACCAAATAAATGGTTTAAAAAATAATAAAATTAATATTATATGAACTATTTAATGTGATCAAATAATTTTCTAGATACATATGACCTTTTATTAATCTATTAATGCTTTTATTTCGAACATATATTATGTATATATTTTATTTAAATTCAATTAAATAAATAGTGTCAAAATTGAAACTGTTGTTATTTTATAAAAATAACATATTATTAAATTTTTTAAAAATCACAAAAATATTTAAAAATTCTAAATTTAAATTTATATGGTCTATAATGTTATTAAGTAACAAATTATGGAGAATTCACAACAAATAAGTAATTATTTGTTATAAATTAAAATTTAGAATTTTAATACCACAAATAAACGTAAATAGATTAAATAAGGATAAATCAAAATGATAAGGTTTAACATAAAATCAAAACATGTATAAATTTGATTGGATGATGCGATTACAACCCTATCTCATCTAATATTTGAATATGAGTCATTTTTTGATGTTTTTATGTGGGGTTAGAATTATTATAAACTAATATTTTTATGAATTTCAAAGGTGTCGTCTCCTCCCTTGTAAAAGGGAACCACCTCCCTCTCTTCATAACACCACTTTGAGCCTTCAAGATCGTCCACAACTTGACCAATTATCTTCTCCACTTCCCTAGAAACATCCTATAGGTCCTGGTCTTCTCCAAAGTCCAATTTTAGTGCCCTAAGAGGAGGTCTCAAAGAGGCACATCAAAGAAGAGGTAATGTCCGTTACTGATTCTTTCACCTTTATTTCTTCTCTACTTCTTCTTATTAGGTTGTTTCATTATGAAGTAATAAAATCAGTATCACTCATATACTGATATGTTATTATATGTATTGATCAACCCTATTTCAAAATCTATCCATCCTATGGAAAAATAAATCACCGCGCGTGCGTACGTACGGAATACCGTCTCCACGCCGTGGTGTAATCTATTTTCCACCACCACCTTACATGGATGGGTATAATGGTGTAAATAATAACTATATATGATTACTGTAAAGTGATATTGATTCTTTAATAGTATACTTACACTCCAATAAAATTCCACGATCATGGGAATGATATCATCGCTCGTGCGTACGTACGGAATACCATCTCCACGACGTGATGAGATCCATTCTCAATGATTAACCATTCATAAATGATTATAAAGTATATATAATAAGTAATAATGAAATATATGACATAATAATGATACTTTATTTATGTATATATATTTATTTCATCCAATTAATTCCATTCAATTCAATGAGGAAACGAAAACAACGTTCATGCGTACGTACGGCCTACAGTCTCCATGACAGTGTATTTCTTTCCATTTATCGATCTATTATATATATGTATATTATGAATATATATTATATATAAATAATATTTTATATTATGTAATTAAGTAATCATGATCTAAGTAATCATATGAATAATTACAAGTCAAAACACGGACGACAAATGAAACGATTTTACCCAAAACGCTCTTTAACAAGGAATTTAAAAAAGAACGGGTAATATAAAGTCATAAGTGAACCATATATGATATCATAACAATTAATGTGATTCTGTAATAAGTCAATGAAATTATTTAAATCATATTAAAGGAGGTTCTGATACGTACGAAGCATATCGGACCTAAGGTAAGGGATAATTTTGAAAATCTCATTTTTATCTGAGATTGATTATTCATAAGTATTTACTAGGGATATTTCTATCATGTAAATGTTTTATAAATGTGTTTTCATGTCTGTATAAAGTCCTTTTTACCCATTTTTGACTTTTACTACATGGTTTTTATGGAATCATTCTCTTACTTACATTACAAGGTACTTTTTTTACTTTTCCGACAAAAGTACAAGGAGAATGTTATTTTTAACGTATACGGCGTGAACGGATTTTTACGGTTTTATAAAGCCTTGTTTTTATGAAGCTTACTCCAAAATATTTCAGGACTATTTTCATCAAAATCCTTTTCTGTTAAAATTTCATGACATTTTTTGAAATGAAAATGATTTTGAAGAAAAAACGATATTTTCCTCAAGAATTCATTTCAAGTGTTTTATCAAAACATTTTTTCATCTAAGATGACATTATTTCATATGTGTATGTTTCAAGTATAATGTATCTATGATTTACATGGTTTCACTTTTCTTATTTCGAAATTATATCCATTTCTTTTATATGGATTATGTGATAATGGTATGATGTTTATGAAACCCATTTTATTTATTGGGTTTTTATGAATGATGTGTGTTTATTTTGAGTCACAAGTAAGAATGATTTCATTATGAGATTGGTGGGACCTATATATCCCTCAAATTCATTGGGTAATGATTTTGTATCTCATTAGATAGACATGGCTGGAACGGTAAGTTAATTCGGTTCAGTGTTACAAGACTGAAACGAGGAGTGAACTCGATTCAGAATGAGACTTTTTCCACTAAGATGGTCTTGGAAGAAATTCCTTGGCTACTATGGAAATCATTACATGTGCTTAATGGATGCCACAATTTCATTTTTTATTCCCCTACCATGATATCATGATTTATGTTTCATTATGATCTATGCCTTATGTACTTCCATGTTTTAAGTCATTGCTCAAGATTTTGATGTTTAAACATTACGTTCATGTTTTTAAGATCAAATGTATATGGTATGTTTTATTTTATCCATACTTACCCTTACTGAGCATTTCAGCTCACCCTTTTTATGTTTTCTATTCCCCTATGATTAAAAGAAATATTTTTGGTAAGGAAACAGAAATGGGAAGATTTTTATGGAGAAGTTGAAGATCATTCACCACAATTAGAAGATTAGGTTCCAAGTTTCCAAATACACTAAACTATTACGGTCCTTGTGTGTCTGTTTTTGTTATGTATTAAGTATTTCGCTAAAGTAATGTAATGTCCATCTTCGTCACGCTTTGTGTCTCTACAGTTAGAATCAGAGGAAAGGTTTAGTCAACCATTGGAAACTAGGATGTGAAAATGTTAGTGAGATCCCGAGAGATATTTCTAAGGTGTGTTTAGGGATGTACCTATGGATAAGTATACATATAGGTTATAGTCCTAGAAATACGGTAACGATCATAGAATTAAATCTAAGATGTTAGATATTGAGGGTACTCCCCCTTTACTATGTTGTTTTCCCTAGCATGATTTTTGCCTCTCACACAATTCTTTTTGGGTTTTAGAAAATGGATGGAAACAGGAAGATTCTTGATAATGGAGGATATGATGGAAAATGGAATGATATTGTTCATGAGAAACCAAATGAAACAGGATTTGGAAGTCCAAACATCGTTATTATGCATAATCATCAATCTCATAATATGATCAATAATATCAACTTTGGTATGTTTCCTGACTCAAATAATAAGATAAATATGGAGTTTCATGATGAACATAGAGGAAAGAAAGTTCAATTTCCCTCATGTAAATCATGTGGGAAGTGGCATCGGGGAGATTGTTTCAAGGGAACTGGAAGATGCTTTGGGTGTGGAAAAGAAGGACACAAAGCCAGTAAGTGCAAAGGAAAAGGATCAGTTAACACCATGGATGAGGATAATGGTATTGCTACGACATCAACAATGGTTAAATGTTTTAAATGTGGAATGTACGGGTATTATGCAAAACAATTCCCTAAGGGAAAGTCTCATGAAGATAATCAGTACAGTCATATGGGAAGTATTTATATTGATGATGATCAAGAGACTACAAATGATATGTGAGATGAAAGAATTGTTGAAGCTCGGTCAATGGTTTAAGAAGGTAGTGGAATGATTACATGTTTATCAAGTGTAATATTGTATGAGTAATCTCATGGTACTATGGAATAAAGACACATCTAGGTATTGTTACACTATTGTATTTCCTTATGTTTTGAATGTGTATGATTAATGGTACCAGTAACCATGAATGGTTATTCAGATATTTTTTTTCCTAAAGCAAATGCTATGTGCATAATGAAGGGATAATAAGATAATGAGATGTTTTATTTTATTCATGAGCTCATGATTGATATAAGGACTATGTGATATCAGGGTTTGAGTATATAGAATTTTGAGGATTTTGGTATGTGTAAAGTGTTAACATTTAACTGCATTCATGTTTTCACTAAGGTTCAATGGGTATTCATTTTTCAAAAGAATACATGATTAAGGCCTTTGAACGTTTGTAATGTGACCAACAAGACATATCTTATGATATATTGGGATCAACGATGGTATTAACATGCTTCTTATACGAAATATCTGGTAATCATTTTCACTATAATATTACAATGGACTGCAATATTATGGATAAGACTAAAGATTGGAATGTATTATGTTGGACATAAGTTAGTATTGTTTAAGGATAGAACCTTTTTTCGATATTATTTATTGGATAATAAAGTAATATAGTTTTAGAAAAAGGACAACATATAGGACGAGCGACAGCCCATCACGTCGGACAAGGATGTGGGAATCGAACCCACAACCGAAGTGCGGCTGTCCTTTAACACCTACCAATATCCTACAGGAAGTCCCTGGTTAGTAGAAAGTAGTTTTATTTTATTAAGCAGTATGATATATGAAGTATAAGTTCATTTTTGGAACTATATACGATTAATCTAACCATAAGATGGACTTATAACTTTTGCTAACCATTAGTTTGAAAGAGATGGAATGACCCATCATTCTATCACATGATCTGCTAACACATCACGAATAACAAATTCAACTTCATTTATTTAAGGGATGAAGTATAAATTGTTCAATTCACGAACAACGGTAAGATTTTACCAAAATAATGCAAGTATTTCTTTTAATTCATCATCTTTAGGGAAATGTTCTTGAAAACCAAAAATGATTTCCTAGTTCCCTTATATCCAATGAATCAGATGGAACCTTATATCATCAAAAATCAATAGCTTTGTGACAGTTGGCTTTTTCATAGCCATGTTCTCTACCACTCTCCATTAGAACTTGATGGTTAGATTTTTCTTCTATATCCATATTTTCACCTATGTCCTCCAACGTGGAATCCCAGTGATGAGTTAATTTGGGTATCTATTGCATTTCATACATTAGTTTTTAAAGCCATGTTTTGGTATTCCTTTTTATGATGTGGGTTTCTATTAAACAAACTTTTGAGTAGTAAACCATTTATAACCCCTACGAATTTTGAAGGCGAAATTCATTTTAAGGGGGGTAGAATGTAACACCCCGAGATTTTATGAAAAATATTCTTTTAATTTCATTAATGTCTTGTGTTGTATGTTACACCAAGATTACCTTGCACTATACACAACACCGTATTAGCTTGCACTATACGCAACACTATTCATGGATCGTGTTACACACAATTTTGATAATAATTATTCTACGCAACATTGAGTATATATATATATATATATATTCAATTTATAAATGAAATATCGTTGGATTATGTTATAAGAAACAAATAAGTATTCTTTCACAACACGCAACCCTGACTTGGCTTGCGTTATACGCAATCACGACCTTCCTCGATAGCGTGTGTTGTACGCAATACCAGGTTTTACTAAACAACGATATATGATTATAATTTTATTATGAACTAGCCGTTATGAATAGTATTAACTAATTTTTGAATTTTAGAACATTATTATTCATCTTACACATTGTCTAGAACATTGTATAAGAACAAAATAATTTTTTCGGTTAAAATAAGTATTTTTCAAAAAATGCAGTTTTGCCGCCTTTTGATGGCGCACCCACTTTAAATATAGTTTTTGAAATGTTTATAAGTTCAATTTGACAAAATAATATTCTTCTTGGGAATCATGAATTAAAAATTTACTTTGGATAAAATTTTCATATTATTCTGGTAACTTTCATATTTCGATGAATAGTAAAAACATGCTATATTTTAATTAAAAACAACTTTTATCATTGGAATAATTTATATGGTTAAATTATAATATTGAATAGTTTTAAAGTATAAATAGAATATATTTTTACCATTTAATATAATGTATGTCATTAGCATTGATTTTACTTTAAATTCTTAGGTTAAATCCATTCAATCTTTTGTAATGTTTTAAAGAAAAACTCGTTTTCTTTTGACAACAAGATTAATTTTGATTTAATTTCTAAAAATTTTCTGTATTGAATTTGGAAAAATGGATTCCATATTTCGAATCAGTGGGTCCAAATTATGTTAATAAGTTACTTTTTATTTTGGGAATTATGAATAGTAACTACGGTAAATTTTATTTACCATAGTTAAAGGTAAATCGGGTAATTAAGGTTTAATATAATATTATAAAATTACACTAACACATGACAAAATTCTATTGGATGGCTAATAGTAGACCCATATAACCTAAGGGTCGGATAATATTCATTTTATGGACTTTTTACCATGAAAATAATTTAATTATTATTAAAACCAAAGAAAGTGACAACATGTCACTCTCATAAATATTATAACTGTAATAATTTTAATTTAGTGATAAAAAATAAAAACATTGAACATGAATAGTCTCCATAAATATAATAAAAGTATCTACATCATGATAATTTATTTAGAATTTTTAGGGATTAAGTAATTGTCATTAATGGTGATACATTAATGATACATAAATTATTTATTATGTGGGAAATAAGTAATATAGTTTTTATGGAAATAATAATACCCATTAAAAGGCCCAAAAACTTATTGGTAGTTTATACCTACACTTTAAGCATCCAATGAACTAATATATAACCGTTTCGTGCCTTATAAAAGGGATTATGACACTTATATTATTGTATTTTAAATGATGCCAAAGTTTTCACCTTCATATTTAACAAATATAACAATTTAAATATTGTGATTTTAAGATGATAAATTCGAGTAAAAGTATTATTTTTAATGCTAATAGATTTATATTCATCATAGGATTTTATTTTTAATTTTTATGCAACAAAGAAGTATATTAAATAATTATACAAAAATGTTGTAGTAATTATTTTATTAAGAGATAAACCAAATAAATGATTTTAAAAATAATAAAATAAAACTTATATGAACTATTTATTGTGATCCACTAATTTTATAGATACATATGACCTTTTATGAATCTATTAAAGCTTTTATTTCGAACATATCTTCTGTATATATTTTATTTAAATTCAAATAAATGATTAGTGTCAAAATTGACACTATTGTTATTTTATAAAAATAACATATTATAAAATTGTTTAAAAATCACAAAAATATTTAAAAATTATAAATTTAAATTTATATGGTCTATAATGTTATAAAGTAACCAATTATGGAAAATTCACAATAAATAAGTAATTATTTGATATAATTTATAATTTATAATTTTATTACCACAAATAAACTTAAATAGATTAAATAATGATTAATCAAAATGATAAGGTTTAAAATAAGATCCAAACACATGTAAATTTTATTGTATCATGAGATTACAAACATACCTCATCTAATATTTGAAAATGAGTCATTTTTGGAGGTTTTTATGTGGGGATAGATTTATTATAAAGTAATATTTTTATGAATTCCAAAGGTTCCCCTCTCGTCCATTGTAAAAAAGCACCTCATCCCTCTCTTCCTCACACCAATTTGAGCCTTCAAGCTCAGCCAAACCCTTCCAAATTCTCTTCTACACTTCCATAGAAACATCTTAGAGGTCCTGGTATTCTTCAAAGTTCTATTTTAGTGCCCTAAGAGGAGGTCTCAAAGAGGCGCTTCAAAGAAGAGGTAATGTCTCTTACTGATTCTTTCACCTTTATTTTTTTCTCTCACTTCTTATTCTTAGGTTGTTTCATTATGAAGTAATAAAATCAGTATCACTAATATATTGATATTTTATTATATGTATTAAACAACCCTATTTCACCATCTATCCAACCTAGAGAAAACGAAATCACCGCGCGTGCGTACGTACGGAATACCGTCTCCACACCGTGGTGTAATCTATTTTCCACCACCACCTTACATGGATGGGTATAATGGTGTAAATAATAACTATATATGATTATTTTAAAGTGATATTGATTCTGTAATAGTATACATACACTCCAATAAAATTCCACGATCATGGGAACGATATCATCGCTGGTGCGTACGTACGGAATACCGTCTCCACGACGCGATGAGATTCATTCTTAATGATTAACCATTCATAAATGATTATAAAGTATATATAATAAGTAATCATGAAATATATGACATAATAATGATACTGGATTTATTTATATATATATGTATGTCATCCAATTAATTCCATTCAATTCAATGAGAAAACGAAAACAACATTCATGCGTACGTACGGCCTACCGTCTCCATGAACGTTGTATTTCTTTCCATTTATCGATCTATTATATATATGTATATTATGAATATATATTATATATAAATCATGTTTTATATTCTGTAATTAAGTAATCATGATCTAAGTAATCATATGAATAATTACAAGTCAAAAATGAATGACAAATGAAACGATTTTACCCAAAAAGCTCTTTAACATGGAATTTACAAAAGAACGGGTAATATAAAGTCATAAGTGATCCATATATGATATCATAACAATGAATATGATTCTGTAATAAGTCAATGACAATATTTAAATAATATTACATGAGGTTAGGATACATATGAAGCATATTAGACCTAAGGTAAGGGATAATTTTTCAAATCTCATTTTTATCCGAGATTGCTTATTCGTAAGTATTTACTGGGGCTATTTATATCATTTCCATGTTTTATAAAAGTGTTTTCATGTATGTATAAAGTCCTTTTTACCCATTTTTGACTTTTACTACATGGTATTTATGGAATCTTTCTCTTATTTACTTTACGAGGTACTTTTTTGACATTTCCGACAAAAGTACGAGGAGAATGTTATTTTTAACTTATACGGCGTGAACATATTTTTACGGTTTTATAAAGCCTTGTTTTTATGAATAATCCTCCAAAATATTTCATGAATATTTTCAACAAAATACTTTTCTTTTAAAATTGCATAACATTTTTTTAAAAGATAATGATTTTGAAGAAAAGAGGATATTTTCCTTAAGAATTCATTTCAAGTGTTTTATCAAAACCATTTTTCATCTAAGATGACATTATTTCATATGTGTATGTTTCAAGTATAATGTCTCTATGATTTACATGGTTTTACTTTTAGTATTTAGAAATTATATCCATTTCTTTTATATGGATTATGTGATGATGTTATGATGTTTATGAAACCCATTTTATTTATTGGGTTTTTATGAATGATGTATGTTTATTTTGTGGGACAAGTAAAAATGATTTCATTATGAGATGGGTGGGACCTATATCTTCCTTTAATTAATTGAGTAAATATTTTATATCTCATGATATAGACATGTATGTAATGGTATGTTAATCCGGTTCAGTGTTACAGGACTGAAACGAGGAGTGAACTCGATTCAGAATGAGACTTTGTCCACTAAGATGGTCTTGGCAGCAATGCCTTGGCTACTATGGAAATCATTACATGTGCTTAATGGATGACACAATTACATGTTTTATTCCCATGCTATTTTATCATGATTTATGTTTCATTATGATCTATGCCTTATATACTTCCATGATTTAAGTCGTTGCTCAATATTTTGATGTTTAAACATTACGTTCACGTTTTTAAGATCAAATGTATATTGTATGTTTTATTTTATCCATGATTACCCTTACTGAGCATATTGAGTTCACCCTTTTTATGTTTTCTTTTCTCCTAGGAATAAAAGAAATATTTTAGGTAAGGAAACAAAAACGGGAAGATCTTTATGTGATATGTTGAAGATCTTTCACCACGATTATATGATTACGTTCCAAGTTTCCAAAGACACTAAACTATTACGGTCCTTGTGTGTCTGTTTTTGTTATGTATTAAGTATTCTTCTAAAGTAATGTAATGTCCATGTACGTCAAGAATTGGGTCTCTACAATTATAATGTCATATTACTTCGCATTCATTAGATGGTATCCTGACATGAGATAATTATCTAGAAAATAATGGTACACCCATATTTTTGAAAAACAATAAATACGGGGTTAAGGATACATAATCACAACAATGATATTAGTCAAGGATTTATAATAAATATAAATACTCATTAAACCATATTACTTAATTAAAATATAAAAAATAATCACATTTTGATGTATGAGGATAAATGAAACCATTTTCATTAAATTACTGCAACATTTGTTTTCAATTGAAACTGATCAAAATGATAAATTTATAAAGGGGGTTATGAAATATTTCTAGCATAAAACCCTAGTTAAATAAAAAACTCATCCTCATAGGGATTCATAAAACTATAAAAAAAGAGATATAAATTTAATATATTCCTTCAATATTTGATAATCACTAATTTTATTATTTTACGTCAATTAAACAATATGAGACATGTATCATTAACTACCAGTATTACTATATTTAATGAATTATTGATATGTTATCAATGATCTGAAATCATTTATTAGGTTATTATCTTCTCAAATATCGAGAATAACATGAAAAAATAAAATCATATTCATTCCATAAATGTCATGTAAAAGTTTTGTGTTTATTTGAATAATGTTTCATGAAAAAAAATCAAGATAATAATAATATAATGTTTTATAAAAACATGGTATTAATTAATACATCTACTAGTTTTCTTCACTAAATGTTCTATAATTTTTATGAATAATAATTCCATTTTTACAAGAAAATTTATCACATGTGAATGAAGTTGAATATATAGATTAAAAATATGAATTTTTATAATTATAATATTTAATTATTATATATATCACCACATTTATATTTTTCCCACCATCTATAAAAGTATAAAAAAATCAATTTTCTGAAATTTGTTTCTTTTCATATTGATTATTTCTACCTTGAGTAATATATTTGGTTACACATTTTCATAATAACCAAACTAATTGAAAATAAATTATCTCACCATTATGTTACTGTATGTTACGCCTGTCATTGGTACCTCTATAAATCTTTATATGTTATCATGTTATATATGTCCACACAAAAAACACAAGTAAAACATTCTAGATCTTGTGAATTATTTCATAGAATAATTTTTACCACACATTGAACATGTTAGGAAATTTATACTAAATTTATTTGTTTTATGCATCATTATTTCAGTCCACCTTGACCAATTCCAATATGTTTAATCATGATTCACAAAATTTAAAAAAAAACACCTCAAATTTATCAGTATAACAAAAATTACTACATCATTTATTTTCACATAGATCCAATTATCCTCATAGAAATTGTTTTAATCCTCAGCAAAATATATCTATTTTAATATCTAGTTCTAGAATAAAATTTGGTTCATACGTGGAAATATTTTCCAAAATTCTTCATAAATTGATACTAGATCCTATTATATTCTACTCAAATAAAATATTCTTTATATAACTTTTAGTCGAAAATATATAGGGGCATATTTCTCTAGGAATAGATTCTTAATTTTATACTATTACATATAATATATATCATCTATATCATATTTATTCTTGACTAATGAACAAAAATAACAATCAACATCATCAAAATTGTATGTATAATAATTTTCATATTTATTTTATAAGAATACCATGATTTAGAATATATTCTAGGGAACTAATTAATATATTAGATACCATAATATTAAAGATTACACTGAAAATACAATGGTTTAATTCCATAAAACTATTTATAGTGGACATATTCTTCTGTTATAAATCATGTTTCACATTATCATTGATAAACCCTAAATTTATAAGAGTCTTCAACCAAGCCATACGTTTTAAATACTAGGAGGATTTATTTCCAATAGTTTTTGGATATTGATTTAGAATTAATTTATCCTATTTATACATTAATAATTCATCATCCATGTTTCCTCTTTTGAAAACCATTCTTAATAGTAATAAATTTTATGAATAAACACTTTAATATTTCAATTCAATAAAATGAAAACATAAATATATTGTATAATACGTTAAATTTATTCTATTAAAAATATACTAACCTCTAATGTTATATAAACTATTAAATTGATACCAATAATAATGAACAAACCATAAAATATTAAATAATCATGATTTTTCAAAAATAAGTTCCCATGATTGAATTTTATAGAATGGTTTAGAGTAATGTTATTATATAATTAGATCATATAAAGTACATACAAAACCCACATATTAAAGAGTGGAAAATTAAACTCAATTTCTATTTTTTCAAAAATATTATAATTTAAAAATAAAATATGTTTAAATTTCATGAAAATATATATAGCATTCATATTGATCAATGTGCTTTTCTAACTCATCCATAATCCTTATGAAAAAACATACAAAATATGGGATGAGTAAAAAAAATAATTAAGGGATATATAATAATGAAATCATCCATTTTACTAGAAAACCTGTAAAACAATGTATTTTCCACCAATTAAAATTACTAAATGAGCATATTAAATAAACAATATTCATACAGGGAAGACCACTTTATTTAAATAACATTGAAACCTAGTAAAAAGAAAATGTAATCACTTATATGTGTTTTAGTAAATTATATTCGTAACCTATGATCACTCGTTTATGAAATAACATGTTCCATGTTAATTTTATTAGATAAACCACCTTAGATAACTGTAACATTCTTTTCATTAAATATATTGAACACTACCAAAAGAAATATAGAGCTTAATTAGGATAACATATCATATTAGCATTGTTAGGACCCCTCTTAATTTTATATATAACAACCTCACCCATCAGCATCTATAATGATCATATACCATCTAAGGGAAAACATTATTATGTTTTATATATTAATCATAAATTTCAATAAATACTATTTTGAACCATTGAGAAATATGCTTTAAATTATATCATGAAGATGAGAAATTTATTTTCATTCCATATAAAACATTTTTATATTAGTGACTCAAAAATATTGGAAAATAGTTTTATATAAAAATAATGATTGAATATTTTAAATTTTGTCTCATAATAAATATATTAATTATGTGTAGAAAAAAATTACTCAAATAATATATTTAGTAAAAACATTGTTTTTTCAAATTTTTTAGAAACATAAAATTTACCCACCAAAAATAATTAAATGGATTCCTATTTATATTTTCTTAAAATTGTAAAATATTGTAAAATATATCATGAAACAAATTATTCAAAATAAATATCTTTCTTGAATCATTTAATAGAACATAGATATTGAAGATAATGTATTGAAATTTTTTAAAAATGGTTTTAAAATAAAATTTCCAGCATTGTGTAGTTTTTTGATTCATACATTTTATAACTCCTAAATAATAATTTGTTTTTAGTTTTCTTTATAATTAATAAACTATTTTTTTCAATTTAATTATTTATATTTCTTTTATTTAATTTATAACCATGTTTTATATATCATCTAATATTTTTTTAAAAATGTTTGTGGTTTTGGTTATCTCTATTGAAATACATAATTATGTTGATCGTGGTATATATTTTTTCAAATATATAAAATATATAAAACATATATAATGATAATATTAATTCATTAGATAAACATTTAAAAGCTACCCATTATTGTTTTCTATATAAATAAACTATGAAATTTCATGGATATGGTCGTCCAAGCATATAGATTAATGACATTCAAATTTTTATATAGGTGTAAATGAAATGAAATAGACAATACATTAACTCATCAAAATAAAAATTTTGTTTTAAATTTAATATTAATTTATTATCTCAAACCATATATTATTCATTTTTTTATCAAGGAAATTGAAATACATCACTTCATCTTGGTGGTATTCACACATACTCATAAACAACATTGTTATTTTTCAAAAGACGAATTGATAAGAAAGTAAATGACATATTATAATTCCATAACAATAATTTTCACATAATTAATATAATATATATATATATATTCAATTATTTAGTCAATTTTATATTCTATATGATCTAGTGATGAATGAAAAAATAAATTTCATCGTGGAGGTGGTACTTCATAAAAAGAGATTATTGTTGTTTTAACATCCTATACGATATAAAGGGATATGATAATTTATTATAACATAATATAATATAATTTTAGTATAATAGAGCTAAAATTGTTATCATATCATAATATTTATGATATTGTTAAATTATGTTATGTAGGAACTAATATTAAAAACCTGGTTATGATCTATACATGTTCTTGTGAAAAACTGCATAGGTTAATGCATAAATACTTAATAAAATGATATTGTAATCATAATGATGATCTAAGGCATAATTATAGATTTAATTAATTCATTTTATTAGTTATTTTTTATCTAATATTCTCTTCATATATAAATACGATTAGAGATGTTGATTTGATTTATAATTTAAGGAGAGGAGACATGCATAAGTTTTCAAAATATTAAAATATATTAATGTAATACTCAATACACGATGCTAAAAAACAACCCATCAGTGTAGAATATATCATATAGGTTATGTGTATGACCATAAAATTGGATTAATAAATATTTAGGGTCATTTTTACCATTATCATTTTAATGTTATATTTTTCAACTCATTGTAATTTCTATTATGGTATGTGATTTTTTTACTGAGGATACTATTAATAATGGAAAAAATTGAAAATTCCATCCTTGAAAAATGAGAAAATAATGATTCTAATCACGAACCATTTTATCCAATAATTATTCCTTATGATTAGTATATATTACTATTATAATGAAGCTAGATAATGTGAAGAAATATTTTTTCAAAATAACATATTTTTAATTATATTAAAGATTTTATAATTAAATAAGTGGATATTTTGATATAAATGGATTTGATTGAGGTTTTTTTTAAACTTAAGTAACCATATAAATCATAAAACCAATCAATATTAATATTTCAAAAAAGAATAGCATGATATGAAATGAAAATTTTATAAAAAAAATTATTATTTTATATTCACCGAGTAGTCAACATTGTAATAAAATTTGGAAAAAAAAAATAATTATAATCTATAATTCAGATTAAAATTAAATTTTTTTATCTTTTTTATTCAAATTATCAAAAATTTAAATTATCATTTCATATAAAACTATATAATAAAATTAATCAAATTTAGTTTGATTATATATATTTCATTTTTTATTCATAAGTAACATAATATTATTATAATGAATATCACTATAAAAAATATAATTCACTTATATTAAAAAGGGATGAATTTTTTTACAATTATAATTACATTGGACATTATTTTTGAGAAATATAACATTTTATTGTCTGATGTATAAATATAATGGATATTCATAAAACAGATTCATCTATGGAAATATGATTTAATGATTTCATAGGTGATGATCATTGGAAATAACCCTGAAATGATTTATTATGAACCATGTAATTGATTTATTATTCATGATAAAATTAATATTTTTATGAATATTAAAAAAGGTACATTTATACTAAAAATTATTCTCAACACATAAGGGTCACATTAGGCTACCAGTAAAAAAATATTGTAGATTTTCTGTAGGTATGTGTGGATTAATATTTTTTATTAAATCGTGATGATTAAATATATTATAAAAAAAATATTTAATTGATTTTTTTTGAAAAACATTGATAACGGATAATAAGATATTAAATATTTCATGAACATAAATATATAATTATTGAAACTATTCAAAAATGTGTTTTGGTAGATGTAGTATATTTGACAAAAATAAATGTATATAATAATTCTATTATGAAAAATATTTACATATATATGAAAATTTTGAATTGTGTGTAAAATAATTAATGAATAATTATTTTAAATTATTATAAATGCGAAGGATTTCCCATTGACTAACATCATAATTAAAAACATAAAATAGTTCACATTGAAATACATATGATTATTTCTCCTAAATATTGTTATGAACTATGAAAAATGATTAATAAATTATAATTTTTTATAATTTTTCATTTTTAAAATAATGATAAATTTCATGTCAAAATTTATCTAATTTTAGTTATTTAATATTTTATATATGTTTTTGGAAGAAAATTATTTTTTATTATTATGAATTTGTATTTTATCCATGTTATCCTAATGAAATAATCCTATAGATTTGTGAACAAAATTATAGGGAGATACGTGATTCAATTAATAGAATATATATTTAAATTCTACTGTTATAGTGATTTGATTATGGATTATGAAAACAATTTTTATTTCTGGTTATAATATTATAAATTTACATTTTATGAAATTTATTAGAGTTGGTGACACTATAGAATTTTGATTTATAAATAGTAGTACTTCTGTCAAAAATATCACTAGACATCAGACATGTGCTCTCCTGAGAAGATCAAATTTGATAATTTCTCTACATTAAATATTTTTTTTCATACGTTTGAAATCCTTCTCATGAGTGAGTTTCATGATCCACATGTATTAGATGTATTTATTTCTCTAGAGTATGAATTTGTTTTATGTTTGGGTATATCACTAAAAAATTCATATAAAGTGTTATATTTTTTATAAAAAATTAACATTATTAAATCAATCACATTTAAAAATAATGTTTCAAGAATCATTGAATATAAAATGATAACATGTGGTGACATGGAAATATACTAGATGCCCTTAAAAATATATAGTGTTAACTTTGATAAAAATTTAATACCAATCATGACCTCAATCATAAATATTATTAAGTCATTACATTGAATGGTGATCATGAATTATATTATATAAATCTTGAACGATTTTATTTACCAGAAAAAAAATTTGTTCACCATGTTATCATGTAGGGATAATTCATCGAATAAATTTCTAGAATCAATTACCCACTAAACAATAAATGGGTCATATATCATATAAAGGATATGATAGAAATTCCAAATATCAACAAGGTAAAGAAGTATCATAACTAATACATTTTTAGAATATACATTTCATGTCCCAGTCATTGGTACAAATGAAATAATTGGTGTTCATATTTTTAATTTTTACTCCATTAATAATTTTTTTCTCTAATTATTATAGAAAATGATACTCATTTAAAATAATATTTTCATACAAATAAAATTACATAATAAAAAATTAATCACCTTTATAAATTTTAAAAAATATAAACATTTATATATCAAACAACATATAATGGTTTTGGATCTTTATAATAACTCTCAAATAAGAAACAAAATATGATGTGTTTGTGAAACTTACATTGAAAGTGTATATTATAAAAATTATTTCAAGAAGTGAGTGATGATTATTATTAGATTTATAAATATTATTTATTTTTCATTATAATAATGAATTTCTTCTAGGGATCTTATGACTCATGCAGAACCTAAAGTTATTTTTTCCTTTTTCTTTACAAAAATGTTGAAAAATAATTATCATGATAAATTAAGTCATATGAAATATAATGTTTCTCAACACCTGGTAAAATTTATTATATTTTGTGTTATAAAAAAGTATATATAATTGAAATTCTAAAATTTTATTTTGAAATGGAAATGGTGCATATATATTTGAAAAAAATAAAAATAGTAAACCACATACTCGAAACCAAAGTGTTAATATAAATAAAAATTTATTTTATTTTCACAGATGAAAATAAACCATTACGTATATCCTCTCACATCAGTATTAGAAACTACCACATTACCACACTAATCTATTAAAAAATCTCAATTAAAAAATTATAACCACATATTTTTCATCTTTTTTTCAAATTTAAAAATTATAATTTTATCATCAATATTATTTTGATTATTGAAAAATATATTTCCAGCCCATAATAATTTATTTTAAAAACTTATACTTTTTTTTACAAACTTAATTACTACATTCCATATACCCAAAAATTTATTTTTAATACTATATTCATATTCATTTAATTGTAAATATTTCAAATTTATAATTATTTTAGTTCACTAAAGTATATTTTATTTGGAAATGATGAATGAAACCATGATAACATCCTTTTAAACCACATTAATTACATTTACATCCCTCACCAACTATAACACCACTATTATAAGGTATGAATTTTATTTTATATTGATAATTTGATTCGAGTGCTTGAATAGTTGTATGGAATTGTTCAAAAGAGAAAATGATAAATGAAACTGGAATCTAGATCCTATAAATACAAGAGGAATGATTCAACATGTGAAAAATGTTTTCGTGATGTGAATCAACCAAGTAAACATGTCATCAGTTCTATGAATTCATGAATTTTTTTCTCAATTTTGAAGGATGAGTGTTTTAGGATTCAAAATTCATTGAAATTGTGATATTTTTTTATATTAATAAATTTTTATTGAATGCTCTTCAGTATAAATAACATATCAATGAATTCATCATATGAATTTAAAATTAACATCATGAATAATCTATGCACAATCATATTTTATTAATCAATTTCTAGAAAACTGACAAGCTATTTCTATTCCACCCTCTCAAATTCATGGGCTACTCAATATTATTTGAAGGGATCATTTCTATCTATATTGGTATTCATATAATCATATTTGTGATTTAAATTATTTCAATATATTTTAATGAAATTAATATTAATTCATGAATTTAATCTCATTTATTTTGATTTAAATAACCTTATATCAATTTGAAATAGATGGATATATGGGTTTTAATTTATTGTCATGATATTTTCATTGGTTTTAATAGAGGACATTAAGGATGTTATATCGTCCAAAAAATATTCTTTCACCTCTCATGGATATTATATTGATGTATGTGACTTATCAATAACTCTAATTTTATAGAACATGTTGTCTTTAGCTTCTTTAAATTATTCCTATATCATGATTAAATTTCAATATTAAATTTATTTAAGAAAACCCATTTGGATATGATTTTCAAATAGCTGTTTTTCACATATCGGATTCTATTTAAATATTTATGGGAATTTTATATAATTTTATTGGAATGTGTTCATGTGAATGTGAAATGGATTAATTGTGTGAATGTACCAATATAAAATTATGCGAGATCATGGTTGTGATATACCATTATCAATTTATAACACAAATACTCTCTGTTATTATGTGAATGAATGTGTGTGGAAATCAAAATTACTATATTGACTAATTGGAAACAGATATAAAATATTATTTAAAATATTACTTGCAACATGATTATAGTTTTTATTTTAATAGTTTATCTACATCCAAATTATTTTATAAAAAAATTTATTAGTTGTTATAGTCTTATTGGTGTGTTTTATGAAGCCTTTAGTGATTATTTGATATGTTTTTTCACCCCATACTAGGAAACATTAGAAAATTATATATTTTAATTGTATATATATGAAGGGATTGGATTTGTTTCTTACTTAACTATTATATTTCCATGAATTCATGATCTGTTATAAAGGAGAAGGAGAAATAGAGTGATACATTATTGACCTCTGGGGTACCACTTGGGTTACAAATAGTTTAATAATATAGTTTTATTATATTATACTATAGTAATTTTTGTCCACTATCAATATTATATTATTTGTACAAGGGATTTATCGAGAAATGTGGTAATTTAATCACGAAAAGTTATATTTTTCATGGTTATATTTCTTTCTCACAAGTATTTTGGTTCATAGGTAGAATCATCCCCCTATGTTACCGTTTCTTCCTTAACATTTTGTGTCATACCTTATCTACCTTGGGGATGGAATGTATGTGTAGTACCACACCATATCATTTCAAGTAAATGAATTTAGTTGGGTGTTACACAAAAAAACATTATTATCACCTCCATAAACGCCACAACATCATCAAATTCCTCAATATAAAAACAATTCTAAATACCCTCCACAATAATAACACATTGAAACCCCAAACATGAAATAACTAAATACTACTAAACTCCTCCATTCAAAATAATTTAGTATCAAATAGAATAAATTTCTTTAGTGATTTGTGTTAGTATATCTTACAAAAATTTCCATTACACTAATTAGATATATTAATTATTTAATTAACCAATTTTGAGAGGTTGAATAAAAAATTAATATCTTAATATTCTTCTTACAATACCATAAACACCATTCATTAAAAAATCCATGTATAACTAAAAACATTGATATTTAAAAGACCTAAATTTTCCTTCAAGGAACCCATAGAAATTTTTAAATATGTTGAATTATATTTATTATTTTAATTTCAACCATATCCCTAATGAATTATATTCATAATAATTATACATTAGAATTTAAATTACTTCATGATATACCATAAAACCCATACATTAACTACATCTAAAAAAATCCACATTTTTAGAATGTGATGGTCATGAAGATCAACATCCTCTAAAAAATCATGAACACACCTAAAATCAGAATGCATAATATAAAAATCAACACATTGATCTAACATCAATAAATTGAACTTCTACATAATTTATAAATGTAAATAAGTGAAGGAATATTAACAAATAATGGAATAGGAAATGAATAACACATCAGAAAATAATATCATATTGTAAAAAAGTATAAGGATGAAAATCGACCATCAAGATAAAAAAAATTAATCTAGATGATTCATTTGGTTTGGTGGATATAGATTAAATATGAGAGAATCCTATCGGAAAATACTTATAAATAAAACATGGAAAAATAAAATTTCATAGTTATTAGATTTTTCATGTTATAATGGTGACCCAACAAGAATATCACCACACCAAAATCCTAAAAATATGATGTATCAACTTATTTAAAATAAACATGAGATTTTTTTGTTATGTTGAAGCATATTGTACCATTGTATAATAACCACTAAATGACTTCAATATATTAAAAAACCATTTTAGAAACACTATATAGCACAACAATCAACAGAATACGATATAATTAATAATGATGCAATACACTATTATCCATAAATCCCACTACTCTAGTTAAAAATTCATTGTACATTACAAATTGTAATTTTATGATCTATGAATTTAGATAAAATATCATTTTAGAGATACACTCTTTCTCTACTTCTCTATTATTTCAATTCAGAAAATATACCAAATTCATTTTGAATTAATTTTAACGTACATGTGGTGGTTCTAGAAAATTACATTAGCTTCCCCTTAGAGGATTTTCATTCTTGTGAATCAAGACTAAATCATGAATGAGAATAAAACTAAATGAAATCCAAAAAGCTTGAATAATATCTATCAACTAATATTATCATGATAATTTAAATAATAAAGCAATTCATGGTAAGGAAACCTAATAATAACGATTAAATATAAAAAAATAAACATATTATCATAACCAAATTGAAATAAAAATATCTTGATAAAGAGTAGGTATGTGTATCTCTAATTTCAATTGAAGCTAATGATATAAAACACCCTTATCTGAAACAAAAAATACCGGAATATAACATCAATGAAACACTTTGTGAGAATAATCATAAATCTATATAATATTATCCTATATTATGTTTCCATTCCCAACATACAACACATACCAATTAATTACTTTGGAGTTATAATTATTGTATTGAAGTATATATAATACATGGAATCATCGTGAATCAAATCCATCTATATATGATTTTTTAAATTTAACACCACCCCAATTAAAATCTTACTTGTAAAAAAGATAAATAAAATATGATGAATAAATATTATACAAAAGGAAATGTTACAAACCATAAGTTGAATTATTCTAGAAAACGACATAATTTATAACCTCAAAATCTAGATGAATCCATATTCAATCCCCTATTAAATTTAAATTACGTAAAGAATTAATTTTCATATCTTGATTCACATGTACATTCTCTATCATTCTGTAGTGAAATAAATACCATGAAAATATAAATATATATTCATGGTCTAGTATAATGTTGATTTTTATAAATGAAAATATAATGAATCCAAAATATCTATGTTGATCCTTAATTACAAATAAACATCAAAATATTGATGTTTTACTGAAACAAATCCAAATTAAAAAATTCAAGTACATAACAAATCATCTAATATATGGATAAACATGTACATGTTCCCTTCCATTTGAAGATCAAATGCGGTGATATAGTATAACCGACTGGTAAAAAATTAGGATACCCTTCGATGTATTTGAGATAAATTCATGATCTCTATCACATATGATAATCCCTAGAACCCATCAATTCCTAAAGATCTCATAAACATAGAACATCAAAAAAACATAAACTATGATTGACTACCTATATACTAATAAGTGAACTAAATTTATCAATGATCCACATTAAGCTATATAAAATCACATCCTCCTATGAAATAGGGAATATTAGTTAAAATATCCATCATAATTTCTGAAATCCTGATATAGGAACATCAAATGGATACAAAGAAATCACATTAAGCCATATTTTTGGATTTTACATATTACCACATTATTCACTATGTCACAAGCTATTTCGATGACCTCATTATACATATCGTCAATAGTATAACCCGAGTTCCCAGATACATATTTAATATTGAATAATAAAAAACTAATGGTATGTGATGAATTTAATTATAAACTACTTATACTGTGAATGATGGAATAAATAGAATACATGGAACTATACAACTTATTGATTAAAATTTATCCAACCCTCGAGGTAATAACTTTAGAAAAGTTAATATCAAAAATCATTACCTACTTATTAGTCACATGAGGTGGAAAACCCAAGAATTAGTGAGATATTTTTTCCAAATAAATTAATCATTTTAGATAGTAGGAATTACTTGCAACCTCGTGATACCTTTGTTATATGAAACACCAAATTTATCTTCCATTACACGAAACACATATTTTAAATTAAATGTGGCATATTAATGAAATATTATAATATAATATGATAGTTATATCTTATATGTGGGAATTGAATGTATGAATATGATTAAAAAAATTATTAGAAAATATGGTTTACAATTGATTATAAATTAAATCAACGGAGTATAATTTATAAAAATTGAAAATAGAAACCATTTGAAAATATAGAATTTTTTTATCAAATTTTACAGAAAAAAAACACATTCTACAAAAATAAATTAAACAAACCATTTTTGGAGAAATAATTAAATGGTATTTATTAATAATCTATTCAATAAAACCATTAACATATATCTTCTGTTTTGGGATAGAATACAGTAATAACTGAATTATTACTCTCAATACTGTATTATCCTATATAATAGTTTTTAAAAATTATATTCCACTAACATAAAAAACTAATTTCGTAAATATTTTAGAATATCTATTTCAGAAAATAGATTTCATTAATTAAATTAATTATTGAAAATTATTTTTTGAGTAATATTTATTTTTTTTTGAAAATTGTTAGTTTTTATAGTGATGGTGAAAAATACTGCATGATAACTAAAAATTATAATTTTTCTAAAAATCAAATAATTTTAAATTATATATTAAATTTCAAAAATCAGAATAATAAATTAAATAATATATATTTTAATCTAATTTAGTTCAATTAGTCATCTTGATTTTTATTTATCATATATAAACCTTGTAAACTTTTGACCGTTTCTTTTTGAAGATTACATCCACATAAGTTCTATAAGTTAAATTTAAAACCGACAATTCTCAATTTTGTGATTTTATTTTATAATAATGAAATAAATATTGGGTACCATATTTTATATATCATCAAATATTATGAGATTAATTTTTGCCATAATGAATAGGGAAAATATTAAAAATAAATTACATTCATTTAGGTAATAGTACAATTACTCATAGTTAAACAAACATGAAATGGATTAAAATGAAATAAAAAATCTCAAATTTATTTTCTTATCAGTTTCATAACCTATAATTTATATTCATCTACTATAATATATTTTTGACCGTTGTTCTATTATTATAACAAGGGTACACATTTTCTTTTAAAAAATTTACTTTTGTACCACTCACCCCACTTATAAAGGGAAATTCACTATGCACCATTATTCTCAAATTGAATGAATTTTGGATAATCAAATCCCAGACTATGTCAATTCCATATATTACTCACCTCAACCTAAATACATTTATATTGGAATAATGTCATCTCAGCTTTTATTTTTGTGAAAACCTAAGGAGGTTACCTGAAAACGTGGTGACATTCTTCCATGTTTGTTTTTATTTTATGTAATCCACTAAATATTTTAATTTCTATTAAATATTTATGATATAATATTTTTATAAAAAATATATTTATATTTTATTTAATATAATTAACGAAAACAATCTCCACTGCTAGAAAATGGGTTACAACATCATTATTTCTATGTTTGGAAGACTACAGTTGCGGTGAATAATTATATTATACTTCAACGACTCCTCTCATGGATGGGAATGATTATTGGTTTAATTTATATATATTATATTTATTTTATAATTAATCATATGTATTGATTAATCAGATATATTCTCTAATTTTCATTCCATAAGAAATATGATAACGTCACTGGTGTGTATGAGGTCAACTGCCATAAAAAAGCAATGTGATTTTTTCCACTCACACTTTTCATGGAATATAATATTGATAATTATATATGATATATATGGAATAATTGAGATATTAAGGACATATTTATCTTTTTGTAATGATTATATATTATTTCATTTTTTACATTTTCACTCATACAATGATGATAATTTTTATCGTGTACATCTGGATTATCGCATTCTCAAAGTGATGATAGTGTATTTTTATAACCAAATTAGAAGAATAGTATGTATAAATATATTTAAATAATTAATATATTATTTAAAATGTTATAATAATTAACTAATTAGAAGGTATTTTTACCACCTTTTCATATTAATCATTTAAAATTGTTAACATTTCTCAGGTGTATGTATGACCCACCATCTCCAGGATCATAACATATTATATTTATCAATTAAATCTCTCATTATTCACCTTAGATGTATAATTAAGGTATAAATATGGTAATTATTTCATTATTATTATTTATTAAAAAATTCTTCCATTATGTAATTAATAAGACAATTAATATTAAATCAATACAAATATGGAAAATAACGAGGTTGTGACAATAATTATTACATTCACATTGATTTGTTAATAAAATTGTTACAAAATTACATTATTATATAATATATGGTAATATATATATGAGTATGGGATCTAATAGATTTATTAATATATAACATTTATTTTACTATATGATAAAATGTCAATGAAATATATCAATATTTATGTATAAGGATTTCAGTCTCACTTTTATTTTACTATGAGATGCATGCCATATTCCCCACAAGTTTATTTTATGGGATCAATATACTTCTCCATTGACGTGATATGTTATTATTATCAATATTTTCATAATGTACGTAATATAATTAATATTTATTCTTTTAAAAGGTTTATGATTACAGTTACTGAAGTTGTAAGAGATTAATTTTACAATATCATCCTTCATCGGGATTATTTATAATTATTATTTCAACAAAAAAATATCAATATCCATATATTCTGAAACATAGTTATGTAATTACACTGTTGTTATTCTTGATATTTTACTATTATATTATTATTATCCGTCTAATCATTAATTAATATAAATATAGAAATCATTTTAATATAAATAGACCTTATTAATCAATCTAGAAGAACAAATATTCATCATCCAAAACCACGTTTTCTAAAAATGTTTTCAAAAATGATACCAGAATTATGAAAATTATATATTAAAAAAACTCATTCAGGATATTTTATAAAATATATTGGATGGAAACCTCTTGAAATTTTTTATAAAATTAATTATTTTATTTTACAGAAAATATGTAATAAATATATTTTTCAAATTGTGTATTGACTGAATTTTATTTTTATAGTAATGAGCATTATTTTATTTGAATATTACATTATTTTTTTCATAGATATTTTCAAATAAAAAATTTGAAAAAATTATTTTTGAAAAAGTTGCTTTCATATTGGGAAGGATATTTTCCTTTAGAAATATATTAATGATATGAATATAATAAATTATAATTAATATGATTATTTTAAATGAAAATGAATTTCCAATTTTTCAATTTTTGAAATGTTTGTTCCAAAATCTGTAAGGATATTGTCCTCACAAAATAATTTTTATTATTTAAATATATTATATAATATATTTTCATGGTTATATTAAAATACATCTACATAGATATATTTTTATGTTTCTAAAATTTTTTTATGTAGAAATGATATTTTTCGAAAACAAAATTCCACTTTATCTTTAAAATCATTTTCAATCTATGATTTCATACATTGATGATAGGTATTCTTTAATAGGTTTATTATCCAAGTATGCCATTTTTATTCATTCATGGGATGATTTAATTTTATAATGAGGAGTTTTTTATGCGAATTGTTATTTTCTTCATGTTTTTCTATTATGATATTATTTTGTGAAACAGTTTCCTTTCATGGGGTCTGATATGATAATTTTTTTTCATATGTAACACTTCTGTGTAGTTTTAATTATTTGATAGTGGTGATATTTGTACTATTGATGAATGTAATTTTATAACCAAAGAAGTGTGGGACCTATATATCCCTCCAATTATTGAGTAATGGTTAATTATATATAACTCAATGTGTACATGTGTTTATATCCCAATCCCATATATGGGTACATGGAAGGTCATCCAAATCATAATGAAATAACATGGGTTGTGACACCAATCTAAGAATTTTTTGATTTAATTTTTTGGTATCATTGAAATAGTATTTTTATATATATGTTTGTGCAATATATTCATGTATTATTCCACTTTTACACACTAACATCTCATTGAAATTTACTTCCTTAGCATTCATGTCTTATGAACAACCAGTAATTATTTCAGGACTAATGATTATAATAATTGACATTTAGCATATGTTTTTCATATGTTTTTAATATACACTAATACTAAAAATATTTCTATGTATTTTACTTATTTAAAATTATTGATAATATGATCACAAATATTATTATATATACATTCTATGGGTTATATATAACATCAAAAAAGTGTATTTTATTGAATATTACATAATTAGAAGGTTACGTTTATGTGACACCGATTATATATCCTAAAATAATAATAGGTTTTACATAATATCTAATGGAACTAAAATATTATGTTACTTAGGAATGTTCTTGTATAATGTATTGAACATTCATATAAAAAGTTGTAATAAAAATGTATGAAAATATTGATTTACTATTGTTAGTGTCAGAGAAATGGTTTACCAATCATGGGAAACATGGATGAAAAGACTTTTGTATAATCCCTAGGGGTATGTATATAGATATTTCTAGTTACATAACTAATTATAAGTATACATATGAGTCAAAATAATTGAAAATGACCTAGATATTTGATAAAGGAAAAATTTAGTGGATTCTAAGCCATCAAATACAAGTCATAATACTATAAGTGGTCGTATCTCTGGTATAAAGTTAACAAGGGATAATAACACTAAAAAGATACATTAAATTGGACTCATTAATCATCCAGTACATGACAATATTCCTTATTGAACACCTAGATTGAAACTCCGTATAAATATGCTTTGGTAATTTACAAACCCATTACGAACAACCATGAGGGATTTGGAAAATAACATATATTTACAGAGTTTAACCCTAAGTGTTGCTAAATTAATAATTAGGTTTAATGATTTTAAAATCTCATAATTATTATATTTATCATGTGGGTTTAAAATACGATTAGTGTTTCATTTATTATGGGTTTCTGTATTAGTAAATATTGGAAGATATAGAGTAATTATATAATTTGAAAGGCAACATGCTAATGAGTATACAAATAAGATGTTTACTAGAGTGATGGATATTGTTATTAAGCCTAATTATTTACCAAAAAATATGTTCTACAACAAGAACCATAAAATACTCTTTGACTCATAATTGGAGATAAGGAAATATTTTATTATGTTTTTAGGTAGTGGAGACCATATAGGAAATAATATAATATGATTATATGAAAAGAATATGAGTATAAAAACCTAACATACAATATCAAATGTATTAAATGATATTTTTGGCGATGAAAATTAAATAAAGAATATAATATCTATGGGTAAATAAAAATTTATATTAAGACAATGGATGATAATGAAGTTATATTTATGATATCATTAAATTTTTGATTGTTTTAAATGTAAAATGAATGATAATTATTAAAATAGATGTCCTAAGGGGAATGGTCAGGAAGTGAATCATCATGGTTGTACAATTGATGATATTATTGATGATAGTATGGGGACTCCAATTAATTTATGAATGTAAGGATGTATTATGGTGTAAGATCTTGAAGACTAGTTAATGGATTCAGTATGAGTTGGAATAATTAATGCGTTTTTGTAAAAATGTTAACAAATTATGTTTTATAAGTAATGAAATATAAATTTATTTTGGTGTAGATGATTTTATATATTTATTTCAATGAATATGTTGAATGGTATAGGTGACCAAAAAATTTGATTTAATGGTAATGAAATATTTTATAAAAAACCAATTATTATTGGACTCTGACACTTAGTGTGATTCTTATGTTTTGATTTTTTTTATATTTTATAAATAATGATTGATATGGATGAATTAAATTGTATAGTACTAATTATATTGGAATAGATAAATGCATCATTGAATATTGGATAACTCAAGATTAAATTTTATTAAATATAGATCAATGGAATCATTTATAATAATATTAAGGATATCGTGACCATTTAGTGACTTATACTACTAAATGTAATATTAATTTCATAGATTAACATATGAAGTGGAAATTGAATGCATCACAAAAAGGGTTGAAATTCTGTTTATCATAAAAAAGCAAATATAGTACCTATGTATATCAATTCCATTGAAATTATTTATCATATTATGATGATATCAAAAAAATTAACCCTTCAATAGAAAATCACAAATTTTCAAGACATGTACTCTATATCATTCCTGACGATGTAAAATTATGAATCGTCACGTGTATTTAACTCAATATCCATACCATAAGATCATGATATTACTTATGAGGAATAACTAGAAGCTATTATATATCGAATAGAGAAGTAACTATGAAAAAAGAACAAATAAGTTTTAGATTTTTTTCTGGTGAAACACGCATCATACGGAAAAAATGTCAGAATATGAGGATTTAATTATGTAGGAGTTTCCTCGGTTGTTTGTACCGAATACACTATTTTCAAAAGAAAAAATTAATTTAATGGTTGTGAATGTTACACAACATGATATTATAAAGTTATTATTTTTTCATATATATTTTATATTTTCAATATTATGTGTGACATGAAACATAGATTCATATTTTCTTTACATGAATCACTGAGTTTATCTTGAAATACATGCAACACATAGTTTAAATATTGTTTGACACACCATTGAAATATAATAATTTAATATGATTGTTTTATTCTAGCCATTGGAATAAATTTTATGAATTCTATTAACATATTTAATAAAATATATGGTCCTTACATGTATATAAATTTTTTTCCTTTTTTAAAAATTAATAATAAATAAAAAAATATATTAGAAAATAAAGTTAATATTTTTTAGAAAAAACAATTTTATACAAACATGCATGTTTAAAACAGACTAAATAAGAAAATAATTTGTTGAATTATTTTTAATGAATTGTATATAATAATTATTGAATAAAAAATTTATCACATAACTTATCTATTTTCTCAAGAAGATATAATAATAATTCATCTTTGATTCATAAAAAATGTATTTTTTAAAAAAAGCAGTATAGTTAATTTTTTGACTTAACATTATAATTTTTATTGAAAAAAATAAAAAATATACTTTTAAAAAATATCATTCCAGAATTCATCATTAAAAATAATATTCTAGTGAATTTAATAATTTTTTTGGAAATGATTTATTTTTTATAAATACTGATAATTTTTTAATTTCAAATGAACGCTTCCTTTTTTATTAAATTTTATATTAAACAATTTATATTTTAAATTATATTTAAATTAATTTTATTTTAATTATATATGAATTAATACTATTCGATTCATTTCAATAATTGTTAATATAGATTTTTTATATTAAAACATATTAAACCTTTGGAAAATTTATCATTGAAGACCTTTTTCATGTAACATCTTTGGGATTATATTTTATATAAAATTTTCATATTATGTGTATCTAATTTAAAAAAAAAAGAAAAAAATAGTTGTTATAATAATTATATATATTATATAATAAGTTAAAATAATTTTTTTTCTTGAAATTGAT
The DNA here is from genome assembly GCA_963277665.1 of Viscum album. NCBI lineage: Eukaryota > Viridiplantae > Streptophyta > Magnoliopsida > Santalales > Viscaceae > Viscum > Viscum album. The sequence continues at coordinate 60,326,481 of OY728164.1, read as the reverse complement.
AGTGAAAATATGAAAATATTAATTACCATAGATGAGGATAAAATGGTTTTACTAATGGTTAAAATAAAATTATAATGGTTAAGATAATGAAAAAACATGCTTCAAATATTTTGAATTGGTATTTGTTTCTCCTATATTGTTTGGGGATCTATAATTATTTATTCTTGGATCCTTTTCGAATGAGAAAATTTTTTGTGCAACATTTTTTTTATTCAATTTATGGTGCGCCCCTCATCTATGTTATACATTAAGAACCCCTCCACTATTTTTATGAAACTCAAAAATCCATTTGGTTCAAAAATTACATAGAAAAATCAAGTAAAAAATTCACTCCTTTGAAAGAAGAATAATTATTGTTTGTATAAACACCACTTATAATGTTTGTTTTTGAAAACATAAAAAGTATACATAAAGAACATGTAACATTTTAAAAAAAGTGTTTTTATTTTATTTCATCCATTACAACTACAATAATTAAAAAAACAGGATGATATAACAAAATAAGAATCTAACATATAATAATATTCTATAATATAAATTTAGTTACATGCAACCAACTTCACATTAGACAAATGTGTTATGAAACCATTATTCGTGTGTACGAAAGAATACATCTTTATGAATCAATGTTAATAATTTTTCCAATACCACTTTTCACGGTGGAGTGTTATGATTGATATAGAGTATATATCTTATATTTATAAAATTATTATAAATATAGTGTTATTATATAATATAAGAATTTTAAATTTACATTCCATAGGGGATACAATAATATTGTTCATGAGTATTGCAGACTATAGCCTCCTAAATTGATGTGATTCATTTTCTCTAATTATTTAATTGTATATAATATGGGTAAATAGATGTGATATAAATTAAATAATAGTGTAGTTATTTATATATTAATAATTATAAGAAAACAATATATAATTTTATTCATACAATTCCTCTCACCAAAAATGATAGCACCGTTTATGTACGTGTGGACTACCGCCTTCACAGAGCGATGTTACTCTCTATTCCTCACTACAATACACAGACTATATTTGTAATTATATTTAATGAAATAATATCCCATATATTATACCTTTGAAATTGTTTAGTGAAAATATATTTCATACCTATTTCTCATAATTATCATTAAAAAATATAATTGTTACACATGCATTTATATAGACTACTATCTCCAAGATCAAAATGTTCTTCAATTACATAACCATATTCATGACTACTCTTAAAAATATAATTAATATATAAATAGGTAAAAATTTCATTATTATATTTATTTTGATAATTTAACCATGATCTATATTAGATGATCTATAATGAAAAACCAGAAAATATATAAAAATTAATGTTCTTATTACTATGAACATGAGAGTAACTGGGAATCATTAATAAACATATAAAGAACGGACATAAGTAAATAATATAAGGTACGACATGTAAATTTTTAGTTTTTTGATGGATGCATAATAATATTATATTTTATATAAGTTATTTATTAACATGTATATAGGATGTTGAAATCTAATGTGAGGGATTTCCATCTCACTTTTATTTATATGTGAGACAAATTATTTATTTGTAAAGAGTTTCTTTACGCGGGGTATATATTTCCCATTAGACATGTTATATTATTAATATCCCAATATTTGTGATATTATTTGTACATATAAATTTTATTCTTTTTAGGGGATTAGTAATCATTGTTTCCATTGTCTTAAGAGTATTATGTTGCAATATTATCATTTCTCAACTCTATTTTTGATTATTATTAAAATAATGAAATATTATTACCCATACCTCAATGAACTCATAATTAATATTATCCTCAAGTTATTTAAGATATTTTTTATTAATATTACCATATTCAAAGGCATTTTTGATTAATGTAATTTTGAATCCCTATTTAATAAAATAATACAATATTTTTCTCTTCGGTAAAAAATACATATTTCATCAAAAACAATATTTTTAGTGAAAATGTTAAAAAAATGTTTTAAATTCTATTCAAATTATATACGTAATATAAATTTCAAATATTTTATTTTTAAAAATAATAATATTTTTTATTTTTTATCCAAACAATTTGTGCTTGAATTTTATATATAATATTAAATGAATTTCAATTTGAATGTTAGATCCTGAATAAGATTTCCAACATCATGAACCATAAAATCATTAATGAAACATTTATAATTTTAATGGTTTTCTTCAATGAATATAATTTTATTATTTTATTTTATTCATAAGAAAATATATGTAGAAATGATATTTTACTGATGATATTTTTATTTGATTTTCAATGTTTCCTTTATAATTTTAAATATTATTTTCAATGAAAATTTTTTTCTAAATTTTTATGTATGAAATGATTTTTTCAATGAAGAATGGTAAATATCTCCATGAAATGTTTAAAATAATTTTTTATTCTTCCTTTATATGTATTTAATTCTATTATATGTACATGTATTTTGAAAATGATTTATGTTTGAAAAACAATTCAATGAAGATAGGATATTTTTCATAAAAAAATTCATTTTCTCTTTCAAATATGTTTTAGTCTATGATTTCTTCATATGATGATTCATATTATTCACTGGGGATATTATCTAGGGTACATTATTATTCATTCTCTCGATATATTTTGATTTTGATGAGGGGATTTTTAGGTAAATAAATTTATTCCCACATGTATTTCTATGATGAAATGTTTTATAGAGATCATTTATTTTAATTTGTTATGATATGAGAAAACTATTATGATATTGTTTAAATCTAATGTATAGTTTTCATTATCATATAGTTGAAATATTATAATCATGTATAGAAGATACATTATAACTAATTATGGGAGGGACATATATATCCCTATAATGAAATGGGTAATTATTAATGTTATATGATCTCAATTGGTACACGTGGCATTATACCAAACACAAAAGAGTGTATTTGGGATGTAATACAATGACTATTGTAGGTACAAGGGAATTGTACACAATCCAAACATGTAATTAACATCTTCATGGGTAGCACAGACATAATATATTATATAATTATGTGTATTCCAAAATTCCATGTCTTATGCCAATTTTATGATCTCACAAATATTATTATTTTATTTCATAATGATTCATTTTTTTGAACTTCATATCACTGAGGGATGATTGAAGTTTCTAATCTATGATATAGAGGGTATGGTTTTTATATCATATGCTCATACACTTATGTTCATGTTATCTTTATGTATTTACATTGTTTACATTTACTTATCATATGAGATCACCAATCAATCTGCTTCCATTTAAAAGATTATAATGAAAGATTATAACTATGGTACATATATGAATTGTAAATATTTGGAGGATCATTATGGGTGGAATGGAATATTTTTCAGGAAATATTATGATGGTGTTTTTAGATTCCAAGGATAGTAAACTATTTTAGTACTCAAGATTTTGTTTCATTAATGTAATACAAATTCATTAAATTGATATAATTACATCAATAAACATAATGGACCTTTATATATGTCACATGTATCAAATTTATCATGTATTTGTATAATTTTTTATGATATAAAAATCTATATACCACCGACCTCTTTATGTCAATATTTAAATATATAATATCTATTGTGACCCTGAATTCATATCCATACTCGTAAAAATAAGTGTTGTGATGAATATTTCACAACCCATTACATAATAAATTTGATTTACACAATTTTTTTGAGATATGGATTTAAATATTAATGTATAACATCCAACTCTATTGAAACAAATTTATATCCCACCGAGAGAAAATATACCGCTTTATCTTATGATATTTGAGATGTAATGTGTTCCTTGATGTGGTATTATCTCTATAGAATCAATGAATACCCCAACAACAACATCTCAAGATCACGGTTGTCCTAGTTACACTGATTTTGACACATCCTCAAAGTCCAATAAGAGAGAAAAATCACTTTCCTACATAAAAAACAACCATGTCTAAGATGTAAAACATCGAGTATAAATTTAAAAGTAACACCTTGTAATGTTATAAAATTTATGGGACCAGAGATAAAATTCTCTTTTAGATACACAAATTAATAATTATATTGATCATACCACATGATTTCCTAGTTCATATTATTCAATTTTTTAGAGGAGACACATTTTCATAATTCTTGGATTTAAACCTATAATTATTATTTCCATAAGGTATGATTCTTTGAACAACTATATTATTTTTTAGAGGATTGTAAGAGATGGAAACCTATACAATCAAAGAAATGGATCTTACTAATTTCTATGATATGTCATTCCTAATGAAATGATTATCATAAATAATAATATTTTTTAAGCAATACATATTTTTTAATGTATACTGTTGAAGTGAAACTAAGAAACAATATATGTTTAAAATATTATAGATAAAAGCTTTTACATTTTGATTGTGAATCCTCATGAAAAAATAAAATCTCTTTGGTAGAAAAAACAACATAAAACCATGTAACCAAATGAATAAAAAAAAACTAAATATTTTTACCTCAAATTTGGATTTCCTTTAACATTCCCTCTTACATGAAAAAATATCACAACTACAAAATTGTAAATAGATTCCAATCATGTATCCTGATACAAAAATATGATACCATGATATTTTTCACAAGTTTTGATTTTTTAAAGTCAATTCATTTCAAAATATCGCAATGTCATGTTTTTTCTGTACCAACATTAATAATATATGACTTATAATCCATCAAAACCACCAAAATAAATGAATTAATTAATTTTACTAAATTATTGTTGATTTTAATAAGGAAATTAGAAGAAGAACCATTGGAACCAAATGTAATGACTTCAATATCAAAAAAATTAGGAAACCAAACTAAAAGAATCAAGGAACCAATGGATAAACTAAAGAAATATACAACAACTATTAAATTGAATTTCCATGATGGAACTATTATTTAAAAGGATCCACCATTGGAATGAAGATGAAAAATCAGGAAAAAAACTAATGATGAAATTCAGGATGGAAAAACTACATCGCCAACACCATACTAGTATAGAAACAAGGAATCAGAGAAATAAAGTCTAAATAAACAAAATAATCCAAACATGATAACAATAAAATTATAATCAATATTATTTTCACCTGAAACATTAATAACTACCAAATTTTTTGGAACACTGCCATAATCACTTTTGATGAATAATTAGAATCTAGGAAATGAAAATTAATCCATATTCGGCAAACCTCCTAAAAACCCCACTAATAGATAACCATCCCATCCCAACCACCCTACAAGTAAACCAATGATCTATTAAATACATGAAATAATAGAATATATCAATAAATATATAAGTGTATGTGATAAAATAGGGACCTTAATATAACTATGGGCTATAGGGAATAACTCATATATATGAAATCAAATTATTTATTATATTTGAAACAAATTGAATAACTCCAAAAATACTTAATCACCAAAAGAAACCATCAACAATAATATATATTGGATCCAATATAGAGGCTAGATTATTTGGATTGAACAAAATGGATTATTAGAAAAGAATATGAAAAATTCATGTATAGAAGGAACATCATATTAAATAAAAAAAGATTAACTGTAACCTAAAATTTATCCATAACTATGTTTATCATCCGCAAACATGATAAAATGTGAAATTTTATAAAATTTAAAATAATAAGAGAGCGAAATAAATGGGTGTGGACCTTATTATGGGAGAAATTAAGAGATTTATCATTAATGAAAAAATATAAAGGAGAATTTTAAGAGTTGATGATAAGATCGGAAGACATGATCTATGATTAATAATGTAAGAAATTCTATTTTAGTGATTTTTTTAGGGAATGAGAATGTTCATGGGAGTGAAAATTAATATAAACTATTCTATGAACACATAGATTATGGATTTCATTAGATCTATCAAATTTTTTTTGAAATAGTGACCTGAAATAACACAACAACGAACTATAATTTCTTACAATAAATACCTAATGTAGTCGTTACGACATCATCATCAATTTCACTTTTTTGATGATATCTAGAGAATAAATCAATATTAGAGAGCCGTATTGATCCATTCGGTGGATCAAAAATGACTTATATAATGTGAATGGGTAATTGCTAATTATCCTAACATGGATTATAAAATTATAGTCTATCCAAAAAATCAAACTATAATATCATGTCTTAGATAAAAAAACATCGAATAACATTATCATGATAAATTTTGATTGGGGAATCTCTTTTATAGTTCAGAATAAAAATAATTTTGGTACAACTGAAACATATAAGATAACATTCAAAAATTTCTATTGATGTTTGAGAGCCACGTGGCTAAAACCATGTTTTAAACAAGATATAATATAATGTTATTAATATTGAAAACTGAATAAGTCACAAATTAAAAAAATTCTTTTATTTCCCTTGGAACTCTAGTGTTTTAACCACCATTAATACCAAAATCAAATTCCATTGATATATATATATATATATATATATATGATGCATACTGTAGTGACATGATTGATAGTACTACTCACAAATGAACACAATACATTTTCCTTCATTAACATATTAAACAACCCTCTTTTTTGAAAAATCTACAATGCCATGTACATTATACTATCATTTCCTGTCGAAAATGACATCAATTGAATTTATATGTAGTATATAAAATATTCTAATTATTTCATACATATCATTTGTTGATACAAAACCTAAAAAACTACCATGTTGATGAGATGAACTTGTAACTTTAATAGGCAATGTGAATGATATAAAAATCCTCTCTATTATAGTTCCCAGACCACGAGAAGTAGTTGTTGAATGAAGGGGGTGTGAAGTGCAAGGATCTAATATATAATTAGTAATGGTAAATTAATGATATATGTCACCTTGGATGATCTCTAGCCTATATTTCATTTGAAAGTCCATGGGTTTTGACTAATTATTTCATAATCATATACCACACTGATTTTGATCTTAATCAATCCCGTGAATATATATATATATATATATATATCAATTGATTGTATAAAATGGTATGTCATGGAGTTAACCTCAATATGATATATCACGTAACATGAATCCATAAACATGTTTTCATATTGGCTTTTATTAGTGAAGTCCTATGGGAAACTGCTATTGATGTTGTATAGAAAATTGACTAGTTATCCCATAATATTGACGAATGATGTATATATTTAAATATAACAGATCAACAATTGAAATAATTTATACCTGGACTATTTAGAATATATTTTGAACTATAATATCAAATAAATATAAAAATGAAACATAATAATCAATCCTTATAATCTTAAACAACATTTTCATTGAAGTTACCCCCTTCTATAACACAGAAATGCTTCCTAAACGAAGGGAGACTAAGTCATACATCATTTCCACCATCAATTTATATGGTAGTTACATTTCATGGTACTATACACTAAATTGATTCAAAATCCTATTAAACATATATCACTATCCCTGAAACAAAAAAATTCACTAAGGAATTATTCCATTCAATTTAAAAAAAAACTCAAAAAGTTGATTTATCCTTATTCAAATTGATAACATTGAATGATATTTCACTCTCCCCTCAAAAAATATTTCACTCCTCCTCAATTAATATACCCTAATTCCTTTATATTCCATACTAATATTACTCACATGATTTATTCATCTATGAATAGTCAACCTATAGGGATTCTACTAACATTATGTATTCTGTAGAATCCAATTATACATCTATTGAACTAATAATAATAAAAATTTCATGAACTAGAACATGGAATAAAATTATGGACTTATAATAATACTTTCTAAAAAATATATTTTTCACCTCATTTCAAACACATGACAAAACAAGAAATGTCCATATACTACAACCATGCATCTACCACACATTTATCATCACCATTCTTATGATGGATAATGTGATTGTGGAGAATATGTTAGATTATATGGGTAAGAAAACATATAAATCAAAACCTATTTTCCATGACATTCCATCTTTATTAATCAATAATTAACATATCATAATCAATCACAAGTATTCATCACTAGTTAAAAGATATTAAAATCATTCAAACTCCAATTTATAACTCTAATAAACATTTATTATTAACCTCTCGCACCAGATTCCATCATTGTATGGTATTGAAGGCATGTCTGACCATTGAATACATCATATAACAGGTCATTGTTATGATATGAACATAGTGTGTATAAAATTTTATCTATGATAGTCAGTATACTCCCAATACCATGAATATATTATTAGTTGAACCAAAAAAATTAAATTACGTAATTTAAATTCAATTTTATCATGGATATTAAAATATTATTGAAATAAAAGTTTATAAAATAAAATTCCATAAGATGGATAATACATATATATGTAAAATAATACACTCTAAACCCACATCAAATAATGTTTACGATACATAATAATTGCATATAGAATTAATAGAAAAAACAACTCATCGCATATATTGGGACTACTAATATATGTACATAAATATAAACATTACATATTATTATTATTTATAAAACAATATACCACATTATCTTCCCTTATATATTTTATGTTTAGTGTTTTAATGAATTAAGTAGCACTCTTATAATGTAAACCAAAACATTAAATGTTTACACTAATAAAAGATATTCATTTTCCCACCAATGTAATTCTTTTTAATATAAAACATGATTTATTTTCATAACACATCTTCATTAATTTCATCATGACATATTAATTTCCATGAAAATAATAAGACATAATAAAAATTATAGAAAATTTATTATAAGAAAAAAATATAAGGGACATAAAATAATGGAAAACCATAGTCCACTGAAAACTCCTAACATTATTTATGAAAAAACATGCCTTTTCACCTTGAAAAATAATCATTATATAAAAAGGTCATATTTAACTGAATAAAAAAATTAAATAAAACACATAAGAAATCGTATAATATAAATGTTGGTAACTTGTGACTTAATTATATTAATATGTAGATTCCATATGGTTTACATCCATTCATTATAGTCTTACAAATTGAATAAACAAATGGCTGAGTTACATACCAAATATATTGGATTTTATAATGTAAACTATGATCCTTGGTTAATTACATATGTTTACTTCCTTGGTTTAACAAGTAACCTCCCATAATATGATAAATTATCATTATATAATAATAACAAATAATTCCTTTCAATTTTCAACATGTAACTCTTAATATTTTATATTCACTCACAAGAAAACAATTCAGGTAACCGAAATAATAAATACACTATCAAAAAAAAATTCAATACAAAAGTACCCTGAAAATTGAAAATGGGTTTTGTTCTTCCTATTTTAATAATCTAATACATATTATAGGAATAAACATATAAAATAAATTTCATTGTGGTTGAAAAGATGTTCTGTAACACCCGATACTTTTATGAGAAATGTTTTGTTTTTTATGAATCGTTCATTACACACAACACTAGCTTGGCTTGCTTTACACGCAATCGCGACCTTCCTCGATAGCTTGTGTTGTACACAATATCGAGTTATACTATACAACGATATGCTATTAAAATATTATTAAAACTAGCCATTATGAATAGTAATAACCACTTTTTTAAATTTTTTTAAATTTTATTTTTCAAAATGGACTTCATTTTTGGATTCGGAATATCGAAATTAGCCTAGGGTGAAATTTTGGTATTTTTCTGAAAACATTCAATTTTTGATGAATAGTGAAAACACTAGGTTACTATTTAAAAACTGAATATTTATTTAAATAATTATTTATTTTATTTAAATTTATTTAAGGTCAAAATTGATACATAATACCTATATATGTTCAATTCAATTCATTGGTGTCATTTTATTATAATTTTACATATATAAAAATTTTATTGAACTTTTCACCATCTTTTACCCACCTCCTGGGAAAATTTGGATAGTTACATAAAACATAATTTTACCACTTCTGTGATTGGAATTTAAAAAATCTGAGAGACACGGTTAATATCAAGGACTAAAATGTGGTTCAATGAGATGAAAATAATATTTGGTTAATAGTAACATTTTACTTTTTTTTACCACGGTTCAAAGTAAACAGGGTAATTAAGGACAAAAATGGTATTATTATTACCCTAAAACATATCCTAATTATATTGGATAAGTGTAATTCGACCAAAAACAACCTTAGGAAGAAACTATGACCATTTAGGCCCACATTGATTAGATTAGGACATTTATTATTAATTTATTTAAAGAAGGGTTAAAATAGTGAAAATCAATGTTTAATAACTAAATAATTTCTAATATAGGGTTATACATAAGATAAATTCGACTATAAATATTCGTTAGAAAGATAAAAATATTTCCTACATAATCGTTTTTTAGTTTTATTTTTTAGACTTTAAATAATTTAATTTATTTATGACACAATGATGATGCAGTAATTATATTATTAATGAAATATTGACATAATTGATGTTATAAATACCGAAATAAATGTAATTTGAGATTTTTTATGCATTCAAATAATTTTATTTGTTAATATGACATGTTATTATGTATTTAAATAAATTTTTTTGAACTATTCTTTCTGTTATAATTTTCACAAAAATCAATTACCAAAGAGTGTCAACATTGACATAAAATAGTTTTTTTAACAAATATTATATTATTAATTTTTATTTTATTCCTAAAAATATTTGGTTCGTCCAAATGACTTATAGAACGTTATATATATTAATAATAAACAACTTGGGATTCGTTTGGCTTGCTATAGTACGTTTATTAACCTTATAGTTTAAGAAAACAAGAAGACATGGTAAAAGTTAAATTATCCAACTTAAAGTTAAATTTAAATGATAAGGTTAAAATAGATACCTAAACTTGTCTAAATTCTTTTATATAAGAGGATTTAGACTCATCCCCACCATATCTTAGAAATAAATTTCAGCTATTAAAAACTGAATATGACTTTATAATAAAATAATATTTTTAGTTTTTCCAAAGGTTGTCCTCACCTCCCTTATAAAAGGGATCCTCCTCCCTCTCTTCCTCACACCACTTTGAGCCATCAAGATCGTCCAAACCCTAAATAATTATCTTCTACACTTCCCTAGAAACATCCTAGAGGTCTTGGTCTTCTTCAATGACCAATTTTAGTGCCCTCAGAGATGGTCTCAAAGAGGCGCTTCAAAGAAGAGGTAATGTCCGTTACCGATTCTTTCAACTTTATTTCTTCTTACACTTCTTCTTCTTTAGTTGATTTATTATGAAATAATAACATAAGTATCACTCATATACTGATATGTTATTATAAGTATCAAACAACCCTATTTCATCATCTATCCATCCTACGAAAAACGAAATCACTGTGTGTGCGTACGAATGGAATACCATCTCCACGTCGTGGTGTAATCTATTTTCCACCACCACCATACTTGGATGGGTATAATGGAGTAAATAATTACTATATATGATTATTGTAAAGTGATGTTGATTCTGAAATAGTGTACATACACTCCAATACAATTCCACGATCATGGGAACGAAATAATCGCTCGTGCGTACGTACAGAATACCGTCTCCATGATGTGATGCGACTCGTTCTACATGAACATTATTTCATAATGATTATATAAGTAAATTGAATTAATGAATATGATATATATTACACTAATAATATTCTGAAAATAAGGTATTTATAACCTAAAAATAAGAATAATAATTTATTCGACAAAACACGTATAAGATCAGAAAGTAATAAACACCCGAATAACAAGTAGTAATGAAATATTACTAATAATAAGATATGAATATAACCATATATGATATCATAAAAAAATTATGATTGTAGAATAATTCAATTACATTATTTAAATCATTATAGAGGAGGTTTGGACACTTACGAAGAAAATCGGACCTAAGGTAAGGGACAATCTCACAATCACAATTTTTATCCAAGATTGTTTATACTTCAGAATTTGTTGGGGAAAATTTATCATCCAAATCCTTCTTTCCCCAATATGTAATATTATTTATATCCTCCTACAATTGTTTAAATCTAGTTTTACCCTTAGGTGAGTTTTTAGTAAAACATATGAAATGAATCTTTTGTCATTTTTCGTACGAGGTACTTTTTTACTTTTCCGACAAAAGTACGAGAAGAATGTTTTTTTAACTTATATGGCATAAATGGATTTTTAAAATATTCTTTACAAGAATCTAGCTTTAAAAGTTTTCATGTTTATTTTTAATAAACTTTTTTTACTTTAAAATTGTATGACTTGCTGATAAAGGAAAAATGTTTTTGAAGTAGAAAGGATATTTTCCTCAAGAATGGAGTTCAAGTATTTAATCAAAATTATTTTCCATCTAAGATAATATAGGGTTCTGTTTCTATACATATTATTACATTGATTTGATTATGTTTTGATCGAATTCTTTTTATGAATTCTTTTATCTTAAATGAATTGTTTTATGATGTCACGATGATTAAGAATCCCATTTTTATTACATGGGTTGTGAAATGATGTATGATTTATGATTTTGTGGCACACATAAGAATCATTTAATTATGACATGGTTAATACCTATATCTCCCTTCAATTCATTGGGTAAAGATTTATATCTCATGAGATAGATATGGCTGGAACGGCAGGTTAAACCGGTTCAGTGAAACAGGACTGAAACGAGGAGTGAACTCGGTTCAGAAATGGACTTTGTCCACTAAGATAGTCTCGAGTATGAGTCTTGACTACTATGAAATGATTCACTATGATAATGTGTGTATTCCACAATGTTTCAGGTTTTATGTTTTGATTATTGGGATTATATTTCACTACTATGTTTATCCCATGATTATGAAATTATGATCTCTTTTGCAGTTTACGATTTCCAAAATGTTATGTTCTTATGAATATGATGTGATTGATATTTATTTTGTTTACCCTTACTGAGCATTTGAGCTCATCATTTTTTATGTTTTATTTCCCTAGGTAAGGAAAAAGGTTATTAAGTAGTATATGCCAAATGGGACTCTAGATATGATAAAATAAATGGGAGACAATGTAGATGATTTATGAACAAGTTGTTTTTGTAACCCAGTTTCTAAATACACTATACCTATACGGTCCTTTCATGGTTTTGTTATATGTTGTAATACGTATGCTTCAATTTTGAAGTAATAATGATGTATGTAAAGTATGGGTCATTATAGTTGGTATCATAGGAAAGGTATAGTCAACCTTTCGAATCTAGGATGTGAAATCCTTAGTAAGAACCCTAAGAATAAATAAAAGCATAGAACACAATCTTATTTTTTTATAAATTTCCATGAACAACCTATGATAAGACCTTAAGTGTGAAATTTTATTCTTGATTATGAGTTTTCCTATTATTATTTATAAGGCCCCATCCTTAAACCTTACTTAATATTGAGTTATTACAAGATTACACATTGAGGATATTTCCGGGTTTAGAGTTTTAGAAAATTAGATCATAAAACATGCATTACATTCCACATTTAAACAAAGTGGTTACAAAAAGATAGTATTATTCTTTTCCATCTATGGAAACATATTTAAAATAAAACATGGATTCTTTCTTGACACTTCCTTGAAACTATCATCATATCATATACCTTTCCCTTGACCTGTGAAAAACATTTCAAAAAACATGGGATGAGCATAAAAAGCTTAGTATGGGTTATATAAAATAAATATGGAAAGGAAACACGAGTTCATATATACATAATAATGAAATCATTCTTTTCCCATAAAACATAATCACTTTAACATACCTCATCAAATCATGAATAAATCATATAAATCATAAGACATAAAGGTAACTTGAGGCATTTATAACATTCTTACGTAGGGAGTAACCCTCTTGGTTACGTTTGGAATACCCATCACAGTATATTCCCTAAATCTCTTCGGAGAAACCTTAACGTTTCACTCTTTCACGTTACCCAATGCATTGGAGAGATATATCGGGCTCACCTGCCTTTAGTTTATCATGAAACCACCTGTATTTATAATAATGCCCAAGAACCTCAACATAATTGTATCACATAAAACAGGCATAAAGGAAACAGAACATTCCCACCTTTCAATCACAAGATATCAATACAACACATTGATATAAAAATATTATGAAAACCATTTTCAATACCAAAATAAAAGAAAAGTAAAATAGGGTATTCATTTTTCTTTTAAAAAGAAGGTATGGCTTGTAGAGGAAGCCAAAACTCAAATAATGGTCATGACGGTGGAGAAGTCGTTGTCGCCGCATACGTACGACAAAAAATTCTATTTTTTCCCTTAGTAAACGCTTCCTCTAAAAAATATTCCTTTTGAATAAAATTAAAAGTCAAAGGGGTTTATACCCCGTATAAAAGAAGGTTGAGTATAAAACAATATATGCCTCAATGAAAGGAGATTGAGATGAAGTCCCATACCTCGGGTCCGACTTGACTCGGCCGTTCTTTAATCTCCTGAATAATAAACTTAAGTTAATTTCTACTTTCTTAAGAACCTTTTTTTATGTTCATTATTCCTTTTATATCACTTATTTCCATGTCATGAACACTATGTAATTATTTAAGTTAATAACGGTCGTTTTAACGATCATTGGTACTTGAGTAAAAAATAAGCCATTTATAATTACAAGTTTTTCATGTATCCATTATATCAAGAATGGTATTCATGATGTAGATATCATATATGTCATATATATCCAGTACATGCATGCATTTATAATATTACATAATCATTTAGAGGTAAAAATGAAATGCACCGTTCATGGAGACGGTAAGCCGTACGTACGCATGAAGGATACATTCATTTATATTTCGTATTTTATATAATGGAATCATAATGATATAAAGGTGTATTATAATTCCATTATAATATCATATATAATATCATAGTTCCATCGTTTATACGTCCCACATATGGTATTTAACGAATCAAATCACTTTGAGCGGGCGGTAGTCCGCACTTCCTTAACTGAAGATATCGCGTTTACCCATAATGGAAACAATAAAGGTATGAACAAAATGAAAAATAAAGAAGATTAACGAAAACAAAAACATATAATATATCATATATAAATATAGTGACATCTTAATGGCCACATTTGAAGGTGTTAAAAGAATGTTGAACAACCATCGTTTCGGGAGGCATAAATTCACCATCCACGGAAACAGTATGTCCTTTAACCATTAGATGTAGGTGTGTGTAAGTGTAGATAGAATACTTCTTATAAACACATCCTAGTATATTGAAGATACTGAAGTTGTTACAAAATAAATTAATAAAAAGAGTTTAGGGGGTTGGAGAAGCAAAATAAAACAAAAGGACTCAAGTGAAGACATTACCTTAAAATCGGGTAACTCCCTTTGGTTTGATCTCAAAGGCTTCCTTGGGAAGACTTATCCCCAAAGTGATGATTCAAGGTGTAAGATAGGGGAGTTTAGAGACAAAATGGGCAGGGGTTGTCCGAGCCAAAGGCTTTGGATGTGTGTGTAAGGAGGTAGATGTGGGGGCCTTTTATAAGAGGAGAGGAGGGGCACTCTTGGAAAGTAAAGAAATGTTACATTATTTTCAAATGGGTTTCGGATTTTCAAGGTCCCACATTTATATAATTCGAGTATAAGGTGATACGTGTTCTATATATACCCACCCAATAGGTTTTGGACATATGTAGGTCTTAGATGTTACATTATCTCTCCATTTTATTTAAATTGTCAAATAATGAGGTCATCGCTGCATCATTATGATGTCATTAATAATTTAATTTATTTAATGTATAAATATTATAAAAAAACTACTATGATATAGAAAATTATTTTAGATTTACAATGACTATTTATAGTCCAAAAGATCATTTATGTAGGCAAAATGAAAAATATTTTACTTAGGTGATACATTCCTCGTTACATTTAACATTCTTTAAAAAATAAAAAGATAAAAAGTCACTTTCTCACAAAAGTGATTTCATGGGGTCCCCAAGTTTGGAACAAGGAATCCCATGGTCCTAAATGAGACAACTAGTAGCCTTAGGACACATTTTGGTGTCAGTTTTTATTATTATGATATTATTTTATTATCCTTAACAACCAGATTACTCATTAATCAAGACAATTAAAGATAATTACCGTCATTAATATTCATAATGTCCAAAAAAAAAGAGAATTAATTACATAATTTGGACCTTCTGATTCCAAATATGTAATCCATTTGACCAAATACCAAAAACATAAATTTCAATAATTGATTTAAAAATAATTCCTGTTGTCAAAACAAGTAGCGGGTTTTTTAAAAACAATATCTATGAATGGTTTAACATTAGTTTATGCCCAATTTCAAATTGAAATTTATCATAATGACCACCATTGGATTAAATGGTAAAAATATATTCAGATTACACTTTAAGACCAATTAAAAATATAATCTATCCATATAACTAAATTAAATGAAAAAGCAGTTTTGATGTAAAATGCAGTATTTTTCACTATTCATTAAAAAATGAACATTGTCAGAAAAATACCAAAAATTTATCCAATGTAAATTTCAATGTCCCAATCATAATGAATATGATTATTTTAAAAAATATAGATTATTAAATTGTCAAAAGTTTGATTTAAAAAGGGTTTTCCATCAAAAGTCAGTAAAACAATCTTTTAAAAATATTAGTGTAATTCATGCTTAAGATTGGATTTATTTTCATTTTAAGACTCCAAAACACTATCTAATTCATTAATAGACATAGATAAAAATATATATTATTCATTACTTACTTGGGATGTTACATCCTTTCCCCCTTTAGAAAATTGCGTCCCCGAAATTTATTTACTTATCAAATAAATGGGGGTACTTATCCATTATTGCATTTTCAGATTCCCATGTTGCCTCTTCCATCATGTGGTTTTTACACAAAACCATTACCTGATTAATCACCTTATTCCGTAACACTTGCTCCCTGTGGTCAAGAATCTGGACTGGTTGTTCCTCAAAAGATAGGATCTCTTCCAGCTGAACTACCTCTGGACTCAAAACATGAGATGGATCTGGCATGTACTTTCTCAGCATCGAAACATGAAAAACATTGGGTACCTGAGATAAACTTGAAAGTAAAGCCACCCAGTATGCAATTGATCCAACTCTCCCAATAATTTCATATGTTCCAATGAACCTTGGACTCAGCTTTCCTTTCTTACCAAATCGCATCACACTTCTCCATGGTGATACTTTGAGAAAAACATGATCACCTACCTCAAAAAAGAGATCCTTCCTCCTATTATCCGCATAACTCTTCTGCCTACTCTGAGCTGTTCTCATGTGTTTCTGTATTAGCTGAACTATTTCTGCCAACTCTTCTACCAATTCTGGTCCCATCAACTTCCTTTCACCCACTTCATCCCAGAAAGCTGGAGTTCGACACCGCTTCCCATTTAACGCCTCAAATGGTGCCATCTGTATACTAGAATGAAAACTGTTATTATATGAAAATTCAAGCGAAGAAATATGTTGGTCCCAACTTCCCTGATAATGCATCGAACAAGATCGTTGAATATCCTCCAAGGTCTGAATTTTTCGTTCTGACTGCCCATCTGATTGAGGATGAAAAGATGTAATAAAATTTAATTCAGTACCCAACGAATTCTGAAGGCCTTTCCAAAAGTTAGAAGTGAACCTGGGATCACGATCAGATACAATGGAGAAAGGAAATCCCTGTAACCTGACTATCTCTTTAAAATAAAAACGGGAATGTTGATCTACGGAAAAAGTATCTCGTAGAGCAAGGAAATGAGAAGATTTGGTCAAGCGATCATCAATAACCCATATCGCATTATTACCTCGAGATGTCTTCGGTAATCCCACAATAAAGTCCATGGATATATTCTCCCATTTACACTCTGGCACTGGTAAAGGCTGAAGAATCCATTTCGATAACTGTCGCTCTGCTTTAACCTGCTTACAAGTCTAACACGTCACAGTAAAATCACCAATATCTCTTTTCATTACATCCCACCAGTAATACTTCCGCAGATCTCTGTACATCTTAGTACTACCTAGAAGAACTGAAAACGGAGAACTATGAGCTTCACATAATAACACTCTCATCAACTGTGAATCACAAGGCACTCACAATCTCTTCCGAAATCTCAAAACGTAATCGTTATCAATGTTGAATTCAGACAACTTACCTTTCTGAACCAGCTCTATCTTTTTCTACAACTCACTGTCTTGCCTTTGTGCTTGCTTGATTCTATCTGATAGATATTATCTCACTGATACCTGAAACAAAACAGAAGAACTTCCTGCACCAACAACTTCAATGCCAAAGTTCATCAAATCCTTAACCAAAGGATCACGTTCCAAATGCAACATTTCTAATGAAGCATTACATTTTCGACTCAAAGCATTAGCCACTTTATTTTCTTTTCCCAAATGGTAATTAATTGTACAATAATAATCCTTGATTAATTTCAGCCATCTCCTCTGTCTCATGTTTAACTCTTTATAAGTGAATATATACTTTAAACTTTAGTGATCAGTATATATTTCACACTTTACTCCATACAAATGATGCTTAAAAATTTTTAAAGCAAAAACAACAATATCTAATTCAAATCATGTGTAGGGTAATTTAACTCGTTAGTTTTCAACTGTCATGAAGCATAAGCAATTACCTGATCATTCTGAATTAGGATTCAACCAAGTCCTTTCAATGAACCATCACTGTATATAACAAACTCACCATTCCTAGATGGTAGTGACAAAACTGGATCATTCACCAAACTTCTTTTCAATTCCTGAAAACAATCATCACATTCTTTTGTCCAGAAAAACTTAACACCCTTCCGAGTTAGATTAGTCATTAGACTAGGTAACCGTGAAAATTTTCTAACAAACCTTCGGTAATAGCCTGCCAAACCAAGGAAGCTACGAATCTCAGTTACATTTTTGGGTCTTGGCCAGTCTTTTACAACCTTTGTTTTTGCAGGATAAATAGTTATCCCAGCTTTAGAAACAATATGACCAAGGAAAGAAATTTTTTGCAACCAAAACTCACACTTGCTGAATTTCCCATGAAATTTATTTTCTTTTAAGGTTTGAAAAATAACCCTTAAATGTCTTTAATGCTCCTGTTTACTATTAGAAAACACCAAAATATCATCAATGAAAACTACCACAAACTTATCCAAGAACTCATGGAAAATTCTATTCATTAAGTCCATGAATACAGCAGATGAATTGGTTAGCCCAAAAGGAATTACTACAAATTCATAATGGCCATATCTTGTACGAAACACACTCTTCAAAACATCTGCTTCCTTTACCTTCAGCTGATGGTACCCCGATCTCAGGTCAATATTTGAAAAATACTGAGCTCCATGGAGCTGATCAAACAAATCATCAATATGAGGAAAAGGATATTTGTTCTTAACAGTGATATTATTCAAGGCTCTATAATCAATGCAAAGTCTCATTGAGCCATCATTATTTTTAAAAAACAAGACAGGATCACCCCGTGGTGATGTGCTAGGTCGAATGAATCCTTTCTCTAATAAATCTTGCAATTTCTCCTTCAACTCTAAAAGTTCAATTTGAGCCATTCTATAAGGGGTTTTTCAAATTGGCTTAGCATCAGGAACTAAGTCAACAGTAAACTCAACTTCCCGATCTGGTATTATTCTAGGCAACTCATCAGGAAAAACATCAGGATACTCATTTACCACTAGCACATCATTAATCTGAACAGTTCCTTTATTTTCTACGATGTGTGCAAGGTAACATTCATTTCCATATTTTACAAGTTTCTTGGCCTCTTGATATGTTATCAACAGTAAGGGTTCATTCTTGTAAAAAAACTGAAAGTCATTCTGAAAAGAAATTTCTTTATCTCTACATTCAATCATAGCACGGTAAATAGAGAGCCAATCCATACCCAGGATAACATCAAACTCTATAGAGGTAGAACAATAAGGTTTTCATGTAGGTTCTTTCCACAGATAATGATATGAAGATTCTTATAAATTCTTTTTCCCTCAACATTTCCCCCAGGTTTTTTTACCACAAGTTCAGGAGTAATTTCGTGAAATGGTATTCCCATTTTACTAGAAAAGGTTTCAGAGATGAAAGAATGTGTGGACACCCAATCAAACAACACATTGGCATAATCTGAAAAACAAACAAAGTACCTAATACAAATTCATTTGATAGCCCGACATCTTTTGAAATAGTTGAAAAGGATTGAACCACCCCTTTCTGCTTGTAGTCTAACTGCTTCCCATCACTCAAGCTCTTTTTCGGACACTCGTTTGCATAGTGACCCATCTCATTACACATAAAACATTTCACTATCTATAAATAAAATTTGGTCTTTCCTTCACCTTGATCTTTTTCAGTGAAATCATGAGCCTTATGTCCCATCTTACCACATTGGTAGCACTTTCCAAATTTCAAAAGAAATTCCCCATCATGCCTTTTTCCACATTTATCACAAATTGGAAACATAGATTTCTTACCATCAGACTTTTTTGAATAATTCTTCCCTTTCTCCTGCCACCTTGGTCTCTTCTTCTGCTGGTTGTTATAGAACCCTTGATCATCGGAAAACTCCATTTCCACCTTCTCAGCACATCGAAAAAGATTTTCATAACTTTTAAACTGATGAGAATCTAATGCCCTTCGATATTTTGGCTTTAATCCTGAGTAAAAACGATTTATTTTACTATCAAGGTATCTGATAAAATTTGGAGCATACCTTTCCAATCGAGTGAACCTTTCTTCATAGGCAGCCACTGAGTCTTCCTCTTGCCTCAATTCTAAGAATTGCTTTTCCATCCTATGTCGAACAGCCTTGGGAAAATACTTCTCAAGAAACATACCTTTGAATTCATCCCAGTCAAGAGAATCAATCTCAATGGCGTCCCTAATATTTTAAACCATAGACCACCACTGATCTACGTCACCCTCCAAACGGTAAATAGAAAAACTAACCTTTTGATTGTCTGAACACCCCATGACATCGAAAAGCTTTTCCAGTGCTTTAATCCACCCTTAACATAGCACATGGTCAGATGATCCTCTGAATTATGGGGGATGTTGCCTCATGAAATGTTCCACCACTGACATGTTCCTCTGCGGTTGATCTGGCTGATCTCGTGTATGGATACCACCTCCATTTATCGCTTGAGTCAACTGTTCCATTACTGCAACAAACTGTTTAGTTCCAATTCCGACCATCTCGGGATGCTGATTCGGAAGGTTATTTCCTTCTGTATTCCTTCCTAGCACTGCATCCCTGTTTCCTCTTTGAAAAACCATTCTGAACAAACATGTCTTTGATGAAGCAACATGGTAATCTTAAAATGCTATATCATTTCTAAAAAAATATTTTTGGATAATCATTTTATAGAATTCTAACTCATAAAGTTATCTAAACTGACCTATGATACCAACTATAAGGCCCCAGCCTTAAACCTTACATAATCTTGAGTAATTACAAGATTACACATTGAGGATCTTTTCGGGTTTACAGTATTAGAGAATTAGATCATAAAACGTGCATTACATTCCACATATAAACAAATTGGTTACATAAAGATAGTATTCTTCTTTTCGATCAAAGGAAATATATTTTAAATAAAACATGGATTCTTTTTTGACACTTCCTTGACACTATCATCATATCATGTACCTTTCCCTTGACTTGTGAAAAACATTTCATAAAACTTGGGATGAGCATAAAAAGCTCAGTATGGGTTATATAAAAAAATATGGAAAGGAAACATTTGTTCATATATACATAAGAATGAAATCATACTTTACCAATAAAACATAAGAACTTTAACATACCTCATCAAATCATGAATAAATCATAGAAACCATAAGACATAAAGGTAACTTGCGGCATTCATAACATTCTTACGTAGGGAGTAACCCTCTTGGTTACGTTTGGAATACCCATAACAGTATATTCCCTAAATCTCTTCAGAGAATCCTTAACGTTTCACTCCATGCGTTACCCAATGCATTGGAGAGCTATATCAGGCTCACCCGCCCTTAGTTTATCACGGAACCACCCATCTTCATTATAATTCCCAAGTACCACAAAATAATTGTATCACATAAAACATGCAGAAAGGAAACATAACATTCCCACATTTCAATCACAAGATATCAATAAAACACATTGATATAAAAACATTATTAAACCATTTTCAATACCAAAATAAAAGAAAAGTAAAACAGGGTATTTATTTTTCTTTTAAAAAGAATATATGGCTTTTAGAGGAAGCCGAAACTCAAATAATGGTCATGGCGGCGGAGAAGTTGTTGCCGCCGCATACGTACGACAAAACATTCCCTTTTTTCGCTTAGTAAACGCTTCGTATAAAAATGATTCATTTTCAATAAATGTAAAAGTAAATGGGGTTTATACACCATATGAAAGAAGGTTGAGTATAAAACAAAATATGTCCCAATGAAAGGAGATTGAGACGAAGTCCCCTACCTCAGGTCCGACTTGACTCGGTCGTTCTTTAATCTCCTGAATAATAAACATGAGATAATTTGTACTTTCTTAAGAACCTTTTTTTAAGTTCATTATTCATTTTATATCACTTATTTCCATGTCATGAACACTATATAATTATTTAAGTTAATAACTTTCGTCTTAACGATCATTGGTACTTGAGTCAAAAATAAGCCCTTTATAATTACACGTTGTTCATGTATCCATTATATCCAGAATGGTATTCATGATGTAGATATCATATATGTCATATATATCCAGTACATTCATGCATTTATTGTCACGACCCCCTCCCCAAAAAGTGTACCCCTCCTGGGCGGGTAATGTGAGAAGGGAGATAATGACCCCCGAGTCCCGCCTCCAGTAGGCCCCGGGTTGGCGACTAGCACCGAGGGTATAATACACACACAAATGGGAGGCATTACCCTCTAATAGAACACATGCAGAAGAGAGAGATAGAATAGACTCCAATCAACTCCAACTCAGAACTGAAATGTAAAAGGAAATCAAGTACATATATGAAATGTCATGCAAAAGTACTACAACTGAAAGGGGAAACTAAAAGTACCAAAAAAAAGAAAAACGACAGCAACCACGAGCCCGAAAAGCTCCTCCTCCAACCACAAGCTAGTAGTAACCCGCTTGATCTCCAACCTGCTCTAAGTTACCTAAAAAACAGTTTATACATACATAGGGTGAGTATAATAGTATACTCAGTAGGATCCTCCCCAAGCCTATCGTGCAAAGGTAAAGAAAGCATGCTAAAGCCCAGTGAACGACAAGTGAAACTCACTCGTCACCTAAACAGGTATACTATGTTCCCAACCTCACCATGGCTACTCTCACTAAGTAACGCATACAAGAATTTAGCATATAGTAAAGAATATCAAGGGTACCCCGCTACTACTTCCCCACTGGTTTGCCGCTTTGCCCCAAAGACATACGTCTCGTGCATCTCTCTCCAAAGGCTTGCCCGCAGACACCTGGTCTAAGCTCCACAATCTGCACCTCGTGCACCACATAGGCTTGCCCGCAATCACCTGGGCTAAGCACTACACCATCCTCACAACCAAAGTAACCAGGTAGTTTCCGGGAGCCACCATAGCTCGTATAACTTGTATCATACGTCGAGTATTATACCTCAAGCCATCACAGCCCATACGCCGAGTAACGATCCTCAAGACATTATAGCCTACACACGTTACATCTATAGTAGTCCATAGGATACTATATGCATAATATATGTGTGTGAAATAACCACAAGACATTACAGCCCTCTACACACATATATGGGTAAAACTAACCACTGTGCCTACCAGCATAAAGATCTACCAAGAGAAGAGAGTGGGGCCAAAGGGGGTAGTCAGCCATTCAACCTCCCATCAGAATGTTGGGGAAAACACCCCCCTAGGGCTCAGAATCCCCGGGGTGTCAGTTGCCCTTACCGACAGGGTGGAGTAGCGTATAGAAACACAAAAAGTACAGAATATATAAGTAACTCACATCCACACTATGGGAATTACCTAGTCTTAGATACAACTGCAGTTAACGCCTCTCAGACTCCAGGCTGCTACTTCAAAGACTAGCTATCCTACAAGCACACAACCATTTGAAGAGCTTTATTAGATTACTCCATTCTCATTTTATCAGTTCCACTGCACGTTAATTAATTTTTTAAACACTAATTAAGAATGAACAATTCCACATTAAACCGAATTGGCATCACATTCAAAAACAACTGCTCCTTTTTAAGATTCACATCACCTTTAAATACCAGCATCTCCATCCCCGTGGATTTTCACCATTTAATCAATCATTCCTTACAGAATTACTTTTCCACATTCCCAGGTATTCTTGAAAAACATACTAAGCTTCTAAACACAAAGGAGGCTCAACACGGTGAGTAGATATTTTACCCGTCGAGTCTTTACCGCCTATAGAAAGAGCATATACCCATTCTCCCTTGAGAGGCTAAACACAAAAAGCACGTGGCATACCCCGCGCATCTTCGCCTCCTTCAGAAGAATGGTAGCAAGAACAGCTGCCTTGAGCAGTGGGGAAAAGAAAAGCAGATTAACATTCAAGAAAACCGCAAGAAACTAGCAACCACATCCAACCCATTCCATCACCCCTGGTGTCCTCCCCGACACCCATATGCATAAACTGATGCATCTCGCCACACTAGGCGTCATCCGCTACCACAACCACAAGTCTCCATGCCTCCACATATCACAACAGCCATCCAGGCTCACATCACAGCACAAGCAGCAGGAAAACAAACATCACAAAATGGGCTCTCCACCCTTTAACAAGGCATTCAGCCTTGAAACACAATGAGCACTCAGAGCTCCAAACCACAAGGCATTCAGCCTTAAAAGCAAGGGGGTAACTCAGAACCCTTTTGAAATTCCCACATAATCTGTTTTCAAATCCAAATGGAATTGGCAGGTTTGTTATTCATAGGTTCCAATCATGGATACCTAATCAGTAATCTATCACAATTAAATAACCATGCTTCCATCCCTAATTTGATTATCCTCAAATTAGAACAACTACAACAACGGAAAAACAAGATTAATTTACATGCCTCTTTATCTTTCCAATTAATTAACAATTAATTCCGGCATTACGTTCATTATCAATTTCAATCATGAACGAACAACAAATCAAAGAAAACATAGATATCACTATATCTAGGAAAACATGAGGCAACCGTTATCACGGTATAAAGAAACAACATGCGATCAACCAATTATTTTAATCTGGTTCAAGTATTTAATTAGGTCAATTTCATTGTGATACAAAGAGATAAATCATGCTAATTCTACGATTTCACATATACAATTAGAGAAGCCATGAATCCCCTACCTCGAAGAGTTCTTGACGTCCTTTATCAAAACAACATGTCACGATCCTCCCCTCGCGACAACTGCATCCACCAGAGGATGCTTATATCGAAGATTGATCGACACAGCTTTGTTGCATCCAACAGAGTGGAACTGATCCTAGGAGTAAAAGTTGATTGTGCAACTCCTACGGGAAGGATTGAAAGGTTCTAGAACCTCTTTGTTGAGAACAAAGGGAAAGAACAAGGGAGTATGATATCTCGTCCCTTTTTAAGATTTAATGGGGCGACAGTTTAAGATCCGGTTAATTCTCCATTAAAAACGGATCGCATTAACCCACACGGTTGACCAAGTAAAACATTCCAATCCATAAGAATAATTAATATATGATTTGTGGCATTTTAAACGGCCTTAAGAGCCCTTAAAATAAGGCTTTAAATGCTTTTTACGTCAAAGGAAACGTCAAAAGAGGCAAAACTGTAGGATTTTGGAAACACTGTTCACCTACCGTTACTGTACACCTACCGATCTGTGCTACCAATCTGTGCTACCGATCTGTGCTACAGTTCTTTGCTACCGATCTGTGCTACCGATCAGTGCTACCGATCAGTGCTACCGATCAGTGCTACCGATCAGTGCTACGGATCAGTGCTACGGATCTGTTCTACCGATCTGTGCTACCGATCTGTGCTACCGATCAGTGCTACCGATCTGTGCTACCGATCAGTGCTACCGATCAGTGCTACCGATCAGTGCTATCGATCTGTTACTGTTCATAAAACTGGAAACACTATTCACAGAACTGGAAAATTGGCATAGTGTTGGGAATAAGTCCTCTTGACCTCCCAGAACACCTCCAACACGAACATTTCACAAAGTAATGGACCGGAGAGGTCCGGGGCATTACATTTATAATATTATATAATCATTTAGAGGCATGAAATTAAATGCTCCGTTCATGGAGACGGTAAGCCATACGTACGCATGAACGCTACTTTCATTTCTATTTCGTATTTTATAGAATGGAATCATAATGATATAAAGGTATATTGTAATTCCAGTATAATATCATATATAATATCATAGTTCCTTCCTTTATACGTCTCACATATGGTATTTAACAAATCAAATCACTTTGAGGGGGCGGTAGTCTGCACTTCCTTAAATGAAGATATCGCGTTTACCCATAATGGAAACAATAAAGGTATGCTCAAAATGAAAAATACATAATCTTAAGGAAAAAATAAACATATTATATATCATATATAAATATAGTGACATCTTAATGGCCACCTTTGAAGGTGTAAAAATAATGTTGAACAATCATCGTTTCGGGAGGCATAAATTCACCATCCACGGAAACAGTATGTCCTTTAACAATTAGATGTAGGTGTGTGTAAGTGTAGCTAGAATCATTCTTATAAAAACATCGAAGTATATTTATGAAACTGGAGTTGTAACAAAAGAAATGAATAAAAAGAGTGTATGGGGTTGGAGAAGAAAAATAAAACAAAAGGACTCAAGTGAAGACCTTACCTTAAAATCGGGTAACTCCCTTTGGTTTGTGCTCAAAGGCTTCCTTGGGAAGACTTATTCCGAAAGTGAGCCTTCAAGGAGTAATAGAGGGAAGTGGAGATACAAAATGGCAGGGGTTGGCTGAGCTAAAGGCTTTGGAAGTGTGTGTAAGGAGGTAGAGGTGGGGGCCTTTTATAAGTGGAGAGGAGGGGCACTCTTGGATAATAAAGAAATGCTACTTTATTTTCAAATGGGATTCGGAATTTAAAGGTCTCACATTGATATAATTCGAGGATAAGTTGATAAGGGTACGAAATATACCCACCCAATAGGTTTTGGACATGTGTAGGTCTTATATTTTACATTATCTTTCCATTTTATTTAAATATTCAAATAATGAGGTCATCGCTGCATCATTATGATGTCATAAATAATTTAATTTATTTAATTCTAAAAATTATAAAATAATACTATGATGTAGAAAAATCTTTTTAGCTATCCAATGACTATTTATAGTCTAAATGATCATTTATGTAGGAAAAATTAAAAATATTTTACGTAGGTGATACATTCTTTGTTACATTTAACATTTTTGAAAAAATAAAAAGACAAAAAGTCAATTTCTCACAAAAGTGATTTCATGGGGTCCCCAAGATTGGCACAATGCATCCCATGGTCGTCCATGAGACAACCAGTAGCCTTAGGACACATTTTGTTGTCATTTTTTATTATTATGATATTATTTTATTATTCTTAACAAACCGATTACTCATTAATCAAGATAATTAAAGATAATTACCGTCGTTACTATTCATAATGTCCAAAAACAAAAGAGTCTTAATTACATAATTTAGAAATTCTGATTCCAAATATGTAATCCATTTTACCGAATTCCAAACACATAAATTTCAATAATTGATTTAAAAATAATTCTCGTTCTCAAAACAAATAGCGAGTTTTTTTAAAACAATATCTATAAAAAGTTTGGCATTATTTTATGACCAATTTAAAAGTGAAATTAATCCTAATGACCACCATTGGATTAAATCGTAATAATATATTCATATTAAACTTTAAGACCAATTAAAAATATAATCTAACCATATAATTAAATTAAATGAAAAAGCAGTTTTGAAGTAAAATGCAGTATTTTTCTCTTTTCATTAAAAAATGAACATTGTCAGAAAAATACCAACAATTTATCCAATGTAAATTACAATGTTCCAATCATAATGAATATGTTTATTTTTACAAATATAGATTATAAAATTGTCAAAAGTTTGATTTAAAAAGGGTTTTCCATCAAAAGGCAGTAAAAAAATCTTTTAAGAATATAAGTGTATTCCATGATTATGATTGGATTTATTTTAATTTTGAGCCTCTAAAACACTATCTAATTCATTATTAGACATAGATAAAAATATATATTATTAATTACTTACTTGGGATGTTACATCCTTTCCCCCTTTAGAAAATTGTGTCCCCGCAATTTATTTACTTATCAAATAAATTGGGGTACTTATCCCTCATTGCATTTTCAGATTCCCATGTTACCTCTTCCATCATGAGGTTTTTCCACAAATCATTTACCTGATTAATCACCTTATTACGTAACACTTCCTCCATGTGGTCAATAATCTGGACCAGTTGTTCCTCATAAGATAGGTTCTCTTCCAGCTGAACTACCTCTGGACTCAAAACATGAGATGGATCTGGCATGTACTTTCTCAGCATCAAAACATGAAAAACATTGTGTACCTGAGATAAACTCGGAGGTAAAGCCACCCGGTATGAAACTGATCCAACTCTCCCCATAATTTCAAATGGTCCAATGAACCTTGGACTCAGCTTTCCTTTCTTACCAAATCGCATCACACTTCTCCATGGTGATACTTTGAAAAAAACATGATCACCTACCTCAAAAGAGAGATCCTTCCTTCTGTTGTCCGCATAACTCTTCTGCCTACTATGAGTTGTTATCATGTGTTTCTGTATCAGTTGAACTTTTTCTTCCAACACTTCTACCAATTTTGGTCCCATCAACTTCCTTTCACCCACTTCATCCCAGAAAACTGGATTTCGACACCGCTTCCCATATAACGCATCAAATGGTGCCATCTTTATACTGGAATGAAAACTGTTATTATATGAAAATTCAACCCAAAAAAGATGTTGGTCCCAACTTCCCTGATAATCCATCGAAAAACTCGTAGCATATCCTCCAAGGTCTGAATTGTTCGTTCTGACAGCCCATCTTATTGAGGATGAAAAGCTGTACTAAAATTTAATTCAGTACCCAAGGACATCTGAAGGCCTTTCCAAAAGTTAGAAGTGAACCTGGGATCACGATCAGATATAATGGAGAGAGGAACTCCATGTAACTGGACTATCCCTTTATGATACAAATGGGAATGTTGATCTAGGGAAAAAGTATCTCTTATAGGAAGGAAATGAGCGGATTTGGTCAAGCGATCAACAATAACCCAGATTGCATTATTATCTCGAGATGTCTTCGGTAATCCCACAAAAAATTCCATGGATATATTCTCCCATTTCCACTTTGGCACTGGTAAATGCTGAAGCATCCCTTTCGGTAACTGTCGCTCTACTTTAACCTGCTGACAAGTCAAACACTTCACAGTAAAATCAGCGATATCTCTTTTCATTCCATCCCACCAGTAATACTCCTGCAGATCTCTGTACATCTTAGTACTGCCTGGATGAACTGAAAATGGAGAACTATGAGCTTCACATAAAAACTCTCTCTTCAAATGTGAATCACAAGGCACACACAATCTCTTCCCAAATCTCAAAACACAATCATTATCAATGTTGAATTCATGAAACTTACCTTTCTGAACCAGCTCTACCTTTTTCTGCAACTCACTGTCTTGCTTCTGTGCTTGCTTGATTATATCTGATAGAGATGATCTCACTGATACCTGAAACAAAACAGAAGAACTTCCTGCACCAACAACTTCTATGAGAAAGTTCATCAAATCCTTAACCAAAGGATCACGTTCCAAACGCAACATTGCTAATGAAGCATTATTTTTCGACTCAAAGAATCATCCACTTTATTTTCTTTTCCCGGATGGTAACGAATTGTACAATCATAATCCTTGATTAATTCCAGGCATCTCCTTTGTCTCTTGTTTAACTTTTTCTGAGTAAATTTATACTTTAAACTTTTGTGATCAGTATATATTTCACACTTTACTCTATACAAATTATGCCTCCAAATTTTTAAAGTGAAAACAACAGCAGTTAATTCCAAATCATGTGTAGGGTAATTTACCTCATGAGTTTTCAACTGTCATAAAGAATAAGCAATTACCTGATCATTCTTCATTAGGACGCAACCAAGTCCTTTCAATTAAGCATCACAGTATATAAAAAACTCACCATTCCTGGAAGGTATTGAAAAAACTGGACCATTCACCAATCTTCTTTTCAATTCCTGAAAACAATCATCACATTATTTTGTCCAGATAAACTTAACACCCTTCCGAGTTAGCTTAGTCATTGGACTAGGTAACCGTGAAAAAATTCTAACAATCCTTCGGTAATAGCCTGCCAAACCAAGGAAGCTACGAATCTTAGTTACATTTGTGGGTCTTGTTCAGTCTTCCACAACCTTTGTTTTTGCAGGATCAAAAGTTATCCCATATTTAGAAACAATATGACCAAGGAAAGAAATTTTTTGCAACCAAAACTCACACTTGCTGAATTTCCCATAAAATTTCTTTTCTTTTAAGTTTTGCAAAATAACCCTTAAATGTATTTCATGCTCCTCTTTACTTTGAGAAAACACCAAAATATCATCAATGAAAACCACCACAATCTTATCCATGAACTCATGGAAAATTCTATTCATTAAGTCCATGAATACAGCAGGTGCATTGGTTAGCCCAAAAGGCATTACTACAAATTCATAATGATTATATCTTGTACGAAACGCAGTCTTCGGAACATCTGATTCCTTTACCTTCAGCTGATGGTACCCCGATCTCAGGTCAATCTTTGAAAAATACTGAGCTCCCTAAAGCTGATCAAACAAATCATCAATATGAGGAAAAGGATATTTGTTCTTAACTCTGATATTATTCAAGGCTCTATAATCAATGAAATGTCTCATTGAGCCATCTTTCTTTTTAACAAACAAGACAGGAGCACCCCATGGTGATGTGCTAGGTCGAATAAAACCTTTCTATGATAAATCTTGCAATTGCTCCTTCAACTCTAAAAGTTCAATTTGATCCATTCGATAAGGGGGTTTTGAAATTGGCTTAGCATCAGGAACTAAGTCAACAGTAAACTCAACTTCCCAATCTGGTATTTATTCCAGAAAACTCATCAGGAAAAACATCAGGATACTCATTTACCACTGGGATATCAATAATATGAACAGTTCCATTATTTTCAACAATATGTGCAAGGTAACATTCATTTCCATATTTTACAAGTTTCTTGGAATCACGATAAGTTATCAATAGTAAGGGTTCATTCTTGTAAAAAAACTGAAAGACTTTCTGAAAAGAAACTTCTTTAGCTCTAAAGTCAATCTTAGCATGGTAAATAGAGAGCCAATCCATACCCAGTATAACATCAAACTCTACTAGAGGTAGAACAATAAGGTTTGCACGTAGGTTCTTTCCACAGATAAGGATATGAAGATTCTTATAAATTCTTTTTGCCTTAACATTTCCCCCAGGTGTTTTTACCACAAGTTCAGGAGTCATTTCTTGAGATGGTATTCCCATTTTACTAGAAAAGGTTTCAGAGATGAATGAATGTGTGGACCCCGAATCAAACAACACACTGGAATAATCTGAAAAAACAAACAGTGTACCTGATAAAACATCATTTGATGGCCCGACATCTGCTGAAGTTGTTGAAAAGGATTTCACCACCCATTTCTACTTGTAGTCTAACTGCTTCCCATCACTCAAGCTCTTTGTCGGACACTCGTTTTCATAGTGACCCATCTCA
This sequence comes from Viscum album, assembly GCA_963277665.1. Taxonomy (NCBI): domain Eukaryota; kingdom Viridiplantae; phylum Streptophyta; class Magnoliopsida; order Santalales; family Viscaceae; genus Viscum; species Viscum album. Next base: position 60,294,530 of record OY728164.1, on the reverse strand, counting down.
TTTCACTTAAACATTTCACTAACTGTAAATAAAATTTGGTATTACCTTCACCTTGATCTTTGTCAGTGCAATCACGAGCCTTATATCCCATCTTACCACATCGGTAGCAATTTCCAAAATTCAGAAGACATTCCCCAGCATGACTTTTGCCACATTTATCACAAACTGGAAACTTAGATTTCTTACCATCAGACGTTTTTGAAGAATTCTTCCCTTTCTCCTGACACCTTGGTCTCTTCTTCTACTGGTTGTTATAGAACACTTGATCATCAGAAAACTCCGTTTCCACCATCTCAGCACATCGAAAAAGATTTTCATAACTTATAAACTCACGATAATCTAATTCCCTTCAATATTTTGGCTTTAATCCTGAGTAAAAACGATTGATTTTACTATCATGGTCTCAGATAAAATTTGGAGCATACCTTGCCAATCGAGTGAACCTTTCTTCATAGGAATCCATTGAGTATTCCTCTTGCCTCAATTCCAAGAATTGATTTTCCATCCTAAGTCGAACAGCCTTAGGAAAATACTTCTCAAGAAACATACCATTGAATTCATCCCAGTCAAGAGCATCAATATAATCGGCGTCCCTGATAATTTTAACCATAGACCACCGCTGATCTGCCTCACCCTCCAAATGGTAAATAGCAAGACTAACCTTTTGATTGTTTGAACACCCCATGACATCGAAAATCTTATCCAGTTATTTAATCCACCCTTATGCTAGCACAGGGTAAGATGATCCTCTGAATGTTGGGGGATGTTGCCTCATGAAATGTTCCACCATTGACATGTTCCTCTACGGTTGATATGGATGATCTCGTGTATGGATACCACCGTCATTTATCGCTTGAGAAAACTGCGCCATTACTGCAACAAACTGTTCAGTTCCAATTCCGACCATCTTGGGATGCTGATTCGGAAGATTATTTGCTTATGCATGCCTTCCTAGCACTACTTCCATGTTTCCTCTGCGGAAAACCATTCTGAACAAACATGTCTTAGATGAAGGAACATGGTAATCTTCAAATGCTATATCATTTCAAAAAAAATATTTTTGGATAATCATTTAATAGAATTCTAACTCCTAAAGTTATCTAAACCGACCTCTGATACCAACTATAAAGCCCCATCCTAAATCTTTACTTAATCTTGAGTTATTATAAGATTAAACATTGAGGATCTTTTCGGGTTTAGAGTTTTAGAGAATTAGATCATAAAACTTGCATTACATTCCACATATAAAAAAAGTGGTTACATAAAGATTGTATTCTTCTTTCCCATCAATGGAAACATATTTAAAATAAAACATGGATTATTTCTTGACACTTCCTTGACACTATCATCATATCATTTACCTTTCCCTTGACCTGTGAAAAACATTTCAAAAAACATGGGATGAGCATAAAAAGCTCAGTATGGGTTATATAAAAAAATATGGAAAGGAAACATGAGTTCATATATACATAAGAATAAAATCATACTTTACCCATAAAACATAATCACTTTAACATACCTCATCAAATCATGAATAAATCATAGAAATCATAAGACATAAAGGTAACTTGAGGCATTCATAACATTCTTAAGTACGGAGTAACCCTCTTGGTTATGTTTGGAATACCCATCACAGTATATTCCTTAAATCTCTTCAGAGAAACCTTAACGTTTCACTCCTTCAAGTTACCCAATGCATTCGAGAGCTATATCGGGCTCACCCGTCCTTAGATTATCATGGAACCACCCATCTTCATAATAATGCCTACGATCCTCAACATAATTGTATCACATAAAACATGCTTAATGGAAACATAACATTCCCACCTTTCAATCACAAGATATCAATACAAAACATTGATATAAAAACATTATGAAAACCATTTTCAATACCAAAATAAAAGAAAAGCAAAAAAGGTAATTTATTTAAAAAAAAATGTATTGCTTGTAGAGGAATCAGAAACTCAAATAATGGTCATGGCGGAGGAGAAGTCTTTGTCGCCGTATACGTACGATAAAACATTCCCTTTTTCTCTTTGTAAACGCTTCGTATAAAAAATATTCCTTTTCAATAAACGTAAATGTCAAAGGGGTTTATACACCGTATAAAATAAGGTTGAGTATAAAACAAAATATGCCTCAATGAAAGGAGATTGAGACGAAGTCCCATACCTCGGGTCCGACTTGACTCGGTCGTTCTTTAATCTCATGAATAATAAACTTGAGTTAATTTTTACTTGCTTAAGAACATTTTTTAAGTTAATTATTCCTTTTATATCACTTATTTCCAGGTCATGAACACTATGTAATTATTTAAGTTAATAACGGTCTTTTTAACGATCATTGGTACTTGAGTCAAAAATAAGCCCTTTATAATTACAAGTTTTTCATGTATCCATTATATCCATAATGTTATTCATGATGTAGATATCATATATGTCATATATATCCAGTACATTTATGCATTTATAATATTACATAATCATTTAGAGGTAAGAAATGAAATGCACCGTTCATGGAGACGGTAAGCCGTACGTACGCATGAACGCTACTTTCATTTATATTTCCTATTTTATTGAATGGAATCATAATGATATAAATGTATACTATAATTAAAGTATAATATCATATATAATATCATATTTCCATCCTTTATACGTCCCACATATGGTATTTAACGAATTAAATCACTTTGAGGGGGCGGTAGTCCGCACTTCCTTAAATGAAGATATCACATTTACCCATAATGGAAACAATAAAGGTATGCCCAGAATGAAAAATACAGAAGCTTAAGGAAAACATAAACATATTATATATCATATATAAATATAGTGACATCTTAATGGCAACCTTTGAAGGTGTTAATATAATGTTGAACAGTCGTCATTTCGGGAGGCATAAATTCACCATCCACGGAAATAGTATGTCCTTTAACCATTAGATGTAGGTGTGTGTAATTTTAGCTCGAATACTTCTTATAAAAACATCCTAGTATATTGAAGATACTATATTTGTTACAAAATAAATGAATAAAAATAGTTTATGGGGTTGGAGAAGCAAAATAAAACAAAAGGACTCAAGTGAATACATTACCTTAAAATCTGGTAACTCCCTTCGGTTTGATCTCAAAGGATTCCCTGGGAAGACTTATACCCAAAGTGGGGCTTCAAGGAGTAAGAGAGGGAATTAGAGAGACAAAATGGGCAGGGGTTGGCCGAACCAATGGCTTTGGAAGTGTGTGTAAGAAGGTAGGGATGGGGGCCTTTTATAAGAGGAGAGGAGGGGCACTCTTGGAAAGTAAAGATATGTTACTTTATTTTCAAATGGGATTCATATTTTGAAGGTCCCACATTGATATAATTAGATTCTAAGGTGATAAGGGTTCTAAATATACCCACCCAATAGGTTTTTAACATGTTTAGGTCTTAGATCTTACATTATCATTCCATTTTATTTAAATTGTCAAATAATGAGGTCATCGCTACATCAGTATGATGTCATAAATAGTTTAATTTATTTAATGTCTAAAAATTATAAAAGAAATACAATGTTGTATAAAAATATTTTTATCTTTCCAATGACTATTTATAGTCCAAATTATCATTTATGTAGACAAAATTAAAAATATTTTACTTAGGTGATACATTCTTTGTTACATTTAACATTCTTTAAAAAATAAAAAGATAAAAAGTCACTTTCTCACAAAAGTGATTTCATGGGGTCCCCAAGACTGGCACAAGGCATCCCATGGTCGGCCATGAGAAAACCAGTAGCCTTAGGTCACAGTTTGGTGTCATTTTTTATTATTATGATATTATTTTATTATCCTGAACTACCCGATTACTTATTAATCACGATAATTAAAGATAATTACCATCGTTACTATTCATAATGTCCAAAAAAGAGCCTTAATTACATAATTTGGACCTTCTAATTCCAAATATGTAATCCATTTTACCAAATTCCAAACACATAAATTGCAATAATTTATTTAAAAATAATTCTCGTTGTCAAAACAAATAGCGGGTTTTTTTGAAACAATATCTATGAAATGTTTGGCATTAGTTTATGACCAATTTCAAAGTGAAATTAATCCTAATGACCACCATTGGATTAAATGGTAAATATAAATTCAGATTATAATTTAGGAAAAATTAAAAATATAATCTAACCATATAATTAAATTAATTGAAAACGCAGTTTTGATGTAAAATGCAGTATTATTCACTATTCATTAAAAAATGAACATTGTCAGAAAAATACCAAAAATTTATCCAATATAAATTTCAATGTCCCAATCATAATTAATATGTTTATTTTGACAAATATAGATTATAAAATTGTCAAAAGTTTGATTTAAAAATGGTTTTCAATCAAAAGGCAGCAAAACAATCTTTTAAGAATATTAGTGTATTCCATGCTTAAGATTGGATTTATTTTAATTTTAAGCCTCTAAAACACTATATAATTCATTAATAGACATAGATAAAAATATTTATTATTCATTAATTACTTGGGATGTCACATTATTAGTATTTCTCACACTATTCTTCTTGGTTTTAGTCAATGGCTGGAACCCGAAGGATCCATGTTAATGCCGAATGCGACGGGCAATGAAATGATTGTCCTCCTGAGAAACGAAACATTATGGGAGTTGGAATGAAAAATCTTATAGACATGCTCACACAAATTTCTCAAGCTATAAATCATGTAGGACTTCTAAATGAGCAAAGGAAGGAGAAAAATTCTTTGGAATCATTCATGAGGCAGCGTCCACCCTCATTTAGCGAGTCTACTGATCCATTAGTGGCAGAACAATGGATCAGTACCATTAAAAAGATATTTTCAGTTCTTCAATGTTCTGAACATGATAATGTCAAATTAGTAGTGTATCTTTTGGAAGGAGATGCTGATCAATGGTGGAATCTTATTATGAATACGAGGCAAATAGATTAAATTGAGTCCATCGAATGGGACGAGTTCAAGAACTTATTTTTCAATAAGTACTTCCCTCGTATTCTTCGAACAATGATGGAGAAGGAGTTTCTAGAACTAAAGAAAAAGGATGATGAATCTGATGGTACCTATGAAGAAAATTTTACTTGACTTTCAAGGTATGCTTCTGGTATTATTATCCTACATGATAGTAAGATTGATCAATTATTTAGTGGCTTAAAACCAATTCTTCGATGGGCGTTAGCCATAAGGTACTTCAATAGTTACAAGGAAATCGTTCAATGTGCTCTAATGGTTGAGATGGAGATTGGAGTAACCCATCAGTCATATGGGTTTGATAAGAAGATGAAAATGGAATTCAAAGGAAAATATAAAGAGCACACTGAAAAGAACATGAGTATTCCCTTGTACTCAATGTGTGGAATTAAACATGCAGTGAGTTGTCTTAATGGTACATGTAAATGATTCAAATGTTGAAAGGAAGGCCATCAATCATTTCAATGCCGCAATGATGGGTATAAGATGTCTAGTGATGCGAACAAAGAAACATCTACATAGAGTTCACCTCCTACACTTCAATGTTAAAAGTGAAAGGAAATTGGGAATTATGTCAATCAATGCCCTAATCCAAGGGTTGTTGATGATGATCGACATCAACAAACTCTAAATGATAAATACAATGGAATGTCACATGCAATTTCTATCAGCGATGGGGAGTATGATAACGAGGTGGTAAACGGTACACATACCATCCAATCTAAAGTAGAAAATATTTTATTTGATTCTGGATACACCCACTATTTTCTTTCTAATGAATTTTCTAACAATATCACTGTATTACCTCAATAATTAGATGTTGAGTTAGATGTGACAACCCCAAATGGCACAACGGTCGCATCAAAAGTTTATAATTCTTCTCTGATTGAAGTTTGTGGGAAAGTGCTTCCTGAAAATCTTGTGATCCTTCCTACAGTAGAATTTGATGTGATTCTTGGCATGGATTGGATTTCTCTATATGGAGCTCATATCAATTTCCAAATATGGGAAGTCACATTTCATATTCTAGATCAATTTATGATCGTCTATCGATGAAAGGATGAACATAACCTTACAGTGGAAATTTCTTCCATCTTATGGGTCTTGATTCCACTAAATGAAGGTTATTTATATCAAATGGTTGGTGAGAAACTCACGATTAAGAATATTCCCATTGTACGAGAGTTTGACAATGTATTTCCAGAGGAATTTTCGGGTCTTCCACCAAATCGTGAAATAGAGTTTTCAATTGAACTCATACCAGGTGCATTGCCGATTTCAAAGACACCTTATAGAATGGCCCCAATCGAGTTACAAGAATTGATGAAGAAACTCCAAGAGAATCTTGATAAGGGATTCATACGCCCTAGTGCATCACATTTGGGAGCACCTGTTCTTTTTGTTAATAAGAATGATAGATCAATGAGACTCTTCATTGATTATCGAGAACATAACAAGATCACGATTAAGAACAAATATCCTCTCCCATGCATTGATGAATTATTTGACCAACTACGTGGAGCTCAATACTTTTCCAAGATTGATATTCATTTAGGGTATCATCAATTAATAGTCAAAAGGGAGGATATACCAAAGATGACTTTCCGTACAAGGTATGGGCACTATGAATTTATAGTGATTCCATTCGGTCTTACTAATTCCCCATCTATCTTCATGGATCTGATGAATAGAGTATTTAGAGACTATCTTGATCAGTTTGTGGTAGTCTTTATAGACGATATTCTTGTCTATTCAAAGAGAAAGGAAAAACATGACGATCACATGAGAATTATTTTGAAGACGCTGAGAAAGGAGTAGCTTTATGCCAAATTTACCAAGTGTGAATTTTGGACTCAAAAAGTAACATTTTAGGGTCACATATTCTGAAAAGAGGGGATATCTGTGGATCCAGCAAAAATAGAGGTTATCGAAAGATGGTCAAGACCAACAACAGTAACCGAGATCCGGAGTTTTCTTGGTTTGGCTGGTTATTATCAACGTTTTGTGAATGATTTTTCATGATTATCTAATCCACTCACCAGGTTGACTCGAAAAGGAGTTATGTTCATATGAAAGGAGGAATTTGATGCGAATTTCAAGGAGTTAAAAAGATGTTTAACCAGTGAAAATGTTCTCACACTACCTTGTAGTGGAGAAAGGATTGTGATCTACAGTGATGCATCCAAGAAGGGGCTGAGGTGTGTTCTTATGCAAAATGATATTGTGATAGCTTATACATCACGACAGTTGAAAATCCTAGAGAAAAATTACCAAACTCATGATTTGGAGTTAGTTGTGGTAATATTTTCATTAATGATTTGGAGGCATTATCTTTTTGGAGAAAGGTGTGATATTTATACTGATCACAAAATTTTAAAGTATATTTTCATACAAATGGAGATGAATATGTGCTAAAGAAGATGGTTGGAGATGATTAAGGATTACTACTGCTCAATTAATTACCACCATGAGAAAGCAAACAAGGTGGCAGATGCATTAAGTCGAAAAGACCATGATAGTTTATCCAGGATGAGGATCACCAAAGATCCAATATTTATGAATTTACAGAGGATAGATCTTGGAATTATAATGGAAGGGGAAAATCGTATCTTTCTCAAATGAATGTTCAACCATCTATACATGTGAAGATTAAAGAGACACAGAAAGAAGATGCAGAGTTACAAATGAAGGTGATAAATGTTTCGGAATTCAACCTTGATTGTGATGGAATAATAAGGTTCAGGAATCTGTTTTGTGTTCCTCCCATCCCAGAATTAAAGAAGGAGATGCTGGATGAGGATCATAGTTCTTCGTTCTCTATCCATCATGGAAGCTTGAAGATGTATAGGGACCTGAAAGAGTACTTCTGGTGGGATGGCATGAAATGATATGTTACTGAATATGTCTCTCAATGCTTGGTTTTTCAGCTAGTTAAAGCTGAGAGACAGAAGTATAAGGGGAAGTTACAACCATTACCCATAATAGAATGGAAATAGGAAAACATCACTATGGTCTTTGTCACTGGACTTCCTAAAACATCTAAAGGAAATAATGCTATCTGGGTCATAGTTGATCATCTTACAATGTCATCACAATTCAATGCTATTAGAGAATATTTATCTCTGGATCAACTTTCCAGCATATATATGTAAAGGAAGTGGTAATATTGCATGGAGTACCACTTTATATTTTATATGATCAGGATCTGAGATGTACCTCGAAGTTCTGGAAACGTCTTCAACATACTTTTGATACAGATTTGATTTTCATCACTGCTTATCATCCTCAGACAAATGGTCAGTCCGAGGGGAAAATTCAAACTCTAGAAGATATGTTAACAGCTTTCTCTATGGATTTCAAAGGTGGTTGTGATCAAAACCTACCTTTGGTGGAATTTTCATATAATAATAGCTTTCACTCCAGTATTTAGATGGCTCCTTATGAAGACCTCTGTGGAAGGAAATGAAGAACTCCAACTTGTTGGGATGATGTTTGAGAAAGAAAGCTATTCAGACCTGACCTTGTTGATGAGATGGCAGAAAAGGTCAGATATATTCAACAACACATAAGAGCAGCTCAGAGTTGACAGAAAAGTTATTCCAACAAGAGAAGAAATGACCTAGATTTTGAAGTGGGTGATAAAGTGTTCATACGAATATCTCCTTGGAAGAGAGTAATGAGATTTGGAAATAAGGGAAAGCTGAGCCCTACGTATATCGGTCCTTTCGAAATACTGGATCGTATTGGGAAGGTTGCTTACCGATTGGCGCTTCCACTGAATCTCTCTCAAGTTCACGATGTGTTCCATGTATCTCTCCTGAGAAAGTACATACTTAATCCTTCACATGTACTCAGCTCAGAAGTTGTACCGCTAGAGAAAAATCTTTCTTATGAATAACAGCTGATAGAGATTCTAGATCGTAGCAAAAAAGACATACGGAACAAGACCACTCTCTTGGTGAAAGTTTTAATGAGGAACCTCCAATTAGAATAAGCTACATGGGAGCTTGAGGATATGATGAGGGAGAGGTATCCTCATCTGTTTGTCGCAAAGTGATGAATTTCAAGGGAGAAATTCATTTAAGGGGGGAAGAATGTAACACCCGAGATTTTATGAGAAATATTTTGTTTTATGAATCTTTCAATACACACAACACTAGCTTGGCTTTCTTTACACACAATCGCGACCTTCCTCAATAGCTTGCGTTTTACGCAATACTGAGTTTCACTAAACAATGATATGCTATTAAAATATTATTAAAACTAGCAGTTATGAATAGTAATAACCACATTTTGAGTATTTTAAATTTTATTTTTCAAAATGGACTTCATTTTTGGATTCAGAATATCGAAATTAGCCTATTGTGAAATTTTGTTATTTTTCTGAAAACTTTCAATTTTTGATGAATAGTGAAAACACTGGGTTACTATTTTAAAACTGACCTTTTATTTAAATAATTATTTATTTTATTTAAATTTATTTTAGGTCAAAATTGATACATAATACCTATATAAGTTCAATTCAATTCATTGGAGTCATTTTATAATAATTTTAGATATATAAAAATTTTATTTAACTTTTCACCGTCTTTTACCCACCTCCGAAAAGAATTTGAAAAGTTACATAAAACTTAATATTACCACTTCTGTGAGTGGAATTTATAAAAAATGAGAGAAACGGTAAATATCAAGGACTAAAATGTGGTTCAATGAGATGAAAATAATTTTTGGTGAATAGTAACGTTTTACTTTTTTTACAACGGTTAAAATTAAATTGTGTAATTAAGGGAAAAAATGATATTATTATTACCCTAACTATAAGGCCCCAGCCTTAAACCATACATAATATTGATTTATTACAAGATTAGACGTTGAGGATCTATTTAGGTTTAGAGTTTTAGAGAATTAGATCATAAAACATTCATTACATTCCACATTTAAACAAAGTGGTTACATAAATGATAATATTCATTTTTTTCCATCAACAGAAACATATTTAGAAATAAAGCATGGATTTTTTCTTGACACTTCCTTGACACTATCATCATATCATGTACCTTTCCCTTGACTTGTGAAAAACATTTCAAAAAAAAACATGGGATGAGCATAAAAAGCTCAGTAGGGGTTATAAAAATATGGAAAAAACATGAGTTCATATATACATAAGAATGAAATCATAATTTACCCATAAAACATAGGCACTTTAACATACCTCATCAAATCACGAATAAATCATAGAAATCATAATACATAAAAGGTAACTTGAGGCATTCATAACATTCTTACGAAGGGAGTAACCCTCTTGGTTATGTTTGGAATACCCACCACAGTATATTCCCTAAATCTCTTCAGAGAAATCTTAATATTTCACTCCTTTGCGTTACCCAATGCATTGGAGAGCTATATCGGGCTCACCCGCACTTAGTTTATCATGAAACCACCCATCATCATAATAATGCCCAAGAACCAAAACATAGTCGTATCTCATAAAACATACCTAAAGGAAACATAACATTTCCACATTTCAATCAAAAGATATCAATAACACAGTGATATAATAAAAAAAATTTCAAAACCATTTTAAATACCAAAATAAAATAAAATTAAAACATGGTATTTATTTTTCTTTTAAAAAAATTGTATGTCTTTTAGAGGAATCCGAAACTCAAATAATGGTCACGGCGGCGGAGAAGTCGTTGTCGCCGTATACGTATGACAAAAACATTCCCTTTTTTTGATTTTTAAAATGATTCGTATAAAAAAGATTCCTTTTGGAAAAAAGTAAAAGTCAAAGGGGTTTATACACCATATAAAAGAAAGTTGTGTATAAAACGACATATTCCTCAATGAAAGGAGATTGAGACGATGTCCAATACAAAGACAGAATCCTTAGATTAAGGATAAATCAATTACATAATAATATGTGACAAACGAATACACTAAATATAAGTGGATATTAAGTGTAAAACAATCAGAGTATATTCACACATATTCATAGAATGAAATATTCAAGGAGTACAAGTTTATCCCAAAGAATCAAAATTGGGTTAAGAAGTTCCATTTCAAAAATTCGACAGCCTAACGACGTCACATCAAAATTCAGAAAAAAAAGTTGATGAGAGAAAAAAGGGTATCTCATCACTTGGACATAAAATTTACATCAATAAGGATAAAGAAGAACATATCCCAACATAATAGTATGTGAATTAAAAGACATAACAAAAGAAGTCTTTTAAAAAGAGGAGGGTGAAAGGTTTCCTTGCCGACTTGGGTAACTTTCGAAACATACACCCCGTGAAAGAAAGACAATACAGAATTTACGTAAATACTCATAAATGAAATTATATTACACAATGAGTAAAATAATGGGCAGTACATACACCACTCAAAGGAAATTACGGCAAATGTAGCATAAATCCCACGGGAATAAATGTGAGATGAAAAATACCTTATGAAAACTCGGCAGCCTAACGGCGCCACTTAAAACTTCCAAAAATGGATTGATGAGATCAAATAGGGTCTCTCATCATATTAGAATAAAATGTATAGCAAGAGGAATATAAATTAACATCCACAATCATAACAAAGAGGAGATTAAAATAAGTAACATAAAGGAGAGTACTTAAAAAGAAAAACAGAGAGGTTAGATCTCTTACAAAAATTCAGCAGCCTAATGACGCCTCTCAAAACATCCAAAAAGGATTGATGAGAGAAAATAGGGTCTCTCATCATATGAACATAAAAATTACAGTAGGATTAATATAAAATAACATCCCAATCATTATAGAGATGAGCTTAAAAGGAATGACATAAAAGAGTCTACTTAAAAAGAAAGAGAGGAGTAGGATCCCATACCTCGGGTCCGACATGACTCAATCGTTCTTTAATATCCTGAATAATAAACATGAGTTAATTTCTACTTCCTTAATATCATTTTTCATGTTCATTATTCCTTTTATATAACTTATTACCATGTCATGAACACTATGTTATTATTTAAGCAAATAACGGTCGTTTTAACGATCATTGGTACTTGAGTCAAAAATAAACTCTTTTTAATTACAAGTTGTTCATGTGGATAAATATCCATTATATCCAGATTTGTATTCATGATGTAGATATAATATATATCATATATATCCAGTAAATTCATGCAGTTATAATATTACATAACATTTAGAGTTATGAAATGAAATGCACCGTTCATTTAGACGGTAAGCCGTACGTACGCATGAACGTTACATCCATTTCTATTTCATATTTAATTGAGTTAAAACATAATGATACATAATAGTATTTTAATTCCAATATGGTATCATATATAATATCATTAAATATATCCTTTATACGTTCCTCATATGGTATTAACGAATCAAATCACTTTGAGGGGGCGGTAGTCCGCACTTCCTAAAATGAAGATATCACGTATACCCATAATAGAATCCATAAAGGTATGCCATAAATGAAAAATACAGAAGCTTAAGGAAAACATAAACATATTATATATTATATATAAATGTAGTGACATCTTAATGGACACTATTAATGGTGTTAAGAGAAGATTGAACAATCATCGTTTCGTGAAGCAGTAATTCTTCATCCACAGAAACAGTAGGTTCTTTAACCATTAAATGAAGGTGTGTGTAAGTGTAGCTCGAATAAATAACATAACAACATCCTAGTATATTTAAGATACTGGTTTTGTTAAAAAAATAAATGAATCAAAATAGTTTAGTGTGGTGGAGAAGAAAAATAAAACAAAAGGACTCAAGTGAAGACATTACCTTAAAATTGGGTAACTCCCTTTGGATTGAGCTCAAAGTATTCCTTGGGAAGAATAATGCCCAAATAGAGGCTTAAAAGAGTAATTTAGTGATTTGGAGAGCCAAAATGGGCAGGGGTTGGCCTAGCCAATGACTTTGGAAGTGTGGGTAAATAGGTAGAGGTGGGAGCCTTTTATAAGAGAAGAGGAGGGGAACTCTTGGAAAGTAAAGAAAAGTTACTTTATTTTAAAATGATATTCGGATTTAAGATGTCCCACATTGATATAATTCTAGGATATTGTGATAAGGGTTCTAAATATCCCCTTACAATAGGTTTTGGACATGTGTAGGTCATAGATTTTACATTATCTTTTCATTTTATTTAAATCCTTTATTAATGAGGTAATCGCTGCATCATCATGATATCATAAATAATTTAACATATTTATTGTATAAAAAATTATAAATCAAATATCATTATTTAATAAATCTTTTTATCATTCTAATGAATATTTATAGTCAAAAATCGGACTTGTATAACCCCATGTAAAAATTGTTTTAGTAAAACATCTCATGTTTGTGTCATTTTTACTTTAACATTAAATAAAATGTTATTTATGTCATTTCCCAACCAAAGTGGATCCATGGGGTCCACAAGTTGACCCATGGATTTTCTTGGTCGGCCATGACACATCCAATGAGGGTAGGACATGTGTCAAGCTCATCTCATATTATTAAAACATTATTTTTACCTTATACTACACTAATTACCTCTAATCGCGATTAAGAACATAAAAGTTACTATTCACAAAAAATTTATTTTAATCTCATTAAACCACATTTTACTTTTTAATGACAACCATTTATGTCAGATTTTTGAAAATCAAATCACAGAAGTGGCAAAGATTCATTTAAACGAAAAATCAGTTTCTTTAACTACCACTTAGTGGTTTCACTATTCATCAAAAATTGAAGTTTTTCAGAAAAATACCAAAAATTCACCGTAAGCTATATTTGATATTCTGAATTCTAAAATGATGTCTATTTTACAAAATTCATAACATATATGTTAAATTAATTAATTTAATAATCAATTCCCCCTGTCAGAACAAATAGCGTGTTTTTTTGAAACAGTATATATCAAAAGATTGAAACTAATATAAGTCAAATTTCAAAGTGAAATTTATTCCAATGACCACTATTTGATTAAATGGTAAAAATATATTCTAATTTAACTTTAAAACCAATTCAAAAGATAATATAATCATATAAATAAATTATTTTAAACAGATGTTTTCATTACAATACATCATTTTCACTATTCATTAAAAAATGAACTTTAGCAGAAAAATACCAAAAATTTACACAAAGTAAATTTTGAAGTCCCGATTCTAAAAAAGTATTTTATTTTGTCAAATATAACACATTAAATTTTCAAAAAGTGTATTTAAAAGAGGTTTTCCATTAAAAGGTGGTTAATCTACCTTTTAAAGAATATTATAGTGTTTAAGCTTAAAATTGGATTCATTCGCATTTTTAATCCTCTAACATTTATTGTAAAAATAAAAAATATTTAACAAACATATATAATAATTTTTTAGTTAGTTCTATTCATTCCCGCCATCACAACATCTAGGCGTTAAATACCATTTAAAATAATATTATTTTATTATTATACTGCATTGTAAGATTCCCAAGAAACTCGTTGTTGCATGTTGGGTATGCCATTGAGCATAGCGTCCCCTTTAAAGTTATATTAATATTTTTTTTCACAAATATGGATAAATGTGAAAATGTCGTACTCTTTATTTTCCTAGGGTGTTACATCCTTCCCCCCTTTTGGGAATTTCTTCCTCGCAATTTAAAAATTGGGCTTGGAAACTTCATTGAAAATCCAACATCGGAACAATAGTCAGTAAAAAAATCACTTTAAAATAAAGAAAGATAAGTACAAAGGGCACCTGAGTGAACCCATACTAGAATTCCATGTATGAAAATATGGACATGGAGGAAAAACAAAGGGTCCTGTTCTGATGGAGAGTGATTGTAAACATATCTAGGAGAAAGTTAACCATAAGAAAATCACAAACTTGTGATGGGTTAAACCGTATTTGATTCCCCCGTAGGAAAAGTTAATAGACAAAATTTTTGTTTTAAGTTAATTTTCATTGAGTAATTTATTTTTGAGCTCAACTAAATCATAATGAAAAATTCTTACTTTTAACGTAGACTTTCAAATTTTTCTATATTCCTTAATCAAACTCATATTTTCACCAAAAGTTGAGTATTTAGGAAGACTTGTTTGCATTATGAGTACTATAATAAACTTCTTGAGAATAACCAAATCCACAAAAGAGAACTATATATTTTCCATGTCTTTAGAAAAAATCCATAACCAAAATTGTTAGTATGAGATCAGATAATCCACAAAAGTATAATCATTTATAAAAAGAAAATATAATCTTAATCTCCAAAAATTTTTCCCAAAAAAGACCCAAAGTTCAACGAAGACAATTCGATAAACAATTGTCCATAAAATTCCTCAAAGTAAACCAAACTAAGATTGAAACCAAAATATTTTAGGGATTTAATCACATAGTCTTCGAAGGTACATATTATCTTTTATATCCAAATAACATCAGTTGCTCTTAAATTCTGTTTTTGATAAGTAATTAACCTAATCACAAATCATCCATGATAGGTTAATCATTTCGATAGATAACCCAAAATAAAATTAGTCTTTATTCCTAAAATCATATAACTAAAAATAATTAGTCAAACTATCCAGGGACTTCACGTAGTCCAGTGGTAGGCGATAAATACCAGTTGCACTTTGGTTGTGGGTTCGCTTCCCGCAGCTTTGTCTGACGGGATGGGTTGTCACACAGCCTGTGTGCTGCCCTTTTTCCAAAAATAATATAATTCTTAAAACATTCCCCAAAATGAGCTAAAATAATCATAAACTATCATAAAATATTTTAACCCCACGTTTATCTCATGCCATTCATTTTCCATCATAACATATAATATCCCATAATTACATCAAAATTAAGGATCATATAAACCCTAATGGTTACCTTTATAATTATTACCTGAACTTCCACATTGATTGGTCATATCATAAATGATGCATTACATAACATACCTAGGTTCAAGTGGTTGATCGTGACTCCTTGATAGTTGGTTTAGAACAACCACGAGTTTCCTCATTTAATCTCCCATTTCATCTACTCTCTTAATCAGAGAACCACCACAGTTTCCTTCAAACCAATTGTCACTTTGGTGCCATCTAGATCCATCCATTCTAAAAACAGAAATGTCAATGTGATTTATCAACAAATATATCATGTACTAATGAGGAAGATAACACTAAGATATACTTACTCATTCACTTTATCTAAAACTAGGACTCTTTCTGAAATCCTAACCATTATGTTAATGTCACTTATTCTTAGAGAATACCCTAACATCTAAAGTTATCTAAACCGTCCTTTGAAACCAACTATAAGGACCCAACCTTAAACCTTACTTAATCTTGAGTTATTACAAGATTACACGTTGAGGATCTTTGCAGGTTTAGAGTTTCAGAAAATTAGATCATAAAACTTGCATTACATTCCACATTTAAACAAAGTGGTTACATCAAATATAGTATTCATTTTTTTCCATCAGTGGAAGAATATTTAAAAATAAAGAATGGATTCTTTCTTGACACTTCCTTGACACTATCATCATATCATGTATCTTTCCCTTGACCTGTGAAAAACATTTCAAAAAAAAACATGGGATGAGCATAAAAAGCTCAGTAAGGCTTATAAAAATATGGAAAAGAATCATGGGTTCATATATACATTAGAATGAAATCATACATTACCCATAAAACATAGGCACATTAACATAACTCATCAAATCATGTATAAATCGTAGAAATCATAATACATAAAAGGTAACTTGAGGCATTCATAACATTCTTACATAGGGAGTAACCCTCTTGGTTACGTTTGGAATACCCACCATAGTATATTCCCTAAATCTCTTCAGAGAAACCTTAACATTTTACTCATTCGCGTTACCCAGTGCAGTGGAGAGCTATATCGGGATCACTCACCCTTAATTTATCATGGAACCACCCATATTCATAACAATTCCCAAGAACCATAACATAATCGTATCTCATAAAACATACATTAATTGAACATAAAATTTGCACATTTCAATCACAAGATATCAATAACATAGTGATATAATAAAAATATTATCAAAACCATTTTAAAATCCAAAATAAAAGAAAATTAAAACATGGTATTTATTTTTCTTTTAAAAATAGGTATGGATTGTAGAGGATGTCGAAACTCAAATAATGTTCATGGCGGCAGAGAAGTCGTTGTCGCCACATACGCATGACAAAAACATTCCCTTTTGTAGTTTTATAAAACGCTTCATATAAAAATGATTCCTTTTGGATAAATGTATAAGTCAAAGTGGATCATAAACTGTATAAAATAATGTTGCGTATAAAACTAAATATGCCTCAATGAAAGGAGATTGAGACGAAGTCCCATACAAAGACGATATCCTTGGATTAAGGATAAATCATTTACATTATTATGCGTGACAATCAAATTCACCAAAAATAAGTGGATATTAAGTGTAAAAAATCAGTGGAAATTCACATGTATTCATAGAATGACATACTCAAGGAGTACAAGTTTATCCAAAAGAATCAAAATTGGGTTAAGAAGTTCCCTTGCAAAAATTCGACAGCCTAACGGCATCACTTCAAAATTCAAAAAAAGAGTTGATGAGAGATAAAAAGGGTATCTCATCACATGGAAATAAAATTTACATCAATAAGGATATAGAAGAACATATCCCAACATAATATTATGTGATTTAAAAGACATAACAAAAGACGTGTTTTAAAAAGAGGAGGATGAAAGGTTCCCTTACTGACTTGGGTAACTTTCGAAACATACAACCCGTGAAAGAAAGACAATAAAACATTGATGTAAATACTCATAAATGAAATTATAATACACAATGAGTAAAATAATGGGCAGTACATACACCACCCAAACGAAGTTGTGGAAAATATAGCATGAATCCAACGGGAATAAAAGTGAGATGAAAAATCCCTTATGAAAACTCGGCAGCCTAACAACGCCACATTAAACATCCAAAAATAGATTGATGAGATAAAAGAGGGTCTCTAATCATATTACAATAAAATTTACAGAAAGAGGAATATAAAAGAACATCACCCATCATAACAAATAGGAGTTTAAAATAAGTAACATAAAGGAGAGTACTTAAAAAGAATGAGACAGAGGTTATATCTCTTACGAACATTCGGCAGCCTAACGATGCCTCTCAAAATATCCAAAAAGGATTGATGAGAGAAAATAGGGTCTCCCATCATATTAACATAATAATTACAGTATTATTAATATAATATAACATCCCAATCATAAGAAATATGAGCTTAAAAGGAAGGACACAAAAGAGTGTACTTAAAAATAAAGAGAGGAGTATGATCCCTTACCTCATGTCCGACATGACTCGATCGTTCTTTAATCTCCTGAATAATAAACTTGACTTAATTTCTACTTCCTTAAGAACCATTTTCAAGTTCATTATTCCTCTTATATAACTTATTAACATGTAATGATCACTATGTTTTTATTTAAGCTAATAACGGTCGTTTTAACGATCATTGGTACTTGAGTCAAAAATAAACTCTTTATAATTACAAGTTGTTCATGTGGAAAAATATCCATTATATACAGAATTGTATTCATGATGTAGATATCATATCTGTCATATACATACAGTATATTCATTCATTTATAATATTACATAACATTTAGAGTTATGAAATGAAATGCACCGTTCATGGAGATGCTAAGCCGTACGTACTCATGAACGATACTTCCATTTATATTTCATATTTAATGGAGTTAAAACATAATGAAACATAATAGTATTTTAATTCCAGTATGTTATCATATATAATATCATTAAATATATCCTTTATACGTACCACATATGGTATTAACGAATCAAATCACTTTGAGGGGGTGGTAGTCCGCACTTCCTAAAATGAAGATATCGCGTATAACCATAATGGAAGCCATAAAGTTATTCCATAAATTAAAAATACAGAAGCTTAAGGAAAACATAAACATATTATATATTATATATAAATTTAGTTACATCATAATACACACCATGAAAGGTGTTAAGAGAAGATTGAACAATCATGGTTTCAGGAGGCAGTAATTCGCCATCCAGAGAAACAGTATATTCTTTAACCATTAGATGAAGGTGTGTGTAAGTGTAGCTAGAATACATAACATAACAACATACAAGTATATTTAAGATACTGGTGTTGTTACAAAAGAAATGAATAAATACAGTTTAGGGGTGGAGAAGCAAAATAAAACAAAATGACTCAAGTGAAGACATTAACATAAAATTGGGTAACTCCCTTTGGTTTGAGCTCAAAGGCTTCCTTGGGAAGACTTATGCCCAAAGTGAGGATTCAAGGAGTAGGATAGGGATATGTAGAGACAAAATGGGCAGGGTTTGGCTGATCTAAAGACTTTGGAATTGTGGGTAAAGAGGTAGAGGTGGGGGCCTTTTATAAGAGGAGAGGAGGGGCACTCTTGGAATGTAAAGAAAAGTTACTTTATTTTAAAATGAGATTCAGATTTTAGAGGTCCCACATTGATATAATTCGAGGATAAGGTGATAAGGGTTCTAAATATATCTATACATTAGGTTTTGGAAATGTTTAGGTCATAGATTTTACATTATCTTTTAATTTTATTTAAACCCTTTATTAATGAGAAAATCGCTGCATCATCATGATGTCATAAATAATTTAAAATATTTAATGTCTAAAAATTATAAAAAAAATTCATTATGTATTAAATCTTTTTATCTTTATAATGAATATTTATATTCAAAAATATGACTTGAATAACCCCATGTAAAAATTGTTTTAGTAAAACATCTCATGTTTGTGTAATTTTTATTTTAACATTAAATAAAATGTTAGTTATGTCATTTTCCAACCAAAGTAGCTCCATGGGGTCCCCAAGATGACCCATGGATTGTATTGGTCGGCCATGACACATTAAATGAGGGTAGGACATGTGTTAAGATCATCTTGTATTATTAAAACATTATTCTGACCTTAAACTACACTAATTACCTCTAATCGCGATTAAGAACTTAAAAGTTACTATTCACAAAAAAAATTAATTTAACATCATTAAACCAAATTTTACTTCTTAATGACATCCATGTATGTTGGATTTTTGAAAATAAAATCACTGATGTGGAAAAGTTTCATTTAAATGAAAAATCAGTTTCTTTAACTACCACTTAGTGGTTTCACTATTCATCAAAAATTGATGTTTTTCAGAAAAATACCAAAAATTCACCCTAAGCTATATTTGATATTCCGAATTCAAAAATGATGTCTATTTTAAAAAATTCATAACATATATGTTAAATAAATTAATTTAATAATTAATTCCCGCTGTCAGAACAAATAGCGTGTTTTTATGAAACAATATATATCAAAAGATTGACACTAGTTTAAGTCAAATTTCAATGTGAAATTAATTCCAATGACCACTATTTGATTAAATGGTAAAAATATATTCTAATTTCTCATTAAAAACAATTCAAAATATAATCTAATTATATACATAAATTATATTAAAAAGTGGTTTTGCATTAAAATACAACATTTTTCACTATTCATTAAAAATGAGCTTTATCGGAAAAATACCAAAAAATTACACAAAGTAAATTTTGATGTCCCGATTCTAAAAAAGTATTTTATTTTGTCAAATATAACACATAAAATTTTAAAAAAGTGGATTTAAAAGAGGTTCGCCATCAAAAGGCTGTTAATCGACCTTTTAAAGAATATTAGAGTGTTTACGCTTAAAATTGAATTCATTCTCTTTTTTAATCCTATAACATTTATTGTAAAATGTAAAAATATTTGAAAAACATATATAATAATTTTTTAGTTATTTCTATTCTTTCCCGCCATCACAACAGTTAGGCGTTAACTACCATTTAAAATAATATTATTTTATTTTTAGAGTTCAACGTAAGATTCCCAAAAAACTAATTGTTGCGTGTTAGGTACGCCATCGAGAATAGCGTCCCCTTTAAAGATTTATTAATATTTTATTCACAAATATGGATAAATGTGAAAATGTCGTACTATTTTTTTCTTGGGGTGTTACACTAACACATGTCCTAATTCTATTGGATAAATTTAATTCGAC
This sequence comes from Viscum album, assembly GCA_963277665.1. Lineage (NCBI taxonomy): Eukaryota > Viridiplantae > Streptophyta > Magnoliopsida > Santalales > Viscaceae > Viscum > Viscum album. The sequence goes on along the minus strand of OY728164.1, from coordinate 60,273,463 downwards.
GAAAAACAACCTTAGGAATAAAATATGACCATTTAGGCCCACTTGGATTAGATTTGGACATTTATTATTAATTATTTAATGAAGGATTAAAATAGTTAAAATAAAAGTTGAATAACTAAATGATTTTTAATATAGGGTTATACATAAGATAAATTCGACTACAAATATTCATTATAAAGATAAAAATATTTCATACATAATGGATGTTTATTTGTGATTTTTAGACTTAAAATAATTTTATTTATTTATGACATAATGATAATGCAGTATTTATATTATTATTGAAATATTGCCATAATTGATGTTATAAATACCCAAATAAATGTAATTTGAGAACTTTTATAAATTCCAATAATTTTATATGTTAATATTACATGTTATTATTTATTTAATTAACTTTATTAGAATTAATATTTCTGTTATGAATTTCAGAAAAATCAATTACCAAATAGTGTCAAAATTGACATAAAATAGTTTTTAAAACAAATATTATATTATTAATTGTTATTTTATTCCTAAAAATCTATGGTTCGGCCAAATGACTTAGATAAGGTTATATATATTAATAGAAAACAATTTGTGGTTTGTTAGGCTGTTTATATTAAGTTTGTTAACCTTATAGTGTAAGAAAAAAATAAGACACGGTAAAAATTAAATTGTGCAACATAAAGTTAAATGCAAATGATAAGGTTAAAATAGATACCTAAACTAGTATAAATTCAAATGGATTAGAGGATTTAGACCCATACATTCCTTAGATTCAAAATAAATCAATTTTGATCTATTAAAAACCGAATATAACTTTATAATAAAATAGTATTTTTAGTTTTTCCAAAGGTTCCCCTCTCCTCCCTTATAAAAGGGAACCTCCTCCCTCTCTTCCTCACACCACATTGAGCCTTAAATCTTGTCCAACCCCTAAAAAATTATTTTCTCCACCTACATAGAAACATCTTAGAGGTCGTGGTCTTCTTCAAAGACCAATTTCAGTGCCCTAAGTGGTGGTATCAAAGAGGCGCTTCAAAGAAGAGGCAATGTCCATTACCGATTCATTCAACTTTATTTATTATTCCACTTCTTCTACTTTAGTTGTTTAATTATGAAATAATAATATAAGTATCACTAATATAGTGATATGTTAAGATATGTATGAAACAAATCTATTTCACCATCTATCCATCCTACGGAAAACAAAATCACCGCGCGTGCGTACGTATAGAATACCTTCTCCACGCCGTGGTGTAATCTATTTTTCCACCACCACCATACTTGGATTGGTATAATGGTGTAAATAATAACTATATATGATTATTTTAAAGTGATATTGGTTTTGAAATAGTGTACATACACTCCAATACAATTCCATGATCAGGGGAACGATATCATCGCTCGTGCGTACATACTGAATACTGTCTCCACGATGTGATGTGACTCGTTCTACATGATCTTCATTGCATAATGATTATATAAATGAATTGGATGAATGAATATGATATATATTACACTAATAAAAATCTGTAAATGAGGTATTTATAACCTAAAAAAAAGAATAATAATTTATTCGGCAAAACATGCATAAGAACATAAAGTAATAAACACCCGAATAACAAGTAGTAATGAAATATTACTAATAAGAATCTAAGAATGTAACCATATATGATACCATAAAAGTAAGTATGATTCTAGAATAAGTCAATAACATTATTTAAATCATTATATAGGAGGTTCAGACACTTATGAAGCAAATCAGACCTAAGGTATGGGACTATCTCACAATCTCAATTTTTATCTGAGATTGTTTATACTTCAGAATTTACTATGGAATATTTATCGTACACATACATGTTTACTCAATATGTAATATTATTTATATCCTCCTACAACTTTTTAAATCCAATTCTACCCTTCGTGTGAGTTTTAGTAAATGATATGAATGGAATCATTTTCCATTTTTTGTACGAGGTCATTTTGAATTTTCAGACATAAGTACGAGAAGAATGTTTTTTTAACTTATACAGAATGAATGTATTTTTAAAACATTATTTCCAAGATTCTTCTTTTACAAGTTTTAAAGTTTATTTTTAATCAACTTCTTTTATTTTAAAATTGTATGACATGTTAAGAATGAAAAAAAAATTTGAAGTAGAAAGGATATTTTTCTCAAGAATGGAGTTAAAGTGTTTTATCAAAATTATTTTCCATCTAAGATAATATAGGGTTCTGTTTATATCACTATTATTACATTAATTTTATTATTTTGAGGTGGAATTATTTTCATGAATTCCTTTATCTTATATGAATTGTTTTATGATGTCACGATGTTTAGGAATCCTATTTTTATTACATGCATTATGTAATGATGTATGATTTTTTGATTTTGTGGCACACGTAAGAATGGTATCATTATGAGATGGGTGGGACCTATATCTCCCTCCAATTCATTTGGTAATGAATTATATCTCATGAGATAGGCATGGATTTAACGGCCGGTTAAACCGGTTCAGTGAAACAGGACTGAAACGAGGAGTGAACTCGGTTCAGAAATGGACTTTGTCTGCTAAGATATTATTGGCTATGAGTCTTGACTTCTAAGATATGATTATCTAGGATTATGTGTGTATGACACAATGTTTCATGTTTTAATTTATGATCATTTGGATTTCATTTCACTACTATGATTATCCCATGATTATGAAATTATGATCTCTTTTTTAGGTTAAGATTTCCAAAATGTTATGTTCTTATGAATATGATGTGATTGATATTTCTTTTGTTTAACCATACTGAGTATTTGAGATCACACTTTTGTATGTTTTCTTTCCCCAGGTCAGGAAGATGGTTATTAAGTAGGATATGCCAAAAGGGACTCTAGATATGATTATATAATTGGGAGACAATGTAGATGCATTATGAACCAGTTGATTATGATACCCAGTTTCTAAATACACTATACATTTACGATCCTTTAATGGTTTTGTTATATGTTGTAATAAGTAAGCTTCAATTTTGAAGTAATAACCATGTATGTAATGTATGGGTCGTTATATGTTCTCCATGTATACATTTAAAAAAATTCTTAATTTCATTTGTAATGAATGACCAACATTTCATATATAAAAAATTCTATTCAAATATTCCTAAAATGATATTCATAAATAATAAAAAAATTTATTTATAATTTTTTTTAATAATAATTTAAATTAATGTCAAAATTACTTACATGTATAAAAGGATTTTGAAATTAAATAATCAAAAATTTAAATAAATATTTATAAATCAATGTATCCCATAACACATTAAAACATTTGAATAATAAAACCCACAAAGGAATAAAATTTCAATATAATAAATGAAATTATAATAAATAAATTAACGAAATTATCATTGAAAGGGGCATTAAACAAACCATATAGAAGAAGGTGGGTGTATAACTTCAAACAATGAATCAATAATAGGATATTTAGAAATAGTCCCATATCTTGAGTGATATTTATCAGTTTTATCATTTATCCTTGTAAATCATAGTCATATGTTAATAATTTAATTGATTAATATACCTTTTCATGTCCATTATTCATCTTCTATCACTTCTTATCATGTTATAAATATTACAGATTTATTTTTGTTCATATTATACTTTTTGTTTGTTTTATATACATGAGTTTAAAAAGACATTCATATGAATAATATATTCAAAAGTAGACATTATTAAAAAATAACCAAAATGATTTTCAGGAAATATTAAACACTATAAAAAATCAATTAATATTTTATATTCATCCATTAACTGTGGATATGAAAATTTAACTTCATTAAAATGATGTTGATGGTAAGTCGTACGTAGTCATGAGTAAAATTTTAATTTTTCAATTATCATTATGGAAATAATGTTAGTATCATTTTTTATTTTCATAATAATAATAATATAATTAATATAATATTAATAATTAAAATATACTTGTATATATAATTCAAGTGATTGTGATGATGAAAAACAAATCAAATCACTTCATGGAGGAGATTGTTTACAGAAATGCATGAATGAAGTAACCAAATTTATAATTATGGAATGGTGTGAAAATAAATGATATATTATGATTAAATAATTAAAAATGTGTCATTAATATAATACATAAAAATTAATTATACCCTCGTATCATGTATGAAATAATGGGGTTGGTAAATAAATTATATCAGTTCATGAGGTTGTAGTTCCCCGTACACCCGAATGATAATTCATCTCAAATTTCATGCAAGTGGACATGAATTTTCTTGATAATATTTTCATAATAACATATAATTATAAATTGGATAATTTATTTATTATTTCAACATGTTTTAAAAATATATTAAAAATGAAGAAGAATAAATAAAATATAAACACTAAATTAAAAATAATAACTCTCTTTCAGATGACCTGATTTCATTTACAACTAAAGACCTCTAAAATTGTATTTTTCATAAATTATTTCCATCATAATGTGGTTAGGGATTTTAGGAATGTATATAGGAATATATTAACTAAACTATATATGTTTGGTGGTAAAAAATATAATAAAGAGTTTCATTTTTTAAGAGAGCGGATGAAACTCTTGGATGCCTTCAAAATATTAAATTAATAAAAATTAATATTCTATTCCAACAAAATCAATAGTGATTTATTTATAATATATTATTTTCTGGTGTATAAATAAATTCAACTAATTAACATGAGACATGTTTGACTAATTTATAGTCCTTACATTTTTGTTTTATCCCTCTTATGCCCTGTTAAATTCTTATAGTGCCAACATGTATTTTTAATCCTTATGGGTTAATATTTATAATATTATTTTCCATGTGAAAATAAATGTATAATTGATTAAAATTTATTCCTTATCCCAATATTTTTCTAATGTTTATGGGTTTATGAATTTTGTAGAATTCAACCAAATATTATTATTTTAAAATACATTGATGTCAATTTTCACAATATACAGTACATGACTTTTTAATAATATCATAATAAAATGATATACTTGAAAAACATAATTTTATTCATTAATAAAATCATTATTTCATATAATAAATTCATTCAGTAATTTAATTATCGTAAATTATAGTAATTTTAAAATTTTTAATATCAATTTTATGATATTTCAATTAAATAAACAGTTTTTGAATTATAATTTTGTAAGAATTTAAGGCAATTATATATTTCGAGAATATTAAAAATAATTTACCATGATGAATTTAAACATACTAAAATTAAAATTTCTATTTATAGTCGAACATATCTTATATATAAACTAATAATAAAATTTTTTTAGTTTTAAAAAAATATGAGTATGAAATTCATGATATTTCATTAAAAATATTATAATTCTGGTACTCTTATCTTAATGGCATAAACTAGTTATAATTTCTTCCAAAGGAATGTGCTATTGTAAACCCACTTATTAAATTAAAATAATATATTTTCTAGTGTCATTTTATAATATTTATATTATTATTTTACCCATAATTATGAAATATACCTTTTATCTAGTTAATAAATATTTATTAATGATATTATTCATCATGTACAATAATTAGGATTGGTTATTTAATTTTTACCAAATGATGAAAATAAAATGACACATTTTATCAAATTCAAAATTCCTTATTTTATGAAATTATTTACAAATTAATCCAACTAACGGAACAAGTATATAATGGGTTACAGTAAAAACCATTAAAATAATGAAATGTTTTTATATCAAAATTAAATGTCAAATTTATTTAAATTGAATAAAATTTATTAACTGAATAAATATTTGATCTAATAATTCTTTAAAACCATTATATAAATTATTATCACAAAAAATAAATTTGATGAAAAACATGTTTTCAATTGTAATTGAAATATTCTTTTACTATTCATCATAAAATGACACATATCAACAAAATACCAAAAATTCTATTAATGTATATTTTTTTATATTATTTAAAATAATTCTTACATAATTTATACAACTATCATAATCAATATTTTACAAATTTGTCTCATCAGAAGGCAAGAAAAAATCCTTTTTATAAAAATACTTCTTTGATGAAAAAAATTCTATTCGTTCATATATAATATCTTGAAAACACAATAAAAGATTTGTTTATAATTATATATTATATATATATATATATTATTATTATTAAAATCATAGATGGGTGATTTATTCATTTATTTTTTTTAAACATAGTTGTGCAGATTTAAATTAATTTTTATAAATACCTTCCTTTTTGTTTTTTAAAAGGATTATATATTCATTTGTATATAATTGGCCAAAAAAATATATACATGTTTTATGCATATTTATAACATAAAGTGAATCATACTCATTCCATTTATTTTATAAACTTTTATATAACAGTATATTTTAAATAATAGTATTTTTTCATTTAATCTCAATGTGGCATATCATGTACTATAGAGAACATCGTGTTTTATTCATAAAATCAATGATTTATACATTCTTCACCACTTTACGAAATTTTCAATCCTCAATTATAACATGGGATCTAAAATTATGGTTTTGAATATTCTTAATACTACTGTTGGAACCCCACATCAATAAAATTATTAATAAAACATCCATATTAAAATAATGAATGGGGAATTTGATGCTCACCTGAGATAACACACACTATAGTCCCATATAGGATCAAAAGTACAAGGATGAGAAAAAACGATTATGTTTTTATGGAGAGTCATGGGTAACATAATCATAAGAAAGTTAAAAAATTACCCCATCATAAACATATGATGGGATAAAAATGAAATTAGTTTTCCTGTAAACAATTTTAGATTATAATGTTTCCATTTCATGATTATTTTCATACATTCAAGGAATAATTTTTTTTATGTTGAGTGATAAAATATGAAAATATAAATAAATGACATTTATAGTTTCATCTTGTAGTCAATCTCCACAACAAACTCATATTTTTCTCCAAATGGTGAGTATTAATGATGTGTTTTCACACCTGATGCACTATAATCAAAATCAATAGAATCACACATTCTGTTGAATAAAAAAAATATATTTTGTGTTGTGAAATATTAACCAAAAACAAAATGGTTAGGATATTATAAGATAAGTTTCCAAAAATTTTAAAAAAATTATACGATGAAAAACTACATCAAAATCCAAAATTTTAAAAGTAATCCCCAAAGTAATGCATAGAAAATTCGACAAATTTATGTGTATATAATTACACCAAAATAATAATATATATGATTCTAACCCAAAATACAAATTATTTTGATCAAATATCCTTCATTGATAAATTTAATAAACTATCTCCACATAAAATCAATTATTCATGATGTATTATACCAAAAAATTACTAACCCTTTTAATATTCTAGGTACTGAAACCATTTTCATATATAATGTGAATCAACATAAATCCACAATAAAATTTGAAATTATTACAAAATATATTTCTATAATTATTCCTCATAAATCATTCCATAGAATTCTATTTACATCAATCATAAAGGATTCACAAAATATTAAATGTCTTTTGAAATAACATTAATAACTTTATCACCAAATCATTTTCCAATCACATTGTTATATATAAAACTTATTTTCCTAAAATGTAATTAACCATAATCCATCAAAAAATTTCAATAATTAAAAAAACAATTCCAATAAGGACAACACATTTTCAATTTGTTGATGATTCATCCTTGTATCCCTTTGGTTATGGGATCAATTCCCATGGCATTTCTAGATGTTACATTTTTTCACCCAACTAGAGGATGAAATTTTTAAAAACATTATTAATAATAAATTTATAAAAATTAAATTCTAAGAACTGAATTATTTTTTGGGACTAAAAACATTCTTTTTTGATGTATAAATAAAAAAATAGAAAAAAAGACTGTTAGCTGGTAATAGGAATGTCAAACAACGTGACTGGGGGATACACATTTTATATTCATAGTACACAATGTGTATGAATGTGGTAAGACCTTATTTATGACATGTGAGACATGTTAGCCAAAGAAGGGAAATATTATACAATAAAATGAATGAATTCTCAAATACACACTATTTACATTTTCTTTTTTGTCTAAAATTGGTAGTAGCTCATGTTTTGTATGACGGAGAGAGGGTTGGCTCTAGGATCATAAACATGCGATCCAGATGGTTATTTTTTCTACTGATTCATCATCCAAACTCCGATTCAAACATCATTAGATGTGTTGGAATCCCCTCAGGGAGTTCTTAATTACTCTTGATCCATTCTGTTTTATTTCCCCTCTCGATATAGTGGTAGAGGGTTTATAGTTTATTCTTATTTTTCATATATATTTAATTATTCATTGAATTAGTTGTAGATGCTTGATGTGTAGTGTCAAAGCAGAAAGAGGTAGGTGGTCTCAATTCTTTTTCTAATATTTTTGTTGATTATATATGACAAAAGTGTCTCATGCCCATTTTTTTGGTGTCGCCATGATTTAGAATTGATCATTTTTATTGCCTATTAATTTTTATGTAAATAAATATGTGTTAATAATTATCTTTAAGGTTTTTTACCTTTATTAAGAACCTCCCCATGGGTGTGATTAACATAAATGATGGTTTATGGATTTTTGGCATAGGATGCCAATGTGAGATGCCTTATATTAACCTCTTCGGTTGTTTAAAATCAAATTGGTTAAAAGGATGTTTTTCACAGGTGAGATAATTAATGGTTATGTATTTTGAGATTATAAATTTAATAATTTTCTTTTTATATGATTTCTTCACACGTACATCATTTAATTTTTAACAATGTAATAATGTAATTTACTTGTGATTCTTAATATATGATATGTTCCCACTTGATTTTATAAATGATAACTCCACATAATTGTTTAATTTACATTTTTTCTTGTTTTAAAAATTGGTCCCATTTGAGAAAATGAAAGGCCAATCCTTTTGAGGTTGGTCCTTGATTGAGATTTTATTAGATGATTTTTTGACCGTTGAGTTCCTTATTAAATAATTAATTTAATATTAAATGATAAAAGGGTAAATAACAATAGGTGAATCACATATCCAGATTAGAATTACCTGAATGAGTTCATGTGAATATTATACATTATGCCTTGGGTGGATTGTGGACCCATTAAGGGATTCCATGGACAGAGACAACGAGGGTATTGTTACATTATATCGTGAGTGATCCACAGATTTAGTGGTCAGACACATGGAGACTATGTTAAAAGACCAAATGATTCATTGAATTATGGATACCATGTATAGGGTCTATTAGAAATTTTTATATTTTTTGAGAGATAATTGAATCATATTTATAAGGAATATTTGCAGCCCAGTTGATATTTACTTGCACCACACCTATTGTGATTCCATGTTCTTATGAGGATCATACGGACTATCTCGTATGATGTAGGTGGTTTTACTACACGATTAAAACATGAATTCCAACATAGGAATTCATAGTGGAAAATATTATTTAATTTAAAATATTAAATGATATGACTTATGATGTGTGTACACATCCAAAGCTCAAGAATGGATTTCGTATTCACCTTACTTGTTAATAAAACCTTATCAAGTATCATATGTTATCACTTTTACATAGGGGTCTATAGGCTTAGGAAAGATCCAAATATTTATTTAATTCCATGTAATTTAACTAATAAAGAACAAGAAATGAATGTAAATTAATACTAGTTCTTTTAGTAAGGTTTTATTTTCAGTACTTCCTAGCTTAATACTCTCACTTTTTTACACTACCTATTATATATTTTCACTGATATATTGGAACATATATTGGGTGGTTTCATACATTGATTTAGTCTCATTCTCGGATAAGGGAATTATTTTGGTCCGAAAAATATTATATTGTTGCATTTGTTTATAAGGGAATGTTCCCTTCTCCAGGTACATCACATACAGAATAGGACTAGTAGAACATGGGACCAAGCTAAGGATTATGATACTTTTGAGTTTATCTTTCATGTTTTTTGTTTTGGTACTTGTATTATGCATTATTGTAGTGTGAAAATTTTTTGTTGTTTTCATAGAACATTTGACATGCAAAATCATCCTTTGTATGTCATGACATCTTGTTATCATATTATCAGTGTGTATTTGTTTAAATATTTTGCATGGTATTACAACATCCTCAATTGTATTGTTATTGTTTCAACTATGTGAAACTCTTCCAATGATTTCATAGCATTCCTACTATCACACCTAGGCCCCCACTGCTATTCATAAGCCTTTTAAATTTCACAAAATGTGCTTGAAGGAATGTGGACAACTGGGTGTAGGGAACCTTTGAGTGGACCCCTGATTTGGGATGTTACAAAGACATATCAATATAATCCTTTTTTATTATTATATTCCATTGGGAAACATTAGGAAAGGATTGGAAGGAAAAAAAGTTTGGAAATATATTTTCCCTTGGAGTAGCTACCCAAAATATAGGTACTATCCAAATTTCCTCTAATTTAATTGTTATTTTGGATTTTGAGTTGTTACAATTAATTTTATTTCACATTTGGGTGACACAATTGTATTGTGATTTCATTATAGACAACATTGAGGTTGTATTTTGTTGCGACCTCATGAGATGACTATAGGCTATCTCATGAATCATATATTCACTCATTAGAAATCACATTCCATGCATTCATACCATGGAATTTGGTGAGAATTACAAATTTCATTCTGTTGTGATAGAGTTCGTGCATGATATGCATTATGTAGCGATAGGTACTGTGATAGATATGCCTATTGTTATGATAGGTGTATTGGTATTTTTTATGTTTTAAATTGGTTTGATTCCATGCTTTGGTCTCTGAGGTGTATGTGCGCTCTTGGATTCCAATTTGGTGGATCATTTTTCTTCCTTAAATTGAATTGTTTTATGATATGTTGCAAGTGTATTACATTATTTCAATCGCGAGGAATATGGTCCCCAATGGCTCTGAATTTATAATAATGATGGTTTATTTTTCATGAATGGTGGTTATATGAATTTCGTAGCCTCATTTATATTTGGAAACCTAGAAAACATGGAATGTGGTGATATGAACACAATCCATGTGTTCTTCTATTCGGGAAGAAAGAGTTTTCTCAATTACATGCCACATACGATGTGTACTTGCCATGTGGTAAATTAATGTTTATCCAATGATGTGATAATATACATAGAATTATGTGGTTTTGGAATGTGCGGGTTGTGTACATTAGGAAAACATTGTGTACCGTTACTCATGCAGACCCCACGTAGCTCTATCCATGTAAAAGAACATGACCCTGATGGGAGACTTGTGTAAACACTATGTGTCCCTGACACGCCATGTACCTGTTGTGTTTACATTCACATGCTAGTGGAAGTATATTCCCATGTAATATCAATAGTTTAAATGTCGTTTATGTTTTATACATGTACGTTACTCCTCTTTTGGGAGTCCTTTTAGTGTTTTCTTCTCCTATTAGGTTATTGCACACTTAAACCGTGAACCTTGATAATGAACATAAAATGAGGTGTGTTCTTGACCATTTAGATTCATTCCTCCACAACAATGTCTACTTATACACTATGAGAGTGGTAATGTTCATACAATGAAGGAGATAGGATGTTGGCTACTTGTGAATGCTCTAGTTGTTTATGTTACGAAACTAGTTTTTATACCGAACACACGTGTTGCTTCATAGTTCATTGAAGGCTTCATGGGGTCATAAAAACCACTAAGGGAGCACCACATTCTTCAATGTCTATGGTGGAGATGATGTGATTGTTTCAATCGTACCATTCACACACATTATAAGTTTATGGAAGACCAAAGTCTATAGAGTCATGGATAGACGCCACGATTTTGATCTTCGGGTGTCTAGAGACACCTTCTGAGAGGAGGGTAAATCTCATGATGAATATGTTTCGTGATTCGTCCATGATATGTTGGGATGTAATTACATAGTCAGATCTTCATCGAGATATGGATTTGGGAGATTTTCAGAAAATCAACTATTATTATTGTATTCTTGATTTGCTAAGTGTTGAGTGATCCTTGGAGATCATCCATCTGAAGCATGAAAAACTATCAGTTATGGATTATTCTACCTGTTTTCTTTTTCCTATTCTGATGGATGATGATGTTGTGAAGGATGGGAGATTAAATGATGACCATCGGTATTATGTTCAATCATATGTAAATATTTTATATGTTTACTACTCTGTCTGATATAGAGAAAAATTTTTATTTCCCAACGTAATTGGCGGGAATCTAGAGGTGAAATATAAGGTGGTTGGGCACTGATATCCAATACGTTGTTGACCAGTAGTAAGAATTGTCATTTGGATATTTCTTATGATGATAGTAGTAGTCATTAAATATCTCCATGTAGCCAATAGTGCTGCTAGTTGTGCTATAAGTCGGGTCATATGAGGTTGTAGTGTCTGCAAGACATATTCTAGTGATAAACATGTGGCATGATGGTCCATCTTTAGTGATTTTGTAGGATGTTTCCACCGGCCACTAGAGATAGAAGGCATGCATCCACTCTAATAACAGGGGTAGGGTTAGGACCTTCTCAATAGTCATGGAACTAGAATGCATTATGTCATTCAATTTGAGGAGGTGGTAATGTCCATGGTAGCCAGACCCCAAGAATATAAATACATCAAGGTGGATCAACTCAATGTAGCAAGGTAGTGTCACATGGTTATAGAATATTTCACACTTATGCAGTTCAAGAGACCCAGTTGGGGTAGTATCCTAGACCCTCTACTATTAGAGGGACTGTTCATGTCACCTCCATTATAGATTCTTCATATTTTGATATAGGGGCTTCATAAAGGATCATATATGGTCATGTTTTGGAGAGTATTTGGCACTATTATTCAACTTAATATAATTTTATTATTCTACATACTTCGTTAGAGATTAGAATGGATATTATATGTCTCTGCAAGGGGTTCCCACATGAAGTTGGTGGGTGTCACATCTTAATAGACATCGACATCGTAGAGATGATAAGAATTGATTTCATTCCTGAAATGAAATAGTTGGTCTCCTTTCACTACTTTTTCCATTTCAATCTCCATAGGCAGAGTTTTACATCACCAAAGGTGGGATCATTTCTATAAAATGGTGAATGGGATGTCTAGGTGCTCTGATCCAGACCTGAGCATCATGGGATGGGCCGGATGATAGCCCATATAAGAATTTTATATATGGATATCCTAGGAAAATGTCTGTTAGATTTACGTCTTGTAGTTGAGATTTTCAATGATTTCTCCCCTGATGACTTTTATTGTTTACGTTAAGTGAGTATGCAGGATTTCTCTATCGAGGTACACTTCTATCAATTCTTCATTATATGATTTCTACGAAGGATTTACAGGAGCTCAAAAAGAAAAAATTGGATTTTAAAGCAATGGTTTTCATTTGACCCAATACTTATCTTGAGTGTTCTTTAGTCATTTTTGGAAAAAAAATCAGATGCTACCCATATGATATTCTTGGAATAAAGGACTTTGAACCAGTCGATGTTTATGAACTACTGTCCTCTACTTTGAATAGATGATATCATCGATCAGCTCCAAGGAGCAATGGTGATATCTATGATTGATTTGAGATCTTATTATCATCAGTTTCAGGTCAGATCATCATACATACCTCGCACATCCATTTATAGTAGTTATAGTCTGTATGAGTATCTTGTTATGTTGTTTGGTCTCACGAATGCCCCAGTAATCATTACCACAATGATGAAATGTCTGTTCCATCCTTATCGAGACTCATTTTTTTTCTAATTTTCAAGGATGATATCTTTGTGTATTCTCATAATATACAAGACAACATGACAAATATTGTTATCTTATCAACTAAACTAAGAATTCATCTGTTATATTATAATCTCACAAAGTGGAACTTGTGGATAGATCATATTCACTTCATGGGTCACATCTTAATAGAGACAAGAGTATCCAAGGATGCATAGAGGGCATGTGAAGTAGATTCCTGGTAGTATCCCAAGAACATCATTGAGGTGTGTATTTTTTATATCTTGATGGGTATTAAATGTGTTTCATAAAAAACATCTGATTTTTAGTAGTGTCATTGAGGGGCATGAAAAAAAAAATTGAAGTATTTTTTGTCATATTCCTAGGATAAAGACTCTAAAGAGTTGACATAGTGATTGAATTCAGTATTGAATCTAATTTATCTAGATGTAGGATATAGTTACACTATGTACTGTGACACATTAGGTATCAGTGCAGGTCAAGTTCTTATAAAATGAAATGAGTCGTTGTGTATGGGTATCGGCACTTAAGGCCACATGAGAGGATTTACTAGATGCACGATCTGGAATTATATATGGTTGTTCATGCCTTAATATATTGGATATATTAATTATTGGTAGAGAATTTATTGGTTCACATAGACCATAAATGCATCATGTACATATTTACTTATTGTGATCTGAATATAAGGAAGTAAATGTGTGTGCTATACCTTATGTATTTTTATTTCAAGCTTTCCTACACACCTGTTAAAGGTAATGTAGTGGCTAATGAATTGCGTAGGAGGAATCAGATGTAGACTATGCATGAAACCAGTTGCGAGTAGAAGCTTATGTATATGTTCACTATGATGAATATAGAGGTCCTCAACATACTGGGACAAACGTTTCATTAATATTTAGTTGTCACCTCTTCCATAGAAGATAGAGTAAGGATGAAGAAGCTATGTGTCCCTGAAGGCCTAGTATAATGGGAGAGTATGTCATGTGAGGACCCTCTTCCTAATTAGACCATTGATAGGGATAATGCATGTCTTCTTTTTATTGGTTTTCGGGATTCATCTAACTTGATTGAGGAGTGGGTGTGGGATTTGTATGCCTTGATATGGGTAGTTCATCTTAGGGAAACAATGATGTGTAATGATTTAAATCATTAGTTTTGGTATTGATGTTTGAAAATATATATTTTATGTTTTTTATGAGGTGCTCCACTTGTTAGAAGGTGAATGTGAAAAACCAAAGACAAGACAAAATTTTATAGCAGTAATCTATTCTTGGGAAGAAATGGAATGATTTAATGTTGGATTTCATGTCAGGGTTTCTGTGGTCACCAAGCGGTAATGATTGTATATGGGCTTTGGATGAATGGCTCATGAATGTAGCACAATTACTGAGGATTATGTAAACAATCAGTGTTGATGATCTTGGGAGGTTTTCATCTAGTAGACTATACAACTACATGGGGTTATGCATTCTATCATTCTAGATATGGATTACCATTCTAAATCTATTTTCTAGAAAGGTTTGAAGATAACATACTGTACATAAGTTCTCTTTAGAACAAATTTCCACCCCTTGATAGATGGCCAATCAGAGTTTACAATTCATGTCATAAAGGAAATTATTTGGCCATGAATCGTGAATTTCGTGGGTTTTTTGGAGAGTCACATACACCTGGTTGAGTTATCCTATTATAGTAGCCATCAAGGTACTATTCAGATGGTGCCATATGAGGCTTTGTATGGCAGTCCTTGTCGATCAACCTTGTGTTGGCTAGGGGTAGGAGAGTCAGCTATTCTGGGACCTCATCTTGTCCAGCAAACCACTAAATAGTTGCAGTTGATTCAGAAGGAGATGGCTACTGCATACTCTCATCAGAAGTCTTATGTTGATCGTTGTAGATGACCTCATGGGTTCAAGGTCTGGGATCATGTGTTTCCTATGTGTTTCACCAATGATGGGAAACAAAATAATAAGGGGTTAAAGAAAGCATTGAATGAGATACCATGATCGATTTGAGATTCTAGAAATAGTTAGTCAATTTTCTTATTGGTTGCAGTTAACTAAACGATATATAGAAATTCATGACATATTCCACATTTTTCAGTTGTGTTGTTACCTTTCAGATTTACATCATTATTTTCGTCCCAATGATGTAAATTTAGAGGTGATTTCATCTTTTTAGGATAATCCTATAATAATTATGGATTACAACATAATGGTTCTGTGTGGCTAGTCTATTTATTTTATATGGGTGCTATGGAAGAACAACTGAGTGCAGGATGACACCTGGGAGAGGGAGGTCAATGTTTGATCATAGAGGATAGAGTTAATCTCATATTTTTCTTCATCACCCATGTAAGAGAAATTCTGGGATGGATTTTTTTAAGTGGTAGGTTTGAAAGAGCTTGGTTATTCTTTGAGTTATGGATATTTTATTTTATGTTTTTACATAAAAAAAGGTGAAAAAATAGACGGAATCCTAGTTACATGATTATTACACAACATGACTTAGGGTTACATTCCATGTATTCCCAATACAATCCGTGTATTGATATCATAAGACATTTATAATGTGCAAGACATGTCAGCAAAAGAAGAAAGAGTGGACATATATACGACATGTATTCTCATGAAAATATCATCTATGTTTTTTTCCTAAAATGGGATTGTAGCTTGTATTTTTTCAAATGGATATAGGGCTCATTCCAGGTTCATGAACTGAAGTTCCATAGGATCAGTTTTTATTTTGATTCACCATACCAACACTGATTCTAAAACAATCAGATCTATTGGGAACCCATTATTGAGTTCTCGATTCCTCTTGATCCATTCTTCATGACTTCTTATCCTGACCTAGTTACCAGGGGTTGAGTGTTTATGATCATTTTTTAGATCTACTATTTTCTAGTTCAATTGAGAGGATGATGCTGGATGAGGAGAGTCATACTAGCATGAGGTAGGTGGTCTCGTGCCTTTTTCTAAATTTCTATTTAATTGTATGTGTTGGTGTTCCACGTGACCATTTTATTGGTTGTCACCATGTTTTAGAATTGAACCTTGATGTTTCCTATTGATTTTTTTTTGTAACTAAATATGTGTTCTCATTCATGTATAAGGTTTGTTACCACGACTAAGGGACACCCCATGGGTTGGATTCCCTTAGATGAATATTTACAATCGTTTGGAATATGATACCAATGAGGCATGATATTAATTCCCATCAATTAATTTTTTATAATTAAATTGGTTAAATAGATGTTTTTCCGACATGATATATGTAATGGTTAATCCTTCAAATAGTTAATAGAAAAAATAGACTTTTAATATTTTTTTCAACCTTAGATCATTATTGTTGGACAATGTAATTCTTTAATTTACACAAGTTTCCTAATATATGATAATTTAGCATGTGTGTTTATAAATGAAATCTCGATATAATAGTTTATTTTACATGTGTTTATTTTTATGGGAATTATACTGATTTGTGTAATTTAAAGGCCAAGACATGTGAGGTTTGACTGGGATTGAGATTTTATCATATGCATATGGTTTTGACATTTTCATACTAAATGAAATGTATAATTGAATCTTAAATAATAAGTGGTTAAATAGAAATGGGTTAATCAGGGATTCATATTTGAATTCTATGAATAGGTTCATGTGACTAGTTTTACCATAAATCTTGGGTGAATCATGCATCCATTAAGGAATTAAATAGATGTATGTAAAGAGTACATTTTTATTTTAAGGAATGAGAGTTCCGCTGATGTAGTCATTACACTCATGGAGATTATGATTAAAGGTCGAACTATCCATCGAATGAGAGATACCATGTACGAGATCTATTGGAAATGTTTACATGTATTGGGAGATACTAAGTCTTATTTATAGGATCCGTGGATGGCTTAGTTGACATATACTATCACCCAACTATAGTGAGACCATGACCCATAGATGATCATACAACCAATCTCATAGGATGCATGTGGTTTTATTGAATGAGTAATACATGAATTACAAGTAGAAATGTGATAGGAAAACTATGATTTAACTGTAATTTTTAAATGTAATGACTTATGATGTGTGTTCCATGCCAAAGAAAAATATTCTATTTAGTTCTCACATTAATTGTTATGATTAACTTCAAAGTCATCAATTATGAATACTTTTACAGAGGGATATTTTGGATAGAGGCCTGATCACGAGTCTTATATAATTTAAGGTAATTGAACTATTAATTAACATGAAATGATGGTAAATGTAAAACATTTCATGACGGAATATTTACTTTTGAGTAGTTCCTAGAATACTACAATCTATATTGTACATTACCATTTATATTTATTCAATGGTATATTGGAATAGATCATGGGTTGTTTTCTAAAAGTATTTAGTCTTATACCCTAGATTGGTCATGATTTTGGACCAAAAAATATTATATTGATGATGGTGTCAATAAGGGAAGTTCCCTTCACCAGGAATGTGATTCTCTCTATAGGAGTAGGAGAGCATGGGACTAAGATGAAGATTGCAATGCTTCTTAGTTTATTTTGTCTATATGTTATTTTGGTACATGTATTATGCATTAAAATAGTTTATCATATTTTGAAAATACTCATAGAACAAGTGACATTCACCATAATATTTTATATGCTATGACATATGTGAATCATATCATCAGTCTTCCATTGTCTACTTCAATTGCATGGTATTAATTATTCTGTAACTGTATTGTAATTGTTTCCATTGTGTTATACTATTCTAGTGAGGTAATTGTTTCCTATGTATCACATATAGGATCTCACTACTTGTATAAATCCTCTGGTGTTTGGGGAAATGCACTTAAATACATGTGGATAGCCATGTACATGACAGCTTTTAGTGGCACTCAGATCCTATAAATTACATATATATTTTGGAGAATCATCCATAAATTATCATTAATATTTAGTAACGTTGATTTTTATCCTATACCTTACATTTTTATCCCACAATGTTTTAACCCATAATTCACTGAAAAAATGAATCCATCCAAAAAAATCATTAGCCACATTAAATATTGATAACTAAAATACTCAATAATGGTTTCTGAGAAACATAAATTGTTACAAACTAGAATGTCATAAACCTATTATAATATTGAAATCTCATCAGAAAATATCATAATCTAGAATATTTTCTTAAACCTTCTCTAATACTCACTGTAAGCATCTGACCATAAACATTACATAATCCTGTCATTTTTTAATCTAGAAATAACATTATTTTTCAAATATATTTTATGTCTACAATTACATAGAACAAAGAAAAACACTTACCGAGTAATCCCATATGTATCATGTGGAATCATATAATCAATAAATAATTTTTTTAAAAGTAAATCATTTTAAAATAAAACAAGATTTATATTTTTGACACATCTTCAATTCATAAATCATGGAATCTTCTTTGACCATAATAATCTTATGACTGGAAAAAATAATTTGAAAATTTGGATGAGAATAAAAGATCAGTATGTAAAAATTATGAAATGAATAAATTATTCATTTAAAAACCCGTAACAACATCTCCAAACAAAAATGTATTTTTACCCAAAAAATGCATCATCATATCAAAATGATCATTATAAAAAAATTTAAAAATCAATAATGCTTCATGAAAAATAATATGCAAACTTATAATATATTATTATGTAACATGGGACATAATTATACTAAAATAGAATAACCATATGGTAGACTTACAAACATGTCTCTCGTACAACTAGAATAAAGATACAGTTGAATTCCCAACCAAATACATTAGAGGTTATAATATAACCAACCATATTTGGATTATCACGGAACCACCCATCCTTGGTTTATCACATAAACATCCCGCTAATTTATAAGTTTTATTTTATAACCATAACACATCAAATCTTTCATTATTCAACATTTCATTCGTAAAAAATCATTTTTAATCATAAGTATATATTTAATGTTACATAAATAATCAATCCAGTTTCAAAACCAATTTTGAATTTCAAAATACCATGAAATGGGAAAAGCTGCTATTTTTTTTACAATCCAATAGTATATTAAATAAATCCAAATATCAAATAATTTTAATAGTGGTCAATATTATTTTGTCATATTATATGTTAAAAATAATATTCCTTAAATCTTTTGTAATGAAAGACAATAATATTTTAAATAAAAAATTTCATTCTGGAAATAATGTGATTGAAAATTTAAAAATATTCAAATATTTTCCATATTAAATTATTTTGGAAATAAAAATATAATCTAATATAAATATAATTAGATATAGAAATATATTTTTAAATTATATCTTTAAACTTTAAAAATAATATTTTTATATCAACCTATCCCATACCACATTAAAAAATATGAATTATAGGCCCCATTAATAAATACACTTAAGTAAAATATTAAATAAAAAGTTAATAATTACATTAATGACATTATAAGTAAAATGGGTTTTATATACCCCTTATATAAATGTGATTGTATATTATCCAGCCATGCATCAATAAAAGATAATTTAGTGTCCCTTACATTGTGTCTGATTCGTCAAATATGTCCTTCAAAATCGACAATGAAAAAACATAGGTTTTTTATTAACTTAATTAAGATGTTTTTTCAAGTATATTATTCCATTTATATAAATTTTTATCATTTTATAACAATTGATTAATTATTTATGCTCACATCATGTGTTTTAATAATATTCCATACTTCAACCCAAAATGAATTTTATATTATGTCTATAGTCAAAAAGGTTCAATATTATTTCATATAAAGAATAAAATTCATGAAATAATAATAAAAATTATATATCAATTATGATTTGAAATAAATTCATTAAATATTGATATGAAAAATTACTAATCTTGCAATTAGAGAGACTATAAGTCATACGTATTCCTGATTAAAAATTTAATTTTGCAGTGACCATTATTGAAAGAAGGTAAGTATAATTTTGTCACTATATAGTTATCATAATATCATCATATAAGAATAAAAATTAAAATATACTTATATATATCAATCTTGTGATTTCATTATGAAAAAAAATCACATCGCTTCATGGAGGTGATAGTTCACACATAATGATGAACGATTTATCATTTTTATTTATATAGTAATGTATGATCATAAAGGATATCTATTACCTTCATAAGGATAAATATGTAATTAATATAATTTTTAAACTTTAATTCCATAATTAATAATATTATATAGTGATGGTTATTTAAAATAACTCATATCAGTTTTTGATGTCATAGTTCTCCGTACACAGGAATGAAAATTATTTTCCCATTTGAAGAAAGATGAGATGGATTTAAGTGATGATATTGATATAATAATATATAAGTATATATAGGATACTGGATACATTATTTAATAATGTGTTTTGAATATTTTAAGGATGTGGAAGATGAATGAAAATAGAAACACTTAATTATAAATGATAACAATTCATTTGACACTCTCTCTTGGTTAACAACTTAATACCTCTACATAGGGTTTTATTCCTAAAATATTGTCATTATAATATAATTAGGGATTATATTAAGGAATTAGGATGGTATTTTATGAACAAAATATCATTCTATGTGTAAATAAAAGAGAAATAGTGGTTCCATTTTATAGGAGATGGGTGGTGTACTCCTATAATTCATCAAAATTTTAAATTTATTCAAATTAAATTACTATTAAAAAGGGTTTAAAATAAAATAATTTCAACTATATGATGACTTTTAGTATGAAATAATTTACTAGATTAAAATGATTATTTATTTTATAATTTTTTAATGCATATGTTTTTTAAGGATCATTTAACCTTTTAAATTCATATAGTTACAACATGTGTTTTAATTATATGAAGGATAATATTGATACAATAATACAAAAAAGGAAACAAAAATGGATCATTTATGAATATTTAAACATAACCCAATTGAGTAGGAAAATTTTTATAATTTTATAATTTTTTATCCATTTAATAAAATATTATTTATTTTAAAAAATAAATATTATTAATTATGACACTATTCATTAATTCAATTTCTAAAAATCATAAAAACATGATATCTACAGAACATGTCTAATAAATTATTAAAATATTTTAAATTTCATCTATAAAATTCAAGGATGAAATTAAATATAATATATTTTACTTATTTAATTATTTATAATATATTTAATTTTTTACTTCCATCAACTAATCATTTACCACATCGTCATTGTTTAAGAATCTAAGGAAATTATTTAGTTTATAAAATATTAAAAATAAATTAAAATAATGGGAAAAATAGTTTTATATTTTATATTTATATTTGTAGTCAAACATATCCCAATTATAACCCAATATTCATAATTATATAGCTATAAAAAACATGATAATTATATCATTGACTTTTCTTTAAATAAAATATTATAAATGTTATAATCTCAACCAAGTCACTTTAAAAAGATATAGTTTTATCCCAAGTATGATATTGTCTAAAACCCACTCATCAAATGAAATTATGAATATTGTTAGGGCAATTTTATAATATATAAAATATTAATTTTACACTTAATTTTAAGATTTCCCTTTAATTGTGATAAAACAATTATGAAATATATTTTTCATAATGTATAATAAAGGGACATAATTATTATATTTGGTCATCGTAATTGGAAATTTGGATTTATTGTTAAAAAAAATAAATAACCTATAAATTTTAGAATTAAAAAAATATTCCATTTGATGGAATGTGAAAACATGTTTTTAAAGTGAAAACCATCACAATAATGAAATATTTTATATAAAAAATCAATATAAATTTTAATTCAATAAAAAGTATTCTATTAAATGATGAAATATTTTTCTAATAATTATTTAAACCTATTGAAATATATAATTCATCAATAAAAATAAACGTGATGAAAATGATGTTTACAATTAAAAGTGAAATATTATTTCATTGTTCATCGAATGATGAATCATATTTTAAAATCACCAAAAATTAAAATAAATTAAATATTTATATTATTCGATTAAAAAATATGTTTATTTATTCAAATATAATTTAAAATATTTTAATTAATTTGATTAAAAATTGTGTGATAATAAATGGTAGTAAAACAACCATTATAAAAATATATTTTTCATTTGAATAAAATTGTATTTCTTCATACCTTCTATATAAAAAAACAAATAAAATTGATGAAAAAATTATATTAAATTATATATATATATATATATATATATATGTTAATAATATAATCCAACAAGTGTGATTTTTTTAGTTTTAGGTATAAAACGCACATATGGACATTTAAATATATTTTTAGGAGAATATATCCTATTATTTTAAATTGGGTTATACATTAATTTATAATTAACTGGTCAAAGAATTATACATATATTGTTAAACCATATTTTCAATATTCAATTAATCTTACTAAAACCTTTCATTCAACGAGATGAGATTGAATGGTTGAAATTATAAAAATAATATTTATCTATTCAGTTATGTTCGATGAGGTGTATCTTTTATGTTATCGAATGTACTGGTTTTTCATGAATTCATGGAATGGAACAACCAATACACAAACTTATTGAGGATCAATCCCCAAATATAATATAATAAATATTAATGTGAGGTTATTTATGTTTGTTTTCATAAATAATGTGTAATTGGTAGTATTTGATATATTTGAGGGGCCAGTGAATGTGAAATAGTCGGTATAGTTGGTATGTGTATTGATTGGGGAATCATTCATTGAAAATAATTCCAACATGCAACTTATATAACATAATTTTTTTCTATGGTGTTGAATGTGGAGAAAGAATACCCCAAGGGTTGAATGAATTTTTAGTAACCCTATAGATGGAACGTGAATGGTAATGTATACTAATTAGAGGCTGATAGGCTAAAATAGAACTTCTATGATATTTTCTTAATAACATAATTAATTTTATTAATTTTATAAATAATCTAGGCCCCATTTTTTTCCAATTCTCATAGGTAAGATCTCCCCTTAATCAGTTGTGTTATACCCTATTTCCTTAATGATATCACATTAGTTTGTTATTCATTCTTCAAACCATTGATCTCTTAGATACATAGAGGGAAAATATCAATATCTTCTTTTATTTTATTATGATTTTTTCATGATTCAAATATTTATATACTATAATATCATTTTAAGAGGATTTTTAGGGAAAAATTTCATTCACAACATGTTTATTTCATTCAGAGAAACTTTTCTAAACACTCTTAAATGAGACATAAACAATGTATGAAGATATTTTTTATGTTATATGTTTCATTTTTGTAACACCTCAAGATTTTATAGTGTTTTTATCTTCTATGTAATTCAATAATTTGTGCTACACACAACACTATGTTCGAGCAGACCATAAACAACTAAACTAGACATTAAAAAAGAAGTTATGAATAAATTAACTTTATGTAGAATTTTATATATTTCATATAATTTTAAAATCCATATTATTTTTTTCGTAGACATAATATATGAACAAATTCATTTTTTCTGGTAAAAGTTGTATTTTTCAAAAAATGATATTTTACCACCTTTTAATGGTGAAACCATTTTAAAACCATAAAATAATCCTTAATAAATTCAAATTAATGAAATTAAATTCATATTTATATGTGGGACATAAAATTTTAGTTTGGATAAATTTTTGGTACTTTTTCGATAACATTCATATCTTGA
This sequence comes from Viscum album, assembly GCA_963277665.1. Lineage (NCBI taxonomy): Eukaryota > Viridiplantae > Streptophyta > Magnoliopsida > Santalales > Viscaceae > Viscum > Viscum album. The sequence continues at coordinate 60,248,929 of OY728164.1, read as the reverse complement.
AAAACAGTGGAAAATTACTACATTTTAATTGAAGACATCTCTCTTAATCGAAATAATTTAGTGTTAAATTATAAATTTGAATGGATTGGAAGTATAATTAGATTATATTTATATCATTTAATACAATGTAGATCATTATTAGTAATTTCACATTTAAATTTGACAGAAACACATGTCCATCTTTTGATAGGTTTTCATTTTATAAAAACCCGCTTTTTGGTTTCGACAACGGGAATTATTTTATAATTAATTAATACAAATTATATGTTTTAAATTTGGTAAAATATAATTGATATTTGAATTCATAATATCAAAATTATCTTAGGGTAAATTTGTGGTATTTTTCGGAGAACATTAAATTGTAGTTGAAAAGTAAAAACACATTGTTATTGTTTATAACTGACATTTTATTTAAATAATTATTGACTTTATTTAATTTTTTGAGAGAAAATAGAAATATAACACCTATATATGTTAATTTAAATTCATTGGATTCATTTTATAAAAAATTATATAAATAAAATTTTATTTAAAATTTTTACATCTTTTTACCCACCTTCTAGTAACAATTGCAAATTTTCACAAAACATAATTTTATTGGTTCTGTGAATTGAATTTCAAAAATCCAAGTGATATCATTGACATCAGTTTATAATATGTGGTTCAATAAGTTGAAAATAATTATTTGTGAATAATAACTTTTGACTTTTATTTACCACAGTTAATTATAAATACTGTATTTAAATGTAAAAATGATATTATAATTACCATAACATGTGTACTAATTCTATTGGCTAAGTATATTTCGACCAAAACAATCCTTTGGAATAAAATATTACCATTTGGATCACATGAATTAGATTAGGAAACTTACTATTATATTACTTAAAAAAGAGTTAAAAGTGTTAAGTTCATTTTATTATAACTGAACCATTATTAATATATTTTTATGAATATGATAATTTATACAATAAGTATTAATTATAAATCTAAATAATTTTACTATATCATGGTATTTTATTTATAATTTTTACACATTTAAAAATAAAATTTATTTATGACACAATAATGATCTGGTAATTACCATAGTAATTCTTGATTAATATAATTGATATTATAAATAATAAAATAAATAAAAATTGAGACTTATAATGCATTACACTAATTTTCCAGTTTAATATGACATTTTATAGATGATCCGATGAATTTTGTTCAATGAAATTTGAATTTAAGGAAATTCACACAAATCAAATAATGAATTGTGTCAAAATTGACATAAATGAGTTTTAGAAAAAATAAAATATTATTTAATGATAATATATTTCACGACCCATCCATGGGGATCGTGCCGTGACTACCCCAAGCTAGCCTTCCATAGGCCAGAGGATGGTGACTAGAACCAAAGGTGTGAATCCCGATAACTGGGAAGGCATTGTCTTTATAAAAGAAAACAAAACACCACAGAGTAAAAGCGGAAGTAATACACTAAGTACAAAAGAAGTGATGAAAAGTAAATGTGCCAGAATACAAACCCAACTGAAAGTACCGCTACAACTGAACGAAAGTACAACAGGAAAGACAAGCAGCTGGAAGAAAAGAAGCAGCTCCAAGGTCGTCCCCCTCAGATCCTAACTGAAGGGTAGGTACAAATAGCCTCCACAACGCTCTCTCCCATCATCCTCCTCGGAGTATCGTCTCGTTTGAAGTCTACCTCCGGATACTGACTCGTCGTGAGGTCCACCTCCGGGTACCGTCCAGTCCTCGAACACTCGGCCTCTATCGGCGCTGCCCGTCGTCTGCAAACCAACACAACGAGATGCAGGAACAGCCCATGCAAGGGTGAGTATACGATTCTCAGTAGGGACCACGAGACCCTCAAGGTCTCACTAAATCCAACAAGGATAACCACAAAGATGGATCTCAACAGATAACCCATTCTTAGGTATAAGCCCATACTTATACCTATGTTATCATGTAACCCATCTCAATCATGAGAAAACACACAGGTTATGAAATCAACGGATAACCACTACCAAGGTATATGACCATTAATATACCTATGTTATCAAGTGACCCATCTCAATAATTAAGTAAACACAAAGGTCATTGACTTAGCTCAAAACATGATTTTCATTATCGAAATCGTAGCTACTAAAGAGCTCCATCTCTGGAGAGTACAGTGATCCTGTCCCGACTCCGAGGTACTAATCACTATCCTAAGACTGCTGAGGTACTCCTCCTGTCGAGTACCGCGAGTCTGCCACCTCACAAAGTAGTGCTCCTTCGCCATGGGTATGACACCTCACACAGTAGTGCTCCCCCTCATAGCCTACATAGGTACTCCTCCTGTCATGTACTGTGGGTCTGCCACCTCACAAAGTAGGGCTCCTCCTCCATGGGTCTACCACCTCAAAAAGTATTGCTCTCCACTGGGCTATGCAATTCACTCCGAATCAAATCAGAAAAATAATCATCCGGTCTCATCCAGCTACGCGGTCTCCGTAATCAATACGCTCGTCTTCGGGAGGGTCCGCTCCACGAGCTATAGGTCGATAATCCAAGTATCACAAAGGCCCATGAAGAAGTATCTCAACGGAGCACCTCGTCATAGGGGTCTCAATGTAATGGACGATGCATCAATTAGACGTCCAATCTGTGAGTTATTAGCCTTTTCGTCCAAGGGGCCCGGTTGGATTCGTGTACGAAAAAACGAGACCGTATCTCAACTGTAGCACGAACTCACATAGGTTATACATATAGGGACTGCTTCTCGACATTATCACCAACGCCGCTGACGGTTTGTCAATCGGACGTCCGATCTGAAAGTTATAAGCTTTTCTGTTCCAGGGGCCTGGTTGGATTTTGGGTTCAATCCAACCCGAACACTATCCAACTACGTCCAATCCTCAAGAAAAGTGTGCCAAAATTTCTGTCTAATCAAAATGAATCTAAAAAAGTTGACGGCATGTCAATCAGACGTCTAGAGCTCATGTTATAAGCGTTTCCGCTCCGCGGGCCTGGTTGGTTTCGGGTCGGAACCAACCTGGCCATACAAAAAGTTCTCCGAAACCTTTAGTGTAATATACCGAAATGAACGTCCCGATCCAATGATCACATCTCAACTGATTTTGTGTCGATTGGAGATCTGTAGCCCATGTTATGGGCATTTTAATGGATATGTCCGAATGTTGGGGGTTCGGGCCCGGTCTGACCCGGCCTGATACCCCCCCAGGTCGGCCCGAACCGGGTCGACCCAACCCGGGTCCGAGTCCGGCCCAAAAGGGCGCGGCCCGGTCCGACCTGGGCGGGTGCGACCCACGTGGCCGGCCCGGTCCTCCTGGGACCTTCTCTTCACTGCGAAGTCTTCAAAACACCTCTGTGTCTCGTTCCGTCATCTCTCATTGATCCGCATGTCAAATAAACAATATGAGAATCTTCGAATCACCTCTGCGGCCCCGAATCTGGCCTCGATTTCGTTCGGCCTCAATGGCGCGGGGCGACAGCGCTGCGCTTCTTCACCTGTTCTTCATTTTTTCCGCGCGGTGTCGTTTCCCCATGCTACCTTTGTTCGTGCCGCGATAAACACATCAACAAAAGGGGCAGGAGGGTCGGCCGTGTTCGTGCGTTCCAGCCCCCTCCCGTAAATCCGATATCAAGAGGCTAAGGAAAAGTAATTTGGATGGTCATGAAAATTCATGAACCAAAATTCAAACTCCTACCTGAAGGTGTTGTCGAACAATGGTTCGTCGGGGAAAAAATAATCATCGTGGGAGACGGCATTGCGGGACAAGGTTCCATAATCTTTGTCGGTGTCTCGGAGAAGAGAATTGTCAGCGTCGCGGTACATGGTGTCGCATCGTTGATCTCCAAGGATTCGGATTCTTCGTCGTCCTTCGTCGGAGGCCGACATTCTTCGTCGGCAATAGTGTGTTCTTTGAGTTCTTCAAGGTGGATGAACGTTCTTCAAGACTTAGAGAAAAAACTCTCCCAATCCTTCTCGCACAACGATACTAAAACTTAATGAAATAAGACCTTGTCTTATTTAATTGATACACACAAGCCAACTTCAAAATTTGAAACTCAAAATAAATTCCCGAATTAATTACATTGAATAAGTTAAATAACTAATGAGTTGACTTTTCATTTAAGGGGGGTGGTGCGGGTGAGTTACAAAATAAAAGGGGTTAATGGGGTTAGGGAAAATGAAGCGGTGGGGTTTTTGTGGGCCCCACCTCACCATAATTCTCCTCTTGGTTAGTTAGGAACTAGTGGGTCCCACCCTAGCTCCCTTACATAGGATATCCACTTAGATATAAAATTAAAATTGGTTGCACAAATTTTATTTTTATTCATTACTTAACCCATTATTTTAATAACCACACCCTAGAAATGAAACTCTGGAATAGGTGTTCATAAAAAATTACCAGCTTTGCGGTTTCATCGATTCCCTCAGATTTCGATTCTGAGCACCTGTTCAAAAGATTGAAAAACTTTCTCATTCCTTCACTGAACGTACCAGAGCTAGAATTTGGAAAATTATTCTGGGCACACTGGGCCTCGAAATCTGGTGCTGTCAGAAACTACATTCTTTTAAAATCCCAAAGAAATTAAGTAAAAAAATTCCATGAAATTTCCAGGTCTTTACATTACTCCCACCTCAGGGATTTATATCCCCATAAATCATAAACCCAAAAAGGGATACAAAAGTGGTACTGAGCATGCATCTGAGCATTCCTCTCCCATGTGCTCTTCTAGAAGTTCTCATACTGCCAACGAAAGCACACAAGAAGAATCGACTGTTCTCGTAGGACCTGCTCTTGTCGATCCTCAACCTCTACTGGAACCCCGCAAAAGTCACCCCATCGCCAAAGTCCATCTCCCCATGGTCGATGATATTTTTTGGGTCAAGAACGTATCTCCTCAGCTGAGATACGTGGTAGTCGTCGTGCCCCTATTGCAACTGAGGTGGTTGGGTCAAGTGGCAACCCACCTCGCCTACCTTACCGAGGACCTTGAAGGGTCCAATGAAGCACAAAGATAACTTTCCCCCTCAGGGAAATCCCCGTAATTCCACGTCGAGGTGAGACCCATAAGAAAACGTGGTCACCATCCTCAAACTCTAGTGGTCTTTGCCTCCTGTCAGCATAAGATTTCTGTTGGCTCTGAGCTGTCCTCATTTGCTCCTGGATGACCTGGACCTTCTCTATCGTGGCCTGGACCATCTCTGGTCCCACAAGAGCTATTATAATTCATTTTTTCCGATAATAGAAATCCATTCTCATCCCCTAGATGAACCACATTCTTTTCATAATACAGTCAATCCGGACATGAATGATGCATTCATGCCATGAATGATGTCATAAGGCCTCGACGATACTACCAAGAGATCCTACTGTCACTCTCACCTCTAAGGTTCGAGTCACGCTGTCGGCATTAGCGTGAGGTAACTGGGTCTCCTCTAGTAGGAATCTCGAAATTGAGGGTCAAGTCAACAGTTTTTACTGGAACCACTCAGTACACAAAAAGGAAGGAAGCAAATGTCACTTGGAAAAGTGTCTTTTATTACTGCAGCTCGAAGCACAAAGACACAAAACAATGAAAACAAGGAAACTAGAAGCACCAAGACCAAAGTTCACATGCCTGGAACTAGTCCCACTCTTGTCCACCAGCTTCCGGAGCTCGATTATAGTATGCTTCTGCTGCCTGAAACTGAGCTCTCCCATGTCCACCTATTCCCTGCGGTCAGGGTGGACCTCATTATGGTGGTGGAAACACCTCGAAATGTTGTCCACCTCCAGCTGCATGACCAGCTCCCTTGTCTTGGTCTCTTGTTCCCTGAATTCCACCTCTATCAAACCTCTGCCTATGTCAAGGAGGTCCTTCGTTTATCTGCCTGTCATCTGTATGGTGGGTCGGACAGTCACATGCCATGTGACCAATTCTTCCACAGGAGTAACACTGCATGGAAGGTACGGCTCTGTCATTCCCCTTGGTGCCTCGCACTACCGAACCTGAGTCATGCGGTCGACCACATGTAGGTCTGGTCCTCTTGGACCTCTGCGTCATCTTTCTACTGCCTGCTGCAGAAGACTCTACCGCATGCCGGCTAGTGGTGGGTACTGCTGCTGGAGACTGCTCAGCAAGGAAACTCTCCACTATGAGGGCTCGCTCCAACACCCTTGTCTACATCGGGATGATGTGAGAAACAACATAAGCTCTAATCTCCCGCCTTAGCCCCTGCTCGATGGTTCAGTTCCTAAATAATGGGTCTTGTACCATATATGTGGAGTAGCGCGAGAGGTCTGTGAACCTCACTGAGTACTGCGCCACCATTATTCTACCCTTATATAGATGCAACAGCTCCTGTATACGCACAGGTCATAGGTGGCTGGTACAAAATCTGCCCGGAACAGGCTCTCGATGTCTTCCCACAGAAGTGTCACCTCATCACGCATCAGGAGAATCAGGCTCCACCATCTGCCTGCTGCTGCCTAAAGGAGGCTAGCAGAAATGATCACCATGAAGTCGGTTGGCTTCCATACTAGCCGGAAGACTCTCACCACAGCCTCAATATAATCCTTAGCTGCCTACGGGTCCATCTCTCCCCTGAACCTGGGTGGCCTCTAGCGCAGGAACTCGGGCAGTGCGCTCAAGCGACGTGCACTCTCTTCTGTTGGGGTTGGTGGCATCGATGGACCAACGGGTGGTAGTACCACTGGTCCCTCTTCTGGTGCCTCAACTAGGATAGGGCCATGTACTGAGGCCTCATCGCTCGGAGGGCTGTCAATACATACAACTCTTGAGGCTCTAGCTAGTCGTCCACAAGGAGGAATCCTGAAAGAAATAGATGTGACCCGGTCAAACAATTTATACCTGGTGAGATGACCTGGTTTGATCTGTATTAAGGGAAAAACATTGAAAACACACACGCAATCAGTGTTTTTGTGCACAAAGTCAGAAATTAGTTGTTAGGGTCCTGGTGTATGGATACGTTGGCCACCCGTACCAACACTGGACTCCTTGAACTAAAAACCACAGCTGGTACCCTTAACACTATTTCTGCACAGAAATAAAAAAAATATCAGAGTCCTATGTTCTGTGGCAGAACCAAATCGTTTGAAACAAATTTTTCACAACCTGTCCTTGGGGCCCGTGTCGTGACTACCCCATGACCGACTTCCATAAGCCAGGGGCTAGTGACTAGCACCAAAGGCATAAATACCGATAACTGGGAAGGAATTGCCTTTATAAAAGTAAACAAAACACCAAAGAGTACAAATGGAAGTAATACACTAAGTACAAAAGAAGTGCTGAAAAGTAAATCTGCTAGAATACAAACCCAACCGATAGTAGAACTACAACTGAACGAAAGTACAATAGGAAAGACTAGCAGCTGGAAGAAAAGAAGCAGCTCCTAGGTCATCCAACTCAGATCCTACCAGATGGGTAGGTACAGATAGCCTCCATAACGCTCTCGCCCGTTAACCTCCTCCGAGTATCGTCTTGTCATGAATTCCTCCTCCGGATACTGACTCTTCGTGAGGTACACCTCCGGGTACCTTCTAGTCCTCGAACACTCGGCCTCTATCAGCGCTGCCCGTCGTCTACAACCAGCACAACGAGATGCGTGCATAGCCCATGTAGGGGTGAGTATACAATACTCAGTAGGGACCCCGAGACCCTCAAGGTCTCACTAAATCCAACAAGGATAACCACAAAGAAGGATTTCAACAGATAACCCATACTTATGTATAAGCCCATACTTATACCTAAGTTATCAAGTAACCCATGTCAATCACGAGAAAAAACAAAGGTTATGAAATCAACGGATAACCACTACCTAGGTATATTCTCATACATATACCCATATCAATCATGAGGTAAACACTACGGTCATTGACTCAGCTCAAACTACGATTTTCACTATTGAAACCGTAACTACTAAAGAGCTCTGTCACTGGAGAGTACAGTGATCCTGTCATGACTCCGAGGTACTTCTCACTAACCTAAGACTGCTGAGGTACTCCTCCTGTCGAGTACCATGGGTTTTCCACCTCACAAAGTAGTGCTCCTCCTCCATGGGTCCACCACCTCACACAATAGTCCTCCCCTCATAGCCTACATAGGTACTCATCTTGTCGAGTACCGTGGGTCTGCCACCTCACAAAGTAGTGCTCCTCCACCATGGTTCTGCCACCTCACAAAGTAGTGCTCCCCACCAGACTATGCAAGTCACTCTGAATCGAATCGGGCAAGTAGTCATCAGGTCTCTGCCAGCAACACGGTCTCCGTACTCCGTACGCTCGTCTCTGGGAGGGTCAGCTCTATGAGATACAGGTTGTAATTCAAGTATCATAAAGTTCCAAAAAGAATTATCTCAAAGGACTGCCTCGTCATAGGGGTCTCAACGCAACGGACGACGCGTCAATCAGACGCCCGGTCTATGAGTTATTAGCCTTTTCGTCTGAGGGGCCCATTTGGTTTCATGTACGAACCAACTCGACCGTATCTCAACTATACCTCAAACTCACATAGGGTATACTCATAGGGACTGTTTCTCGACGTGATCACCAACGTCGCTGACGGTTCGTCAAATGGACGTCCGGTCTGAAAGTTATTAGATTTTCTGTTCGAGGGGCCCGGTTGGATTTTGGGTTCAATCAAACCTGGCCACTATCCAACTGCATCCAAACCTCAGGCGAAGTGTGCCAAAAGTTTCGTCTCATCAAGAGGATTCTATCAAAGTTGATGTCACATCAATCTGACGTCCGGAGTTCATTTATAAACCTTTCTGCTCTGCGGGCCTGGTTGGTTTCGGGTCGGAAGCAACCCGTCTGTACCCATAGTTCTCCGAATCTTTGAGTGTATCATAACAGAACGACCATCCCGATCTAAGGATTTCATCGCAACTGACGGTACGTCAATCGGAGGTCCGTAGCCCATGTTATGGGTGTTTGAACGGATCTGTCCGAAAGTAGGGGGATCAGGCCCGGTCCGACCCGGACCGATACCCCCCCTAGGTCGGCCCAAACTGGGTCGACCCAACCTAGGTCCGGGTCCGGCTGATAAGGGTGCGGCCCGACTGCACTGGGCGGGCGCGACCCGCATGGCCAGACAGCTCGGCTGAGCCGAGATGTCGCGGAAATGGGGGGTAGGGGGCGTTGCCCCCTTGATTGACAAACCCCCCCACCCCCACCCCCCACATGGGGCCCGATCTTCTTTCCAGCCGGGGGTTACGACCCCCAGTCTCCCCCTGGTCCCGCACAGCCGTGGGACTGGACGCCTGCCACCCCGGCTTCAGCCGCGGTGGTCCCTCCTGGCGGTGCGCCGGGACGTCGCCCCCGCGCCTGTGCCCTGCACCATCATGGTCTTTCGCGGACCACCGGACGCACTACGGTTGTCTGTTTTTCCTGCCGTCTTTACCAGAGGTCTTCCTGGGACCTTCTCATCATTTAAAAGTCTTCAAAATGCCTTTGTGTCCCGTTCCATCATCGGTCGTCGATCCGAAAATCAAATAAACAATATGTGGATCTTCGAATCACCTCTGCGGCCCCGACTCCGGCCGCGGTTTTCGTTCGGCCTCAACGGCGCCGTGTGATGGCGCAATGCTTCTTCACCTATTCTTCTTTGATTCCGTGTGGTTCTATTGCACCGCGCTACCTTTGTTCGTGCCACGACAAACACATCATCAAAAGGGGGAGGAGGGTTGGCCGTGTTCGTGCAATCTGGCCCCCTCCCGTTAATCCGATATCAAGCAGCTAAGGAAAAGACGTTTGGACGGTCATGAAATTTCATGAACCAAAAATCAAACCCCTATCTCAAGGTGTTATTGAACGAAGGTTCGTCGCGGAAAAAATAATCGTCGCGGGAGACAGCGTTGCGGGACATAGTTCTGTAAGCGTCATCGGCGTCTCGGAGAAAAGAACCATCGACTTCACGGTACACGGAGTGGCGTCGTCGATCTATGAGGATTCGGCATTATTATTCATCCTTCGTCGGAAGATGGTTTTATTCATCGGCGATGGTGTGTTCTTCGCGATCTTCAAGGAGGAAGAACATTCTTTAAGACTAAGCGCAAATCCTCTCCCAATCTATCTCGCACAACGAAACTAAAACATAAAGAAATAAGACCTTGTCTTATTTAATTGATACACACAATCCAATTTTATAATTTGAAACTCAAAATAAATTCCCGAATTAATTACATGGAATAATTCAAATAATTAATTAGTTGACTTTTCATTTAAGGGGAGTGGTACGGGTGAGTTACCAAATAAAAGGGGTTAAGGGGGTTAGGGAAAATGAAGTGGTGGGGTTTGGTTGGGCCCCACCTCACCTTAATTCTCCTCTTGGTTAGTTAGAAAATAGTGGGTCCCACCCCAACTCCCTTACATACGATAACCACTTTGATATAAAAATAAAATTGGATGCACAAATTTTATTTTTATTCATTACTCAACCCATTATTTTAATAACCACACCCGAGCAAACGGAAATCTGGAATAGGTGTTCCTAAGCAATTACGAGCGTTGTGGTTTCATCGGTGCCATCAGATTTCGATTCTGAGATCCGGTTCAAAAGATAGAAAAACCCGCTCATTCGTTCACTGAACGTACCAGAGAAAAACTTCAGAAAATGATTCCAGGAACACCGGGACTCGGAATCAGGTGCTGTCAGAAACAACATTCTTGTAAAATCCCAAATAAATTAAGGAAAAAAATTCCCTTGAAATTTCCAGGTCTTTAGATAGTATTTTTAAAAATATAAGGCTTGTAAGAAGGACTAATATAATTATATATATGTCATTAATGAACCATTGGGGGTTATAGTGGCTTTAAATAAAAATTTATTTACCATTTAGTATAATAATACAAGAGGACATGGTTAAAGTTAACATATTTAACTAAGAGTTAAATCTAAAAATAAGGGTAATATTTTGACCAAATATTGTATTAATCCTATTGGATGAGATTATTTAGTCTCGTACCCACATTATCTTTCAAATAAATCAATTTGGAGCCATAATAAACCGAATATGACTGTATAATAAATTAATATTTTAATGTTTGATTAATGTGACCCTCACATCTATTATAAAATTGTACTTCTGCTTCTATGTAAATCACACCTCCATAGCCATTTGGCTCATCCAACCCCAGCCCAAATATCTCCCAACTTCTCTAAAATCTTCCTAGATGCCTTACATTGGTTAAAATACAACTTAAGGTTCCCTTTTATTCAAATCCAATGAAATCACCCAAATAAGGGGAAATAATTTCATCACCTCTTTCAATGTTTTTTTCTTCATCCACTTTCAATTTCATTGTTACTTCCATAGAAAAACAATATCTAAATTAAATTCTTCATAATATGATGTTATTATAATTATGGAACAACCAAACTCATCATTTTATCCATCCAATGAATGATAATTACACAGTGCATGCGTGTGTATGGCTTACCGTCTCCATGTCGTGGAGTAATGTGTTATTCAACACTATGTTATTTGAATGGATATAATGATGATTAATATGTATATAAATAATGAAATTAACATTCTAATATATTTTTAAAATTATTATACCATCCAATTACACACCTTATAATAATTAAGGAAATGATATCGTCGCTTGTGTGTACGTACGACTTAATGTCTCCACGACACGATTAGAATCATTTTCAGGTTCACCATTCATTGATGATTATAAAAATATATATTCTTAATAAGTATGAAATACATGAAATATTAATTATCCTAGATATATATATATATATGTTTGTGTGTGTCTGTATGTACTTACATATATCTTATTTACTTACTTCTGTTTAATACAATTTGAAAACAGATACAATGTGTATGCGTGCATACGGCCTACCATCTCCATAAACGGTTTTTTTCATTTCATATATATCGTTATAATACATATTTATATTTTAAATATATATTATATATTAATCATTTTTTATATTCGTTATGTATTTAAAACAGGATCTAAAAGATAAAATCAATAATAACAATTTATAAAACATACAATAAAGAAAGAGATTATTACCTGAAATATTAATTTAACATAGAAATCATTATTAAATGGGTAGTATAAAGTCATAAATGAATCATGTATGATATAATAATTAATAATATGGTTATTTTATATTTTAATAACATACAATTGTCATTATACAAGAGGTTAACTATACCCATGACCAAATGGAAGTACATTGTTAGGGTTAATTTCTGAATCTCATTTTTTTCCGAGATAGTTTATGTGTAATTATTTTCTGGGAAATTTTTATTACATATGTCTATGTTTCATATAATACATTTTGAAAATTATTCTTTTACAATACTTTTTATCTAAACAATATTTTTAAATGTTTTAAATATGTATTCTTATAAATTTTTCACATTAATGACCATGTTATCAAAATGGTTTCAAGGATTTATTTATATTAACATGAATGTATTAAATTGTTAATTCCATTAAACAGTTTCTAAGTGGAATGGGACACTTTTATTTAAAAATATATGAAATTTCATCCTTTATAAATTGTGAGACTTTTAAATGATTTCATGAAAAGGGGGTATTTCACTCCTGAAGTTTTAATGATCATTTTCATCCATATATTCGTATATTAATGGATATTATTATTTACTGAGGTTGATTTATTAAAAAACAATTTTTCATATTGAATTGAATGATTTGTGATTTTTTTAACTTTGTATGTTTTATTTTTATACCATTAATGGTTTATGGATAAAGTTTTGAAATTTCGTATTCTAGTTTTAAAAAGTTTTTTTGTTATGTTTCATTAATTTCATATGAAGAAAGAAGTTGACTAAGTAAGTGATGGGTGGATCCCACTTTAACTCCTCAATGAATTGATAGGTATAATGAGAATAATTAGTCTTCTGGCATAAGGCCTTGAATTTTTTTTATTATTAGTTTAGTTATGAGGCCTTGACAATGTGGTAATGATGTCCAATGTTAGGCATTCTCTCATTATGAAATTAATTATTACATGTGAATATTATACTGGTAAAATATACATGTTCTTGTTTATAAGGTAATGTTTGACTTATTATCTCTATATTTTATTCATTATTATTTTTAAAAGGTTGTTTTTTTGTTACACATATTTCCATTAATGTTTATGGATTCCACTAAATTTTATACCCTTATAGAAGAATCGGAGCTCACCCTTTTCTTATGATTTGTTTTCCCATGATTCCAATATGTGTATTATGATTGATATAGAGGGTTAATATTGGTGAATAATGGAATTATAAATTGATTATTTATATTTTTTTTCATGTTTGAATGTGTAATGTGAGGTTCAATTTTTGAATCTATTTTCAAAGAATAGTAAATTGATCGGTCCATCGTGACTTGATTCAATGTAATCATGCCAATATTTTAAAAAAATACATTAGCTCTAGGCATCTAGAGTCAAGGCATTATATTTGGTATCAGAGAAAGTTTAGTACAATCCTTTGAAACTGTATTTAGAAAAACTCTCATAAGAGAACATTTCCCTACGATAGACTTTTAGTATTAGTATTGAAGAAATTCCTTGAATTTGGGTAATGTAATGATTTTTTTTAATTTTCTAGAAAATAAATCCATGTCTGGATATGAGCAGGTTGAGGCGGCTCAGTAAATGATGTAACTAGGAGTGAAAAAACTAATAAAGAGTTTCGGGCCTGACCAGGGGTATCATAGTACATGACAACGGGCCCAGAATCACTCTTGGTTATCACACTCCTGGGGGTTATGCTTAGGATAGTTCCTATTTTCCTTAGAAGCCATTATGATGGATTTGGGAGTAAATAATTCCCAAATGAAAACATTTTTTCTGATTATAGACTATATGAATAATCTTTTCAATTTACATTTGGTATTTTACTACTTTGTAATTATGCTTTGTGATATATAAACTAACCTAGTGTAAGCCATTGTTTAGAAATATGACCCAATAGAAGGAATGAGAACTCCAACAATGGACATGATCCAAATAGTAAGAAGGACCATATCTATTATTGTATTGAACCTTCATATAGATATGAAATATTCTCCCATTATTCTCATCATATGATGAGGTAGTATCATGTGTTAATACAAAAGGTAAATAAATCTTCGAGACCTATTTCTTTAAAGGGAAGAAAGTGAAAAAAAAAGATGGTAGGGAGAAATATGGATGAAGGGAATAGGGGAAAGAAGGATTTTCACATATGTGATAACTGTTGAAACACTCACATTGGTAATTTCATGAAGGGAATGTGATTTTGTTACATGGGGAAATATGACACCATGTATGTGATTGCAAGGTAAAAAATGGTTTCAAATGTACATTGCATCTTCTGTAAAGAGTCGGGACACAACATGAATCAATTTCCAAATCATCAGAGTATTCCATAAATGATGTTATTGGATAATAATTATGTTATGATACTACCACAGATGATAAGGAATGACTAGTGTTAATATGTTATTATTAAAGAATTATTTCACTGTTGTATCAATAAGGTGTGGGTTATATGAATTATATAAACAAATAAGGATAGTATTGTAGTACTATTTCATTATGGATTTGAGATTATGTGGTTCTAAGAATAGTGACTTAATAGCAAGCTAAACATTTAGGAAAATACTAGGTTGATGGAAAGATAAACATTAATATGGTTATGATACTGAGGTAGTAATTTTCGAATAAGATGTGATAGATTTGGATAAATTATATTCGATATTTTTGATTGCTTTGAAACTAATTAATTGTTTGTATATTCTATTATAATTGATGTTTACACCATTTTTGGATATATGGTGCATAACCAGTATACTATAAGCAATAATTAAGAATTATTGTAGTTAATAAAGTTTTATGGTAATTCGGGGGGTTTCCATGTTTTAATTGAATACATGATTAAGGTATAAACATGTTATTATGTGGAAAAAAATATCTTCCTTTTGTTTACCTTCAATATAATTTTGGGAATGTGAGTTTGGACATGAAATTTTTTGGATAAATCAAAAGGATGTAATTAATAATGTTTGACATTAGATAATATTTTTATGGTTAAAACCTTTCTTAATATTATTTTTTATTGTTATAAAAAGTACAACACGAAGTTCGGCGAATACCTATCATGTTTGGCAAGGCCGCGAGACTTGAACACACATCCAATGGGCGACAAGGGTGCATCACCTACCACAAGCCTATGTGATGTATGGGTTTTTTATGATTTATTTTTCTTATATAGTTTGACAAATTACTTATGAATTCATTATTTTTAGAACCCTATACGTTTAGGATAAATATAATATTTTCGAATTATATTATCTTATGAATTGAAAGATGAGTTTGTGTAAGAAATTAGATGAAATATAAAACTATAGATGTCAAGTATATTTTTTTCCTCTTATTGTATGAATAAATTATTTATTAAACATTAGGAAAGGGATCGTAAAATAAAAATTGTTTTATCCTGATACATTTTTTTGAAATGATTATATATTAAATCATCAAAGACTAATGTCATTGTGGCCTTCGATTTTATACTTTTTTGAGATTGATGACCTAATCACTCCCTATAAATATTTACATTTTACCTCCCATTATTTGTCTCTAATTACCACCAATGTTATGTAATTCAAGATTATAATTTAGTGGTGAATTTTTCATTTATATTCCCCTCTTATTATGATTAAATATTATTAACCTAATTTCCAATGTGGGTTTCACATAGACGTATTATTTCTATTTTATCCTTTTATTTTCAATGAAGAATTAAAAACTATTAGGATGAAATTTTTTGAAGGTGTGTTTAATGTAACACCCCAAGATTTCATATTATGTTATCTCTTCAAAGTAATTCAATAATTTGCGCTACATGAAACACCGACTTCGAGCGCCACACAAACATCCAAAAAAAAATTCAAAAAGTGTATATGAATAGTATTAACCTAATTTCTAATTTTCTATACTCCATATAATTTTAGATTTCATATTCTGTTTTTCTTAGGAATAATATATGAGAAAATTATATTTCTAAAATGAAATAATTATTATTCAAAAAATGAAATTTTTCATCCTTTTTATGGTGAACCCTTTTTAGAAAAAATATTTTACACTATTATATATTAAATTTAGTGAAATTAAATTATTTTTTATAAGTAGGACGTAAAAGTTTAGTTTTCATAATATTTTGGTACTTTTCTGATAACTTTCATATTTTTATGAATAGTGAAATGTACTACATTTTTTTTAAAAACAAAATTCCTAATTGAAATAATTTAGTGTTAAATTATGAATATGAATTTTTTTAAAGTATAATTAGATTATATTTATATAATTTAAATAAATTTACATCATTATTTGCAATTTTACATTTAAATTTGACATAAACACATGACATTCTATTTTGAGTTTATACTCTATTAATATCCCACTTTTTTGTATTGACAATAGGAATTAGTTTTAAAATTAATTAATGAAAATTCAATTATTATAATTTTTTAAAATAGAATTAATTTTTTAATTATGAATATCATAATTATATTAGAGTGAATTTCTGGTATCTTTCTTAAAAACATAAAATTTCAGATGAATAGTGAAAAACACTACGTTATTGTTAGAAACTGACTTTTAATTAAAATAATAATTAATTGTATTTAAATATATTATTTTTGTCAAAATACATATATATGACATATAAATTTTCAACTATATTCATTGTAGTCATTTTATAATAAAATTCGTCTTAAAAATTTAATTGAACTTTTTAACATTTTTACACATCTTCTATGCACATTTGGAAATTTTCCTAAAATGTAATTTCACATCTTCTATAAATTAAATTTCTAAAATCCAGGAGATAATGTTGATACAATTTTGTAAAATTAGGTTCAATAATATGAAAAAAATTATTTGAATATTAACTTTTCACTTTTATTCACCACAGATAAAAGTAAATTGGGAAATTAAAGGTAAAAATGATATTATAATTTCCCTAACACATGTCCTAATTCTACTGGATTAGTATATTTCTATATAAATCAACATTAGGAATAATATATGACCACTTTGGTACAATTTTATTTTATTAGGAATTTATTATTATTTTACTTAAACATGTTATAAAAGTGTTAAATTAAATGTTTAATCAATAAACAATTTTTTAAATATTTTTATGCATAAGATAATTTAAGCTATAAATATTCAATATGGATCTAAAATTATTTCCCATTTCATGATATTTTATTTATAATATTTACACATTAAATAATTTAATTTATTAATGACACAATAAGGAAACAATTATTACCATATTTAAGAAATATTAAAATAATTAATATTATAAATAATAAAATAAATTTAAATTGAGACATATGATGCATATAACTAACTTTATAGGTTGATATGACATTATAGGGTTGATTAAATGAATTTTTTCAAATAAATGATATTTTTATGACTTTCACAAAAACCAAATACTAAATTCTGTAAAAATTGACATAAATGATTTTTTTATAAAATAAAATACTATATTATTTAATAATATAATAATCCTAAAAATATATGGTTCATCCAAATGAATTATATAATTATAAATATTTTATTAATAAACCACTTGGGGTTTTATTGACTTTTTATAGGATGTTTATTAACCATTTATTATGATAATCCAAGTGGACATGGTAAAAGATAAACGATTTAACTAAGAGTAAAATCTAAAATATTGGGTACATATGGTGACTTAAATTTGTCTATAACATATTGGATAAAAGGATTTCCACCCATACCCACCATAGAATCCAAATAAATTAATTTGGAGCCATTATAATCCCATAATTGTATAAAAAATTAATATTTTATTTTTTTCCCTAAGGTGACCCTCACCTCTCATATAAGGGGGCACTTCACCCGATCTCAAAATCACACCCACAAATGATTTTGTCATGGAAAAAACCTACCAAAATATCCTCCCAAAATCCCTCACTTCAACCTAGATGCATTACATAGATCATAATCCAACCTAAGGATCCCTTTTGATCAAATAAAAAGGAAGCACCCAAAGAAGAGGTAATAATTTCATCACCTCTTTCAAACATCATTTCTTCTTCCACGTTCAATTGAAATTTTATTTCCATACAAAAATAATAAATCATGTACCTTATACATACTGTGATGTTATTATAAATATGTTACAACCATATGCATCATTATATGCATCCTATGAATGATAATATCACCATGTATGCGTATGTTACGACATACCATCTCCACATCCTGGTGTAATATGTTATTCAACACTAAGTTATTTAGATGGATATAATGATGAGTAATATGTATATAAATAATAAAAATAACCTGATAATTTTCCTTTACAATTAATATAAAATCAAATTCCACCCCATTTAATCATTAATGAAATGATATCGTCACTCGTGTTTCCGCACGACTTACGTCTCCACGACGTGATGAGATTCATTTCCTGGTCCACCATTCAATGATGATTATATATATATATATTATTAATAAGTATGTAATATATGAAATAATAATTCTAGTTGAGAGATATATATATATTTACTTACATATATCTTATTCACTTACTTCCGTTCAATACGATATGAAAACAGAAATAGCGTTTATCGGTACGTACGACCTACCATCTCCATAAATAGTGTTTTCCAGTTCATATATCTATCTATAATACATATTTATATTGTAAATATATATTATATATAAATCATGTTTTATATTATAGAAGAATTTAAATTAGGATCTTAAACATACGATCAATAATAACAAGATCAAAACGTACAATAAAGAAAGTGATTATTACTAAAAATTCTAATTTAACAAGGAAATCATTATTAAATAGAAGTATAAAGTCATAAATGAATCATGTATGATATAATAAATATGAATATAGTTTTGTTATAATTTAACTATGTTTTCAATTTCATATATCTATCTATAATACATATTTATATTATAAACATATATTCTATATAAATAATGTTTTATATTATAGAGGAATTTAAATCAGGATCTGAATGAATAATAACAAGTTAAAAAACCTACAATAAAGAAAGTGACTATTTATCAAATGATAATTTTACATGGAAATCATTATTAAATGGAAGTAAAAAGTAAAAAAATAAGTTTTTAAAATGTTATTTCATTAAAAAAAATTCAAAGTGCTATGGGGCAAATTGATTTAAAAATATATTTTAAATTTCATCCTTTATAAATTGCCTGACTTTTCAATGATTTAATGAAAAGGGGTATTTCACTCAACTAATTTTACTGATCATTTTCAACTATATCATCATCCATTTCTGGATATTATTCATTATTAAGGTTGATTTATAATAATACAATTTTCAATTTTTTTTTGAGTGAGTTATGATATTTTTTACTATGGATGTTCCATTTGCATACCATTCATGGTATATGGGTAATGTATTGACATATAGTATGCTAAATTTAATATGAATTTCTATGTTATTTTTCAAAATTTTCATATGAGGAATGCAATGGACATAGTAAATGGTGGGTCAAGCCCGCTATATCTCCTTGATGAATTGGTATGTCTCATGAGACTAATTAGTGTCTTGGCACAAGGCCTGGACAATAATATTATTTGTATTCATGGAAAGTGGCCTTGACTATGTTGTAATTATTTCTGTCATTAGGCATTCCCTTATTATGAAATTAATTATTACTTGTTAATATTCATCTAATAGAATATCTATTTACATGTTTAAATTCTAATTTTTTATTTTTTTCCGATATAATGTTCATGATTCTTTTTAAAAGGCTGTTGTTTTTATTAAACAAATTTCCAAAAAAGATTATTGCTTCCACCCAATTATTTACCATTATTGAGCATCTGATCTCACCACATTATTATGTTATGTTTTACAATGATTTTATGTAGTGTATAATGTTTGATATGGATGGTTATTCAAGGGGAATAATAGTGTTCTCAACAGATTATTTATGTTGTGGTATATATTTGAATATGTAATGTGAGGTTCATGTATGTAATCTATTTTCCAAGACTACTAAACAGATCGGTCCTTTTGGACATAATTCCTTGTAATCATTCTAAATTATTAAAATAATGCACCAGCTCTGGGCATGTAGGGTCATGAGGTTACAATTATTCACTTTTTCCTTTATTAAAATAAGAATTGTGTTGTAATCAATAAGGATCAAGATAGTCTAAGTTCTCTAAGGAACTCATGTAGTTTCCTTAAAAAATGGAGTGTTATTGTTTTTATTTGGTATATGTTACGTAAATATATGAAGAATATTAGTTGATGGGTTGGAGCTTGATTATGGAATTTAAATAAGATTTATATTATCTGATGTGGGAATTTTAAAATTATTGTTGTGTTACTCAATGATATAGAATAGTGTTGATATATTATTAAATAGCCTTCATGTGATTGTTATTGATAATTTATATTCTATGAGATGTGGGTGATCTTCCATATTGTATGGTATGGTGTTTATATATAACCATGATCATAGTGAAATTCTTATATGTTATTATTTCAAATAGGAAAATAGTTGTATCATATATGGAATACTATAATAGGGAATTTGCATTTAACTAATACATGGAAGAGGTAAAAACATTAGTGTTTCCTCTCATTATACACCTAATATTAGACACCGCCTATTATGATTATAATTAATCAATATTTAGACCCAAAGGGGGGTATTAAGCCAGTTAATGTTGAGATACTGTTCATTTAAAATAGTATACGTATATTATTCATTGAATTAAAATAATAATTATATCAAAATTTTAATCATGTTTATTTGATAAGATGAGATACATAAATTTCCCTCGAAGAGATTTTATAATTTGGGTACTCCATCTCATTAATTTAATATCTAAAGAATATAAGTATGGTAGATTTGGAATATTGATGAAGAAGATATGCATTTTCTATCTATTTCATTGGTTTACATACATTTACATTTTATATAAAGATATATAGGTGGATATTATATCAGAAAATAAGTAAAATGGGAGGATATTTTCCATAATTACACCACTCAAAATCCCTAAAAACATGTGAAAATTTATGTCTAGTATTTCATACATGATGATGGTCCACGTAACATTTATGTTTCTATAATTAGGTGTTTTGGATATATGGGAATTATGTAAATTTATTTTAATGATTAATCTAGTGGATCCCAAGTGAATCTATATATTTTTTCAATTATTTAAATTCCAAGACTATATATGATATTTTAATGTCAAACTATATTACATTTTTGTAACATTAGATATATACATTTTTTAAACTAAGAGATTTATACCTACAGTTATGAACATTGATATAATTTATTTGATTTACAAGTGATATGTATTTCAATAAAATGTTCATTGTCAACATAATGTATGTGGAAATCATAAAATAAACTCATTATCCTTCCATACCTGTTGGTTTCCATTAATTTAATAAGAGGAAATCATAAACTATGTGGAATTATTATTCTAATGATATATATATTTTATAGATCAAATAATTTTTTTTTACATCGATATATTATTCTATTAATTTTTATATAGTATATGGTTATGGAAATATATATTTTGACCTTGAATGAATATCATAGTAAGTAACTTAAAATGACACGTATGAATAAAAGACAGTGATGTAGGGGAACATGGTCTCTTATTTTTTTAGGGTTATTATTTCTTTAGTTTGCCATGGTAAATGTGAAATTTAGATATCATTGATATATATTTTTAGGCCCAAAGGGGAAAGATGTATGCATTCATGCATCATTATTTTCAGGTATGGATGACATTTTTCATGTGTTATGAATTTTTATTAATAATATATATATATCTGTGTGTGGGTGTGGGTGTTTAGTATATTAAATTATCAGTTAATAACTATTAATTTTTCCCATATATACCATCTATGGGGAACTCTTCGCACATTAAAATGATTGGATTCTGGGAGTCATCCTGAGTGTAGATTCTGTTAATGTGTGTGATTTATCTATTTTCTAAATATTAACTTGATGGTTTCAGTACTATGGATTATTTATATGAATCATGGGTGTGGTTAGTGAAGTGTAAAGGATATTATGTTGTCTGGATTATAACATTACTCCTTTATATTTCTTTTTTTATATGTGTCATGAGAATGGTATTTTTTAGTGATATTCCACTATGATTCCATCAATTCTAACATCATGATAACAAGGATGAGGTTCATAAAAGGCATGATATGGTCAAATATCGCTATAATGGTGATGATTATATTTACTATATCTTGTTTCCATGGAATCCAAAGTAACATGTTGATAGAAAAAATAAATTTTTTTGAGTAGTTGTGGTCAAATCTAGGACATGTGACTAATGTTATTTATATGCAGACTCTGGGAGTTTATATTTTCTTCATATATATGGAGAGGGGATTATAATATTAGAATTATTATTTTTATGGTGGGGAAGATACAAAATATCCATTTGAAAATTCATATTATTTTATACTATTATTTATTAGATTGAAATTCCACCATGGTGTATAATTAAGTCAATGAGGCACATGATCCGTTGATTAACAAAATGTTATTGGGGCTCGAATATAAAAAATGTTAGATGTGGTGGGATTTCTCTAAATTGATATTTGTGTGTTTATTTGAAAATATTTCCCGATGACCTTGGGGAACATCCATTAATATGACCTCATTAGTTTTATTTGGTTGGCTATTCATGTTATGTGTTACACAACATATTTCATGTATATTATATGTATTTTAATGATATTAAAGAGAAATGTGATTACTATATAGAAAAAATATATTAATAGATTATAAAATGTCACAGAGGTAACTATGCATTGTCTTGATGGTCCTATTTTCCTAGGTGTTGAATTGATAACTAATACTATAGAGTAACTGAATTAAAGGCGTTTCACAAAACTGTGGATATGATATAGAGGATACAGATGGAAATAATAGAGAATATCATGTGATCCAATAGTAATGTTAGATTATTGGATCTTCTATTCCTTATGGGTTTGGTTTATATTTGAAATTTTACCAATATTGATAGACATGACACATTCATATATTGTGTGAATGATCATCCCTTGTGATTTTTTGTGCAATCATACAATGATCCATGAGTGGTTATTTTGAGAGATTTTGAAGAAGTTTGGTTGTTAGGTTTCTTGATAAATTCAATATTATAAGGTGCTATCGATCATATTATTATAAAAAATAAGGTGATCCTATTGTATATTATTAGACAATGTAAGAGCATTATGTTATTATTATTGTGGGTAACAGTTACGAAGTGTGTGAATTTTTTGGAACGTTAAATTCATTCAGGATAGAGATCAATGTTGTTTTATTTTTATTGATATGAATTTATTTTAATATATTGGTAGGTTGAAATGGTTATTGAAATTTTATGTTTATGATGATTATATATTTTAATGATTGGGGATGGTTCGTTATGTGCTTATGTGGAAAGTGTATTGACCAGGTGCTAGACAATATTCCATAGTTAAGTTTAATTCATGACGGTGGTTCTTTTAATTTATTTTAAATTAGGGCTTTGTGTGATTAATTGGAATAATAATAAAATTCATTTAGGTATCTGTATTTGGATGTGGTTGTGCAGGTAATTAGTTTTCCTGGGTGTACCAATTAATTTATTTTTTGTTTTCGTGATTCTAGGTCAAGATTAATTTATGTTGAGGGATTTTTTCAATATAGTCTCATAATTATGTGGATACAAGGAGTATGAAGATTTTGTTTCAGTTATTTTTTTCTTGTTTTTGTAATATATAGTTCATGAATACTTGGTTAAAGGGAGTAGAGGTTGTGGTTTCTCAATTATTTGTGTTAGTTAATTTTAATATTATTTTAATCTACTTATTTATAATAGAGAAATTTCCTTTTTTATAATTTCGTTGTGAATTTGTTTTATTTGGAAAGAAGGTATGGTGATATAAAATTTTCATTTAATATTTATTTAAACATCTTTCAGGTGACCTATACTCGATACCCAATAGATATATAATTTGAGTAAAACTATACCAAGGGTCACCAAGTGGCTGGTGGCCATGAGATGGGTTCCTAGATGGTACTGAGTACATGGTCAATAAATTCTATGATAGTCAATATATCTAACTTTTTATGATCTATTTAGTTAATTTTTAATTTTTAAAATTTGAATACTTAAAGAGCACTCATTTTTTGAAATTGTTATAGTAGAGCTTATCCAATCATCTTTTATCATATATTTTTTCACACCCAAACATAGATCATTCATCCATTGAGTATATAGTCTCTCAAATCTTCTATAGGTAAGGTTCACTTACCTCCATCATCAATTTATTCATTGTCCTATGTTGTGATGATTTACAACTAAAATATCATTTTAGGTATGTTTCTATATATTCTTAATTTCATCCTCTTTGGATTGACTCGAGAAAAGTGATTAAATGTGAAGCACCATGAGATTTTAATGATGATTTGTCACACATAATTCTATTTTTATTTTTTGGTTTTTGTATCAGCAGATTGATGGGTACAATTAGGGGCAAATAAGTGACTTGTATTATGACCAACTATGGTATCTATGATACTTTATGTGTCTCCATGGGACTATATACGAGGTGAATAAATATATTGTATTTTGTGCATAAATTATTATGATAATTTCGAAAAAATATGAAATTTATCCATGAATTTTTCATATAGTTTCTTATAAATGATTTCGATATTTTTATTAGATGGAATTAGGTCTCAACGACATTGTTTGATTATGTTACAACATTATCTTATCATGGAGTGATGGTGATTCACTATTTAAGTTCACTAATGTAATATTTGAATGTAGCATTTTTTTTCAATTTTGGTTATCAATATCAATTTAAAAATGGTGATGTCGGGTGATGGTTGTATGTATTCAATGAATAAATGCAGAATAATCTAACTATTTATTATGAGTAAATAAAAAAGGATGTAGGGTTTAACTTGAAATGAAAAGGGTAATTCATATTTTTTAATTGACTGTTGATTTTAAAATTTGAATATTTGTTTGTAAAAATGTATGTGTTTTCCCTGTTATTGGAGTATTATTTTTATTGTTACATAAGTGAAGGAAATGTAAAAAACTGCCAAGGGATGTCTATTTTTTTCATATATATTGTCACTTGTTTTAAAATACCTAAGGGAATACATTGTTATACATTGTATTAACTCTATAATTAACTCAGTTATTAGTTGGCCTACGATATTTAATGAATCATCTCGAGTTTAAAGGCTAATGATTATAGAAGGATATAGTTGAGTGTGATTTGATAGTTGAATGTGGGAAAAAAACACGTGGTATGACTATAATTATGATTTTTCACTAAGGTTGATGAAAATGGTGATAACTAATTGAAATGTGAAAAAAATCGATTCTATTACAATTTGGTTAATATTAATAGTAATATAATTCTTTGAATGATGTATTTGAGAAGTATAGGGTTTGTCAAGCTGTGAAAAAATTCATTATTAATCAAAATGAGAAATTATATTTTTGAAGGTCACATTGAAAATTCAGTAAAGGAATATATTATATATCAATTAGATCTAACTATACTTCTTGGATCCTCAACATATTAATTTAATCCAAATTATTATTCCATATATTGTGGAGTGTGTAATATAATAATACATGAATGATGTCATGTTTCATTTAAATGATGACGGAATGTTGTAAAATCATTACATGCATTACATTATAATATAACATCTTCTTATTAAATGTATTCATTTTGAGACATCATTGATAGTTTTTGGGGGAACATAAGACTTTATTTCAATACATTGAGTTGGCCATTTGACATTATTTCCCATCATTAAATTTCAACAGTACTCTTTATATTAAATTTATTACTTAAATTCAATGTAGGACATTGAGTCCATACAATAGTAAATGATATATGATTAAATTTCACCAATAAGACACACCAAATGGATTTTTACATATCTTAAAACATCATACTAGGTGTATTTAAATGATAATTTATTCAATAATAATTATAAATTGTTAATTATATTTTAAAATATATATAGCACTAAAATTTTAGTATTTCATATTTCATTATCATAATTTTAAAATAACATTGATCATATGATATATGGTCATCATGTTTCTTAATATACAAACAATTGTAAATGTGTATACATCAAAAACATAGTATTCAATAATCTAATCATTACAAATGACTATGAAAATCAATGTGAAGGAAATTATTGATTTTTAATCATTATTTTAGTGGTTAAATTACAAATTTAAATGATAGTTATTTTTTGAGGGATCATCTTTCCAAAGTTATAAAATTTTGACGATTCTTCAACGATCCATGTTCTGGTTTTGATATAAATAATATTGGGCGTGGTAAAAGATAAATGAAAACGGTTCAATTAATATATTAATTTCATATGATACTATTTTAAAATAATAATATTATGATAATAAATAAATTCAAATATGATATTGATCATAATAATAAAAATATACCAAAATATCACATAAAGATAAGTGATTAATGGTTAATAGTTGTGAATATTTAATAATACTGACTTAATATCTAAAATACTTTATAAAAACTATAAATTTTGGGATTTATATTTTTTTGAGGGAATATTTAATATTCATGCCTATTATATATTTTCCAGGATTAGTTATTCACTCTATTAGTTGTAGTACAAATTTAAATTTTACAAATCCTACACAGTAAATATGATTTATTGAACATGAAATAATATTACTTGATATAACCATTGAGTGTTTGTGATGTGGATTTCAATATATAATTTCAGATAATATGATTATTATGATAATGAGGCCTACTAAAAATCATGAATCTATTGTACTATATTCTAATGATTTGTAATGAGATAGTAAATGAGATAATAAAAAATTAATTACACTCTTGATATTACCATGTAGAAAACAATTTAGATAATTTTTGGATTATTTATAAAGTTTTTGATCACTATGATATGAAAACTACTGATAAATTATTTTATATTCATGGGAATGTTAATTTTTTGACTATGATTGGAATTTCATAATTCAAAAATATACTTTAGATTATCATACCAATAAAAATTAAATTATTATGTCAGAAAAGGATTTTTATTTGAATATAGGATAATATTAACATTGTACAACAATGAATGATTTTCCAATGCTAATATGCATAGGATAATGATAATGTACAAAAGACAAATATCACTACGTATTAATTTTGATAAAATAAAATTAGTTCAATAATTATTCTATGATTACATTGGGTGGGATAAAGTGGTGAGAAAGAAAGAAAATAAAGAGAAACAAAATCTTAATGTTCAATACATATCATCCTTAAGTTTATTTATTAAGAATTTGATATGTGTTATTTCAAAATAGGAATTTTTGGATGACTTATAATGCGGAGTTTATGTAGTAATCGAGTTTATTTTAGTTTGATGAGGATATATTAGTATTCATGGACTCTATTTTTTAGTGGTTAGTAATATGATATGATGGAGTTTGGGAAAATATATTTTGAACAATTGGTAAACATAAATGACAGTTTACTAAATAAATAAATCTCATATACATGGAGAGATTCCATAAAAATTATGTATTTAAATATTTTTGTGATATTTTTGTGGGTATCTATGACAAAATATTGATGTTATTTTCAAGTACTATGGGATGAAATAATTTGTAGACAATGTGTTATAATTTGTTGTTGTATGATGAAAAAGATTCAAATGCTAATAATTATCTACACCCCCACATGAATATATGATATGATTTTAGTATAAAATCTATTACATTTACATCATATGAATGAAATATTGTTTTTAAAGTATTAATTAGTGTACAAATATTTTATTCCTTTTATATTTACATAACTTCGATGCATATGGTTACTAGTTTTTTTAAGATAAATTGACCAATTTTAAATAACTAGAAACTATAATTAAAACAAAATTGTGGATTAAATGAAATTATAATAAATGATAATCAAAACTAATTTCGACTACCCATGTTTCATTCCTTTCCCCATTCAATTATATAAACTGGTTCCTCTGAGATTCTCAATTTGTAATAGAGACCCAATTCCATTTGATTGGAATTATTTTAGAACAAACATTGAGTTTATTCTGAGTTTATGAAGTGATGATTTGTGATGATCGAAAATATTTATATAAAATGATCTAACTCTCTTCCTATTATTTCATGAAATTATTTCAATCAAATTAATATGGAAAATATGAAAATGAAATAGGGAAATAATATTATATGAATGGATTGTAATAATTAATAATTCATATTGAGTAAAGGTGTTCAGAGTCGTTTTATAAGATCATTTTGTGAATAGATAGAGAATATGAAGGATATTATTTATATATAAATGATTTATGAAACTAAATTAAGAATCTCTCTATATATAATTTAGCGCATCATTTCAGTTTTATTAATAAGAAATATGTTTAAATATACCAGATGATAGATGATGCTGTTAAAATGTACATGGATCTTATGAAAAGTGGAAAAATGAAATTAATTGGTCAATTAATTGACGAACATGGATAAGTCCTCATTTTTTAATAGATAAAAATATTCTATTAAAAAAATAAAAATTAAATTATATATTTATGAATTTGAAAAATTGAGTAATTATTGTGAATAGTTCATTGATGTATAGGGAATGCCACATCAAGTGGTTATTTATTTCATGAATTCTTTATTAGAGACAAAATAAAATATATGAATGTTGTGGAAAATTTCTGCCAAAAAATTTTAGTATTACATATTTGATGAGATTAATATAATAAAGATCAAATATGAATATAAATTTTACATAAATATTATTGTAATACCAATATAAGTTTAATTTTCCCTAAATTCGATGTGATGTTAAAAAATTGTGAATCAAGTCATGGGGTATCATCAAAAAGAGATAAGAAGAAATTTGTTTTTAAAATTTGTAGATTTTATTAATAGGATAGTAAAATTATTCTCTATTAGAGATTGTAACCTTCATAGATTCATCACTATTTTCATATGGGAAAGGAAATAGAATTCCTAGTTCATTATACTATACAAAAATCAAAGTAATTTTCATGTACATGATATAAATAAAAATTATATATAACAAGGTGATTATAAATGCTGATAAATTCAATATAGAATCTATAGTGGATGTATTATAATTTAGTTGAGGAATTTCACACAATGGGTTAAATAAATTTTAGTTTCTCACCAAAGAGTATAATGCATGTGAGGATGGATAGATTATATAAAAAAATAATAAGGATTAATGTTTGAATTTGGATATATAGTATATTGGAGAGTACATCTAATAAAATATGGTGTAATTTTTTAATGCATAAAAGGGAGAAAACACTATGATATAGGTGGTCCCTAAGAAAATAGACACAGACATTATGATATTAATCTAAATTACCAAATATTGATAATCTATCTTATAATAACATGTTGGATTCACATATAATTGACTTGGAAATGTGAGAAATTCTTGTTAACTATTATGATTAATGATTTACAATACAGTGTAGTTATCATATATATTCCCTGAGAGAGTATATATTCCCTACAAACAAATGATTGATTTATGAACATTGATAAAAGTCATGTGATATTTAGTATAGGACATAATTTTTTGATTAATTTTCTACAAAATGAATGTCCCAAGATGGAATTTAAATTTGATTATATTTTAAAATAAAATATTAACTCTAATATTGATAAAATACAATCTAGATATTGTAAAGAAGCATATAACACTCTAGACAAGTTCATTAAATGGATTCATGGTGAGATTTTGTTAAAAAATCTAAATGTGAATGATCTAGTGGTATCAATTTCAAAATCTATTTATATTAACTATATTTCCTCTTATAATAAGTATAACAAGTATGTTCACATAGATTTTCTAGTCACGTTGAAAAATACAATGGAAAAGGAAAAACTGGGTAAATAAGATGTGAAAGATGAAACTACTTTAACATTATAAACATAAAAGCATATTCTATCTCTAATGAAACATAAAATAAAGAAATATATTTTATCACAACATTTTGTATTTTAAAACCCATTATATGGGGATATAATAATAAAGGAAATACATTTTAATGCCCTAAAGGATAGTAAAAATATGTTGACATAAAAATTATCCCTCAGTTATGTAATTGAGGTTATTATTATGTGCAATTAATTCTACCACATTTGTTATTATTCTATGAAGAAGAAATTAAAATAGAATCTAGAAAAATAATTCCCAACATGGTGAAATGAAATTTCAATTAGTAGTCAATGTCATATGATATAAAAGATTAAATGGTGAATAAATCTAATGATTCTAATTTCTTAAGTAGAAATATGATGGCGATGAAGTATATATTGTATTCCTTGTGTTGGATCAACTAAAGTGGTCATTGAATAAAATTTTATATCATTTATATATAAATATTAAATCATTATATAAACTATTTTATTATATTTAATGTACGATTCTTAGTGTAATTGTTTTTCTATGTACATGTTGTATTTTTCATGGAATAGTATTTATCTTCCAATTTTGGGATTTATTTTATTCCACATAAAAATGGAGATCCATTTTTGGGATGATGAGTTAATGTTTAATAAATATTCTCCAAAAAAATGTTGTACATCCCTTAAGTGATAATATTACATATAATAATTACGTTCATATATATATATATATACAGCTATGATTATTAGGTAAACTCCCTCTTGTACTTATTCTAGGATAAATTAAATTGATACAGAGATGAATTACTCATTTCACATAGCCAATAACATTGTGGTTCTATCATTTTCATGAGGTAGTGAATGATTAATGAATAGATTACTATTCATTGTAAAAAAAGACGATGTGAGACATTTTTTAATTAAATCCCATATTCTAAAATGGATAATGTTTTATGGATTTTCAATAGTATTCATCAATCTTGTGAATATATAAATTGACCTATGAAGTAAAATGGATATTGAAAACAAATACAATGGGGTTTATTGAATGGAATTGTTTGATTTTGTCTTACTATTATTGTGTTTCAGGACACTATTGTAAGTGGAAGTCAATGATTGGTTAAAGAATGTGGGTATTGAATTAATGTATTTACCAACTAAACCATTAATATTATTACAATATAATATGAGTAATGATGAATTGATGTTGTTTTTAAATTTAATTGAAAATTAAAATTCACTTTTTAGAATAATATCATTCTATTTTTCATCATGATAGTGATGCCTTCTATAAAGATAAGTAGTGCACACTATAGTCCTAGAAGATTTGATGTTCATATAGTGTGAAACAGGAATTTATATTTTTCAATTTTAATGTCTAGTTTTATATAGAAAATGAATTCTTATTTTATTGAATGAACCATCCAAATATTTATGGGTGATTGTTTGAGAATGTGGGGGTTGAGTTTGAGCTTGATACTAAATCAGTGAAAATAGCCCAGTTTTGATATATTTGAGATACTTAGATCTAAATACAGGTGTTAAAGGAAACTATCTAAAATTAGTTGAACTTTTTTTAATGTTATTGACATTAAATTTGTTTGAAGCAGTCTGTAAATTCCTGGCATAATATTTTTGAGATGGTTAGTGATTCCTTTGAATAGAAGGTGGTCATTATGAAATGTATTTAAAAATTATCCATTTTAAGGTCATGTCAATAAATTAAATGATGATAATTTTTAATGAATACAGTATCTTAGAATATTCCTTTGATTAATATAATAATAAATTGTTGGATATTATATTTCTCTACAGCAAGGAATCAATAATATCATATGACATTCATTCTATCATATGTCCTTGACATGGGAAGAAACAATTATAATTTCATTGAGTATATGACATCAAAATATGACATCTACACAGTGTATATCATTAATTATTGAAATATTCATCAGATATTCATATAATCACATGATATTGAGTGTCATCATCAATCATAATTGCATGAATAAATCTTGAATTTTTTACTACTATACATCATTATATATTGAGATCATATCACATTAAATGAAAAGTAATGAAATGTAACCCACATAAAACTATATATTAATTTGTTTCAATTCATATTAATTCATTTTTAGTTTATAAATGTTGTATTTTTCAGTATTTTTTAACTTCTATAGATATTTTTTTAAAATTTCTACATCGTGAAAATTATAGTATTCCATATTTCATTTACCCAAGAATAAAATTACTTGGGATGATTCAAGAGGAGGTATTCATGAAACTAAAAATGGAAATGACCATAAAATGTTTTCTGATTTAATAATAATAGATTCAATAATATATATTAGTAAACGATAGGTATCCTCTATGTGATTGAAATTATAGATGTTTTATATAATATTTAAATAGGGAAATTATATATTAAAAAAAGAATTATTTCTATAGATTCATTAGTTGATTTAACTTTATGAAAATATAAATATTTTTATAATTGTTATAATATATTCATTATTATTTAATGATTTAGTGATATGGATAATCAATGATCATTTATCTATCAATATATCACTTTCAATTGATAATATTTGAAAATCATCACCTGGTGATCAAAAATAATGTTTTATATAATGATTTTATAAATATATATAAAAAATTAAATATTCCAATGATATAATATAATCAATATGAAAAAAGATAAATATTATATATATTTAACCTTATATATAAAATACTGAAAAATAAAATTATATTTTCAAATAATCGAGACAATTTAGTGATAACATTTAGATCTAACGATTATTAGATTTTTTGTTATATATTAGTTATTCCTTCCATTATATGGGGTTCAAATTGATTTTACGAAAATACCACAATAAAAAATATGAGTTCCTCAAAGTGATGAAAATAATTATGAGACAACCATGATTATTTTTTATTTTATATTTTGGTAGAATGTTTATTGGGACAATATAGATGATGATATAAGTGTCTAATGATTATTAATAATTATGAGTTCCTTATTTTTCTAGGATATAAAAAATAATAATATTATATTAAAATCCCTCAAAGATATCATGGTATATTGATAGAGATAGTGGTCGGGAGAAAAATATAATATCGAGATCTTGGGGGGTCAAACACATAAGAAATATGCATAGAAATTATATAAGAATATAGGGAACTGGATTTTTAGGGATATTCATTATTTTGAAATATGAAAGTGTATTAATTTTTTTTATATATAAAATAGAAAATATGAAATGGGAGATATATAATTGAGAATCTAGGATATACTATGAACTGAATAATGCAGAAAAAATATAAAATAACACAATGAAGTGGAAATTGATATTATATAAAAGAAGAAGATCATTGGTTATCAAAGGTGATGAAAGAATAATATTTTAATGAATATTCTTAGACAATTATCTTTTTCCAATGATGTGGTGAGACTGAAAATACTTCTGAATTATAAATCATCTAAATATCTAGATTTTCATAGTTTGATAAGTGAGAATGTAGGATAGTCGGTTTCTCTAATGATCGATGGAGGAAAAAAATATGAGAAAACTGAGTTATAAGTTTTGTTCCTAACAGTCATTTTCTATCCAAAGATACTATTAGTAAAGGTAATTACATAATAAAAGTTGACATGGAGGCATCATGTGCTAAAATAGATACCATATTCAATAAATGTTTTTTATGGAAACACATTAATATAAATTGTAGCATTCCTAAAATCATAATGGAATGGAGATAAAAATAGTAATTATAAAATTTTGTGATGCTTTTTTGATATAAAGTGGGAAAAAATGTTGGAATCATTATGGAATTTCATGTTATAGTTTTATACACTAGTGGTGTAGGATAAAAACAACCCAAACACAAATTATATTGATGATAATATTATAGTGTCAAATACATGGCTCAGATATATAAAGAATGAAATAGGGTTGTCTTTTTATGAAACATTGTTGAAATATTATGGAAAACTCAAATCTATATTAAATTTATTCATAAAGATTATATTTACCTTATAAATCATAAATAGATCCTTTTTTATAAATAAGTAGTTGATGTTAATATAATCATGGGAATAAATATTACAAAAATAATTTTTAATCAGGAAAAATTAATGAATGTTTAATTTAACCCACACGTGTTTATAAAAAAATAAATTGGATATGTGAACCAAAAATTGGATGTTAGATATTTTTGATTCCACTCACCCTAGGGATGAGTCCATGAGGTCTTGATAACATATTGAATCACCCAAAAAGATAATTTCACCTCTAAATTAGTACATGTATCATCAAAAAATGAAATGATTTGGGTGTTAATGGACGCCATCACTATGGATTATTGAAGACGAGGGTTTTTTGGTGTTTAGATGATTTGATAGGAGTAGAGTTCTTATAATGTATTATTTATAATGATTCAATTGACATAAAATTGTTGTATTCTTTTCTTCTATACCACTGTTAAGAAATCTATGTACACTGTGTGTTTTGAGAATGGTGTTTACTAAATTATCTAGGTTATGTGTTTATTGTTGATCCAAAGTTATTCATCTATATGTAATAAAACTATGGCTATATCATTATATTCCAGAATTTACGACTATGATTTAAATTATCACATTACAATAAATAACATTGAAGGTTTCTGGGGTGTCTTTTATTTAATGTTAAACATTTCAATTTTAAATGATGTATATAAATGCTAATATTTTTTTGGATATTATTGGAGTTGTACTACTGTGTTAATTTGTAATCACCATACAATCCACTAGGAAATGTGATGAAATTATTTACTTTGACACTGAATGTTTAAACCCCTTTGCCTATAGTGTTTATATTGACAACTATAAGATGAAAAGGTATAATGTAAATATACTTTTGATATTGATTATATTTATTATCTGTGATTATTTATATTTTTTAGTTTTTATATTTTTTGAATGCTTGTATATGAAATTATTATATGGTATGAAATTATCTTAATTATGAAATTATAGATACAACATTTTTACACCATGTTTCTGATACATTTTATAATTCCCATGTCAATGCCTTTATGAGATTATATATTTTCATTGAATTATGTAAATCGTTTATAGTCTCCCAATTATCATTTCTTATGCCATATGATACTAGATGAATATTTTTTCCAATTTGTGGAGCATATCTATGGAATTTGGTAATCTATCTTGTATATCATGTTGTTTATTTGGGTAAAAAATGTTACTCTGAATCAACATATATGTTTTATGAACATAATATCAGAATAATATTTCAATAAGGTACTCTCTATTAATTTCCTTGAAAAACATTTCTCCATCATACGCCAATGTAATATTTTTTAATCTTTCCTCCCTTATATATACACAAATCAATATAGTAACATAGGCACATCATATATATAATCATATATTTTTATCAATTAGCTATATCCCTCCAACATATTAGCATACATAAATAACTCTAATATGTTATATAATTGCATCAGAACCACACATCACATCCTCCATATCAAACTCTATTATTATTTACAATATTTATATAAATATTAACCATCCTCCATGAATTTCATTCACAAAAAAGTATACAATTAACAAAAAAATTATCCAATTCCACCCTTAATATATTAAATCATATCGAATTTTCTTTTCATACAAGGAATATATTTTATTTATAAGAGAGATAATGGTAGGGGGAGTTATCATACATCATTATCTCCTCGATCATATTTGATTCTAAAAACACCATGAACACATGTAATCATATGGATATATGTTAGGTATCCTAGAATAGGTGATGATGATAATGAAATAATTAATAATATAAAAATAAAAATAAATATTTAATGACTACCATAAGTGTCACTTTAAAAAAATATTTGTTTTATTTTGACCCTTCAAACTGAAAATGTTTCAATACCCTTAGTCATATATAATAATTTACACAACTATAATCATCAATATTCAACAATCCCACTACAAAAATACGAATGGATAATTATATCTTCACATTTTCTTACATCAATATCAATATATGGATTATCGATTTTTCATCCTAATTATGTACATTATGAAATATTTTACAACAATAACTTCTCAAATTTAGATTACTAATTCAATTTCATTATTTATTACTACATTTTACACAAGCCAATTATAAAAAATTTTACTTCTTAAATTTCATACAATTATTCATTTGTTAATTTTTCATTACCAAAAATAATTAGGGAAATTATTTAATATTCATATATCCATGAAACTATAACACAAACCCCAATTACCACTTATAATAATGTAATAACATCCACAATATTTCATGGTAAAAGGATCATAAATAGATTCAATAAACAAAATAATATAATAAAATAAAACTTTAATTATCTATTCTAAACCCCCACCACCACAATAAAATACTGACCATAATCTAAGCATAATTCTGAAAAACCAATCCACATCAATCTAGATTGTTAGAAGAAATTATAAAAACTCTATTGTGAACAACATATAAATATATTTTCACATATTATTATTCCTCTATTTTTATATCATTGTTATTTTAACCATTTATGGTTGGGGAAATCAGAATTTATCATTAGTGGGAACAATCTAAATAGATACTAATTCCAATAAAATAACATGCTGTCATAAGTAAAACATGCAAATTTATTAAACAAACTTTATCAATGTGTTATCCATTAAATTAATTTAATTGTATTCATTATAAATATTATTTTCACAAAAACCATGTATAATTGTAAAATAGTTTCCTGATAGTTCCTCAATCACATGTAAATTCAATGAAGATATATCATAAATGTAATACTTAAACTAAAGATTCAATAAATCTCATTTTGAATTTGAAAAGAATAGATGATAAAATACCCCCAAAGACTACTAGATAATCCATGTTATTTAAACACATAGTATATCAATTGAAAACTTAATAAATAATTTAACAAATATAGTTACTCCTCAGATATAACCATAATAAAGAAAATTTACATAATGGGAAAATGTAAGGTTGATTGGAACACACCACATATCATAATACATCAATCATATGATACAAATTATTTAGATTAACAAATGGAAGAATAATGATATCCCAATGAATGTGATGAGACCCATATGGGTTTAATGTGGTAATTTTAATTGAATAGAATCAAAGGGAAATATAAAATTATATAGAAAATAAGAAAACATAACATCATGGTCTAACTAATTGGGTCATACTAAAATTATTTTTCAAACATGTTATCATGGTGAATCCCAAAAAAAATTAATAGTGTTAAAAAATTATAATCAATAAAAATAATGAATTTCATTGAATTAAATGTTTTTACAATCTATAGTACAAATCCAAACATTAAATATTTTAGAAACTAAATTCT
This sequence comes from Viscum album, assembly GCA_963277665.1. Lineage (NCBI taxonomy): Eukaryota > Viridiplantae > Streptophyta > Magnoliopsida > Santalales > Viscaceae > Viscum > Viscum album. The sequence goes on along the minus strand of OY728164.1, from coordinate 60,211,440 downwards.
CCAAACTATGTCCTAATCATTAATAAAAACCTCTAATAATAATTTTGTTGATCATAGTTATTTTTAACCACATGATATTCGGTTATCGTAAAAATATATTCTAAATGAAATATATATAAAATATTTATTAATTAACAATAATCCTTACATTATTACATATAGGATTGAAGGTCCAATGATCCAATGATGGATAATATATTATAGTCCAAATATCATTTTTTCTTTAGGATATTCTTATTAAAACCATCAATGTAAATATACCAATTATAATTTTTTAATATGGGTATATTTATTATAAAAATTCATTAATAACATTTATGATCGGTTCAATATCATCTCACACATTAATGAATAATATTATTGTTTAATTATATATATTTGAAAACACTATAATTTAACATCATCTGAAGAGGTGATATGTGTGGTTGGGTTTAGCTCAGTCCTATGAGAGTTTATTCTTATATATACTTGTGTAGGTAATGTAATAATAGTAATTATGTTTTCATTTAAATATTAATATCCTAAATTTTAATTTCATTTGATACATACCATTGTTGTAACACTTATGTTCATGACACCATGCTAAATGTTTTACATTAAATGGTTATATATCCATAATCATTTTTATTCGGTTTAATGTAATTTGAATAAAATATCATATAGATTAATGAAATATGATTATTTAGAATTATGTTAAATTTAATTTCATGTGGAAAAGGATACGATATGAATTTTCCATGTAATGGTTAGGTATAGGTCATACACTTGGTTGTCCATTTTTGATTATGTCTTACACCATAGCCGAGGAAATTATAATTATATGTCCCATAGATTTAAAATAGAGTGGATTATCTATTTGAAATATGGAAATGAATTACATTTTATTATAGAACGGATTTTTGTCTTGGGCTAAGATGAATTACACTAGTCATATAAACATAGATATTTCCATTAACAAGGGAATTCAAGAAAGGTTGTATCTAAATGACCATATCAAATAGACCGATATATGAATAACAATTTCCTAAAAGATTTGGGTTCCATCGTATTAAAATAGTATATGAGGAAATGGGGTAACAAATTTTTATTTAATGATATAGTCATGTATATCATGTCGTTTTGGTGGTAGCCAAGGATAATTATACACTTCCAATGATTGAAATATGAAAAATAGAGGCATTAAAATATTTTTTAGTATGTAATTTATAGTAAATAAATAATATAGGCTACTCGGCCACCTTGTTACATATTATACATTCTATAAAGTGTCCCCTTAGAGATAATAAAATAGTTACATTACTGAGAAACCTACAACAATTCTATGTATCATAATAAAATGTACATTAGTTGATGATAATATATGTATATACGTATATAGATGAGTGTCACTCTTTTTGATGGATAGGCTTAGGTTTCATGGATGATAGACACAAGAAAATTGATGTGAATTTTTTTTGGTTACGCTGGCTAAATGATATCTAATTAGGCATATATAGACCATGGGTCAGTAATATGAAATGAAATTTAGGTACCAAGAGATGATAGTATAGTAACATACATGGTTCACATAATATAGATCCATAACACTAGTCTTGGTAATTCCATATCGTCTCTTCCAATGTTTTTAAACACTTATTAACATAAATACCAATTTTACTTTTTAAATTTCATCAATTATTTAATATTATTTTATCATAAGATTGTTATGTAGTCCATTTGATTTATAATTTTATTTGTTCTTAGATATTATTGGGTTTCTCTTTTTTTTAAATGGTTGGAATTGGAGCCATTTTTAATTAAATTTGAGGATTTGAACCTCCTGTTGTAAAGATAATTCATATAATCACTCATGTTTCCAAAACATTCATATATGTAAATGTGATGAAAGAGAGTTCAGAGGAATGATGGCATCGGTCCACAGAAGGGAGAGGAGCATATATGCATGGATTTTAATGGTTGAAGTGTTGTATTTGTATAGGAGAACATGTGTATATATATGTGAATGATGATTCATGCATTTATTGGGTTGAAGGTGGGAATGAATGACCTGTTTCATAGTGATTATATGTCAATAAAAATTGTCCTTGTAACAAGATATTCCAACCACTATATTAATATTGTTGACTAAGAATTTAAGCAAAACACATCAAAACCATTTGAGTTCCAATATATCCACCCTAATAATTTGATTAAATGATGATGAAGATAATCAATTATTTGGGAATACATATCAATAAAATTAATACAATACGGGGAAATGATAATTCCCTAGTCTATGTAGTCAGATTATGAGAAGCTTAATAATAGAAAAAGTGGATTGTGTGGTCCAATTTGGTAAATAATATGGGGGAACAAATTATTAAGGAACAAAACTGACTTTGGAAAATCTTGGAGAATCATTAAACAAAAATAATTTACACTTAAACAATGCATCAAGTAATATTTACTCACTATGGTATGGGATGTTTAGTTAAGAGGGTACAAAGGAGTTCCATGTTAGGTGTGATATATTTCACATAAAGTATTAATGATCTTTGGTTAATGTTCATTGTATCCTTATTTTATAAAAACCTATAAATGATAATAAAGTAAAACATTAAATATAGTAAAATATTCACCCATATATATCTCATTTATTATCTCACCCACTAATCGTCAATTTTAACATCATATTTAAGAGATTTTTTATGCTCTGAAATTATCTAAAAATATTTTCCACTATAAAAATATTACATTCCATAAATCCCCTATCCTAATTGATGAAAAAATTATCTTATTAAAAAACCTCAAAATGATATAGGTACTTATAATATTTATAAATTAATTCTAAATTTTAAATCTCTCAATAAAATTATGTTCACACATATTTAGAGGTAACCATTTTAAGAGATCCGACACATTAAAATTCCCAGCAGATTCAGATTGTTGTATTTGATTTTAATGAATAATATGGATACAAATTTAATGTTGTCAATACATAAAGTGGTAACTAAATATTGAAGTTAAGATGTTTTAGATAAATCATTGAGTTTTAATTGATCATCTATATTGTATTGTTTCATAGTGTTTTTTTGATTGAATCCTATATGCGTATTGGAGATGAATATTTATATTATTCCCGTGAAAATGGTGATGAAAATTTCCAAAATGGATTTCATGGATATATAGATTCATTGAAAAAACCTATACATAGTAATTTTTTTATATAGTTGGTCTTATAAATAATCGATTACTAGTGTTGAATGAAGATTAAAATATAATATATGAGATGATCATTATGGAGATGATATGTTAGCTACATGAGTAATTGGATTATGATTTTTTGATATTTAAGTGATAAACCATGCTTATATTATGATGAAATAATTTATATTTATTCTATTTTTAATACAATTAACTCATGATTTTATACACCGGTTTTTAGGATAAATGTGTCTTGGAATTGATGAATTTTACAAATATTCATAAAAGAGTATACATACGATTAAATATTATTTAAAATTATACAAATTAATTATGAGATGATTTGGTAAATTACTATATTTATTTGTAGAGATTTTTGTCGAATTAGAGAGACATAAGATTCACTTATGATGTTTTTAGAGGTTTTGAGTAGGTGATAATATTTTATGACATTTTTACTTAGACATGTAAATTTAAAATAGAATGGAATACAGATACCTTTCATAGAAGAAAAATGTTTTCAAATTTCTAGAATCTAATATAATATAATTGATTATAAATATTTTACCTGGAAATCCTAATTAGATAATTATAACATTATAAAAGGAATAATTTATTTATTATAAATCCAATTAAATAATAATCCCTTGGTTTGTTTTTGATATTTTTAATAATTATAAAAAATTCCCAAATGCATGCAATAAATAAGATATTATTGGATTCACATATTTAAATGTGGAAGATTTATAAAATGTGTAAAATAATTTTTTATTAAATAAAAAATATTAATTACTATTTTCGAAAAAATATAATATTTTCCTTATATTAGATAAATCCATATAGAAGTGATGAATGTTTAAATTATTTATGATCATATATAATATATTTGTACTATGCATAGTATTTTAATTATATTACATAAATTAATAGATATAATAATATTTGACGATTTACCATATACACACTATGATTTGTAAGGGTTACTCACACCTATATTTCATACCTACTAGTCAATGAAATATACAAAACTTATAGAGTAATGTTAGGATACATAAAAGATAAAAAATTATTCAAATAATAATTTAATTTATGATGATATTCACAGGTAATTGTTTTTAAGAAATATGACAATACATTAGATAATAATATATTTTTTATTTTATGGTATTAAAAGAATATATATAATGATTCAATGTTCACAGATCAAGAAAATTGTTGAAATATATGGATGAATGTTATTATTGATATATAGATCACGCCTCATTGAATTACTAATTACATGATGTTAAAAGGAGAATGAATATTTCATGTGCCATGATAACTTCACTCTCATCGCAATAGTTTAGTACATGAGGTCATGAATAGGAGGACCATGAGTTTTATATCTTAGGTAGACAGGTTCGTCAATAATATGACTGTAATTATGATAATGAATTGATGATATTATATATTTTAAATGAAATATTAAAATATAATCAATTCCATTTGGAAATCTATAGATGAATTTGAATATTTAAAGGCTAAATATAATGAGAATATCATTGGTATATCTTGAACAGATTTTTATATATTAAATATTGGATTTAATGATCATTAATAACATAAAAATAAAATTTATGACTTTATAATATGGGATATATCAATTTTGATTAAAATTTAATATACATATGTAGAATATTGACATTATATTCACATGTTTTTATGTTATTCATCAATTACTCGGAAAACATGTTGATGTTTTAAAGAAAAGAACACATGTTGTTGATCATTCAGAATGTTTGAGGTTTAGGCCAATGTAAATGTAGTGATACTAGTAAATTGTCTAGAAATAAAGAACCTATTATTAAAGAGGAAGACCAAACACTCAGATGTGACCACATATAAGAGAATAGTATGAATATTTTTCATAATAATAAATGGAGGATCATAAAAAACTATAGGAATTTAGTTTAATCAAAGTGAAACCCATACAATCTGATTATTATTATCAATTCCATGTAATAGGGGTGTGAACACAATCATAAATTTACATCTAAAATAAATAATCCATCTGTATGTTCTGGTATTAGGATGATACATTCCCAAATATATTAATCACATTTCAACATTTTTTATAAATTGATATCTCATAATCAAAATTTACAGATCAAGGTGTTGCTACCCACAATGTGATCAACCCTCACAAAAATTACTCTATGATATTGTCCCATTTAAAATTAGTACATTTATTTTTGTTTTATCTTTAGTGAATTTATCAATTGATGCATTAAATTTATAATTAAATATGGTTAAAATAAAAAAGTGATAAATAGTATAACAATATAATTTAGTAAAAATTGAAAATTAATTCACCACGCCGTATTGGGAGTGACGTGAAATTATATTTTGAATTATATGAGAAAAAATATATGATATAATTTCGATATTATTATATATATATATATATTAATTTATAGTTATATGTATTATATATTTATATGTATAATAGATTTATATTATTCCCTATATATACTAATAGGGTGATTTCTTCTAAAAAATAAGTGAAAAGGTATAGTAGAAAATAATATGAAGTAGATAAGTATTTTAAAGTAGGAAGATTTCATTCCATTTATTTAATGATTTAAAATAATATATATTCATATATATATATATATATTCATATATATTAATTATTAAACTCTTTTATAATCATTTTTATTTATGATGTGTATGAGTCTACAGAATGAGATGAAAACCATTGTTATATTATATGTAAATACTTATAGAAAATTTCCATTGATGATGTAACTTATATATTTTTCTGTATCAAGTAAATAATAGATTAAAATGAATTGGGAGTGATTTAAACATACTAAAATATGAATGAATTTTATAAAAAGTTACAGACGGAAAAATTTCTCATATTAATTTATTAAATAAATCGAACAATCCAAATCAAATTGAAAAGATAAATATTCCCTAGATGAATAAAACCACTTGAACTCGTGTGGAAAGAATATTCGTGTTAATAAAATAATTAATGAAAATATCCATTAATTGGATGTTATTACTGGTTTCATGGATGATACATTAGTGATCAAATCCAAATGGAAAATAATACATGCTATTACTTTTAAATATCCTATAATAGTAGTTCTGATAATACACTATTCTTCAAGAAATGGTACTTATTATCATAAAAATTGGGTAGAAAAAAATATATAATGAAATTATGATCTCTATTATTAGGAATGTATTTCATATTTTAGTGGGTACCTTCACCTGTAGATCCCATAAGAGTATCATATCACTCTGATGGGTAATGGTATATTAGTGATTATATTTATTTTGGTAAATTATTCAGTTCCATTAAGACCACTATGCAGAATGAAAGACTCATCCCACTCTTTTAGTTTCTCTCCATCACACTTTGAATGGTGCAACAACAAAATTTTCTAATCAATGTGACTTGCATAGTTGGTCTCAAGTGAATACTATTATTTATTTTGTTGGTTATCCCCACCACTATATTTCCCATATATTAATCTATTACAGTCACCATTATAGAGTCACACTGTGTTATAACTCATGTGTCCGAATTGGATAATTATTATACAATTTGAAATTGTGTTAACTGACTCCACACTATAAATTACACTATTTATTAAAATTAGAGGATCATTATACATAATCACAAAATATAATATTATAGTATACATGATCTAACACCCAGAGATCTCTTCCACATTTTTGTTTTATATAAACCGATAGATATTCATAATACACTATGATATTGTAGTATCTAATATTATTATGTACAACTATTCAACAAAATATGTCATATGAAGGTTTTGAATATATATTTCTAATAACATATTAAGGATTAGTAAACTCAGTGAAATACTGCTTAGGAAAATAATTTTGCATCACTTTGATGATGTCTCGACCTATCATATATATATATATATATATAATTTATACAAAAAAAATTATTAAATGTAATTTTATGCAATATTTATATTTTTCAATCTCAAAACACGTTCTTCTTAAATCCAAAATTTAATTTCACTAGACGCTACTCATTTAAACATTATTGTGAATATATAGTTTTTTAATGCAATAACATATCATGTGTCCCTATTTTAATTCATGTTATATCTTGACATTATTTTTTCATTATCCTCCATATTCATTTAGTATTATAGTACTTTATTTAATCATGCATTCACTTTCTTCCTTTCAGTGAAGACACCAACTCCAGCAAAACATAAATACTACTCACCTTATTACATAAGCATAGATACAATAGGGCAGATCTAGAATGGATAATCAGATTAGTAGTTATGGATGAGTAGATACAAATATGGTAACCAATTTACAATTTAAAATATAAAATAATCATTTTGATGGAAAAAATTGACATCTTTAAACACATCCCATGAATTTTTCATCATATCATGGGGAATGGAAACAAAATAATTGGGTGCTCAAATTCACGATAAATTCTACAAACAAAAAAAGATATAATTTATAATTAATAAATAATAAATATGGAATGGAAAATAACTATACACACATTTTATTTAACCAATAACATAAATATTATAACAGGGTAAGGAATATTCAATATGAAATAGTAAATAACAGAAAAAACATTTCATTTAATCAATATGCTGACAATGAAATGAATCCATATATAATACCATACTGACCATTTCATGTTTAATAATAAATAATAATTATATAAAATGAAAAATATTATTTATTAGTCATCATATTTTTAAGAATCACAGTAAATCTAATATTAATTCATTTCACAATATATTTTTAAACTACTCATTTAAAACTCCACTAATTAAGAAACATGGTTTTTCTCTTCATACTTATCGATGCAATGAGGACATATCTATTACATTTACCTCCCATTAAAAAATTAAAAATAATTCCCCATATATCAAATAATCAATATGAATAATGAATACAAATGTAATACAATCAAATATTTTTATTCAGTAAAGGATAATAATTTACCAATATTTTCGATTATAATTAAATTTATATTAAAAATAAAATAGATTGGTAAAAAATAAAATTTTTATGGAATAGAAATATAAATCCTAAAAAATGAATATATTTAAGATAAATTTATTATTTTTTGAGAAATGATAATAATAAATTGATTTCATCAAGAGAATATAAACAATAATAAAAGAATATGATATTGTACGATAACATTTTACCACATTAAATACCATTAAATTATAACCCGTTCAGAAATAAACATGAAGTGAAACATTAATCATAATTAATATATATTTGTTAATGTTAAATATATCAATGGTATACATTATATACTCTATAAAATTTAATAGGTGTATATTAAAATAAATGTCTCAATAAAATGGATATAGATACAAAATTCCCTACCACCATTTTAATTTCAATTAAAATCCCCTTGAGGGGAATTAGTAAAAATTGATACAAGTAATTTCAATTATTAATTATTTAATCGTGATATTACATGTAAATAGTACTATATGTATACCATAATAAATAATTTTTTGAAAAACAATAAATTATTCCTCAATGGAGTGGAATATTGATAATGTCCCTAACCTTATACATTGTTTCTGTTGAACATGTATTAATATTATGTATAATGGTTTAAATAATGATAATAATTTATACATGATTTATACTAAATTTTAATATATCATATATGTTACAATAATTACATCTTTAAAACAGTTTGATACAAATATTTCATTATTTTCTTTTATTCAGATGTTAATTTCCTTAATTTTATCATCTCTGTTTTATCATGGATTGTTTATTTATTTTCAAATATATATTAATAAATCATATATTATAATTTAATAAATATAATATTTAGTAATTAGATACATTATTATAAATATTATTATAACTTTTTTGGAAAAGGAATCACATCACTTTATAGAGACGATATGCCATATGGACGCAAAACGTTGATATAATTCTAATAAAAGATGAAAGCGTAAGTAATTGTATGATATGTAAATTTTTTAGAACCTATATAATATCATACATATATAATATATTCATTAAATGTATCTTTATTACATTATATGTAACAATTATTTTAAAAATGAATATCAAAACTCTGTGAGGTGGTAGTCCACTATACACCCGAGTGATATTATCGTATTTTAAGTGGAATGGATTGTAATAATATATATGTGATATAATAATTACATAATAATAAATTTATATAAAATATTACATATAATTTTTAAATCCTTCATGATATACAACACGGATTGGTGTTGATGGAAAACGAGTTACATCTGTTTCTAATATGGTAGTCCACTTAAATAGGATCAAAGATTTTATTTCCCGTTAGATGGAAGTGAAGATGAGTATAAGTAATTATACTAGAAGAATAACATATCATAATATGGGAGATGATATTTTAATTATTAAAACATGATTTAATAATATTTGAAATATGTGGAATAATAAATAAAATAAATCCATCGTCGAAGAATGGTACTTCTGCATCATATGAACACTTTTTTTTCGAACCAAAATCCAAAATATAATGTAATTATGATAAAGAATTACCTATAATGTTGGTAAGGGAGTGAGGAGGTTATTTCATAATGAATTTCAGAAAAAAATTAGTTTTTATGTGTCATGATGTGAGGAGTTCGGTGGAATTTTAAAAGCATTAGGGAGGAAAATTGGAATTTTTGAAAAAAAAAATATCCATTGCACGCATGATTGTATCATTAAAAAAACGATTCATTTTTGTCATATAGAGAATATAATGTCTAAATATTATTTTAAAATCGGTTTATTAGAATATTATTGGTCATCTTCACTCTTAACATTGTAGTTTATCCACACATCATATCATTTTACCAAATGGTTGGTAATAAATTTTCACTTCTTTTAAAATTGATATTGGTGAAAAATTAAGTAAATTTTACTAAATAATATAAATTATTGTTATTGATAATATGAAATCAATTTTTCACTGTAAATTTATTAGATGTGGATGAATCAATTTTAAAATTATGTAGGAAAATGTGATGAAGAAGAGTGTTTCTAACGAGAAATTACTATTATGTATAGAAGAATTTCATATCAAAATTTGTTATGAAATTGATTAATCTAAACTAAAATATATTATCAAAATATTAATTTAACTAATTTTATATTTTAATAAATTAATATATAATTTTACATTGTAAATAATTTATCATCAATTTCTTTTTAAAATAAAAATCATAAATTTTCACTATTATTGAATTACACTAATCTTATAAAAAATCGAAAAATTCACCCTTACCTAAACATGGTATTATTACTTAAAGAATTAAACTAATTTCTCAAATAAATTATCTAGAATTTTTCACCATTATCTAAAAATTATTTCCTCAATGGGTGGTTCATCCCCTTTTTCTAAAAATAATGTTTTATGGAGGAAATACCATTTTCTTTCAAATAAGTATCATTTTATTAATAAATAATAGATATCTAATTATAAAATTATCTCCATTAATAAACCATATAAATTTAATTATTTATTTAATACTACTAATAAACCCCGACTTTACAGATATATTAAAATTTATGTTTTTAAATAATATTATACTACATTATTTTCATTTACTCTCATTGTTGTTTGAATTGCAGGAAATTAAAGTGATATAATTTATTTAAAATGAAATAAATCATTAATATTTGAGGGGTTAAATTTTCCCATATATTAAAATATCATCCTAAAAATGTTGTCTTTATTACATTCTAATCATTTGAAGGTATTTTTTTATGCAACATCCTCTAGTCCGCACATTACTTCATCCATAATGTGATTCCTCTAAAGTAAATTTATCAACCAATTAATATGATTTCCAAATAAATTCTTTATAGTATCTATTATCATTTCATTTTCTTATTATTAAGATTCATTATGATCACTTTATAATATTTTATATGTTGGAACATTTGTTGCGTCTAGAATTTACAATTTTAAAAATGATATATGGAACTCGATATGAAATTTTGATAGATATGGTATCATTTCTATGTAGTAAGAAAAATAACTAATACATTCAATGATTTAAAAAAATTTGATATACCTAGGTCATAGTTTCCCTTTATTATTGTACCTATGACACCATTCAATGGAAATATTATGAAAACCTAAAATCCCACATAAAATTTCATATCCTTTATAAAACAATAGACATTAGTTTAATAAATAAATTTAGTTGATTTACTATGATATTTTATAGTATATACCATTATTATTGTCTCTTGAACATGTTTTAGGTTTACATGTTTTATTTCAATAACATAATCTATATAAGTATTTGTCTAACATTTCTTTCCACAAATTTGTCACATTAATAGATTAAAATAATTCAATGAAGACAATTTTTATAGCCACACTATAAAAAAAGTATATACTAATACAATAATCCTTGAATGCACGGTGTTCTGAAACTCAAAATGTATTACAATTTTGGAATAGTCCATTTATTATATACATCATTTTGAGGGTGGTTGGATATTATAAAATGACTCGTTTTATCATGACCCTTCTAAATACTAATCCACATATTTTTTCTAAAATTGATATCAAGATTAGACCTGATTAAAAGGGATTTTTATTAATTTACAAGAAAATATTAATTATAATCATTCTGATGAACCAAAGAGTTAAATCATAAATTTGAGGGATGACATATTCATATTTGGTTTGGTGACAAAAATAAATCTTATTTCTTAATTTTTGAGTCTTTTGTAGTAATGTTAAAAAGTCTATAGTGATATAATCCAATTTAATAAAATATATAAAATGATTTTCATGAGTCCAATTGGATGTTTCCTCTAAAATTTGACCTATTTAAACATACATCATATTCATAAAAACTCAACAATATCCCAATTCATGAAATCCCTCAAAAAATATTAACAAAAGTCCATATACATCATGGTGACACCTTGTTGTATTGAGAAATTCAGGCGATGATCATCATATTAAAATTAGATTTTAATAATATATATCGATTAAAAATTTAATATCATTCCAAATTTTAGTGGACCGTAATAAAAAATACTGTCTTCAAATTTTTTTCCATTTATGTATTAAACTTTATTATAAATATTATTATAATTATGTTTTGAACTTTTTATATTTTTTAGTAAATATTTTTAGGAAATCATTTGATAAAGGAGGGAAGTATCACCTTCTATAACTATGAAAATATCAATCATTACGAGCTCCATGAGCATTGGATCTATATAATTTCATATTCTTCTCAGTTTTTCATGATCATTCTAACTCATTACAATCTAAAAATTATCAAATTTTAATGTCTATTAGTGTATCAATAAATAATAATATTTCATTAGCTTAAGTCGTCATATTTTCCTCATACTAAGAAAATTCTATGAAAATACTTATATTTGGATTTTATGATCATTTAATATATCTTATCATCCATTGTATAGAAAATGTATCTGTATCCTCAATGAAATGAATATATATTCCAACTCAAGGTCAAGGGATGAATAGTTCTACTCATGAGTCATAAATTACCTTGATTATGATTCCACAATAATATCATTTTTTCATTTGGAAACAACCATATCTCGTCTTCTATGCATTAGTAAATTAAAAAATACAATCATTTCCAAATGATTTATTTAAAATTAGATAATTAATGAATATGATATTTATATCATCATACCATTCATAAAATTCATTTTCCTAAACATACATATCTAATTTAAAAGTAATCATTTTTAATTAGGAAACAAATTTGAAAAAAGTATAAAAAATATCTGATAGAAAAATTTCAAAACAATAAAACATTATAACATTGTTGTGTTTGTTTGTGTAGCCCATTATCCAATAGTAATTTACTTTATAGGATCATTTGATATTCCATCCATGATCACAATAGGGAGTGAAAAATAATTTTACTTAGTCTAGAAGTAACACATACTAAATTTTTCATATGAATCAATACATCTTAGTGTCTAAAAATGATACGACTGTTATTATTATATAACATATATAAATTAAAATTCACAAATATATCATCAATTAATACCACAAATAATCATCTAGTTATTTCATTAATACTTTATTCATTAGATCAAAAAAATAGGTTGTGGATTGTTCTATCCATATAGAATTAAAGAAATCATTTTATATTCTCATCATGTTAGGAATTTTTATTGAAATTTGTTCCATATTTAATCATAAATAATATAATCCAAAATTATGTTATATCATTGGAAATTATTGGTCTCTATTAATATGATATATTAATTCATTAATATGAGATAGATTATACTTTTTCATTATACTAATAGCATTTATTTCACTATAATAAATGCATAACCCCATTTGTTAATCTTTTTTATCGAGAAGTATAACATCGTAGAAATGTGTTTAAAAACCAAATTAAATAAATCAATTATCACATAACTCATCTAGGTTTTTATTCAACATCACCAATTCCATAGTGGTAATTCTATATTGTGTTTCTATTATAGGTCTATCATCATGTATTAAATTAATAAAACTTCATGATCTTGGGGATGTCTAGGTAATTACATTGAAAAAACAAGAATGTATTCATATATTATAGGTACATCATAAATTTGAGTACTTCCTTCTCCATCCCAATAATAGTTATACTCTGCATCCCCAAGAATAACATTTAGAATATGTACTATGGGAGGATATATACGTGGGTCAGATTATAATGTGTTTACTCTAAAGATAACGAAATCAACATTTTCTACTAGAATATTAATATACTTCTTCACACAATAAATTCATTCATAATATTTTGATATCTAATACATAAAAATGTTTATATTTAATTTAACCATAAGATTGATAATAAGGCTAGAAAATATATATCATGTATATGTCATAATTGGGACGTCATGAACACCATTTTTTCGATGATATATCAACTAGATTTTTTAAATAACAACTCCCTCTTAATGAAAATTTATATATCTATCTTTCATATAAAAAATTTATGATATAATAGTGTTAAATGATCTAGAATCAGATATTGACTAATAAAAATTTATTTTTAGGATTAATTTATCTTTTAGAACATCATTTTTTACATTCACATCAGTTATAATTAGTGTATAATCCTTTCATTCTCCCAATTACATTCTTTGGTAGACTCCCTTGAAACACGGGGCATTCACATGCAAGGTTCCCCAAATCCCAGTAGTTCAAAAATTGAATAATAGTTTCCACATTCCCCCATTTTCATTATATAACATGATGAACCTTATCTCGACTTTTATAATAATATCATAATCTCTTTAATCATTTCCCATGATGAACCCATCCACTTTTGTCACAATAATGAAATTTCTCAAATAACTTCTTCTTCTATGACAAATTTTATTTTCATAGATCATATTTGAACTATTATTTCTTGTATCACTCTTGAAATTTTATTATCTAGTAAATTACATTTATGATTTGATGGCATAAAATACTATTTCAATATATGAATATTTGTTCTAGGTACCAACTTACATTGGATAATTGAATTAATCACTTGAAATACATAGTAAATCTTCCACTCTATTATATGTGTATAAACTATATCATACATGTATAACCTTTTAATGGTAGAAACAAAATTTGAATCACTTTATCCTTTATTTTACTTCAATTTGATGAACATTCTGATCATTTCCCCCTTTTTCTCCAGACGGAAATAGTTGTAAAATAATGAATTCATAAATTTTTTCCCATACAAAAGTAAGACATAAAATTCCTCCATAGTATTTTGTATCAATGATAAAAATTGATTAATGTCACATTTTAGAAAATACAATAATGTGTAACTTTTTCAATTTCATAAAATCACAAGGAAATAATTATATTATCACGAGACATAATCCATTGCTCAATTATCATTTGATTAGTATTCCCACAAATATTTATGGTATTATATCAAATAATGTAACCCTGCATCAGAGAATAATGCTATTGAAATGGTTTCTACATTTATAAAAGTTTATTTTTAACATATAATAACACTACTCTAAAATATCAATGATCTTATTAGTTCCAAATCTAGTTGTATTTTAATTCTTTATAGGGAAATATATATATTGGCCATGATTATTGATACCCTTATTTCATCCAATCACTATTTTTGGAAAATAGATTATACCAAATTTACTCATACTATTTGTAATTTTAAATCAAATTATATAGTTATAAATTTTTTCAAACATATAACATATGGTAAATAATTTATTCCTTGATAATCTCAGAATCATAAACATTGTTTCTTTGGAGATATTATTATATTCAAATATTCCATAAAACATGAAATGAAAAGATGAATTGTATTAATCATAACCCTTGAAAGTGTCAATCTTGGTTGATAAATAGGCTTGGGATTCTATTTAACCCAACACCCGACCCATCCTATGTCATGGAATGAATGAATTCTCAGTCTCTATGGGAAAACATGTAGTTATTGGGAAAAAATTATACCATTTTGGATATATTTCACATATAAAAATATTCTATAAATAGCTCTCACAATAGTAAAACATAACGAAATAACCAATAACACTACCCAAAAGAAATAACACCATTATATGTTAAACCATTTATATAATAAAAATCAAATTTCCCTGATGGGGAGGTGTAATAACTAGACTAGAACTAAATTCTCTATGAAACAAGTGGATCATCACCCTCAATCCACCCACACCAACACGTGCATGGATTGGAATACTCTAGATGGGATCTATCATTACCAGCATGGAACATATTTCTATTAACTGGGTCCAAAAACCTGAACTACATACACCCATGGGTGTATATAGGGTGTCAGAAAATTCTCAATACTATACCATATAAATAAAGGGATTACATGAAAATACCTTATATGAAAAGTTTTCATTCTAGTTTTAATAAAAAAGATATAATTATTTATGATAAAACTTTTTAAAAAATATATAAGGAAAATCCCATTAAACCAGGAGCCCTTACATAAGCATATCATCTCATAACCACTATGGGAAAACTGTAGGCACTGGTGTTAGTGGAACCCAAAGAAACATCACACCGTAGTGAACATAGTAATGATATAAAATCTTATAACATCTTCATCCAAGAGACAATAGAGTCAAATAAATCCCAAGGCCATGTGGTCTTCAAAAATTATCAAAATATAGTCATTGTAGTAGCATCAATCTAGCTAGTGGAATTGGGCCACAACCTCTCAGATCTGACTATCGTACTTGTTTTAGTCTTCTTTTCCATTCACCTCAGATTCCCTTCGGGCTTTAATTTCAATTCTCATGTCACATGAAGAACCTCTTAAAAATTAACATCATTTATTATAGAAATAACATACAGAAATCTATAATACTATCGTGTCCTCATCAAAAATTTATAGTAAGAGATACAAGTATCAATTCTAAATAGAATATCATTTTCAATTCCCATTACTCCCACACATGTTTCTCATTTGAAATATACAATTAAACCAACCGTTTAAATTTGTAAAATTGACTTTTATTCCTAAACTACACCAATTTCCTTTGAAATAATGATTCTCACCACAGATATAATCTGCAATAAAAATTTATGAAATACAGAATGCACCCTGAAATCATATAATATTAATAAATGATAAATCATGTATAAAAAATTATGAGATTCATGAATCATGTTGAAAACCACAACCTCACCACAAGTGGACTATGAGAAGAAAATATTTTAAAATAAAAATCTATATTAAAGAGATAAAATAGAGGCTAAATACAACATTTCAAAACCAACCTAATAGAGAAAGAAAAACACGTGAATGGGAAAAAAATAACCTTAGAAGATGGAATAAATTGATAATATAGAGAACTAATTTATAATTCTTGAATATTCTAGACCAAAACACACATAATATGAAAATATAATGAATAAAAGTAAAATGGGATAGGAACTAAAGGAATGCAATATTCAGGGGATAAGAAATGGAGTAGAATTTAATTAAATTTGGGGAAGGGTGAAAGTGGAAATTTGACTGTTTAAAGACCTAGATATGCCACATAGTTTGGCCCCATTGTTTCAAAAACCATGCAGTAATCCTGAAGCCATAACTATCAAAATACAAACAAGGTTGTGTGGTTCCATGTGGATGTTTTAATCCTATGAGGCTGACCATGAACCTCATAAATAACCATTGGTTTGAGTACATGGTATCTCTTGGGTTGGCTCACTATTTCTACTAACTGTTCCCACACCATGGGCCACCTCCTTTTTACCGCAAAAAAAATCCAATGTCCAAACATTTTTTGGAAACATTAAGGATATATATAGTGAAAAAATAATCAAAATAATAAATTGAAATGAAATCAATAATGTCAAAGGCCACCCCACTATGAAAACGTCATTCCCTCAGAATTTCAAACCAAATTATGATTAGATCACAAAAATAGTTACTACTCTTAAACCAAATATTTACTCTCTGATGTCACATTCTCATCAATCCATTGTTAAAAATTAATAAGAACTTCAAATATTTACATTCCATGATCAATATTCTCTTGAGAATCCACATTCTATACATGATGATCAAACATGGAAATATTTCCTTCCAGATCTAAATATAACAAATTTAGCATATGATATGGATCCATAATATACATTTTTTTTGAGACATGGGAAAAGTCATGAATTGACATAAACAAAGATAATAAATTAAATATGTATTCCATATTACAATATTTATTGTATATCTATAAATTTTTGATATATCACTAGGTTAGATTCCCTTTGTTTTCCGGATAATGGTAACATAGATGAGGAGACACCTTTAAAAAGAGGAAATCCCCAACACATAATTCAAATGATAAGATCCTCTAATCAATATTATCTATGTGGTGAATCTACAATTCCAAAATGCACCACCTACTCCACATGACATTATCCTATGTATCGTTCACATGTTTGGTTCCCAACAATGTGTTCTCACCCACCACGGTTTATCAAAGTGGAGATAGACACAATGAACCATAAAACACCTCAAAGGTATAATTTTTTATTAATCATCTATAACTTTTATTATAGTAAAATTACAATAATATTGAATAGCTATCCCACGAGCCTCTAAAATACAGCACACATCCCTAGTGATTTTCTTTAATGATATTTTTAACCTATTTTTCTGAACATCCATTTGAGTATGGTTTTACATGCACGACCTAACATATAACAAAATTTAATTTTTATTTCATTACCATAACTAAGAGGATATGGTAGGGTCCCTTTGAAAAACAATTGATGACATCACACAATGAATCCTCACAATCTCGATAATGTATAATCAAGCCAACTCATACACCTTGGCTGAATCTATAATTAGGATGAAATTGTTAGATTTGGTCAGATGATTAATCAATACCCTTGTATAATTACACCCCTAAGATATACTAGGTATTCTATAGAAAAAAACCATGGTGACCTCGTCCCACATCCATGATGGAATGGGTAATTGTAAAAGAATCTATGAAGACATTTGGTGATCTATTTTGACCTGCTGAAATGTATATCACCATGATTTTCTATCATCTATGTCACTCCTCATTATCATACACAATAACTATCGATACAAATCACAAAATATATTTATGGTCTGATGATGAATGGGCATCTTTGAATTATAGCTATCATGCATCACCACCATCCCAACTAATAGTTTCAACAACACATGTCCCTTGTATAAAATGACTCCATTTGAGTTCATGGATATTTCACTGGGAACCTCCCCACATTTTATGCACTATAGAGACTCCTATAATAGAAAAAATCCAATATTATTCTAATGAGTCAACTCCCTGAGGTAGTTTTCTAGTTAAACATATTACAAAAATGCACATAAACTATTCTCAATATTCAATACATTCAAATGGGGAAAACGTAAAATCATGATAAATTCACTATGAGGATAATTAACTAAAATAATTGGAAACCTCCTACTCAATGTATGAAATAATAAATTATATTTTCCCAATTTATACACAATATCAAATTCAATAACTAGGAGGTACTCATCCAAACTGTGCTGCCTAATATTCAAATCTATCAATGGGGACATGTAGTACAAAATCTTATGATCTGAGTGGAATATAAATTTACTCTAAAGAGATAATGAAAAATAATCTTCAAGGATTTCATTATTTGAAATAATTACATATCATGGGTAGGGTACTTATTCTTTTGAAGCAAGAACTAGAGAAAATCATATTCCCCGACATGATCATCATTCTTTAGAACTCACCCAGGACCCATAGATTGGTCATCATAGTACACCCTGAATTCTTTACCATACACTAGTATGATCAAAATTTGGGTTGTCTTAAAATGGTGTCTATGTTCTTAAAAAGAAGCCCTACCATATAGACTCCACTTATATATTACCCCTTTCTGGGTAAGTTTAACACCCCGTACCCTAAATCCTAGATCCATAGAATTATTAGAGGATATTTACATTATTAAAAAGAAAACATATCCATAAGGACTATTCAATTTAGTGGTCTTGGAATGCTAGACTACATACTTTATATCCATAATACATTGGGAAATACGAAATACAATCATGATACATAATAAAATGATATTAAATGAACCCTGGAATTCTTATTCAATGATTTATTCTTCATAACATATGGATAGAAACATGATATGTGTGATCTCAAATAAACTATAATCGTGACTTAAGAAGAAGCAATAATGAGTAAATATGAATAAATTAAGACGGTATGGTGAATAACTGATAACACAATCCATTCGAATAAATATATAATAAATTATCAATATAGTAATTGGAAAATATAAACAACATTCCATTTATTCAATGAAATGAAAATTAAATGTATCCATAGATATGTCGATTCACTATCATGTGGATGAATGAAAACTGAATCCTAAAAAGTAAATTTATCCATATATATATCAATGCAATATCACATGGATGAATAATAACTAAATATAAATGAGGGTGGTTAATAATTATTGGATGAAATGTCTCCTAGGTACATGGTACATTTACTGTAAATACATTTCACAAGACAGTTTGATAAATTTAAGATAAAAAACAACTAATTTTCTAAAAGATCCATCTCATGAGACTATCTATGCATTGAGGGGATATCTATAACCGGGCACCACCCGTGTCATACTAGTCCAATGAATTATTCATATTCATGAAAAATTTTTCTTAACAAAATGTATCCATATTGAATATATGATACATATTTATCAATAATACATTAAATAAATATGATTAACAATAGGGTTGTTGACATTAAAAAAATATTGAGAAGAAAATTATATTTAAACATTCCAATGTGTCCCATGCCACCTTGACACATTTAAATAATAATTCCCCGAGAATAAAATGAATCATATAACACTATTAGATTTAATATATTCATTTATAACCTATCAAGGATAACTATATAAAATTAATAAGAATGAAACAGTTCATAACAAATATAATACTAAATGGTAATTATGTTGAGACGAAATCTCTTACATCGTCCTTCATCTTTTTGAGTGGTATTTAACCTCATGAAAAGTGTTATAAAATATTATACATACTAATACCAGAACCATAATCTTGTTTGTAGTATAATATATTATGTTCATAGAATATTTTAATTCCATATTATTTAAAAATCATCCATTATTTTTATTATTAGGGGTGTTAATGACCTAGATTTATGTGTATGTTTTAACATGACATTTCATGTTATTATAAATAATTTCAAGGATTATTAATCTAATGAATGTAAAAAAATTTGTAAATTTTTTTGTATATACATTACATATTTATTTAGAATGGTCCATAATATTTTGATATTAGACATGAATTTCACCGTTCATGGAGACGGTACGATGTACGTACGCTTGGACACTTATTGTATTTTTTTATATTTAATTAAATAAAACCTATGTATATATATATATATTATAATTATGTTATTATATATATGTTATATATTTTATATATTTTTATGATAAACATCAATCATAAATTCCTTGTATGGATTGAAAAAATCATTTCACATTAAGGGGGTGGTAGTCCATACTTTCTCAAATGAAATTATAATATTTAGAAAACATGGATATCATAAAGGTAGGTTACAAATTAAAATTAAAAAATAATAATTCATCATAAATAAAATATATATCAAATTTATATATATAGTTTCGATCATAATGTCCACCACGAGAGGTGATATAGAACAATTGAACAATAATAGATTTGTGAGGACATATTTCACTATACATAGAAATAGTGTGTTCGTTACCCATCAGATGCAGGCTTTTGTATGTGAAGTTAGAAAATATATCATATCATTATCCTAGTTAATATAATATACTATTGTTGTTATATAATCAAATAATATAAATATTTTAGGGAGTGGATATTTGAAATGAAATTTGAAAGCATGAGATAATGAGTTACCTCTTAATCAAGTTACTTCTTTTGGTTTATACCCAAAGAATTTCATGGAAAGAATTAATCCCAAAAATTATTCATATATGATAATGGAAGGGTATGTGGGAGATTATTTTGGCATGGATTGGACTATTTTAGGTGTTTTTAGAGGCATCAGGAACATGGAGAGGTAGTGGCATTTTATAGAGTAGGGAAGTGTCTCTTTTTTAAATACATGATGGAAACTGTTAATTTGTTGACTATCCTATATAAAGAGCCTTGAAAATAGAAAAAAATGTATTAAATTCGAATAATTGTCTATTAAAATCACTTCCAAAAATATATTTTTATTTTAACTATTTTTTTCCATAACTTATATGATTCCCAAATATTATCATTTTGGTTATTATTAATGAATTTAGTTTTATAATCAAATTAACTTAACGATTAAGGATACATTAAAGTGAGGATAATTAGAAAATATATTGAAATATATTTATTTATATTAAATATAATTTATGGAATATAATTCCCATGTGTTTTGGAAATTAATTTTAAATGAATTTCAAGTGATGCGCTAGAAGGCTATTTGATCCTATACCATATTAAAAACATTTTTACTACATATGGTATAATATGTAAATTATAAAAGATTAATTTGTACATTAATTGAACACATTTAATATTTATTAACAATTAAAAATGTCATGGATGAATATAATATATTTATTAATTTTAAATCATTAAATAATATTCATTTATTGTAAAATAACAATAATGAAAAATCTTCTATTTTTTATTTATTTTTATTTTTAAAATATCTCTATAACATTGTAATTTGAATATATATATGGTTTACATGTGTTAAAAATTATATGTTCATCTTAAAAAAATAAATAAATATAGTAATTACATCAATTAACATTAATTTTAATATTTATCTTATAATTTATTTTAGTTTTATATTAACTAAATAATCACTATGTTGGAATTTATTACGAATTGTAAGTAACTCAATCATCTCAAAAAATTAATGATAAATCATTATGATAATACTAAGATATTTATCTTAAAAATGGTTTATATAAATGAAAATATTATGTTTTTTACAAATCTCAAAAGTTTACAAATGTTAAAGTATTGAATGTTAATTTTCTTTCTTTTACCATACAAAGAATTTTATATATGGAACGTTCATTTAATAATACCCCAATAACCATATATTCAGAACCAAGTAGGTACATGTTATAAATATTTGAATCTAAAGGCTATTGATGAGTTTTCCAATCCATTTACATCCTTAATATTATTCTTTAGTTCCATTGTAAGATTAATAATGGAATAATCAATGTAATTAATCATAATCACATTAACTAATCATTTTTTTAAAAAATTATTATTTATATTATTATACCAAATATATCGTAATTATTTCATCCTTATATTTTAGATTTTAAAATTTATAATCACGAAGTGGGAAAATTATGATTAATGCTAATCCCATTGATGTGGTGAAATAACGAGTTTTTATAGTATAAAAGAATTTCAAATGTTTGTAATGTTTTTATATTCAATTAGAATGAAAAATTGTTTCAAATTAATTTAATCATATAAATAGATGTATAATTTATATAATGAGACTCTAAATTAGAAAAAAAATATATTTTTCCACTAATAATTATTTAATTTAAAATGATGTTTTTAACTAAATTTCTGTGATTTTCAATATTCATCAAAAAATGTAGTTTCTCAGAAAAAATAAAAAATTCACAATTATCTAATTTCAACATTCTGAATTCAAAAATGATGTTTTTAAGTAAAATTATGTGTCAATTTTTTTTTTCAAAATAGAATCTCTACGAAATGTGGGAAAACACGATCATACGTGTAACACAAGTTAATTTAGCGCCAAATCTAGCGTAAGATTAACAATATGTTAAAATAATTCCAACAACACAAAATATATTTTCACTAAAAGGAAATTATTTTAATGTAACCGAGATTCACATTCACCACAGATTAATTAAATTTCATCCGGAAAATTTAATATTGTTCTCGTTAATCAATTGATTTAAAATAAACTATTATTGAATGTCCCACACAATAATAAGGGTCAATATCACATTTTACTAATATGAGAGAAACAAAAGTACCACAATAATGTATTTAGGATCCATAGTAGGAGGACATTGGTGGAAAATGGAAATATGGAATTGGAAAAAATATATATAACAATCACTTTACAGTGGTGAGATATAGAGAACATATTTCGATGAAATTTATAGTCCACAATACCATAATTCAAACACTACTACAAAAACGGGCAATATCAGTGCTAAAATCGGGCTTTAACAGCGCTAGAAAAGTACTATAAAGCTCAGCGGTTTTAAAGGACACCATTAACAGTGCTCAAAATCACTGTTAAAGGTCTCCTTTAACAGCGCTTAAAAAGCGCTGTTAAATCGATGACTTTAACAACACTTTTTCAGCACTATTAAATCCCTGCCTGCTGCAAATAAAAAATCTGCATCAGTACAGCCAGCCGAACAGACCTGCAAAAAAACCAGTATATCAACCACAAACATTTCATCAACCGATCACAACCCAACCATTAAATACTTACATTGCCCCAAACACCCATAACACAACCCAACCACAACCACAACCTTCATCTCAATGTACTCAAATGATCTAAACACTTAAGATGGATTTTACCCAAGACTATCTAATTCAAAACGCCGATCATGTCATCAACCGACCACTTAATTTCTATGGTGCTCCCCACTATACGCATTAGCTCACAAACACCACCATCTGATGATTAACACCTCCATCATCGGGAAATAACCACTAGAACCCCACATGATATAAGGCTATTGCATGATGTTCAAACATAGCGAGAGGAGAAGAGAAGGTGAAAGTCCCGTAGAAGAACATCAACAATGAACATCCACCACCCTTTCAATATATACATCAAAAACATGTCTTTAAGAATGTCCATGTGAATTTCCATCAAGGATGATGCATGATGGTCAACTTGTTTTGGAAATTGTTTATCTTCATCAGTGCCTTGTACTTGCACCCATGAATTTGAATCTAAGTATGTGTACATGATAGTTCAGGTGGGGATGACTTGTACATGTCACATATGACTCATGAATTGTTGTCCTCATGTTTCAACACAATCCAAAGGCGTTTGGTCGGTTTCTCGTACGTCAGTTGTTGATTTCACTTAAAAATAAGTCCATTTTCAAAAAAACCGATGCACTTTGAGTGGTGCTGGCCACACCGGGCCTCATATTGAGTCGGTGTTGACTCATACACTTTAAATATGACCGATGGATCCTTGTCCTTAAGTTTCAACTGAATCCGAATGTGTTTGGTCAGTTTACAGTATGTCAGTAGTTGATTTCTCACTTTAAAATAAGTCCATTTTGAACAAAATAGAGGCACTTTGAGTGGTGTTGGCTACATCGGGCCTCAGATTGAGGCGAGGTTGACTTCTACACGTCACATTTGACTGATGGATCATTGTCCTTATGTTTCAACAGAAACCGAATGTGTTTGGTCAGTTTGGCGTATGTATGTAAAATATTGTCCATTTTAAACAAAATACATACACATAGAGTGATACCGACCACACCGCGCCACGGATTGAGGCAGGGTTGACTCGTACACGTCACATATAACCCATAGATCATTCTTATAATGTTTCAACAGAATCCTAAGGCGTTTGGTCGGTTTCCCGCATGTCAGTTGTTGATTTCTCACTTAAAAAATTTCCATTTTGAATAAAAGAGAGGCACTTGGAGTGGTGTCCGCCACACCAAGCCTCATATTGATGCGGGATTGACTCTTACATGTCACATTTGACTAATGAATCATTGTCCTTAAGTTTCAATAAAATCCAAATGCGTTTGGTCAGTTTCCGGTTTGTCAGTTGTTGATTTCACTTAAAAATAAGTACATTTTGAACAAAATAGAGGCACTTTGAGTTTTGTTGGCCACACCGGGCCTCGGATTGAGGTGGTGTTGACTTGTACACATCACATTTCACCCATGGATCGTTGTTCTAAAGTTTTAATAGAATCTGAATGTGTTTGGTCGGTTTTCTGTATGTCAGTTGTTGATTTCCCATAAAATTAAGTCCATTTTTAACAATAACCTAGGCACTTTGAGTGGTGTCGGCCACACCCGGCATCAGATTGAGACGAGGTTGACTCTTACATGTCACATTTGAATCTAGGATCGTTTTCCTTAAGTTTAAACAGAAACCGAATGTTTTGGTCGGTTTGGCGTATGTATGTAAAATATTGTCCATTTTAAACAAAATACATACACTTGGAGTGATACCGGACACACCGCACCTCGGATTGAGGCAGGGTTGACTCGTACACGTCACATATGACCCATGAATCGTTGTCCTAATGTTTCAACACAATTCGATTGATTTTTGTGGGTTTCCTATATGTCAGTTGTTGATTTCACTTAAAAATAAATCCATTTTGAACAAA
The DNA here is from genome assembly GCA_963277665.1 of Viscum album. Lineage (NCBI taxonomy): Eukaryota > Viridiplantae > Streptophyta > Magnoliopsida > Santalales > Viscaceae > Viscum > Viscum album. Next base: position 60,185,255 of record OY728164.1, on the reverse strand, counting down.
ATAGAGGCACTTTGAGTGGTGTCGGACACACCATGCCTCAGATTGATTCGGGGTTGACTCTTACATGTACACTTTGACTCATGGATAGTTTTACTCAAGTTTCAATAGAATATGAATGCGTTTGGTCAGTTTTCCGTATGTCAGTTGTTGATTTCACTTAAAATTAAGTCCATTTTTAACAAAACAGAGACACTGTGAGTGGTGTCGGCCACACCGGGCCTCAGATTGATACGGGGTTAACTCGTACACGTCAAACATGAGTCATGTATCATTGTGAAAAATTATCAACACAATCAGAAGCCGTTATATCGGTTTGGATAATGTACATAAACTATTGTCCATTTTGAACAAAATGCATAAACATGGAGTGATACCAGTCACATCGCACCTTGGATTGAGGCTAGTTTGACTCATACATGTCACATTCGACCCATGGATCGTTTTACTTAATTTTTAACATAATCCATATGCGTTTGGTCGGTTTGTCGTATGTTAGTTGTTGATTTCATTTAAAAGTAAGTCCATTTTTAACAAAACAGTGACATTGTGAGTAGTGCCGGCCACACCGGGCCCCAGATTGATGCGGGGTTGACTCGTACACATCACACATGAGTCATGTATCGTTTTTCAAAAGTATCAACACAATCAAGAGCCATTAGATCAGTTTGGCGTATGTACGTAAAATTTTGTCCATTTTAAACAAAATACATACACTTGGAGTGATACCGGTCACACCGCGCCTCGGATTGAGGCGGGGTTGACTCTTACACATCACATATGACCCATGAATCGTTTTCCTAAAGTGTCAACACAATACGAAGGCGTTTCGCCAGTTTCCCGTATGTCAGTTGTTTATTTATCACTTAAAATAAGTCAATTTTGAACAAAACAGAGGCACATGGAGTGGTGTCAGCCACACCCAGCCTCAGATTGAGGCGGGGTTGACTCGTACACATCACATTTGACGGTGAGTATGCATACAATATAGTTTACCTTCTTAGAGAAGAGTTTCTAGAAGAGTATAAGAGACATGAAGCAATGAAGATCATTAGAGTGTTGGAGCAAATGTGGTTGATACAAAAAATGTGGCAATCGTCTTGTGAAAGGCGGCCTAAGTTACAACTTGCAGGTATTGAACATTATTTTTTTCTGGAGGGTTTCTGTTTAAATTCATTTTGGAAAGATCATTGCTATCCATTGATTTTTAGGATTTTTTGACAGCCGAGGGGAAAGGGTGGGGTCTGCAGACATTGGAGGATATGTCGAAGGGTGATTTTGTGTGTGAATATGTTGGAGAAATGTTAAATCACGCAGTTCTGAAAAGAGTCACTATTTAAAAGATAGTCTCAAGTTCAGATACATCTCATGATGGTCAGTTTAGAGACATTTTGAGGGACACTACTAAAGACATGCTCAAATATGCACACATCCCCCATTTTTAGATCGTTGTCTACTACAATGATCTTCCAACCAAGATATGCATTAGAACACTCATGATACATAGAGCAATTCACTGCCCACATAAACATGAGAATTTCTTTTAAATCGTGACCCTTTTCAGAACTGCGTCAGTTAACATTTCTCTATCATATTCACACACAAAATCACCCTTCGACATATCCTCCAATGTCTTCATACCCCACCCTTTCCCCTCAGCTTTCAAAAAAACCTAAAAGACAATGGATAGAAAAGATCATTCCAAAATGCATTTAAACTAAAACCCTCCAGAAAAAAATAAATTACAATAACTACAAGTTGTAACTTAGGACACCTTGCAGAAGCCGGCTGCCACATTGTTTGTAGCAACTAAATTTTCTCCAATACTCTAATGATCTTCATGTCTTCATGTCTCTTATACTCTTCCAGAAACTCTTCTCTAAGAAGGTTAACTATAGTGTATGCATACTCACCTTCAAATGTGACATGTACGAGTCAACCCCACCACAATCTGAGGCCAGGTGTGGCTGACACCACTCCAAGTGACTTTGTTTTGTTCAAAATGGACTTATTTTTAAGTGAGAAATCAACAACTAACATACGGGAAACCGACAAAAAGCCTTCGGATTGTGTTGAAACTTTAGGAAAATGATTCATGGGTCATATGTGACGTGTAAGAGTCTACCAAGCCTCAATCCGAGGTGCGGTGTGACTGGTATCACTCCAAGTGTTTGTATTTTGTTTAAAATGGACAATATTTTACGTACATATGACAAACCGATCTAACGGCTTCCGATTGTGTTGATACTTTTGCACAACGATCCATGACTCATGTGTGACGTGGACGAGTAAAAATGGAAAAATGACCCATTGGAGAAAGAATGTTTTATTTAATAATAATTACAATTTTTCTACAATCATTTACATACCATAATGTTTCATCTTTTTATCCCCATGAACCCCTCTCAAAAATTTCTGCCAATTGTACTCGTCTGCAACTCTTGTAATAGAAGTCATATATTCATGCTATTTCTGGATAATCTTGCATTAGGTATGCGGCCCACTCATTTCTGAATATATCTACATCATCTTGTGAATATGATTCATTTCAGAATTCATAATAGTACTGAAAAATATATAAATAAAGAATTAATAAATAAATTAAATTAAATAGTACTTGTTTTCGAAAATACCTTTTTAGGGATTCTAGTTTGTCCATTGACAATGATCTCTCTCATCAATCTAAAAACATAATAATCGCATTCTTTGTCGTTTATTTGTTTTGGACACTGCAGAAACATTGATCATGAGGCGAGTAACTTGTTTTGATATATGTTTGGATAATGAAATTTTATTATATATACCCTGATATTTTTCTAGACGTAGTACTTTCTCAGCTCCTTATGCTTAGACCCTTTCCTCGTACCATGATTTAGAAGATATCAGTACACCACCCTATCATAACAGAATTATCAGTAAAAGATAATATATATTATATAACTTGATGTTTAGACCTAAAACGTAGGATGTAGTGTCTTACAGATTGACAAAATGCATCACATATGGTAATTTTGTTGGATATCCGTGCTTTGAATCCAGAAATTAAATCTTGGGAGTATCCAAATTCACTGCAATTAGCATCCAATGTTGCCTAAATACACAAAAAGGAATAAGTAATTAAAGAAATGAAAATATAATTGATATGATTTAATCGTAGATTTTTACCCCTGCATGGGTTGTATGAGGAAGAGTTTGTCATCCGTTATATTTCGGTCAAATACTTTCTGCAAAGCAGTCGCTCTTTCCTTAAATTTTTATTCTGATAATTGTATTTCTTGTGTTGAGGTGATATGAGGACTGAAGAGTCCGAATTTTGGCTCATGAAGAAAACCCTTCAACTGCTTTTCATATATACGTCAGCCAATAATATAAAATGTATTTAATCATAATTAGCACAATATATCAGATTTTGGAAAAGAGACGGGGTTGAAAACATACCTCATATACACATTTACACTTGTAAGGCTGAGCCAACCATACTCAAGGATCTCATTTACATTCTCAGCAGCAAAAAAATATTGTATTTCCTCTCCATACATATTCTCTTCAAAACAACTACATGGATACTACCATTTCTCAACTTCGTATCCACATGAGTCTACAATGAAATTAAATTTGGATAGAGAATAGGTGGTGTAATTCAGCTTTTAGTAGATCTTTTGGATCGGCTGGTCGATCCTTTCGATGCTCCCAAGTTTCCTTTCACCTCATCCCATTTCTTCATCTACAATAAAATTCATTGGTTCAGACATTTTATTTTGTTAAAGGTTTGGCTTAAAAAACTGTAAATAAATACCTCTTTTTCAGCATATAGTCTCACAAGTTGTGATGGCCGAGCAATGAATGTCTCAATAGCCTGTTTGACTATACAAATATCATCATCATCAAGTGGAACAAGTAGTTGTGCTATTGACTCATTAGCTACCATAATCATCACTTTATGATGATCTATTGGAAGTGGTCTATTGTGCAGAATGTCTTCTGAGATGTTGAATATTGTAGACCTCGCTACAAGGTGATAGGTGGGTGTTTGAAGATATAAATCACAATCATTATCACCCTACAGAAGATCAGTATAGGAAGAAATCAGTGTTTTCCTGATTCACATTTCATCAGAACAATTAATAGAATATTGATTACAATGTCTAAGATAGCTTTTTGAGGAGAATGGCTCGCCTCAAAGCTGCTGGGGGTGTGGGGCAGGATATTCATGCACTGGTTGTTGTTGAGTTGTCTCTTCTCATGGATTCTCACCCATTAAAGTTGATAGCAACTCTCCCTGCCATTGAAATTGTTCTTCAAGAGTTTCTAGTCCATTTTTCATTGATGTCATTTCTTCATTTTTTTCATCCTCTTGTTTATTTTTCTCATAATATTCTCAGGGTGTCACTCCAAACCCCCCATCTCTGACGCGACTGTGTTGTTCTGGTCACTTCAAGGCTATTGCTAATATGTCTGCACCAGCTACAAGAGTACCTGACTCATGTGACTGTCGGATATATGAAAATAAGTAATTATTATTATGTAATAGAAATTTAAAACAAAACATTTTATCGTGTCATACTTACAAATATTTCACACACTTTTTGTGTGTTTTCATCAACTAGATTCTCTTCCTTATCAACACATGCTTCCTTCCATAGCACATGACGAGGGATGGATGTGTGTTTGGTTTCAGAGGCATTAATCTACATATAAATAGAGAAATTTTTTTATAATGTTGTTTCTTGACACATAACAATATCACTGTAAATTTAAAATATGCACCATTTTCTTTTCTAGTGAGGCGTACCCCGTCCTTGCTTTACGGTAGGGGTACATCGGTTTTGAATCGTGTTCCTTGATTTCAGTATTGAGTTGCTGTTTTATAAATGAAATATTGAAAATAAAAGTGATGAATACATGTATATCCTCAAACAACATATTATCAGTCACAATGTACTTGAAACTTTTGATCCCCACGATGACCGACAAATGAATCCCATGATTCATGGGATATCAAGTGAGTGTAGACAATGGGTGGGTGCAGGTTTATTTTACCCTTGGAATCTTTCCGATGATATTTTGTAATAAGAGTGCGAAAATCTCGATGACCCCATCCCGCAAGCCGTAGTACATAAGTCTTGTGTGAATCAACTACTATAAATGTACTCTTCAATGGTTTGTTAAGAGTAAGACACTGTTTCATTATTTTATTGGCTACAAATTAAAGAAATGAAATAAAAATGTTACCATAATTTCATCCCACATCATAGCCTTTAGGCCGTACGCAACATGGTGCCACGGAGCTATGTCAATCGGCACGCGTTGCCGAGTGACAATTCCAATGTAACTGCTAAACACTGCCTTGTTGGGGTTAACGTGTTGGCCTTGTGCATTCCACCCAACATAAAATTTGATTCCTTTTCTCTTTGCCTTAAGAACGTTAGCCTACATTGTTAAACTACGACGCACCTATTTTTTCTGCGATGCCGCTCCTTTATCCCCGACCATTTCATCTATATCAGCATCATCAATGATTTCATCTAGAATTCTAGCATCAGCATGTTCAGATAGTTTTTGGACCTCAATAAGAGGATCACTAATAGCAGAAGAAGTAGCACCAACAAAAATAGTTTGAGGTTGAGAGGCTTGAGTGGCTTGAGAGGCTTGTTCAGAAGTAGCAGCAGTAGAAGCAGCAGCAGCAGAAGCAGCAGCATGAGCATGAAAGGCTTGTTCAGCCTCGAGGTTAGGAGCACCAGAATGTGCAGAATTCATTATCTGCAAAAAAGGTTTAACACTGATGTTGGATTACATTAATGAAATAATGATAAGATATTAACATGAGTTAACAAGATCTATATTACAACAAAAATACAACCTGTTTTTTGAACTCTCTTTTTTTCAAAGCCAGAAGGGATTTGACACCTCTATCGATAATCCAAATCCCTTCATTGTGGTCTCCTATAACATACAAAATGTCGTCTTCATTGGGACCACTGCAAAATTATTGCGACGTCCCATTGAAAGGATCACCCTCAATTGAATTTTCGTCGGAACCTTCAGAAGGATTGGACAATAACAGAATAATCGACCACTTTCGTTTTGTAGGGTCTGACACATAAAATACGTGTACTTCTTGTGATTCCATTATAAAATGTTCGTCTTTGTACCCTTCTTTACTGAAATCAACTTTCAAAATCCCAATTCCTCTATTTTAACACCACTGTTGTTATCAACCCAGTTGTATTGAGAAATTGGCAATTGGAATGTCGTATAATCCAACTTCCATATTCATTTGATAATGCCAAAGTATGACATATTCGCATAAATTGGATTTATATTCTTACTACCAAAAACATGCATCGCATCAGCAACAATTGTTACTCCATTATTTTGCATGGTGCTATCTATATCATGTTTATCTGTATAGAATGTATAATCATTAACTACATAACCATTGTATTATAATATATACACACTTGGTCTGGAAGCTATCCATCGAAGTCGTTCTGAAATTGAATTCGGATTTTCATCTAACTCCTTAAAAATATGGTCTCAAAACCATCCTATAAACTGGTGATTATGAGTTTTTGATATCCATTTTTCATCCCTTGATAGATTCAACTATCTCAAAATTTCTCTGTGGATTTCAATATATGGAGAAACCTCCAATCTTTTATGCAAAACATAAAGGTGGGCCTGCTCCCGATCTGTAATATTGATTGTCACAACATCTCTTCCAGAAATTCCTTCACCCTCAATGCATCAAGTGTGACGAGAATTCGGCAGACCAATGCTTTCCACATCAGATAGGTATTCGGTACAGAATTCAATGGCTTCCTCAACAATATATCGCTCCATTATACAACCCTCTGAACGACTTTGATTTTTGATATACCCTTTCAGAATCTTCATATACCATTCAATGGGGTACATCCATCTATGGTGCACATGACCACAAAGTCAAACCTCTCTCACTAAATGAACCATCAAATGAACCATCATATCAAAGAATGTTGGTGGGAATAACTTTTCTAATTCACATAATATTATGACAATTTCTCTTTCCATAGCTGGCAATTTCGCCGGGTCAAAAACATTGCTGCATATAGCTTTGAAGAAGAAACAAGGTTTGGTTAACGTATGATAGACATTCTTGGGAAAAATTCAATGTAAAGATATAGGAATTAAATCATGCATCAAACATGGCAGTCATGTGATTTAAATCCTTTTTAAATCAAATCATTCATTGACACAATGTTTTTGATATTTGATAAATACCCCTCTGGAACCTTTACATCATTGAAGAAGTTGAAAAACTGATATCTCTAATCCCGGGAAGGAGTCTACATAGCTGGAGGAAGAAACATTTGATTTTCACCCTTCACGGGAGCCAACTCTTCTCTTATTCCCATGTCAACCATGTCCAACCTTGCCTTAATTCCATCTTTTGTTTTTCCAAGTACATTTAGAAACGTTCTAATAACACTGTCACATACATTTTTTTCACATGCATCATATCATGAAAATGTCTAACATATAGACATTTCCAGTATGGTAATTTAAAAAAAAATTGTTCTCTTTTTCCAACTGATTTTCGTAAGGTTTTTTTAAAATGGTTTACCAAAAACAGTGTTCACGTCTTTTACATTCTCAAATAGCTGATCACCTGTTAGTGGAGATGGTGTTTTGCGTTGTTCTGAACTTCCATTGAATGATGTCGTCCAAGATCAGTACTTATGTCGATGGGGTAGAAATCTACAATGTCCTAGAAACAAAGATTTCAATGAATGTTTCAACCTAATTGATTCTGTATTTTCTTCCCACACAGGACAACCATGAGTTCCTTTAATGCTATATCCTGACAAATTTCCATAAGCAGGGAAATCATTTATCATCCCATACAACATCGCTCTCAACGTGAAATATTATTTTTCATATGAATCATACAATATAACACCTGAATCCCACAACAACTTCAAATCCTCGATCAAGGGAGCCAAATATACATCAATATCATTACCTGGTTTTTTGGGTCCTGATATAAGAAAAGATAACATAATGAATTTCCGTTTCATGCATAACTAGGGTGGTAAGTTATAATTTACAAACATAACAGGCCAAGTACTGTGAGTGATGGTTTGAAAACCAAAAGGATTCACTCCATCGGTAGATAACGCAAGACGCAGGTTTCTTGGCTCATTTCCAAATTCAGGATACTCATGATAAATTCTCTTCCATTGAGGAGAGTATGTCGAGTGATGTAATTTTCCATATTTATTTCTTCTATCTGCATGCCATGACAATTGTCTTGCAGTTTCTTCAATTCCATATAGACGCCTAAACCTTGGAATGATTGGAAAGTACCATACAACTTTCGTAGGACTACGTTCATCTTTCTTGTATCGAGAAGCACCACACTTTGGGCATTATGTAAGTGATTTGTTCTCCTTGCAAAACAATATACAGTCTTTCGGTCAGGCATGCATTATTTTAAAATCATACCCATCGAGCGTAGAATTTGATTAGCTTCATATGTCCGGCTTGGGAGCTCATTATCATCTAGAAGCATGTCATTCAAAAGAGCAAGTAGTTCCATGAAACTAACATCACTCCATCTGTTGCCCGCTTTCAATTTATACAACATTAGTACAGCTGACAATGCAGTATATTTAGTGCAACCGGTATACAATGGAATCTTTGCACAACTCTTTAAATTCTCAAACAATTTTGGCAAATCACGGAGTTCATGTTCAACTGTCCTTGTCATTTCCTCAATAAGATCTTCATCATCATTGACATATGTTATCACATCCTCTATACGGTCTTCTTCATTATCCATATTTGTAATCATATCTGATGATCCATAAAATACAGTATTATTCCATCCAGCAGCTACATTCCCGTTTTCCCCATGTTTATTCCTACATTTATAACTCTGATCTATTCTGCGACATATCAAATGTTCTTCCAACACCTCTAGAGTAATTAATATAGATTAACAACAATGTAAACACGAACCAAGTATTTGAGAAGTATCCTTTTCATGATACATTGCAAACTTGATGAACTCTTTCACTCTATTCTCATACTCTATTTTCAAACGATTAGCATCCATCCAATCTTTATTCATCTCCATCCTATTTGAATCTGAAATATTATTATTTATGATTCAAATACACAAAACAAGACTTTCAAATACAAAGTAGTATAGAACCACTTGCTTATAAAAATAGATACTAATATAGCCTAACAATTTTCAACAATGATTTGGAAATCAACAGAACCAGGATAAACCCCCATCAAAATGAACTCACTTTCCAGCCCCCTTACCAATAGTTCTAGCACCCACCACCCTGCAACAAAACATTAATCATCCATTTAACCACTCCTACTAGTCACCTCATTCATAATAAACATCAAACTTCTTTGATGAGTCTTGGTGGATCTTGGAAAGCGGTTAAATCCATGTTTAAGATATTCGTTCCCTATAATATAAAGTTATATTATTGATTATGGATGAGTATTGGTGGATCTTGGAAAGGGGTTAATTCCACAAGACACATTTATGATTTCCAACCAATCCCATTATCCAAACCAAAATCCAACCATTTATATAATTATTAAATAATTATTACTTCACTACCTAGGCTTCTAGGACAAAGAAACCATACATAAAACATAGCTCATAATTCCCATCGAATCATCACCTCACCGCCCCAAAATAATGAGAAAAATAATCATTACCTCACCACCCCAAAAGCATGGCCAAACAATCCATCACCTTGCCACCCAAAAAGAAAAACCAAATGAATCATCCCCTCACTACCCAAAAAGTATGGAAAAACAAACCATCACCCCTCCAAACCAAAAGCATGGAAAAACAAACCATACATCATCCCACAGAACATCAAAACCAATTATCGTGACACCTACTAGCATGACCACACATCACAACGCATCAACGACCATTTTATAGATTTAACAAAGGGAATTTTAGCACATTTCACTTTACTTTACGAGTGTTATCACACATTCCATAAATACAGGGGAAAGAATTTCATTAGACAAATATAAGTGGTTACCCAATTTCCATTTTGGGGTGATATCACAACAACATGAAAAAAGGCTTCCATATGGCAACAAATACAGTGAAAGAAAGGGATCCCAATATCCATGATTTTTAGCGGGGTATTAAGTCCGTACAAACACATAATCACAATAATATCAAAGATGTAAAAGTACTAGAATCATTAACCCTTCCCCTTGAATTTAAATTATCTTATTAATTTATCTTTATCAGGCTAGTGAAAACCATCCTCAATGATAAACAAGAGTAAACCCCTCCTGCATGAAACAAAAAAGTGAGAAATGAAGGAATTCCAAACCTCAAAGAATGTTTTCCAACTCACTGTGAACAAAAAATGCCAATAAATGACAACCACATGAAAAACCTAAAGATAAACCAACACTTCAAACAATATATAGGACATCCACTGACCTTGGGTGAAGAAATCATAAGTCCAAGGAAAAATCAATGTGAGGGAGCCTTCTGCACTGCCTGGAAGACGCGACTGCCAGAGTGGGGGTGCACGGGAGGAGCCACCAACCGTTGAAGAGGAAGAGTAGGGTTCGGAAGGGAGGAAGATCCGCAGAAGAGGGTCAAGGATAAGGAGAAAGAGTACAGAGGAGGTCCGACAAAGGGAGGATCGGGGAATGGGAAGCATTCGCAAGGGTACAGTACCGCGAGAGCTTGGGGCACGATAAAAAAGAGGAGAATGTCTCCCTCCATTTAATAAAATCGGAGACAGGTTTTTTCAGTGCTATTGAAGCGCTGATAAATCCACACTATATCAGCCCTAGAAAAGCACTGAGAAATTTTCACTTTATCAGCGCTTTTAAATAGCGCTGACAAAGATTATCCTTTATCAGCGCTTTTTTATTAGCGCTGATAAAGGTGGCGCTTTGCTTGCTTGTTTTTGTAGTAGTGAAAGGTGTGAATAAAATACATTTATAAGATCAATTATTTATGAAAATATGAAAACATTTTTTTTCAAAAGCATTTTTTTCTATTTTTAAGGTGTTCATTCACTCCATAAGAACATAATTATATATACATCTCCATATACATAATATTTTTCATTGATGACACCTTGAACTACATCTACATCATTTCATAGTGCACGGTACGAAATAAGGTGACGTAATTCATTACCATATAAAATCACATCCAATTGTTATCTTGAACCATTTTATAAAAGGTTATGTTTTCTAAAATATTATGATCGTTTCAATTCGAAATGAAAGTCAAATAATTTAAAAAATGAACTCATCATCAACATTTAATTAAAATGATGCATCTCAAAATGTTCACATTCAACAAAAATGGAATAAATTTATCATATATCTTTTTCTATATGTCAATAACTAAAATTATCATAAAACATTCATTCCTACTTATTAATTAGGTAGGAAACATGTTATTGAATATATCCCAAGGATTCAAAAGTGTTTTATACATCATCACTGATAGCATATACCACTTCTCGACAATTCTTTACTCAGTTCCAAGGTAGATATAACTCATCCAAATTAATAATTTTATCATCATTATAGAAACATAAAGAACATATTAAGGGTTTCCTTCCCTCAATCATATGTTTTACAAAAATAATTAACTTACTACTAAATCAAATTCATGTGTACCATTCATCATAAGATCTCAACTCCTAAATGAAAAAGTATTGTAGTAAAATCCTCATATATTCCATTATTATTATAACTATAAAGTTTTTGATAAAATAATCAAATTCCATAATTCATGATGAAGGATATTAAAAATTTATCTTCATATGTTCAAGTATCATATCTTAACCACCATAAAATTTCATGATTTTGTTTATATTCTATTGAATCATAGTACATTTATTCACATAGTGTCCCATATCCTAGGTGTGGAATCATTGAACATGGGAATCCTTTTTATTACCCTTACAATCATGAACTTTTTTACCTTTATCTCTACACATAAAACAATATCACATTCCCATCATGCGTTTACCATGGGTATTATTTAGGTAGTTATCACATGTGGAAAAATCCATCCTATCCTTCTACCCTTTTCCATATTTTTCTCTTTAATCATCATCTTCCCTTAAAATCCATAGGACCCGAAGAATTATTTACATATCTTTTTAACACATGATAATATTTCCTCATTTTATGTGAATACATGGGGGATTATTTCCCTTAGGATTGTTGGATTAATACCATGAATGATATTATAATTATCACTCTATGAATCATGTTCATTTTTTTGGGTTTCTCATTTATTCTTATAGGCACCATTTACAAAAATTTCTATATACTCTATTAGTTCAAATAATTATGAACATCATATATAGCTAAACATGGATTATCTCATAAGATGAATTTTAAATTATAAATCTATGAATTATATTAGTTGGTTACTTTGGGGGAATATTTACTTTTAAATACTTCAAAATGATAATTAAGGAGAATGTAAATTATCTTATGTTTATCTCTCGGGAGTGTCAAAACTTGTGCACATTAAGGCCTTTTTTCATGTACCAGGTCACCCTGATTCAGTCCCGACACACCTTGATTGAGTTATTGCACCTACATACATATGTCCTAGAGCCACATCCACATGTAGTATATATACAAGGATATATTTCTAGGAATTACCACATAATATTCACTAAACCTAAATTATTGTACGTTCTTCTACACATATCCTCAATCACAATATCAGTGTTATTCTCCCTAATCAAGGATTTATAAATTTATTTCACCAGATTGTTGTTAATATTTCATTAATAAAAACAGTACCACCTCTGTACCAGAGGCCTAGAGCGACTGCATTTTTACAATATATTGGATTTGTTAAATGAAACAAATCCCAAAGGACCATTAAATTTAGTAGTCTTGGTAAGACAAATTACATTGAAGATACCCATAATACATTGGGAAATAGGAAATACACTCTTAATAGATAATAAAATGAAATAAACTGCATCCTTGAATGGAAATTCAATGATTTATTCCTCTTACCTGGGAAAAGAAACATAATAAGGGTGAAATCAATTTCTCATTAACGGTATGCAGTGTGGAAGAAATAATGAATGAATAGGAATAAATTAACATGGAATAATGAATAACAGATAACACATTCCATAAATAAAACTAGATAAGAAAATAAAAATATAATTTTTTGGAAACATAAAGAAAATATATTAAATAAAATAAATGAAAATTACATGTATCAATATATATGTCGATGAAATATCTCATTGATAATAATAATAATGGAATCCTGAAAATGGAATGTATCTATAGATTTGTTGACATAATATCTCATGCATGATTAATAACTGAATATGAATGTGGATAATGCTTTATTATAAGACAAAATGTTCTCATGTTTCTTGGTATCGATACCATAATGACCATTTATAGGATAGTTTACAATATTTTGGGTAAAACCAAATCTAATTTTCGATATGATTCGTATCATGAGACACCTGATGCAACGTTCAACTATCTATAACTAGGCCCCACCCGTGTTATACCAGTATAATACATTTCTCATATTCATGAAACATTTTCCTTAATAGAATTTATTAATATTGAATATAAAATAAGGATTTATCAATAATGTATCAAATAATGAAAATTTGCAACAATAATTTTTTAAATTAAAACAATCTTGAAGAAAAATTATATTTAAACATTCAAATATTTAACATACAACATTGAAAAGTTTAAATCATAATTCCCTGTGAATTAAATGAAACATATATCATTATGAAAATAATTATATTAATGTTGTAACATTTTAAGTGGAACTCTAAACACCAAATTAGAGTGAATTTGGTCATAACAAACATAAGTCTCCATGGTATGTAAGTTGGGATGGAATCCCTTACCACAACCTTCATTTTTTTTGTGGTCCATAACCTCATGCATAGTGGTTTAAAAATGTAAAATATTAATAACAGAACCATAATCATGTTTATAATATCATATATTAACATCTTAGAAAATATTATAACACGTTTTTTTACAATCATTCATTATTTAGTCTATTGCAGGTGTTAATTTTCTAGTTTGTCGAGTATGTTTTAACTTGTTATTTATTCTTATCATAATAAATATCACGGTATAATCATATAATTATTGTAACTTTTAAATAAGTTATCTAATATATTTAATACATATGAATTTATAATGGTCCAAAATTTTTGTTGGTTATACATGAAGTGTACCGTTCCAGGAGACTATAGACCGTAAATACGCATGAATGCGACATTCATTATTATTATTATATTTTAATAATTAATAATAATTTATACATATATATACATATTATAATTCTAGTATCATATAAATGTTATATATTTTACCTATGTTAAATAAAAACATCTTTTGTACATCCCATGTATGGCCTCAAAATATCATATCATTTTAAGGGGGTGGTAGTCCACACTTCCTCAAATAAAATATTCATATTTACACAACAAGTATTGAAAGAAGTAATGTTAAATATAGAAATTAGAGAATAATAATAAATAATAAATTAACTATATATCATATATATATATAGTTTTCCGTCATAATTTCAACCATGATAGGTGGTAGGAAAAAATTGAACAATCATCGTTTTGTGAAGATATATTTCACCATCTATAGAAACAGTATGTATGATACCCATTAGATGGTGGTGTGTGTATGTATATATTGAACCCATATCATAAAAAAATCTTATTACCTTGGGTATACAAGTGTTTTAATGTAATCATATCACAATAACATTACAGGGAGTGAAGAATGGAAATAAAAATGAAAATCATAAGATCAGACATTACATTTTAATCAGGTAACTTCTTTTGGATTATACCAAAAGGATTTTATGTAAAGACATTTTAACAAATGGATTATTCTAGGTAGAGGGATGGTTTTCTAAGTTGCTATTTTTTCTATTCATGTCTAAACATAATTTGTTGTATAGGTGTTATTAATGGGAAGATGTGGTTTCCTTTTATAGGGAAGGGGGAATACAACTTTTTGAATATTCTAAATGGTGTTCAATAATGGGAGGTCTATATTTCATAAAGAGCCTCCAAATTGAAAAAATAATCGAGTAATGGAGAATCATGGCCGATAAAAACATCCACACAAAAATATGAGTATAATAATATATTGGTTCCTTAAAAACTAAGATTCCTTAATATTATCAATTTTCTAATTAATGTATCTAGTTTTATAATCTAAATTATTTTATGATTAATACTAAATTAATGTGATATTTATTTGAAAATATATATCCAATGAATTATTAATATTATATATAATTTATAAATTAATATTCTAATGTGTTTTGGAAATAAATTTTAAAAAAGTGTATTAGATGCGCAAAAACGTTCCTTGAACCAAAACTGTGTTGACATCCTTTTTAGATTATGTGTGTCAATATGGTAATTATGAAAAATTCGTGGTTCCATTAATAGACTGTATTAAATATTTGTAAACACTTATATATCACTTGGCAGAATATATTATTTTAATTAATTTTAATATTTTTAATAATAAATTTTTATTGTATAATAACAATAATGTCAATTTTGAGATTATTTAATTATTATTTATTTTAAAATATCAATATAATATTATAATTAAAATATATTAGTTTTACCGTTGTGAAACATGATATTTTAATCTTATAAAATAAATAATGACAAGAAATCAATCAAATATTTTCGCTATTTATATTTAGCATATCATTAATTTTATTTATTTATTAATTAAAAAATCAATGTGTTGGCATTTATTAAGATTATTCTGTAACTAATTCAAGAATAAAAATTATTGATAATGTATTATGATAAAATTAAATTATTTATCATATAATATGGTATATAGATACAAAAATATTTTATTCTTTTACATATCTCAAAATTTAATAAATGTTAAAGGTAAGGAATATTCCATTTTTGTCTATATCCATAACGTTTTATATAGGAAGATTTCATTTAATAATAACCCAATAAATATATATTTCGAACCACGTTGGGAAGTGGTAAAATTATTATCAGACAAAGGGTTTTTTACTAGTTTCAAATTCATTTTGATCCTTAATATTATGATTTATTAACTTATCAATCTTAATCAGACCTTAATCTATTTATTCCATCTTAATCGAATTCATTAATAATTTTGGTAAAAAATTTATGTTGTTATTATTAGACTACAAATATCATTCTAATTATATTTTTTTATGTTATATTTTAAAAATTCTAATCAAAGATGTGTGAAAATTAATATTAACACTAATCCCATTGACTTAGTGAAATAAGGGGTTTTTATAGTAGAAAAATATTCAAAAGCATGTTAATTTTTTATATTCTATTTGAATATAAAATTGATTATAATAAACATAATTAAATACAATGATATATAATTGATATATTGTCTCTCAAAAACATAACAAAAATATAATTTAAAATTAATTATATTTTAATCAAAAATGTTGATTTAACTAATGTTTAGTTATTATCACTACTCATCAAAACATGATGTTTTGCAAAAAAATCTCAATATTTCAGCATAAACAAATTTTGACAATAAAAATTAAAAAAGATGACTTTTTTAAAATATTGTTCATAAATGTGTTAAAATTTATTCTTAAAATAGGTTGTCTATTAGAGGGTAAAAACACTCAATCATTAATGTAATACATTTTAATACAGTGTCACATGTAGCGTTAGTTTAACATTTTTTATTAAGAATTAAAACAAAAAAATATATTTATTCTAAACATAAAATATTTTAATGTTTTGATGTGTCACATTATGCACAATAAAGTGAGAATAAATCCATGTGATATATATAAAAACACTCTGTTATACACTACCAAGACAAAAAATCATCAGATCTAGAAGACATTTTTCAGCTAATACTTTGACAACCTGACATCGATTTTCTCAGGGGCCACTGAAATCTAATTCTCCAATATCACCTATCCCAAAAAAATCACCTCCTTAATCTATAAAAATCACATGGAAATCAAATCATAATGGTAAAGATGTCAATGTTTTCCCAAAAAAATCCTTAAATTCCAATCATTCTCTCCCTCGGTTCTAGAGTAAACTCGGACGTCCTCCACAAATATGATAATAAATGAATCAACGTTCTGATAAAATTTTCAATTCATAAGTTATATAAGAGACATTGGAAAATTATTAAATTTTAATGGAATGAAAAAATACTAAATGTGGGTATACATACTTCATAAGGATTATTTTAAAACATCTACTTCTCTGATTCAATCTAGGTGATACACAGATTGAAAAAAAATGGGAGAACCAAATTTCCCACATTAGATAATAAAAAAGTAAATAAATTTAGTTAAAAAGTTTACTTATTATTTATATTCATTTTATTAAACTATTGGTAATCAATACATAACGGGAGAGACCTATATCCAATATTTTCGAAAAATATTTAGGTGTCCCAAGGTTTCACTTTCAGGTTAATGAAGGCTTCAGATTCCCTATTATATGGTATTAGAGATACCCTTTGTGTCCCCATTTCCAAATCATTGCTGAAATCCACATCCATGTTCTGAAAAAATGTGGAAAGATAATCAAAAAATTCCATTGGGAACACATCCACAATATCAGTCTTCCAACTCTCAATAATACCACTATCATCCAACAACATGAGTGACATTTTTTAATAAGGGATACTCCATAGTTATATATTTGGAGATCCATCATATCCCACCCATGCTTCCTATTCACCCTGAAAAATGTGGGCTCTTCCATCACATGACACAAATCTCACCCTCCTTTGATAATAATCGATGTGATCATTAAAACTAACCATCCAATCCATACATTGGATCACATCTACAATGCCAATTTTCAATAATATGATATCCCTTTCAATTTAGGCCCCTAACATAGTGAGTGAACTTGATGGAAACCAGTCCCCATGTTAGTCTTTTTACTATGTTGGGTTACTAATTCTATTCCATATGACATTACATTAGTGGGAAATATATACACATCCGTAAAACAATGTGATATAAAATAAACATAAATTCTCATATCAAATCCAAAAAATTTTATAAATGGTGAAATAATAAATTTACATTGGAATCTTCTATTTCATGAATTTTATTCTATTCGTTTCTGATCCAGATCTTAAAAATTACTCATCTCAACTTTATCCTGAGAATTTAAATTGAAATATGGAACTATATTATGATGAATCTACATTGTTGTGGATCTTTCCCTGCTAACACAACCACCAAACGAATAACACATTGTCTTATATGGATTTAACATCGATATTATCCTCATTGATTCTATGTTACCTCGACCACCCTGTTTTGGGAATTCCATTTTATGAAACCTCTTATAATACCCCATGATCATGCACTGATGACAAGGTCATGGTGGTGTTGAACACATTTACCACTTATTCCATTCTTTTCCACTTTTATTGAAAAAGGATGACGTAGAACTCCAAGACACATCTGAGTATATTTGTGAAGGATGGATTGTAAAACCACAAACCCTATTATGATACACATATCACATCAATATATTATTTTAGAATCTATCATTACCCTGTACCCTACTAAAACTGTTCTATAGAAACCAAACATTCCATAAATATAAATTTACACCCCCAATAATAGTCAAACAACACTAAATATGTCCTTAGTTTGAACAAAAAGTTATTAGATAAAATATATGGACAAAATTCTATATTAATCAATTGATCTATCAATTTCTCATTGGAAACAACATCATGTACAAACCAAACTAACTCCATGAAATGGCGGGAATACAACTAGATGTTCTGATCCCCCCTTGGGGAATTAAATAAATCCAAAATTATTGAAATTTTCAAGGTCTAAATGCAATATTATTCATTGAAATTAACATTTAAGTCCTTCCATAACACGTAATCATTCATCGCTACCAAAAACACTAAGTCCCATAACATCTGAATGAGACCTTCCAACATGAATAAATCCCACAATAAATTAAATTACTCGTGATTTCCAAAAATTTGAAACTCCCTTTCAATATTATCAATCTAATTATGTTATTATTTGGGATCCATGCTACCCTAGAAACATGGAGGCTTGTTAATGAGAAATTCGTGTTCATTTTCTTTTTTCAGAACTCGATCAGCTTCCTTAACATGAGCAGGACGATGGCCCTCTCCATAACACATGGATTGGACAACAAGAAACACTTATTATATTATTATCTAATCAAAGGGTGATGCATAAAACTATCAGACATCTTATTGTGGATGAACATGAAGTCTCTAATTATTAATTATATAACAAAAATTCGAAAACCCTAGAAAATCCATCAACACAATATTCTCAATTTTTTTCAACAACATTAACATATAAATGACGTTATATTTCAAAACCAATTCCAATAAAATATCTAAATAATTATTATGGACACTACAACCCCACATGGGGCCCATAAACACTATTTATCCTTTATATCTCACCGCGAAGAGGATACAACCCCATTTTCTGATATCTCATGGGGTCTTAAAACCGATCATTATGTGTTTTGTCCCAAAACTCCACACACAACCATGATGTAATTCCCCAAAGCACTAGATCATATATAGAGAGATTATAAAAAATTACAGGACCCAATGAATGGTTGTAACATCTTATGATAGCATTTCATTGATGTCCAATTTGGGATCACATCCAATCTGATACCCAAATCATCAGGTTCCATAGCCTAAAGTTCATTCTCGATCACTACTGGAGAAAAACAAGATCCTACGAAGAATCATTACACTTTTTAGGAATGATTTAAGCTATAATAATTTTCCATAATTTTTTAACACAATATAGAAACATAACAAATTAAGAAATAACGATATCCAAGGGAAATACCACTAAAATAAGTTAGTATATTTTTGTATTTAAAAAAATAAAAAAATGAGAGTGGAACCGACATGAGAAAAGACAAAACCTCCAAGAAATAAGTGGGTTTTTACTATCATAATGCCTCTAGAAACCCCCACAAGAAGAGGAACTCTAGAAACGAGATCCATCATTGTCCACAAAAATCATATTTCCTTTAATTGGGTCAATCACTAGAATATTTACAAAAGTTGATTCTTTGTGTAGGGTGTGGACAATTCCCTATTCGAAACCACCCAATGAGAAGTAATTCAATCCAAAAACATTATAAGAAATATTACCAATGTAGTTTTAATGAAAAAATTAGAAATCATTTTACTAAATAATTCTTCAAAATTTATATGGAATATAACAAAAAAAAAGATCACATCTGTGGGAATATCATCATATGAGCACTAATGGCATTACCTATGAAATATGATTTTTGGGAACCTAGCAACGTCATACCATAGTGAACATGGTAGAAAAAAATATCCCACAACATCTTTTTTACGATCCACTATATTAGAACACATCCCATGGTTTAGTAGTCTCTGAAAACCCTCAATGATTAGGTAGTATTATATAGCCATTCATTTAAAAAGAAACTAGTCCTTCGCCCCCACGATCTACCTAGTGTTCTAGTCCTAGTATTCCTATCTAGTCACCTAGTATTCCAATTGATCTCAAATTCCAAATATCAATTTACAAGAACCAACTATTAATTATTCTTATAATCTCGAAGAGAATAAACATAAAAAACAACAACTTTTAAAAAATACAAACCAATAATTTTAAAACCCCAATCTATGATAATGTTTCTAATTGACAAAAATTTTTCAACGCCCCTTACTCACACACACTCTTGTCATTCAAAAATTCTAGGAAAACCATCCATTTTCATTTGAAAAGTCATCTTTTCATCCATACCAACACATAATTCCCTTGAAAACATGATTCAAACCACACATATAATCAATAAAACAAATTTATTTGGTAATGAATGAATAAAAAAATCAACAAATAATGTTAAATTGTAGAATCACATAACCCATGCTTGGAGAAATCCAATATCCACTTGAAAACAACTACTAAAAGAGAAGGGGAACCTAGATTGGATATATCATACCACATATATCATGGTTAAACCATTTGAATGAAGGATCAACCAATTATAGTGGACCCAACCCACTATGGAATGAAGAACCTAAGAATATGAAAATATGAACCCAAGGTGGGGGATAAAATCAAGAATAAATGGACATGTTTGATCAGTATTAAAGATACCATAGAAACATCACCCAAAGTTTGGTGTTCTAGGGGGGGCATGTTGAGAGGTAGATGCGCATATGGGTGTAAATACCATGTGGGGAAAAAAGGGGATAAATTTCGTTTCAAATAGTATTAGGGAAAATGTATAAATTTTAAATTTTAAATTCCATGTACAGTTTGTATTGATTGATTGTTTTCTTTTTTCAAACCTTGTGGAATCTATTCATCCCTATCTATCCAATGAGTAAAATACCATATAGTTCTTGGGTGAAGTGGCATACCTATTTTTAATATTTCTCTCCATAAAAACAATCACTGGTCCGGATGCATGGTGAGGCAGACACATGTGTAAAAGGTCATGCAGCTTTAAAAATAAAACTATCTAGGGCATGTAATGTAACAACACATGCTTCCACTGTATGTTTCCCTTTTAATAATAGAGTTTCATGTGTTATAAACAACTTCATGTTCTAGCATACCACGTAAAATAAAACATTCCATTTTTAAAGCCATTATTAATAGTAATAGACTCATTTTCATATTTTATAAATTTTATATTTCAAAATGGACTTCAGTGTTTGATTCATAGTATGAATATTAAATTAGGGTGATGTTTTGGTATTTTTTTGAAAACATTAAATTTCTGATTAATGTTGAAAACAATACATTATTGTTTAAAACCGTCATTTTATATAAATAATTATTTATTTTATTTAAATTTCTTTAATGTAAAATGAGCTAAATAATATAAATATTTGTCCAATGTAATTAATTAGAGTCATTTTATAATAAGATTTGATGTATAAAATATTATTGAACTTTTTAACATTTTTACCCAACTACTAGGCTCATTTAAAAATCTGTATAAAACATAATTTTACCACTTATTTGAATTGAATTTCAAAAATCTGAGCGACATTTCTTATATCAATATTTAAATGTGGTTTAATAATATGAACGAAATTTTTGGTCAATTGTAACTATTGATTTTTATTCCCCACAATTAAAAGTAAATAGAGTAAATAAAGGTAAAAATGATATTATTATTACCCTAACAGATGTATTATTTCTATTGGGTATGTTTATTTCGACCAAAATCATACAAAGGAATAAAATATTGTCATTTGGTTTCCCATGGATTTGATTATGACATTAATTATTATTTTATTTATTGAAGAGTTAAAAGTGTTAAATTCAAATTTTCATAACTATGAATTTTTTAATAGAGGTTTATACAGAAAATAAATTCGACTATAAATATTAATTAAAAAAATTTAATTCCCTCATAAAGGAATTTCTTTTACAAATTTTAGACATTAAAAATTAATTTTATTTATGACACAATGAGGATTATGTAATTACCATTTAAATAAAACATTAAAATAATTGATGTTATAAATATACATATAAATGTAAATTGAGACATTTTATGCCATCCAAATATTTTTTAAATTTTTATGACTTGTTAGGGTTTATTCAATAATTTTTTTGTGAAGTAATATTACTGTTATGAATTTCACAGAAATAAGATACTAAATTGTGTCAAAATTTATATAAATGTGTTTTTTTAAAATATATTATTAAAGTATATTATATTAGAAAATATATAAGGTTCAGAAAGTGGACTTATATAATGATATATATCATTAATGAACCACTTGAGGTTCTCTTGGCATTTTATTTTATGATTATTAAATATTTTTTAATATAATACAATAAGACATAGTAAATGTTAAACTATATAACTAAGGGTTAATACAAAAATATAATGTTAATATGCTGACCTTAACATGTTTAAAACCTATTAGATCAGATGATTTTGACCCAACCCTTCTTTATCCTTGAAGTGAATCTTTTTGGAGCCATTAGAAACATATAATTTTTTTATTATAGAATAATATTTCATTATTATCCTAATGTGACCCTCAACTATCTTATAAAAGGGTACTTCACCTTCTCTCAAAATCTCACCACCAAAGCCAATTGGATTGGCCAACCCCTACTCAAATATTATCCCAAAATCTCACACTATGATCTATTGGCCTTAATTAGATCTGAAATCCAACCTATGGAGCCCTTTAGATCGACTCAAAAGAAAACACATGATGAAGAGGAAATAATTTCACCTCTTTTTTCAATGTTATTTATTCTTCCAATTCATATTTACTTTCTTACATACCCAAATAATAACTAAATTTCATAAACTTATTGTGATGTTATTATAAATATGGTACAACAATATTCATTATTATGTCCATCCTAGGAATGACAAAGTCACCATATGTGCATACGTACGGCTTACCATCTCAACGTAGTGGTGTTGTTTGTTACTCAACTATATAATATTTGGATGTGTATAATAATTAATATAATTGATTTAATAATAAATATATAATGATGACGATTCTTTATATATTATATTCCATCAAATTATACATTATTTCACCATTAAAAGAATGATATTTTTTCTCGTGCGAATGTATGGTTTACCGTCTCCACGGTGAGATGAGATGTCATTCCCCATCGTAACCATTCAACATGAATTGTCATTTTATGATTCAAAAATATTTTTTAATAACTTAATATAATTCTTTATATGTATCAAATATAGATTATCCATAACAGACATGGCTGACATAACAAGACATATAAAGGAAAACGAATTAGTTAACACCTAAAACGATGATAGTACTGAAATAATACTAACAAAGCACTATTTTGAGATCATGTATGATATCATATCTATGTATTTGGTTCTGGTATAATTTAATAACAATGTTTTAACTTATACGTAGGAGGTTAACATACCCTCAACAACGAAAATGTTCAAGGTAAGTGTTTATTTTTAAATGTCTTTATTTATCAGAGGCAGTTTATACATAAGTATCTACTGTGGCTTCTTTATCATCCACATCCATGTTTTTAAAAAATGTAGTTCAAAACATTTTTTACTATTTACTAGACTATTGGTTAAAGTGTTTTATACACTTCTTTTAATTTTTATAAAATGTTATCAAAATAATCGTTCCCTTATTTTCCAAACAAGTTAAATTATGATATTTTTGAAAAATTAAGTGAAGAATGATTATTTGTATTATTAAGAGGGTGTGTCTATTTTCCTCCATTATAACAATTTTTATGGTTCCCTTGAATTTTTATTAGATTATTTTCAAAATAAAGGTTTTCTTTTAAAATTATTTTACTTTTAAATGATTTCAAAATAATAAGAGATATTTATATCAAATAGTTTTGATTTCATCTATGAAAACATCCATTGATGGATTTTACACTTTTTTAACGTTGATTTATTTTTATAAAATCTTCCATTTTGTATTGATTTTTTGTTATATTTTGTCTATGGATGTGTTATTTCAATACCATTCAATGTTTATAGTTAAATTGATAACATTTTGTATGATAGTTTTCATATGATGGTTTATGTTATGTTTCAAACATTTCATATGAGGAATGTGTTGGTCATAATAAGTGACATGAGGAGCCCACTACAGATCTTAGATTCATTGGTAGGTCTCATTAGAAAAAGTAGTGTCTTGGAATAAGGCCTTGAGAAAATGTTATATGTTGTCTTGGAACGAGGATTTGACTATGTGGTTATGATGTCCGGCATTATGCATTCCATCATTATGAAATTATCTATTGATATTACATGTGATTATTCGACTAGTAGAATATATATTTGAATAAGTAAATGGAATTATTTTAATTTATATTTTCCATATTATGAGGAAGTATATGTTTAAGAAGGATTTTGTTTTAGTCTTATACATTTCATTAAATGTTTATTCTTATTTTTGAATGTTTCTACTATATTGTTATCCTTAATGAACATCTAATAGCACCCTTATCTATGTTTTATTTTTCCCAAGATGTGAAGAAGTATTTTATGATTGTCCTGTTGGGAAAGGATAATGGATATAAGTGTTTTCGGTGGGGTTAAAATTATGTTGTTTTTTTATGTTATGATGTAATGTAAAACTTTTGTATGTATCTATTACATCTAAGGATACTAAACTATTCAGTCTTTCAAGACTTGATCTATTTTTATCATTCCAATGTTATGTAATAATGAACCGTCTCTGGGTAAATATTGTTTGTGTGTTTTAGTTGGTATTAGAAAAATTTTAGTTCAAACCATAGAAACTATGTTTAAAAAAACATTTATTAGAGAACATTATCCTAATATAGACTTCGAGGTTTGGTATAGAAGAACTTCTTAGAATTTTTGTAATGTAGAGATTTTAGGAAATTTCAAATCAATACATCCATGTCCTTGTACGAGTGGTTAGAAGTGGATCTGGCACAGATGTACCTAGGAGTGAAAAATCTAATAAAGAGTTTTGAACATGACCTAGGGTATCATGGTACTCAGCAATGGGTCATGATGCACTCTTTGTTATGAAACTCTCAGGGGGGGGGGGTTGCTTATAAATAGTCATATCTTATTTACAAACCATTATAAAGGATTTTTATTATATATATCATCAAAGAAAATATTTTAATGAAAATTGATTATATCCATAAATTGTTCAATTTATGATAAGTTTCTACAAGTTTGGAATTATGTATTGAGATTCAAAAACTAATATAAAATATTCCATTGTTTAGAAACGGTTCTTATTGGAATGAATGGACACTATAACAACGCAATTAATACATGTTAGTTTTTTCCTCCTACTCAAGATAACTATAATGGAAATTGTGATGCAACTGGTTCTGATCAACTTATCATTGTAATGGGACAACTGAATCATGTTAAGGATAATAAACATACATGTATGTATCACCCTGATAAACAATGCATAAGATCAATGGTATACCACTTCATAAGACAACAACCACTGACATTCAATGGGACTAAAAATCCATTTGTAGCAGAGAAATGGAAAAGTTACATAGAGAAAATATTTAATGATTTGGTGTGTAGGGAGAGGGAAAATGTTGTCATGGCAGTTTATCACCTCATAAGAGATGCAGATCAATGATCGGCGTTAATTAAAAACAAAAATAAGGATGAATAAGTATAGAGTTAGTAATGGAGGTTGTTTAAAATATTTTATTAAAAAAATAATTTCCTTGTGAACATCGAGTGGATATGGAAAGGCAATCTATGGGTCTAAGGAATAATGAGGATAAGAATATCGCAAAGTCTGAGGGTGACATTACAAGGATAGAAAGGCCTGTAGTAGATTATATATGTAACCCACAGAGTAATACTGATCTATTAATTCATGTGTTAAAACCATTTCTCGAATGATCATTTCTCACAATCCTTCTCATTAAACAATGATATTGTCTCATGTACTATCAGGACAAAAAAGGAATTATCTATGTCTTTCGACTTAAAATCAAAGAATGAGAAGAAGAGATATGATGAAAACACACTAAGTAAAAATAAAGGGAAGAAGGGAAAATTTTAATTTCCATCCTGTGGTAAATGTGTGTAGAAACACCCCAGAACATGCCAGAAGGGATTTGTAATTTTTTACCAGTGTGGTGAAAAAGGCCTCCAAGATCGTAATTTCAAGGGAAAGAAATAGGATTTCAATGTTAAATGCTACAATTGTAGAGAAATAGGGAATTATGAAAATTAATTTCTTAAGTTCTATAGAATCCTACCTCTTAATGGAATAGGGAGCATGGCTATGCTTATGAGATCAATACTACTAAGGTTGAATCTCCCAATGACGTGTTGGCAAGTAATTTAATTGTTTCCTCAAATTTAGTTAACACATTATTTGAATCTGGATCATCGCATTAATTTATATCTTCCTAGTTTTCTAAGAACATTAGATATTTATAATTTGATTTAACTTGGGAGTTGTCTGTCAAAACTCCTTAGGGAAGTATCATTGTAATGTAGTTTTGTTAATTAGTTCCCATTGAGGAATATATAATTTATTTATCTAATGATCTCATCGCCATACCATAGATTGAATTTGATATAATATTCAGTACGTATTTGATTTCAGACCATGATGAGAAAATTTATTGAATAAAGTAGGATGTTACAATTTTCAATGATGATAAAGGGTACCTTATCTTTAGAGCATGAATGTCACCATCTAATTCTTATCTAGATCCACCCCAATAGCACTACTGAATTAAACTATTGGGTAGTAAGAGAGTGAAATAACTATAGCTGAGGAAAGGATTGTTAAAATAGAGGACATACCTATGGTGAAAGAATATGTTGATGTTTATTTAGAATATTTACCTGGAAATCCTCCAGATAGTTAAATTGAGTTTTTCATTAATTTAATTCCTAGTTCAAGGCCCATATCTAAGACCACTTATAGAATGGATATGTAGAATTAAAGGAATTAAAGAAAAAACAAGAGGAGTTGACTATTAAATGATTTATTCTCCCTATTTTCTATACATGAGGAGCCCATGTTCTTTTTGTTAACAAAAATTATGGATCTATGAGGTTGTTCATTGTCTACATGGAGATCAAAGCTATAACAATAAAGAAATTATATCCCCTACCTCGCATTTATGAATTATTTGATCAACTCCATGGAGCTGAATATTTTTCAAAGATTCGCCTTTGATCAGGATACAATAAGTTGTGTGTATAGAAGGAAGACATTTCAAAAACAAAATTTCGTACTAGGTATGGGCTTTACTAGTTTACAACAATTACTTTGTGACTAACTAATGTTCCCTCTATTTTCAAGAATCTAATCAATAGATTTTTCAACGAATACTTTTTATGAATTTATAGTGATATATATTAATGATATCATGATATACTCCAAATGCTATGAATATCATGAAAATCACATTCCCACAAATTGAACTAATCATAGAAGAATTGAATTATATTGGATGTTTAGCAAGTGTGATTGACAAATTTATGAGATTTCATTTCATGGATATATTGCCTCTAAAGATGGAATCTCTATTGATCTTCAAAGACATGGCCATCCAATAATGTCCATCGCTAATGAGTATAACTAAGACACACTGTTTTAATTGTTTTGAAGGTTATTTTCGATGCTTTTTCCAGAAACGTTGATGATTGGCTAACCCATTAACCATGATGACACGTAATGGGGTTAAATTTATTTGTACAAAATAGTGTGAATAATGTTGTTCAGAGTTGAAGAATAGATTAGTCAATGCACCTATATTGACTCTACCATCCGAGAATGATGGGATTGTTATTTATAGTGATTCTTTAATGTATGTACTTGGTTGTTTCTATATGCCGAATGATAGAGTTATTTCCTATGAATTACAACATCTAAAAATTAATGAAAAAAAACTAACTGACTCGTGATCATGAGTTAAATTCTGTATTATTTTGTCTAATGATATAGAGACACTATCTTTATGGTGAAATTAGTGATATTTATAAAGATCATATGAGTTTGAGGTATATTTTATCAAAAAAATAACTCAACATGAGGAAAATGTGATGGCTTGACCTACTCAAGGATTATGAATACACTATACACTACCACCCGTAGAAGGTAAATAAGTTGTCAGATGCGTTGAGCAAGAAGGATCCTGGAGATCTGAATAAGATGAGAGTTAAAAGGGATCCTATGTACATGTATCTAGTAAAAATGGATATGGGAATAATCAAAGTTTCTGAAACATTGATTCATTTTTGAATGTTTGAAAATCCATATTTACTAGAAAGGATAAATAGTTATATGACTGA
The DNA here is from genome assembly GCA_963277665.1 of Viscum album. Classification (NCBI taxonomy): domain Eukaryota; kingdom Viridiplantae; phylum Streptophyta; class Magnoliopsida; order Santalales; family Viscaceae; genus Viscum; species Viscum album. The sequence goes on along the minus strand of OY728164.1, from coordinate 60,156,336 downwards.
TGATGAGGATTTTAAATAGTAAAATAATGTTTTGAATGATGGGAGATTGATCAACATCATATATGAAGATGGAATTTTGAAATTTGGGAACATACATTGAGTTTCTGATATACCTGTTCAAATAAGAGAATTATTATGTGATTCTCATTTCTCCAATTTCTCTATACACCCTGGTAGCACTAAGAAGTTTTGAGATTTGAAGGATCATTTTTTGTGGGACAACATGAAGAGGGAGATTAATGATTATGTGTCAAGATGTATGGTTTTTCAACAGGAGAATGATGAATGAAAACATCCTAGATAATTCATGAAACCTCAACCCATAACTGATTGGAAATGGGATGATATTATGATGAATTTTCCATGGGGAAACCAAAGACTCCTAGAATGAATGATGCAATATGGGTAATTATTGATCGTCTTACCATGTCAGCACATTTTCATTCTATAAAAGAAGATTCACCACATGAACGTTTAGAAAGACTATATAAAAATAATGTTGTAAGACTTCATGAAGTACCCCTTTCTATTTTTTTTATCATGATTTTAGTTTTACATCAAGATTCTGGAAATGTATTCAGAATTCCCTAGATACTGAACATCATTTGAGGACTGCCTACTACCCTCAAACTGATGGACAATCAGAAAAGACTATTCAAACATTAGAAGACATGTTGGGATCATTATCACCTAACTTTCATGTGTGTGGGATCAATATTTACCTCTGGTAGAATTTTCCTATAACATTATCTTCCAGTCTAGTATTAACATGGGATCATATGAAGCTTTATATGGAAAGAGATGTTTCAAAACCACTTGTTGTGATGATGTAGGGGATAGAAAACTAGTAGGCCCAGAACACATTGAATAAACTATGGAAAAGGTGAAAATTATCCAAACCCACATCAATGAATCTCAAATTAGGAAAAGGATCTATGCCGATAACCGAAAGAAGGATTTGGAATTTCAAGTAGGTGATCATGTTTTCATTAAGGTATCTTCATGTAATGGTGTTATATGTTTCAGTAAAAAGGGTAAATTTTTTCCACAGTACATCAGACATTTCTAAATTGTAGAATTAATTGGAGTTGTAGCATACTACATGGAAATGCCTCCAATTCTCTCCCAAGATCAGGATGTGTTCCATGTATCACCATTGATAAAATACATGTATGAACTAATGCATGTACTCACCTATAAAAAATTGAACTGGAACCCAACCTGTCTTATTGTAAAGAGCTTATTAGAATTCATGATAACATAGAACACGTGTTGAGAAACCAGATAACTCATCTTGTGAATGTTCTATGTAGATACTATCGGATGGAAGAGGCAACATTGGAAACTGAGAAACCTATGATGAAGAACCACATGAATTTTATTATCCATTAATATTCTAGGGATTTCAAGGACAAAATTATTTGAATGTGGGATGAATGTAACACCCCATGCTTCCACGGTATGTTTCCCTTTGAATAATATAGTATCTTTCATTATATGCTACATCGAGTTCTAGCACACCAAAACTAATCATACTTGCCATTATAAAAGTATTTATAAATAGTAATGCACAATTTTTGAAATATTATATAATCAATTTTTTTAAATGGACTTCATATTTTGATTCGAAATATCAAAATTAACATATGGTGAATTTCTGGGATTTTCGTAAAAACATTCATTTTTTTAAGAATAGTTAAAAACACTATGTTATTGTTTTAACTGGTATTTTTATTTAAATAATTAATTTATTTTATATATAATTATTTTACATCAAAATTGATATAAAATTCCTAAATTAGTTCAATATAACTCATTGGAGCCATTTGATAATAAAATTAGATGTATAAAATTTTATTGAACTTTTTAACGTCTTTTACCCACATACTAGACACATTTCCAAATTTGTATTAAATGTAATTTTATAGCTTCAGTGAATTGAATTTCAAAAATATGATAGACATGGTTGATATAAGTATGTAAAATGTGGTTTAATGAGATTAAATTATTTTTTGTGAATAGTATCATTTGACATTTATTTACCACGGTTATAAGTAAATAGGGTAATTAATGGTAAAAATGACAACATTATTACCCAAAAACAAGTAATAATTATATTGAATAAATTTATTTCGAACAAAATAATCCATTGGAATAATATATGATCATATTTTTCTACTTGGATTAGATTAGGACATTTATTATTATATTATTTAAGGAAGAGTTGAAAGATCGAAATTCAAATTTTCATAACCTAAACATTTTTAATATAGGGTAATACATAAGATAATTTCAACAATAATTATTAATTAGAATTATATAAAGATTTAAATCATGAAGTTATTTTATTTATAATTTTTAGACATTAAATAATAAAAAAATTATGACAAAATGATGATGCAGTTATTACCCTTTTAATGAACGATTAAAATAATTAATGTTATAAATTTCCAAACAAATGTAAATTCATACTTTTTATGCCAAAAACTTCTTTTATACCTTAATAATAAATTTTATGGTTTATTCATTGAATTTTTTTTAAGTAATCATGTTTTTATGACTTTCCATAAAACAAAAAATTAAATAGTGTCAACATTGACATAAATTTGTTTAAAAACAAATATTATATTATTAAATGATAAAATATTCCTAAAAATATATGGATTAGACAAAGGACATATTTAATGATATATATATCATTAATGAACCACTTTATGTTCTTCTAAAATTTTATAGTATGTTTATTAAAAATTTATTATAATAATACAAGAAAACATGGTAAAAGATAAACTATTTAACTAAGGGTTAAAAAAAATATATGGTTAATATGGTAACATAAACCTGTATAAAAATTATTGGTTGATAGCCTATCACCCCATAACCACCTTATCTTCAAAATAACTCCATTTATAGAAATTAGAAAACAATTATGTTTTTATTGTAAAATAATATTTCAATCATTTCCTAAAGTGACCAACACCTCTCTTATAAAAGGGTACTTATACTTCTCTCAAAATCAAAACTCCAAATACATTTGGCTCAGCAAAAACCTAATCAAATATTCTCCCAACTTCTCTAAATTAGACCTAGAGGCTTTTATTTGATCTGAAATCCAATCTATGGAGCTCTTTTGATCAACTCAATGGCAAACCCCTGATGAAGACGTAATAATTTCACCACCTTTTTCAATGTTCTTTTATTCTACCACATCACCTTACTTTGATGTTTCCAATACAAAATAATAAATCCAGTACAGTATATATAGTATGATGTTTTTATAAATATGGTACAACCATATTCCTTATTCTATCTATCCAATTAATGACAATGTCCCCATACGTGCGTACCTATGGATGACCATCTCCACATCGTGGTGTAGTTTGTTGCTAAACACTTTAATATATTGATGGGTATACAAATGATTATAATTTATGTAAATAATAAATATATCATGTTAGTGACTCTTTATTTATGATATTCCATCTAATTATATTCGATTTCATCATAAAAAATGATATTATCGCTCATTCGTACGTAGAGCTTACCTTCTCCCCGACACGATAAGACGTCATTCCCCATTATAAAAATTCCAGACTATTTTTCATTTTTTGAATAAAAAATAATTATTAACAACTTAATATAATTTAGGATATGATTCAAATTTATCATAAACATAATAAAATGAATTTCAAAACAAAACATTTGAAGGAAAGTGAATCATTTTACACCTGAAACGATGATACTACTGAAATATTATAAACAATGTAATATTACAAGATCATATATGATATCATATCTATGTATATGGTTCATATATAATTTTATAACAATTATTTAACTATTATATAAGAGGTTAATGTCCCCTTCACCATGGAAGTGTTCAAGTAATGAGTGAATTTTACAATCTCTTTATTTATCCAAGATTATTTATACATAAGTATCTACTGGGACTTCTTTATCTTAAACAAAAATGTTTATTAAAAATGTATTTAACGAATATATTAATAGTTTCTAGAAATTGGGTTAAATTAATTTAAACCCGTTTTATAATTTTTATTAAATTTTTTGAATGGAATATTTCTTTTTTTTTCAAACAAGTTACATTATGGCCTTTTCGACAAATTATGTTAAAAATGTTTTTTTAACTTGTATAGAAGTTGAATCTATTTTACGCCATTATAATACCGTAGAATAATCCTTTAAAATATTATAATAATAATTTAAAAATAAATTTTTTCTTTTATTAATATGTGACTTTTAAATAAATTCAAAATAAAAATAGATATTTCGGACAAATAGTTTTTACTTCATCTATGTCAACATTCCTTGACAGATTTCACACATGTTTGAAGTAAATATATTACGATTCAATCATCAATATTGTATTAAATTTTAGTGATATGTTTGTCTATGGATATGTTATTTCTATACCAATCATGGATTATGGTTAAATTATTAACATTCGTAAGGTAATTTTAATACAACTGTTTATATTATGTTTTGATATTTTCTTATGATAAATGCATTGGACTGAGTAAGTGATGGGTGGATCCTGCTATAGCTCCTCGATACATAGGTTGGTCTCATGAGACGAAATAGTTCCCGGGAACAAGGCATTGAAAAATTCTTATATTTAGTCTTGGCACAAGGCCATGAATATGTGTTTTTGATGTCTAGGATTTTTCATTCCATCATTGTGAAATCTGCTATGAATATTACATGTAATTATTCAACTATTATAATATACAGGTGAATAATTAAATGGAATTATTCTTATTTATACATTATATATTATGTTTATTTGTATGTTTAAAAAGGATTTTATTTTTGTCTTATACATTGTATTAAATGTTTATGCATATTTATGGATGTTTCTACTATATTGTTATCCTTACTCAGCATCTAAGCTCACCCATTTCATTGTATTATTTTTCCTAGGATGTGAAGTAGTATTTTATGGTTGAAATTTAGGGATAGGATAAGGGATATATGTGTGTTAAAAGGGGAAAAAATTTTGTTATTGTTTTTATTTCATAATTTAATGTACAACTTATGTAAGTATCTAGTACTTCTAAGGCTACTAAACTAGAAGGTCTTTCGAGATATGATCTATTGTGATCATGTCAATGTAATGTAACAATGAACCATCTTTATATAACTATGGTTAGGGTGTTACATATGTTTCTTCCTTGGCTAGTGTATAATATCTACTATCCATGCACTAAATGTTCCCAACCTATTGCAGGTCCCAAAACATCCATTTCTAAAATAAATCCCATCAGTGAATTTGGATAAATATAAATCAAAAAATAAACAATATAAAACATCAAAATTTAATCAAGGATGTGTTAGTAAGGATTTATTTCTTGTACCTTGTGACTCTTGAGTAAATAATGACATGCCTTTTTTGAAATTATTACCCCTTGGTACACCACATCTAGAACCATGTACACTTGTAGTATCAAGATAGTGATGTATGTCTAGGAAACCCCATATACTATCTTCATCAACATAACTCTAGGATGTACATTTATAATAATACTCAATGTTTATATTATGATAATGTTCTATAACCTTTTTTGTTATCATGTTCAAAATGTTTTCTAATCAACTCCCTCTAATTACCATTATAACAACCCCATTTAATATTAGATAGATCTTGTTCCCACTTTATTATATTGTCAGATATATAAGGGGCCAAATACTATAGGTCTAATCCATAGATAAAATTTGGAGAACCATATAAATAAATTGTACCAATCATAGAAAATAATGTAAAGTAAAAAATTATAGTAATGGAAAAATATTGGCAATCATGAACTCATTCAATGAATTATTCATTATATCTCCAAGAAAAAGACAAAATAAAGTATATCAAAAAACAAAACGAAGTGTTACATAAAATAGATTACATAATCATTTAATAAATCATTATCAATAGGAAAAAGGTTAATTAATTAAAAAGAATTCCATATAATCTATTAACATACTATAATAAATGGCTATGTAATAGTCAATATGGAAAGGTAAATAACTACAAACAAGGCAATAAATCAGTAAACTAATTACAATCTAAATCCATATATAAATTATTGTGGAAAATACAATTCATTATAATATTTATTGAATTCTATCTGATGTAAATTCTTAATTATTTTATATTATGATCCTAAACAACAAGATACTTGTTCCTTCAATAACATCCCCAATATATTGTAAAACCACTGTGTAAAAACACATTTGATTTGTCCAACTGATTTTCCTCATGAAACTAGTTGTTGCATATAGGACCTATCTAAAACTATAACGCACATGAAACTTTATGTATAAATTATTCCCCAAATATCTAATAATTTATTTTAAATGGGAATCAATAAAAATTATCATCAAATATTCATATTAAATAAATGATACATAGTTATCAATATTTTTATAGTTAATAATAAATATTCAATTTGAATACCATATGTAAAACATTTTTGTATTTTATTAAAAAAGATACACACAAATATATAGTTGTATATTTATGAGAAATGTAGTTTTCATTAAAAATGATAATTAGAATTTGATTTTTTCAAGAGCAAGTAAACTATCATTAAAGAATGTGATATTCTAAAATAAATTTCTACATCTGTACTAACATTAAAATAAAATTTCCTCAAAGAATATACATTAAATAGAAAATTAATAGTCATGAATAAATTTTTATTCATTCTATATATATATCAAAGCGTTAGTATCTACACAACATAAATGTGTAGAAGTTCATGTTAACAAATATGAATCAATAAAATGGAAATTGAGAAAGAATCCAATAGAACAAGGTAATGTTCTAGTTAAATCCTCATGGATGATATAAATAAATTTGAAACATAAAATTACATGTAAAATATATTACTCATGGTATTATGTGTAAATGGGATAGAATATACACTATAAAAAATAAAATACGTACACAAAAAAATATACTACAATTATTGGATGTTAACATGAATTCCCTTGCATCATGATATCAATTACTTCATAGTGAATTAACATAATATATAATGGGTTATAGAATATTATGAAAATATATTACAACTTTACTCAAAATAATTTTATTATATATGATCTTATTATACCATTATGCCAACAATTTTTTAATATTATTTCATTGACTCAATGTTTCCTAAGTTAATTACACTGTTTTCATATCCTTGTTTTTTGAAGAAGTTTTTTATTTATATAATATAAATAAATTTTCTAAAGTTTGATAATAATTATTTATGTTACATTTTTAATCTTCACTAACATTATTAGAAACATTCCATGTAATTATTTCTGGAAAAAGTATTTGCATCGCTTTTTGGATACATTATATTCTATATATTCGTGATCGATGATATCATTCCCTTAACGAGTAAAAAATTTAAGAATTAAAATATATATTAATTATATGTAATTGAAATAATTTTATATATATCCCATATATTCATTAAATTTATTAACATGACCTTCCATTTAATTTGTAAAAAAAATCATTAGTATTATATATAAATATTATATACATACTAATGTGATACCGTTTGAGGTGTTGATGAAAAATGAGTTTCCTCAGTTTGCGAGGCAGTAGTGCACCATACTAATGAACAATGATTTTGATTCACATTTTATCTATGTGGAGATTGATATAGGTTTATTCAAATTCAATAATAAAATATAGATATATAGAATAAATTTTCTTTATTATATTTTAAATATTAAATATTATTTTCAGGTGGTATATGAAGAAATAAAATAAAAATTATCATTTAAGAACAACAAACATTACATAAACAACCTCTTTTTGTTTTCACCAAAATCTCTACTAGTATGGATTTATGATAAACCATTAGAATATATAATTATTAATGAATTTTATGATTCCATTTGGTTTGGTATTTCCCAAAAAATATAATTGTATCTATGAAGTGGGGAGGAGAGGGTTGGCCTTTTATAAGTGGGGGAGAGGACACACAATTAATTTCTCAAAATAATAAATTATACCAACATTTATATCATTCAAAATGCATAAAAATTGGTTAACCACAATGAGTTAAGGTAGTATGGTAAAAATATATCCATAAAATCGTTTTCAACAAGTTATTAGGTCATATTAAATGCTATCATTTAAGTTTAACACCATGAAAAACTAGTTTTTACAGTAACATGGGTAATTATCTTTTTCTAATTTTACTATTTAGAATGTTAAAAATTTAAATTGAACTTATCGAATAATATAATTTTTTTGAATACAAATAAGTATTATGTTCTTCTAAATTAAATTAAATAAAAAAGTGGTAAATAAAGTGAAAATATACCAGTATATGCAATAACAAAAATTCCAATTATATAATTATCATCAGTATATAAGGGTTTAATATCAAAATTAAATATTAAATCGATTAATATAAAATAAATTATATTTCTTAGAAATAATTAATGAAATATTCCTCTAAAATGATATAAAATATAATTTAAAATTATGAATTATTTTTAAAAAATGTGTTCCAAATAAAATTCAATATTTTTCGATATCCATAAAAAAATAGTTTCCTCAATGTACAAAAAATTAACAAAATGTAATATTATTAATGATATTTCAAAAATTAAGATCATTTTATCACATTTATTTCATAATATTTTAAAAAATTACATTTATATCATGTTTACATATTATGACTAAACCACCTTTTAGAAAGATATGATTTTTTAGGAACCTTTTTTTCATCATAAAATTTATTCTTATTCACTTTATAATAAATTTATAACAATTTAATTTATATTATACATGTATTAACAAAAAAAATTCATATTTTAGATTTAATGATTCATTCCCTTTAATTTAATGCCTAGGGAGAATGATCATGTTTAAATAATATTTTAATATTTATTTTCATTTGGTTTTTCATTAATTACAACTTATAATATATATTTAATTAATTTAAAAAGAAATAAATGATTATTTTTGGTGATTTTACTCATTACCTATAAAACATTTATGTTGATATCACAATTCTTCTATCTATAAAAAATTTCATTGATGTTCTTCCTATAATGAAATGAATTTATTATCAACCTAATGAGATCACATATCATTTACTAATGGATTAATTAGAATGTGTGAAATAGAGTTGAATTCTTTTGGTGTTATTGAATCACTATGAAATTACATTATTATAAAATTGAAAATTTAATTTCATATAATATCCTTTCCTTTATATAAGTATTTCAATATTTTTATTTATGAAATAATAGTTTCATTGTGGTATTTTCTTTAATATAAAATGAGATCAACTAAATAATTAAATTTAATAGATATATCATCCACAATTTTTAAAATTTAATAGAATATTTATATATCACATCACCTAAAAACATCATAGCGGGTAAAAACAAAATATAATATAATGTTAATAAAATCATGTCATTGTTTTTATAAAAATCAAAATCATTTAGTTTTGTTAAAATAAGATGAAACTAAAAATAAAAGATTAAATTATTATTTTATATTTATTTAATTCATTATGGTATTGTACTCTTAAACTCATTAGGATGATCATATGAATGAACCCATGCACTAAAACATCCCAAATTTATACTCATGGTTTCTCTTCACGCAATAGTGGAACATGATTTGAATAACACTTTTATGAATATCATGTCTTGTGTGTATAAATATCCAGTGACTATTAGTAACAATATCTTGACAGTATATAAATTCTGAGTCTGGATTTAGTCATGGTGGCATTCATTATGTATAACTCTGCTTTTTAAGAACGTACAATGATATATGGTTGAAAAAATACTTTAGAATAGGTAGGACAGTTCTGAAATAGCATATCACAAAACATTCCAACATTACATATCATTTACCATGGGAATGATATCCATATACTACTTATCCCACATCTTATATTTATTCATTATCTGGCCACTTAATAATAATTCATGCTCCTTTGAGAGATCAAGATGACACAAATTATGGTACTTAGATACCCAATCACACACAAGATTCATGATTTGTACTTCTATGAGTAGAACTAATGTATATTGTATATTTTTCCTCACCCTTGAACAATCCTATAGGTGTTAAATGTCCCCTTTTAAAAACTCAAATGGTTTCACCCAATACTTATTGTGAATACCAACACTCACACCTAACACCATGCAATTTTATTGCGAAGAATCTCCCTTTTTATTGAGTTATCTCTTAAAATGTTGTTGATTGTGTTTTAATATAGGATTTTATCCTATATGAATGTTTTTATACATGGAAAAATAAATATATATAGAATATTTCATTGAAAATAATTTATAATTCATATCCATTCATAAATATACTCTTTAAAAAAACTTCATGTTAAATATAACTATTTTATATTTTTTTTTCTCCATTAAAAAAATATCTCAATAAATAATTCAAAAAAGTTATTTTTTGTTTTCTTCCCATTCCTCTTTTAATTTTTAAGTCGTTTTGTGATTTATTCATCACAATTAATTAATTAAATTTCTCTTTATGACTAATTCAATAATTGATACAAAGATTAGTAATTTTACATGCTTCTTTACATAGTATCTAATTATAATACTAAATATATATTTACCTTTTAATTACCAAAAATACTCTTCATTTCAATTATGTTTGGTAATTATAATTTGATTTTTTATGATTTTATTGGATATTTTTAGAGAGTTATATTTTTATGCTGATAAATAAGAATGCTTATTTTTTATAAATTGTACTTTATTTTTGTAAAAAAAGATAATTTGAATGTAATATAATATTTTTTAATGAGTAATTACATACATTACACTAAAAAATCTAATTAATTCCCTATAAGTTAATATTTTATATTTTTTACATATTTTTTTTATTTCTAAAAATTAGTTTTCTAAAATCCATTTTTTGTATCATTAGTAACACAATATTGAAAATAAATTATTCCAATGTTATGAATTTGATATTAATCAATTTAAAAAATATTTCTAATCAAAATAATTGATTTACTGATAAGAAATTTTTTTCCTATATGAATACTAACCATGGAAAATATTTTTCACTAATATAATGGATGAATTATATATTGATTGTGAAAAATAATTTGATATGGAATTAAAAAAAATCCATTACATTTCATATTTATATTCAATGGATTTATATCAAATATGGAAATATAATATTCAGTGATATGAAATCTATGTTCCAACAATCATTTATAATGAAAGATAAATTATTTTAATTTATAGATAATTTCAAAAAAGACACTCTCATTTTTTTAATATCTCTAATATATTATCAGCCGGATATAAATATGATAGTAATGAATATAATGGATTATCATGGATTCAAATAAATTATTTTCATTATAGTTTCTTTAATTATTAGTGATAATATATTAACTTATAATTCTGAAAAACTATTATAAAATAGGTTTTTATGAAATTAAAAAAATCAAGAACATTGATTTTATAAAAAATAAAATTGATTTACATTTGATGAGCTATTTTTTTAAAACAATTTAACATGTAATTATAAATTATTCATTATAAATATGGATAAAAATGTTTATATATTAATTCAAGAAAATTCATGATGTAAATGGAGAAATATTAAATGAGTAGATCCAATAATGACTTCAGTCATATTTTATGATGAACAATTATTTGTAATATTCTTGTAACAAAAAAATTTAAAATAATCATTGTTAATGTTATAAAATATCATCCATGGAGAATTTATGAACCAATTTTTGGCATGAAATTAAATTTAGTCCTCTTAATGAAATAATGATGTGTCACCCCGGTTTGTATTTAAAAGTGTTAACAATGAGGTTAAACCAAATTATATATATTTATATATAGCCAAGGAATATATACATTTTATAGGATGATTTGTTTTAAATGATATCAGATCCAACCATATAAATTATAAAACTTTTTCCCACATTCAATGATTATTATATATATAATATTTAAATATTTCATGTAATTTGAACTATATTTGTTCTATTAAATATAAAATGGAAATTAATCATTAAATTTTTGTATAGAGATTAGGAACCCTATAATAGACAATACCGTACATACTATATCCCAATATTACTCACATACATTATTGGAATTCATATCATCTTATATGACCTTAATAGAAAGGGTAAAGGTTTAACCCAAAGTATTTTTCCAAAATAAGAGGAAAGCATCACTAGTAACACTTTCAATGATTATTTATTCTCATAGTTCCTCTAATTATTTTTTATACTAAAATACTGGATATAATATCATAATTATAGGGAGATACTATTTTGGTCATTTTTACACCATTTTCCACCAAATTTAATTTCATTTGGAAATATATTTCTCTCAAGAACATGTGAGGCCAACACCCTCAACCTTGAAATTTGATTCCATTTTCATCTCCACCTATCATTGATATTAATTATTATGGATTGAAATAATATAAATTATTTTTAGGATATAATAATTATTTTATAAATATAAAATATTGTCTTATATCATTATTTTTTATCATTAGAAAAACAAATTATTACCAATGCATTCGTCGGGAATACCATCTCTGTGATTTATATATTTTATTAAACACTTAATCCATTTGTTCATTCAGTCGAGAATAATTTTATACCATTTATATATTTAATTTAATATTTTTTTTATGAATATTTTCACTATCAAAAAGATTTATTAGTCGTATTTCCATTGATTTACTTTTTATAAAATATATTAGGTGTACTATTCATGACATTTTCTAAATGAGGAAAAATTTACTGATGTTGTGAATAAAATATTTATTTTACCACTCACCGCATGAGAGGAATTTCCATTTATAAAGACTATTATTTTCATTGATACATCTATTAAAATTTAGCATTTTTATTTTTAAGAAAAAATTATTTAATAATAATTTTCTAATTTTACAAATATAGATATGATATTTGAAAATAATGAAGGATTTTTCTCAAAAAAATAATCCACAATTCATTTCACAGTTTTCTCATCAATGTAAATATACAATAATGAAACATTCAATTTTATGTTGTTTAATTTTAATGATTCTACCTAGAATATAACATTGAATTTATTATGATCATGTTTCACTAGGGATTTACATGTCACTATAATAACATTTTTTACGTTATTTTCTCAATATTACTGTTTATGATTATTATGTATTGAATATTTTTTTCATAACATCTATATAGAGAATAAGTTTTTGTTAGTATGTGATGGGTTGGCCCATTACTATCACAAAATGCATCAATAATTCTAATTAGACAAAATAATGTTTTGGATTTTGAATCTTAATGAACTATTTTCACATAGTATCATAGACGTTTCCATTAACATAATGATTATTTATTATGGAATATGAATTCATATATTAACAATCAAGTTATTATTATATTTGAGATAATTTATTTTTTATCATCCAATAATATATTACCATTGTATATTTTTAGTTATGAGTACCATTATAATAGTGTGTACATCATTAATATTATTCATGCATTATTTATTTAATGATAGGTTGTTTTCGACACCCTATATTATTAGAAATAATATATCAACATTTTAATATGTGTTCCTATCCCAATGATAGAAACAAGGGATTTGTAAATGATTCTAATGTGATAAAATAAGAAATAATATTGTTCTATATAATATTTTAATTTGTATTTAATGTTTTTAAATGTAATTTTTTATATGTTTCTGTAACTAGTCTTTCTTGACAATTAATAAAATTCAACCCTTTGGGATCATAACTATTGAATATCGTGTAAATTTTGTAATATATCCACCATTTTAGGTTACGAATGTTACGGTGTCTAGTTGGTATAAATGAAAATTTAGTTGGCACCTTGGGAACTGTATTTATGAAATCATATATTGAATAATATATCCAAAAAATATATTCTAATGATAAGACAATGAATATAGTAATCAAATGATTCTTTCGTAAAGTAAATATTGTGTTTTTTCATAAAAAATAATCGTAACTGTAGATAATTTAATTTGGTTTCAATTGGGGAATATATATAAATACTTCTAACAAAGAAATGTGTAATATTTTATACTAAATATATAATAACTTATTCATTATAACTTTTTTTATAACTATACATGAGGTTATAGACTCCCAGGGGATTCAGATTGATTAATTCACAATTTTTTAGTGATCCATTTTGATGAATATGAGGATGTGATGTATAGAAATCTATCATATTTTATATTGTTATGTGAATAACCTAATGTTTTGGAAATTGATATTTATACGGTTTATCATTTTTAATGGAATATAAACCATAATAATGTTTTATAAAATATGGGTTCATGATGAATTACAAAATTTTGGGAGACATTTATCAGAACACATCTCTTTGATTTTTTATTTAATTTAATGAAAAGATTTTTTGGACTAAATATTGTCTATCTTGATGATATTATAAGATGGCTTTTGATTGAAATTAGGTTATAATTTTCTATTATATTAACATAGTAATAAGTTTTGTACCCCATGGCAACATTATATGATCATCGATTATAGAGTTTGATAATTAAAGGGTGGATTATTTTTTTGGAAGCGATTATGATTTTATAGTGGATATGTAGTGGTTCAGGATATTTATGTTTAATAATATCACATGTTAGAGATTTTATGATATTTTAATATACGTATTTATAATGTTAAATTGGGAATGAATGATTTTATCAAGTGGAAAATGTTTTGTTTATTGTGGAAGAAAAACTAATCAAATATTGTATAGTTTTTAAATTTACTACACGGTCAGGATTATTTTAACAAATTTTATTATTATTTACTTATGGAATGATAATGCTTTAAATTGGGTGTTACTAGAGAGGTTTAACATATTAATTTATTATTAATCCAGAATAATGTTTAGTACAACTAGATATTATCTCATATAATTTTTTACCATTATTGTTTTTGTTACTACAGATAGATATATATAATATAATGTTTCCTCAATTTTTTATATAATTATACATTAATGGAGAATTGTAGTCATTCACTCAAATATAAATCTTCTATGTCATTCATTTCAGGGTTTAATATAAGTGGAAATTGATAAAAGAACAATCAATTTTTCAAACCATTATTATAAATTATATCAATGAAACATATTTATATTTTATCATGTTCTGTATATTAATGGAAATAGAATCCCCTAAATATATGAAATTTATATTTAAGTAAAAATATGATCACATTATCATCATTTTTATTAAATTTGTTCTATTCATTTTCACTAAAATATTTTATGTTTTTTATTCATTATCTTTCTCAGGATCATGATCTCTATAATGGTTTACAAATCTTTTGAAATATTCTTTATCCTTTATATTAATATTTTCACATTTTTCTAATGATCTCCTTATTTAAGAAGACTAAATTTTTTATTTCATCTGACCATTATATATCGTACATCTATTTAAAATGGTTGTTTTTTATACATTTATACTATGTGGGTTTTCATAAAAAGTAATTTCTAATTTCAAAACCTCGATTATCAACATCCAAAAAGTTGTTTAGAAAATAATTATTTCTGTTTTGATAATGTAACACCATGAAAATTTAAATTAAATGTTTAATAAACTCGATATATTTCATCACACATAACATTGGACTTTAGGAGAACATCCATATTATAATAAATGGTTATTAATAAAATATGTACATTATAACATGGATGTTAAATTAGAGTAATGAATATAGATAGACATGTTGAAAAAAATATTTACATTTTTTGAATATAATGAGAATAGACTTATTAAATAATTTTCCATTTTCATTAAAGTCATTTTAATCTTCTAAATATATTTATATCAAAAATATTTTCCATTTCATTTATGTGTAAATATTATACTTAATTTCAACCAAATTTATATAATTTAATTTATAATAATGTTATTATTTTTTGTAATGATCATTTCATAATTAACCAAGAATGATTTTTGGGGATTTTAAAGAGTATTTTTTTATAGAAATAGTAAAAATGATAATTTTACCAAAATAATGATTTATTTTGTTTAGAGAAATTACATTAATCAAATAATTCAGTTATTATTTTGAACATATTGTAAACACTGATATAATTTAAAAAACAGATTCTATATATTTTCATACAATAAAATTATATAATTTATTTTCCTATGAGATCAATTTTAGAAATTATAATATATTTTTTCAAAAATTGATTTTCATCTTCCCATTAAAACATAATTTAAAATTTACGTCAACCATTTCTAAAAACATAATCATAAAATAATGTTATATTTTAAATGAACATGTTGATATTAAGTAATTCAGCCAAGTACATTATTGAATATTGTGAGTTCCAATCATAGTAAGTATTTCCCACCACAGGAATGGCTACGTCATGTAAAATCTGATTAAAAAAAATATAAGGCATTATAAATATTTATATCTCATTCAATATTACAATTGTATGGGTTCTGTTAGACCATCCTAACCAGTTATTTGTTTGACAAGGGAATATGGTTACATTTTTCCTTGAAAGAGACCAATATATTATTTTATATTAAGGATAATTAAATATATCATTCATTTAAATTATAATATCATATATATTTTCATTGGGAAGAATGAATTTTTAAACCAATCTTAATGTTTATTTTTAAAAAATTATTATTATTTTTATTATATTATTAAATTTTTAAATTTTAGTAATGATTAATTTGAATTAAATACCTACAAAATGATAATCTTTTTCAAATAATTCTTGTATAAAAATCATGGTAACTGATATAAAAAAAGAATTAATACTTGTGTGATGAATTTTGGTATTCCATTAAGTTAAAAAGTATTTATTATGTATTAATTATTATAAATTTTTTTATTTCAATATTATAATGTTGATTCCATGTCAATATTGAAAAATTAATGGAATAAACATAATAAATAATTAATTATATTTAATGATAAATAATATAATGTTAATTCTAATATCTTATAAGTGGGATGGGAACATGTCTAAAACAAAATTTAGTATACTTTTCTATGGAAATTTTCTATTTAGATGTATATTTACGACCCATAAATGATAAATAATGTGAAACCATGGTTAATATTAAAAAGGGAAAACATGAGGGTCAAAATAAAATCTAGGGCTTAAATTTGAGCATTGATATATCTAACTGTCATTTATTTAAGGCTTTTAATATGAATTATTCAATAAAATTTATATAATGGATATTTATTTATTTTTACATAGATCATGAGATATATTTTAATTAAATATTTTATGTTATTACTCATATTCCTCTCACATTATTGTAAAATGTATCCTTTTAATGTCGATTATTTATAGTGATTTAGAAATTTTACTCACCCAAATCAAAAAACCATACCTTCATATATGGCTTCGTTGCATTTTTTAATCTTTTTTTCTTCTTTAATAATCATCCTATGAATGATTAAGGTGTAAGCCAAAGGTGGCCTCTCTATGAATGGTAATTGTCTATGAAAACTCTTTTAATGATTATATCTCCATATTATTTTTTAATATTCAAGTTACAGTAAATATAGAATGAGTCTAATATATTATTTTTCTGAATATATTTTTATGATTTTGGGACAATCGTATTCTACCACCATTAATTAATTTTTTTTTTAAATATTGCTCAATCATTTATTTTGACTTCAAGTTCAATGTAGTGATGTGAGACATTTTGCATTGAATTCTCTCATTGATGGGTTTAATGATATACTTAATTATAAATACTG
This sequence comes from Viscum album, assembly GCA_963277665.1. Classification (NCBI taxonomy): domain Eukaryota; kingdom Viridiplantae; phylum Streptophyta; class Magnoliopsida; order Santalales; family Viscaceae; genus Viscum; species Viscum album. The sequence goes on along the minus strand of OY728164.1, from coordinate 60,138,533 downwards.
TATTTATGAAATTATTTTTAATTTTAATCATAAAATATTATCCTATTTGGTTAGATTTTCTTATTATAAAATTGATGTATTATTCATGAATATGTAAGGATTACTATTTCATTAATCAATATATATTTTAATTTGAATGCCTAGCACATATAGATTTTCAAAAAAATTATAATTAATATCTCTAACAATTATTAAATTAATAATATTCTTTATATGCAATTTTATTATAATACAATATCATGTCCATACAAATTCAGTTTATATAACACACTATTATTTAGGTCTGCTTTACCAGCAACATGAGTGATGATATAATGCTTATGACATGAATGATTACTGATCATTTACTAGAAAATTCATTATTTAATATTATATAATTTAATTTATTAAAAATTAGTTAATTATTTTTCCATGGTTAATGTTCCAGGACAAGAACTACTAAATGTAAACATGCATAAGAAATGAAATATTTATCACACGTTGGAGTGATTTATTTTAAAAAAATATTTATATACATATGATAAGATGATATATTTTGATCATGTGTGATATTATAATGACTATATTTATTGTTACATGATTATAATAAATTATATTTTTTTTATATAAGAGGACATATTAACTTTTATGGAAATTCAATGTTGAGGTAAGTGTTTTTCATTATACCTTTTTTAAGAGACATATTCTTCACTAGAAGTTTTTTCTCTTATTTTATGTAAATATTATATGTATTATAAGTTTTATTATTAATCAATATTTTTATATACTATTTATGGTATTGTAGTATGTTATTTCATTCTTGTGAATTATGATTCAAAAGAAACCAAACAAGTAATGATTAATTATACAATATCAATTTTTTGGATTAATTTTAGTACAATTTAGATTTAAATTATTTATAATATATTTATAAATTAAAAAAAATTAATGATGGTTATTTTCCAATATTATTAATTTTTCTATATCCATGCCCTCAAAAATATGATAGAAGGCTTTTTAGGAAAAATTTATATTTTTCCATTCAATGAGGATTTTTTTAATTCGTGAATGTACTTTTTAAATTATTAATTAAAAAATGTATTTTTTTTCTTCACTAATTGATGATTGATGTCAATATTTCAAATTTTTTACATGTAAAAAATTAAATTTTAACGTTATATTTTTTATATTTTCAGAATAAGGATTTTATTAGAGATAGGGTGATAGAATTTTATTTTTATCACATACCAAAATGAAATACATTCCTACCATAATGACCCTTTTTTCTATTATTATTTATTTATTGTTTTACATTTTTAGTTTCTAATAAAATTAATTTCTTGATATTCTAAAAAAAATCGATTCCAAAAATGTGATTTCAAAATGAAAATGGAATTTTTCTGAAGACATGTTCCACTAGTCTTTTTATAGTATATTCAAATATTAAAAGATCCATTAATGTTGTCATGTCCCATCCCCCAGGGCCCATATCGTGACTACCATAAGCCTTCATTCCACATGCCAAGGGTTGGTGACCAGAATACAAGGAATAATTCACTAGAACGTGGAAGGCATTGCCTTTATAAATCGAAAACACACAAAACCCGAGTACAAGAGGAAGAAAAAACTAAATAAAAGCTCTATATCAAGTTTACTGAAAGTAAAGGGGGGCCAGAATACAAGCCCAACTGTAAAGATACAACTAAAAGAAAAAACAACTGAAAAGGGGACAAATAGATGAAAAGTGAAAGAAGCTACGGGATCGTCCTTCAGGGTTCCTACCTGTTGGTAGATACATATGGCCTCCACAGAACTCCACATCCTTCAGACTCCACCGTGTACTAAAAATAATAAGGTCCTTCCCCGGGTACCGTCCAGTGCTGGTGCTCTTGGCCTCTGTCAGCATTTTCCGTCCTTTGCATCCAACACAATGAGATGCGGGCATAGCCCGAGTAGGGGTGAGTATAATGATACTCTGTAGGGACCATGTGACCCTCATGGTCTCACAAAATCTAACAAGTATAATCCAAAATGAACGATACGATCACAAATTATCAACCAACCCTACTTAGGTATATTTCAATATATATACCTATGTTATCTTTCACATTCCATCTCCAACTCTCAAGACCAAGCACAACCCATTCCATAAAAAAAGAAAAGTAAATCATCTTGATGATATCGACGGAAAGTCCATACTCAGATCACATAGGTATAAATATTTTGTATAATGAGTGAGATGATTAGATGTATTCACTGATTCATCATAGACGTCAGACCCACACTAGATACATGACCAGCTAAGCTGTCAAACCCACAGAGGATATAGGATCAGCTATTCTGTCCGACCCACACATGATCCAGGAACATAATCCAGAACTGACGAACCATGGAAGGATTCCAGTATAGATGGCATCACTGTCGAACAAACAGTGTATTCTGGTACAGAAGTCGTCACGGTCGAACCCAAAGTGGATTCTGGTATAACAGTCATCACTGTCGAACCCACGGAGGATTCTGGTATAGAAGACATCACTATCGAACCCATGGAGGATCCTGGTATAGTATCGTCGCAGTTAGTCCTAGTGTTCCCGCACAAAGAACGTTCGATTCTGGGAGGGTCCGCTCCTCGAGACAAGTGTCGATATATCGAAAATCATTATGTCCTTAGTTTATGTATCTTGTAGTTTCATCTCTTCATAAGTAACCCAAAGTGACAGATGGCACATCCATCAGATGCCTGGTCTGAGAGCTATTGGCTTTCCATTCCTTGGGCCCAGTTGGTTTTTAGGCTCAATCGAATCCGACCGTACTCCAACTGCATCTGAACCTCAAGTGATGTATTCCAAAAAATTTGTCTCACTCCATGTCTTCCATCAGCGCAGTCGGTTCATAGTTCGGACACCCGTATCCCAAGATGGATGCTAAAAGGAGTAAATGGTTGTAGATGGTTCGGGTCCAGTCCGATCTAGTCAGGTCGACCTGGCCTGATCTGGTCCGAACTGGGGTTTGACCTAGTTCAAGGATGTGGCCCGACCCAAGTGGTCGGCCCGGCCTGAAGACATGGCCTAGCCCAACATGAGGTCGGCCTGGCCCGTGGCCATGAGGTGCCTGGCCCTGATGCCATGCGGTGCCCGGTCGGGAGTGTGGTTCGGCCCGGCTGACCTTGAGGCACCCAGCCTGGCTGGTCATGCAGCTCCCAGCTGGCCGTGTGGCTCGGCCCGGCTGGTCTTATGGTGCCCGGCTGGCCGGCCCAGCGGGCCAGCTAGCCACGAAATGGGTGGGGGGTTACACCCCTCGGCTCTCGAAACAGTCTTCGCAAGGCGCCAGACCTTGTAACTACAGGACTTGTAGGGTCTTGCCTGGTGCGCACTGGTATCCAGCTCAGTCGGCCGCTCTCCCCTGTCCGCCGTGGCCTAAGGCCGCGATCTTTCTCCCTAGGCGCGGCGCGACGGCTCTGCTCCCCTTTGCCTCGGCCTGGCTTGGCCTCTCCCAAATTTAATCCACGCGTCACGATGGTACCGCGCCTTTTTGGTGACCCTGTGGTCTTTCCATTCTGCTCTCCTCACGGTTGGCCCGTCCTCGGCTGCCATTGTCTCCTCCCCTCGTCAACCCCAAAAAAGATCAAAATGGGTAAGATTTGACCGTGTTGGTGCGATCTGAATTTTCACATGTTATAGTGAAAATCATTTTTTTTCTAACCATAATTTCAAGGACATAGAATGTGTACAATAATTCAAAACCCCTACATCGATTTCAGTGATCAATGATGGATTCGCGGAAGATGGACATCACATCATCATCGTCAGGAAAGAAGGTAATCGAGGACGGCGTCGTCGGCGTTGTTCAAGGACGGTGCTCCCTCCTTTTTTATGGTAGGAGAATGAAGACAAAGTCTAAGGAAGATGTCTATAAATGAAGGATGTAGCTGGCGTTCTTCACATTCTTCATTCGAAGGAATATTCATTTTTCGCGGTTGATGGTTCTTCATTGGAGAGGATAATTCTCAGAGGATTATCCAAAGTTTCAAAAAAAAAATCTAAGCCAAAATAATAGAGTATGTTTTCTATTATTTTTATGGAACAATGACAAAAGAGTTTTCGTTAATTAAAAATGCAACCCATTTAATTTAATGTAGAAGAATGTATTTAAAATTTAAATACAAAATAAGGGAGGTGGAGAGTTTCAATTAATTGAAGTCAGGGTTGGAAAAATTTTGATGGTAGACCAAGAGTTACAAGGGTTACATGCCCGGTTGGTCCCCACCATAAAAATTACCTCCCAATGGAGGTTATGGGTTGGTGGGCCCCACCACCATAATTTCTCATGGGTGGTTATGGTGTGGTGGCCCCCACCTCCAACCACCACTTAGAGACTTTAACCACCAAAAAATAAAAATAAGCTATTACTTATTTTTATTTAACTATTACAATGAAACCCAGAAAACTAACATCCAATCACTATAAAATGCAACTACAGTAAGGGTATCCTTATGCGAATTCTGGTGCTGTGTATTCAACGGTGCCCATAGATTTCCATTCCGAGAACTGGTGCAAGAGATATAAAATATCACACATATGTTTACTGAATGTACCTAAATAAAACTTCATAAATCAATTCTGGTCCCACCGGGTCTCGGAATCAGGCATCTTCAGAAACTGCAGACTCAAAAAATTATCATGTATTAAAAAAAATCCACTGGAATTTCGAGTCTTTACATTCTCCCCACATAAGGACTTTATGTCCCTGTAAGCTACAACTCACACTAAGGAAACAAATGGGGGTACTGAGAACTAATCTGAGCCATCCACTCCCATGTGCTCTCCTAGAGATTCTTGTGCAGCCAGTGAACACGCAATAGAAGAATAGACCATCCATGTAGGTCCCACACCTGTCAATCCTCAATATCTACTCGAACCTCAGTGAATGTCACCCTGTCATCGATGTCCAACTCCACGTTTTCGATGATGTGGGACGAGTCGTTCCCGTATCTCCTTAACTGAGATACATGGAAGACATCATGGACTCGGTGCAACTAAAGTAGAAGAGCGAAGCGATAAGCTACCTTGCCTACCCTGCTGAAGACGTGAAAAGGTCCAATATATCATGGAGAAAACGTGCCTCCTCATCCAAATCTCTGTATACCTCATCGTGGTGAGACCCATAGAAAGATGTGGTCACCGTCCTCGAACTCTAGTGGTCTTCGTCTCCTATCAGCATTGGACTTCTTCCTTCTCTGTTCAGTCTTTATCCTCTCCTGGATGATCTACACCTTCTCTGCCGTAGCCTTCACCATCTCTGGTCCTACAAGTGCTCACTCCCCTGGGTAAGTCAAGCACATAGTCAATCTAAAAGGCCGGCCATATATTGCCTCATTATGTTCCTTGCCAATGGTGGAGTGGTAGCTGTTGTTATACGAGAACTCTACCAAGGGTAAGTGATCCTCCCTGCTGCGACCAAAGTTGAGGATGCATGCACGGTGCATATTCTCAAGAGTCTGAATGGTCCTCTCAGTCTGTCCATCTATCTGAGGATGTAAGGTGGTGCTCAAGTGAAGCTGCATCCCAAATTCCTCCTGTAACCCCTTCCATAGCCGGGAAGTGAAACGAGCATCTCGGTCGGAGACTGTGAACACCGAGATTTCATGAAAAAATATTCTTTTTAATTTCATTAATGTCTTGTGTTGTACGTTACACCAAAAGGAGCTTGCACAACACACATCCTTGACTTACCTTGCGTTACACGCAATTGCGACCTTCCTCGATAGTATGTGTAGTACGCAATGAGTTTCACTAAACAACGTTATTCTATTAAAATATTATTAAAACTAGCCATTATAAATTGTAATAACCACTTTTTTTATTTTTATAAATTTTATTTTTCAAAATGGACATCATTTTTTGATTTGGAATATCAAAATTATCTTAGGGTGAAATTTTGGTACTTTTCGGATAACTTTCATATTCTGATGAATAGTGAAAATTAATAAATTTTAATTAAAAACAACCTTTTTAATCGAAATAATTAATAGTCATAAATTTTTAATTATAGTGGTTTTAAAGTATATTTTGAATATATTTTTACAATTTAATACAATTTTGGTCATTTGATGTAATTTCACATTTAAACCAGACATAAACAAGTGTCAATCTTTTGATAGTTATTATCTATAAAGAACACGCTATTTGTTTTGACGACGGGAAATAATTTTTAAATTAATTAATGCAACTGATATGTTTTGAATTTGGTAAAATATACATCATTTTTGAGTTCATAATATAAAATATACCTTAGGCTTAATTTTTGGTATTTTTCTGGAAACTTTCATTATTTGATGAATACTGAAACCACTAAGTGGTAGTTAAAAAAATGAATTTTCCATAAAACTTAATGTTACTGCTTATCTGAGTGGAATTTCAAAAATCCGAGAGACACGGTTGATTTCAGTAAGTAAAATTTGGTTCAATGAGATGAAAATAATTTTTGGTGAATAGTACCTTTTTACCTTTTTTTACCACAGTTAAAAGTAAAAAGGGTAATTAAGGGTAATAATGATATTATTAATACCCTAACACATGTCCTAATTCTATTGGATAAGTTTTATTCGACCAAAAACAACCTTAGGAATAAAATATGACCATTTAGACCCACTTGGATTAGATTGAGACATTTATTATTATTTAATTCAAAGAAGAGTTAAAAGAGTTAAAATCAAAGGTTATTTACTAAAAAACTTTTAATATAGGGTTCTACATAAGATAAATTCGATTGTAAATATTCATTATAAAACTGATAAGATTTCCTAGATAATTATATTTTATTTATAATTTTTATACACTAAATAGTGTAATTTATTAATGACACAATGATGATGGAGTAATTACCATAATAGTGAAAAATTAGAATAATTGATATTATAAATACCCAAATAAATATAATTTGAGACTTTTTATGAATTCCACTAATTTTATAGGTTAAAATGACATGTTATTATTGAATTAATTAACTTTATTTGAATTAATAATTCTTTTACGATTTTCCCAAAAATCAATTAATAAATAGTGTCAAAATAGACATAAAATAGTTTTTAAAACAAATATTATATTATTAATTGTTATTTTATTTTTAAAAATATAAGCATCGGCGAAGATACTTATAACATGAAATTTGTATCATTAGTGGACCACTTGCGTTTGATTGGATTTATATGGTATGTTTATTAACTATATAATATAAAAATACAAAGTGAGATGGTAAATGTCAATCTAATTAACTAAGAGTTAAACTAAAAGATAAGGTTAATATAATGAACTAAACTTCCCTAAATTCTATTGGATGAGAGGATTTCGAACCATCACCTATTTAGCTTCGAAATAACTCAATTTGGAGCTATTAAAAACCAAATATGACATTATAATAAAATAATATTTTTAGTTATTCCAAAGGTGCCCCTCTCCTCCCTTATAAAAGGGCACCTCCTCCCTCTCTTCCTCACACCACATTGCGCCTTCAGGTTCATCCAACCCCTGCCAAATTCTCTTCTTCACTTCCCTAGAAACATCCTAGAGGTTCTGGTCTTCTTCAAAGACCAATTTTAGTGCCGTAAGAGGAGGACTCAAAGAGGCGCTTCAAAGAAGAGGTAATGTCCATTACCGATTCGTTCATCTTTATTTCTTCATCCACTTCTTCTTCTTAGGTGGTTTCATTATGAAGTAATAACATCAGTATCACTCATATACGGATATGTTATTATAAGTATGAAACAACCCTATTTCACCATCTATCAATCCTACGAAAAACGAAATCATTGCACGTGCCTACGTATGGAATACCGTCTCCATGCCGTGGTGTAATCTATTTTCCACCACCACCTTACTTGGATGGGTATAATGGTGTACATAATAACTATATAGGATTACATTAAATTGATATTGATTCTTAAATAGTATACATACACTCCAATAAAATTTCATTATCATGAAAACGATATCATCGCTCGTGCCTATGCACAGACTACCGTCTCCATGACGCGATGAGATTCATTCCCCACGTTAACCATTCATGAATCATGAAATATATGACCTAATAAAGATACTGGATTTATGTGTATATATATGTATGTCATCTATTTAATTCCATTCAACTCTATAGGGAAACGAAAACAGCGTTCATATGTACGTACGGCCTACCGTCTCCATAAACGGTGTATTTCTTTCCATTTACTGATCTATTATATATATGTATATTCTGAATATATATTATATATAAATAATGTTTTTTATTCTGGAATTAGGTAATCATGACCTAAGTAATCATATGAAGAATTACAAGTCAAAACACGGACGACAAATGAAATGATTTTACCCAAAATGCTATTTAACATGAAATTTACAAAAGAAAGTGTAATATAAAGTTATAAGTGAACCATATATGATATCATAACAATGAGTATGATTCTGGAATAAGTAAATGACAATATTTAAATAATTATACAGGAGGTTTGGACACTTACGAAGCAAATCGGACCTAAGGTAAGGGAAATATCACAATTTCATTTTTATCCATGATTGTTTATACTTTGGTATTAACTGGGGTGTATTTTATCATCCACATCCATCTTTACTCAATATGTAATATTTATATCCTTCTACAATAGTTTATATCCAATTTTACCCTTCGGTGAGTTATTAGTAAATGATATGAAAGGAATATTTTGTCATTTTTCATACGAAGTACTTTTTGACTTTTCCGACAAAAGTACGAGAAGAATGTTTTTTTAACTTATACGGCATGAAAGGATTTTAACAGTTTTATAAAGCCATATTTTCATGAAGCTTCATAAAAAAGATTTCATGAATATTTTCATGCTAATCCTTTTTTTAAAAAAATTAATGACATTTTGTGAAAAGAAAATGATTTTAAAGAAGAAAGGATATTTTCCTCAAGAATTTATTTCAAGTGTTTTATCAAATCCATTTTCCATGTAAAATGAAATTATTTCATATGTGTATGTTTTAATTATAATGTCTCTTTTATTTACATGGTTTCACTTTTCATATTATGAAATTTTTTCCATTTCTTTTGTATGGATTATGTTATGATGGGATGATGTTTATCAAACCCATTTTATTTGTTGGGTTATTATGAATGATGTATGTTTATTTTGTGGAAGAAGTAATAATGATTTCATTATGAGATGGGTGGGACCTATATCTCCCTCCAATGCATTGGGTAATGATTTTATATCTCATGAGATAGACATGGCTGGAATGGTAAGTTAATCTGTTTCAGTGTTACAGGACTGAAACGAGGAGTGAACTCGATTCAGAAAGGGACTTTGTCCACTAAGATGGTCTTTCCTGCAATGCCCTAGCTACTATCGAAATCATGACATGTGCCGAATGGTTTCCAAAATTACATGTTTTACTCCCATGATATTTTATCATTCTTAATGTTTATTTATGATATATTCCTTACATACTTCCATGTTTTATATCATTGATGAAGATTTTAAACTTTATGTTCATGTTTTTAAGCTCAAATGTATATGATTTGTTTTATTTTATCCATGCTTACCCTTACTGAGCATATGAGCTCACCCTTAATATGTTTTCTTTTACCCAGGATATAAAGAAAGATTTCAGGTAAGAAAAAAAAGGGGAAGACCGATATGGGAGATGTTGAAGATCTTTCAACAGGATTAGATGTTCATATTCCGTGTTTCCAATGAAACTAAACTATTACGGTCCTTGTGTGTCTATTTTTTTATAAATTAAGTAATCCGAAAAAGTAATGTAATGTCCATGTACATCATGATTCAGGTCACTACAGTTGGTATCAGAGGAAAGGATTAGTCAACCTTTGGAAACTAGGATGCGAGAACTTTAGTGAGATCTCTAGAGATATTTATAAGGTATGTACAGGGATGTCCCTAAGGATAAGTATATGTATAGGATATATTCATAGAACTACGGTAATGATATTATAATTTAAACTAAGATGTTAGATATTGAGGGTACTCCCCATTTACTATGTTGTTTTCTCTAGAATGTTTTTTGCCTCTCACACTATTCTTTTTGGGTTTTAGAAAATGGCAGGAAATAGGAAGATTCACAGTAATGGAGGATATGATGGACAGGGGAATTATATTTTTCATGAGAAACCTAATGAAACGGGATTTGGAAGTCCAATCATCGTTATTATGCCTAATCAGAAATATCATAATATGATAAATAATCTCAACTTTGTTATGTTTCCCGACTCAGATAATAAGATAATGATGGAGTTTAATGATGATCATAGAGTAAAGAAAGTTCAATTTCCCTCATGTAAATCATGTGGGAAGAGGCATCGGGGAGATTGTTTCAAAGGAACTAGAAGATGCTTTGGCTGTGGAAAAGAAGGACACAGAGCCAGTAAGTGCAAAGGAAAAAGATCAGTTAACACCATGGACAGGTATAATGGTATTGCTACGACAAAAACAATGGTTAAATGTTTGAAATGTGGAATGTACGGGCATTATGCAAACCAATGCCCTAAGGTAAAGTCTCATGAAGAGAATCAGTATGGGTAGTATTTATGTTGATGATGATAAACAGACTACAAATGATATGTGAGATGAATGAATTTTTGAAGCTTGGTCAATGGTTTAAGAAGGTAGTGGAATGATTACATGTTTATCAAGTGTAATGTTGTATAAGTAATCGCATAGTACTATGGAATAAAGAGACATCTAAGGATTGTTACACTATTGTCGTTCCTAGGTTCTGAAAGTGTATGATTAATGGTATTGGTAACCATGAAATGTTATTCAGATATTTTTCAAAAATAGATGATATGCACATAATGAAGGGATAAGGAGAAAAGTAAATGTTTGATAGTATAAATGAGCTCATGACTGATATAAGGAGACGGTTATATCATGGTTTGAGTATATAGAATTTTTGGATTTTGGTATGAGGAAAGAGTTAACTTTTGAAAGCATTCATGTTTTCACTAAGGTTTAATGGGTATTCATTTTTCAAGAGAATACATGATAAAGGTATTCACATGATTGGAATGTGACCAACAAGATATATGGGGTATAAAAGATTGTATTCACATTCTTGGTTGATGACATTTCAATTAATCATTTTCCTTATACTATGAGCTTGGAACGAAGTATTTTAGATATACATAATGATTGGAATGGATTATGTTGGACATATGCTAGTATTGTTTAAGGATAGAACTTTTTTCGATATTACTCACGGGATTTTATAGTACTGTAGTTTTAGAAAAAGGACAACCTGGAGGATGGGCGACAGCCCATCGCGTCGGAAAAAGCTGTGGGAATCGAACCCACAACCAAAGTGCAACTGGCCTTTATCGCCTACCAATGGCCTACAAGAAGTCCCTATTTTGTAGAAAATAGTTTTATTATATTAATCAGTATGATATATGAATTATAAGTCCATTGTAGGAACCATATATGATTAATCTAACTATATATGGACTTATGTATTTTTTGATAACTTTTCTAACCTCTGTTTGAGATAGATGGAATGACCCATCATTCTCTCACATGATCTAATAACACATCATGAATGAAAAATTCAACTTCATTTCTTTAAGAGATGAAGTGGAAATTGACCAAAGAACGACCAAGGGTGAGACTATACCAAAATCACGAAAGTATTTCTTCTAATTCCAATTTCATCAAATTTAGGGAAATGATCTTGAAAACCAAAAATGTTATCCTAGTACTCTTATATATGATGAATCAGATGGTACCTTAGATCATCTCATATTTAGGGCTTTGTGATTGCTGGCTTTTCTATAGCCATGTTCTCTACCACTCTCCGTCAGAAAATAATGGTTAGATTTCTCTTCCATATCCATATTTTCACCTATGTGGAAACCCAGTGATTAGTTTATTTGGGTAACCATTACGTTACATACTTTTGTTTTTAAAGATTATTTTTGGTATTCCTTTTTACAATGTGGGTTTCAATTAATGAAACTTTTGAGTAGTAAACCATTTATAACCTAGACGAATTTCGAGGGCGAAATTCATTTTAAGGGGGGTTGAATTTAGCACCACAAGATTTTAGGAAAAATATTCATTTTAATTTCAATAATGTCTTGTGTTGTACGCTAAACCAAAAGGAGATTTCACAACACTCATCCTTGACTTGCCTTGCATTACACGCAATCGTGACCTTCCTCGATAGCATGTGTAGTACGCAATACTGAGTTTCACTAAACAACATTATGCTATTAATATATTATTAAAACCAGCCGTTATGAATAGTAATAACCCCTTTTTGAAATTTTGTAATTTTTATTTTCAAAATGGACTTCATTTTTGGATTCAGAATATCGAAATTAGCTTAGGGTGAAATTTTGGTACATTTCAGATAACTTTCATATTCTGATGAATAGTGAAAATTACTAAATTTTAATTAAAAAAATCATTTTTATTCGAAATAATTAATAGTAAAAAATTATTAATTTTAGTGTTTTTAAAGTATATTTAGAATATATTTTTACAATTTAATACAATGTTTGTCATTGGATGTAATTTCACATTTAAACTAGACATAAAAAAGTGTCAATCTTTTGATAGTTATTATCTCTTAAGAACACGCTATTTGTTTTGATAGCGGGAATTAATTTTTAAATTAATTAATGCAACTGATATGTTTTGAATTTGGTAAAATAGACATCATTTTTGAGTTCATAAAATCAAATATAGCTTAGGCCCAATTTTAGGTATTTTTCTGGAAACTTTCATTTTTTGATGAATAGTGAAACCACTAAGTGGTAGTTAAAAAAAGGAATTTTTCATAAAACCTACTTTTACTGATTCTGTGATTGGAATTTCAATAATCCGAGAGACATGGATGATGTCAGTAAGTAAAATGTGGTTCAATGAGATAAAAATAATTTTTGGTGAATAGTAACTTTTTACCTTTTTTTATCATGGTTAAAAGTAAATAGGATAATTAAGGGTAAAAATGATATTATTATTACCCTAAAACATGTCATAATTCTATTGGATAAGTGTAATTCAGCCACAAACAACCTTAGGAATAAAATATGACCATTTAGGCCCACTTGGATTAGATTAGGACTTTTATTATTATTTAATTCAAAGAAGATTAAAAAGAGTTAAAATCAAAGTTTATTTACTAAAACATTTTTAATATAGGGTTATACATAAGATAATTTTGATTGAACGAATTTATTAGAAAGCTAATAAGATTTCATACATAATGATATTTTATTTATAATTTTTAGACACTACATAGTGTAATTTATTTATGACACAATGATGATGCAGTAATTACCATAATAGTGAAAAATTAGAATAATTGATATTATAAATACCCAAATAAATATAATTTGATACTTATTATAAATTCCACTAATTTTTTAAGTTAATATGACATGTTATTATTAATTTAATTAATTTTTTCGAACTAATCATTCTGTTATGATTTCCCCAAAAATCAATTACTAAATAGTGTCAAAATTGACATAAAATAGTTTTTAAATCAAATATTATATTATTATTTTTTATATTATTCCTAAAAATCAAAGGTTCATCCAAGATACTTATATCATGATAGTTTTATATTTAATCGACCACTTGGGGGGTCTCTTGGATGTATATGGTATGTTTATTAACTATATAATAAATATACAAAGTGACATGGTAAATGTCAATCTAATTAACTAACATTTAAAACTGAAATATGAGGTTAATATAATGAACTAAACTTGTCTAAATTCTGTTGGATGAGTGTAATTCGACCCATACCCTCCTTAGCTTCAAAATAACTCAATTTGGAGCTATTAAGAACCGAATATGACTTTATAATAAAATAATATTTTTAGTTATTCCAAAGGTGCCGCTCTCCTCCCTTATAAAAGGGCACCTCCTCCCTCTCTTCCTCACACCACTTTGAGCCTTCAAGCTCTGCCAACCCCTACCAAATTCTCTTCTTCACTTCTCTAGAAACATCCTAGAGGTTCTGGTCTTCTTCAAAGACCAATTTTATTACCCAAAGAGGAGGACTCAAAGAGGCGCTTCAAAGAAGAGGTAATGTCCATTTCTGATTCTTTCATCTTTATTTCTTCTTCCACTTCTTCTTCTTAGGATGTTTCATTATGAAGTAATAACATCAGTATCACTCATATACTGATATTTTATTAAATGTATGAAACAACCCTATTTCACCATCTATCCATCCTACGGAAAACGAAATCACTGCGCGTGCGTACGTACGGAATACCGTCTCCACGGCGTGGTGTAGTCTATTTTCCACCAACACCTTACTTGGATGGGTATAATGGTTTACATAATAACTATATATGGTTACTGTAAATTGATATTGATTTTGAAATAGTATACATACACTCCAATACAATTCCACGATCATGAGAACGATATCATCGCTCGTGCGTATGTACGGACTACCGTCTACACGACGCGATGAGATTCATTCTCCACGTTAACCATTCACGAATCATGAAATATATGACATAATAATGATATTGTATTTATGTTTATATATATGTATTTCATCTATTTAATTCCATTCAACTCAATAAGAAAACGAAAACAGCTTTCATGTGTACGTACGGCCTACCGTCTCCATGAACGGTGTATTTCCTTCCATTTACTAATCTATTATATATATGTATATTATGAATATATATTATATATAAATCATGTTTTATATTCTGGAATTAGGTAATCATGATCTAAGTAATCATATGAATAATTACAAGTCAAAACACGGATGACAAATGAAATGATTTTACCCAAAACTCTTTTTAACATGAAATTTAAAAAATAACGGGTAATATAATATCATAAGTGAACCATATATGATATCATAACAATGAGTATGATTCTGGAATAAGTAAATGACATTATTTAAATCATTATATAGGAGGTTTGGACACTTATGAAGCAAATCAGACCTAAGGTAAGGGAAATATCACAATCTCATTTTTATTTGAGATTGTTATACTTTGTTATTTACTAGGGTGTATTTTATCATCCACGTCCATGATTACTCAATATATAATATTTATATCCTTCTACAATAGTTTATATCCAATTTTACCCTTCTTTGAGTTTTTAGTAAAAGATACGAAAGGAATATTTTGTCATTTTTCATACGACGTACTTTTTGACTTTTCCGAAAAAAGTACGAGAAGAATGTTTTTTTAACTTATACGGCATGAAAGGATTTTTGCAGTTTTATAAAGCCATATTTTCATAAATCTTCCTCAAAAATATTTCATGACTATTTTCTATCAAATCCTTTTCTTTTAAAAATTCATGACATTTTGTGAAAAGAATATGATTTTAAAGAAGAAAGGATATTTTCCTCAAGAATTCATTTCAAGTGTTTTATCAAAACCATTTTCCATCTAAAATGACATTATTTCATATGTGTATGTTTTAATTATAATGTATCTTTTATTTACATGGTTTCACTTTTCTTATTATGAAATTATATCCATTTCTTTTATATGGATTATGTTATGATGGGATGATGTTTATGAAACCCATTTTATTCATTGGGCTATTATGAATGATGTATGTTTATTTTGGGGCACAAGTAAGAATGATTTCATTATGAGATGGGTGGGACCTATATCTCCCTACAATGCATTGGGTAAAGATTTTATATCTAATGAGATAGACATGGCTGGAACAGTAAGTTAATCCGGTTCAGTGTTAGAGGACTGAAACGAGGAGTGAATTCGAGTCAGAAAGGGACTTTGTCCACTATGATGGTCTTGGCAGTAATGCCCTGACTACTATGGAAATCATGACATGTGCCGAATGGTTTCCACAATTACATGTTTTAATCACATGCTATTTTATCATGCTTAATGTTTATTTACCATATATTCCTTACATAACTCCATGATTTATGTCATTACTCCAGCTTTTAAACATTATGATCATTTTTTTAAGCTCAAATGCATATGATTTGTTTTATTTTATCCATGCCTACCCTTACTGAGCATTTGAGCTCACCCTTTATATGTTTTCCTTTCCCCAGGATATAAATAAAGCTTTTAGGTAGGAAAACAAAATGGGAAGATTGATATGGGAGATGTTGAAGATCTTTCAACAGGATTAGATGTTCATTTTCCAAGTTTCCAAAGACACTAAACTATTACGATCCTTGGGTGTTTGTTTTTGTTATATATTAAGTATTCAAAATAAGTAATGTAATTCCCATGTACTTCAATCTTAGGGTCTCTACAGAGACGATATTCAATGGCACACCATGAAGTCGTACGATCTCCCGTACATAGAGGCATCCCATGTTCTCTACCAAACCCTGCTCTTGGATTGGTAGGAAGTGGGCCGACTTTGTGAGTTAGTCATCAATCACCCAGATAGAGTCATGTCCTCTGGATATATGTGGATGTCTCATCACGAAATCCATGGATATCCCATCCCACTTCCACTCTGGGACCTCTATGGGATGTACCAAGTCAGCTAGAACCTGGTGCTCCGCCTTTAGTTGCTAACAAATGAGGCATCACAAGACTAACTCTACTACTACCTTCTTCATACCTGGCCACCAGTGATGTCGTCGGAGATCCTGATACATCTTCACCACTATCATATTTACCATAAAGGAGATTTGTGGAACTCTATAAACACTTCCTCCTGAAGTGCAATTGGTACCATAGTACATCCTCTAAAGAGAATGACATGCTCCCCACGTTCAGAAAATCAATCAAGTGCATGCCCTGATGATATCTGAGCATGTCATGTCTCACTGTCAACGTCCCCATGCTATTCCACCCTGGCATGCTAAATAAGTGGAGGAATGATTGCGAGAGACGGTAGAAAGGCTACACAATCCCAATCCACAAAGGAAATCTACAACACAACCAGCTACTTTGTCACCACTCCTAGAAGATGAATGCCTAATCTCTTACTGAGATAATCTACTACAACATTCCCCTTCCCAGATGTATAGACTATCTCAAAGTAATAGTCTAGGAAAAAACTCGAGCCATCGTCGTTGTCTCAGGGTCAGGTCCTTCTGCAAGAATATGTACCAGAGACTCTAGTGGTCAGAGTATACTGTAAAATGCTTGCCCATAAGATAGCGCTGCTACATCGTCATGGAAAAAAACTCTACTGCTAACTCTAGTTAATGGGTATTATAGTTCTGCTCGTGCAGTCTCAACTGCCGAGAACCATATGCGATCACTGCTCGCTCCTGCATCAGGACACACCCGAGTCCGGTCACCTATGTGTCGAAGTAAACAAAGTACGAAACTCCATCCTCTGGAAGCCTTAGAATGGGCACACTAGTCAAACTCTACCTCATTTCTTGGAATCTCTACTGGCTTCTTTCTGACCACACGAAGGGTTTCCCATTCTGCGTCAATGATGAAAGCGGTGATACAACTCTGGAGAAATCTGACATAAATCTCCAATAGTACCCAGCCAGTCCCAGAAAACACTGATCCTCTGTCAAACTCCTAGGTGGATCCCAAGAATGTAATGCCTCTATATTCACTATATCCAATGCCACTCCTGCCTCCAAGATGACGTGTCCCAGAATGTCTACCTCTTTGATCCACAACTGGCACTTCGAGATCTTACCATAAAGCTGGTGCTCTCAGAGTGTGTGAAATAATACCTGTAAATGGTAGGCATGCTCCACCTTAGTAGTCGAGAAGATCAGTATGTCATCGATGAAGAATACGGAAAAGTGATTGAGGTAAGGCTGGAGGATCCTATTCATGAGACTCATGAACACGTCTAGATTATTTTTTACACCGAAGGGCATAACTACAAACACTTAGTGTCCGTACAAACACATGAAGGCTGCCTTCTGCACATCCTCGTCTCTAACTCTAAGCTGGTGATAGCCTGACCTAAGGCCTATCTTCGAGAACCATCGTGCTACCTAGAGATAATAAAAGAGGTCATCAATCCTGAGGACTGGGAACATGTTCTTCTAGGTCACCAGATTAAGGTGATGGTATTCAACACACAATCACAAGCTCCCATCCGCCTTCATGAAGAACAAAATCATAGATGGCCAGGGGGAAACACTGGGTCGGATAAATCCCTTCCCCTATAATTCCCCCAGCTGTACCCGCATCTCACGAAGCTCGGTGGGAGCCATATGATATGCTGGAGTAGATATCGATGTAGTCATGGGGTATATGTCAATGTAAAAGTCCACCTATCTGCGATGTGGTAGTCCTGGAACATATTCAGGGAAAACATATGTGTAATGTTGCACCACTACAAGAAAACTCGGTCTCTACACATCAACTGCTCTAAGGATGAGACTATCAAACTGATGTTTGATCAACTACCCCCTTCTATGTGTAAGTACATCCTACTCTCCAAATTCTCCCTTCTCATCGGTGAAGGTGAACCTGGTCCCATCCGTGCAGATACACCGATCATTGCTCCTAATACAGTCAATCTGAGCATGAACTGTGGATAACCATTTTATACCCAAGATGACTTCATAAGGCCTTGATTCCACTACGAGGAGATCCCAACCAAAACTCTCGCCTCCTAGAGTATTCTCACACTACCATCACCAATGCGTAATCATCGATTCTGCTCCTGTAAAAGTCTATAGTCATAAAGATCGATCCAACGTCTCCATCAGAACCTTTGAGCTCTGAACGAGGGTCGTGGAAATAAATGAATGACTTGCACCTTTGTCTATAAGTACTGCATCAAGCGTGTAGTCGACACACATAGTACCTCGAATCATCTCACGTGTTTCGTGGTCGTATGCCTCGACTTCCTGGAGTTGTTCCCACCTATGTCCGCCAGATCCCTGTTGTCGGGGTGGACCGCTATGTGGTGGTTGCGGTAGAGCCTCGAAACATCCTCCACCATCTAATTGCCAGCCATATCCTCTTCCACGTATGCCTACTCCCGATGGACCACCACGGTCGAACCTCTACCTCTGCCTGAGATGTCCCTCAGCTCTCTGATTCTCATCTGTGTGGTGATTTGGGCAGTCAAAATCCATGTGGCTCTGCCCACTGCATGGATAGCACTGCATGCTCCTCGTATAACTGGCTCTGTATTGGGTTCCCTGCACAACTGAACCTGTATCCTGGGGACTCCCACATGATGGCCTAGTCTTATTAGACGTCTACAACATCTGTCTATGGAAAGTTGTAGAAGATTCTGCTATGTGTCGCCCTGTGGTGGGTCTCATAGCCGATGACTACTCAACGATAAAACACTCCACTAGAAGGGATCACTCTAGCACCCTCGCCTGCATCGGGATGATAAGGGGGATCATCGAATCACTGATCTCATGCTTGAGTCCCTACTCAATGTTCTGGGCCCTGAAGAATGGGTCTTGCACCATATCTGTGGAGTAGCACGAGAGGTCGGTGAACCTCGCTAATTATGGAGCTACTGTCATGCTGCCCTGGTGCAGATTAAGTATCTCATGAATCCGTACAACATGAAGGGTGGCTGGAACAAACTCTGAGCAGAAGAGACTCTCGAAGTATGTCCAGAGTAATTATCCCACTCATGCACCTGGTGCATCAGTCTCCACTATCTTCCTACTGCTTCAAGTAGGAGACTCGTGAAAAGGATCACCATGAGGTAGTCTAGTGGACCTACTAATTTGAAAACTATCATGATAGCCTCTAGCCAATCCTCAGCTGTATGTGGGTCTGTCTCTCCCCGGAACCTGGGCATCCTCTAGTGATGGAACTCATGAAAAGAACATAGACGCCGTGAACTCTCTGCTATTGGGTCTGGATTTATCAATGGCCCATTGGGTATTGGAACCGCTGATACCTCCGCTGTGATAGGGCCTTGAATCGAGGCATCATCGCTCGGTGGGTTACCATCTCATACATAACTCGGAACACTAGCTAGATTCCTTCGTGGGGCCATACTAAAAAGAAACAGGAGTGCCATGGTTGAACAGTATACCTGGGGAGCTGACACAATGTAATCACGTAAAAAACTTTTCAATGGAAACATACACGCAATCAGTGTTTTCATGTACTGAGTCAGAAATCAGAAGTCATAGTTCTAGTGTATGGATATATTGGACGACATACTAACACTGGTTTCCCTAAACTGATAATCTCACCCAAAACAGATAACACTATTTCCATTAAATGAATGAGAGTCTGTGTTCTGCGGTAGAACCAACACCTCTGATACCAATTTGTCATGACCTGTCCCCTGGGACATGTATCGTGACTACCCCAAGCCCACCTTCCATTGACCTGGGGCTGGCGACTAGCAACCAAGGCGTAAATACCTAGAACTGGGAAGGCATTGTCTTTATAAATCAAAACTGAGAAAACTAACTTCCGATCACGATAAAATGAAAATGCGGTAATAGTCTCCTTAAGAAAATACTGGCACTGTGTGTTCAACTTTGCCCTCATATTTCAATTCCGATCAATGGTTCAAAGGATATAAAACCTTGCACGTACGTTTACTGAACGTACCCGAACATAATTTCTGAAATTGATTCGTAGCACACCGGGCTTCAGAATCAGGCGCTGTTAAGAAACTGTGGACATGTAATATTACAATGTATTAAAAAAATCCACGGGAATTCCGGGTCATTACAAATTTGTCAATTATTTTTATATTGAAATAAACTTGTGATTCCATCCATAAAATTTCCCTAGATTTATTATTATCAAGAATCTATATTGATTGAATATGAAAAATATAAATCTTTCATATCTGAGTTTTTTAAAATGAACATTTGTGATGAATAGTTATTGAATTTATCTGAAATTATTTTATTTAATAAATACATCGGAATTAGTTAGTGATATTTGAGGATTTTTATAGATCCTCGATACATTGATGTTATAATTAGAAAAACTATCTCATGTATTTGGAATATTCCATACAAATTTATTTATGGTGTGTAGATATTATTCATTGATGGTAAAATATGTATTCTTGTCATATGCATTCTAACATTATTAATCTATTAATCATTATCCACGTTATTATTTTTCTATTTCTTCTATAGAAATATTGTCATTTACTGGTATTATATATATTTAATATTTTATTACTGTTTATCCCTATCATATTATTCATTCGTTATTTACACTATGATATCATTTTTTGTATGTTTTCCCTTATTTAGCATTTATGGTATCCATTTACTTTCATCATTTAAATAAAATAAGAAGATTAAATAAATAAATTACCTCATGGATATGGAAGATATAGTATATAATCTCATGAATTTTATGTTTTATAATTAGTTTTCAAATGTAATGTGAGTTTTTTTAATATATCAAATCAGTAAAGGTAGTTATACTATTCGATCCTTCAGTATTAAATATCTTGAATGTTGTCCCAAAATAGAAGGTTATGTATACGATTTTGGTTAATTGAGAAAAGTTATTACAAAACATGTGACAATCATTGAATAATACAAAATGTTTCATGCTTAATGGGAAAATTATTCTATTAATAGTGTAGTAAAATTTATTAGATAGATTATGAATGTGGGGTATTGTGTAAAAAATAGTTATCTAATTATTTATCTATAATGATATGAATAATTGTTATAATAATTTCTAATGCATCCACGAATCCTCTTATAAATGAATCAAATGGAAAAAAACCATGATTATCTAATTTCTACAACTATGTTTAATGTTCTAAATGACATAGTGTCATGTGCATTGAACATAACATAAAATATTAAAATTTCATTTTATTGATTATGGATCATCACCGACTTTTATATCTTCAATTCATACAATGAAAATTATGTAATTACCTTGAACCCTCAGGTGTGAGTTTTCAATCAAGACACATAGTGAAAATCATATTTCAATATGATTAAGTTTTATTGTTCCTTTTATAACACATAGAGATATTCTATTTGAAAACATTGTTATTATAAATATTTTTAATTATTATATTAAAGATGGTGTGGATTTTTTCAAAAACTAAATGTAAAAAAATTATACCTAAAGGAATGATATTATGAATCATAATTTGGATGTGGAATCCCTTGTGTTTAGAGGAGAGACAACATTATCAAAAATCACGTCTTATGAACCTATAGAAGCTCTACATACTTAAATTATAAGAGTAAAAGCTAGAATAACCTATTTATGGGAATAAAATCATTACAATTTAGTATTGAACTATTTTATAATTTTTTTTCATAAATAACTACAGATTCATCCACTGGAGAATGATGTTTATTTTTTCACTGATTCCATCCATAACGAAAAACTATTATCTAATACACTAAACTAGATAACTATAGTACAATTAGTTGAACTGATGAAAAAACAACCACATATGCCTTATAAGGTAATTATATTCCCCAAAGATTCCCCATGGGAATCCCATGTTCTATTTATTAATAAGATATATATATTTATGAGGTTTTACATTGAATAGAACTAATCAATGAAATATATACAAATATAAAACATATTATACCACAAAATTGATCACTTATTTGATCAAATTTATGTAGATAAGTATTTTTAGAATATTTTTCTTCATAATGGGAATCCTAAAAAATGAGTTAATCAAAAATATATTACAAAGATGAAATTCTATAGGAGGTATAGACATTAAAATTTTATAATAATTCCATTTTGATTTATTAATGCACCATATGCATTTATGGATCAAATGATAATTTTATTAATGTACTATCTATATATTATATTTGGTTGATTTTTTTATGATATCATAAAATACTGTAAAATTTACAATGATTATAATAGCTATTAATGAATCATTCTTACGACGCATAGATAAGGGTAGATATATGGTAATATATTAAACATTAAATTATGGCCAAATGATACACAATAGCTTGGAAATATTTTCACTAATGATATAATACCAATTAACCCACCAATGAGAATTTTATTGATGGAAAGGAGAATTCGGAATAATATAAATAATGTACATAGTTTCCTTGAATCATCTATTTATTGTAAATTATTTTAAAAAAAATCACCAATTCCCTAAAACCTCATCCAATTAATAACGAAATGGGGATATGTTAAAATAGTCATAATAATTCCAATAATGTTTTAAAGAATTAAATAGGATATTGATCGTTGCACTGATATTGACATTATAGTTTTCAATTTATAGATTTTAGAAAAAATATGATCCATCAATGATGAGATACAATTTTGACCTTATGTTTAGGGATAATATTATTATATGTTAATTGGAGAATTTATTGATTTATGAATATAGTTATTCAACCCATTATTATAAGGGTTTTTCTATAGAAAGTACATTGATTATACGAAGGGAAAAATATTATGGTGGAAATGTGAAATATATAGAAAATATAAATGACTGAAAAAATATTCTCTCATAATGATCTCTACATAATTTCATTGAGATGATTCGAATATTCATGGATTATGACTTCTTAGTATACTACCATAATGGGAGGGAGAATTGCCTCAATTATTCCTTGAGTATACTATAATACAGGTTTATGACAAAAATGTATATTGGAAATCATATTATATTTGTGGAATCGTTAACGTTGGATATGGGAATTACTAATTTAAAAAATTAAATTTATTTTAATTTATTTTTGAATAATCCTTATCAATGAAAATGAAAAAACAATAACATGATGATAATAATATACCAAAGAAAATTAAAATCCATTAATGATGGAATATTTGTATACATCATATAAGAAGATGTTATAGAAAAATTCATGAATGATAATATTTCTTCCCCTTGAGTCTAATCAAAAAAGGGAAATATTAGAAAAATCTCGTAGCATTAAATTCTATATACACCATTTTAGAACAAAGATGTAATTATATTTGATTAAAAATTTTATGTGGGAAACTATAAATTTGAAATAAGATACTTTGTATTAATATTGTTCGTTAGTCAATAGGTAACAATAGAGAAACAATATCTTAAAGGCTTCAAGAAATGTTTACCCATGAAATTTTTGACGTCAGATGATATCACTGAGAAATTTTTCACTAGGTTTCTAAACTCACCCAGAATGTATGATTCTATATAGGTTTATGTTTATTATCTTAACAATTATTCACATGTCTTTAATATAATTGGATACATTAAATTTCACATCCATGTACGAATACATATTAATGAATGTTTGATACATTATGTATGACCATTATCTAAACAATTTGATCATGAGCCACTATTTAAATCAAAATTAAATTAATTTCATGAAAATGATCCCAATGTTGAGCTATTATTGTAAAAATATTATAATCTGTTGATATAATGATGGTGTGAATAGAATAATTAATAATAACAATACATGATTTTGTGAGGATTAAATTCATGTCAAGGTAAATTAGATTATAATTTACCACATTTTGAATTTACTTATAATAATATCTTTCCTCTATGAATTGAAATTGAACTATAAGATGCATTTTATAGTAATATAAGACATAAAATAATAGTTAAATTTTTGTTTTTTAGATAATTATTTTTCTCTCAGAACCAGTTGAGGAGAAAATATTGAAAACATGAGTAATTTATAATAATAATAAGGGTGATCAATTTATGACAAATTTATGTATGGATAAATGGTTGGAAGATTTAGAATTTCATCATGGATAATATTTTTTATTTAATTTATCTTTAATAAGGGAGTTATTGGGTATGAAAATAAATATAATCATTTTCATCGGTGTATTAGACATTTTAAAATCAAGTAAAGAATCAATTTTTTGTATACCACATGGAAATTCCAACCCGAATGTCAATGGTTTAGGATTTGTTACATATATCAATATTGAAGAAGTATATTATATACCCAACACATGTTATCTAGAAAGGAAAAATATATTTGGTACATAGTTTTATTTCTGTGAAGGGTCTATTAATATTCACGACACTATTCCACAACTATTTTGGAATAACCTAACATGACTTGTAGAAATACATTAAGGAAATTATAAAATAGAATATGCGACAAATGAACATAGATAAGATATGATGAAAAATAAAAACACATCTATTCCTATGGTTACATTATGATAACTTCCACGATGATATTTTTATTAGGATGATTGTATATAACACATGAAATTCATTAATTTTAAAAAAATATTATTCTTATAATGAAACAATGACATAATGCACATATATTTTATTCATCATGTCAACAAAATGATATTAAAAATTATTTAAATTAAAATTTTGGAATAAAATAATTTTAGAAATTAGTATGGATAATTATATTATGGTTAATTTTTTTATTATTCAACAATATATTATTTTTGAGTTAGTTGTAAAAAGAATCAATTTAAAAAAACCATCACTTTTAAAAAATTATAAGGATATAAAAAAGATTGTTTTAATATAAATATATATAGAAATAATATAATTTTTCTATTTAATATAATGTATTTAATTACCTAATTTTGAACTTATAAATATATGAAAAACATTTTAAAAATTTTTGGTTTTGTATTTCTTCTAATAAAACTTACACTTAGTTGATAACACTTATTTATGAATTTACAATGTTACTTTTCTGGTTGGGTCGAAAATAATAAAATAATCTATTCTTTAAAATTATCAAAATAATTCCATTACAATCATAATTTTCTAGCATCCTACTCTAAAATAAATTTTACCCAAAAACATTCTTTTCATTAAATATATTTTACCTAGAATTTTAATATCATATATTAATATATATTTCTAACACTTGTATGTGGTGAATAATTTATTAGTTATTCCATATTTTGGAATTAATATATAATATTATATAATAATTTCAACTTAATATTTTGTCAGATTAATAGTCAAAATCGTAAATAATTATCACATTGCTTTTTGTTAAAATGAGATAAAATGGTATACTATAAATCGATATGGATTTAATATATCCCAACAGACATTCTTAAATCTCAATGGTTGGCTTCTTTAGCTCATAATCATAATATTAAATTCTATTAGAGTATTATGAATCTTTTCATGGGTGTAAATTTATAATATATTAATGATTCAAGTATTTAGTTGTTTTCTAGTTACCTCACTTATAAAAGAGAACTATCTATCCTATTTTATATGCACAAAGGATGATATATTTTTTGAATGATATTTAATAATAAAAATTTCCAACTCCCTTCCCATGTTATAGAGTTTGGGGTTTGACAAAAGACCTCTTCATGAAGGAAGAGTATATATCCTAAATAAGGTTAGCAAATGAATATGTATATGTTTTACCAATATTTTTAAAGTTTGTTTCTTCTTAATCATTATAAACTAGTTAATGAACAAATATAAATAATTTAACATATATATATATTAAAAATAATATTATTTTATTACGTTAATGTAACTTCCATTTTTTATCACTTTTTTATCCTAGTGGAATTGTAATCATTTCTTCTCTTTAAAGACAATCTACTATATCCCCATTATTGGGTAATTCTTTTTTCAACAACACATTAATTCGATTGTTATAAATAATAAATTTATGAAAATATATAAAATTTCTTAATTAGATATATATTATTTAATTATATGATTACATATTCTGTCTTAAAAATTCATTTATTATAAAATGATAATTTATCTAAGGCCTATAAGTGGACCACCACCTCCATGAAGTGATCTGATATGTTTTTATTTTACACCCATTAACATATTATAATACAGTTTTATCTAATGAGTTAAAATAATATTCATAAAATTAATAAAAGTATATATATGATACGGCATTTTTTGTATCTTTTACACATGAGCAGTAAATCAATGTTATTTAATAGAAATTTACTGGATATATATCATTGTTCTACATAAGAATAAACTATTCAAGTTATTTATTTCAACTGATTACAAAAGAACCATAAAATATTTTTTAGATAATAAACTCACATATTAGTTTTATTAAAATTTTGAATTCATTATACAGTATTAACAAACTTCTATGACAATGTGGAGACCCAATGAAATATATTTCTATTACAATATCAATTTATGTTGGGACTATTTATAATTAGATTTGAGTTGAAAAAATTATTTGATACTAATATCATGAAAAACATATATCACCCTCTCAAATGTAAATTCTTCAGTTTCAAATGTTTTTTATCCTTATCATCTAATTTTATATTATGATTCAATAAGTACAAAAAATTTTGTGGACATTATTTTGAAAAAAATTATTTAAGATTTTCCTTCAAAAACATTTTCATCCATGTCAAAGGAATTTTCAATATTTCATTACTAATTTAAAATAATCATTAAACATTGATAATGAAATGTTTTATATTTATTTTAAAAGTATTAAAATTTAATATTTCAAACATTTTAATTATTCATTATTTTTTATTTTTTTTAAAAAGAAAAAATGAATTTTTTTTAAATGTTTATGGCTTGACTGAAATTTCCTACCATGTTTTATATTATATTCCATACATATTCCATTGTTTGTTTAAATTTATTTTATTATGAAAATATTTATCTGATACCTCATAAATCGTGATTTAAAATATTATCAAAAGAAAATTATCTTATTTTCTTTATGTCATTAAAGAAATATTGTTTGTGATATATAACATCTTTTTTCACAATGTTACAATGATATCATTTAAAAAAATGATTTTCTATTCTCATTTATATTTTAAAATTTATTTTAAAATTAAACATATTCTTTTAAACATTATGGAATTATTTAATCCCTTACAAATTCATGGTTTTTTAGCCATTAACATTATATTTTTTATATTCCATTCCGCACACTATCAATTAATGGAATAATATTTTATCCTCAATGATAAAGTTGTATATATCATTAATTGTTTACTATAATTTCCTAGTACGTATTCCATATACAATTTATATAAAAATCATATGTTAATGGAAGATTACTATTAATATAGTAACATTTACTAGGGAAATATTGATATTTCATATTCATGATTCAATAAGAATAAATTTAAATATATAATAAAATCATTTAAAAAATTGTATTGATCATTAAATTGAAATGAATTTAATATTTTGAGAATTTAATATATATGTCCCAATTATAAATATACCAACAATGCATTAAAGGGAATCATTAGAAATACTGTTGGCTTGTAAGATTGCAATTTTATTTCATTTAATCATAACTATTTATTATAATTAACGTCTTTCACCAAGTTTATGACAGTAAAATTCCATATAACATGGTCCACAATGTTATTTGAAGATTCATATTATAAAAATTTATACATTTACTTTATTGAGATTTTGATTTTGTTAACCATTGGATTGCAATACTTAATTCACTAGGGTCATATATTTATGTCATGTAGTAAATTTATTTCAATGTTTTTTTATTATCCATTCTACCGTATTGATTATGACTTATTGAATCTTAAATATATTCCACTCTATATTACACATACCATGATTATGTGCCAAACATATTTTTTTTACTCCCTATATGAATGAATGTGGATATTTTTAATGATTTAATGGATTTAATAATTATTCACATTTTATGTTTTTTAATATACAATGTTAATTTAGAATCATGTAAGTATATAGACTTTTCATGACTATTAAATTGACTAATTTTATATGGTTGGATCGCATATATATTATAGTAATATAAATATGTAATAACCAACTATATGATACTAGAGTACATGTGTTATAATATTGAATATATTTTTTATTATTTTAAGGGTATGGGAAAAAATAAAATATAGGTAATTGATTACCATTATTATATTCAATGAAATAGATGGTTATAAACCTATGTTGGGTTATAGATTATGGTCCTAGAAATTAAAATTATTATGTTTCGAGATACATGAATAATTAACATCAATTATATAAATATATTCCAATATTAGTGTTATATATATAAATATATATGTTTTTATGTTATAAATGAAAACAAGTATTGATATGATTTTTTTGATAATATGGATGGTTTGATTCCATATGGAATATATCGATAAGAGGATTTGAAGAGGAATCTCATTTATCATATTATTAAAAATCCATTATTGTAATGATTCAATGAAATCTAATGATGGAAAATGAAAACACTATCTAGAACATGTTCATTACGAAAATGAGAAGTGACCCTTAAGGGGAATTGAGGGATTCTGGCTGATAATTGAAGTGATAACACATATCAATATTATCAATCATGAATAATTTTTTATAAATTATTTATTCATATTAGATATTGGTTATATAAACCTAGTTCATTGATGATAATGGATGAGATAGTATGGTTTTATGAAAACTATTAAACCAACTATGCATGTGCTACACGATTCTTTTATCAGAGTTTTGAATATTTCTATGATTATATGGTAAATTTATAATTACACTTTATGTTTGTTGAGTTAAGTTTGACTAATTGAAAATTCCTTGAATATGTTTAAACACATTCTGATTTGATGGGGTAAATTTGTATTTTTATATGTCATAATAAAATTCAATATAATAGATTATATAAAATTTTCTATGAAAATGAATATTGAGTAACACATTTGACTAAAATATGATAAGTAAGATTATCATGATTTTATATAAGGTCACTATGAGATAAAAATGATAATTCACAGTGGATATGTTTATGTATGATATATGTTGATATGCCTTGTAAAATTTTAAAATGTACAGAGTTAGTAACATATTATATGATGATCTAATAGAAATTGAAATAATCATGGAATGTGTAAGATATTTTATAATGTACGTATAGAAATCTGGAAAAGGAATGGAATGCATAATATAATTAATATATGGAATATAAAAATATTTAATTGAAAACCCTTAAATTTATAATGAATATATATATCTTGTATTTGATTTATAGATACATAAGAAATATAAAAATCCATTTATTGATATGTATGTCGTTTGGAGCATATATAATGGTTCAATGATAATATCTATAATATTATAAAGATGACTATTTAAAAATCTAATTGATTTTAAATATGATATATAAACGCAAACAAGACATCTAGTTTTTATATAAGTGTAAATGGATGTTTCCAAATTTCAAGGGTAAAAAGAATACTTGAATGATTAAACTAATTTATTCACAAGATAAAGGATTTAAGTATAATATATAAGGGATAATTTTCATATAAAATATATGATTAATGGTGATTATAATAATTGTATGGTACATTAATAATAAAAACATTAATGTCATATTTCATTAGATATTGTTCATGATACTAGCTTTGATACGAGGAATTGGAATTTTCCAAGAGATGTTGATCATGCTATTGTGAATAACTAATGATGTGAAATTGAATTTATAGGATGAAACTATTATGTTATGATATTATCCTTTACATAATCATATCTCTGGTCATGTGGTCATGCACACATTAGAAAGGATATGTATATTTTCTGGATTTTCAGCGTTCTATAATTTTGGGTTTATTTGGATGAGGAATGAATTTATATAGATATATAAAATCAATTACATAAATTTGGAGTTTTTTGTTTTCTATTATAAATATTTTTTATAATATTTAATGGTTACATATTTTTGTGAAAGTCCAACCCATATCAAAAACAATTTCCTATGTATTTAATATTGGATAGAACTATCTTTGGTATTATGTAATGATATTTGATGTTCAAAAATTAAGAAAAATTCCATAACGTCAGAGGTCAATAAATTTATATATTCAATAAATAGAAATTATATTTAATTTATTTTATATAATAATCAATTGAAATTATTAAGAGTCTATGAATTGTGATGTATGTTGTTTTGTATTCTACTATTTACTAATTATATTAAAGATATAGAATGGGCGATAGAATGAATTTCAAATTATACTTCTAGTCTTCCAAAACATTATGAAATGAAAAATTGGAATTTAATATAATATGTCATCTTTATGATGTGGAAAAAAAATGTATGTGTGTATTCTTTCATCATTATATTGACCATTCAAAGATTTAGTGTATAATCTCGATGTGTATGTAGTGGTACAGTTAATTCAATGCATGCTAGAGGCGTGCATTTTAGGATTATGATCTTATATTATGGTGATAGGACATATAAGAGAACAAAAATTATACTTTTCTAACAGAATAAGAATGAACATTGAAGGCTAGAGAGATCTAGTACCGCCTCTGTGAAATCCCTTTCACTGGGATATGGTTATTATTCGAAGGTATTTTGATTTCAACATTGCCCTATGGTTTCACCTAGAATAAAAATTATCATGTTTCAATGAAATTAAGTCTTATACCATTTATACTATTATAGTGGGATTTCAAAAGCAGTGAAAAATATGTGAATTAGAATTGACAAGAACACATTATTATGTAGATTTTATCATTGGGATCAAACCTTTGAAAATGTATATCTTGTTATTTTTTGGTTTAATTAAGAAAATTTCAAACATAAGTTTCTATATGGAATGAATAAGAATATCAATCTTAACTAGAATAGAGTTTTGATTATTCTGTGTGGAAAAAGAAAAATAATAACAATTCAGTAAAAAGGCTACACTAATTCAACACCCCCTGATTTAAAAAATAATCCACTGGAAATATCCCCCATTTTTAGTAATGACTTCATACTACATTTTACATCCCAAAATACGATAAATTATCCTATATTTTCTATTGAAATATAATGATATCATATAAATGGTCGATATATCAATTAAAATAACATAAATAAAGGATCCTTTTGGAAACATTACATATATCAAATTATATACAACTGTCTCCCCATTCCACAATCAATATTATTCATAGAATAAAAAAATGTTATATTCCTATATTCCATATACCACATATTATAAAATATCTGGGGAAAACTAGATGATATTATCACCATAGATTTAATTTCGTGAAAGAATATATATGGCTGTTCTATGATCAGTACAAATTTCTTTATGTGGATTTTTTTTTCATAATGCTGGATTATAAAATAAAGTTTAACATTAAAATAAATAATTATAAGAACTCCAACATCATCCCAAACCGTATGATTCATTGTTTTCAACTAATAATATTTTTTTTTATTATAAATATATGTCATGTAATTAATTTAGGATATATATATATGATAGTTAAGGGGAATATATATAGTGAATTTTATGATGTGGTAAATACTTGTATAGGAATTTATGGAATTATTACATGGATTCCTCTATAGGATCACAAAGTTAAAAAGGATATAGGGAATTGAAAATGGAAATATTATAATCCATGTATGAAATTGGATATTATATGTTTCTCAAATAAAATCCTAGTCAAACATGGTGATGAGATGACCTTAATGAAACGTAATTGTTGTCACTTTGTTAACATGAGGGGGAATCCAAACACCAACTGTCATAAAATAGAGAGGGTATAATATGGTATATGGGGCATATAATTTAATATTAATCCACATAGAAATTTTTATATAGAAATATTATTTATGACATGGAAATGTAGGAAAAAATTATGTTTTGAGAAAAAATGGTGGTACAGTTGAGCATCATTTATGTGGCCAAAATGGTGGCTAAAAGTAGACCTTATATCTCGATAGTGATATTATTTACAATAAAAAAATAATTCATACTACACATAAGTTGTGGTAAATCCCATATAAAATATCATTGGTATTTCAACTAATATAGGGATGTGTGGAATACAGTATTAATTATATGATCTAAATAGCATGACTGGAAATATAATTTTGTATTTTAGTTGCTTATTTAGAAAGGATACATAAATTATTTCTCTCATGGAATGATGATAATGATATGAAATATTTTAAAATTTATTATTATTTTAAATTCTATTTCTATAGAGAAGAACATATATGGGAAATTTTATTTTAATTCAATGGCTATTTTGATATGAAATCATATTATATAGATTTAATATAGTGTATATTATAATTTTGGACAGACTATGAAAATCAATATAAATATTACACATCATATAGATTCAAAAGAAAATTATAATGCATCAATCATTATGTGTCATCATTGTTCATGGATTATTGGATGTAAAATTAGTGTATGCCATCCACTGTACCATTTTTATATTTTAACATAAGACTATTTTTTAATTCCATAAAATATACGCAAGAACCGATCTTTAATGAACTACAAAAAAAATATTTCTTTAAATATGACCACTATTAACTAGCCATTAAAATTGATTTTTTAAATAAGATTAACTAAATTTTTTAATATACATATATAAATATATATATATATATATATATATTTATTTATATTATTTCAAATGAGAAAAAATTTATTTATTAGTTATTATGAATTAAGGAATTAATTTTTAGTAAAAATATTTTTAATTATTAGTGGTATTTTTTGATGAAAAGTTTTTTTTGATTTATTTTTTATTATATCATATATAAAAATTTCAATATCATTAAAAAATTATTTTTTAGGATATATATTAATTTTTATGTAAATATATCAAAATTACTATATTGTAAATAATTATATTTTGTTGAAAGGATTTATATTAGAAAAAATAGTAAAAAATACTAATTTCCATTGATACTTTTATTTTATGTTCAATTATTTACATGTATAATTATTTTATTGCATTATTTTTAAAATGTAACATGTTTATTTTTATTTTAAATTATAAATATATATTTTTTAAATAAATATTATTTTAATATCCCAGGTAAATAACGAATAAAATATTTTCATATTTATTAATATTTTCAAATTAAATATTAATTTTACTTTAAAGGGGTTGTTATGTTAGATGGGGTGTCCGATACGCACCAACGAGTTTCTTTAAAATCATACGTTCCACGCTAGTAATATAATAATATTATTTTAAATGGTAGTTAATAAGTATCCATTGTATAGGTGGGAATGAATAGAAATTACTAAAATATGATTATATATGTTTTTTAAATGTTTTTACATTTATCTAATAATAGATAAGGCTTAAAATAAGAAAAGAATTCAATTTTAGGCATATATACTCTGACATTCACTAAAGGTCGACTTATTGTATTTTGATTGTGAACCGTCTATATATATGTTGATTTTGTCACTATTATACATGATATTGGACCAACTAAAAAAAATTTCATTACAATCGAGACATCAAAATTTACTTTGTGTAAATTTTTCGTATTTTTCCGAAAAAATAATTTTTTTAATGAATAGTGAACATTGTTGTATTTTAATTCAAAACCAATTTTTAATCTAATTTGTTTATATGATTATATTATCATTTTATTTGGTTTTAAAGTGCAATTAGAATGTATTTTTACCATTTAATCCAATGGTGGTCATTTGAATTAATTTCACTTTGAATTTGAACTTAAACATGCGTCAATCTTTTGATATATATTGTTTCTTAAAAACATGTTGTTTGTTTTGATAGTTGGAATTAATTATTAAATTAATTAAAGAAAATTATATGTCTTGAATTTTTTAAAATAGACATCATTTTTTAATTTGGAATATAAAATATATCTTAAGGTGAATATTTGGTATTTTTCTGAAAAACATCAAATTTTTATGAATAGTGAAACCACTATGTGGCAGTTAAAAAACTGATTTTTTGTTTTAATGAATCATTACCACTTATGTGATTTTATTTTCAAAATTATGACATACATGTTTTTCCTTAGGAAGAAAAATTTTGTTCAATGGGATTAAAATAATTTTTGGTGAATAATAACTTTTATGTTTATTAATCGCGATTAGAGGTAATTAGTGTAATTAAAGGTAAAAATAAGGTTTTAATATTATGAAATGACGTAGAAACATGTTATTCAATTATCAGATGGTTCATGTCCGTCCAATACAATCCATGGGTCAACATGGGGAGCCCATGGAGCCACTTTGGTAGGAAAATTACATTAATAACTTTTTATTTAAAGTTAAAATAAAAATGCCACAAATATGTATTATTTTGCTAAAACAATTTTTACATGGGGATATGAAAGTCATAAATTTGACTATAAATATTCATTGGAATGTTAATACTATTTCAAATTTCATGATATTTTTTTTATAATTTTTAGACAATAAATAGATTAAATTATTTATTACACCATTATAATGCAGTGATTACCTCATTATTTAATGATTTAAATAAAATGAAAAGATAATATAAAATTTAAGACCTACACTTCTCAAAAAACTATTGGGTGAGTATATTTTTAACCCTTATCACCTTATCCTCGAAATAGAACAATGTGGGACCTTCAAAATCTGAAACTCATTTTAATATAATGTAACATTTCTTGACATTCCAAGAGTTCCCATCTTCCCTCTTATAAAAGTCCCCCAACTCTACCTCCTTACCCACACCTCTCAAGCCTTTTGATCTACCAATATCTACTAATTTTATATCTCCACATCCCTCTCCACATCCTAGAATCCTTACCTTTTGCATAAAGCTCTTCAAGGATTCCTTTTGGTTCAATCCAAGAAGAGTTTCCTGATTTTATGGTAATGTCTTCACTTGTGTTCTTTTGTTTTATTTTGCTTCTCCAACCCTATAAACTCTTTTTATTCATTTATTTTGTAACAAGAAAAGTATATTCAATATACTAATATGTTTTTATGTGATTTATTTGAGTTTCACTTACACACACCTCCATCTAATGGTTAAAGAATGTACTATTTCTGTGGTTGGCCAATTTCTGCCTCACGAAACGGTGATTGTTCAATCTTCTTTTAACACCATTAATGGTGGCCATTAAGATGTCACAATATTTATAGATGATATATATTATGTTTATGTTTTTTTATTCTTCTGTTTTTTTCATTTGTGGCATACCGTTATGGTTTCCACTATTGGTAAACACGATAATTTCATTTTAGGAAGTGCGGACTACCGCCCCCTCAAAGTGATTTTATTCGTTAATGCCATACATGGGACGTATAAAGGATGGATTTAATGATATTATAAATGATATTATACTATAATCCTTATATACCTTTATATCATTATGATTTCACTCCATTAAATATGAAATAGAAATGAATGTAGCATTTATGCATACATACGGCTTACCATCTCCATTAACGATGCATTTCATTTCTTATCTCTGAATGTTATATACTATTATAAATACATGTATATGCTTGATATATATGATATATATGATATCAGATTCAAGAATATCATTCTGTATATAATGAATCATTAACCACCTGAACAACATGTAATTTTAAGAAGTCCACTTTCGACTTAAGAACCAAATATCGACAAAACAAACATTATTAACTTAAATGATTACATAATGTTTATAACATGGAAATAAATGATTGAAAATGAATAATAATCCTGAAAAGGTTCTTAAGAAAGTATAAATTAACTTTAGTTTATTATTTAGGAGATTAATGACTAATCGAGTCACGTCGGACACGAGGTAAGGGACTTCATCTCAATCTCTTTTCATTGAGGAATATTTTGTTTTATACACAACATTCTATTATACAGTGTATAAACCCCTTTGAAATTTAATTTTAATTAAAAGGAATCTTTTAATATGAATCATTTTACTAATCTACACAAATTAATGTTTCTTTTAACGTATGCGGTGACAATGACTTTTTCCGCCGCCGGGAGTATTATTTTGTCTTTGGCTTCCTCTACAAGAAATAATGTTTTTAAAATGAAATAAATACCATATAATCTTTTATGTATTTTTGTATTGAAAAGGGTTTTATAATTGATTTTTTTCTTTCAATAAATTTAAGAGATATATTGTTATTGAAATGTGGAAATGTTTTCTTTACTTTATAATTGTTATGATTTTATAATGGTACTTGGACATTTGATGGGTGGTTACGTGATAAACCATATGACGGGTGGTGCTGTGAATACCAGTACGAGTGGTTATGTTATAACCTCCAATGCATTTGGTATGGAAGTCTGTCGTATGGCTATTCCATTTAGTGATATGTGTGGAAGTCGACCGTATGGTTATTCCATTTGTGTATGTTTATGTCCCAAGTTACCTTTATAAGTTATGTGTTCTTTATATGGTTTTTATGGTAATATTTTGGTTAAAAAAGGGTAAGTAATGATCTTTTAATTAGTGAAGAGTTTTTACTACTTCATAAAGGTGAAAACTGTTACTTTGATAGAGTATTCATCGTTTACTTGATGTTTTAAAAAACTAACAGTTTTCCTTATTTTTGTATCACATACTGAGCTTTTTATGCTGACCCCAAGATTTTTTGATATGTTTTTCATAAGACATAATGTGGAATAGGGTCATGGATGGGATCAAGTAAAAGTCATGTTGTCTTAAACAAGGTACTAGACATGACTCTTTTTTTGGAGTCCATGTTTTGTAAAAAAAGTGACTTTGTAGAAGTTTCTACTTTGTAATCTTTTGAGATGTAATAGTTATGATCTAATTTGTTAAAACTCTAATACTAAAAATATCGTCAATGTAAATTATTCATTTTATTCAAAATTAAGTGAGGTTTATGGTTTGGTCCTTATAGTTGGTATTAGAGGGAAGTTTAGACAACATTAGGTGTTAGAAAATTGTAAAATTATAAGTTCATTTATGGTACGATTGTAATGATATACCATTTAAAGATTACATGTTGCTTCACCTATGATATTTCTATGTTCAGAATGGTTTTCCGAATAGGAAACAAAGTATCTATGTTGGGACGACATTAGGAGGAAGACAACCTTCCAAATCATCTACCTGAGATGGTCAGAATTAGAAATGAACAGTTTGTTGCAGTGATGTTACAGTTGACACATTCTATAAATAGTGGTGGTATCCATCAATGAGATCATCCAGATCAACCACATAGGAAATGTCAGTGGTGGAACATTTCATGAAGCAACATACCCCATCATTCAGAGGATCATCTGACCCTATGCTAGCTGAAGGGTGGATTAATACACTTGAGAAGATTTTTGATGTCATGGGGTGTTCAAAAAATCAAATTTTTATTGTTGTTGTTTATCGTTTTGAAGGTGAAGCGGATCAATGGTGGTCGATGGTGAAAAATATCAGGGATAGTGAAGAGATTGATGATCTTCACGGGGACAAATTCAAAGGTATGTTTCTTGAGAA
Source organism: Viscum album (assembly GCA_963277665.1). Taxonomy (NCBI): domain Eukaryota; kingdom Viridiplantae; phylum Streptophyta; class Magnoliopsida; order Santalales; family Viscaceae; genus Viscum; species Viscum album. The sequence goes on along the minus strand of OY728164.1, from coordinate 60,100,476 downwards.
ATATTTTCCATAGGCGGTTCGTCTTAGGATGGAAAAACAATTCATATAATTGAGGCAGGAGGATGACTCACTGGCTTCTTATGAAGCAATGTTCACTCTACTGGAAAGGTATGCTCCAAATATTATACGCGATCTTTATAGTAAAATCAACCATTTATACTCAGGGTTAAATCCAAGGTATCGAAGGGCCTTATCTTCTCGTGAGTTTAAAAGTTATGAAATACTTTTTCGACGTGTGGAGAAGGTGGAAATGGAGTTTGCTGATGATCAGGTGTTCTTTGAAAAATAGTAGAATAAGAGGTCCAGTTGGTAGGAAAAAGGGAAGAATTCATCAATGATGCAAGGAGGTAAGAAAACCAAATATCCATCCTGTGAGAAGTGTGGTAAAAAGCATCCTGAAAAATGTTTATCCAAGTATAGAAACTGCTTTCGGTGTTGTAAGTCTAGTCATATTGCTCATAACTGTAAGGAAAATGATCAAGCGGGCAATGAAAAGACAGTGGTAAGATGTTTTAAGTGTAATGAAATGGGTTATTATGTAAATTAGTGTGTAACGATGAACTCAACTGAGGCAAAGCAACCAGACTACAAGCAGAAAGTGTTGGTGAAATCCTTTGCAACTACATCAGCAGATGTTGGGCCCTCGAATGAAGTAGTATCAGGTACACTGTTTTTTTGTTCAGATTATGCCAATGTGCTGTTTGATTCTGGGTCTACACATTCTTTCATTTCTGATAAGTTTTCTAGTAAATTGGAAATTCTATCTCAAGATATGAATCCTGAACTTATGGTAAAAACAACCAGAGGGAACATTGAGACAAAACGGAATTTTAAGAACCTTCTTATCCTTGTGTGTAGAAAGAATCTACCAGCAAACCGTATTGTTTTTCCTCTAGTAGAGTTTGATGTTATTTTGGGTATGGATTGGCTTTCAGTTTATCATGTTATGATTTATTGTAGAGATAAAATGTTTTCTTTTCAGAAATATTTTTAGTTTGTGTACAAAAATGAACCCTTTATTTTGATAACATATAAGAAAGTTGAGAAAATATTAAAAGATGGAAATGATTGTTACCTTTCACATGTTGTTGAAAATAAAGGAACTATTCAGATTAATGATGTGCCAGTGGTAAATGAGTATCATGATGTTTTTTCTGATGAGTTTCCTGGTATTATTCATGATCGAGAAGTTGAATTTATTATTGACTTAGTTCATGATTCTAAGACATTTTCAATACCCCCTAATCGAATTTCTCATGTTGAACATTTAGTGTTAAAGAATCAATTGTAGGAGTTATTAGATAAATGTTTCATTCGACCTAGAACATCACCATGGGGTTCTTCGTTCTTGTTTGTTAAAATGAAAGATGGTTAAATGATACTTTGAATTGATTATAGAGCCTTGAATAACATTACTGTTAAGAACAAGTATCCTTTTCCTCATATCGTTGATTTGTTTGATCAGCTCCAGGGAGCACAGTATTTTTGGAAGATTGACATGAGGTTGGGGTACCGCCAGTTGAATGTAAAAGAAGAAGACATTCCGAAGACTGTGTTCTATACTAGATATGGCAATTTTGAATTTTTAGTTATGACTTTTGGGTTAACCAATTCACCTGCTATATTCATGGACCTTATGAATAGAATTTTCCATGAGATCTTGGATATGTTTGTTGATGTTTTCATTGATGATATTTTGGTGTTTTCTAAAATTAATGAGGATAGTGAAAGTCATATATGGGTTATCTTTGAAACCTTAAATGAAATGAAACTGTATGGATAATTAAGCAATATTGAGTTTTGGTTACAACAAATTTCTTTCCTTCGTCGCATTGTATCAAAAAATGGCATAAATGTTGATCCTGCTAAAACAAATGTTGTTGAATAATAGCCAAGTCCCACAAATGTAACTGAGATCCGTAGTATCCATGTTTTGGAAGGTTACTACCGAAGGTTTGTTGAATATTTTTCACGGTTTTCTAGTCCAATGACTAAGCGAACTTGGAAGGGTTTTAAGTTTATCTGGACAAAATAATGTGATGATTGTTTGTAGGAGTCGAATAGAAGATTGGTGAATGCTCCAGTTTAGGAACTTCCTTCCAGGAATGGTGAGTTTGTTATCTACAGTGATACTTCATTGAAAGGACTCGGTTGCGTCCTAATGAAAAATGATCAGGTAATTGCTTATGCTTCACGTCAGTTGATAACTCCTGAGGTAAATTACCCTACACATGATTTGGAATTAGATTCTGTTTTTTTTTCACTTTAAAAAATTGGAGGCATAATTTGTATGGAGTAAACTGTCAAATTTATATTCTGATCACAAATGTTTAAAGTAAATATTCCCTCAAAAAGAATTGAACATGAGACAGTGGATAAGGCTGGAATTAATTATGGATTATTATTGTACAATTCATTACATTCCGGGAAAAGCAACTAAAGTGACTGATGCATTGAGTCAAAAATGTAATGCTTCATTAACCATGATATGTATGGATTGAGATCCTTTGGTTTTTGATTTGATGAAACTTGGCATGGAAGTTGTTTATGCAGGACGTTCTTCTGTTTTGTTTCTGGTGTCTGTGAGATCATCTCTATTAGACAGAATTAAGAAACCGCAGAAGAAAGATAATGGATTGCAGTAAAAGGTAGAGCTGGTTCAGAAGGGTAAGTTTCCTGAATTTAACATTGATAATGATTTTTTTTGAGGTTTGTGAAGATATTATGTGTTCCTTTTGATTCATAGTTAAAGGGTGAGTAGTTATGTGAGGCTCATAGTTCACCGTTTTCAGTTCATCCAGGCAGTACTAAGATGTATAGAGATCTGTGTGAGTATTAATGGTGGGATGGAATGAAAATAGATATTGCTGATTTTACTGTGAAGTGTTTGACTTGCCAGTAGGTTAAAGCAGAGCGGCAGTTACTAAAAGGGATACTGCAGTCATTACCAGTGCCAGAGTGGAAATGCGAAAATATATTCATGGACTTTGTTGTGGGATTACTGAGGACATCTCGAGGTAATAATGCAATCTGGTTTATTATTGATAGATTGACTAAATCTTCTAATTTCCTTCCTATTCGAGATACTTTGTATCTAGATCAACTTTCTCTATTGTATCATAAAGATATAGTATGGTTGCAAGGAGTTCCCCTCTACATTTTATCTGATTGTGATCCTAGGTTTTCTTTTAACTTTTGTAAAGGCCTTCCGATGTCATTGGGTACTGAATTAAATTTTAGTATAGCTTTTCATCTCCAATCAGATGGGAATTCAGAACGAACAATTCAGACCGGAGAGGATATGCTACATGATTTATCTATGGATTATAAGGGAATTTCGGACCAAAATCATTATTTGGTTGAATTTTCATATAATAACAGTTTTCATTCCAGTATACAGATGGCTCCATTTGAGGCATTATATGGGAAGCGGTGTCGAACTCCAGCTTTTTGGGATGCAGTAGGTGAAAGAAAGCTGATGGGACCAGAATTTATAGAAGAGATGGTAGAAAAAGCTTAGTTGATTCAGAAACAAATGAGAACAGCTCAGAGAAGACAAAAAAGTTATGCCGACAATAGGAGGAAGGATGTCTCTTTTGAGTTTGGTGATCTTGTTTTTCTCAATGTTTAACCATGGAAAAGTGTGATGTGATTTGGTAAGAATGGAAAGCTGAGTCCAAGGTTCATTGGACCATATGAAATTCACAAGAAAGTTGTATCAGTTGCATACAGAGTGGCATTACCTCTAAGTTTATCTCCGGTACACAATGTTTTCATTTTTCGATGTTGAGAATGTATATGCCAGATCTATCTCATGTTTTAAGCCTAGAGGTAGTTCAGTTGAAAGAGAATCTCTCTTATGTAGAACAACCAGTCCATATTCATGACTGTACATAGCAAGTGTTGCGGAATAAGGTAATTCTCCGGGTAAGGTTTTTGTGGAAAAACTATATGGTTGAAGAGGAAACATGGGAATCTAAAAATTCTATGAGGGATAAATACCCCCAATTGTTTTGATAAGTGAATAAAATTTCGAGAACGCAATTCCCCAAAGAGGGTAAGGATGTAATATCCCAGGTAAATAAAGAATAAAAAAATTATATTTATTTATATATGCGAATTAAATATTAATTTTACTTTAAAGGGGTTTTTATTTTCGATAGCTTGCCCACTACGCAACAACTAGTTTCTTTGAAATCATACATTTCACACTAGTAATATGATTATATTATTTTAAATGTTAGTTAACATGTAGCCATTATATTGGCGGGAATGAATATAAATATGTAAAATATTATGACATATGTTTTTGAAATGTTTTTATATTCATCCAATAAGATATAAAGGCTTAAAATAAGAAAATAATTCAATTTTAGGCATGGATACTCAAACATTAACTAAAGGTCGAATTATAAACTTTTGATTGAAATACTCTATAAATATAGTTTGGTAATTCTTATACATGCTATTAGACCAAATAAAATTCTTCATTAGAATTGGGGCATAAAAATTTACTTTGTGTAAAAGTTTCGTATTTTTCTGATAAAGTTAATTTTTTCAATGAATAGTGAAAACTGTTGTATTTTAATTCAAAACCTCTTTTTAATCTAATTTAATTATATGATTGGATTATATTTTGAATTGGTTTAAATGTTCAATTTGAATATATTTTTACCATTTAATACAATGGAGGTCATTGGAATTAATTTCACTTTGAATTTGGACTTAAACTGGTGTCAATTTTTTGATATATATTGTTTCTTAACAACACGTTGTTTGTTTTGATAGCGGGAATTAATTATTTAATTAATTAACGAAAATAATATGTTTTGAATTTTGTAAAATAGGCATCATTTTTGAATTTGGAATATCAAATATAGCTTAGGGTGAACTTTTTGTATTTTTCAGAAAAACATCAATTTTTGATGAATAGGGAAACCACTAAGTGGTAGTTAAAAAACTGTTTTTTTGTTTAAATGAAACATTACCACTTCTATGATTTGATTTTCAAAATTCCAAAATACATGGTTTTCATTAGGATGTAAAATTTGGTTCAATGGGATTAAAATAATTTTTGGTGAATAGTAACTTTTAAGTTTATTAATCGTGATTAGTGGTAATTAGTGTAATTTAAGTTACAAATAATGTTTTAATTATATGAAATAACCTAGAAACATGTCCTACAATTATTATATGTGTCATGGCAATCCAAGAAAATATGTGGGTCAACTTGGGGACCCCATGGAGCCACATTGGTAGGAAAATGACATTAATAACTTTTTATTTAAAGTTCAAATAAAAATTTCACAAACATGTATTGTTTTGCTAAAACAATTTTTACATGGGGTTATACTAGTAATAATTTAGCTATAAATATTAATTGTAAATATAAAATGATTTCCTACATCATGATATTTTTTTATAAGTTTTAGACATTAAATAAATTAAATTATTTATGACATCATGATGATGTAGCAATTACCTCATTATTTAATGATTTATAATAAAATGAAATGATAATGTGAAATATAAGACCTAAACTGGTCAAAACCTATTGGATGAGTTTATTTAGAACCATTATCACCTTATCCTCTAAATATATCAATGTGGGACCTTCAAAATCCGAATCTCATTTTAATATAAAGTATCATTTTTTGACATTCCAAGAGTGTGCCTCCACCATATTATAAAAGGCCCCCACCTCTACCTCCTTACCCACACCTCTCAAGCCTTTGTTTTGGAAAATATCAGATCATTTTATCTATAAACATCTCTCTCCTCATCCTATAATCCTTACCTTGGGCATAAAGCACTTCAAGAAACCATTTTAGTTCAAACCAAGTAGAGTTACCCAATTTTAAGGTACAATCTTCACTTGTGTGCTTTTGGGTTATTTTGCTTCTCCAACCCTCTAAACTATATTTATTCCTTTATTTTGTATCAAAACCAGTATATTAAATATACTAGGATGTTTTTATGTGATGTATTCGAGATACACTTACACACACCTTCGTCTAATGGTTAAAGAACATACTGTTTCTGTGGTTGGCGAATTTCTGCCTCACGAAATGATGATTTTTCAATCTTCTTTTAACACCTTTAATGGTGGCCATTAAGATGTCACTATATTTATATATAATATATATTATTTTTATTCTTTCCTTATGCTTCTGTATTTTTCATTTGTGGCATACCTTTATGGTTTCCATTATGGGTAAACACGATAATTTCATTTTAGGATGTGCGGACTACAGCCCCCTCATTGTGATTTGATTCGTTAATGCCATACATGGGATGTATAAAGGATGGAGGTAATTATATAATATATGATATTATACTGGAATTATAATATACCTTTATATCATTTTTATTTCTCTCCATTAAATATGAAATAGAAATGAAAATAGGGTTCATGCGTATGTACGACTTACCGTCTCCATGAACGATGCATTTCATTTCTTACCTCTAAATGTTATATACTATTATAAATATTTGTATATGCTGGTTATATATGATATATATGATATCCAAATCATGAATATCATTTTTGATATTTTGAACCTTTGACCACATGAACATCATGTAATTGTAAGAAGTCCACTTTCGACTTAAGAACCAAATATCGACAAAACAAACGTTATAGACTTAAATGATTACATAATGTTTATAGCATGGAAATAAGTGATATTAATTGAATAATAATCTTGAAAAAGGTTCTTAAAAAAGTATAAATTAACATTTATTTATTATACAATAGATTAAAGAGCAATCGAGTCATGTCAGACATGAGGTAAGGGACTTCGTCTCAATCTCCTTTCATTGAGGCATATTTTGTTTTATACACAAATTTCTTTTATACGGTGTGTAAACCCATTTTAAATTTAATTTTATTTGAAAAGAATCTTTTTATATGAAGCGTTTTACTAAACGAAAAGAAGGAATGTTTCTTTTAACATACGCGGTGATACCGACCTTTTCCGCCGCCGTGAGTATTATTTGGTCTTTGGATTCCTCAACAGGCCATAAGTTTTTTAAAATTAAATAAATACCGTATAATCTTTTATGTATTTTTGTATTGAAAAGTGTTTTTATAATGTATTTTTTTATGTCAATATATTTAAGTGATATATTGTGATTGAAATGTGGAAATTTTTTCTTTCCTTTATAATTTTTATGATTTTATAATGGTACATGGACATTCGAAGGGTGGTTACATGATAAACCATATGACGGGTGGTGTCGTGAATACCAGGACAGGTGGTTACATTATAACCTCCATTGCATTGGGTATGGAAGTCGGCCGTATATCTATTCCATTTAGTGATATGTGTGGAAGTCGACCGTATGGTTATTTTATTTAAGTATGTTTATGTCCCAAGTAACCTTTATATGTTATGTGTTTTTTATATGTGTTTTATGGTAATATTTTGGTTTCAAAAGGGAAATTATTGATCTTTTATTCATTGAAGAGTTGTTACTACTTCATAAAGGTTAAAACTATTACTTTGATAAATTATTCATGGTTTTCTTGATGTTTTAAAAAACTAACAGTTTTCATTCATTGTGTATCCCTTATTGTGCTTTTTATGCTCACCCCATTTTTTTTCAAATGTTTTTCACAGGACATAATGTGGAATAGGGTCAAGTATGGGATCAATGAATATTCATACTGTCTTACACATGGAACTAGACATGACTCTTTTTTAGAGTCCATGTTTTGTAAAAAAAAGTGACTTTGTAGAAGTGTCTTCTATGTAATCTTTTGAGATATAATAGTTATGATCTAATTTCTAAAACTATAAAACTGAAAAGATCCGCAATTTGAATTATTTATTTAATTCAATATTATTTGAGGTTTAAGGCCAGGTCCTTATAATTACACTTTTGTTTTGTATAAAAAAATTTATATTTTGAATAATTTTTTTTGAAATACTATTTTTTGTACATTTTTATTATTTAATTTTAATTTTAATTCATCCATTTATGGTTATTTTATTTAACAAAAAGTGTTCAATATTTTTAATTTTTGTTTTAGAATTGGGTAAACATTACCCATTTATTTTCGTCATTAATAATAACAATTATAACAAATTTATAATAACCCAATAAAGTGTAACTGGTATAATGGAAGGAATAAAATAATATTATATTGATTAAATAATTACAATAAATATGGAGTTATTTTTATTTTAGGAATCTATTTCACACTTATTCGTCCATTATTTGTTAATAGGGTAAACTAGAGGCTATATTTGGTAATGAAAATTATAAAAAAATTAACTGATTTATATTCATCATATTAATTTATTTTTAAATTTTATTAAAGTAATATTTACATTCAATACGTACTACACATTGATGGAATAATTTTTCAATTAATAAAATAAAAAAATAAATGAAGTTAAAATAATTAATTATAATTTAATTTCTTATAATTAATATGATCTATGCTTTTTACATATAGAAAGGTCATTTTATTTATTCATTGAACTAATTTTTTTACAAATTTACATGTATTATTGATGTTATTAAAATCAATGTAATGATAAGTTCAAAAAATGGACATTAATGATAGGATATAAAAAATATTTAATTAAATGAAATAAACTACTAAAAACATATTTTCATATATTAGATTAATATAGGGTTTATAATTTCATCCATGGTACACTTTTGGTCATTTTTTACATTTTTAACTATATTAATTCTCAATAAATAAAAAACCTTATTTTCACATTAATTATTAAAGTGGTTATTGAGTGGTTAAATAAATTATATATGTTTAAAACATTGATTAGATCTTCTAAAAATGATGATTATGAGATTATTTTTTTAAATAATATTACTAATGTATCTATAAATTACAATTTTTATGTTATCAATTAAAAATAAATATATATTAATTTAACACTTTGAGAAGATCCATGAGTTCCCCTCCCCTCTCTAATAAAAAATAATCTATTATTCCAATTATAACACATTATAATATCAATTTTTTTCAAACAATTTCTATAAGTATCCCTTAAAATAAGCCATATTTTACATTATGTAGTTTATGATATATGAAAAATACTATACTAATATTGATTATTATGTTGATTGGAAGATACATTTAAAATTAGTGGTATAATATATAACTTCAATTTTCCATTTTATTTTATTCATCCCCCTCAATCAAATATTCATCCTTTTAAATTAATTTTTCACTATAAGATTATTTATGTATATGAAGTCATCATATATTGTATCAATTCACACTATTCATTATTTTATCATATGTACATTTATTATATTATTGACTTATTAATCATTTTCGTTAATTGTTAAATTTTAATAATGGTCTATGGGAATATGAAGAATGAACAATGATTTGATTGGGAAATGATAAGTTTTTTATAGTAATTTTGAGTTACATAGACTGTAGATAATGTAAAAAATTTATTTGTGTTCAATTCATCAATATTTACCCCCGGATAGATGACACAAAGAGAAGTTTGTTACCCCTTGTCTACTTATTTCACACCTTTTGTAGACTAGGCCAACCTATCACATGAGATCTCAGATTACAGTTTTAGTATATATATTACCCAACATGTATTGTACACTAGTTAGTGGTGTGAGTTTCATGATTTGTGTTTTCCATATACTCTAGTATTCCATATCAGACTAAAAAACTTAATAATTTATTATATACATGATGTGTATGGGATGTACACATCATGTAGTATGACATTTCCACATCGAAATTACACATCGATACATTTAGTGAGAACATAAGACACATTCAATAACATCCTCATAGTTTGTATATATATTCAACATGTAATGTGGTCCAACTATGGTTTGTGCCTAATCTTATGATTTTATCCTAGGAACACGTTATGTGCATACACAATTTGTAACTAGCTTATACATATTGTGTAGTCTGATTGAGCTAACATGAAAAGGCCTAAGAGTGTGAAAAAAATTCATGGAAGTGAGGAAAATGGAATGCATCTATATAACATGCAACATGTATTCTCTCAAATATTTATATAATTAAATTAAATTAATTATATAATTTCAACATTAAACCACCATTTTATTAATTGGCACCCACTATATTTGAAAATTTAATAATAGTTTCAATATCTTTTAAAATCATAAATAATGTTTTATAATAATAAATATTATTTTTTATTATTCTTATTTTATATTAATACCATAAATATATTTATCTCTATTTTGATTCAGTTGGGAATTAAGATAAAAGTGAAATAATTAATTGACTAATTCATGTGTGGTAATCATAATAATCAATAACAAATAAAAAATAACTTTAACCATTTTTTATTTCAGTATGTGTTTCATGTATGAGTGTTCATAATCTATACCAAGAGGATTTTAATTTTTTTTTGTCTATTTATGTTAATTTATCTCATGATTTTTCAAATATAATTATTAATTTAATTTGTTCTCATGTATGTCATTCATCCTTCCATTATTTTTTCATGCCCCCATTTCCAAATATATTTATGTAATTTCAAATTATACGATCAATTTTCGCCCCTACCTACATGTGATTTTTTATTCGAATAATAAATGGATTTTACTAGAACATTTAGACGTCGTTCAAGATAGAACCATAAAGAATACATCCCATTTGTTATAGAGTTTATAGATGGAATTCTATAACTCATTCCATGACTACTTATAGGATTTATTTCCATCATAATAAGGATTCGATTAATTTACAACAATTAATTACAAATAATATATTATCATTAACATTTTATTTAGTAAACTAATTATTAATGTCTATATATTATATATTTTAGAGATATTTGATAATAATGACAAAAATAGATGAATTAATATTAAAAGAAAAAATTTAAATAAATCGATTATACTTAAATGTTTTATCCCTCATGATTAATTAATTGAATCTATAATATTAATATTAACAAGACTAGGATTGATAAAATAGTATAAAATATTTTAATAATAAATTTTAATCCCTCATCATAATATAATGGAATACTAAGTCTTCCATTAATTTATTTGGAACAAATCTATAGAACAATGTTTTTTCATGGAAAAATTATTGACAATTAAATTTATTAAGGAGTTCTCTTGAGGGTTTTGGGATGACTTGATTGAACATGTACTAGATTTAATTGTCCATTTTTACTAAATAACAATTTAGAGGAAATTTTTAAGGAAATCAATGTAATGAATTTAGGATTTAATATTCCACTTTACAAATTATGGGATGAAATTATGTAGTTGGTATGACTTCTTACATAAAACCTTATAATAGTTTATATGTGAAAAGATCAGATAGTCATGGAATATAATATGGATACCTTAAACATGCATTCTCAAGAAACTATATCATCCAAGTTCAATGGTGTGGGATATTGAGGTTAAAAATATGTTGTAAATTTAATATAATCAATTAAATTATTATTTTTCCTCAAATTCCAATGCATGAAATTTAACGAAAATATGATTTTTTCTAAGAATAAAGTGATAATTTCTTCATAAAAATTGTCTCTTAAATGCATATTAGAAAAATATAAACTATATACATAGAAGTAACATACTGAAATGAATATGATGTGTTTCGGTTGTGTAGCACCAAAAGAGTAATCTTATCTATTAGAATACTCATTTAATGATATACCTACAAAATAGGAGAGTGAATAAGAGTTCCACTTTTAATAAATACTTTTGAGTTATGTGGTTTACATTCAATGTTTTATTCTTTCACATGTGTCCACTAAACTCATGACGTATCACAAAAAGATAGATTTGTATAGGATTATTGGCCAACTATGAAGATTGTATATTGGAATAATTATACATGAGTGTTTAGATATTTCTATACCATTATTTTAGAGTAATTTTAAACAGGCTTCACTATCAAGGCCTAAAATTTTCATACTCATTGAGTATGTTGATCACATAGGGATTCCAATGTTTGATCTCCCTTATGAGCTACATACTGATCTCATTACTCCTTCACTCCCTCAGATATTCCCTGTATTTGTTGTATATTTTAATGTTAACAATAGTTATATGTCTCTACTAGATCTTGAAACTCTTTTTTCCATGTATATATATAGAAAAATCAAGAAAATCTATTATCTTTATGGTGAAAAAAATGAAAGGGAAATTAAATTTATCAAATCCAAAATCTATTTCATTCCCTCCTAATATGTTGATGATCAATGGGAATGCAATGGGTACAATTTCCTCTATTTCACATTGGAAAATAAGGGACCTAGCATGAAAAACATCACCCAGTCATAAATTGATGTGATAGTTTAGTTTCATTTTGTATTGATTTCAAATTTTTTCTTCTAAATTTTTTTTTAGATATTAGATTTTTTTCTAACATATATAAATATATATTCAAATATAGAAATCAAAAAAATTTATAAATATTTACAAAGAATATTTAGATCTAAAAGAAAACAAATGAAATAATCATGTATCTATAACAATCTGGGACTACAAAGTTATGTTTTCCACAAAAATGATCGTTGTTTTAAATTTTTTATTTTTTATAGAAGATTAAATTAATGTTATTAATATGAAGGACTATAGAAACCACATAATGAAAATCAATCGGGGAATTTTTTTTGATGTATCATCCCACACCAATGAATATATCAACATTATAGGTCATTTAATCCAGAAGAGTTTTAATAAATTTGGATTTGATTGATTTTTTTTAACTAAAACAGATTGGTTTATGTCAGTCATATTCCATGGAAATATTATAAATTCCCCATTTTTTGTAAAATATTATTTCTATTAATATCTCCTCGAATTAGTTTATAAAAATTATTTTGGAACATTTTCAGTAGTATAAAGGGGTTGTTACTCATACTCAATCAATTTTAGATTTGATTTTTGAATTTAGGGATTTTTCTAATTTATGATATATATGTAAAATTCGATTTTTATATTCAAGGAATATAATTATGTATTCTAAATATACCATGGTTTTATGATTAAAAGAATCTTCCTAGAATATTGTTTAGAATATATTTACCACAACATCATTGATTACTTATGAGAGTTTGATATCATATCCTAACTCATTCCTGAAAATATTATTTTGTAGAATTTATTAACTGAATAGATGAAGCAACAAATTGTTCACATGGTGTGATAAATGATTTTTCATAAGAGTCTTCCATTAATATTTTTGTATTTTCTGTTATAAAAATAATAATACATACTAAAATATATACAAACATGATGGAAATATGTTATACCAAATCCTTTATGGTATATAATGAAACTCATGTTTTCTTATATACATGTTTAGTGATTCCAGGAATTTGTTATGTCGTCTTCAAAAAAATATTAATATACATAAGGAAAAAACTATACCATTATATGGTTTCCCAATTTAACAAATGGTTAATACATCTTATATAGTTTGGATAAGAATATAGTTTTTAAATGATATCCAATAATTCTTTATAGGGATTAAATAACTTAAAGATATCACGTGTGTGTGATAGATATTGATTAATTGATTGTTAAATATACACATGAATTGGAATAATGAAAAATTCCACAAATCCCGATCAATGAATTACATTTTGTAGATATATAAATATATAATAGGAATACTAGACTAGATATCGATACCAAATGGTATGGGATTATATTAATTGGGGTTGGTAAGAAACATTAACAACTCAGAATATCAATGTACTATTTTTATAAATTAATTTGGAAAATAATGAGACAAGGTGATGAGATGTCTTGTGATTATGAGACCCAGTGTGGTCAAAAAATTTCATTGAAATTTGTTTAGTTTTTAATAAACTGCATGGTTCGTTTTTATAACATAGTCGAATAACTTTTAAGCGGGGTACCAAAATCGGAAATCTGACATTACCATTGACTACAAAGTAGAGAATTTAACTTCAGTGGGGCCTAACATTGAGCAGTGTGGATCGACAGTGAATGTTAGTTTATGGAATTATCTATAATAAATTATTTAATAAAAATATTTTATTTTGATGAAAAGACTCATTTTATTTTTATTTAAGATTTTCAAGAATCCAGTGTCACCACCATAATCCTATAATTATCATGAGACTATGATATAGATGTTCATTCATTATAAATGACAAATTGAATATTTTAATGTGGATCAACTTTCAGTGACAGACCTCATATTCAAATAATCTCACCTACAATGATGACATGAAGATCAATAATCATCAGTGAGTGATCCCAATCAAGGTTGGGAATTTAACCTCTTTTGTGATTTCATCCATATTATTTGAATAATTAGAGAAGATTGAAAAAAGAAACGAATAGGTTGATCGGTGTTTCAGACATTCTTACGAGATGGTTATCATTGGAAATTATTAATTGAAGTTTTGTCACCCTCTTCATTCATCCCTCTAATAAGAATGAATCGAGGATTACCCAAACAATGAATGAGATTTATTCCTCATATGTTCTTGGTGCATTTCTCTGAGCCCATTCTTGGTGTTATTCCATATTAGAAAATCTTGCTCATTGATCAACTTGGTGGGAGGCTCTGAGTGTGATTATACCCCTAGATCGGAAGAAAATTGACCACATTGGCTTCATCAGTGCACATCACGACTAGCCGAGGCCAGATCTGCAATTGCATGAATTTAATTGCAATGGTTAAGCCCCTATGTAATGCATAATTGGCCACTATATCATTGACACTGGTGAACGGAAGCAGTGGGTAGGTGCTAAAGACGGCGGCTGGGTATCTAATGATGACGACAGGCCATAGGGTGTCAACAGCAGGATTATAAGGGACGCAGGTAGACACAATGACCATGGGGTAGGCCCACGGTCGATAAAAACCACATGGACAAATGTAGGAAATAGTTGGGGAGTACCACATGGACTGGGTGGGATGTGGCATGCGGTTGGCCGCATCTACGGTGTAAGAAGGCCTGTAGCATGGGCTGGACCAATGATGTCTGGCCGCTCAGGGTGGTAAAACATTCTGGACCTAGTGGTCCAGCATCCAGTGGTTCAGTAGGCTTAGCTGGCAAGGCCATTTTGGGCCAAATCGGGCCAAGCCAGTTCCGTCCATTAAGATCAAACCCCTAATGAACCTGGGATAGATCTTTTTATAAAAATAACCATACGATTCAATATTTGTGTTTGTTTGATGATCCATTTGTTACATTGTGACCCTTATGAGAAGTTGGACCTTTTAAGATAATCAATGTGAGTTTTTGAGAAACATCACATATGACCTTTTTTGATCAAGGATTAGGTTCTTTAGGAACTAGCAGACATCAAGAAAAATATTGTGGAAGGTTGATACATTAAGACAATTTGACTTTGAGACTACATGACCTGAGGCTAAGTTACTTTCTATGACTATGTGACTTTCTAATACTATTTTAATTACCAATATAATGTGTCTTACCAAGACTATATGACTTATCGAGACTACTTTTCTTATATAGACCACATGTCTTATAAGAATGTAGTAGCTCTTTCGGACTATGTGTTTTATCAATACTGGGTATTTCTCTAATTACCTCAGGTAATCCTGTATTGCATAATATAGAATTCTTCCAGGGTTATATGAATTTGTATCTTCTTAGTGGAATAAATAATATATTTATTTGTGGTATACATCGATTATTTCTCAATTTTTTCCTTTTTAGGTTTGGGGGTGCCCTACTGAGTATTGCATCACTCACCCATGCACAGGATTCAACAAAACGTGTCATGATTTGTGAAGATGATCAACACATTGAAAGGGTACTTGGTAGAATAGGACCATGTGGTTCTTAGAGAGACATGATAGTCAAGGTTTGATCCTACGACTTCAGACAATTGCCTTGTACCATTCCTTTTAGGGGGGTCTTCTGTTGATGATTTTCAAGAACATGTACTTTCACTATTACAGACTCTATCTTTTGGAGGGGTTGTATTCTGGCCTTATTTACTTTATTTTTTTCTACTATCCTACAATTTTGTTTGTATCATAGTGTTATTCATGTTTCATTACTTAGTTTTGTTTTCATTTCTATATTTTGGGGTAAGGGATGACTGTGTGTGTACACATACTTTGGAAAATGCCTCCCATTTGTCGAATATGATTACACTGAGCTAGTATCTAGCCCCTAGCCTATTGGGGGTGGGCATGTGGTATTCTAGGAATGGGATCCTTTGGGAGAGTTCATGACCGAGTGGTATTAGAGGAGTTATGTTTTATTAAAGTCCAAATAATTTGTGTTATTACTTTAGAGAAACTGTGTTAACTGTTCTGAGTTCAGATTTTAGGAGAGATGCCAATACTGTTGCAGTGGTCAACATATCCATACACTGGGATTCATAATTCTTCTTTTTGAATCAGTCAATGAAAAGACTAATTGCATGGAAAATAATGCAATGTGGATCATACAAGATTTGGGGGTAATCTCATGTCCTTTTTGATATTTCTCACGAGGTATACTATATTAATCATGGTACATGTTGTTCCATTTCTATATTCCTCCATGCAGACATCCATCTAGGGTTTAGTTGAATGATAACCAGTATTACCCATTCATTTACAAATTTTCATAACATGGGAGTGTACCATAGATATTACCTTTATGTGGTTTACCAACAATACAACCACCAATCGAATATTAGTTACTATAACATCTACCAGTTGATTATACTAGTAGGATAAGAGTGTTTCATGATTCCAAATGTATAAACCACCCATGTTTTAGGGTGATACATACCCCCCAGTTGCTATGGATATTATGGAGTATGTTACATGTGTCTTCTTCCTTCTTAGGATATCTTTCATCCAGAAGGCAATCCTATAGTGAGTCTTCTTTAGGGATCAGTGGGGTGATGATGAATTTCAGTGACATAAACACGTGATGATACAACTCTCTCTTATAAAGGATCCAAGCATCTCTTTTTTGAAGAGTTCATTCCATCAATATTATGATTAGTTCTCAAACAACCACTTCTTAATATAAAATAGTGTAGTCATGTAGTTGTGGCTTATAAGAGAAATATAATAATTTTTCTTGCTGCTCCACGGATATGGTGTGAGACATGTTCATCAGGGCTCGATCCATCGATATGGTATTACATTGGGAAATCATGGAATCCATGATTTCTATTATCTCATACATATGATGGGTTACTAGACCTAGCTCTACAAGTAGTGATATTTAAAATCATGAGTTCATCAATAGTAGGAGATACCAATAGGCACCAGGTAGCTGATTCATTGGAACATGGTAGAAGAATAAATTTATAGGGTCCAAAGAGTGTCTAGAATGTAGAGGATTACAAAAGTACATAGGATCAATAGTGTGGGGGAAACTAGGCAGATCGAGTCACCTAATAGATATTCTATTTAACTCACGCAGAGGTCATATATATATTGATCATGATTTCTTGGCATGTTGAGTGGCCAATAAAGAGATGGTTGATGGAATACCAAGAAAGAGTTGGAGGGTAGATCATGGTGGTATTTAGTGTAGAAGACACAGCTGAGGAGCAGGTATGGAAGATGTAGGCGGGCATTGGATTGACATATTTCCACAACCACCCCTAGGTGGGCCATCAAATGCCTAGGGAGTTGGTGGATAGGGATGAGGCTTGCCCAAAGAGATGGAGTCTTTTGACAATGATTCTCTAGGGACGTTTATAGGGATGATATGTGTCTTTTAAAAGATAGCTATAGTATATATAGACACATGTTCCATTCATTATTTTTTTCCATGACCACTGTGTAAGACTCAATGATTCGGGTGGAACTGTTAACTCTACCCTTATGCATAGAGACACCATTTGGAGGGGATTGAATGACAATACATGGGTGGAGATAGAGTGAGGTTACTCATAGATGTGAGAGTTTCACTTGTGATCTATTAGTATAGGTGATGAATCCTTATGATGTCATTATCAGTATGGAATGGTTATCCAACTTCCACACTAATATTAACTATTTGAGGTAAAGAGTGTTGTTTTTATGTCTTGATGAGGCCTAGTATTCCTTCATCACTGAATGGGAAACACAATAAGTTAAACGTGGACCCACACATAGGAGGGTGTAACAGATCACTCATCGGTTTTCTAGCTTGAACATTGGCATAGAAGATGATATGAGTCCTCAGTTTCAGGAAGTGGTGGATGACGGAGAGGATGTATTTCCTAGGGATGTTCTAATATTACATCCTCATAGTGAGGTTGAATTATTGATTCATCTATACCTATGTAGAGAACTGATATATACACCTGCATGTCGGATGGACCCCAAAGAGCATCATGAGATGAGGGTACATTTGGTGGACCTATGGATGAAGGGATTCATTAGACCGTGTGTGTCACCATAGGCAGCCCTAGTTTTGTTTTCATGAAGGAAGATAGGAACATGGGTTTATGTTTGGACTTCCTATAACAGAAAAAAGTGACAATGAAGAATAAGTATCCAAAAATAAGGATCGATGACCAATATGACCAGTTTAAAGGTTCACAGTTGTTATCAAAGGATGAACATAGATCTAGATATCACCAATATGGAGTACTATATGTTGATAAACCAAAGTTATCATGAACTAACCCGGGTTGATCCTAAACTATCCACCCAAGCCAATCCATGTCATGAACCGAGAGGCATTCCCAAAATACCTGGGCTGGCGACAAGACCCGAGGAATCAACAAAGTACAATGGAAATGATTTTTCCCAATAGAAATAAACTAATATTTATAAATAAATTGAATAACACAATATAAATTGGTGATAGAAAAAATAAAGATTTTCCAATAATAAGGTTATCCTGACCACAACCAAGACTCTATGTAACCTAAATTGACACTCCCAAATACTGAATGAAAATTTTACCCAATATAGGATGAAGAAGTAACAAATATTGAATAGAGGGAGTTTAAAAATATTTTCATAAGAAATTACTTTCCTTGTGACCATTAATAAGTTATATAAAGACTATGTCTGATTTTGAGGCAAAACGAAGATGATAATGTCCCAATGTACAAGGTTTACCTTACAAGGTAAGAAAGTCATGCACCAAATTATATATGTAACGCCTGGAGAAATATTGATCAATTATTTGAGTGGTTAAAACCATTTCTCCTTCAAGAATTAGTCCCCCAATCCTACTCATCATACGAAGATATTTTCTCATGTGCTTTCAAGATAGAAAATGAACTCTCTAAATCTTATGACTTTAATTAAAATAAAGAGAATAAGATATCAATTGAACACAATTGATATGGAAAGAAGGGAAAGAAATGCTGTATTGAATTTCTATCTTACAGTAAATGTGGAAAGAATCATTCCAGTACATGCTTGAATGGAATGGGAGTCTATTACAAGTGTGGTGAAAAAGGCCACCTACCTTGTGATTTTAATGGAAATAAAGAGGATGTCAATGTTGAATGATACAATTGTAGAGAAATAGGGAATTATTCTATTTAATATCCTAAGAGTGCCCATGGGGTGTTATACGAGTGGTACCCGCTTGTTGTACACCTCGCTCTCCATAGAAACTGGACCTGGGTCGAGTCCTGCCAAACATAATCACTCTGCATATTATGCACATGGCGATTCAAAGCTATTAGCCTAGCTGGGGAAAATGCGACACACTCTGGCCGTAGAGGGGAACCCAGTGGGAGGTGATTATTACCCTACACAAGTTTTGGTGTGTACTATGTGGAACTATAGCTGGCGGGTAATATAGTAGTACTATTCATGAAATGAGCCAAAAAAATTGGGCCTATTGTCCATGTAAATGGATAAATTCCCACTGGGCATTCAGGCTATGTAATGGGTCTCCCTATACATAGATAAAGATTTATTTACATTGCTTTAATAATAAATGAGTTTTTGAGGCCGAAAATTAAACAAATGAATTCTCTACGAGTCATGGAAATTTACCTCAGAAAATTCCATGGGAGCAAGGCCAAGATTATGCAATCACTATTGCTGAGGTTGAAGCACTAAATGTCGAGGTGGATGGTAATTTAATGGTTTCCTTAAATTTATCCAATGCATTATTTGATTCTGGATCATCACATCACTTCATATCATACTAGTTTTTTATGAGAATTATATATTACCAATTTGATCACATTGTCATACCCATGATTGAATTTCATATAATCCATGGTATGGATTGGATTTTAGGCCAATATGCGAATATTTATTGTAATAAAAAGGGGGTTATAGTTTTCGACAATGATAATGAGTACAATATCTTTAGAGCAGAAACATCACCATCTGATTCTTATCTAGATCCACCCACAGTAGCTCTACTAAATTCAATTATTGGGGAAGAAGAGAGTGATGTATCTATGGGTGGGGAAAGTAATTTTCAAATAGAGGACGTACCTATTGTTTAAGAATATGTTGATGTGTTTCCAGAGGATTTACTAGTACATCCTCCATAATGAGAAATTTATTTTTCCATTGATTTAATACCAGGATCATGGATAATATCAATGACTTATTATCGAATAGCCATAGTTGAGTTAGTGAAACTAATGAAAAAACTAGAGTAATTGAGTAATAAAGTATTTATTCTGTATAATTTTTCTCCATGGGGAGAACCTATCCATTTTGATAATAAGAATGATGGATCTTAGAGGTTGTACATTGACTATAGGGAGATTAATTCTATAACAATAAAGAACAATTACCCCCTAACTCACATTGAGGATTTATTTTATAAAATTCATGGATCTTAGTATTTTTTATCTGTTGACCTTCAATTGAGATATCATGAATTCTGTGATAGGAAGGAAGACATTCTAAAATTTTCATTTTTAACCAGGTACAAGCATTATGTGTTTACATTAATGCCTTTTGGATTGACTAGTGCACCCTCTGTTTTCCTCGATCTAATGAAAATAGTTTTAATGGAATATATAGAATATATTGTATTGGTATTTATTGTTAATACTTTGGTAGACTCCAAAATCTACCATGATCATGAAAATAACTTGTGTATTATTCTAAATAAACATATAAGAAATAAATTATAAGGGAAGTTTGGAAAATGTGAATTATGGTTCAGGAGATTTATTTCCTTGGAAATATTGTTTCTGTGGATGGAATATTTGCTGATCCTTCAATGACCATGGAAAAACAAGAATGGCCAGCACAATGAGTATAACTGAGGGGTGCATTTTTATTGGTTTGGAAGGTTATTATTAGTTCTTAGTCTAGAATTTTTCCTGATTGGCTAATCCATTAACCATGCTCACATGTAAATGGTATAAATTTTTTTTGGCAAAATAGTGTGAAGATTTTTTGAAGAACTATGGAGAAACATATTCAATTCTCTTATATTGAATCTTCCATTGGGGAATGAGGGGTTTTTTATTTATAGTGATGCGTCAATGAAATGACTTGGTTGTTTCCTTATGTTCAATGAGAGTGTTCTTTCTTATGCATCACGACAACTAAAAATTACTGAATAAAACTATAGGACTCATTATATTGAGTTAGAAGCAGTAATATTTGCATTGAGTATATGTAGAAATTATCTCTATGGTATAAAATGTGAGATATATAATGATCACCAGAGTTTTAAATATATTATCTCCCTGAAAGAGCACATCATGAGGAAAATACGATGTATTTAACTACTTAATGATTATGATTTCACTATACACTACCAACCAAGGAAGGAAAGTAAGGTGGAAGATGATTTGAGCAGAAATGATCATGGTGTTTTGAAAAATATAAGAGTTTAAAGGGATAATATGTTTATGGATATAGAAATGATAGATATAGTAATATTTATAAACGGTGATACATCACTACTTTTTCTAATGGATTCCAATCCAACTTTACTAGAACATATAAAATGTTCTCAGACTGATGATGAGTAGTTTCAAAAGAAAATTAATGTTGTGAATGATGTGATATTGATTTACTTAGTATGTGATGACAGAATGTTGGAATTTGGGAAAAGACTTTGTTTTCTCAATATACCTAATCTAAAATAGAAATTGTTGAATTATGCACATAGCTCCAATTTCCCTATACACCCTTATAGAACTAAAATGTGTAGATATGTGAAGGATCATTTTTGGTGGGACAACATGATGATGGTGACTGCTGATTAGGTGTCATGATGTATAGTTTGTCAATATGTGAATGCTAGAAGACAACATCCTAGAGGAGTCATGAATCCTCATCAAATACTTGAGTGTAAATGGGATGATATTAATATGGACGTTATCATGGGGCTACCAACGAATCCTAGAAGGAATGATACAATATGGTTCATTAATGATTGTCTTACCCAATCAGAACATTTTTTTCCTATAATAGAAGAATTACCACTTGAATGTCTAAAAATATTATATATTAAGGTCATTTTAAGAGATCATGGAGTACCCCTATTAATTGTTTCTGACCATGATCCACAGTTTACATCAAGATTCATGAAAAGTATTCAGATGTCCCTGAATACTGAACATTGTTTGATCACTTCCTATAACACTGATACTGATGGACCATAAGAATTGACTATTTAAAACATAAAATACATATTGAGATCTTTCACTCTTAACTTTTAGGGTATCTGGGATTATTATATATCTCTGGTAGAATTTTCCTATAACAATAGCTTCCATTAAAGTATTAATATGGCACCATATGAAGAGTTATATGGAAATATATGTCACACAAAAACTTGTTAGGTTGATGTTAGTGAAATAAAACTCGAAGGACCAGAACATGGGGAGGAAATGATGGAAATGTTGAAGATTATCCCAACCCACATCAAAGGATCTAAATGTAGTGAAAAGATCAATGCCGATAACCAAAAGAAGGAATTACAATTTCACGTAGGAGATGATTTTTTCATGAAGGTATCTCCATGGAAGGGTGTTATATAATTCGATAAGAATGGTAAATTAAGTCCCTTGTACATCAGACGTTGCACAATTCTAGAATGAATTGGAGTTTTAGCTTATTATTTTACAATGTCCCCAAGTGTCTCCAAATGTCATGACGTGTTCCAGAAATCCCTATTATGAAAATGAATGTATGACCCAATGCATGTACTCACATATTAAGAAATAGAACTGGGACCAGATCTGTCATATTTGGAAGAAACATTAAATATTCTTAATACTAGAGAACAAGTTTCGAGAAACTGGACAACTCGTCTGGTAAAAGTTATATGAAGAAACCATAAAATAAAAGAGTTAATGTGGGAATCTAAGGAACATATGATGAAGAACCACCAGAATCTAATTATGTAGTACTATTTTAGAATTTTTGAGGTTGAAAATATTTTAAGGAAAAATGAAGATAACACCCCAAGCTTCCACGAATCGTTTCCCTTAGAATAATATAGTTTCTTGCGATATACACATCTTTGAGTTCTAGCACACCACGAAAAATCACGAAAACCGTTTTAAATGAAATTAAAATTATTAATAGCATATTATGGAAATTTTAAAAAATTTATTTTTCAAAAGGTACTTCATTTTATGATTCGGAATATTAAAATTATCTTAGGGTGATTTTTTGTAATTTTTCAGAAAAATTTTATTTTTTGATGAATAGTGAAAAAACTACATTATTGTTTAATACTAATTTTTTATGTAAATAATTATATATTATATTTATATTTAATTTATGTCAAATAGATATATTATACCAATATTAGTTCAATGTAATCCATTTGAATCATTTTATAATAACATTATATGTATAAAATTTAATTGAACTTGTTATCGTCTTTTACCCACCTACAAGGCACATATGCAAATTTGCATTAAATGAATGTTTTACACTTCTATGAATTGAATATAGAAAATCTAAGAGACACAGTTGATATCATGAAGTAAAATGTGGTTCAATAAGAAGGATTTTTTTAGTGAATAGTAACTATTGACTTTTATTTAGGATGATTAAAAGTAAATAGGGTAATTAAAGGTAAAAATGATATTATTATTACCTTAAAAATGTTTAATTATATTGTATAAGTGTATATAGACCAAAATAAAATTATAAATAAAATATTATCCGTTTGGTCCACTTGGTTTAGATTATGACATTTATTATTATTTAATTAATGTAAGCGTTAAGAGTGATAAATAAAAATTATCATAACTAATTTTTTTATTATTGGGTTATATCTAAGATAAATTCGACTATAAATATTCAATAGAAATAAAATAAGACATAACAGATTATTTTATTTTATTTTTAATTTTTATACATTATATAATTATATTTATTTATGACACAATGATGATGAAGTAATTACCCTTTAAATGAAAGATTAAAATAATTGATGTTATAAATATACAAATAAATTTAAATTGAGACTTTGGATCCCATAAAAGAATTTTATATATTAACATGTCATGTTATAGTTGCATAAATGATTTTTTTTAAAATAATCTTGCTATTATGAATTTCACAAAAACTTAATATTAAATAGTGTCAAAAATGACATAAATGAGTTTTGAAAAAAAATATTATATTATAAAATAATATAATGATTCAAAAAATATATTTTTAGGCCAAATTACTTATATAATGATATATATATATTTTTAATGAACCACTTCAGGTTCTCTTGGCATGTTATAGTAAGTTTATTAACCATTTATTTTAATGATACAATAAGACATGGTAAAAGTTAAACTATTAAACAATGGGTTAAAACCAAATGATAACGTTAATATGGTGACCTAAAACTATCTAAAAACTATTGTATGTTAGTTTTTATACCCCTAGAAACCATATTATAAAATTAAATTCTTTAGGATCCAGTATAAATGGAAAATTATTTTATTATAAAATAATAATTCAGGGTTTTTTAAAAGTGACTCTCACCTCTCTTATAAAAGGGTACATCCCTTCTCATAAATTCAAACCTGAAAAGAAATTTTGCCATTCCACCCCTGCTAAAATATCCTCCCAACTACAATAACATCATACTATAATACTTAAATTGTTTGGAATGCCAATATAAGGAGTCCTTTTGATCAAATCAAAATGAAACACCCGATGAAAATGTAATGATTTCATCACCAATTTCAATGTTCTATTCATTTTCCACTTCCTCTTTATTTGTTGTTTCCATAGAAGAATAATAACACCAGTACTTTCTAAATAATATGATGTAATAATAATTATGTTACAACAATATTCATTATTCAATCCATCCTATGATTGGAAATGTCACTATACGTTTGTACTTGTTGCTTACCGTTTCTATGGTGTGGTGTTGTTTGATTTTCAACACTTAATTATTTTGTATTGGTTTAATAATGAGTATAATTGATGTAAATAATATGTATAACATATTAATGATTCTTCTTATATGATTTACCATCCAATTACATACTATTTTACCATCAAAATAATGATGTTGTCGCTCGTGCGTGCGTACAAATTACTGTCTCCAAAAATACGTTAAAATTCATTTCCCCATCATCACCATTCAAGAATTATTTTCTTTTTATGATTAAAAATAATGTTTAAGAACTTAATGACATTATACATATGAATAAAAAAAATATCCTATCCATAACAAACGTGTCTTACATATCAAATCATATAAAGGAATATGAATTAGTTAACACTTGAAAGGATGATAGTACTGAAATATTATTAACAAAGCATTATTAGATGATCATATATGATATCATATTTATGTGTGGGGTTCTTATATTATTTTATAACAATTATTTAATTATTATAAATGTGGTTAATGTAATCTTGACTCTAGAAAAATACAAGTTAAGGTTTAATTTTACAATCTATTTATTTATCTTTTGTTGTTAATATGTGAGTATCTACTGGTTCTTCTTTATCATCCACATCCATGTTTCATAAAAATGTATGTCAAATTTTTTTCCTATTTAGAAGACTATGGGTTAAAGTCATTTATTTCGTTGTTGGGATTTTTATAAAATGCTTTCAGATAAATCACTTCATCTTTTTCCAAACCAAGTTCTTTATGGCCTTTTCGAAAAATTAATGTAGGAATGTTTTTTTACTTATACGGTGGGTGAAGCTATTTTCCAACTTTATAACACCTTCAATTCTTCTCATAAAAACTTATAAAAATATCTTAAAAATAAATGTTTTCTTTAATAGTAATGTGTTTTTTAAATTATTTCAAAATATAAAGTGATGTTTCTATCAAATAGTTTTTATTTCATCTATGTCTATATCCTTTGATGGATTTTAAACATTTTAGATGAATATTTATTATGATACAATCTTCTATAATGTATTGATGTTTTGTGATATGTTTGACTATTGATGTGTTATTTCTATAACATTCATGGTATATCATACAAGTATTAACATTTATTATGCAAATTTAATACAAATGTTTATGTTTTGTTTAAACCTTTTCATATGAAGAATTAATTGGACATAATATGTGATTGGTGGAGCCCACTATATCACCATGATGCGTCGGTAGGTCTCATGAGACAAACTAGTTTTTTACAATAATACATTTTCAAAATCTTATTTTTTTTCTTGGCACGAGGCCTTGACAATGTGGTTATGATGTCTAACACTATGCATTCCATCATTATAAATTTAGGTATTTATAATACATTTGATTATAAGACTTGTAGAATATCTATGTAATTATGTAAATGGGGTTATTTTGATTTATATTTTACATATTATTCTGAATTTTATGTTTAAAATGATTTTGTTTCAGTCTTATAGATTTCCTTAAATGTTTATGTTTATTTATGAAATTTTCCACTATATTGTTACCTTTACTGTGCATCTGAGCTCACCCCTTTCTATGTTTTATTTTTTCCAGTATGTGAAGATATATTTTATGTTTGACCTGTATAAATAGGCAATGGGATATGATTGTGTTATAATTGGACACAATTTTATTGTTTTTCCATTTCATAATTTGATGTAAAACATATGAATGCATCTAGTACATCCATGTCTACTAAATTAATCTATATTTTGAGACATGATCTTTTGTGATCATGCCAATGTTATGTAATAATGCACTGACACTGGGTAACTAAGGTCAGGGCATTACATTCGTTCAATTCATGTTCTGACAATACTACTCCTTCTACTATGTCAAAATCTAATTGTTATGGGATACCTAAACAACATGGTAGACTCAATAGTCGACCTACTCTAATACCATTTTGTCATTAACAACTATGGATAGACCCTGATCCGATCACCCGAGTTGATCTGTGAATATCCCCGAGAGGCTTTCTTACTCCTTACGTGATGGGGACAAGCACTAAGGTATCAATAGAGTATAATAGAAATATTTTCTCCCAATGGAAATAAACTAAGTAGAATTACAAAATTGAAAAATGAAAAATAAGTAGACTATATAAATAATATTGTTCTATCAACAAGATGACTAACCTGACCACAACCTAGACTCCATGTAACCCCACGTTTCACTCCCCGACAAGAATACAAAACATCACCCAAGGTGTTCCACACCATATATGGAACATTCACGATAAACAAAAAACAAAAAACAGGACAGTGTTGAGTATAAAAGAGTAGTTGGAACACCCGACTAATCTATTCCCAATGAATATCTATTAAATAATTGAAACATTGATTTTAGGCTTGGAATACAATCTATAATCATATGTATTCCATAAATTTCAATTATAAATATACAAATCAAAACACATTTCCCTCATATTTTAAAACATAATTCATTGTGATGACAAATTATATTCATGGGAATGAATTATATAAGCAAGTAAAAAATGAAACATTCATTTTTATCATTAAAAAATGAAATAGGGATTAAATACTTTTTAACGAATACAAGTATTTAAGAATTACCCGGAAACTACACAACTAAGGAAATGGGATATGGTCTCCCTATGTGGGAAATTTATAATGGGTCTTGTGCGTGATTATCACAGTAATATCCGGGAACTCATAAGAAGACCAAAATGTACTATACATGTGACTCATGCTGAAGGCATGACCTGCTCGATGACATTGTAACACCCTAATTCCAGACTGTTGGCCTACCTGGCATGGTCAGGGGGGCCAATCCAATATCAATAATAACAATATAACCTCCTACTATTGGCCACTAGTCAGTGCGTAATCTAAACTCATGCACAAATCATTTTCACTAATCATTTTTTATATACTCTAGGTTCCAATGTATATTTTACCTGGGGGGTGCCATATCATTCAAACAACATGTCACAAATATATATAACCACGCACACTATATAGTGTAGAACCACCCCATCCACATCAAGGATAGTCACATACATTTAAATAATTACCAAAAAAGGGAAGTCCAATTCTGAGGACCCTCTCATCTCTCTATCTACCAACTTGGTAGGACACCCAACTCAATGGGGGTTTTCCAAAATACAATTAAATGTTAAAAACTAGACTTATGTTGATTTTAAAAAACCATTCATTTCATAAAAACTAATAAATACCCCAATTTTATAATTCATCGCATGATTAAAATTAAAATTGAATTTACAAAGGCCAAAGGGGAAAATCATGATGCATATAATGTGAAAAAATACAGTAAAAAATACCATCACCAATATAGACATCAACAATACATTTATATGTAAAATAAAAAATATTAACATATCATTAAGAACCCTTAATAACTTAAAAGTAATGACCTGGAAATTTTCATGACACTTAGAGTATACAATATAACATAAGAACACCACACACTTAAAAATACACTTTTAAAATCATGTGCACCTAAAAAAATATCAGATACAAGATTCTCACCATTCATATTATGAAATATTAATTTTAAAATTTTTTAAATCAAATTTGATGAGTATCCAAAGGCTTTACACACAGGAAACACATTCAGAAACCTATTTTATGATCAGACGCACACCAAAAACATATCAAACCCGAATAAAAATCACTTTAACAATTGAATAAACCAATTAGACAATTAATGAAAAACAATTAAATAGCACCAGTTTGGTTTTAATAAAAATTTCACCTTACCTTATATGAACCTGATACAAAATATAAAAATAAAAATAAATTATTTTAAAACAATTTTTCACCAATATAATTAATCAAAAAACATTCTAAACTAAATAATTAATATTCTAGGAATGAAAAACAAAATAAATCAGTATATTTCAAAATTTAACGGGTAATATGAAAATATATCATACATAAATTATCAAAGGACTTCTTGAAACCAATGTGAAACGTCTTTTTCACCACAACCACACCATTGAAATTTAAAAACATACCCTAAAAATTAAAATGGACCTCAAATTTTAATAATTGACACTAAAAAACAAACTCATGCATCATGGGCATGGCTAAAAAAACTCTACCAAAATATATAAGAATGAAAAATAATAGAGGGAATATGGAATGTCATCAATTGGTGGGTCGGTGTAGGGTGTCCCAACCAGATAGGCCACCAATTGGGAGAAGTAGGTGCTTGTAGTATGGGTGTACAATGGGGGTGCACCACGGGTCACCTCACATCGGGAAGGTGGTTTGCGCAGGGTGAGGGAAGAGGTTCATGTCAATTCGCTTATGGTGAGGGCGCATGTGAGGTGAGGTGGCTCATGCTGGATTACGAAGGGGAGTGCGGAGGCTCACGATGGTTTTAGGGGAGGTCATGTTGAGCCAGGAGGAGGGGAGGTTGGAATCGTGTGGGGGAGGGAAAGATATGGGAGGGATATTCAAAGAAACCGTATCTAAGATGAAATAAAACAGAAAAATATATTAATCATTTAATAATAATAATAATAGTCATTCAAAAAATAATAATGATATAAACACAATAATAATAAAAAATTTAATAATAAGAAAAATAATTTTATTAATTAAAACATTGAGATAATGATATTAATATTAAAAATATTACCAATGATTTTAATATTAATAATAATAATATTCATTTAAATATTAATTATTTTATAAACAAAAAAATTCAGTAATAATAATATTTTTCATAGAATTATAATTTCACCACATTTTTAGTTAAGTTGATTTATTAAATGAATACCGCAACTGTGCGGGTACCCGAGATAACCACATGGTTTCTTCTAACCATGTAGTGACCATGCACTGGGCTAAACATTAATAATTATAATAATAATAACAAAAATAATAATAAAATAATGTTAAATTTTTTTAACCCTTGTTTCATTCTTAATAATAATAATAATAATAATTTTATTTAAAATTATGATAATATTATTGATACATTCAACAATCTCTATGATGATCATTATATATTATTTAATACTCATAATTTTAACAAAAAAATTAATAGTACTATTAAATATTAATAACAAAATAAATTTATTAATAATGATACTAGCATTCATAACAATAATATCATTATGACACATAAAATGGTCGATTAATTTATTTCAACACTAATATTAACTATATTTACCTATTTATCTAACTTTTTAATTCATCATGCATACTGGGTAGGCTGCATGGTGACCCAGGAATAGGTAGATGGTCTCCCCACCATGCTATGCCCGTGTTGAGAGTCTTCCAAACCCAAAACGTTTATTTTCCTTGCTTAAACTACAAAATTTTAACAAGTACTAATCCAAACATCAACCTGGGCTAGATCCAAGACAAAATAAAATTCAGATGTCAGAAAAGATGACAATCTGTTGACATTTTGGCCATTATGAGTGCATGGTGATTTTGTTTCCATGAAAACCCCCTGAGAAGTGTTCGTGGGACTCATTAACAGAATCTTCCAACCTTACATAAAAAATTCATGTTTGTATTCATTGATGGAATCATAGTGTACTCGACATCAGGAGAGTAGCACATGATACACTTGGGGGGTGGTTCTAGACACACTCGAAGAGCACCAACTGTACATGAATCTCTTGAATTGTCTGTTCATGATATGAGATGTCCATTTTTTGGGATACCACATTTCAGGGGTTGGATATGCAATCGATTCAGCAAGAATAAAGGCAGGGCCTTCTTTGTAACCACCAAAGAGTGTTTCTAATGTGCATATATTCCTTTGTTTTGATGGTTATTATCGGATTCTTGTACCTAAATTTGAAATATTAACGGCACCCTGGATAGCTTTGAAATTAAAGGGGTATCCTTTTTAGAAGGTGGAAAAGTTCCAGTAGAGTTTTATGCAGTTCATGCAGAACATGTTGAGGAATCCAATTTATAGATTTCCAGAGAATGGTTGTGAGTACGTGGTGTTCAGCAATGAATCAAGGACAACATTTTGTTTGTCCTGATTTAGAGAAAAGTGATTATATCCTATGGTTTATAAAATTTGATACCACCCAAATAGAACTACATGTCCCATGATCTTGATATGGAAGTTATAGTCTTTACATTAAGGATGTAGCGATACCAATGTATTAGAGAGTAGTTTATCATTTTATATAACCACAAGAGATTCAATTATTTTTTCTATCAAAAGGATCTGAACTTCATAAATAGTCAATGGATATATTTCCTCTTGGGCTATGAATTTTAGATTGACTATACATTGGGGATGTGAAACTTCATGGAAGATGATCAATGTAAGATATCAAGTTCACATCTACTGAACGAGGAATCAGAGAAATTTCCATCATTATAATATCATTTGTTGATAAATTTGGATAAGCATACCTCTAACCATTGGTTTTCATGCCTACACTTTTACATCAATTTAGGGAGGCACAATTCGAAGATACCGACTATAGGGCATTATGTGCTCAGATGTCTATAGGGTTTCCCTTGATGGATATTCTGAAGGTGGGGAGAAAATCATTTTTTTAAGTGGATTCACAATAGTACTATTGGTGTTACCAATGGAGTTAATTTCAGAGCTCCATAAAACCACTTTGGTGGTAAATTATATTGTGTAGAAGATGTGATTGGACCTACAAAATCAATTTTGGTTGTCGTGGATAAAGAAGGGATTGGAAATGTTCGTTTCAGAATTTCTCAATTGTCAGCAAGTTAATGCTAAGAATCAGGTTCCATTGTCTTTGAGAAAACCCCTTCAAGTGAAAATTTATAATTTTTATGGATATCAATGTAATTCATTATAGGTTTACCACATACATCTAGGGAACAAGATTCCATATGGGTGATCATTGAAGAAATCACCATGTCATCCCACTACCTAGAAATTCAATAGCAGAGTTCAGTAGAAAGTTTAAGACATCTCTATGTATAGTATATTTTGGGACACCACTATGTTCCATTGATGGTAGTCTCAGTTCGTGATCCTCTATTTGGATCACGGTTTTTGAAGGGATTATATGAGGCCTTTAGGACAGAACATCACATTATCATAGATTTTCACCCACATAAAGACATCTATACTGAGTTGAAAATATAGGTTATGGAAGAAATTCTACATGGTTACACCTTAGTTTTTGTCCACAATTGGGAGTATCGCCTACCAGTGGTAGAGTTTGTGTACAACAACAAATAACAATCAACCATTGGTATGTCACAATTCATGTCCATGTATAGGACAGTTTGCAGGACATTACATTACGAGACAAACCCTGAGGAGTCCTCAATCATGGGCCCATAGATGGTACATGAAACTATTTAGAATGTTCAGTTCCTCCAGGAGCAGATGAATATGAAACAAAGAAATTAGATTTCTTATGTTGACCATTGATAGAGGCCTTTGGAGTTCGAGTAGGGAGACCATGTGTTCCTTTGGGTCTCTCCCTTATGCAATATAATTTTTTTTCTAGGGTGATAATCTATCTCTGAGGTTTGTCATCCCTTTTTTAATACCATATATAATTGAAGAGGTGGTGTACCTACTGACTCTCCCTTTGTATATCATGTTGGTACATGAAATATTCAATGTTTCACAGCAAAGGATATACATTCATGATCTACTGCACATCCTTAATAGGGGAGAGCTCCATATTGATGATGGTAGTCTTCTATATAGTATACAATGTAGATTGATGATCAATAGGATATGATCATTCATGGGAAATCATTTCCTCCAATGTGTGTTTGGTGGAAGCATGAGAATCTCACAAAGAGAACATGGGAGGTTAAGGCTCAGATTAATTCACAGTACCCTCATTTTTTATATATTCTTTTGTTTTAGATTTCGGGGACATAAATCCATATTATGTGGGGAATTTAACAACTATTAATTTCTATGTATTTTTCCATCAAATAATTTGAAAAATTATAATACAATAAATTGAGACGATGTGTGATTTCACGGCCCAGTATTCCCAGGGAAATTCATTGTTTTTTTTCAATTTTTAAAAAAGCGTTAGTGTGGGTTTCATAAAATAGTATAATTTCATCTTAACTTGTGACCAAATCAAAAATATGAGGGCATAATGGCATTCAATGTATCATTTTTTCCTTACGATGGGCCTCACATCGATAGGGGATGGTTAGCCATTAATTTTAGATTTTGGATGTATCGGTAAAAAATATTTAATAAAAATATTTTATTTTGAAGGAGTGACTGGTTTTATTTTTGATATATTTTTTGGAATCCATGGTCATCACACCATTTTAGGAATTCTTCTAAGATATTAAAAATGAGGTTCTATTGATGAACATGTTGGATTATAGATCGGAATGTGGAATGACGGTAATTGACACACCATAGAATTGAAGGAACTCTTGTATGACAATGACATGATGATCCATTTGATATTATTCAGATATATTCCCAATTCATGGAATTGTAGATTAATGATGACCAATAAAACAACATGTTGATATGATGATTGAACATTCTTACTAGATGGCTAGTATTGGAAATATTAAGGTCAAGTGTTGTTATCTTCTTTGTTCATCCCTCCAATGATAAAAAACTGAGGAAGGAATGAAAAATTGTACAAGTTCATTACTTATATATTCTTAGTGCCTTTTTCTCCCCCCATTAATAGTTTTAATTTCTATTGGGCCATCATAGTTGTGTCTTGTCTTTCATGGGAAGCTCCAATTACGACCGAGACCCTACATCCGAGGCAAATCAACAGTAGTGTTCGCAACAGTGTAGATCAGGACCCAGCGAGGCCAGATCTGTGACTAGATACTTTTTTAGGCATCGTATGAGCCTCGATTGTCCCTAGAAGGGGAAAATGGTATTTTGGGAGTAGTGGTGGCATTTGGAAACAAACATGTTTGGGTTCGGTGGTTGACGATGAGGTATCCTACTACAGTGGTGGGCCAAAGGGTTTCTGGTACTGATGATGGGACATCATTGGATGCAAAGCGACATAAGGGCTTGGTAGAGGAATAATGTTGGGGAGGAATGACTTCACCATAGATACATGAAATCATCGAAGACTACATGGAATGGGTGTGACATGATCATGTAGATCCACATATGGTGCAAAAGCTACCCCGCGTTGTGGGCTAGACCATGGGAGCTGAGCCGCTTCAATCGACACAGCAGGTTGGACGTAGCGGCCGCTGCGGACGACCAAACCAAATGGGTCATGCTAGGTTTGGTGGGTCAGATCATAACCAAACTAGACCTAGTTCTTCCCTTTTTACAAAAACAGTAATAACCTTTAAACTATGTGTCTTCTTGACGAGACGTCTATGGTATTGGGACCCTTATGATGAGAAGGTCCTTTTGAGATAATCAATGTGAGTTTTTTGGATGTTCTTGTATGAAATTATTGACATTAGGAGTAGGTTCTCCCTGAATTAGAATAAAATTACCAATATATTGTGGAAGGTTGTGACTTTGAGACTATGTGACACTGAGACTATATTCCTTGAGACTACGTGATATTATATGGAAATGTTACATTATATGTCTATGTGACATACTGATACTACTTGTCTTATCCGCACTGAGTGTCTCATCGAGACCATGTGTCTCGTTAATACTTGTTGTTTTTGGGATTCTGTCATATAAACATATTTCTATACTATATTCTTATATGGGGGAGAGATGGATAGGTATCTTCATTCTTTAATACATCATTCATTTCATTATTGTATACTTTATTTATTCGATTGTGGTATATTTAATGTATTTATGTGTTTTATTAAGTTGAGGATTTGGGGACTCCAAATATGTACTATTTAACACACCCATGCATTGGATTTTCCCTCACGTGTCTTGTCATGTGCAGATGATCAAAATTTTAACTGAGTCCTAGGTAGGCCTGAACCAATTTTTCCTTAGAGAGATCCGATTGTCGGGGAGTTCTCCTACGACGTCAGACACATGTTCAATACATTTCTTTTCAGGTATGGATTTTTATAGACTAGTATCTTGAAATTGAACTTTCATATTTGTAGACATTATCTTTTTGTGGGCTTGTATTTTGGCCCGGTTTACAATCAATTTTTCTACAGTCATACTCTGTTGCTGTTAACACAGTGGTGTTTATTCATTATTACATAGTGTTTATCAATTTAGCATTTTATTTTTGGATTTGAGTACGTGTCTATAGGTTTTTAGCAAAATGCCATTCATTTGTGGAATATTCCTACTCAGTGCTAGTTGCTTACCCATGGCCTATTGTTGGTGGGCTTGTTGTAGTCATGAAACGATCCCCTTTGGGAGAGGTCATCAAATCATTATCAATTGTGAATAATATTCCTATAACTTGTTATATATTAGTATGTTGAACATATTTTCCCTTTTATAAATACTACATCAATTTTAAAATGGATTCAATATAACAAAAAATATATCAACACTATGGTAGATCCCCTTTTCTATGTAAACCCATTTCATTAAAAAATGTTATTTATGAAGAATTATTACAAGGATGGAAAATTCAATAACTATGAAGAATAGTTTGTTTCAAAAGGATTTAAATATTTTTATGGAATGGAGAGTGATTAATCCTTTTCATGAGTAACTATAATGATTTATATCATAATTATACATACCGTTGTGGCATGACATGATTATGAGATTTTTTATAAATTTAAAATTATCCTTCCTTAATAGTATCCTTCATAAATCTGTCTATGAGGAAAAAAACTAACGGTTTTTAACTCCAATGTATTTTAATTGGGTTTGAAAATTGAAAAAAATTATTTATGGATGAAATAAGGAATTTAGGTTGTGGAAGTTTTTGTTTGATGTGGAATCAAAAAAAAATTCATAAAGAGAGAAGGATATATATTACAATTCTATCCCTTTAAACATATTTTTATATGATTATGAAAATATGTACCAATCAAATCCATCCAAGGATCATAATGTCTGGTGTCTTTGGAAGATCAGTTACGTAATTATATAGTATAAAAACATCATTAATTTAATCCTCATAATAATAAACTAACATCAATGTATCCCTAAAATATACACAAGATGAACTAAAGAATACATGAAAAAATGTGTTATATAAAATGATTAGAATGAGAATAAAAATAAGAATAGGTCAGGTCTTGTTGGATAGAAGGCATACCACATTGACAAAATGAACAGTGGAGATGACTAAATATATGGAATAATAACCTATAGAACGTGGAATAATGTTATCACAAAATTATAGTAATATGGATGAATCATAAAACAAGACTTAATCATGATTCATGTCTCGTTTTACATATATGATCATGATTCAAGGATTACTTCTAATCTGGAATCACGAGTCAAGGGTAAGCACTAAGACAGTTTCACATGACATCTCATGAGAATAAGAAACCCACAATGTATTTGAGTAGTATTTGGGTGCAACCAAAATAAATTTTTAATGAATATGTGTTCAACATAATGAATCATTGAGAAGGAGTTTAACCAAAACATTTGGGTTACATATAGAAATAATGGGATATCACAATCATGTAAAAAATCATAAAAAAGTTAATATCACAATGGTTTCCATGAAATAAATGATTTAAATAATAAATTTACATTAATAATGGAACAATGATATATATAATTATAAGGGATTATAAACTGAATTGATAATAGGTAAAAAGAGTGTTTATGAAAATTTATAAATAATTTTTTTTATGTGGTTTAAGGAAAAAATCAAAGACACTTCAACAATAAAAAAGAATTTTTTTTATATAAAAAAGTAATGAGTAATGATAGATTCCATCATTTCATTTGTGTTATTAGATAAATAATTTTTCGTTAAATCATTTTATGGGGTGCACTTGAAACTGGGCGAGAATTCGGGAAGTTCCATTTAATGGTCTTGCATATGAAGAAGAATTGAGCAGGGATCCTTTATTAAAAAATTTATATCCCCAAAACGAATGATAAAATCACCTATAAACTTATATATAGAAAATATACACATTATGTAGAATAATTAATGAAAATTAAACAAATGTTATATTGGGATATAGAGTAAAAAAGTGTAACCTAATTGAAAAATGGAGGTTTGAAAAGAAAAAATTACTATATGTCTATATGATTTTTAAACATGATTTTAATGTCTTGGATGGTAAAATGAAATCCATTAATTAATAATTATAGAAAATTTTATATATGTGCTTGAATTATTTTAATTTTATTTAGATCATTCAATGCCTTTTTTAAGAGTTATATGATATACTATTATCAATCAAGAGCAACTGTTTCCTTAGTTTTCAGAATCAAATACCTTGTATACATGAATTTAAATTCTTGTAAAATGAAAATTGTTACCCAGAATTGAAATTTTATGATTTTAATTAAAATATATAATATTAAATGATCTTAAATTTCATTTTTTATTTGATTATGATTCATAAGGTAAAACATTATTAATAAGTTTTTTAGATAACATTTTGTATTTTTAAATCACCATGAACTAGGTTCGTTTAATCAAATTATTCCATGTATATATAACATTTATTGAACAATTAATATGATGCTATATTTTTTTATATTAATTTTTATATTCAAAAAAATATTTTTACTAGCCATGAATTATGTAATGTGAAATTAAAACATGTATTCTTTGACGGTGATAAATCAACACCCCGTGAACCCAATTTTCATTTCTATAATTAATTAAACAATGGAATAGACTTGAAATTAAATATTACATTAAAAAATTAAAATTAGTTTATATATAAGATACTACAGTTATAATTATTTCTTTCAAAGAGGATACGAGGAGAGAAATAGAAAAAAAACTAAATGAAAATCCATGTAGTTTCACCTCTATAATTCTTCTACTTGAGAACACCCTTGAGTAACTTGAGTTTGGAATTTAATGAGACCTAAAATTCTTTGACATTGTTTGGTATGTCCGGGTAGGGTATTGGGAAAATTTTGGATAATCCCATGACTTTATAGGTGTGAGGAGTAAAGGTTGTGGGGGTTGTGTTTATAGTGGGGGGAGAGGGATGTTTTTTGAATAATTTGTTCATTTTTTTATTGTATATGTTGAAGAGTATGAATAGTTTTCTATTTTTCACTAAATATATTTAAATAGTTCAATAGTGTTTGATATTGTGGGATTACCGCATCCATACATCATCTATGAAATAAAAATTAATTTATTTTTCAATTATTGTAAATTATTGTGTTTTACATCTCACAAATATTCAAGTATTTTAGAAAAATACAAAACCTAAACCCTAATCATTTTAGACACGTTGAATTCAAAACTAAAAACAATTTTATGAAAATATGTATCTGTATATGATATATTTTTTCAATTAAAATCAATATTTACTTTGAATATATTGATTTTAAGATTTTAACTGATTTGATAACACAATGAAAATTCTAGTAAGGACTCATATAATTATATTATAATCATAAAACAAAAAAATCATATTTTATGAATCTATTTTAAGAAAATATATTTTATATTAATTAAATTTATCATTTATAAAATTGAAAATAAACATTTATATATCAAAATAATATCAAAATATAATTTTTTATTTTTTGAAACATTTATTTACATACACTAAGATATAATTATGAAATATTATGGTTTATTAGATTCAAAAATAATTTTCAAACATTAATTTATGAATTTACTAATCTATTAGAAATTTTACTATTGAAAAGTGTCATATAACTATTCAAAATGACATTTCACTATTCTATTGGTATTAGTTCCATAAATTTTTTAAATGCATATTTTTCATTAATTTTTCATTTATAATGTTTTTTTGTAATATACATGATATTTTATGTGATTCATTCTCTGTGTAATATTTATAAAAAGGTAATGTCCATTGATATTATTCTGGTATTTTTTTATTGCCTCGTAATTAAATTTCACCCTATAAAGTTCATTTTACAATATATTGGGAAAATATAAGAAGGTATTTCTCATTAATTACTTCAACGAGGTATTGATTTTTTTATGTTGGAATTTATTTTAAAGAGAAATTGTTTATGCATCAAAATTTGACCTCATGATATATCCAAAATATTCTATTTACATCTTCCAAAAACACCATTGGTGTTCTATATTATATTGATGGAAGCATCGACAAGTCATTACAAATGTCTTATTTATATAGAATTGTGAAACACCATCTTGAAATTTTTTTATGTAATAGTATCACTGATTAATATTAAAATATTTAAAAAAAGTAATTTTAAAAATACATTTTTGAATGTACCTGACAAAATATAATCTATAATTACATATATATAGGCTTCTCGGAGGTCTCCCGATTATGTATCTTCTAGAAAATAATATCATGCTTTTTTTCATTGAAATAAAGACACGAATTTGAAATGATCTGGATGGGACTTCTAATTCTTATCTTGGTATGAAATTAGCAGAGCCAGATTGTATAATAAACAATAACTGATAATTGAAATAATTTTGCGATGTTAGAGGTATTGGATGACAGATAATGTTTTTTCATGTAACTTAGATATTAGAATATTTTAAATTTTATTTGATAATGACATTAGGGTAATATTTCCTAGTTGCTCATCAAGAAGTAAGATAAGAGTTTTTTGTGATCTTACACCTTCGATATTTTTACATATAAAAATATAATAAATTTTTGGTTATTGAATAGGTTTTTATTAGCCATAATAAAATGTATTTTTTAACAAAAATGGGTAAAATTGTGAAAAAAATTAATATATTGTCTTGTAATACCCAAAAATTCAAGGTAGGTTATCTATTGTCATATAATTATCCAAATGGTTCTTAGTAAGGTTCTCTAGTCCTAAAATCCAAAATTTTCATGAATTCTATCTTAGAAAAGCTATAATTATCCCACCCTTTTCCAAATATTATTACATGATTTTAAACAATTTTATCCATCAAATTAAACCACAGATTGTAAATAATAGTTTATTTTCATATATGGAACATAATTAAATAAAACAATATTTTTATATTTAATCATCATAAAAAGACAATATCTTCCATTGACCAATACATCTAAATAGGATAACCTCTCGAATATATGAACAAAGGGATTAGTTAAAAATCCTATTAAGGGAATAAAAATAAGAGTAATATACAGAACATGGCTTATAAGGAAAAACTGATAACAAAAAAACATGGGATATGAATAAATATATGGAATAATAACACATATGAAATGGTATTATAAAATCAGGGAATCAATGTATGTTGAATTAAAATAAGACATAAAGTGAGATTGATTCAAGGCTCACTGAAAGTAGAGGATCATGATTCATTTCTAACATCCAAGGCCATTACACATGGATCACGAGTCAAGGGAAACCACCATGATAGTTTCACCAAATGTATCATGAGACAAAACATTACACAATTAATTTCAGAATAATCTGGGGACACCCATTATAAAATATTCTTGAATGAATGTTCTACATAAAAACCTATTCAAATGGAATAAAACATAAAAGTATGTGTTACACATGTAATGAATTTTGTATCATAATAATGTCAAAAGGAATATAAAATGGAATATCATAATGTATTCAATGAATGAATTAATTTAAATCATACATGGAAATTGATAAGGTAAAATATGCATATATCGTTAAAAGTGATGTAAAAAATAATTGAAATCATGTAAAAATAGTTTAATAATCTTTAGAAATAAAATATTTTTGTCTATTTTAATTATAATAATAATGGTTTATTAAAACATAAAAGGAATAATTTAATATATAAAACAAAAAAAGAAGAAATATAGTTTCCATGTTAAAATTACTGAATTTATAAATAAGTATTATGATTAAAAATATTATGAACTATACGTGAAAACTGGTGAAAATCAGGATCTTCCATTTAATCAGGATTTCTTATCAGAATGAATTAAGAAGGGAAACTTTTTGAAAACATGAATATCCCTGAAAAAATGGATGAAATGATTCAAATACATGTATTTGTAACATAGAAAATAATTCATAACAATTATATAAATATAAATAATATTTACATTGGGTTAAATAGAAAAAGAAGTGAAACACCAAGAAAAATGGGGGATTGGAACGAAACCCTCACCTTATATCCAAAACTGTTCTGCACTTGACCAAAATTTCATGGATAATAAAATGAAAACCATTAATTAATTAATTTATCACAGTTTATATATAAATTTTATCTATTATTTTTTTTATTAATTTCAATTATGGCCATTTTAAAGTGTTTTATGATACAATTTTATCATTCAAGAGAATTCATTTCATGGATTTTCATGGTTGTTTTACTTGTATCCTTTTATGGGAAATCATGTAAAATTTGAATTATTTCAATAATTGAAATTATCTTTTGTTGATGAACATAATTAATATTAAATGGTCTTAAATATCAATTTTTTACAAATGTTCCAATGATTAATTAGTTAAAATGTTAATGATATTCGTTTATATTATTTCTGATGTTTTTAAATCCTGATGAACTAGTTTTGTTTAATTAAATAAAATCGTGTATATTAAATAATTATAGAAAATTACATAGTATTTTATTATTTTATTATAATTTTTGTTACCATTAAAATAGTTTTATAACTATACTTAAAATTGATAATAGAAAAAAGAGAACATGTCTTCCTCAAAGGTGATCAATCAACACGTTAGGGATGATATTTTTTTTTTGAATTAAATAAAGAGTCTAAGAGGATTGATGGTGGATTTAAAAGTATAATATTAAAATCCAAGATTGTATAATATATTTATTTATCATGGATGTTTAAACAGATTACGTGAGAAGAGGAAAGTAAAAAAATAAAAAAATAATAAATGAAAAGAAAATAGGTTTTTCCCTCTTGAAATAATCACATTGAGAACATCCAACTGAAACACGAGTTTGGTATATTATTGAGGCCATAGGATCTTAGAATTAATGGAGAGTCTTGGCAGAAGATTGGTAATAATTTTTTCATGATTCTATACTTTATAGGAGTGATGAGAAGAGATGGTATGGGGTGTTATTTATAGATAAAGGAGAAGAGTGTGTTTGATAATTTTTTTCATTTGTTTATTATTTTTTACCCAGTTTATGAATATATTGATAATTATCATAGATTATATTATATTAAATAATTATTGTTCTATATTACGGGCTTACATCTACCATAAAACATTTATGACTCAAAAATTCAGGTATTTATCTTTTGTCATAAATTATTATATATTGTTATTCACCAAAAATCAATGTATATTATAAATATTTCAAAATATTCAA
The DNA here is from genome assembly GCA_963277665.1 of Viscum album. Taxonomy (NCBI): domain Eukaryota; kingdom Viridiplantae; phylum Streptophyta; class Magnoliopsida; order Santalales; family Viscaceae; genus Viscum; species Viscum album. The sequence goes on along the minus strand of OY728164.1, from coordinate 60,057,936 downwards.
ACAAAAAATTTATCAAAATTAATAATTATGAAATGAAGTACATTTTTTGAAAATAGTTTTCTAAAAATATAAATTTAATTTTTAATTAAAATCATCATTTACCTATAAAATACCGATGTTAATATTATAACTAATTTTATAACAGATTGAAAATTTAATTATAGTATCATAAAAGTAACCAATTATCATAATAATACAAAATATTTATTTATGAATCTTTTTTATGAAAATAAATTTTCATATATATCATTATATTAATTATTAAATTGTAAAATAACCTTTCTTTTAGAAAAATTGTGAAACATGATTTATCATTTTCAAAACATTTATTCATTAAAATTATTATATAATTATTTCATATTTTTATTAATAAGTCTTCTAAATTTATATTGTTCTTTTATTACTGAGTTTACTATTATATTGTATAGTTTTTGTTGATATGGGTAATATTACTATTCCATAGGTCATGTTACAATTCTACTAGAATTAGATCTTTATTTTGTAGAAAAAATAAATCATATTTTATTTCATCATATTTTATAATGTTTGTTTTATGTCCTCTATGTGATTTTATCTGATTTATTCTATATGAAATAATTATAAAAATGTAATTTCCTTTTATTTAATTTTGGGTACTTCCATGATCATTGTTTCTAATAATTTTTTAGGGGGAGTGAATTCATTTTCGTTATATTATTTTTTTTATGACATAATACTCATAAAAAGTGATATATTATCATTAATATTTAATAAAAACTAGAAGAATAATTTATTATCTATTAATTTATTCGATTAATAAACATTTATTAATGTAATAAAGATTCATTGTGAAAGATTCATGTTTCCACTCAGGATAAATAACAGAACATATTTTGAAATGATACTGAACAAGCTCATTATAGAGGAATTGAAACAGGGATTAATGGTGGGTTCCGATAGAATTCACCATTCTCTGAGACTGTGACCTCAAAAACATGAGGAATAAAATATATTATAAAATATTCCACACACATCAGTAATTATTTCATTAATATAATATATTCATGTACTAGCATAGATTTCTCATACTCATTAAGTGTGGTGGGATGATTTCATGCCAATGCATCTGAAAACCATTGAATTTGTGTCTATTCAATCTTTAATATATTTGAGTCATACTAAGGATATTTTTTTTACTTATAAATGACTTTATTAGGTATTATTTGTATGATATAAAAATACAAGCTTCATAATTGATTAATATGATATGAAATCAAAATATTGAACAATAATCACATTGAATGGAGGATATTTGTACTGCAAGAGCAAGAATCATACATTGCTTCTATATTCTGTTGAAAATATTGATTATATTTCTATTTTTCTTTCCACTATATATGTTTTATTTATATTAGAAATCATTGAGAATCGTGATGTGGTTCTTATAATTAAACATCATATCACACCATAGTGTGATAATACTGTAATATTGACACACATAAAAGTGAGATGGTTATATCAGTGGATGAAGATAAATATTTGGAATAATTATCTCTTGAGGTATTTTTCATAGAGACATGAATTTTCAATGACATTTATCTCCATATAAGACAACATGGAACAACCATAAACTAAATCCATAACTTAATAGAAACATGATTATTAGTTGAGTACTTGATCACTAAAAGTCATATGTAGATGGTTCGAGTCTACGTGGGTGGTTTTTTGAATTAGTATCCTAAGACCAACTATTTATACCTTGATTACCTGTATATTTACTCACATGATTATTAATAAAATAATTAATTATATATTGTTTATTTTTCTTCTCTAAATGATTGTTACATTGTCCTAGATTATTCATCACAATGATATAGTCATAAGATATTCCCACTATAATGAGATCTTTGATGTCTTATGAATATATTATTAAATTTTATTCTATTTTAAGATAACATCCTATGATTATAAACATATAAAATTAAATTCTTGTGTGATTACCCATATGTATGGGAGGTTTCATCTTAATAGTTTCACATTCCATGTACTCCATGATAAGAGATTTTTTGAATACACATTTTATTAGAAATTATATATATATTGGTGTTAAAAAATATTCCTCTCTATGAGAATGTATAAAAGCAATTATGATTTTATATTATCAATGATATATTACATTAAATACATAATGATATTTGCAGATGAAAAACATGATGATATCAAATTTCAATGAAGCAGGGTTTTTAAGTAATTTAAGATAGATATACATTTAAGGGTTATTTTGAGGAAATATAGGTCACGTTTCCCATTATTGGAAATTTTATATCATCCATACAAATTATATATAACTATCACATAAATTCCTTGAACATGATTTATGAATGTATTTCTATTCGATTTTCAATGGGAGACAGATCGATCATATGGGTTGGTGACAGAGAGGTGCAATCTGTTTGATCTGAAATTGTGACAATGGGATTATATTAAATGATTATAATTGACATTTCATTATTATAATAATGAAAATAATTTATTTAACTAGAATATATTGATACATTATTAGACTATAATCGTGAACATTATTCATGCTCACCAGATTTCATCGAGAAGGAATCCATGATTGTCACACATTAAGTGTTTCATTTATCATGATGAAATTGTATTTCAATTTCATTTTTAGAATGGAAATTATTCTAATGATAATGGAATAATTTTATTTACATTTTATTAATAATAATTTATTATTATTTATTCTCATGTTTAATAAATGTTTTTGGATTTGCAATGGACATTGAAGGTGTGTAGTGAAATAAATAAGTAAAAAAGTTATATAAATTATACATTTTATTCAATAATATGGAATGATCCCCAAAAAAATAATTATATTATTATTTTAGTTATTTTTACATGAGGTTTTTCAATGTTATAATTTTTTTAAGGGTTTACATTCTATTAAATAGTATTTTAACCTAATCCCTTGCTCAATATAGAGATGGTTTTGTGAATTGTATGTGGTTGTATTAATATAGAATATCATTTGTGAAAAATAGAATTCTCACTCAACTACTTCTCATCACTCCCAATCATCAATGATTAACACAATAATATTACTTTCAGGATAAAATGAAGAGTTAATAACAATCACATTGCATGAAATCTGATTTATAGTCCTAGAACCCGAAAAATTTATTGCAATTTTCAATGATCAAAATATCACATGTAGATCACCACTAGAGGGATTTTATGTATTTAACCAAGGAATATAATTTATATTTCCAACTTATAAATAGTTCATCACATTAAATCAAATCATAGTGAACTATTAAATACTATGATACCTTTGAACATAATTTTGACAATTTTGTGTTTTAAATATCTAAAGTATGACATACACGGTTGGGATCAGTATGTTATTTGGAGTCTAATATGACCAAATTAATTTTTGGTGAAAAATAACATACCATAAAGAATAGTAATTTCTCTACTATGAATAGTGATTCAAGCTAATGTATAGTAACCTTACCTATGATAGTGTATAAAAAACATTCAATGTGGAGGTACGATATACATATATCTAGAGATAAGAATATAAATGTTTGAAAATAATTATTTTTAAAGTAAATTGTGATTTTAAAAAAAATTAAATTAATCATATATAGAAATTTATTTTTTAAAAAATTTTGTTCTTTTTCGGACTCTACACATCAAAAAATTGGTAGATTGATTTTTTTTGGGATTTTTCTGAATTACTTGATTTTTTGATGAATAGTAAAATCAATCTATTTTACCTATAAATATGTTATAATTATAATCCACTATTCCAAACATCATATATTATGTAACCACAAAAATAGTAAACTCATATGTATTAATTACTATTTTAGGTTTTGGAATACTCACAATCTCTTTTCTTGTGGAGATATAATAATTTAATGATTATAATATTATTAAAAACCATCATCCCCTACACTATAAATACCACCCATACTAACCACTTATCTTCACTCCTTTCAAGCATTTCTCCTAGCCAATCTTTTCCTGAATATCTTCCCAAGCTCCTTTAACACGTCCAACATCCCCTAGAATCTTCAAAATACAAAATCCACTCCCCTTAAGGGGATCTCAAAGGAGGTAAACTCATAAGTTAAATTAATCTGTCTAATTTTTTTTTTGTTTCATGAATTTTATGTTTCTTACATATTTCCCCCCTTCCTTGAACCAAATGGTATAATAACCCTAGTAACATACATTTATTGGAATTTTATTACACTAAAGGGATAATTAACTTTCTTCTCTCATGTCCTCATCTTTTATTGGGAAGAAATGGAAACATTGTTTATGATATGTTAATTTAGCACAATCAAGGATGATGGGTAATCGATTTCCATTACCATATAAAATTATTTTCATGAAACCATTTTCATTGATGAACTTGAAAATAATATATGTATAATTCCCCATATATGGTTCTGCAATCCTTTGGTACACATGGATTTTTTATAAAAAAATATGTATTCTTTGTTGAAAAAAACTGCCAATTAACCATAATGGATGTTAATAAAGTATTATAAAATGATTCAACTTCACATCAAGTAACCAAATTATGTTTTAAACCATATAAACTTCTGTATAATCGATAATAAAATATAACTTCAATTTATGACATCCACCTTCATCATACATGTTTATTTGAACATGAACCGATCATTAAAACCAAGCAAGCAAACATACCCGAAAAATGAAATTGAACCTCATAACCGATCAAAATGGTTATAAATTAACATAAAACGTTTATAATAAATATTATATATATATATAATAGGTTCTTAAATTATTAATTAATGATCCTAATTTTATAGTTCGGGTTATTATTATCAATAAAATACCACCATCAGACTTAAAGTAAGGGATCCTCTCTATTTTACTTTTATTCAAGAAAGTCCTCTATGTTGTGACATTTTATGTGTAATACCTAATAATGGGGTAAAATTATTCACCTCCCATATTAATCCATAATAATATATATTTTATTAGAAATTCCATTCCCTATCATGAAGCCCTTTTAAGTACACCATATAATATGTCCATAATCTATATAGAATTCAACCCGAATCTCATATATTCCTTTGGGTTGCTTGGTCTTCCTTTTTAACCAAATGAAGGTGTCTTATATTTTTATGAAAAACTTCTTCCTGACTCTTATATTCTACAAAATCATATTTAAATATCCATCGCTCATTCTCTTTTGGGGATATACATGCTTTTAAGTGATTCCCTCATCAATACTTCCTAATAAGAAAAATCATTTTAAGGGGACTTCCCAAATTTGTAACGAATTACATATTCACTCGGTTCTATTTTTTAATCCAAATTTTTTTAATAAAATCAGATTTTTAATTATGAAAACATTATATATTCACTTCTAGTTTTATATAAAGGATGGTTACAAATTCTATATTAAAACCTCTCGAATAATTTCCTTACAGACGCATCAAAATTTTTTCATGAGAAAATTTCTAAAATACATCTATTACATGTTTTCAAATTTGTTTTTCATAAAAAAATGATATATTCCTATTTTTCCATATTACAGTACATTTATGTATTAATCTCATTCTTTCATGGACACATTCGTGATACGCCCATTGGTTATTCTTCAGGCCATGATTGTGGTACCCAATTATTTTCCAAGGAAAACCTTAGCTTTATGTAAAATTTATTTTTTATGATTACTTATGTGGAAAAAATGTTAATGAAATATAATATGGGTAGGCCCAGATAACACTCTAATTCATTGGGTAATGTTGAGTCTCGTGATACATTATGTGCAATAGCCGTGGCGGTTACCCTTGGCTTGTGATACTTTGGGAAACGATCATGGAGTTAGCCATTACATATTCTAAATTTTTGTTTTATTATTTTTCATCATTTCAATGATTCCATATTTAAGTGATACCATGTTTATATTTTATTATTCCATACATTACATGCCCTTTTATAACATCATGTCATACCATTTATCCCTTGTTCTAATACTTTTTTCTTGTGGTTATTCCCTTACTATGATTTCTGCTCATAAATTTTTTCATGATATCCCTAGGTTATCATATGTATATTAATAAGAATAATGGAAGACAAAACCTCATTATGGAGTTTAAATAATAATTTTTTATTATAATTTTTTATTCTGTACATAGTCATCCAATACAATAGACATTAAGATCATTGGATCGTACTCTAATATATATTTATGATTAAATAATGTAATGTTATATTATAAATTCTAGGTTCACTACAAATAGTATCAATGTGTGGTCTAGTTTTGTTTGGAAATCAGTAATAGAGAAAATTTGTGAGATCCATAAGGATGAGATGAAGTATAAGAAAATATCACTAAATTATAATACATATAGTGTATGTGGGTTTTGAAGAAAATAAACCCTTTTGTATATACAAATAGGTAAAGGTGGCTCTAGAAAAAATTTAACATGGAGTGAAAACACTGATAATGTGTTTTGGGCTTGAACCAAGGTATCTTGGTACACAAAAAAGTCCTTATTTCTCTATTATTTTGTAAATCCGATGATATATTCATTGGTAAATTCATGAGTTTCGTACAAACCATTATTGACGGATTATAAATTTACCATAAGAATATAACTTTTGAAATAGATCGAGGATGACCTAGATTTAATCCTACGGAACCACAAATTAAGATATTGTTTTCCTCTACAAGTTTATCCTTTCATATTCAAATGTATCCTTTTTTATGTTCAATAACTATGTATTAAACACCTATAATTATATGTTATTTTTCATAGTTAATGGTAGTAAATATAGGAACATGTTCCAATAAACAATGATATGAGAAATGTGATGATTCCCCAAATAAAATGCATGAAATGAAGAGAGCGAATGCTCAAAACATCATGAAAATATTTTATCAGCTAGCTCATGGTAGGTATAAAAACAAGAATCTTGTGGAAATCCTTCTCCTAGAAGGAAAGATAAATTTTCCATAGAATCATTCATGGATAAAAGGCCTCCAATACTTTTCATATCTTCTGTTCCCATCCTAGCAAAATAGTGGATTAACTCCATTGAAAATATATTCTCAGTACTCTAGTGCCCAAAAGTAGAGAAAGTTGTAATGGTGGTGTATCATTTTGATGGGGAAGATGATCAGTGGTGGAAACTGATTATGAAAACTATATCCTAAGAGGAAATTGATTAATTAGAATTGGAGGAATTCATGAGGATGTCTTTGGACAAATATTTTCCTCGCACCTTCTCTCTCATGATTGAATGTGAGTACCTCTGTCTCAAGTAGATGGAAGATGATTTCGTCGGGGTATATGAAGAAAACATTAAAGGCATTCAAGGTACCCGTATGGATTTATGATGAAAAGAAAAATCATGGTGGATAACTTTTTTAGAAGGCTAAAGCAGAGTCTATGAATGGTGTTGGAAATTTGAGACTTCATAATTAATGTGGAGATTGTCAATTGTGCCCCCAAGGTTGAAATATGGATCGAAGACTCATAGTGGTCACGTGGACCCAGTGACAAGAAGAAAAAAATTTAGAACATTATGGGTGGTTCAACAAACAAATACCATGATGGAATAAAGCATGAATATCCCACATGTAAAAGTCATGGGAAGAATCATCCATGGAATTTGGTAACAAGATATATGAATTGCTTCAAATGATGAAATATGGGACAACTATTCAAGAACTCATGATGGGATATGAAAAATCTCTCTAATGTTGAATATGAAAGGAAGGTTCAGATTAATGCTTAGATTGTGTTGCAGTGTTAATAAATAAGGATCATGGAGTTTATGAAAACAATTTCTCTAAGCCAAGGGTTGTCAGAGGAAATCATCCACAACTTCTATGGAAACAAGGAAATGATTATTCCATCACTACTGCTAAGGTGGATCCAAAAAACAATATGGTGATGGGCACACTAGTTATTCATTCAACAATAGATATTTTACAATTTGATTCTAGTTCTACACATTCATTTATATCTTTCTAGTTTAGTAGAACAATTCAAACACAACCTCAAAATTTGGAGGAAATGTTATCTATGAGAACAACGAATGGGGAAATTATTGGCTCCGTGGTTTATAACTCCTCCCCGGTTAACATTTTTGGACTAAACCACAAAAAAAAAATCATCGTACGTCCTTTAATGGAGATCAATGGTAGCATGTCTAGGTATTGCCTATCATTATACGTAGCCAAAATCATCTCTTTGGAAAGGGAGATCACCTTTCACATCCCAAAGTTTCCTCTAATTAATTACAAGTGTAAGGAAGAAGTTGAATCTATATTAGAATCATCATTTGATGTGTTTATATTTCTGCATTATGATCAATCATATCTTGCTCAAATTATTTAGGAAAAAGTTAAAATCATAAATGAATACATAATCATCATGAGATATTTCAACGATGTATTCACTAAAGAGTTTACTAGTGTTCCTGCTTATCTAGAGGTGGATTTATCAATTTAAATTTTATCAGGATTTGTGCATATGTCCAAGGAAACATACATAATGGGCACCATAAAGATGGAAGAGATGAATAAGTAGTTACAATAGAATCTGGAGAATGGTTATATAATCCTGAGTGCTTCACTATGGGGAGCGGTAGTCCTCTTATTCTAGAAGAATGATGGATCAATGCGCCTATGCATTGATTATCATGAGGCCGATAAAATCATTATAAAGAACAATTATCTTCTTCCATGGATAGATGAGTTGTTTGATTTGTTATTAAGAGAAATTTATTTCTCTATGGTGGACTTTTGGTTGGGATACCACCAATTAGTGGTGAGGAAGAGAAATATTCCCAAGACTACCATTTTAACAAGGTATGAACACTATGAGTTCATATTTATTCCCATTGGACTCACTAATTATCTTTAAATATTCATGAATTTAATTAATATGTTCACTATTGATTACCTTCCCAAATTTTTGGTATAATTTATTAGCGATATTATAATATACTCTATGAGTATGGATGAACATGGGGAGCATTTGAATACTGTGTTAAATTTTTTTAAAGGGATAATTTGTATGAAAAGTACTGTAAATGTGAGTTCTAGATTGAGGATGTTTCATTCTTGGGTTATGTTATCACTAGAAAAGGGATATTTGTGGACCCATCATAGACAAAGGAAATTTAAGAGTCACCTATTCCAACATCTGTAATAGTGTTCCACAACATTCTGTGTCTATATGGGTTTTATCAATGATTTGGGAAGAACATATCATGATATTCGAACCCGATGACAAAGAGGATATAGAAGGGAGTAAAGATTGTATGGACTCAATATTGTGAAGATTGTTTTAAGGAGTATAAAAAGAGGCTAATCAATGGGAAACTACTCACACTCCCCACAAGTGGAGTACTCATTCTGTTGTACAATGATGCTTCAAATAATTAATTAGGTTTTTTGATGAAAAATAATTATAATGCAATATCCTACATCTCAAGGTAGCCGAAAATCCATGAGAATAACTATCCCACAGATGATACAGAGATCGCAACAGTGATCTTGGAATTAAACATATGGCAGCATTATCACTATGGGGAGAAGTGTGAGATATATGTTGACCACAAGAGTCTCAAATATATATTCACACAAATAGAGAATAATATGTTCCAATTAAAATGGAGAGATCTCATCAAGTATTAGGACAACTCAATCCACTACCATCCCAGTAAGAAAAATAATGTGGAGGATGCTCTAAATAGAAAGGCTCATGTGTCTTTATCAATGATGAGAATTGAAAAGGAACTAATATTATAAGATTTTATGAGGATGTACATGGGAATAATTATGAGAGGAACATCACCAATCATTTCTCAAATGATTTCTCAGTCAATAATAATAGAGAAAACAAGGGATGGTGAAAGATTGTATGTGGAAATTCTGACATGGGTGGAATCTATAAAAAAATGGGAAATCCAATGAGTTCATGATTGATAAGTATAGAGTTATATGATTTTCAGGATTATGTGTAACATATGATCGAGATATAATGAAGAAAATTTTGAATGATGCACATATATTGTCCTCCTCTATTCACCAAGGGAGAAAAAAGGTGTATCGAGATCTATAAAGAAATATTTGGTGGGACAATATGAAAAGGGAGATTGATGAATATACATCAACGTTATGGGTATGTTAGGAATTGACGGTTGAAAGGCCAATGTATAAGGGGATGATGAAACAACCACCCATACAAAAATGGATTTGGGAGAAAATAACTATGGACATTTTTCACTAGACTTCAAAGGACATCCAGAGGAAACATTTCTGTGTGGGTTATTATGGATTGTCTTACAATAACATCTCAATTTATTGTGATTTGAGAGGACCTATCATTATATCAACATGCACATATATATATCAAATAGGTTTTAAGACTGTATGGGTTACAAATATCTATTGTATTTGATAGTGATTGAATAATAATATCGTTTCTCTAGAAAGGACTCCAACAAGCTCTCTAAGAACTGAACTAAACTCAATACGTCCTATCATCCTCAAACTAATAGAAAATATTATCAGATTATTCATACACTAGAATACATGTGTAGAACATGTTCTATGGAATTCAATGGAGGCTGGGACCAACATCTTCCAACGGTTTAATTATCCACCATTAATAGTTTCAACTCGAGTATTCTAATGGCCCCATAAGAATCCCTTTCTACGAAAAGCTATAAAACTCCATCTTGTTGTGATGAAGTATGTGAGAAAAATCTGTTGGGACCCAAAATGGTCTATGAAATGGAGGATACAGTGAAAACCATTCAGTAGAATATCAAGGAAACCCATAGTCTATAGATGATTTGTGTAGATAATCATTGACAAGACCTTGAGATCAATGTTGGAGGCATGATATTTCAACACATATCTTCACAGAAAAATTTCAGAGGTTTGGAAAGAAAGGTAAGTTAAGTCCCAGGTACATCGGCCCCTTCGATATTCTAAATCCTGTAAGGATTTGACCTATCTACAAGCACATCCATGTACCGTGGCCAGAGTACATGATGTATTTAATTTATCCATAATAAGGAAGTTCGTAATAGACCCTTAACATGTACTATCATTGGAGGTGTTATATTTAAAGGATGATCTTCCTTATGAGGAGAAACATGTGATGATCTTGGAACGTAAGGATAATGTTCTATGTAACGAGACTAATCATCGGGTCAAGGTATTATGGGAAAAACATAATTACGATGTGTGAACAAGGTAACATGAGGTGGAAATGAAGGAAATGTACTCGAATATGTTTTTTTTCATAAAATATAAAATGAAATTTCGGGAGAGAAATTTCACAAGGTAGGATAAAGTAGCAACCCAATGTTTACAATGGATCTTTACTTCTTATAAATATGTCATCACATGAAATAACAAAAAAAATGAAATACTGTGTTTTATATGACCTTTGATCAATATATGACACTTCTCTATTTTAAATTTTGAAAATATGATATACATTTATTCGATCAGTAATGTATTTGGAGTCTAATATGACAAACACAATTATTGGGTGAATAGTAAAATACTCTTATGAATAGTACCATTACCCTTGTGAATGGTGAAATGCACTTATGAAAAGTAACTATGACAACCCTGCTTTTTATTACAACTTCAACATGCTTTATTACATAAAACATCACCTGATACAACAAAGATGATCGAGAGGATTAGTGTCTTTGGGGCTTAGGATCATTACATAAAAACTTAAAACCTGAAATACAACATCTTTATTGAAAACATCCTTTACATTACCACTACATTCCATCGTACTTAGAATTGCATGGGCTAACCTGAGGACATGCATAAGAAAAAGGTTAGCTATAAATCCCAGTAAGGGAGGACACATAGAATAAATGAGGAGTACAATACATGTTAGGCAATGGGCATGTAAATAGAGCATCAGATAAACATGAAAATAAAGGCATGATAAAGCATGATGATCATAACATGGAAATGTGGCAACAACACTTAACATTGAATTAGCATGAGCCAAGGCTCATTGCACATGGAGCATGAGTAAACCCTCATTGCACATGAAGCATGAGTAAACCCTCATTTCAATTCAATTAGCATGAGTCAACACTCCTTGCACATGACGTATCATGATACTATACTTTACCCAATGCATTGGAGCTCTATAAGGGCACACGCTTCTTAAACATTTCATTTCATTCATAAGTGTGCCATATGGATCATAAAACATTGATTCATAAAACATAATCATTTATTCCATGATAAAGAAATGTGTAATTCATACATGAAACTTTACAATCAATATGTAAATGTGTATAAAGGTGAATACCCTTGATGGAGAAATGGGCATGGTATTCACTACACAATGACATTGGATTAGAAAATTGATGTGATTTCGGCAGTGTAACGGCATGACATAAGAATTCATAAAAAACGTTGATGAGAGATAAAGGGGTTCCCTTTCATATTTACATGTAATGGACAGAAAGGAGGTCATTTAGATACATGTCCCAACAATTGAAATTGAATTTAGATTCATTATACAAAAGTATTTCTTGAATGTAAAAGAAGAGAGAGAAGTTCCTTTCGGAATTTCGGCATAGTAACGGGTGTACATGGGAGGCATTAAATGAGAGAGAAATGGGTCTCCCAAAATTCAGACATAAAGAGGGAAATATGGGGGAGGTGTGAAGCCATACCCCAATATTCATAATTGAAATAAAAAGGGCAATACATCTTAATGAAATTTGACAAAAATGAGAATGGAAGAAAAAACCCTTACGTGAAAGTGTGCTTCCAAAGGCTAGAGAGAGGCTTGTGAGAGGCTTAATGGGAGCTTGGGGCACCATGGGAGGATTCTAGAGAGAGTAGGTCAGATGTTTTATGAACTCTGAAGGATTTTAGTGAGGAGGAATTTGGATTTTGGGTGGTTTTATATAGGAAAGGTTAGAGATTAATTATTATTTAGGTTTGGGACCCCTTATATTAAACTAATCCAAACCACAAACAATCCCATGGTTTTGCCCATGATTTATGGAAAAGTAAAGAGTAAAAGAATATTTTATAAGGCCAAGGTCGGAACTTATTAAAATATTATGGTTGCTTATGTGGAGGTGAGTCACACTCCCATGGAAATTAATTTAAAAAGGCATAGTGTTGAATATGTCTTGAGGGGTTCATTAATGCTGTGAAAAATAAGTAAAACAAACCCAAATATCACATTATTTTAATGGTAAAACATATATTGGCATAACATAAGAATTATAGTATTTTATTACATCACTATTGGGTCATTATGATGTCATAAAACATATTATATATTTAAACGGTATTTAATTTTTACCCAAAAATTCGAATGTCTCAGAAAATTATGAAAAATCCACCGTTAGATAATTTCGACGTCCTGATTCCAGAAATGACATTTATTTTATCTAATTTTTTTCAAATATGTGAATTTTCACTTATAAAATAAAAACTGATATTTATCTAAAATTCACGGGTTTTGACAGAAATGGCTTTCAAACCTTAATAAAAATTTTAATTGCATCCATAAAATTATAAGATCATTTATATTTAAAAAAAATTAATTTCATAAAAATATTAATATTTTATTAAAATATTATTTAATTCAAAAATACCTTAATTTAATAAAATAGATTTTTTAATTAAATAATAACTAAACACACCATTTGTACTTTAAAAACTATTTACAATGTATAAAAAATAACTATTAATTATATTCATTATTATATACAAAAAAATAATGTACATGAACATAGTACTGCTTATTTGTTACATAAACCCTTAAAACAGCCGCATATGACCTAAGGGTAAGGTGTGTGATGGTGATAGACTCTTGGGGTGGCTCGGATAACATCGCTCGAGTGGTAATTTCAATCAACTTCCACTTTTCCCGTAAACGGTCACATTAGAGCTTGACATAATGAATCTCAGCTTGGACTTGGTCAAGGGCGAATCCCAAGGATGCCACCTCTTTTCCGAGCTCTGAAAAATGGGCTTCGTATGGGGAAATTCTACTGGACGAGGCCATCGCTTCCTTTGTCTGAGTAAAATTGGTTTCTTTAAAGCCTTATATTTATACTAATCAAGTGATCACTGTTCAACGACTATATTAACAATAGTCACAATTAATAACCTAAAACCAAAGAAGTTTACATCTTATAAAAACATTTTTCATAAAGAGGAATTTAACTGGATCAAGAGGGATTTTCCATTAAAGAAACATCGGGTCCTTACAATATTCCCCCCATAAGAAATTTCGCCCTCGAAATTTTTTATTTTCTGACACTAAATCAAATGTGGGTAAATTAGCTTCATCATATCCTCTGATTCCCAAGTAGCTTCTTCAAACTTGTGGTTTCTCCACAACACCTTGACGAGGGGCATTGACTTATTTCGTAGAACTTTTTCTCTATGATCTAATATCTTCACTGGTTTCTCCTCAAAAGAAAGAACGTATTCAAATTGTACCACCTTAGAAGAGAGTACATGTGAAGGGCCTGGTATGTACTTCCTTAACAGGGATACATGAAAGACATCATGTACTTTGGCCAATGTAGGTGGAAGTGGTAGTCGATAGGATACAGCCCCAACATGATTAAGAATCTCGAAGGGGCCGATGTACATTGGACTTAACTTCCATTTCTTTCCAAACCACAAGATCTTATTCCACGAAGATAAGCATAAAAACACGATGTCTCCATCTTTAAACTCAAGGTCTCGTCGACGATTATCTGCATAACTCTTCTGTCGACTCTGGGCTGCCTTGATATGCTGCTGAATGGTTTTCACCTTCTCCACCATTTCTGGTCCAAGAAGATTACGTTCACCGACCTCATCCCAACATGACGGTGTTCTTCACCTTTTCCCATAAAGGGCTTCATAGGGTTCCATTTAGAAGCTCGAGTGGAAAATGTTATTATAAGAGAACTCAACCAGAGGAAGATGTTGATCCCATCCTCCTTTGAAGTCCATTTAGAACGCTCTCAACATATCCTCAAGTGTTTGGATAGTCCGCTCGGATTGGCCCTCAGTTTGAGGATGATAGGCTGTACTGATGTTCAGTTCAGTATTCAGATCATGTTGAAGACTCTTCCAAAACATAGAGTTGAATCTTGGATCGCGGTCATGCACAAAAGATAGTGGTACTCCATGCAACCTTACCACTTCCCTGATATATATCTGGGCCAGTTAATCCAAAGAGAAATCCTCTCGAATAGAAATGAAGTGTGCAGTCTTGGTAAGACGATCCATAAAAACCCAGATTTCAGTGTTGGCTTTGGATGTCCTTGGATGTCCGGTGAAAAAGTCCATGGTGATGTTCTCCCATTTCCATTCTGGTATGGGAAATGGTTGTATCATCCCCTTAGAATTATGCCTTTCTGCCATCACTTGCTGACACACCAGGCACTTTGATGTATATTCAACGATCTCCTTCTTCATATTATCCCACCAAAAGTTTTCTCACAGATCTCAATACATATTTGTGCTCCCTGGGTGAATAGAGAAATTTGAACTACGTGCATCATCCAAACGTTCCTTCTTGAGCTTCAGAAATGAAGGAACACATAGCCTTTTCCCAAACCGCACAATTCCTTCTTCATTAACATTAAACTCCAAGGATTTCCCCTTTTTGATAGGTTCCACTTTTTATTGAATTCCCACATTATCCTTTTGAGCATCCTTTATCCTTTCCAAAAGAGATGGTTGAGAAATCATTTGTGAAATGATTGATGATGTTCCCTTCTTTATGATTCCCACGTCCATCTTCATCAAGTCTAAGAAGATTGGATCCTTCTCAATTATCATCATTAATAGAATCACTGGATCCTTTATACTTAGGGAATCCACCACCTTGTCCACTTTCCCAGGGTGGTAATGTATTGAATAGTCATAATCTTTGATGAGCTCTATCCAAATTCTCTAACGTGTATTAATATCTTTCTGTGTGAATATATATTTAAGACGATTGTGGTCAGTATTTATCTCACATTTCTCTCCATAGAGGTAATGCCGCCAGATTTTCAAGGCAAAGATCACTGCCTCCAAATCCAGATCATGCATTGGATAGTTTTTCTCATGGATTTTAAACTACCTTGAGGCATAGGATATCACTTTATCATTCTGCATCAGCACACATCCTAATCCATTCTTTGAAGCATCACTGAATACCACATAAATCCTCCCACTTGTGGGTAAAGTGAGCACATGTGTAGTGATAAGCCTCATTTTCAACTCCTTGAAGCTATCTTCACATTCATCACTCAAGAAAACTTTACTCCCTTTCGAGTTAGCTTAGTATGAGGGTTGGACAATCATGAGAAATTTCACACAAATCGTCGATAATATCCACTTATCTGAAGAAGTTATGGATATACATTACAAATGTTGGCCTCTTCCATCCCTCAATTGCATCTGTTTTGGAGGGGTCCACAGATATCCCATTGATTGTGATGATATGACCCAAGAATGAGACCTCCTTCAACCAGAACTCACACTTGATGTACTTTTCATTGATCTTCTCCTTACGCAAAGCCTCTAGTAATGTTTTTAAATGCTCCTCATGATCCTTCCTGGTTTTGGAGAATATTATAATATCATCTATAAATACTACCACAAAATTTTCATGGTAATCTCTAAAGACTCTATTCATCAAGTGAATGAATATTTCTGGAGCATTGGAGTGTCTGAAAGGAATTACTATAAATTCACAGTGCTCGTATCTTGTACGAAAAGCAGTCTTGAGGACATCTTCCTTCTTCACCCTTACGTGATAATATCCCGACCACAAGTCCACCTTGGAGAAGTATTGTGCTCCACACAGCTGATCAAACAAGTCAACGATTCTTGGGAGAGGATACATGTTCTTTATCATGATTTTGATAAGTTCACGATAATCGATGCAGAGCTGCATTGTCCCATCCTTCTTCTTGACAAAGAGGACTAGTGCACCCCATGGTGAAGCACTTGGGCATATAAACCCATTATCCAGATTCTCCTATAGTTGTTTCTTCAGCTCTTCAAGCTCAACAACAACAATTCTATATGGATTCTTGGATATTGGTAATTCCCCAAGTATAAGTTCAATTTAGAAATCAACTTCTCTTCTAGAAGTAAGACCGGGCAGTTCCTCGGGGAACACTTCCATGAATTCCCTCACAATAGGATTTAATTCAAGGATGGTTTCTTCTTTGGACTCAATCATTTGAGCCAGATATGTGTTCTTATTAGGTAGTAATATCCATGCTTGAGATTATAAAGCTAAAGGAGATTCATCTTCCTCCTGACACTTGTAGATAATCAGGGGTCGATTCTCTATATGGAGTGTCATTTCCCTCTCCCGACAATTTATGTTGGCTCTATATAAGGAAAGACAATCCATGCCAATAATTGCATCAAATTCCACCAAAGGGAGTATGACGATGTTCGCCGGGAAATTCAATCCAGAGATTATAATATGGGAGGACTTAAACTCATGGGACGCAATGATTTCCCCATTTTCCGTAATCACCGACATCTTTACTTTAATGATTTGTGGTGGTGCTGGGATTGATCTACTAAACATTCATGATATAAAAGAATGTGTACAACCTGAATCAAAAAGTACATTCTCTATTCTTGAATGAATAAATAGCGTACCTGTCACCACGTCGTTTTCAAGGTTCACTTCTGTAGAAGTGATGGAAAAATCTCTTCCTTGCTGTCTTGGAGGTTGTTGGTTGCCTCTGATAACCATTGGATTAGGGCACTGATTTTGAAAAATGACCCGGTTCATTGCATTTTGGTTCGAACGGAGCGTTCCTCTCCTCTGTCGTAGCCGCGATTCCTACTTGCCGACAATTACCAGCTAGTTTCCCTTCTCTTCCACACCTGAAGCATTTTCTCATCCCCTTAAGGCAATTTCTCGGGTGCTTATTTCCGCACTTTTGGAAAGTGGGGTGCTGGAACCTCTCAGCGCAATTGGATTTCTCCATCAGACCACCAGCATTGAAGTCCACCTTACGCTTCATGTCCCCATGATACCCCTGTGATTACCTGATCTCCATTTCAACCTTGAGGGCACATCAGACAATTTCCTCATAGCTGTCGATGTCATGAATCGCTAATGCTTTCTGTAAGGTAGGATTCAGCCCACCAAAGAAGTGGTCAACCTTGCATTCAGGGGTAACGACAAAGCCGGAAGCGTATCGTGCAATCCTTGTGAAGTTTTCCTCGTACACTCTAATGGATTCCTCATCTTTTTGTTTGAGGGAAAGGAAGTCCCTTTCCATCTTATGCCTGAGGGTGCACGGAAAATATTTATCAAAAAACATCTTCCGTAATTCCTTCAATTCCAAAGCCTCGATCTCCTCCCTAGGCTTCGTATTTTTGACCAACGTCTACCATTGATCAGCTTCACCCTCCAAACGATAAGTGTTTAAGAGAACCTTCTCTTGTTCCAAACATTGGATGATGGAGAATATCTTTTCAAGGGAGTTGATCCACTGTTCAGTGATCGTGGGATCAGATGATCCAATAAAAGTAGGAGGCCTTTGTCTAATGAAGCACTCGATAGTGACTTGTTCGTTCTTAGGCGGGGTTGAACGTTTCTTTTGAACGTTTTTCTATTCAAAACATGAGTTAGCTAAGAGAGAATCGTGACAAAGTTCGCGATTCTCGCTCCCATTGGATTGGGAATCTCATTAGTACAATCATCACACTGATCTTCATAACGGTTGTTAGCCCGAGTCCTCCTATTACCGGCCATTGGCTTGGATAAATTGAAAGTTAGGGGTAACACATAAAGGGTAATCCAAAGACAAAAGTTGATGACTCAAAAATAAACATTTATTTCCTTAACTCATAAGTCTATAGGCTTCAATCTAGGCTTTTCATGATCTACTTTCTAACATATTTTCTTAGGGGAATTTTTCCCTTAATAGGGGTTAATATTATGATTGTGAACTTATCAAAACATATCACCTGAGAGTGTCGTAACCAAGAGTGAAGCAGGGTCCATTGTCATTCACCAGTTCCCGTTCGAGTCTAGCTCAAAGCGATGTTTTTGGGTTTTACCCCTAGGATACATCTGTGCCAGAGCTGCCTCTACCTGCTCGTATCTAGACAGGGATGTATTTTTTTGATAAACCACTTACATAGTATTTACCAAAACTTAGGGATGTTTTTATTATACTTAGTCTTGTATCTAAGGATTTAATAGGGTTTCCTAATCCCAAAAATAATTAAACCTATCCTCTGATACCAACTATGACAACCCTGCTTTTTATTACAACTTAAACATGCTTTATTACATAAAAATTCACTTGATACAACAAAGAAGATTGAGAGGTTTAGTGTCTATTGGGCTTTGGATCATTACATAAAAACTGAAGACATGAAATACAACATCATTATTGAAAACTTCCTTTACATGGCCACTACATTCCCTCGTACTTAGCATTGCATGGGATAACCTGAGGACATGCATAAGAAAAGGGTGAGATATAAAGCCCAGTAAGGGAGTACACATAGAATAACATGTGAAGTATAATACATTATAGGCAATAGGCATGTCAATAGAGCATAAGATAAACATGAACATAAAGGCACGATAAAGCATGATGATCATAACATGGAAATGTGGCAACAACACTTAACATTGAATTAGCATGAGCCAAGGCTCATTGCACATGGAGCATAAGTAAACCCTCATTGCACATGAAGCACGAGTATACCCTCGTTGCACATGAATTATCGTGATTCAACACTCATTGCACATGATGTATCATGATACTATACTTTACCCAATTCATTGAAGCACTATAAGGGAACACCCTTCTTAAACATTTCATTTCATGAAAAAGTGTGCCACATGGATCATAAAACATGGATTCATAAAACATAATCATTTATTCCATGATAAAGGAATGTGGAATTATTACATTAATCTTTATAATCTATAAGTAAATGTGCATAATGGTGAATACCCTTGATGGAGAAATGGGCATGGTATTCACTACACAATGACATTGGCATAGAAAATCGTTGCGATTTCGACAGCGTAACGCCGTGACATAAGAATTCATAAAAAAGGTTGATGAGAGAGAAAGGGGTTACTCATAATATTTAAATGTAATGGAAAGTAAGGAGGTCATATAGATACATTTTCCAACAATGGAATTGAATTTTAATTCATGATACAAAAGTATTGATTTAATGTAAAATAAGAGAGAGAAGTTCCTTTCGGAATTTTAGCATAGTAACAGGTGTACATGGGAGGCATTAAATGAGAGAGAAATGGGTCTCCCATAATTCAAAAATAATGAGGGAAGTATGGGGAAGGTGTGAAACTATACCCCAAAATTCATATTTTAAATTAAAAGGGCAATACAACTTAAATAAAATTGAAAAAAATGAGAAAGGAAGAAAAAACACTTATTTGGAAGTGTGCTTCTAAAGGCTAGAGAGAGGATTGTGAGAGGATTATTGGGAGCTTGGGGCACCTTGGGAAGATTTTAGAGAGAGTAGGGAAGAGGTTGTACGAACTAAAAAAGATTTTACTGAGGAGGAAGTGGGATCTTGGGTGGGTTTATATAGGAAAGGTGGGAGAATTCATTATTATTTAGGTTTGGGACCTCTTATATTAAATTAAATTAAACCACAAAACATCCCATGGTTTTTGCCAATGGTTTCTGGAAAATGAATGAGGAAAACAATATTTTACAAGGAAAATGTCCTAAATTATTATAATATTAGGGTTGCTTATGTGGAGGTGAGTCACACTCCCATGGAAATTAATTTAAAAAGGCAAAGTGTTGAATACGTTTTGAGGGGTTCATTAATGCTTTGAAAAGTAAGTCAAACAAACCCAAAATCAATTTATATTAATAGAAAAACATATATTGGACGAACATAAGGATTATAGTATTTTTTTACATCACTATTTGGTCATTATGTTGTCATAAAACACATTATATAATTTATTTGTATTTAATTTTCAACCAAAAAATCGACTGTCTCAGAAAATTATGAAAAATTCACCGTTGGATAATTTCAATGTCTTGATTCCAGAAATGACATTTATTTTATCTACATTTTTTTTCTAAAAATGTGAATTTTCACTTTTAAAATAAAAACTGACATTTATCGAAAATTCACGGGTTTTGATAGAAATGACTTTCAAACCTTAATAAATATTTTAATTGCATTCATAAAATTATAAGATCATTTATATTTAATAAAAATTAATTTAATAATAATAATATTTTATTAATATATTATTTAATTCAAAAATCCGTTAATTTAATAAAATAGATTTATTAATTAAATAATAAATAAAAACACCATTTTTACTTTAAAAACTATTTACAATGTATCAAAAATGACTTGAAATTATATTCATTATTATATATAAAAAAATAATGTACATGAACATAGAACTACTTATTTGTTACATAAACCCTTAAAACAACCGCATAAGACCTAAGGGTAAGGTGTGCGATGGTGACATACTCTTGGGTTGGCTCAGATAACATCGCTCGAGTGGTAATTTCAATCAACTACAACTTTTCCCGTAGATGGTCACATTCGAGCTTGACATAATGAAGCTCAGCATAGACTTGGTCAAGGGTGAAGCCCAAGGATGCCACCTCTTTTCCGAGATCCAACAAATGGGCTTTGTATGGGGAAATTCTACTGGATGAGGCCATCACTTCCTTTGTCTGAGTAATATTTGGTTTGTTAAAGCCTTATATTTATACTAATCAAGTGATCTCTGTTCAACGACTATATTGACAACGGTCACAATTCATAACATAAAACCGAAGAAGTTGACATCTTAAATTTTTTTTTCATAAAGAGACATTTAACTGGATCAAGAGGGATTTTCCATTAAAGAACCTTTGGGTCGTTACAGTAACATTACCTATGATATAATATAAATAATATTCAAAGGGGATGTATGATAAACCTATATCTAGGAATTTGAAAATAATTGTTTAAAATTTGTTATTTTTTTAGTAAATTGTGATATTAATTAAAAATAAATTAAATCATAGTTAGAAAATTATTTTTTAAAAATGGAATTCAGTTTTTGATTCTACACTTGGAAAAATAGTTATAGATATTTTTTCTGATTTTTCATAAATAATTGAATTTTTTATGAATAGCAACATACATTAATTTATCGTATTAATACATAATAATTTAAATAAACTATTCGTGACATAATATATGATGTATAACCCCAAATAAAAAAATCACATGAATATATTACTATTCTAGTTCATGGTATACTTACAATTTCTTTTGTTTTGACGAAATAAGAAAATATTTATTATAATTTTAGGAAAACCACCCTCCCCTCTACTATATATACTACCCATCCCTACATCTTCTCTTCACTACTATCAAGCCTTGTGCCCAGCCAATATTCAGCCAAAATTACTTCCCAATCTCCTTACCCAAGTCCTACAGCCCCTAGTATCTTCAAACTATCAAATCCTCTCCCATTAACTGTCTCTCAAATGAGGTAAACTGAAGAGGTAAATTAATATTTCCAATTATTTTAATTCATCTAAGTTATTTGTTTTCTTGTTTCTTTCAAAAACTCCCTTCGCCCAAATTGTATGATAACTCCAATAACATACTTTTACAATAAATATATTATTCTAATTCTATAATTCATTTTATTTCCTTTCCCCATCATTTCTTTGAAAGAAAAAACACTATTTAAGATGTGTTAATTTAGCACAATCAAGGACAACATGTTACCAATTTCCCTTACCATATTCAATTATGGTCATAAAACTATGTTCACGGTTTAAAAACACAAATATATATGTATTATTCTTCATCTATGGTTCATGAATCCTTTTGTTGAAATGTTCATGGTTTATAAAACCAAATGTGTTCTTTGTGGTCAGAAACCACCAATTAACCCAAATGCTTGTCCCTAAGGTTTTATAAAAGGATTAAACATAAATTCATGTAAACAAATCATGTTTTAAATAATTTAACAACATATATGCACAATAATAAAATATATCTTCAATTCTGGATGACTACCTTCAACATACATGTTTACCTAAAAATGATCCGATCATTAAAACCAAGCAAGAAAACAGACCCGAACAATGATACTGATCTTCATAACCAATAATAATTTTTATCAATGATCATAAAAAGAATATGTTAAATATTTTAAATATATAATAAGTTCAGTAATTCTTATTTAATTGACACCATTTTATTTGTCATGTTCTTATGTTGAAGACATAGTCACTATCAGACGTTAGGTAATGGATCCTCTCCATTGAAAATTTATACAATAATGTCCACTATGATATTCTATTATATGTGTAATACCTAATGATGGGGTATGATTTATCACAACCAATATACATCCATAATGATTTAGATGTGATGATAAATCCCTTTATCTCTCATGAATCCATCTTAAGTACACCTGATGCCATACTGATAATTCATAAGGAATTCATCCCGAATATCGATTATTCCTTCAAGATTTTCAATCATTACTTTAACCCAAATAAAGTTTTCTTTTATCTTTTAGGTAAAACATCTAAATGATTTTAATATTCTCCAATCACATTTTTTCATAACCATTCATTATTCCCCGTCAAGGATATACATTCCTCTTAGTGATTCCCTCCTCAATAATTCTTCATAATCAAACTCGTTTTATGGGAGCTTACAAATTTTTTAACCAATTTAATGTGCACTCTATATTCTATTTGAGAAACTATTGACATAATAAAATCATTATTTTTTAATATGAAAACCTTATTGGTTTTTTTATGAATTTATATTAATGATTGTTCCATTTTCTATTATATAAGCTCTCTAGTATTTCCATTAAAACAGTAAAAAAATGTTTTAAAGATAAAATTTCTAAAAATAAATTCTTAATTGTTGGTACATCTATTTGACATCACATAACATGATATATTCATATTTCATCTTATCAAAATCAATTTAAACTTGTAGAAGTTTTATCTTTTGAGTTCGGGTAAATACAACGACCTCCATTTGGCATTCCCAAATGGAAGTGGCTGTATTTTAACACCCAAAACCAAATTTTTCCTCCCCCGCTTCATTTAACCTCCCAAACCACATGACCCAATCCCTCAAATCTCCCTCCCTAAAACTATTACCTCTCCCTTTTTCACCCTCCTGGTGACCTTGATGCCCCTAGGGACCCTGATCCCCTTTCCTCCGTGCAGCGCCCCCCCCCCCCCCCCCCCCACGACCCTGAGACACCCTTGTGACCCTGCTGACCACCACCCCTTGCCTCCGTGTTGCACCCCTCATGATACTAACGACCCTGGTACCCTGAAGACCCCCACCCCCTTGCCTCCACGCTATGCCCCCCATGTCCCTGACGACATCGTAATACCCAATCCATTGCCTTCTCACTACCCCCCCCCCCCCCCCCCCGTGACTCCAACACACCCCAGTGTGCCCCACCCTTACCTCTGCGCTGGTCAGTCCCATGGTCTTTCTTTCCCAGCCCTGTTGTACCCCTCCAATTATTTTTATTTTATCCCAATTTTTCAATTATATGGTCAATAATATCCAAAAATTAATCATTTTCTAACTTTAGGACACTATTCATGTCATATTTATTCATCTGATATTTTATATGATCAATATTTTGACATGAATTAAAAATATGACATTATAAATTACTATCAAAACAATATTTATTATTGTAGACTTCCCAATCCTTCTCATTTTGATCAAATACTTATTTTGGTCACATCCATTCATTTTTTCAATATTTGGTCCTCTTTAATATGTGATAGATCATCCTAATCTATCAAATTTGAAAACCTATTTTGAATTTTTATCTTACTCTATGACTCCGTAGATTTTTTCACAAAACAATTTCAACCTCCATTATAACATTCGTTCGCATACAAAATTATTGATATTTTCAATAGTGTATATATAACTGAAACTAGAAATAATATATATATAACATATTAAGAGTATTGATCTCTACAAGACTACATTCACATCTCGTGTTCCTTAAAATTATCTATAAAATATAACACTTTTTTTGTATAACCTACATTTCCCCATTAATAATTAATTTTTTATATTTTAATTTATATTTTTAACTTATTCAGTTGCCTTTTTGAATAACTATAGTGCTTTGTCCAGCAGTTCATCCCCTTTAGAGTTTGGTTGCCGAACCCTGGTCGTTAAATCGTTGTGCCGTCATGGATCCATAATCAAGTCGCACCCCATTATCTGTGATCGATTCCTCTGCAGGTATGTTATTTCTTGACATCTGTAATCTATAAAGCAGGTTATTTTTGAAATTTTTATTTCCCAGAGAGACCTCCCAGAGGGAATATTTTTTTTTTCACAGCCAAAACTGTAAGATAGGTCATTGGTCCATAAAAATATCTTTTAACTAATTGGTTTTTAATTTTTACTGATATGGGTATTTTATTAATTTAAATAATATATTACAATTATGTGCATTCTATTTAATGCAGATATGTTTAAGAGCTAGATTGATATGAAATATAGGTTTTTGATGAATATTATGAGGGGATAATGCAATTTTTGGATTCCTCCAATGGATTTCCAAGCAATTTTATTAGTTTTACATGCCGAAATGTGCAATTAGATATATCTTAAAATGATATAGTTTTAAGGAACATCTATTTTTAAATGGGGGTTTTAAAAAACATAAGACATGGACACATCATGGAGAAGAGTTTGTTTCATGTCATTAATCAGAAAATATTCATTTGGATGCTGATTAGATAACAGTCGATCTGATGATCATAATGATCAATGATATGATGCGTTAGTTTCAACCTGAAGACAGTAATGTCATAAATGAAGAGGTTGGATCGAGTAATCCTCATTATTATGTAGATAGAGAAGCTTTGAAATTCGTTGATATTCTTGATGATGATCATAGTAAATTAAATCATGGATGCACTAAATTTATTAAATTGTCATTCATCATCGAATTCTTACACCTGAAGGCCATAAAACAGTGGCCAGACACCTCATTTGAAATCTTGATGGTATTGTTAAGAAGGTACTCCCTACTGGTGTGAAGATTCCAGAGTCATTCTATAAAGCTCTCTAGTTTACTGATGATCTTTTTTTACATATGATTCCATTGACGTGTGATGCAATAATTAAATTTTTTTTCAGAAAAGAGAATGTTCAATTAAATAATTGTACTATTTGTTGTACATCTAGGGGGAAGGACAATGAGATTAATGCAGCTAGTTAGATTCTTCCCGGAAGTGTAATGAATAATGGGAAACAATTTTCTGCCATGAAGATGAGTTATTTTTAACTGAAACCAACACTGAATATATTCTTCACGACAAATAAAATTGCTAAATTGATTACTATATATTCAAAGAGAAACAAGCAGAATGAAAAATTAACTCACCCGACAGATTCTTTTGCAAGGATAGAGTTTGATCAATGACACCCATAGTTTTCCTAGGATGATCATAATGTTCGACTGGGGTTGGAAGCAGATGGTTTTAACCCATTTAGGTTTGTGGTTGGTGAAACACATAGTATGTGTCCAGTTGTATAGGTTCTACACGACCTCCCCCCATGGGCCTGTATGAAAGAACCCTTTTTTTCACTGTCGATTCTAATTGATGTACCAAGGGGACTGGGTAATAAAATATATGTTTATATGAAACTATTGATTGATGAGCTGCCAGAATTTTTGGCCGATGGTGTAATGACTTTTCACTCCACAGCTAATGATATTTTTAATCTTCGGGCCGCTTTTTTATGGACAATTAATGATTTTCCAACATATGTCATCTTATCAGGTTGGAGTACAAAAGGAAAATTCTCCTACCCTTATGGAAATAATTGTAAGAAAATGTTATGTATTAAGGACATTAAAAAGTGTGCATTTGTTGGTCACAGACACCTTCTACCTCCATTGTATAGTATTAGAAAAGACAATGTGTCGTTTGATGGGAATAGAGAGTATGACCCATCACCAAAAATATTATTTGTGGTTCAAATGTGTGCACAACTAGATTAAGAAATCATTTGCACAATGTATGATTGTCATGATTTATTGGATCCTGTATTTCCTTCTATTCCTACCATAAATAGAAATTGCAACCATAATTGGAAGAAATAGATTATTTGTATGTATTTACATGATAGAAATATAATATTTTAAGACATAATTTCGATGTGATTCACATTGAAAATAATTAATGGGACAATATATTGTGCACCATTTTAGGGGTCAAGGGGAAATGAAAGGATCATTATAATTCTGAATGTGATTGGCAAGAAATGGGATTGATAATACCATTACATTTACAAATGGTTGAAGGTAATTGGGTATACATGGCTACTGCATAGTACATAATGAGTTAAAAAAGGAAACATAAATTTCTATCAATTTTAAAGACTATTAAGGTTCCAGATGGCTATTTCTCTAAAATTTCCAAGCGTGTCAATATGATGAGAATGACATTACTGGGGTTAAAAATTCATGAAAATCATATTATGCTTCAATATTTAATTCCAATAGCAATTTGTGATTGCTTTCCTACCTAGGTTACTGAGTCGTTGATTGATGTTTCTAATTATTTCAAACAGCTCTGTTCAAGAAATCACCGCATCAGTGATTTGAAAAAATAGGAGGATAAGATTTTACTTTCACTATGTCATCTAGAGAAACTATTCCTGTGATATTTTTTTGAAGTCATGGTTCACATGAATTTTCATTTAATTTTGGAATCCATTTCTGGAGGTCTCATAAAATTCCAGTGGATGTAACCAATAGAGCGATAGTTAAATACATTGAAACGGCATCTGTGCAACAAATCTTATCTAGAAGAATCAATTACCAATGGATATTTAATGTATTAGTGTACTAACTTCTGTACATCATATATTAAAGAGCTTGAAACAAAGATAGATAATCCATCCCAGAATGGAGAGGGTCCAATTGGACATGGAATGACATTATATATGTACAACGATGAGTGGGTTAAACCTCATTGATATGTGTGGATCAATAATCCATCAGTTATTCCATTGATACAGTAAGTTTCATAGTTTATGAGTCTTCTATTTCTATATTTTTATTATTACATACCTTTTATTACATTATGATTTAGAAAACATATCGTTGAGTTGAAATGTGAAAGTTCCCATGAAACTGATTATAAAATCCAAAAACATAATTTCAACACATTTCATGAGTGGTTCAAGACTCATAAACATATAAATAATTTATATAATATTTTTATAGTGCAATAAGTTGTATTTTCACAGTCTATTATCCATTGAACTATGTGAAATTTTTATATTCAAATGATACGTAATTTAAGTACAAATTCTTTGAGTGAAGAAATCAACCAACTAGCTTACAGTCTATTTATTACAACTCATCACTATAATTATTTGGTTTCTTAAGGATTCTGATTTCTTATTATCAATGCTGATATGAATCGATCCACACAAAATAGTGGTGTTGGTTGTTCTTTTGTTGTTTCATGTTATTATTATGGATTGTTGAGGGATATTATTGTGGTTATTTATGAGTGTGTCTTGAAACACATATTCCTAAGGTGTGATTGGGTTGATCCGATTCATGGAACGAAATTTGATACCTTCATATTTATGTCAGTAAACTTTTACTATATGATGTATATGGATGATCGATTAACAAATGAGGCTTCATATTGATATCACTGACATAGCATTTTTACATTGTCAGCATTGATTTTGATTGGAATGTTATGGTGAAAATATCCAAAAGAGGGGTGATTCTGATTGACCAAGAGGAACAAAAAGTTTTTATATTTCTTGATCAAACACTTAATAAAACAACAATAGTTGTATGATAATAATATATACAATTTTCCAAAGAAAAAATTGAAGGAGATATGATATACCTGAATGAATAGTAAAAATTATAAATATTTCCCTATTTTGTTTGTAAAAATTGTAATGAGATATATATGCATAAAAATATTTATGATTTATCAAAAACAAATTAAATGTAGGTATGTCACAAGGTGATCAGATTGGTTCACCTGATCTTGTCGTTATGTATGTTTTCATTTTTCTAAATTAATTGACTGTAATTTTCTATGTTTATTTCCCTAACTGTATATAATTTTTTATTTATAATTATGTTGTATTGTAATTGAATTATGAATTTTTGTTTAATAGGATATAGAACATCTTCCAGCAGACAAAGTGGTCCTAGAAGATAGGTTCGATCCTGGAACTCTAGAGCTTGAATGGATGTGTTATTTGATGAAACATTTCACCCTGTCGGAGAAGGTGCTAATGTATTGATTCATCAGTTAAGGAATATGATATGAGACCCACATAGTTTCCCCCTAAAAACTCATGATTATACTTCTTTCCCCCATGATACAATTGACATATTATGGATAGAGGATTAGGAATATTCAATGCTTAATTTTTCATGATAATGTTTTTTTTATTTATACATCTACTGAATATTTTTTATAGGATAATTTAACAACCTGTCAAGAATATTTTAAGTCCGTATGTATGGAAAAATGCTGAAAATTATGGAAGGATTACAATTTAAGGGTGAAGAGAGATCACTGAATACCATTTGCAGGTGTTCCAGACATTCTAAAGCAAGTCCCTCCAGGCATTCTTCCTATACAGTGGTATGATTTGGTAGTGTTTTGGTCGAGTGATGCAACTAAGGTAAAATTTATTTCATTTAATCTATAAATGAATAATTTTTCAAATGTCTATTAACTGAATACATTGAATGTAGACCGAGTCTTATCATCATTAACGTAATCGAGTGATGCAGACATGGAAGTCGAAATGTGTCACAACTCAGACATGATGTTAGTTTATAATTCACTATTCATTCATATATTAGAAATATTGTAGTATATCATGGTGAAGGCCTTTATTATTGTCACACCAACAAGGTGAGACGATCGATCAGATGTCCCTATGGATGAGGACTTGCAAGGCCAGAGATATTGATGTTGCCAGTGTTATAGTAAGAAAAATATTTACCAATAAATGTATTTTTATTTTATAAAAAATAGTCATATTTGTTCATTGATTCTTTATATGCTACATGCAGAGTTGGATCTTCTTATAGAAGAGTTTCTAGAGGAGGAACATCATAGTAATCTGCGTAGAGACGAGATAATTAAGAATGTCGTGGGGCATGACAGTAATGGTTATTCCTTGACATATGGTGGTGGTGTCCCATGATGAGTAGTTGTTAGAGCAGAGGCGATGGGTGCATGTAGAGATGCAGGTATGGGTACACAGGCTAAGTGTAATAACCAAAGATTTTATAAGATATATTCTTTTTAATTTCTTTTATATCTTCTGTTGTACGATACACCAAGATTACCTTGCGCTATACACAACACCGTAGTAGCATGTAGTATACGCAACACTATTCTTGGATCGTGTTACACACAATTTGGATAATAGTTATTCTATGAAACATTGAGTATATATGTATATATATATTAAATTTATAAATAAAATATGGTTGAATTATGTTATACGAAACAACGAAGGATTCTTGCAAAGCACGCAACCCTGACTTGGCTTGCGTTACATGCAATCGCGACCTTCCTCGATAGCGTGTGTTGTACGCAATACCGGGTTTTACTAAACAATGATGTATTATTATTATAAACTAGACGTTATTAATAGTATTAACTAAATTTTGAATCTTATAACAATATTATTCGTCTTGCACATTTTCTAAAACACGGTATAAGAACAACATTAATTTTTCGGGTCAAATAAGTATTTTTCAAAAAATACAGTTTTGCCGCCTGTTGATGGCACATCCACTTTAAATCTAGTTCTTGAAATGTTTATAAGTTAAATTTTACAAAATAAAATTCTTCTTTGGAATCATGAAATAAAAATTTACTTTGGATAAATTTTCATATAATTCTGGTAACTTTCATATTTTGATGAATAGTTAAATCACGCTATATTTTAATTAAAATCACCTTTTTTCATCGCAATCATTTATATGGTTAAATTATAATATTGAATGGTTTTAAAGTATAAATAGAATATATTTTTACCATTTAATATAATTTATGTCATTATCATTGATTCTACCTTTAATTCGTAGGATAAATCAATTCAATCTTTTGCAATGTTTTAAAGAAAAACCTGTTTTCTTTCAACAACGGGATAAATTTTAATTTAATTTCTGAAACTTTTGTGCATTCAATTTGGAAAAATGGATTACATATTTGGAATCAGTGGATCCAAATTATGTTAATAAGCTACTTTTTATTTTTTGGAATTATAAATAGTAACTACGGTAAATTTTATTTACTGTAGTTAAAGGTAAATCGGGTAATTAAGGGTAAAAATAAGTTTATAAAATTACCCTAACACTTGGAAAAATCTTATTGGATGACTAAAAGTCGACCCATATCACCTAAGGGTCGGATTAGATTCATTTAATGTACTTTTGTCCAGGAAAATAAGTTAATTATTATTAAAACAAATGAATGTGACAACATGTCACTTTCTTAAATCTTATAAGTATAATAATTTTAATTTTGTGATAAACTTCATGTAAATTTGAACATTAATAGTCTATAGAAATATAATAAAATTATCTACATTATAGGAATTTATTTATAATTTTTAGAGATTAAATAATTATCATTTATTATGACACAAAGATGATGCAGTAATTATCTTATTAATGAAATATTGACACAATTGATGTTATAAATACACAAATAAATGTAATTTAAGACTCTTTATGAATTAAAATAATTTTATAGGTTAATATGACATGTTATTATTGATTCAATTAAATTTTTTTGAACTAATCATCCTATTATGATTTTCACAAAAATCAATTACTAAATAGTGTCAAAATTGACATAAAATAGTTTTTAAAACAAATAATATATTATTAATTGTTATTTTATTCCTAAAAATATAAGGATCGGCGAAATGACTTATATACTGTTATATATATTAATAATAAACAACTTGGTGTTCTTTTGTCTTCTTATAGTATGTTTATTAACCTTATAGTATAAGAACACAAGAAGACACAATAAAAGTAAAATTATTTAACTTAATGTTAAATCTAAATGATAAGGTTAAAATAGGAACCCAAACTTGTCTAAATTCTATTGGATGAGAGGATTTCGACCCATACCAACCTTAGCTTCTAAATAAATTAATTTCGAGCTATTTAAAACTAAACATGACTTTATAATAAAATACTAGTTTTAAGATTTCCAAAGGTACCCCTCTCCTCCCTTATAAAAGGGCACCTCCTCCCTCTCTTCCTTACACCACTTTGAGCCATCATGCTCGGCCAACCCCTGCCAAATTCCCTTCTCCACTTCACTAGAAACATACTAGAGGTTATGGTATTCATAAAAGACCAATTTTAGTTCCCTAATAGGAGATCTCAAAGAGGCGCTTCAAAGAAGAGGTAATGTCTGTTACTGATTCTTTCAACTTTATTTCTTCTTCCACTTCTTATTAATAGGTTGTTTAATTATGAAGTAATAAAATCAGTATCACTCATATAATTATATGTTATTATAAGTTTGAAAAAAACAGATTTCACCATCTATCCATCCTACGGAAAACGAAATCACCGCGCGTGCGTACGTACGGAATACCGTCTCCACGCTGTGGTGTAATCTAATTTCCACCACCAACTTACTTGGATGGGTATAATGGTGTACATAATAACTATATATGATTATTGTAAAGTGATATTGATTCTGAAATATTATACATACACTCCAACACAATTCCGGGATCATGAGAACGATATCATCGCCCGTGAGTACGTACGGACTACCGTCTTCACGACGCGATGATATTCATTCTCCAAATTAACCACTCATGAATGATCAAAAAGTATATATAATAATTAATCATGAAATATATGAAATAATAATGATACTGGATTTATGTGTATATATATGTATGTCATCTACTTAATTCCATTCAACTCAATAAGGAAACGAAAACAGCGTTCACGCGTACGTACGACCTACCATCTCCATGAACAGTGTATTTCTTTACATTTATCGATCCATTATATATATGTATATTATGAATATTTATTATATATAAATCATGTTTTAAGTTCTGGATTTATGTAATCATGATCTATGTAATCATATGAACAATTACAAGTTAAAACACGAATGTCAAATGAGTCAATTTTACCCAAAACACTACTTTAACATCAATTTACAAAATAACGGGTAATATATAGTCATAAGTGAACCATATATGATATAATAACAATGAATATGATTCTGTAATAATTCAATGACATTATCCAAATCATTATACAGGAGTTTCAGACACTTTTGAACCAAATCGTAACTAAGGTAAGGGAAAATATCACAATCTCATTTTTATCTAAGATTGTTTATACATTGGTATTTACAGGGGTGTATTTTATCATCCACATCCATGTTTACTCAATATTTAATATTATTTCCATCCACCTACAATTTTTTAAATCCAATTTTACCCTTCGGTGAGTTTTTAGTAAAGGATATGAAGGGAATCTTTTGTCGTTTTTCGTACGAGGTACTTTTTGTCTTTTCTGACAAAAGTACGAAGAATGTTTTTTTAACTTACACAGCATGAATGGATTTTTAAAACATTATTTCCAATAATATTCCTTTAAAAGTTTTCAAGTTTATTTTTAATCAACTTCTTTAGTTTATAATTGTACGAAATGTTAAGAAAGGAAAAGTGTTTTTGAAGCAGAAAGGAAATTTTCCTCAAGAATTGAGTTCAAGTTTTTTATCAAAATTATTTTCCATCTAAGATAATTAAAGGGTTCTATTTTTATCCCAATGATTACATTGATTTAATTATGGTGTGATGGAATTATATTTTTATGAATTCCTTTTTCTTATATTAATTGTTTTATGATTTCACGATGTTTAAGATTCCCATTTTTATTACATGGGTTATTAAATGATGTATGATTTATGATTTTGTGGCACACATAATAATGGTATCATTATGAGATGGGTGGGAACTATATCTCCCTCCAATGCATTGGGTAAAGATTTTATATATCATGAGATAGACATGACTGGAACGGTAGGTTATACCGGTTCAGTGAAATAGGACTGAAACAGGGAGTGAACTTGGTTCAGAAATGGACATTGTCCACTAAGATAGTCTTGGACATGAGTCTTGACTAATAAGAAATGATTCACTATGATTATGTGTGTATTCCACAAAGTTTCACGTTTTATGTTATAATTATTGTGATCTCATTTCACTTCTATGATTTATCCCATGTTATGAAATTATTCTCTCTTTTGCAGGTTCAGATTTCCAAAATGTTATGTTCTTATGAATATGATGTGATTGATATTTATTTTGTTTACCCTTACTGAGCATTTGAGCTCACCCTTTTATGTTTTCTTTTACCCAGGATATAAAGAAAGGTTTTAGGGAAAAAAAGGGAAGATCTTTATGGGAGATGTTGAAGATCATTCACCACGATTAAAAGATTATATTCCGAGTTTCCAAAGACACTAAACTATTACGATCCTTGTGTGTGTGTTTTTGTTATGTACTAAGTATTCCGCAAAAGTAATGTAATGTCCATGTACGTCAAGTTTAGGGTTTCTATAGTTGGTATCAGAGGAACGGTTTTTTCAACCTTTGGAAACTAGGATGCGATAAATTTAGTGAGATCTCTAGAGATATTTATAAGGTTTGTCTAGGGATTTTCCTATGGTTAAGTATAAGTATAGTTTATAGTCCTTGAATTGCGCTAATGATCTTATAATTAAACCTAATATGTTATATATGGAGGGTAATATCCCTTTTATTATGTTGTTTTCCCTAGCATGATTTTTTCCTCTCACACTATTCTTTTTGGGTTTTAGAAAATGGATGGAAACAGGAAGATTCTTGATAACAAAGGATATGCCGGACAATAGAATGATATTATTCATGAGAAACCAAATGAAATGAGATTTGGATGTCCAAACATCGTTATTATGCCTAATCAGCAATCTCATAATATGATCAATAATCTCAACTTTGGTAAGTTTCCCGACTCAGATAATAAGAGAATGATGGAGTTTCATGATGATCATAGAGGAAAGAAAGTTCAATTTCCCTCATGTAAATAATGTGGGAAGAGGAATCGAGGAGATTGTTTCAAAGGAACTGGAATATTCTTTGGTTGTGGAAAAGAAGGACACAAAGCCAGTAAGTGCAAAGGAAAAGGTTCAGTTAACACCATGGATGAGGATAATGGTATTTCTACAACATCAACAATGGTTAAATGTTTTAAATGTGGAATGTATGGGCATTATTCAAACCAATACCCTAAGGGAAAGTCTCATGAAGGGAATCAGTATGGTCGTATGGGTAATATTTATGTTGATGATGATGAAGAGACTAATAATGATATGTGAGATGAAATAATTGTCGAATCTCGGTCAATGGTTTAAGAAGTTAGAGGAAAGATTACATGTTTATCAAGTGTAATGTTGTATAAGTAATCTCACGGTACTATGGAATAAAGAGACATCTAAGTATTGTTACACTGTTGTCTTTCCTTCAGTTTTTAAAGTGTATGATTAATGTTACCAGTATCCATGAAAGTTTATTCTGATATTATTGGAATGTAGATAATATGCGCATAATGAAGGGATAAGGAGAAAATTAAATGTTTGATAGTATTCATGAGCTCATGACTGATATAAGTAGAAGGTTATATCATGGTTTGAGTATATAGAATTTTTAGATTTTGGTATGTGGAAAGATTTAACTTTTGACAGCATTCATGTTTTCACTAAGGTTCAATGGGTATTCATTTTTCAATAGAATACATCATTAAGGTATTCACATTATTGGAATGTGACCAACAAGATATATGGGGGATAAATGATGGTATCCACATGCTTGGTTGATGACATTTCAAGTAATCGTTTTCTTTATACAATGAGCTTGGACCGAAGTATTTTAGATAAGCCTAAATATTGGACTGGATTATGTTAACCATAAGTTAGTATTGTTTAAGTATAGAACTTTTTTTGATATTATTTATGTGATGTTATAGTAATATTGTTTTAGAAAAAGGACAACCTTCAGGATGGGCAACAACCCATCGCGTCGGACAAGGCTGTGCGAATCGAACCCACAACTGAAGTGCGACTGGCCTTTATCGCCTACCACTGACCTACAGGAAGTCCCTAGTTAGTAGAAGCTGGTTTTATTTTATTAAGCGATGTGATAGATGAAGTATAAGATCCTTTTTTCATATATGATTAACCTCACCAAAGACGGACTTATGTATATTTGATAACTTTTGCTAACTTATTGTTTGAAACAGATGGAATGACCCATCATTCTATCACATGATCTTTTAACACATCACGAATTACAAATTCAACTTCATTTCTTTAAGAGATTAAGTGGAAATTGTTCAAAGCATGAACAACAGTGAGATTGTATCAAAATAAAGTTAGTATTTATTCTAATTCAAATTATTCAACTTTAGGGAAATGATCTTGAAAATCAAATATGTTGTATT
The DNA here is from genome assembly GCA_963277665.1 of Viscum album. Taxonomy (NCBI): domain Eukaryota; kingdom Viridiplantae; phylum Streptophyta; class Magnoliopsida; order Santalales; family Viscaceae; genus Viscum; species Viscum album. The sequence goes on along the minus strand of OY728164.1, from coordinate 60,021,301 downwards.
AGTACCTTTATATCCGATGAATCAGATGGTACCCTAGATTATCACAAAATTATAGCTTTGTGATTGTTGGTGTTTTCATAGCCATGCCCTCTACCACTCTCCATCAGAACTTGATGGATAGATTTCTCTTCCATATCCATATTTTCAACTATGTTCTCCTACGTGGAAACCCATTGATGAGTTAATTTGGGTTACCGTTATGTTTCATACATTAGTTTTTAAAGTTAAGTACTGGTATTCCTTTTTACGATGTCGGTTTCAATTAAAGAAACATTCAAAAAGAAAACCATTTATAACCCTGACGAATTTCGAGGGAAAAATTCATTTTAAGGGGGGTAGAATGTAATAACATGATATTTTATAAGATATATTATTTTTAATTTCTTTTATATCTTATGTTGTACGATACACCAAGATTACCTTGCGCTATACGCAACACCGTATTAGCTTGCAGTATACGCACCACTATTATTGGATCGTGTTACACACAATTTTGATAATAGTTATTCTACGCATCATTGAGTGTATATATATATATATATATAAAATTTATAAATGAAATTTGGTTGGATTATATTATACGAAACAACAAAGGATTCTTACACAGCACGCAACCCTGACTTGGCTTGCATTACACGCAATCGCGACCTTCGTCGATAGCGTGTGTTGTACGCAATACTGGGTTTTACTAAACAATGATATATTATTATTATGAACTAGACATTATGAATAGTATTAAATAAATATTTAATCTCATAAAATTATTATTCGTCTTGCACATTTTCTAAAACATGGTATAAGAACAAAATAATTTTTTCGGTTAATATTAGTATTTTTCAAAAAATGCAGTTTTGCCGCCTTTTGATGGTGCACCCACTTTAAATTTAGTTTTTGACATTTTTATAAGTTCAATTTGACAAAATAAAATTCTTTTTTGGAATCATTAAATAAAAATTTACTTTGGATAAATTTTCATATCATTCTGGTAACTTTCATATTTTGATGAATAGTAAAAACACGGTATATTTTAATTAAAAACAACTGTTTTCATCGCAATAAATTATATGGTCAAATTATAATATTTAATGGTTTTAAAGTATAAATAGAATATGTTTTTACCATTTAATATAATGTATGTCATTACCATTGTTTCTACCTTGAATTCTTAGGATAAATCAATTCAATCTTTTGCAATGTTTTAAAGAAAAACCCGTTTTCTTTCGACAACGAGATTAATTTTAATTTAATTTATGCAACTTTTGTTTATTTAATTTGGAAAAATGGATTCCATATTTGGAATCAGTGGATCTAAATTATGTTAATAAGCTAATTTTTAATTTTGGTAATTATGAATAGAAACTACGGTAAATTATATTTACTATAGTTAATGGTAAATCGGGTAATTAAGGGTAAAAATAAGATTATAAAATTACCCTAACACGTGGAAAAATCTTATTGGATGACTATAAGTCGACCCGTATCACCTAAAGGTCGTATTAGATTCATTTAATGGACTTTTGTCCACGAAAATAAGTTAATTATTATTAAAAAAAAGAATGTGACAACATGTCACTTTCTTAAATCTTATAAGTATAATAATAGTAATTTAGTGATAAACATCATGAAAATTCGAACATGAATAGTCTACATAAAGATAATACAATTATCTAAATCATAGGAATTTATTTATAATTTTTAGAGATTAAATAATTATCATTTATTATGACACAAAGATGATGTAGTAATTAACATATTAATGAAATATTGACATAATTGATGTAAAAAATACCAAAATAAATGTAATTTAAGTCTTTTTATGAATTAAAACAATTTTATAGGTTAATATGACATGTTAGTATTGATTTAATTAACTTTTTTAGATCTAATCATTCTGTTATGAGTTTCACAAAAATCAATTACTAAATAGTGTCAAAATTTACATAAAATAGTTTTTTAAAAAATATATTATATTATTAATTGTTATATTATTCCTAAAAAAATAAGGTTAGGCCAAATGACTTAGATAAGGTTATATATATTAATAATAAACAACTTGGGGTTATATTGGCTTCTTATAGTAAGTTTATTAACCTTATAGTATAAGAACATAAGAAGACATGGTAAAAGTAAAATTATTTAACTTAATGATAAATCTAAATGATAATGTTAAAATAGGAAACTAAACTTGTCTAAATTCTATTGGATGATAAGATTTTTACCCATACCTACCTTATCTTCTAAATAAATAAATTTGGAGCTATTTAAAACCGAACTTGACTTTATAATAAAATAATAGTTTTAAGATTTCCAAAGGTACCCCTCTCCTCCCTTATAAATGTGCACCTCCACCCTCAATTCCTCACACCACTTCGAGCCTTCCTGCTCGGCCAAACCCTAAAAAATTTCCTTCTAAACTTCCCTAGAAACATCCTAGAGGTTCCGGTCTTCATCAAAGACCCATTTTAGTGCCCAAAAAGGAGATCTCAAAGATGCGCTTCAAAGAAGAGGTAATGTCTGTTACCGATTCTTTCAAATTTATTTTATCTTCCACTTCTTCTTATTAGGTTTTTTCATTATGAATTAATAACATCAGTATCACTCATATACTGATATGTTATTATATGTATGAAAAAACCCTATTTCACCATCTATCCATCCTACGGAAAACGAAATCACCACGCATGTGTACGTACGGAATACCGTCTCTACGCCGTGGTGTAATCTATTTTCCACCACCACCTTACTTGGATGGGTATAATGGTGTAAATAATAACTATATATGAATATTGTAAAGTGGTATTTATTCTTAAATAGTATACATACACTCCAATACAATTCCACGATCATGAGAACGATATCATCGCTCGTGTGTATGTACGGACTACCGTCTCCACGACGCGATGAGATTAATTCTCCACGTTAACCATTCATGAATTACTATAAAGTATATATAATATATAATAATTAAATATATTACATAATAATGATACTAAATTTATGTGTATATATATATGTATGTCATCTACTAAATTCCATTCAACTCAATAAGGAAACGAAAACAACGTTCATGCGTACGTACGACCTACCGTCTCCATGAACGATGTATTTTTTCCATTTATCGATCCATTATATATATGTATATTCTGAATATATATTATATATAAATAATTTTTTAAATTCTGGATTTATGTAATCATGATCTACGTAATCATATGAATAATTACAAGTTAAAACACTAACGAAAAATGAGACGATTTTACCCAAAACGCTACTTTAACATGAATTTACAAAAGACCGGGTAATATAAAGTCATAAGTGAACCATATATGATATAATAACAATGAATATGATTCTTTAATAAGTTAATGACATTATTTAAATCATTATACAGGAGGTTCAGACACTTACGAAAAAAATCGGATCTAAGGTAAGGGAAAATATCACAATCTCATTTTTATCTGAGATTGTATATACTTTGGTATTTACTGGGGTGTATTTTATCATCCAAATCCATGTTTCATCAATATTTAATATTATTTCCATCCACCTACAATTTTTTAAATCCAATTTTACCCTTCGGTGAGATTTTAGTAAAGGATATGAAAGGAATCTTTTGTTGTTTTTCGTACGAGGTAATTTTTGACTTTTCCGACAAAAGTGCGAAGAATGATTTTTTAACTTATACGACATGAATGGATTTTTAAAACATTATTTACAAGAAGATTCCTTTACAAGTTTTCATGTTTATTTTTAATCAACTTCTTTTAGTTTATAATTGTACGACATGTTAAGAAAGGAAAAGTGTTTTTGAAGTAAAATGGATATTTTCCTCAATAATGGAGTTCAAGTGTTTTATCAAAATTATTTTCCATATAACAGAATTAAAGGGTTCTGTTTTTATCCCTATTATTACATTGATTTGATTATGTTGAGATGGAATTATATTTTTATGAATTCCTTTATCTTATATAAATTTTTTTATGATTTCACAATGTTTAAGATTCCCTTTTTTATTACAAGGGATATGAAATGATGTATGATTTATGATTTTGTGGTACACATAAGAATGGTATCATTATGAGTTGGGTGGGACCTATATCTCCTTCAAATGCATTGGGTAAAGATTTTATATCTCATGAGATAGAAATGGCTGGAACGGTAGGTTATACCGGTTCAGTGAAACAGGACTGAAACGAGGAGTGAACTCGGTTCAGAAATGGAATTTTTCCACTAAGATAGTATTGGAAATAAGTCTTGACTAATAAGAAATGATTTTCTATGATTATGTGTGTATGCCACAAGGTTTCATGTTTTATGTTATTATTATTGGGATTTCATTCCGCTACTATGATTTATCCCATGTTATGAAATTATGCTCTCTTTTGCAGGTTAAGATTTCCAAAATGTTATGTTCTTATAAATATGATGTGATTGATATTTATTTTGTTTACACTTACTGAGAATTTGAGCTAACCACCTTATTTTTTCTTTTCCTCAGCATATAATGAAAGGTTTTAGGTAAAAAAAGGGAATATCTTTATGGGAGATGTTGAAGATCTTTCACCATGATTAAAAGATTATATTCCGAGTTTCCAAAGAAACTAAACTATTACGATCCTTGTGTGTGTGTTTTTGTTATGTACTAAGTATTCCTCAAATGTAATGTAATGTCCATGTACGTCATGCTTAAGGTCTCTACACTAAGATAGATGCTGCCATGCAGTCTATGTAACAGAAGATGGATGTGCAATTTCAGTAGTTACCTGCAGAGTATGATGAGAGATTATCAAAGATGTCAGGATGTACGATGAAGTGACGATGCAAAGTACTATTGATTGTACACAAGTTGCATCATACATAAATAATAAAACAAACCTCACTCATATTGAATTCTAATGATATGAGTTTAAGATGCATAATATTGATATATATTATAGGCTCTGGATATAGTAGGTGGACATCATAGTGATATTGGTAATCCAGATGAGGATGAACATACATGAGGTAATTCACATAACCATTTTAATATCATTAATGAATTAATAATTATTAATTATTCATGAACCTTTAGGTTTGTTTACACTTATGTGTTTTATTGTTTTAATTATTGTGATTTAATTCTTTCTTTTTTTGTTTACATGATTGATAATGATGATATATCACATAACACATCAATTTATTAACACAACAACAAATGGAAGGTGAATTTTAAAATGGTAGGGGAAACGACACGTCAATTGGGCGTGCAAGATGCATGATACTGCTAAATATGTGTTTTTAAGTGTTTGGTGCACTTGAAAAGCTGTGTGGGTGCTCAAAACCCACAGAACGACCTCATAATGACATGAAATCTGTAGATAACAACCATAGAGTTAATAATGAAGTGGTCTGGTAGACCAAACATCTTTCAGATCTGTCATGTGACCGTGGTGACCAAAAACGCAATTCTGACGACAAAAATGACCAAATTAGGTGTCTAACGGTCAACTGCATACCGAATGAAATAGGAATGACATAAAATCACATCAAAACATTATAATTATTTTCTATGACTTGAACGTAGAGAAAACACAATAATTAGACTTGTGGTTTTCATGGTACGAGAGAATATGTCTATTTTCGGTGTTTGGTGCACTTGAAAAATGCTCATGGGGTGGTCAAAACCAGCTGAATGACCTCAGAATACCATCAAATCAAGCGAAAACTACTGCTGAGTGAATTTCTGAATGGTCGGGCATACCACACGTCAATCGGAGGTGTTGTGAAACCACAGTGACCGAGAACGCACTTCTGGTGCCATAAACGACAATAATAGGTGTTTGACGATCAAATTCATATATCAGTATTGAAATGGGAAAAAAATTCATGGATTTTTTTGGGGGACGTTTCAATACATCAATTCCCTGTAATGCTATTTTTTAGTTGATCATTACTCAAATTCAGTGCATTTTATCCTCATTGATAATGATTTGTCCTTTGACCGACTCTCCTTGATATAAGAGAATATGTATTTTAACATCCCTTGAAAATAAGGAATATGAAATTTTTATATTTATTAATATTTTTGAATTACATATTAATTTTATTTTAAAGGGGATTCTATATTCAATGGCATCCCGAACAAGAAACAATGAGTATCTTTGAAATCTTACGTTGCATGCTAATAATATAATATTATTATTTTAAATGGTAGTTTACACCTAGCTATTGTTTTGGCGGGAATTAATAAAACAAACTTAAATATGGAAATTTATGTTTGTTAAATTTTTTTTCAATAATACAATAAAATTTGAATGCTTAAAATGTAAATGAATCTAAATTTACGCGTAATTTACTTTAAAAGGGTGATTTACCGCTTTTGATGGAGAACACATTTTGAATATACTTTTTATCACTTTTACATATTATATTTGTTAAAATAATTTTTATATTTAGAATCGAGTCATCAAAATTTACATTGGATGAAATTTTGATATTTTTATGATAATGTAAATTTTTAATGAATAGTGAAAAATGTTGTCTTTTAATTCAAAAACACCTATTAATCTAATTTATTTATATGGATAGATTATCTTTTTAAATGGACTTAATGTTTAAATAGATTATATTATTACTATTTAACCCAATATTTTCCATTGGATGTATTTTCACATTTAAATTGGACATTAAAAAGTATCAATCTTTTAATGGTTATTATATCTAGAAAACACAGTTTTTTGTTTTGACAGAATGAATTAATTATAAAATTAATAAAATAAACATATATTTTTTTATTTTCGTAAAATATACTTAAATTTTGAATTCAGAATATCAAATTTAGCATAGATTGAATATTTTGATTTTTTCCGAAAACTTTCGATTTTTAATTAATAGTGAAACCACTAAGTAGTAGATAAAATACTGACCTTCATTTTTAAATTAAAATTTACCACTTGTATTAATTTAATATCTAAAATTATAATATACATGGTTTTTATTAGTAAGTAAAATTTGGATCAATGGGATGGAAATAATTTTTGGTGAATAACATCTTTTGACTTTTATTAACCACGATTAAAGGTAATTTGGGTAATTTAATGAAAAAATAATATTATAATAATAAAAATTTACCTTGACACTTGCCCTAACCATATTGTGTAAGTAATGGCCGACCCAGACAATCCACGTGTAAATTTTTGGATCCCATGTAGCCACATGGGTAAGATAATGACATTAATAACTTTTTATTTAAATTAATAATAAAAATGTCATAAACTTTTATTGTTTTATTAAAAAATTTAAATGTAGTTATATAAGTTATAATTTCAACTATAAATATTAATTTGAATGATAAAAATATTTCCTACATCATGGTATTTTTTTATAATTTATAGACATCAAATAAAAAAAATTATTTATGACAAAAATATGATTTAGTGTTAACGTCATTAATGAATGATCTAAATAAATATGACGATAGAAATTAAAAAAATATCCAAAACATGTCCAATTTTAATTGGAATTTTATTTTGAACATTGGTTACCTTATCTTCAACTTTAATGATTTTTGGACCTTTAAAACCCGAAAATAATTATATAATAAAATAATATTTTTAAAATTTCCAAAAGATCCCCTCTTCTCCCTCATAACATCCCTAACATCCTACCCTTTTCTCACACTTATCAATCCATTTTATAGTACAACCACTTCTCCCAAAATCTCCCAAGATCCATCTCTTCATCCTAGAAAACTTACCTTACACAGAAATCACTTCAAGAAAACTTTTAGGTTTAAACCAATAAGATTTACTTGATTTAAAGGTAACATCTTCTCTTAAGTTCTTTTACTTTATTTCACATCCCCAACCCCATAAAATAATTTTTTTAAATTATTTTATAGAAACACCAGTATCATAAATATAAAACTATTTTTTATGAGAAGTATTCATGTTACACTTCCACACACCTCCATCAAATAGGTAAAGAACACATTGTTTCACTGGATGACGAACTACTGCCTCACGAAACGATTATTATTCAATTATCTCCTACCCATGCTCATGGTGGACATTATGATATAACTATATCTATATATATGATATATATTATATTTTTTTAAGCATCTATATTTTCTTTTTTATAGCATACCTTTATGGTTCCCAGAATAGGTAAACGCGATAATTTTAATAGAAGAAGTGATGAATACCGCCCCTCATAGTGATATGTCTCATTCATACCATACATGGAACATATAAAGGATAGAATTTATGAACATATGTAACATATTTTACATAAATATTATACTTAAATTAGTATATACCTATTAATCACTAGGTTTTTATTTCATTAAAATATGAAAAAAATGAAAGTAGCATTCATGTGTACGTACAACATACCATCTCCATGAATTGTGCCTTTCGTTTCTTATATCCAAATTTAATGTAATATTATAAATAAAATTATTTATTGGATATATTATATATATTAATTCTATATGATGATTATCATTTGGTAGATAATGGTCTTTTGACAACATGGACAATTTATAATAGTTGTTATGCTGTAGAATTTTCGTCTCAAATCACTCTCTTTTTCTCAATAAATTATATTTTATTATTTATGACAATACCCAAATATATTCAATTATTTGTGTGATACCATTTTCCCCTCTCTTTAAATTATATTCTAAAACCATTATATATAGTTGTTATGCTGTAGAATTTTCGTCTCAAATCACTCTCTTTTTCTCAAGAAATTATATTTTATTATTTATGAAAATACCCAAATATATTTTCATTTATATGAGTATTCATAAAAACATAAAATTGTTCTATTTCAATCTAGAAATTACATACGTATAACCCTCACTCCCTTTCCATGGGTTATAAATGACATAACGATCATGTTTTTAAGAACATATAAAACGTCACGATATCAAATAAACCCATTTCAATAATTATCAATGGGTTATTTATGAAATAATTGATTATGATATATGTGGATCACATGAAAATAATAACATATTATTGGTCCACCCTGATAGTGCTCCAATGCATTGGTTGACAAATTATTTTCTAGAGATGACAAGTTTCATGATACCTTGGTGAACAACCTTGGTAATTTTTAAGACACCTTGGGGATGACCCTTGAGGATATGCTCATGAATGTATAATAGAAATGTTGTATCCACATATTCATTTTATTATTCAAGCTATTTTTATTATTATATTCCTATTCTTCCATTTCTCATGACATTGTGTTTTATATATTGTCCTTATTAAAATTTCTCAAGATCACATGTCAACTGGTTCACTTGTTTTCCTTACTGATCATTATGCTCCCCCTTTCCTTTGACTGTATGTATTCAGGTTATGAGATGTAGTAATTGTACCTCGGACGAAATTTTCAAGATATTATTAAAGGGTATTTATAGGAGTGTTCATATTTTCATGTTTTTATTTCTGATTCCCACAACACTAGGCATTAAAGATCCTCGGTTTGAAAATGTAATAAATGTTATATATTAAAAAGTAGGGATTCTATAGTTGGTATCAAAGGATAGTTTAGTTTTTTATGGAAATTAATCTATTAAGACATTAGGAAAACCCATATTGAAATGTTTAAATATAGGAAAACTTCATGATATTTGGAAGAGTATGCATTAAGTGGTTTATCAAGAAAATATATCCCTGTCTGGATACGACTAGAACTATCATAATGTGTGGGGATGAAAATGAAAGGCATAAAAAACATTAATTTTAAAAAATGATAGGGTTATTTTTAAGTTTTATAAAAAGGAAGAAACACATACTTTGTGACAACCCGTCTCATCGGACAAAGCTATCAGAATCGAACCCACAACCAAAGTGCGATTGTGTTTTATTGCCTACCACTGGCCTACATGAATTCCCTAGTTTCTTTGACTTATTATTTATAGTTAAATTAATTAATGGATAAAGATTAAGTTGATTTTTTAAACTTATGTTGTATCAAATTGATATACTTTTTATAGGAATATGATATAGTGATTAAATGTTAAATGTTATTTTGGAATATTTTTTATCTTTTGGAATACTATATGCCTAAAGAAAATAAAATACTACAGGATTTCATTTGTGGAGGAATGGTTGAAATTTTTATTTTGTAAAAATATATGTATTTATTGTGTACATATGGTGATTTGTTTTATTTTAAGAAAATTATTAACATAGAATAGAAAATATGTGATTAGGTTAATTACACTTTATTATGAGACTTTTATTGTAATCGATGTTATTTAGAGATAAATTCTAATATTTATTATGGAAGACCGTGTGATTAAATCCTTCTATGATTTGGGTTTCAATATTACCTTGTATTACTTTGAATATTTTTAAAAGACACTTTTGTATTGAATGGTCTTTATTAAAAATTGTGTACTTTTTATTTAATTTTGGAGATTAATAGTAGTATTTCATTTTATAATGGATTATCAATTTGGGGGATTATATGATCTCGTACTAACCATTTTGGTTTTATTTGATTTCGGAAGACAAGGGAAATACATAGTTATAAATTTTTGGAATATGTGAATCTTTATAAGGAGATTCTTGTGATTTTGATGTGACCATGTCTTATTGAATGCTCACATATTGGAGAAAATAATAGTTTTGGTATAAACTTTTTAAAGGATGAAACAATACTTAAAAATAAAAATATTTCATTATGTTTTAATTCTATGCAGTAATTTAATTACTAAAAATTATGAAAAGGAATGTAAAGCAAAAACTAATTTGCTTTACGTTTCCTTCTGGGTTATTAACTACCATTTAACACATCATAAGTTTTTAATTTTCTGGTTGTTATCTTTCTTCTAATCATGTTTTCTACCAATCTCCATCAGAACTTGAACATTTATTTTCTCTTCCATATCCAAGTTTTTCCAACATGGAATCCTAGTATGGGCTAACTCGGGTGACCTTTGTAATTATCTTTCTTTCTTGTAAAGTGATAGTTTTACTGACTCTTTTTCTGATGTGGGACTTTCAATGAAGTTTCTAAGAACAATTTTAAAATTGTGAGGACATAATTACCAAATGGGGGGATGAATGTAAAATCCCATGAAAATAACGAATATTACATTTTCATATTTAATAATATTATTGAATTAAATAATAATTTTATTTTACTGGGGATTATTTATTTAATGGCGTACCTGACACATAACAATGTGTTTCTTTTAAATCTTACGTTGAACACTAATAATATAATATTAATACTATAAATGGTAGTTAACATGCTGATGTTGTATTGGCGGGAATTAATAGAACTAATATAAATATGAAAATATATGTTTGTTAATTTTTTTTGCATTCATTCGATAAAATTTAGAATCTTCAAATGTAAAGGAGTTTAATTTTAAGAATAATTTACATTAAATGGGCGATTTACCGCTTTTAATGGTGAACCCTTTTTAAATCTATTTTTTTTACATTTACATATTATATTTGAAAAAATATTCTTCATCTTTATAATCAGGACATCAAAATTTACATTGGATGAAAATTTTATATTTTTCTGAAAATGTAATTTTTTCCATGAATAGTGAAAATATGTAGTATTTTAATTCAAAACCACCTTTTAATATAACATATTAATATAGTTAGATTATATTTTAAATTGGTTTTAATGGTTAAATATATTATATTTTTACCATTTAATGAATGTTTGGCCATTGTATGTATTTTCACTTTGAAAATAGTCATTTTCATGTATCAATCTTTTGAAGGTTATTATTTCTTAAAAACAAGCTTTGGGTTTTGACGGTGAGAATTATTTATAAAATTAATTAATACAACTTCTTTGTTTTGAAATTTTATAAATACACAACATTTTTTAATTCGGAATATCAAATATAGAATAGAGTAAAATTTTTAATTTTTCTGAAAACCTTAAATTTTTTATGAATAGTGAAACCACTAAGTAGTACTTAAAAAATGAATTTTTCATTTAATTTTTTTATCACTTCTATGAGTTGAATATAAAAATATATGACATACATTGTTTCTATTAGTATGTAAAATATTGTTCAATGGGATGAAAATTATTTTTGGTGAATAGTCACTTTTGACTTTTATTAACCACGATTAAAGGTATAAAGGGAAATTTAAGGTAAAAATTATATTATAATAATAAAAAACATCCTTGTAACCAGTCCTAGGATTATTGGATGAGTAATGGCCAACCACGACAACCCATGGGTCAATTTTTTTACCCCATGGATCCACATGGGTAAGATAATGACATTAATAACTTTTTTTAATGTAAAAATTAAAATGACATAAACATGTATTGTTTTACTAAAACAATTTTTACATGGGGTTATATAAGATATATTTTCTACTATAAATATTCATTAGGAACATAAAATGATTTAATAAATCTTGGTATTTTTTATAATTTTTATACATCAAACTAATAAAATTATTAACGACACAATGATGATACAATGTTCACGTCATTAATGGATGATTTAAATAAATAAGAAGATAAAAATTAATAAAATATCCAAAACATTCCCATTTCTAATTGAATAAATTTATTTCGAACATGGTACACATTATAATCTACTTTAATGATTTTTGGACATTTATAAACCAAAAAACATCATATAATAAAATAATATTTTCAATCTTTCCAAAAGAGCCCCTCCTATCCGTTATAAGAAGCCCTCAATTCCATCCCATTTGTCACACTTCTCATTCCCTTGGATCACCCATCCTTTACTCCATTAAGCTCCTAATACCCCTATATTCATCATAGAAGCATTACCTTAGTTAGAAATCACTTCAAGACACAATTTTGGTTCAAACCAAATGAAATTACACGATTTAAATGTATCGTCTTCTCTTACGTTATTTTGTTTTATTTTACTTCTCCAACCCAAAAAATTATTTTTATTTCTATATTTTATAATAAAAACAATATATTAATAATTCAAAGATTATATTATGAGAATTATTCAAGATACACTTACCCACAACGTCATCTAATGTGTAAATAAAACGATGTTTTAGTGGATAGAGAACTATTGCCTCACGAAACAATGATTGTTCAATTATCTCATACTACCTCTCATGGTGGCCATTATGATGGAACTGTATCTATATATGATATATATTATATTATTTTCATTATTAATCTGTATTTTCATTTTTATATCATACCGTTATGGTTCCCATAATCGGTAAAAAAGATAATTTCATTAGAGGAAATCCAAACTATTGCCCCCTCAAACTGATATGAATCATTCATGCCATATGTGGAATGTATAATGGATATAATTTTTAAACATATGTAAAATGTATTACATAATTATTATACTGAAATTATAATATACCTATGAATTACTATGTTTTCATTTCATTAAAATATGAAATAGAAATGAAAGTAGCGTTCATGTGTACGTACGACTTACTATCTCCATGAACTGTTCATTTAATTTCTTATTTATAAATATTATGTACTATTATAAATTCACACATATATATATATAATAGAAATATATATGATATATATGTCATCTAAATGATGAATATAATTCTGGATATATTTGAATTTTTACACCATGGACAATTCATATTTATAACAAGGTCATTTTTGACTGAAGTTCCAAACATTGACCAAATGTATGATATTAGCTCAAATAATTAACTAACTTTTATAGAAACACAATAAGTAATATAAAATGAATAATAAGAAAGAAAAATATTCTTAAAAAGTATATTGTATCTTATTTTTATTATTCAGGAAGAACAAAGAACATATGAGCGAGTCAAGCCGGACAAAGAGGTAAGGGGTTTCTTATCTCATTTTTAATTCTGTGGGATTTCAATTGTTCACTGATAATTTATTTCATGATATGTATTGTGTACTAATATTTTTTATATATTATCATGATTATATTTATGTTAATTTAATTCTGTGTATCATTTTTTGGTTATTATGTTTTGGTGATATGACTCAATTGATTAAAACGTGGAAAGAGATTCTTATCTCTCTTTTTATTCTGTGAGATTTCAATTGTTTTCCACTCATTTATAGATTGTGGTGTATTTTTTACTTCCATTGGATATATATTATGTGGTTTTTCTTTTCTATTCATGTTTTTATGTGATTCTTTTGGTGGTTGGTAATTTTTGTTCATATGATTCGATTGAATACAACATTTTAAGGGTTATTCATCTCACTTCTTATTCCTGTGAGATTCATGGTATATTATACTTTATTTCATTTTCAGTGTTGTATGTACTACGCATTATATTAATCTTTCTGTAATATAATTTACTTTATGGGAATTTACACGTTCTTTATATGACCCTTCTTGCATGTGGTGTACGTTTCGAAAGTTACCAAATCGGTAAGGGAATCTTTCACCGTCCTTCTTTAAGTCATGAATTCCGTTATATTATGTATTATAGTTTCATTTTATTACTTTGGGGATTGTTACTATATATCCTTACTACTGGCCATTTCATTTCCAAATGATAAGATACCATTTCCTATCTTTTCAATTTATTTTCAAAATTTTATGTGACGTCGTTAGGATGCTGAATTTTTCGTAAAAGGAATCACATTTTCTATTTCCATTCACGTTTTCATTTACATGTGGTATGTCATTCAATTGATCACACTATGATCATATTTTTTTTCTATAACTGTACTATAAAGTGATTCATTTACTTATGGTAGAACCTTGTCCAATCTCTTTAAATTGTTTTCTAAAATGATTTTATATAGTCGTTATGCTGTTGAATTTTCGTCTCAAATATCTCTCATTTTCTCATGAAATTCCCATTTATTATTTATGGGAATACCCTAATATATTTTAATTTCTATGGGTATTCATGAATATAGAAAATTGATGTATTTTATTCTGTAATTGACATACATATTACCCACACTCCCTTCCCAAGGGTTATAGATGACGTAACGATCATGTTTTTAAGAACATTTAAAATGTCATGATTTTGAAATGAACATATTTATTTTATTATCTATGGGTTATTTATAAAATATTTTATTATGATCAATATGGATCACATAAAAGTAAATACCTATTAAGGGTGCACCATGATAGTTCTCTAATGCATTGTGTAAACCATTAATCTATAGGGATGACATGTTTCATGATACCATGGTGAACAACCTTGATAATTTTTATGACACCTTGGGGATGAAGCTTGGTGACATGTTCATGAATGTATAAATGAAATGTTGAAGCCACATATTCTTGTTATGATTCATGTTAATTTTTATGATATTTCTATTCTTCCATTGCTCATGACATTGTGATTTATATCCTGTTCTTATTAATATTTCTCAATATCACATGTCAACTGTTTCACTTTTTTTGCTTATTGAGCCTTATGCTCACCTATTCATTTGATTGAGCGTCTCCATATTATGAGAAGTAGTAAATATATACAGGCTGAACTTTTCAAGAATATTTTCAAGGGGATTTAAATTATTGTTTAATATTTCATATTTTTATTCCTTATTTTGAATACAATAGTCTTTAAAGATTCTCTATTTGCAAAATGTAATGAAAAGATATGTATTAAAAAGTCGGCATGCGATAGGTATGACTAAATGGGATGTCATTTTTTGAAGAATCTAATTCAGATCCATATTTATATCAATATTATAGAGAAATATTGAGAATTCAATGTATAATGATTTGAGTTTTAATGCTGCTTATCACGTATAGATAGATGGACGGTCTTAGAAGACTATCCAATATACAGAGGTTATTCTAAAATCGCATTTGATGGAATTTAAATGAAGTTGGGCTCACCACCTCCCCTTGGTAGTGTTCTCATATTACATCAATTTTCATTCTAGTATTCTGATGGAACCATATGAGGTTGTATATTGGAAGAGGATTAGGACTCCAATGTTCTTGGATTTTGAGAGAGGAAATAGATAGGGCCTGACATTCTCCATGAATCGATGGAGAAGGTTTAAATCATTAAGAAACATGTGAATATAACACAAATATGATATCAAAGATATGTATACAATTATGAAGTGGACGTGGATATGGCACATCTAATGGATTTGCGATTTGTACGGTACACCTGAATATGTTTTTTTTTGTGTTTGACCTGTTTTAAAAAGGTGTGTGGGTTGGTCAAAACTGGAAAAATGAACTTTGAATTCCATGAAATCCAGAGAAAACAACCGGAAAGTGAATTATAAAATGTTCTGGTAGACGACACGTCAATCAGATGTGTCATCTGACCGTAGAGACCGAAAACACAGTTCAAGTGACATAAACGACCAAAACATGCGTTTAAAGGTCAAATGCATACTGAACGACATCAGAATGACTTGAATTAATAGTTAAAGATTATAATTATTATGTGTGATGTGCACACAGAGACGACACATCCATCAGATGTGCGGTTTACATGGTATGGTAGAATATGTGTTTTAAGGTGTTTTGAGTGAATGACAATGGTGTGTGTGGTGGTCAAAACTAGCCGAAAGGCATCTAAAAGCAATAAAATCATGAGAAAACAATCATAGTGTGAATTGAATAATGGTTCGGTAGAACACACATTAATCGGATGTGTCGTGTCATCACGGTGAACGAAAACACACTTCAGGTGCCATAAACGACCATAACATACGTTTAATAGTCAAATGAATACCAAAAAACATAATAATAAATTGAAATCACAATAAAACATTCTAGTTATTATATTTAATGTCTATGCAGAAATGGAATGTCAATCGGATGTGTAGTTTGCACGGTACAGCTGAATATGATTGTTTTCGTTGTTTGGCGCGTTTGAAAAAGGTGTCTGGGGTTGTCAAAGCTGGCCGAACGACCTTGTAATTCTATGAAATTAGTAGAAAACAACCACAGAGTGAATTTTGAAATGGTTGGGTAGACGACAAGTCAATTGGAGGTGTCATGTGACTGCGGTGACCGAAAATGCACTTATAGTGCCATAAACGACCAAAACTGGCATCTAACGATCACATTCTAACTGAACACCATCATATTAACATAAAATCATAGTACAAAATTCTATTTATTTTGGGTGACATGTGTCAGGAGATGACACATCAATCAGACATGCGGTTTGGACTGTATGGAAGAATATGTGTTTTTTTGGTGTGTGGCGCGTTTGAAAAAGGTGTGTCAGGTGGTCAAAACCGGCCGAACGACCGTGGAATGCCATGAAATCAGGAAACAACAACCATTGAGTAAATTGTGAAATGGTCGGGCAGATCACATGTCAATCAGAGGTGTCGTGTGGAAGCGGTGATCGAAAACAAATTTTTTAGGCCATATACAACCAAACACATGAATTTAATTGTCAAATGAATTCCTAACGACATCTAAATGACTTGAAACCACATGAAAACATTTTAAATATTATCCATGATGTGTACGTGAAGATGGATGGTCAATCGTACATGCGGTATGGGTGGTATAACTAAACATGTGTTTTTTCGGTGTCAGGAGAGGATGAGAAATGAGCGTGGGGGTCAAAACTGGCCGAACAACTTTAGAATGCCAAAAAAATATAGAGAAAACAACCGGAGAGTGAATTTTGAAATGGTTAGGCATGCCTCTAGTCATTCGGAGGTGTCATGTGACCGTGATGACCGAAAATGCACTTTCGATGCCATAAATGACCAAAACAGGCATTTAACTGTCAAATGCATACTGAAAAACATCATAATTACTAGAAATCACAAGAGAACAATATAATTATTATCTGTGAGGTGTACGTAGAGACGGAACATTAATCGGACGTGCAATTTTCATGTTACGATGGAATATGTGTTTTTTATGAGTTTGGAGTGCTTCACAATGGTGAGTGTGGTGGTCAAAACTGGCCAAACGACCTCGGAAGGCCATGAAATTTGGTGACAAAAACAAGTGAGTTAATTGTGAAATGGTCTGGAAAACCACAATGAATAAGATGTGTTTTGTGATTGTGGTGAACAAAAACGCACTTCTAGAACCATAAACGACCAAAACAATCATTTAACAGTCAAATGCATACCGAATGACAGCAGAATGACATGAATTCATAGGAATATATCCTAATCCTTATCTGTGACGTGTACAATGAGACGAAACATAAAGCAGGAATGTTGTTTGCATGGTACGTCTGAATATGTGTGTTTTCGGTGATAGGCACACTTGAAAAAGGTGTGGGGGAGGTAAAAACTGGATGAACCACCTCAGGATTGCATGAAATAAGCCGACAACAACTGGGGAGTGAATTTTGAAATGCCCAGGTAGACGACACGTTAATAAGAGGTGTCGTATGACTACAGTGACTGAAATATGAACCTCCAGAGGCAAAAATGACCAAAATAGGCATCTAACGGTCAAATGTGTACCGATCGACGTCGGAATGACTTGAAATCATTGGAAAACATTATATTTTTTTTACCTGTACGAAGAGACGACACGTCAATTGGAGATGCAGTTTTGCGTGAAAAAGCTGAATATGTGTGTTTTTGGTGTTTGGCGCTCTTGAAAAATGTGTGTGGGTGGTCATAACCTGTTGAAAGACCTCTAGATTCCATTAAATAACGCGACTACAACAGGCAGGGGAATCGTGAAATGATCGGGCAGATGACACATCTATTGGAAGTTCGATGTGACAGGGGTGACAAAAAATTCAATTCCGGTGCCATAAACGACCAAAATAGGTGTTTAATGGACAAATCCACACCGAATGACATCAGGATGACTTGAAATCATAAGAAAATTTTCTAATGAATATATATGATGTGTAAGAGGAAACGTCATGTAAATCGGATGTGTTGTTTCCACAACATGGATGAATATGTGTCTTTTCTGTGACTGGAGCGCATGAGAATTGTGCGTGGGGGTGGGGAGTGATTGTCAAAAATGGCCAAATGACCTCATAATTCCATTAAATCAGGTGGAAACAACCAGAGAGTGAATTGTAAAATTTTCGGGTAGACCACACGTCATTCGGTGGTGTCGTGTGACCGCGGTGACTGAAAACGCGCTTCCATTTCCATAAATGACCTAACCATGCATTTTATGGTAAAATGTATATCGAAACACATCAAAATGACTTGAAATAAAAGGAAAACATTCTAATTTTTATCTGATATATGTACACAGAGACGGAACATCAATCAGATGTGTGGTTGGTGAGGTACAACAGAGTATGTTTTTTTTCAGTGGGCGACGTGCTTCACAAAGGTGTGTGGGGTGGTCAAAATCAGCCAAAAGACCAAATAATTACATATAATGAGTAGATAATAACCGGAAAGTGAATTGTGAAATGGTCTGGTAGACCACACGTCATTCAGAGGTGTCGTGTGACCAAGATGACCGAAAACGTACATCTGGTGCAATAAACGACCAAAATCGGTGTTTAACGGTCAAGTGGTTTCTGAACGACATCAGAATGACTTCAAATCACATAAAAACATGCTAATTATTATTTTGTACATGTACGTGGAGATGTAACATCAATCAGATGTGCGGTTTGTGCGGTACGACTGAATATGTGTTTTTTCGTGTCTGGAGCCCTTGAGAATGGTGAGTGGGGTGTTCAAAATAGTCCAAAAAACCTTGTAATGGCATGAAATCAAGAAACAACAACCAGAGAGTGAATTGTAAAATGTTCAGGCATACCACATATCATTCGGAGGTGTTGTGTGACCGCAGTGGCTAAAAACGCACTTTTGGTGTCATAAACGGACAAAAAAGACATTTAATGGTCAAATGCATACCGAACGACATCATAATGACTTGAAATTACAAGAAAACATTCTAATTATTATCCATGACATGTTTTCTGAGATAACACATCAAATGGAATTTTTTTAGTGGTACGGCTGAATATGCATTTTTTTGGTGTGTGGCGCGCTTCACAAAGGTGATGGGGTGGTCAAAACCAGCCGAACAAACTCAGAATTCAATGGAATCAAGTGACAAAAACTGGAGAGTGTATTTTAAAATAGTTGGGTAGAACACATGTCAATCGGAGGTGTAGTGTGACCGTGGCGACTGAAAATGAACATATGGTGCCATAAACGACCAAAACGTGCATTTAACAGTCAAATGCATAACTAACAACATCGGAATGACATGAAATCACATGAAAGCAATCTTATTATTTTCTGTGGCATTTACTTGGAGATGAAACATCAATCATATGTTTCATTTGTGTTTTACGACTGAATATGCGTGTTTTCTATTTTTTATGCGCTTGAAAAAGGGGTGTTAGGTTGTCAAAACTGGCCGAATGACCTTGGAATTTATTGAAATCAGGTGACAACTAGTGGAGTGTGAATTGTGAAATTGTGGGGTAGACCACACATCAATCAAAGGTATAATCTGAGCACGATAATAGAAAACGCACTTACGGTACCATAAACGATCCACACTGGCATCTATCAATCAAATGCATTCCGAATGACATTAGAAGAACTTGAAATTGCAAGAAAACATTCTAATAATTTTCTGCGACATGTACGCAGATACATCACATCAATGAGACTTCCAGTTTGCGTCGTAGGTTGAATATTTGTGTTTTTGGTATCTGGATTGCTAGAGAAAGTTGTGTGGGGTTGTCAATCCTGGCAGAATGACCTCGAAATGCCATCAAATCAGGTGACAACAACCTACGAGTGAATTGTGAAATGGTCAGGAAGAATAAACATTGATTTGAGGTGTCGTGAGACCGTGGGCACTGAAAACACAGTTCCCATGCCATAATATACCAAAACAGGTGTTTAACGGTCAAATTCACACCGAAAAACATCAAAATAACATGAAATTACTAGACAACATTGTAATTAATATCACTGACATGTGTCAATATAGGATACATCAATCAGAGATGTGGTTGGATTAGAACCATATAATTAACTATTTTACATTTTTAATAATGTATTAGAAATTATTAATATATTTTCAAAATAAAATACTTTCGATCTATTACAGTATGTTTGAATTGAAATAGATGTTATTGAATTTAGATTTTTGTGTGGATTATTATTATGATATTAATTTTTTTTATTAAATTTTATCATGAAGTTATATTCGATGATGGATGTGGAAGTATGGAAGATGAAGAGTTGAAGTGATTTATGCCAGTATGAGTTTTGATTTTTAGGAAAAAATTATTTTTTGTGATTTTGAAATATAGGGATTTTTATTGTATTTCTGGAACTTAAAAAAAATAATCCTATAGCCACCACCATTTAGCTGTTTCTATAGGGGGTACCGGCGACACCTAAAGTGACCACTATAGCCAGATCCGAAATGGGCTATAGTGTCTGCTATATGGCCGATGATTTAGATACCACCGATATCACCTAAACAACTACCAAATGCTGGTGGCTATAGCCCATTTGAACTAGACTACAATGTTTTCTATATGATAGATGCTATTAGCAATAGTGACGGGCCTAAAGTGTTCGCCATTTGGTGAAAACCAAGAGGCCGTTAAATACCTTTTTTATGGATTTTGGCAGTTTCTAAAGGCCTTTATTCTACTATTGTTATGTTAAAAATTCATTTCTTTCATGGACACTTTCATGATATTCCCATTTGTTCTACATTATGACATCATTGTGGTACCTACTTCATTCCAGTGGTAACACTTATGTTTTTGTAATATTGATTATATATGATTATTTATATGGAAAAAATATTCTGTAAATGAAATATGGATTCCCCCAGATTGTGCTAAAATGCATTGTGTAATTTTTAGTCTCATGAGACGTTTTGTGCAATGGTCTTGGTTGTTAGCCTTGTCTTATGCTACTAAGTGAAACGATCTTGGCGGTTATTCTTTGCTTCTGCTACTATGTGAAATTCTCTTGGAGGATAGCCATGGTTTGTACTAATATCAAAAAGTATCATGGCGGTTAGGCTTGACTCTCCCTAAATTCATGTGTTATGTTTCTTCCACATTTCTATGATTCCATGTTTAAATGATTCCGTGTTTTTAGGTTTTGATTCAATATATTACATTACTTTTTATATCATCATGTCATGCATTCTATCCAATCTGATAACGCATGTTATTATGTCTATTCCCTTACGTGGCTTTTAGCTAATCCGTTTTTAAGGTTATCCCTAACTGATATTATACTGACATATGAGCACAGTGGATGAAAAGAGTGAATTAAATAGTTTAAATAAAAATTTGTTCTTATAATGTTTGATTATGTACATAGTATTCCAAAGAACTATAATTTTCAATTATTGGCTTGCACTATGATTTAAATTTTTTCTTAAAATAAGATAATGTTATATATAAAAGGGTATGGTCTTTATCACCCCACCATTTGTGGTCGGGTGGTAAGGGCTTGGGGGTGAGGGGCAGGTCGCGGGGTCAAGTCCCCAGGCTTGAAATTTATACGATATTCTCATCCTTCTGTGTGTGCCTCTTTCGCGATTGTACCCATTTTTTTAAAAGGGTAGGGTCATTATATTATACCCTTGGATCCTCACACCAAATAAATGAAATTCAAAAAGGGTCTTTCAAAATACCAAAATCATCAATGCGAAAGGATCGTAAGAATATGTATTTATTTTTCATAATCTCATTATAATATAATTATAAATTTTACCTGAATTATCATTAGTTAGGGTTTCAAAATATTATATATAAATTACATTTTGAATATATTTTCTACCTCTGGTGCTTTCAATGTGTCCTGAAACCTCACCTTAAACATGGATATATAATAACACTATTATAATACATATAATAAGGTGTTTTTTTAATGTAAAAACCAATATAAATCTCTACATTAATAAATTATGAAATAAAACCATCATTCTAATGTTTGTAGGACATCCACTTAATGAACATATGTAATTAGTTTCCCATCACTATCACACATGATTACTATAATTTTGGAATGAATATATAAATATATTATATAATATACATATTAATAATTATAAATATATAATATATCATTGAATTCTTAATATTCCATTTCTAAAATATTATAAATCCATCTATGCGTATGTGCGGACTTCCCCCTCCATGAAATGACCAGTTTCCCTTTTTATCACCGCATAAGAAGGATGCTATATATAATTATAATTAAAAAATAATATTATATTTAAAATGATATTTTCTGTTTATTTTGACTTTTGATAAACAAATATTAAAAAGGAATCTTTTTCTTCAATGATTTCAATTATTTATGAAACAAAAAAAATATATGTTATATTTTAATGAATACAACAACAAAGAGTTTTCGTATTATTTTAGCTATTATTTTATAATCATATTACATTCATAGATTCCATGATTTCTTTAAAGAAAAACCCATATTTCCTTTTCATTCATGAATTTTTAGTTTTTTTAAAAATTGGGGTTTATTGAATAGAGGTGTAATAATATTTTTTCGGAAGAGTTATTATGGATGCAATGAATGTTTTTATGATGTTTGATTTGATTTATTATGTTGTGGATTCTTGGAATTTTTTATGATGATGGTTAGTTCTATTATTATATAAGGGTATCTTGTCACATTATATCTCCCCAATGTATTAGGTAAAGTGATAGATTAAACCAATTAGGTTCCTCATAAGAGATTAAGGGAATATGGTATCAATTGTATTCAAAGTATAAACATGATAGCTATTTCATATTTAACGATGATTGTTCCTTTAATAATAATCATGATGGTTATTCCATTTATAATTATGAGTAATATTTGAATAATAAATTAAGATACATATATAAATTACATGGTAATTCAAATAGTTTTTATGAAAAGCATGTGATTATACAAGGAACGGGAAAATATATTCAAATTAATATGGTTGAAAAGTATAACATTGTTAAAATATTTTTATGGGGTTATCATGAATTTTATAAAAAACAATTATGATTTTGTCTTTTCAATTCATATGTCTCATTTAATGATTTAAGAAATTGTTTTTTCAATAATGATAATTTATTCTAAAATTAAATTATTATATTTATACTAATGTTTATTTGAAAAAAAAACATTTATATGTATTTGTGAAATAATAGTTCCTTTAATTCTTCTTATGCACCTAACAATGAATAATGTGATCATCTAATATTGTAAAACTTGTTTCACTATGTTTATTTATGTCTAACCAAAATGTATAGTTCATGTTTTAAGAATTTTATATTTAACCTCTAAAATGAATAATCTTATATTTGTAAGGTTTTTTTGGTGGGAAATTTGAAAGTGAATAAAAGTGACCACTTTATAATATATAGTTTAGTTATGCATGATGTATGAAATGAAAGACTAATTCTATAAACCAAAATTATCTATGTGAATGAGATGAAATAAAACCTATTATAAATACATGATACAAAATATAAATTATGGACATGTACATAATATTTGTATTAATGTAGGGATTAAATAACAAAAAAAATCTTGATATCATTTTAAAAATATTTAATATAATTGTATAAAAAATAAATATATTAATTTTAGAAGAAATATGGTTATTTTGATAAATTTATGTAGATAATGATGTCATGGATGTGAATATAATTTTGATTATCCTCCTCAAAAGATAGATTATTATTATTCTATTGATATTTTCAATCTAATCATTGGTTTTGTTATATGGCTACATTAGGTTAGAACCAATAGAATAAATAATGTTGTAGAAAATGTTTCTATAGTCTGAATGAGAAATTGAATGTAGTGGGAGATTTATTAAAACATCATAAGTTTATTGGTAACTTTCTTTCACAATATATGATTAAAAAATTTATCCTATATAATATATTTTTAAATTGTGGTGATAAAGGCCATATAGGTAAAAATATTCAATGACTTATGTTTCAACATAATATGATGAAGGACCGAAAAAATGTATTAAGATAACTGAATGGTGTTTTTTATATGGTCAAATCGGAAATAAATATATAATCTAATAATGAAGAAGGATGTTTCTAGTTAATGTCATAAATGAGAATAAACTTATTAAAATTTTATCAATATAATGATATAAATTTGGATAGTATTCGAATTATTAAAAATGTTTTTTAAAATGGAAATCCAATAAATAAGGTCTTCTAGAATATACATATTAAGGATTAGAAATTATAAATTAAAAAATTGGAATATTATTTTAAATTTATAAATCTTAATACATAAATCATATGTGTATATTAGTAATGAATTATTGTTGGATGATATGGAAAATCATGTATAATAAATAATTTTTAATAGTTAAGGAACATACATTCAAGAGAAATATGGTATAGAAATGATTATGGTAGACCAAATTTTATATAATTAGAAACCCATAATATTTATTTTATGGGAGTGAAATACATTTTCAAATATTTATTGAGTACATATAATTGTTTGAGTTGTATATAACCCTTATGATTATAATGTGAAACTGTATTTTAAATAATAACCCACATATCATTTTGTTCACCTTTATTAAAGTATATTGATAAACATTATTATTTATATTTTAATTTATTGTTACCCTTATTTTTATAAAATTATTAAGATTTATATATTTTAAATAAATGAAATCAATAGTTTGGTCGACAATATTTCATATTCGGAAAGACCGCGAGGATTAAACCCACAACTTATGTGCAAAAAAGTATATAGTGACTATGACTATCATATATGATTTCCTCATTGGAATGAATTCATTTTTAAATTACAATTCTTGAAAGATATTTATAATTATGATTTTGGGACAAAATATTTTATTATATAGATAAAAATGGTATTCAAATGTGATTTGGTGATTTGGTTATTAAATGATTAATGTAATTTGAGAAGAAGTTAGATATTTTTGGAACATTTTTTAAAAATCCAAGAAATTTCTAATAAACACTAATATAGAATGATGTACATGAAACACTGAGTCTCTAAGTAATGAATATTTTATATAAGAT
This sequence comes from Viscum album, assembly GCA_963277665.1. Taxonomy (NCBI): domain Eukaryota; kingdom Viridiplantae; phylum Streptophyta; class Magnoliopsida; order Santalales; family Viscaceae; genus Viscum; species Viscum album. The sequence continues at coordinate 59,995,376 of OY728164.1, read as the reverse complement.
GACAGTTATAACATTTCCATTAAACTATATTTTTCTGCTTCTTGGTTTTGTATTATGAAAAAACTGGCATACAAGGTTGCAATCAGTAAGATATTATGAGTTTTATAGGATCAAATTAAATTTTTATGAATAGTAAAATGACCCTAATGAATAGTAATAAAAGCCTTATGAATATCCGATAATCCATATGAATAGTAACCACACACTTGAACAAATAAAAAAATTATCTATCTTATAAGTGATAATATGATCATAGTATAAGGGTATGTTTTTTGGTAAGACATAAATATTTAACAACAATTTTATGAATAATCTAATAACTTAAATGAAAATTTATTTTTATTAAATTTAATAAAGAAATATTATTTTATTTTATTATCATTATAATATGATTTAATGAGACCTTGATTAATTTTGAAATGTATTATGGAATAAGTAATAATTCAAAAATTATTAATTTTGGAATAAAATTTTATTTTTAAAAGAGAAATTTATCAAATTCAAAAAACTAATTCCCAAAATATAGTTTCTTTTTTATTTTAAAATGTAAAAAATGATTAGGGTGATTTTTTTTTCTGAAATACATGTTTTTTTTGAATTGTGAAATACATTATTTTACTATATATATAGATTATTTGTTAAATAAATTATTTATAACATCATGGATGATTTTTGAACACAAAGATAGAAATAAAAATCTATATATATTATTTTTATACACCTAAAAAATTACAATTTATTATCTTGAGAGAAATAATAAAATAATGATTAAAATAATTGAAGAACCCTCATCTCCACCACTATAAAGACCACCTCTCACCCCCTCTTATCCCCACACATCTAAATCTTTTATCATTTACTAAATTCTTCACAACACAATCAATAATCCTCTTCCCATCATTTGGGACATATTGGTCTCACCAAAATGAAAAATCCAACGGCCTTAAGGGGGATCACATGAAGAAGAGATCTGAAGGTAACAATCCCCTATCATTGCCTTTTAAATTGTTTTAAATTATTTTTCTTTTCTTAAAATATCTTAACTACCACATTTGAAAGAGGGTTGAACGATATATTATCATATAAATAATAAAATATTATTATATTTATTGAAAAATTTATCATCCAACATACTCTTCTCCCCATTTTATTCAAAATATAAAAACAACGCCATTGATGTGTCAAAATACCAAGATCATGCCTGATGTGTTTTAAATTTACATTACATCCATAAAATTTTTCTATAACAAACTTCTAATGGTTGGACTAATTATAATTTTTATAAAATAACCACTTTCTTTTTCTATAATTAAAATATATAAATATATTATATTATATAACGAAACTAATTTGTTATTATTGAAGAACCACCAAAATGATCTAAACAAATATCATTAGTGTAATATATAAGGGTTCGTCATCATAAATGAAAAGATTGATTTATTTTATAATTTAATATGATGGAAACATATTACTACAATTTCATTCCACTACTTCTATTTTATTCCATTTAGAAAAAAAAATCCATTACGAACAGACCATGGAAACTATGCTAAGCATGCACCTGAAACAATTAAAGTAAGAAAATATAATTAATATATGTATGGAATGATGTTATAAATGTTTATATATTGTGTTATAAATCTAAATTTCTTTTAATAAAATTTTAATATTACTACTTGAACCATTATTGATGATGTTTTAAAACTCTTGATGTTAAACATTACTGATGTAAGGAAATTCTTAACCGAATTTCTATTCATTGAGATAACCTTCTAATTAATTAATTATGTGGTAATAAGATTACTTTTGTAATTATTTTTTTATATTATGTTTGATTATGTTTATTTATCGTGTATAAATATATTCTATTTATTCTATTAATCCTCACTTTAATAAAATGAAAATTTTATGGAAACTTTCTCAAAAAATCATCTTTTAATGTTATATTTTTCAAAATTAAAATTACAATTTTTATGTAATTATTCACATTTTATGATTATGTTTTCGTTCTTGGTAATTTTTTATAATGAAGGGTGGGATCAATATATCCTACCCCTATATTGCGTATGAGAATATTTGAGATTAGACATATGTTTCTCTAATTGTAACTATGATGGTTATGCCATATGGTAACCGTGAGGGCTACATTAGTAGGTATCCATGATAGTTTCAAATCAAAATACGGCTATGAGGTTTGCAATATTAAGTAATTAATTACCCAATATAATATTATTGTTTGATTTAATTTTTCTAGTGAAATATCATGTTTCCTTAAGTATGTATATGAATCTTTATAGGTGTGAAGCATCTATTTTTATGATTATTTCATATGTTAAAAACTATTCATTGATTAAGAGTTTCATTCCTTAATTTTATATATCATACAATGATTTTTATTCACATCCAATGTTTTTAAATCTATTCACATGTTATAATGACGTTTAATAGAAATATGGAAATCAAGTTAAATGAAATAATGAATTTTCAATGAAATCATATTATATATTTAATGTTTTACATTTTTGATTAAATAGATATATTAACAAGGGTTGGCACATTTTATGAATTTTGGATGATATCTATGAATTATGTGGTATTTTTAAAAATCTATATACTGAAATGATCTTTAGGAAAGTAAAGATGTTAATTTTAATGGAATATAGAAGATTATGTATTGATTACAATCAGGTCCTTATTTTTATTATTAAATAACAGTTTAGATAACATTATGGGTTATAATGATGTTAATTGAATAACATCTATTATTTTTACCTTATATTTATATTTAAATGATATAGAATTTATATATAACAATGTTTGTTCATCTAAGATATATTTTTTTAGAATGGTTTTCCATATAAGAAATATATAATTTGAAGTATGATGACACCCAGAGGATATTATATTTCCTTATTTGAAACATCAAATGGTTGGAATTTGAACCAAACTTTTTTTTTGATAGTAATGGATCATTTGACATAGTATATAAATGAAATTTTAATCCATGCAAGTTAAAAACAAGTGCTACCATAAAAAACATGATTATAGTGAAAAAGCATATAAGGGAACACCCTCCTGTTATAAGGGATATTCTTACCTAGTGGAGGTTGAATGATTGATTAAATCCATTAAAAATGTATTCTGTGTTATGGGGTGTTCTGAAAATCAATGTGGTTGTCTTTACATTTAATATTTGGAAGGTGAATCTCTTCAGTAGGGGTCAATGATCTAGAATATCTAGGATAATAAGGTGACTGATGCCTTTTAATGGAAGGAATTTAACAGTATTTTTCTGGAATGGTATTTTCTTATGGTGGTTTTACTTACGGGAAAATAAATTCCATAAATTGAAGAAATTTTAGGATGATCATGTAGCCATGTGTGATGAAAACATCACCCGATGAGAAATATATGTTCCAACTCTTATTTAGGATCATGGCAGAAAAAAAATTATTTTTACTCTGGATTTAAGCAAATATAATGAAGGTAATTTGCTTCTAGGGAATTTTTGAATTATGAGAAACAAGTCCAATGTGATGAGATGGTAGAAATAGAGTTTTATGATGATCACATGTACATTGATAATAAGTATTATAATATTACCATATGGAATTGGATAGGTAAGAATCAATACAATAAATATGATGGTATGAAATTCCAATTTCAATTTTGGGAATAGTGTGGTTAAAATAACCCTAAAAAATGTCTTAAAAAATAGGAATGTCTTTTATATGTTGATTTTTTGGACATATGGATTAAATTTTAATTAAAAATGATCTTATAATAAATTCTGATAAGAAAAATATAATTTCTTTCCTATTTTTTGAGATGGGTCATTATTCCAATACATGCCCAAAAAATTATTAAATTGATAGGAAGAAGGAATATTATTAGCATCATGGTGCAGTGAGATCCTTTGTGACTACATCAGCAGTTATTGGGCCATCCAAGGAAGTGGTATTAGGTTATATTTTTACTCTTTTTAAGTCCTTTTTTGACTCAGGGTATATACATTCATTTATTTATGTGAAACTTTATAAAAAATTGGGAATTTAACCTGAATAAATGAGATAGGAACCTATGGTTAAAAAAATAGGGGAAAATATTAAAAAAATATTTAAATGAATATATTTTTGTTATATGAGGAATAAAATTATCAGAAAAACATGTTTTTCCCTTAATCGAGATTTATGTCATTCATCACATGTATTGGATGTCCCATAATCATGATGTGATTAGTTTTATAGATAAATAAGTTTCTCTTTAGAATGATTTTTATTATGTATATAAAAATGTACCCATAAAATTGATATCATATTAATATTATGAGAAACTATTAAAAGAAGGAAATGAAATTTTTCTTGATCATATTATTAAAATCGAGAGAACTATTATAATTAATGATGTTATGATGTAAAATTAATACCTTGATGGTTTTTTTAAAGAGTTACCTAGTGTTATAACAGCTCAAGAAGATTAATTTACAATTTACATGGTTTCATATTATCATCCAATTTCAAATCCCCATTTTCTAATGGATGAAGTGTAATTTATTGAACTGAAATGTCAGTTGAAGGAGTTTTTTTATAAACGAATAATTCTTTCTAGCACATTAGTATGGGGTAATCCTATATTTTTTTTAAAAAATAAATTTTGTTCCATGAGCCTCTAAAATTAATATAGTTATATAAATAACATTAATGTTATGAATATGTATCATTTTCATCATATTGATGTCTTGTTTGATCTATTTCAGGGAGGTCAGTATTTTTCAATGTATTAATTCAGATCTAGATAAAATTAATTAATGGTGGAGGACTATGGAATCCCAAAAATATCTTCTTATACTAGATATGGGTATTATGAGTTTTTTGTTGTGCCCATTAGTTTGACACATTCTACTTCAATATTCATGGACATTATGAATGGAATATAACATGAATATTTGGATATGTCTATAGTTGGTATTTATTGATGATATTTTTTTATATCAAAAAATTTATGAAGATCTTGAAGGACATGTATTTATTTTCATACAAACTCTAAAAGAAAAAATGTTACATGGAAAATTCAGGAAATGTTATTTTTTTGTTGCAAAAGATTTCTTTTCATGGGAACATTTTTAATAGGGATGGAATATTTATTGATCCAACCAAAAAATATGGTATATTTATTGCAAAGACCTTATAATGAAAAAAATATATTTCGTTTCCTTTGATTAAAATATTATTAAAAACATTTTTTTAAAATCATTGAATGATTATCTATCCCTCTAAAAATCATAACACAATTAGGGTTAAATATATTCAGCAAGGAAAATTTAGATTATTGTTTTAATGATCTATAGAAGATATTAATTAATTTTCTTGTTTAACCATTACTTCTATAAATGGTGAATTATTAATCTTCAGTGATTCTTCGTTGATGGGACATGGTTGTCTTATGATCCATAATGATTAGGTAATTAATTATGCTTCACAAAAACAAAACACTCCTGAGTTAAATTATCCAACACATAATTTGTAATTAGTTGTTGTGTTTTTTTACATTGAAAATTTGTAGGCATCATATATATCGAAAAATTTGTAATATATATACTAATAATAAAACATTTTTGTATATATTCACTTATAAAGAATTAAACATGAGGAATATAAATTGGCTTGAACATGTAAAGGTTAATGATTTCAAAATTAATTACCACCTAGTGAATGAACAATAAATATTTTATGCCTTGTGAAGAAAACATAATGAATCATTAAACATGTAACATTTATAACATGACCCTTTGATGAATGATGTGATGAATTTTTCATTGTCTATTGTTGGTGAAACAAATTCCTTTGTTATGTTTTAGGTGATAGTGCATTCATCTCTATTATATAGTATTATTTATTTCCAAAAGTAATACAATGAGTTACAATAAATGGTATAATTAGTTTAAATGGGTGTGTTTCTATAATTTTACATTGATAAATATTGGGTTTTTAGATTTGGAAAAATATTATTCGTTTCTTTTGAATCCCATATGAAGATTCAGTGGTTGTGTGGTGCCCATAGTTCTCCATTTTTTGGTTCATCCTAGTTGTACTAAGATTTACAGATTCCTTTTGGATTATTAATAGTGGGATGTCATGAAAGGAGATATTTCTGATTTTACTGTGAAATTCTTGACATGTCAATAGGATAATGTATAAAGATTACTACAACAGGGGATGCATCAGCTTTTTCTAGTTCTAGAGTGGAAATGAGAAAATATATCAGATAAATCATGTTGGGAAAACCCATGAAACCTTGAGGTAACAATGTGATTTGGGTTATTGTTGAGCGGCTATCAATATCTACAAATTTACAACATATTCAAGAAACTATGTATTTGTATCTTCATTCCTAATTGTACCACACAGATATTATTAGGTTACATGGATTTTTCTATTCAAATGTATCTTACCTAGATTCCAGTTTAACTTATAACTAATGTAAATTAGTTTACATGTCGTTGGAATAAAAATTTAATTTCATTAATAATAGTCATCCAGGGTCTAATGGAAAAACTGAATGAACAATTCAAACTTTAGATGAAATAATTCATGTAAATTTAATGGATTTCCACTGAATACGGGATCATTGTATTTATTTAATTGAGTTTGATAGTAATAATCATTTCCATTCCATTATCGGAATGACTAATTTTGAGTAATTAAATGGTAATGTTTGTAGAACAACATTATTTTGGGATGAATTAGGGAAATTGATGTCGATTGGACTAGAACTAGGAGAGGAAGTGGCTGAAAAAGTAATGATGATCCAGAGACACATGAGAACATCTTAGAGAAGAATGAAAATTTAGGCAGATAATATGAGGATTGACTTTTCATTCATATTATATGATCATTTTATTCATATAATCTCACTAAATAAATATGTTATGTGTTTTTTTAAGAAAGTAAATCTTTGTCCATGGTTCGATGGACATTATGATCTAATTGATAATATGACAACCCTGCTTTTTATTACAACTTAATCATGCTTTATTACATAACACTTCACTTGATACAACAAAGAAGATCGAGAGTTTTAGGGTCTTTAGGGCTTAGGATCATTACATAAGAACATTAAACTTGAAATACAACATCTTTTTGAAAACTTCATTTACATGGCCACTACATTCCTTCGTACTTAGCATTGCATGGGATAACATGAGGACATGTATAAGAAAAGGGTGAGCTATAAAGCCCAGTAAGGGAGTACACATGGAATAACATGAGGAGTACAATACATGTTAGGAAATAGGAATATCAATAGAGCATAAGAGAAACATGAACATAAAGGCATGATAAATCATGATAATCATAACATGGAAATCTGGCAACAACACTTAACATTGAATTAGCATGTGCTGAGGCTCATTGCACATAGAGCATGAGTAAACCCTCATTGCACATGAAGCACGAGTAAACCCTCATTGCAGTTGAATTACCATGAGTCAACACTCATTGCACATGACGTATCATGATACTATACTTTACCCAATGCATTGGAGCGCTATAAAGGGCGCACCCTCCTTAAACATTTAATTTCATGCATATGTGTGCGAAATGGATCATAAAACATGCATTCATAAAACATAATAATTTATTTTACGATAAAGGAATGTGGAATTCATACATGAAACTTTATAATCAATAAGTAAAATTTCATAAAGGTGAATACCCTTGATGGAGAAATGGGCATGGTATTCACTACACAATGATATTGGCTTAGAAAATCGGTGTGCTTTCGGCAGCATAACAGCGTGACATAAGAATTCATAAAAATGGTTGATGAGAGAGAAAGGGGTTCCTCATAATATTTACATGTAATGGACAGTAATGAGGACATATAGATACATGTCCCATCAATTGAAAAGTAATTTAGATTCATGATACAAAATTATTTCTTGGATATAAAAGAGGAGAAATATTTCCTTTCAGAATTTCGGCATAGTAACAGGTGTACATGGGAGGAATTTAATGAGAGAGAAAGGGGTCTCCGATCATTCAAACAATAAGAGGGCAGTATGGGAGAGGTATGATACCATACCCCAACATTCATAATTTAAATTTAAAAGGGCAATACAACTTAAAGAAAATTGACAAAATTGAGAAAGGAAGAAAAAACCCTTACTTGGAAGTGTGCTTCCAAAAGCTAGAGAGAGGCTTATGAGAGGCTTCTTGGGAGCTTGGGGCACCATGGGAGGATTCTAGAGAGAGTAGGGAAGAATTTGGACGAACTAAACGGGATTTTAGTGAGGAGGAAGTGGGATATTGGGTGGGTTTATATAGGAAAGGTGAGAGAATTCTTTATTATTTAGGTTTGGGACCCCAAATTTTAAAATAATCCAAACCACAAACCATCCCATGGTATTTTCCCATGGTTTCTGGAAAAAAAAAGAGGAAAACAATATTTTACAAGGACAAGGTCCGAACTTATTAAAAAATTAGGGTTGCTTATGTGCAGGTGAGTCACACTCCCATGGAAATTAATTTAAAAAGGCAAAGTGTTGAATAAGTCTTGAGGGGTTCATTAATTCTTTGAAAAGTAAGTAAAACAAACCCAAAACCTCATTAATTTAATGATAAAACATATATTGTCCGAACATAAATATTATGGTAATTTATTACATCTCCTTTGGGTCATTATGATGTCATAAAACAAATCATATATTTAAACGGTATTTAATTTTTACCCAAAAATTTGACTATCTCAGAAAATTATGAAAAATTCACCGTTGGATAATTTCTACGTTCTAATTCCAAAAATAATATTTATTTTATCTAAATAATTTTCTATATAAGTGAATTTTAACTTTTAAAATAAAAACCGATATTTATAAAAAATTCATGGGTTTTGACAGAAATGGCGTTCAAACCTTAATAAAAATTTTAATTGCATTCATAAAATTATAAGATCATTTATATTTAACAAAAAATTAATTTAATATTAATAATAATATTTTATTAAAATATTATTTAATTCAAAAATCCTTAATTTAATAAAATATAATTCTTAATTAAATAATAACAAAAAAAAAACAGCATTTGTACATTAAAAACTATTACAATGTATCAAAAATGACTAGAAATTATATTCATTATTATATAAAAAAATAATGCACATGAACATAGTACTACTTATTTGATACATAACCCCTTAAAATAGCCGCATAAGACCTAAGGGTAAGGTGTGTGATGGTGACAGACTATTGCGGCAGCTCGGATAACATCGCTCGAGTGGTAATATCTATCAACTTCCACTTTTCCCGTAGACGATCACGTTCTAGCTTGACATAATGATGCTCAGCTTGGGCTTGGTTAAGGGCAAAGCCCAATGAAACCACCACTTTTCCAAACTCCGATAAATGGGCTTCGTATGGGGAAATTATACTCGATGAGGCCATCGCTTCCTTTCTCTGAGTAAAATTGTGTTCGTTAAAGCCATATATTTAAACTACTCATGTGATCACTGTTCAACGGCTATAAAAGTAACGGTCACAAATCATAACATAAAACCAAAGAATTTTACATCTTAAAAAACTTTTATCATAAAGAAACATTTAACTGGATCAAGAGGGATTTTCCATTAATGAAACTTTGGGTAGTTACAATATTCCCCCCTTAAGAAATTTCTCCCTCGAAATTTTCCTTTTCCCACACTAAAAAAATGTGGGTAACTCAGCTTCATCATATCCTCCGACTCCCAAGTCGCTTCTTCAAACTTTTGGTTTCTCCACAACACCTTGATGAGAGGCATTGACTTATTTCGTAGAACTTTTTCTCTACAATCTAAGATCTTCACTGGTTGCTCCTCATAAGAAAGATCATCTTCCAATTGTACCACCTCATAAAGGAGTACATGTGAAGGGTCTGGTATGTACTTCCTTAAGAGGGATACATGGAAGACATCATGCACCTTGTCCATAGTAGGTGGACGTGCTAGTTGATAGGCCATAGCCCCAACATGATCAAGAATCTCGAAGGGGCCAATGTACCTTGGACTTAACTTCCATTTCTTTCCAAACTTCATGACCTTCTTCCACGAAGATATGCGTAAAAACACCATGTCTCCGACTTTGAACTCAAGGTCTCGTCGACGATTATCTGCATAACTCTTTTGTCGACTTTCAGCTGACTTGATATGATGCTGAATGGTTTTCACCTTCTCCACCATTTCTTCAACCATTTCTGGTCCAAGCAGCTTACGTTCACCGACCTCATCCCGACATGCCGGTGTTATACACCTTTTCCCATACAAGGCTTCATATGGTGCCATTTGGATGCTCGAGTGGAAACTATTATTATAAGAGAACTCAACCAGAGGAATATGTTGATCCCATCCTCCTTTAAAGTCCATTGAGCACGCTCTCAAAATATCCTCAAGTGTTTGGATAGTCTGCTCGGATTGGCCCTCTGTTTAAGGATGATAGGCCGTACTGATGTTCAGTTTAGTATTCAGAGCATGTTGAAGACTCTTCCAAATCATATATGTAAATATTGGATCTCGGTCAGACACAATAGATAGTGGTACTCCATGCAACCGTATCACTTCCCTGATATATATCTATTCCATTTGATCCAAAGAAAAATCCTCTCGAATAGCAATGAAGTGTGCAGTCTTTGTAAGACGATCCACAATGACCCAGATTGCATTGTTGCCTTTGGATGTCCTTGGAAGTCCAGTGACAAAGTCTATGGTGATGTTCTCCCATTTCCATTCTGATATGGGCAATGGTTGCATCATCCCCTTAGACTTCTACCTCTCTGCCTTCACTTGCTGACAAACAAGGAACTTTGATGTATATTCAGTGATCGCCTTCTTCATATTATCCCACCAAAAGTTTTCTCAGAGATCTCGATACATATTTGTGCTCCCTGGGTGAATAGAGAAATTTGAACTATGTGCATCGTCCAATAGTTCCTTATTCAGCTCTAGACTTGATGGAACACATAGTCTTTTCCAAAAACCACACAGTTCCTTCTTCATTAACATTAAACTCTGAGGATTTCCCCTTTTTGATAGCTACCACTTTTTCATGGATTCCCACATCATCCTTTTGAGCATCATTTAACCATTCCAAAATAGATGGTTGAGCAATCATTTGTGAATGGATTGATGATGTTCCCTTCTTTATGATTCCCACATCCATCTTCATCATGTCTAAGAAGATTGGATCCTTTTCATTCTCATCATTGATAGAATCAATGGATCCTTTCTACTTAGGGAATCCACCACCTTGTTCGCCTTCCCAGGGTGGTAATGTATTGAACAGTCATAATCCTTGATGTGCTCTATCCATCTTCTTTGGTGCATATTAAGATCTTTCTATGTGAATATATATTTAAGACTCTTGTGGTCAGTATATTTCTCACATTTATCTCCATAGAGATAATGCCGCCAGATTTTCAAGGCAAAGATCACCGCTTCCAACTCTAGATCATGCATTGGATAGTTTCACTCATGGATTTTCAAATGCTTTGAAGCATAGGAAATCACATTATCATTTTTCATTAGCACACATCCTAATCCCTTCTTTGAGGCATCACTGAATACCACAAAAGAGATCCCCACTTGTGGGTAAAGTGAGCACGGGTGCAGTGATAAGCCTCCTTTTCAATTCCTTGAAGCTTTCTTCACATTCATCACTCCAAGAAAACTTTACTCCCTTTCGAGTTAGCTTGGTAAGAGGGTTGGACAATCGTGATAAATTTCTCACAAATCGTCGATAATATCCAGCTAACCTCAAGAAGCTACAGATATCCGTTATCGATGTTGGCCACGACAATCCCGTAATAGCATCTGTTTTGGAGGGGTCCACAGATATCCCATTGCATGTGATGATATGGCCCAAGAATGAGACTTCCTTCAAATAAAACTCACACTTGCTGTACTTTTCATGGATCTTCTCCTTGCAGAAAGTCTCTAGTACATTTTTTAAATGCTCCTCATGGTCCTCCTTGGTTTTGGAGTATATTAGAATATCATCTATAAAGACTACCACAAATTTGTCACGGTAATCTCTAAAGACACTATTAATCAAGTCCATGAATATTTCTAGAGCATTGGTGAGTCCGAAAGGCATTACTATGAATTCATAGTGCCCGTACCTTGTATGAAAAGCAGTCTTGGGGATATCTTCCATCTTCACCCTTACTTGATAATATCCCGACCGCAAGTCCACCTTGGAGAAGTATTGTGCTCCACGCAGCTGATCAAACAAGTCGTCGATTCTTGGGAGAGGATACTTGTTCTTTAACTTGATTTTTTTAAGTTCACGATAATCGATGCAAAGCCGCATTGACCCATCCTTCTTCTTGACGAAGAGGACTGGTGCACCCCATGGTGATGCACTTGGGCGTATAAACCCTTTATCCAGATTCTCCTGTAGTTGTTTCTTCAGCACTTCAAGCTCAACAACAACAATTCTATATGGAGTCTTGGATATTGGTTGAACCCCAGGTATAAGTTCAATTGAGAACTCAACATCTCTTCTTGGAGGAAGACCAGGAAGTTCCTCGGAAAACACTTCAGCGAATTCTCTCACAATAGGCATTTCATCAAGGGTGGTTTCTTCCTTGGACACAATCATCTGAGCATGATATGCATGCTCATAAGGCAGTAATATCCATTCTTGAGATGATGGAGCTAAAGGAGATTCATCTTCCTCCTGACACTTGTAAAGAATCGGGGGTCGATTCTCCATATAGAGTGTGATTTCCCTCTCCCGACAATTTATGTTTTCTCTATATAAGGAAATCCAATCCATGCCAAGAATTGAATCAAATTCCACCAAAGTGAGTATGACGAGGTTCGCCGGGAAATTCAATCCACAGATTATAACAGGGGAGGACTTATATTCATGTGATGCAATGATTTCCCCATTTTCCGTACTCACCGACATCTTTACTTTCTGGATTTGTGGTGGTGCTGGGATTGATCTACTAAACTTTTGAGATATAAGAGAATGCGTAGAACCTAAATCTAAAAGTATGTTTTCTATTCTTGAATGAATAACTAGCGTACCTATCACCACTTCGTTGTCGGGGTTCACTTAGGCAGAATTTATGGCAAAATCTCTTCCTTGCTGTCTTGGAGGTTGTTGGTTGCTTTCAAAAACCCTTGGATTAGGGCCCTGATTTTCAAAATGACCCGGCTCGTTGCATTTATAGAATTGAACAATGCGTTGAGGTTCGAACAGTTTGTTCCTCTCCTCTGTCGCAGAAGCGGGTCCTTTTTTCCGACAGTTAATATCTAGGTTCCCTTCTCTTCCACACCTGAAGCATTTTCCCATCCCCCTAAGTGAATTTCCAGGGTACTTCTTTCCACACTTTTGGAAAGTGGTGTGCTGGAACTTCTTAGCGCTATTGGATTTATCCATTGGACCACCAGCATTGAAGTCCACCTTACGCTTCTTGTCCCCCTGATACCCATGTGATTCTCCGATCTTCATTTCATCCTTGAGGGAACTTCGGACAATTTACTCATAGTTGTCGAAGTCACGGATCACTAATTCTTTTCGCAAACTAGGCTTCATCCCACCAAAGAAGAGGTCAACCTTGCATTCGGGGGTAACGACAAAGCCAGAAGCTTATCGTGAAAACCTTGTGAAGTTTGCCTCATACGCTCCCACGGATTCTTCATCTTTCTGCTTGAGGGAAAGAAAGTCTTTTTCCATCTTAAGACAGAGGGTGCGCGGAAAATATTTATCGAAAAACATCTTCCGGAATTCCTTCCATTCCAAAGCCTCGATCTCCTCCCCAGGCTTCATATTTTTGATCAACGTACACCATTGATCAGCATCACCCTCCATATGATAAGCCTCCAGAAGAACCTTCTCTTGTTCAGAACATTGGAGGATGGAGAATATCTTTTCAATGCAGTTGATCCATTGTTCAGCGATCGTGGGATCCAATGATCCACTAAAAGTAGGAGGCCATTGTCTCATGAAGATTTCAATAGCGACTTGTTCTTTCTTAGGGGGGGTTGAACATTCCTCTTGACCTGTGTTTCTATTCAAAACTTGAGTTATCTGAGAGAGAAGCGTGACAATGTTCTCAATTCCCGCTCCCATTAGATTGGGCATCTCATTAGTACAATCATCACACTGATCTTCCCAATGGTTGTTAGCCCGAGTCCTCCTATTACCAGCCATTAGCTAGAACAAAAGGAATGTTAGGGGTAACACATAATGATTAATCCAAAGTAAAAAGTTGATGACTTATAAATACACTTTAATCTCTTTAACTCATGAGTCTATAGGATCAATCCAGGCTTTTCATGATCTACCTTCTAACATATATTCTTAGGGGGATTTTTCCCTTAATAAGGGTCCATACTGTGATTGTGAATTTATTAAAACATATACCTCAGGAGTGTCATAACCGAGAGTGCAACAAGGCCAATTGTCGTGCACCAGTTCCCGTTCGAGTCTAGCTCAAAGCGGTGTTTTCGGGTTTTACCCCTAGGATACATCTGTTCCAGAGCCGCCTCTACCTGCTCGTATCCAGACAGGGATGTATTTGTTTGATAAACAACTTAATTAGTATTTAACAAAACTTAGGGATGTTTTTATTATACTTATTCTTGTATCTAAGGCTTTACTAGGGTTTCCTAATCCCAAAAATAACTAAACCTATCCTCTGATACCAACTATGACAACCCTGCTTTTTATTACAACATAAACATGCTTTATTACATAAAACTTCACTTGATACAACAAAGAAGATCGAGAGTTTTAGTGTATTTGGGGATTAGGATCATTACATAAGAACTTTAAACATTAAATACAACATCTTTATTCAAAACTTCCTTTACATGACCACTACATTCCTTCGTACTTAGCATTGCATGGGATAACCTGAGGACATGCATAAGAAAAGGGTGACCTATAAAGCCCAGTAAGGGAGTACACATGGAATAAATGAGGAGTACAATACATGTTAGGAAATAGGCATATCAATAGATCATAATAGAAACATGAAAATGAAGGCATGATAAAGCATGATAATCATAACATGGAAATGTGGCAACAACACTTAACAATGAATTAGCATGAGCCGAGGCTCATTGCACATGAAGCATGAGTAAACCCTCATTGCACAAGAAGCATGAGTAAACCCTTGTTTCTCTTGAAATAGAATGAGTCAACGCTCATTTCACATACTAGGATTCTATATAGGAAAACATGGATATGGAAGAGAAAAAAAATCATGTTCTGATGGAGATTAATAGAAACCAAGATTAGGAGAAAGTTATTAACTAGAAAATCACAAACTTATGATGTGTTAAACGGTCATTGATTAACTTCTAAGAAATGTAAACGATCATTTTTTTTGATTTACGTTCCTTTTCATTATTTTGAAGAATTAATTAATTACATAGAATAAAGACATAAGGAAATATACTTACCATAATGAAGAGTTTCATACTTTAATAAGTTTCTACCAAAACTAATATTTTCTCCAAACAATGATCATCCCAAAAGGCTTGGTAACATCAAAAGAACAAAAATTATATTCTATAGAATAATATAATCCAAAAAAGAATATCAATATATTTTTCCTGTATTTAGAAACAGCTAAAACCAAAATGGTTATTACGATATCATATAATCCACCTAAAGGATAATCCTTTATAAAAATAAATACTATTATTAATCTCCAAAATTCAACAAAAAGTACCCAAAGATCACGAAAGACCATTCAATACCGAATTGTTCTTAAGATTCATCAAAATAATCCAATATAAGATTGACAACCAAAACTCAGAAGGATTTAATCATATATTCTTCCACAATAAATATTATCATTTATCTCCAAATAAAATTGACTGCTATTAGAGTATCATACTAAAGTTTAATTATCCTAATCACATATTCTCTATGATGGATTAATCATATTCTAGAAATAACCCAAATCACGATATTTCCACAATAAATACATAGATTTATACAAAATAAATATTTCAACAATTCCTCCATAAATGAAATCTTATAGTATTTTATTTTCCTTAGGCGTATAATATACCAAAAGAGAAAACATATTACAAAATATCCTTTATCATTTAATCACCAAATAATTTTCTTATATACGGGATATAAATTTGATAAAACATAAGTTCCAAATATCATATTATTCTTGATCCATAAAATCTGTTAACTAATAAGAATAATTCATACTATCTAGTGACTTCACGTAGGCAAGTGGTAGGTGATATAACCCAATTTCACATTAGTTGTGGGATTGATTCTCATAGATTTCTTTGATGTGATGAGTTGTCAAATGGTCTGAGTGTTGTCCTTTTAATAGAAAGAAATAACCCTATCATTTTTTAACCTTAATGATTTTCTTTTACCATTAATTTTCATCCGATGACATTAAGATAGTTCTGCTTGTATCCAGACAGAGATGTATATGCTTGATAAACAACTTCCTCCATACTCACCAAAATACTAGGAAGTTTTTCAATATTTAAACTATTATATAGGGTTCTTCCTAATTTTCTAATATTCTAATTTCCAAAAATAACTAAACCTCCCTTTTAGACCAACTATAACCTACTGCCTTTTTAAAACATTACTTTTCATTACATTTTAGATACAGTGGATCATTAATGTCTGGTGTCATGAAAATGAGGAATAAAAACATGAAAACATAAACACTTATTTAATGAAATTTTAATAGCTTCCTGAAAAGGTCATCCTAAGTAAAATTACTACATATCATAACCTGGAGACATACAATCAAAGGAACGGGTAAGCATAACTCTCAGTAAGGAAAACTACTGAAATAATTTACATGTGATCTTGAGCAATATTAATAAGAACATTATATAAATAAAAAATTCATAAGAAATTGAAGAATATGAATATCATAATAAAATGAACCTAAATCATAACTTGATATTTTGGCTGCAACATTTAATTTATACATTC
Source organism: Viscum album (assembly GCA_963277665.1). Taxonomy (NCBI): domain Eukaryota; kingdom Viridiplantae; phylum Streptophyta; class Magnoliopsida; order Santalales; family Viscaceae; genus Viscum; species Viscum album. Next base: position 59,978,404 of record OY728164.1, on the reverse strand, counting down.
ATGAACATATCACTAAGGTTCATCCCCAAGGTGTCATAAAAATTACCAAGGTTGTTCACCAAGGTAACGTGAAACTTTTCATCTCTAGAGATTAATTCATTACCCAATGCATTAGAGAACTATTAGGATGAAACCTTTATATATATTTACATTAATTTGAGACACAAATATCATAATCAAACATTTCATAAATAACCCATAGAAAATAAAATAAATGTGTTTATTTCCAAATCGCGACGTTTTAAAAGTTCATAAAAACATGATCATTATGTCATTTATAACTATGGAATGGGATTGAGGGTTATATGTATGTCAAATAAATAATGAAAAAATAAATTTTATTTAGTTATGAATAACCCTATAAATGAGAATTGATTTGTGTATTCTCATAAATAATAAAAGATAATTTCTTGAGAAAAAGAGAGATTTTTGAGACGAAAATCTGGCAGCATAATGACAATATAACATGGTTTTAGAAAGTAATTTAAATAGAGGGGACAAGGTTTTACCATCAATAAATGAATCAATTTATTTTAGAGGTATAAAAAAATATGATAATGGTGTGGAAAATTGAGTGACATACCACATTAATAGGAAACTTGAAAGGAATGAGAAAATGCAATTCATTTTATCAAAAAATCGGCATCCTAACAACGTCACATAAAATTTAGAAAATCAATTGATAAGATCAGAAAGGGCCTCTCATCATTTGGAAATTAAATGGACAATATTAAGGATATATAATAACAAGAACCCATGTAATAAAATAGAACTAATAATACATAACAAAAAGTAAGTCATGACTTAAAATAGGAGGGTGAAATATTACCTTATCGATTTGGTAAGAAACGAAATGTACACCCATGAAAGAATGATCATATAAATAATATGTAAATAAAAATAAATTAAATTATATTAAAAAAATATTAAAATCATGGGTAGTACATACACCACACTAAAATAAATAGTGGAAAATATACAATGAATCTCACAGGAAAAAGATGTGAGATTAAAATCCATTACCATGTCGAATTCAATCGAATTGTATGAACAAAAATTACTAAAAATCAATAATATAATATAATACCAATAATATAAATATAAAGCTGACAATTTATATCTAATTTAAGTACACAATACACCTCATGCTATAAATAAATGGTGAATAATGGGAATCTAACAAAATTAAAAGTGAGATAAGAATCCCTTACCACATTGTAGTCAATCTAGTTGTATGAAAAAAATTTAATAATAACAAAATTATTCACATAATAATATGAATATAAAGAGAATAATGATAATATATATCAAATTTAAATACACAATACTCCACATGGAATAAATTAGTTGTAAACAATGGAAATCCCACAGAATTAAATGTGAGATAAAAACCCCTTACGTCGTGGTCCAACATGACTCGCTTGTATGTTCCTTGTTCTTAAAGAATAATAAACATAAGTAACTTTATATTATCATAAGAATATTTTTCATGTTTATTATTTTTTTATATTACTTATTACATTTTTATGACAATTATATGATTATTTGAGCTCTTATCAGACATTTTGTCAATGTTTGGAACTAGAGTAAAAAATGAACTTCTTATAATTATAAGTTGTTTATGTGGTAAAAATTACATTATATCTACAATGATATCCAACATTTAGATGTCATATATATGATATATATCTAGAATATATATATGTATTTGTAATATTACAAATCTTTTGGTGATAAGAAATGAAATGCACAGTTCATGGAGACGGTAAGTGAACATATGCATGAACACTACATTCTTTTATATTTATTATATTAATAAATGAAAAAAAGTTATTATTAGGTATAATATAACATAAGTATAATATTTATGTCATATAGGTTATGTAATTTAATAATTTCTATCTTTTATATGCTCTATTAATGGAAGGAATGAGGCATATCACTTCGAGGTGGTGGTCGTCCACACTACCTCTAATGAACTTATCGCGTTTAGCGATTATGAGAACCATAAATTTAGGCTATAAAAATGAAAATAAAGAATAATAATGAAAAAATATCATATATATCATATATATATACAGTTCTATCATAATGGCCACCATGATAGGTGATAATAGATAATTGAACAATCATCATTTTGTGAGGCAGTAGTTCGTCGTCCACTAAAACAATATGTTCATTACCCATTGGATGGTGGTGTCTGTAATTGTAGCTAGAATAATTATTATAAAAACATCCATGTATATTTTGGAAACTGGTGTAGTTATAAAAGAGTGGAATAAAAATATTTTAGGGGTTGGAGAAGTAAAATAAAACAAAATAACTTTAGAGAAGATGTTACCTTTAAATCGGGTAACTCCCTTTGGTTTGAACCAAATGGGATTCTTGAAGTAAATATGGCCTAAGGTAAGGATTCTAGGATGAATAAAGGGATCATGGGAGCTTATTGGAGTAGAGGTTTGATGAGACAAGGGCTTGAGATGTCTGAGAAATGGGTAGGAAGTGAGGGCTTTTAATAAGGGAGAGGTGGGGCTCTTTTCAAAATTATGAATTTTGTTTATTATATAATGATTACCAGTTTATAAATGTCCAATAATCATTAAAGTATAAGATAAGGTGGACCATGTATGAAATAAAATCTTCGAATAAAAATTTCACATGTTTTGGATATTCTTTTAATTTTTATCTTCTTATTTATTTAAATCATCTATTAATGACGTAAACACTGCATCATCATTGTGTCATAAATAGTTTTATTTATTTGATTTATAAAATTTTAATAAAATACCATGGAGTATGATATCTTTTTAGCTTTTCAATTAATCTTTATTGTAAATAATATAGCTTATATAACCCCACGTAAAAATTGTTTAAGTTAAATAATACATGTTTATGAATTTTTTTTACTTTATATAAAAATTTATTAATGCATAATCTGACCCATGTGGCTTCCTAGGGTCCCAAAATTGACCCATGTATTGTATTGGTCATACATTACTCATAAAATAAGAATATAACAAGTCTCAAGGAACTTTTATATTATTATAACATTAATTTTACTGTAAATTACCCTAATTACCTTTAATCGTGGTTAATAAAAGTCAACATTACTATTCACCAAAAATTATTTTCATCCCATTAAACCCCATTTAACATACTAATGAAAAACATTTATATAAGTTTTTAGGGAATTAAATTCATTGAAGCGGTAAAAAATAATTTTAATGAAAAAGTTAGTTTTTTAACTACTACTTAGTGGTTTCACATTTCATAAAAAATTATAGGTTTTCAGAAAAATTCCAAAAATTCACTCGAAGATAAATTTGAAATTACGAATAAAACACTGTGGTATATTTTACCAAATTCAAAACATAGAAGATGCATCAATTAATTTTATAATTAATTCCCATCGTCAAAACAAAAAAACATGTTCTTAAGAAATTATAACCATCAAAATATTGATACTCGTCAATGTCCGATATCAATGTGAAATTATTTCCATTGGCCAAAATTGGGATTAATGGTAAAAATATAATCTATTTAAACTTTCAAAACAATTAAAAATACAATCTACCCTAATAAATAAATTTGATTATTAGGTGGTTTGGAATTAAAATACAACATTTTTCACTATTCATTAAAAATCTATATTATCAGAAAAATATCAATATTTAATCCAAAGTAAATTTTTATGTCTCGATTCAAAAGATGAAAATAATTTTGCCAAATATGGTATATAAATTTTACAAAAACTATATTTAAAAATGGTTCTCCATCAAAAGCTATAAATCTCCCTTTTTAAGTAAATTATGCTTAAAATTAGATTCATTTACATTTTAAACCTCTGACTTTTCTTGGATGAATGTAAAATCATTTTACGAAAATATATTATCATATTAAAGATAATTATATTAATTCCCACCATTACAATGACTAGTTGTTAACTACCATTTGAAATAATAATTTTATATCATTTGTGTGAAAGTATGATTACATGAAAACTCATTGTTGCGTGTTAGGTACGCCATTGAATATAGAATTTATATTAAAATAAAATTAATATTTAATTAGAAAATATTAATAAATATGAAAATTTAATATTCATTATTTTCATGGGATGTTACAGTCCCGACTACTACAATACCGAGTAGTGCTTGCTACCGTACTGCTACAGTTCAGGAAATATGTCTCCACCCGATTTTGAACTCAGGTCTCTTGGATGCACTTGCCAAGTCCTTGCCAACTGGGCTGAGCCCCTTGTGTGTTCCAACTATATATGCTTGTTCAATGATATAAATGATTTATGTTTTATCATTAACATGATCTAATCCAATGAGATTATAGGGAACATAATGATGTAAATTCTAAATTATTTTACTAGATTATAAAATTTTAAGGCTGAGACCATATACATTATTTGTTGATTGTAATCATAAAATTTTGGGATTTTATATGAGGTTCCAATATTAAATTATATTTTGTAAATATATGTGAAATATGTTTTTATTTATTGTGATTCTAGTTATTTAATTACAAAATTATCATATCATGTATATGATATGATTTGGGAATATACATTTTTGGTATTTAACATTAAGAGGGATTTGAGTTTTTTGATATAAATGTAAAATAAATATTGGAATAAAATGTAATAAAATAGTTATAATAATTTGGATTAAATACTAATTTATAATTTTTGATGAATTTTAGGTTATATTGTTTATTGAATTATACATATTAATATTTTTCTATTATTGTTCATTATTTTTTGTGTAATGTTGTTATAATTTTTGGATTTATCTTATATTTTCTTAAACATTTAGTGGTTTTTCTAAACAAGGGAAAATGAATATCTTTTTATCCTTTTTTAGACTATTATATATATTAAATTCAGTTTAGTGCATCGGGAAATAATAATTCACCTATAATACTCGTCATTTGATAAAAATGAAGTTGTGGTATATATTTTTTAGGGGATGAAATTTTACATGTGAAATCATAATATTTCTTTATCTTTTTATTATAGATGATTAATAAATTCTTCAATTTTATGAAATATTCCCTGTAAAAAATTATATGATTACCTTTCTTATTGAGAAATCAATGGACTGATAACATATCACATATTTACAGTTTGGTGAGTGGTTATTTTCAAATATACATGTTCACTCGGTCATGGAATAACCAGGATGTTGGTCCAGAAAACATGGCATTCGACTGCATGGTGCAACTGCTCACATGAAAAAACACACCATGATTGCTAGAGATACCACTTTTGTTGACAGTGACTCAGGTCTGACAACCCATGTGGAGAGTGGCCTAGTCTGGAAACCCCGGTTCTAGCTCGGGTATGAATTCTTTTTGTCCCCACCCGCGAGACCCCACATGACCTACTGGGATACACCAAACCCAAGGGTTCTACCCAACCCATAGGGCCCAACCCACTATGGCTGGGGCCAACCCGACCTACTCACCCAACCTTGTCTGATTTCCTGATATTTACGGTTCATGCAGTCAACTGTTGTGACCAATGCTAGTCCATGTTCCGCACCCCCCACATCATCCCATGCGATGTTGGATACTCCTCACCACACTGCACATCTAGGATCCCCTTCATGCGTCGGCCGCCAATCACCTTCCATCCCAGGTTCATAGTTCTTCCATTGGTGTTATAATATCAGAAACAATAACACCTACGTGGTCTTCGGGTCCTGAGCTACATTGACCTATCCTTTGTTTTGTCTTACCTCAAATATGAGGGTCCAATATTGATCGGAGCTTCCCATAATATTGATCCATGACAATGAGCATCCAATGGTGAAGAATTCCCATAAGGAGAGATTTAAAGGAAAATAACACTTAATTAATGAACATTTTCCTTTTTTCGTGTAGGCCCCGAATTTTTTTCATTAATGGATAAGTAATGAGGATAATATAATATCCTGATAACCCCATAACAATAACCCATCCCTCAACAAATATTGAACCATGGATAAATTTATTTTTTTATTGATCCACATTCACAATGGAAATAAATAACATTTAAAAGAAATGGTAAATCAAATACCCTACCTGGGATATTTACCGTTCACTATCAATGATTGATTGACGTTGGTGATCCGTGAAGAATAATCTCTAATCCTTTTGTCAGTCGTCGTTGTCGAAATAAATCTCAGATGATTCTCCCTAGACCATCTATGGAAGTTTCCAGTTTATAAGCCTAATCCTGGGTCACAATCAATATCTTCATTTAAAAGAAAAATAGTCGCTGAGTCAACATGAATTAAAAATAAAACAATTTCACTATTTAATTTATTCAGTAAAATATCCAAAAACTATTTATCACACCCAACCCACACCAAATGTGTCTAGTCCTATCCTATGGAAAGAAACAAAATTTGAACCCAATATTTCTCTCATATTTTATTACTGATATACCTTTCATTAGTTAAATAGATTTTTAAAATAAAATAATTTTATTTACTGCTTCAACCTCAGTGACTTTTTCTTCAAATAATCCTCATTGAAAAAAGTGATGTTTGTACTAGGGTAAATCTATCATTTTGAGTTCAATGGTGCCATCATATTTATGAATCAGGCACCCATTAAAAGGATATTCCACTATTTTAGGAATGTCATCTTCTCGTACTATTAAATACATAATATTTTTCATTGAATTGTTTTAGGAATATTGGGAAATAGAATCGTTGGTCATCTCAACAACTGTTCTTGGAATGTTCCTAAATAATTTTGAAAAATAGAATTAGGAATTATCATATTCATTAGGATTTTTATTGATTTTATTAATATAAATAAAATTAATAGAAATAAATTGTTATTAATGATATATTATAATAAATTATATTTTATAAACAGATATACAATTTATATATATACTATAGCCATCCATGTGTTTTTAAATTCGAAAAAAATAAAATTAAATTTCCATTTCTCACCTTTTAATCGTTTATAGTTACAATATTTACCATTCAATATTAAAATTTCATATTGTCATGATATGTGTGAAAGTGGTAAAAAATGGGTTAAATAAAAATTCTTGGGGTAAATTTACCATATAAACATATAAAATTATTATTTTATGAGGGAATTTATATATATAGTCATCAAATATTCTAAATGAATAAATTTAGAAAAATAATTAGTATAAATTTAATTTATATTGATTTAATATTTTGTTCAATTCCAAGAGAGGTGATCCACTCCCATATAAAAGGGAGACTCTTATTCTTTTTAAATTACACTTATACCCCCATTTGGATTAGATATGATTTATGAAAAAACCATTCCTAAAATTCCTCTCCTAATTATAATAGTATATAATTTAAATTATATCCACCCTAGATTATTTAATATGTTTATCAATGTACACATTTTAAAGAAGAGGTATCATTTTTACTGCATACTATAATTTTTTTGTTACAACTCAATAAAATCTCCCATAACAATTATTAAATAATAAAAATGATATAATTCTTTTGATTTTGTCTTTTCTTGATAATCTCATAACATACATCAATATCCCAATCCCTCAAATGTGAATCTTAATCACCATTTTGGAGTATGGTGGAATAATACATTGTGAAATGATTTAATTTTCATTCCATCACTATCAGTCATAGATTTTCATAATGATGGAATTAAAACTATATATTATATTTATTAAATATTTCTCATTAGAAAATGTTAATATATCTTATTTATTAGCATTATATTCACTAGATAATTATAGTGTTTTTCACATGTATATGAGGACTAGAACCTTCACAAAGAGACATGATTCATTTTTCATCATCACATTACATTGATTATATATAAAAGAATAATTAATAAAATAATAAGATATTAATGATATATTTATCATTATATAAATATAAAATTAAAATTACCTTCCTTCCATATTTATAACTGGAAACTAGAGACATAACTTATGCGTATGTTTGAAATACTGTTTATAGGATTGTGACGCAGTTCATTTATCATAAAACTAATTAATGACTAGTAAAAATATTATATGATATGTATATAAATAAAAATAATATCATTTTATTATTCAATAAACAATTAAATAATGATTTATTTTTCTTATTTTCAACACACTGGATGTTATTTTGGACCTAGGAATTGAATATAATGGATATACTTACATGAACTTAAATGATTGTATATTTGTGTTGTTAATGATAAATAATAAAATAAAGGGAATATAAATCATTAATTTGGATCTCATGAAATGAAATATCTAACATAAATTTATTATTGATGAAGATTAATCCCATATATAATGAGTTAGAGTTTTGGTAAGGGACATTCTTATAAAATATCCCATTTAAATTTAATATTTAAACTCTATTTCTCATCTATGTGCATATTTATACAAATAAATTATATATGTATTTATTTGAGCGTAATTTGTTAATATATCAAACTTTATTTTTCGTTTTACATTCATTGAAATTATTTTTAATGGAATCATTTCATAGTATTTCGTATTTTATTTACAAAAATGTAAAAAATAAATGTTCTATTATACTTTATATGGTGAAAACAATTTTTCCCAATTTCATTAATATTACATGAATATTTTATCATTTATAAGCGTATTTTCTAATGAAATAACCATCATTCTTTTTTATTATGGAAATTATGTTTTTGTTAAATTTATTTTAATGGATTTAGATATAACAGTATCTGAAAATGATTTCTCATGGGTGAAGAGAGTGTTTTATTGATTAAAAATTTTAATAATTATTTTATCGTTCATGGTAATTGTTTATGGTAAAGGGGGGAACGATTATTAACATAGGGTTACTGACACCATTATTTATCTCCAATACAACGGGTAAAGGGATAGAGGTAACTTGTTCTGTTTCTCATATGAGATTATGCGAATAAAATAATATATTTATTCTCATTAAATGGTAATGGTTATTAATATGAAATAATAAAGGTCACTCCAAGAATTACTTTGATGGTGATTCCATGTGTAATGAACAGTGACTTAAAATTTATTCCTCTGGTTACCTATATAATTTATGTATTCCCTAAATGCGGTTTTAGGGATATATTGTGATTTATAATGTTATTGTAATGTATATGATACTTCTTAGGGTTAAATATAGTAAAATTGTAAAATATTTATTATCATTTTTTATTTATTTCAATCAAACCATTTAAATGATTAGTTTTCTAATGATATGTTTATGAATAGTTTATTAATGGATTTGGGAATATATGTACACTTCATGTGTAAGAAATGTTTTATTTTCAACACAATGCTTATTTGAAAATGTATATTTTTAGAAGTATTCATTAACTAATAAATCATTTTCGTATTTCTGGGTCAGTTGCTAATCATTTTTGTACAATACATTATATAAAATTTTGAATAAATGGGTCTAATGATGGGTAACAACAATGAAATATACATATTGAATTTTGTGTATAGTTTTCTGGAAAAGAATTAAGTTAAAAGATGTGTTCGATAAAAAAATGTATAATAATTAAAAGTGTTCAATTTTTAATATAGGATTTTTTTAGGAATGATTTTGGACATAACACTCCAAATAAAATAAACTAAATAATATATGGGAATGATCAAAATTTAAATATAATATGGATACACTAGATTATATAATGATTAAGGCCATCTCTTTATAGAAAGACTGGTATGTCAAATATTGGATAAGGGAAATACAAAAATTAAATGTATGTCACCATCTAAAAATTATGGAATTATATTGATAATGGAGGTTTTATATTTTTTGGATATCAATTAATTCCCATGATATATTATCCTAATATTATTAAAAATAAACTTATGATCTAAAAATATAAGAGGTGCAATGGGAATTATTAATTTATGAATGGAGGGATTGATGAATTTTTTTCATTTATTAGATTAGTATAATCATTATTCATTCAAGTTGCTTCAAATTGATGTTTTAACAATGATTGAGTCTATATATGGCATTCATTTAGAAATAAGTGAACTAATATTATAACATATGGGGATTGGTCGAAAAATACCTAAGGATAAATGATATCATGAATTATTATAGATATAAATTAATGTAAAAGTATTCCACATAATCTAAATATACATTATGGTTTATAATATTTCATAGAAAAAACGTTTTTTACAGAATAAAAAATCAATGAACCCTACTAAATGGTGATATAAATATTAAAAAAAATTGACGTATGCATCCAGTGATTTTATCTCAAATAAATAAATTAGGGTATTAAAATAACCTTGTATATGTGAAATTATATTGTATACACCCAAGGACAGTGTCCCTGATATCCCTTACGGAATCATTATTTATGAACAGGGATATAAAAAATATAGAAAATTAAATATATTGTAAAATATGGATTAAATTATGTATAAAATTTTACTTATGAGTGTCGAATATATTGAGGAATTATTTATTATCAAAATTACATCTACGAATTGAAAAGAATTTTTACATTTACTGGGTTTTAGAGAGAGTTAATGTTTTGAAAGTATGAATATTTTTTATTTGGAAATCATGATTGAATGTTTTTCATTGTTATATAATCTCATAATTGGAAAATAAGTATATTTTATAAATTAAACTAATTAATTCAGTTGTGCTGTTTTTGTAATGATGATTTGGATCCAATGGTTATTTAATATATGCCTCAAAAATATTATCACACTTCTCCTGTGGCCATGTAATTTGGGAATTACCAAAGTGTGTTTTTAAGGAAACTGTTTTTAAATATGTTTTTTTTGTAAATGAATCAATAGTCATGCCCCAATTCAGGGTAACAAGTTGTTTAATTATTAGTTGTTCCATTTATATTAAAACACTGATTTTCATGATAAATAAAAAATAAGGGGATTTGAAATTGGCTAAATTAACGGCACCAATCCAAATACATGATTAAGAAGGGAAATCCATCCAATGATGTCTTCCCAATTCGACTACATGAACATAACAAAATAAAGGAGGGTTTACAAGACCATACTACAAATAATGGAGTATAGGGGAGGGAAGAAATAAAAAATACATGCCAATGGATGATGATGATGGGACTATTGAGGACACTAAACAAAACATATTTTCCCTCCTATAATTTATCACCAGATCTGTTCCTAAATTGTAGTAGCCCTATTTTTTTATATTCTCATATGTAAATCATTTTTCAATTAGGAATCAATTAAAATGATACATAATTAAGGAACCATTCCCTATTTTTTTGGGAAATGATTACTGTAGTGATATGATATGTCCCTAATGAAATTACTATAAATTATGATAAATATTTGGTCTACATGAGGACATTAATGATATGATTTTTTTTCCAAAATGATGAACCAATTGATCCCCCATCCAAATGATTTTTATCCAATTCAAAGTCTATATTTCTTTAATTTCATGTAATATTCTCATATCATGTAATTTTTACATTATGTGAATCTTTAAAATCATTCATGGAAAGACTTATTTCAAATTTAATATTCAGTTTTGTACAAAAGATTTGATACAAAATCATTATTCATATTTTGAGTGAATATATTTCCTCGTGGTGTGGAGCTCTCATTTTCAAATAATTTATATTACATTTCACATTAGTAGCTGTATCTGACCATACTATATGAAATACATAAACTATTACATATTTTGGAAAATAATAAATAAATTTATTGTGAAAAATTAAATAAAAAACAATATAATAAATGAATGAAATATATTTATTTGTCCCAATCAAAATGTTTTTACAACAAAATTTTTATCATGGTAATATAGATGGGGTGATTAATCAACCAGCTAATGGGAAATTATATTACTTGAATGAAATATTTTATTTAATAATTTATTTACTTCTATAATATTCCCACAAATTCTCTCAATTATCATTTACACTTCCAAATAATGTTTTTATGTATTCGAGTACAGATGTGATGATCACACTAACCTTTCTCGAATAAATAGTTACTCAACCATAATTTGGAATTTTATTAGAGAATATAATTGAAATAGAAGATGATTTTATCCATGTTTTACATAAATTTTTCATTTGATGAGAAGAGATACACTACATACAATATCAAATATAGGAAATTATAAATTTGAATGTAGTATAGATAGCTCATTATCTTGGATAAGGAAACAATGAAACATTAATTTATTTTCAGTACATATTCCTTATATGGAATGTGTTTATTATTAAAATTCAATCACGGAATTCTCATTATGAAATTCGTAAAGTGCCTATTTATAATTTATACATAAATATTTTTAATGAAGGATCCTAGGATGAACGATAATTTTATATTGAGCCGTCAGAACAAATCCCATTGGATAATAAACCCATATCGGTAAAATAGATCATCACAAACAACCATATATCCTACCACACTACTTATTTGTAAATAATAATTATATCATTTGATAATAAATTTTATTTCAAGATCAATTGGATAGTGAAAAGTGGAAGTGAATAGTGATTCTATAACTCCACATGGGTATAAGGTAACTGAATCAATTATTGGATGTTAAATCATTTCATAAATAATGGTTATTAGGGTCACCACATCTCAATATAAGACCTATGTTATTTCAAATAATTCATACATATTGAATTATATGTTGCATTAATTATAGTGGAATCCTCAATGAAAACCGTAGAACCTCGCGTTATGGTGATATAACTATTAAGGATGAATTGGGGTAAATAAATATGTATAATATTATATTGAATATTGATTCACTAATTCTACTACCAATATTATTTAATAATTACTGTGTATTTTTTATGTTGTTTATAAAATAATTATGACAATGTAGTTAGTCCGTGATAAATGGCCCTTCCTAAAATATCATTCTTGTTACACAGGAGAATTGTATTTTATAATTACATAAAACAAGAAATACATGTATTTAATTATATCTCCTAATGTTTAATGATGTTAGTATATAATTTAACGGTTATAAATATAATTAACAATGCCACCATTATATTTTTACATATTTAATTTATCTATAAATTTTATTCTTGTACATCTTAGTCTGTGGGAAAATAAACTCATTAATAGATAATTCATAGAGAATATGATTACCTCAACATATGTTGAGTTGAACTTTTTATTTCTCATGACTAATTTCCATCCATGAATCAATTTACTATGTTATAAAAATAAATTATATTATATGAATTTTACTCATATATAGTTTAATTCTTGATCAGTAATGTTTATTGAAAAAATATTAGGTAGGGAATCATATTTATTTTATATAATGATAATGAAATTCTAGAATTAGTGATAGTGGAAGAGGGTACTCTTTCTAAATCATTTTCACGGAAATATTAGAAACGGTGGTTAAATCATATAATGAAAAATGTGGACAACAATTTTACACACTCTTAATGTTATTATTTAGAAATTGATGGATTTACATTTTATCTTGTCTAATTTATGAAATACCACCATAAGAGTTATAGAGACATATAAATAGGTATTCCAATCTAATTTGAAATACACCTGACACATTTTCGTGATTTCAAAATATGAAATTTTTTATTACCTTGAGTGATTAGGTGAAATATTATTTCAAAACATCCATATTTAAATTAAATTTAGATATTTATTTTTATTATTATAAGTACTAAACTATGTGATTGTAACTATGGATATACAATCAGTCTTAAGTTCATAAACCCTTATAAGAGATCTACACAATAATGTTTAGATGTACGAATATATGAAAATTATTTTAGGATATTGTTGGATAAAATACCTTGAAATCCAATATTATTAAAATGTAATTATACATGAATTATATTTTACACAAATTCATTAGATTTTCCTCTAAAGGGTTTAATACATAGTTAATCCCATAGATATAAATGTTGTGGAACATTGATATATGTGATAATAATCTATAACGTTGGTTGAACATTAATAATTTTCTTAAAAGATGATGTCCCTTGAGTTTCACCATTATCAATTGATGTTTGAGATCGTTTAGGATGTGAAATAATACAATAATAATAATGAATTGGGAAATAAGGATAATAATGGGATAGATTAAATGGATTAAAATATGTATTATAATGATGTTATTAAATCCTTTAAATTTTAGAGACAACATCCAGTGATCAATTACTTTATGTAATTAGTGTTCCATCTTAAAAATAAATGTATAAATTTTTATAAAAAAATAATAATTGCTTCCACCATTTTAGAATTTATGTAGGGAATATTTTTTTCTATTCCTTCCTCTTTTACTAAATCAATGAAGAAATTCATTAACCCAAATAAACTACTATTTTCAATATGAGGGAGTGAATTTATTTAAATCTAAAAATTGTATTGTGATTACATTCTAAAACATATAATGCATAAAAAACTATCTAATTCATCTTATATGAACATTTAATATTTTATAAGATCTAATTTATGTTATTAGTGAAAAAAATTTAACGATTTCAAAATTTAGTACAGGAATACCCATGGATCATTTCACTATGATATTTGGCCTATCAAAAACTATTCTAATTCAAAAATATAGAAGAATTTAATATCATTTTAATATTTCGTGTCATAATATAGTGGTGGGAATTTTTGATTAGTGGTGAGGATGGAAAATTGAATGATATAAAATAACACATAACACAAATTAGAGGTAAATTTCATTCCAATAGGTTATATTTTTTTATTTAATTCACTATCCATAATATTCATTACCTAGTAAGATTATTGTACTTATAAATCCAACATGATGTGTTATCTCACTAGGACCCACCACATACCTCGATAAGATTATGGAATTTTAACAATTGTAGTCATTTCACACCACACCATCCCACATTAATATATGGTGTTTATCTCAAATCCAAACCAACTCTATTTAACAAATAATTAGTTATAATATTGAATATATAGATGATGAGTATTGAATGTAATATAATAGGTTATAATCAATATAATTTATGAAAGCCTCCAAATAAAAATTTGTGATACCCAGATATTCATAAAAAACTAAAATAATCTTTTATAATTAAAATTCTGGATTCTAGAATGCCAAAAATTATATCTTTGAGGGGAAATGATTATTTTAACTAATTATAAAAATCATAATATAGACATATAATGTGGTAAAACAAAATTAGTTGTTGGATTAATGTGAAATTAGATGTTTATAAAAAAACAAAATGAATGAATTAAAATCCATACTATATAATAATTTATATTAATTCAATGATTCGAGTCCCTTATAATGAGGACATAGATGTTTTTTTTCAGTGGTGACACTCATTATATACATTGATTTATAACATGTATTTACCATTTATATAATCTTTTTCCATATATAATGACTCCATATTTAACCAATGATCTTAATTATTTCATTTTAATCACTTATGATGTCCATTTTATATATGAATGACATAGTGTTTTGTTCTTAGTTTTTTACCAAATTTTACCATTTTTATGATTTATGATATTCCTTTTGTTAAAAAATATCATACATATTGAATAGTTATATCTATACAAGAATTTATGGACTCCAAAATTAAATGGATAATAGGTTTTTACATGTGAAAAATATATCACTATATTCATTATAATAATAAGAATGGGATTCAACTTTTTATATGTAGTGATTAATGATTTAGAGTTTCAATGGGTGAGTTTTCATGTTTTTTGGGAGGATAAGGATGAATTAAATGAATTTGAGTTGTGTTATAGATGTTGGGTGAAAATTATTGGCAAACCATTTAATATAATTATAATATGTTTCATGGACATACAATTTAAATTCCACATATGAAATTTACTGCTATTTATTCTTATTAGTGGTCGTAAATGGGAGCATAAATATAATATTTCCTTTGAATCAGCTATGATTTTATGAAATAATGTAATATTTAATTTAATGAAAAATTCACAGAAGTCAACATTTTTGAACATAGAACATATCCATTTATTGATAATTCTTAATGAACAACACGTAGGAAAGATTAATTTAGATATAGTGAAAAGGAAGATTTAATAATGGTAAATATATCATTATTAATTTCATGGTTAGTAAATCCCATTGATCATTTTAATTAATAAGTATTATCTCTTTAGAGATAGTAATATCCTTGTTATTTTGACATATACATCTTCCAGATATATTATTCTCTTTTAGCCCCATCAATATCGTGAAAAAAATTCAATTGGACAATTTAATCACATATCACCTATTTTATTGCATAGAAAAATATGTATCATTCAATTACATAGAAAATAATAATATTAAAAATATATAAAATTTAATTTAAATATATTATAACAATAAATTTAATTAGAGTTATCATTTTGTCTATATTTATACCATACAAAATTATATCCCTATAAATATTATGTTATTTATAAAAATATATAATATTATTTATATTATATATATACAAAATTATAAAATAATAACATGGGAAATATATCAATATATCATATTCCCGCAGTTGAACCATTTCCACAATGAAATAAAATAAAATGTAAATATCAATATAAAAGTGATCTATGGAATTATTAAAATGTTTAATTTAATATATAAATAGTTTGAGAATTTTTAAAAGATTTTGAGATTTTGTTGAATCATGGTTCAATGTTTAAATGATTATTAAATTGTTTTGGTAATTATATATTGTGATATTATATTTATAACAAAAAAAATTTAAATTCACTGAATAAGGATGAATATTTTCAATGACTTATCCATGAACATAAATTTACATGACATTCAATCTTTTATGAGTGAAAAAATATGAATTAGTTGGTATTGATATTTTGAAATGTAAATTAGTCACTAAACCGTAATGTATTCACTCATGAAGGAGTGGATATACAATTTTTTTTTATTAATTCTCATAGAATTTTAAATATCCCAATATTTATAAATTATATTTTTCTGTGGAAATAAATATGTGTTATGAAATCATATGTTTTATTATACAGAATAAGAAAACAAATATATTATGTCATTAAAAAAAATATTTACATTATTTAGTAATAACAATAATTAATATCCAAGACATTATAATTTGGTTAAAACTATATTATAGAAATGCTAATATGGGTAATTATTTATGGATTAAATTTAGTAGAATCATCTCCCAGAAAAAAAACCATAGAAAATAATTAAAATATTATTAAAATATTCAATAGTGTAGAAAATGGAAATATGGATCCTTATGAGTAGTTGGGATAAATATTTAGTGAAATAATGAAGTGGTATTTATAAGAAGTAAGGTGACACTAGGAAAAGTAAGACAACCATTGGAATTGTAATCTAACTATTCGAATAATAGTTTTACCATAAATTAAATAAAATTATATAAATATTATTTTTCAGGATTAATATAAATAAATTTAAATATTATAATGCTGAAAAATAAATACCATCAATGAGATACTCATAGAAAATATAAGATTTTTTTAATAAACACTATTTTAATGTATTTCATAAAAAATCATAATTTTTATATTAAAAATTAAAAATCCATATATTAGAAATTTATTTCAATAAAATGAATATAATATTTAAAATTATCACATTAAAATATTCCCATAATGTTATTTTAGTAATTTTTTGAAATACAACAATTTTTAAGTGAATAGTAAATGTAATGGTTTTCATATAATTTGTGTATCATAAATTACCTAATTCATGATGTAAAAATTAAGAAATCCCTTCTATAACATGAGAATATTCCAGGATATTTTTTTATATAATGGTGTCATTAAAATAAAATTAAATTACTTAAAAACCTAAAAAAATTAAAAACATAATTTCATAGGTGATTCATTAAAATAAACACTATCTTTTTTATGCATTCCATTTTGATAAATTAATTTGTTAAAAAATTTAATTAGTATTTAAAGCCTGATACCGATTATTTTATTTTTATTTGTAATTTATATTTGTAAAAAATAGCTATTAATTATTTTACCATACATATAATATGTTATTCTTTATTTTTTTCTACAAATACCCAACTCCTCCTTATAAATAACCCATCTCCATTACATTGGAAAATAACACATACCTCTCTTATGAATGTCAACACTCTTCCAGAATTCTACCTCTTACACCACATAGAATTCAATGTTATTTTATAGATTATTCTAACTCAAAAAATAATTTGTTTTCAATTGGATTACAAGAGAATCCACTGTAACGATTAAGTATTATTATATCAACACTGTTTCATTTTTTTCATAAAATTTTTATTTTCAGCAAGCATTTTATAATAAAAAATAAAATATTAATTTTTATGTAACATAATGTTATATAAATGATGTTCACAAACACTAAGTGTAATATTTATTCTATGTATAAATTTTGAACGTCCCTTTCTAACTCTCCTAGAAATGACCCATCAATGGTCTGTTGAAAACCTATGAAGACTTACATGTCATCGCATATGACCATCATCATGAATGGATAATATAAAATTTATAAAATTAATAAATATTTCATTATATGTATTAAAACTTACTAAAATTAATTTATTAATGTCATAAATACATTAATCAATGTAGAGAAAGCGAGAAAACACCAAAAATATTTGTGTAAAACCAAATAACAAAATTACTACCATATAATGAAGAAAATGAAGAAATAAAATAAATTTAAAATATAAACAGAGGTAAGTATTATTTTTATACACTATTAGATAATTGAATAATAAAATGAAATTTTATTATTTATGAGGTAAAAAGGAGATGAAATAATTCCAGAATAATGGAAAAATTAATCTCGAACCCACCTCATTTTCTTTAAATTAGTGAACTTTCTTGACCTCTTTGATTTGTATATTAATATATTATTATGAATATAAAATTTATATATTATTCCAATTTATATTTGGGTAAATACATGTTTCCACATAGATTTAAAATCTAAATAAATTACTTTCTACAAATCAATTTCATTCCAAAACAAATCTTTGGCTCTTCATGGTTTATTTCATATCCAAAGAAAATTATCATTTAAATACAATTTATTATTACCATTTTTTAAGAACCTCAAATTCTATTCATAGGATATATACATTATTAAATCCTTATGAAAAACATTGGAATAAATTATTTATTCCATGATTAATAATTTAATATGTTTTATTTGGAAATATTGATTATGTTAATGTAAAATGTGTAAACTTCACTTTGCAACATTTTCCTCTTCAATGTTCTCTATCGGATGGATTTTATATATGTACCATTCAATGGAAGTTATTGGTGCATATTCATTAAACCTCATGTATCCCCAATAAAATTTCTTTTCTCAATTTTTTTGAGGTATATGAGTTGTGTGATCAATTCATGTCTCCATTTTTATAAAAGAATGATTATGTAAGTGTAATGATGTGATGGGTTGTCCGTTAATTATATAGACCTCCAATGCATTGGGTATTGTATTGTATGAAATGAGATTAGGTTTAATATATGTGAACATGATGAAATATTCTTTCTCAACGTTTATTTTATGATTAGGAACATATATTATGCAAGAACATGATACAGGATTTGCTCAAAACTATGTGTTGTATTTAACAACTGTGACTTGATGTTTCATTTTAATGCATTACCACAATCAATGAATTTATCAAATGTTTCCATCATCATGTTAAAGATCATATTTATATTTTGATATGATGATTATGACTATAATCACTAATGTTATATTTATTCGTGATCCATATTCATCCCCTTACTATGATTTTTGCTCTCTTCTTTAATTGATTATATGTCCTTAAGTGATTCCATAAAATTATAAATGTTATATTTTAAGGATAAATATGATTCAATTAAATAAATATTTATGTTTTATTATGTAAAATTTTATTATAATAGTAATTATCCTATGATAATAGCCCTTTTGATCCATGATTTTTATCTCTATAATTACACTAAACATAAAAATTATGCAATAGATATGTAAAAAAATTAGGGTATCTATATTTGTTCATTAAGTAAGATTCATAATAATTTTTGGGAGTTTCATTATAGTCATCCATGTTTGGGTGAGCTAATTTGGGAACCATTATTTTATGTGTGATACACACATGTATTAGTTACTAAGTCACTAGCGAACAATTTTATAATTCTACACACATAAACCATATTATTTTTACAAAATTAATTATAAAATTTGAAACATTTTATAATTTCATTAAATAATATACTAAATGGAAAAAATATAGATAAAACATGAGTTTTTCTTAATAGATTTAAAAATTTCAAAAAAACATTATGTTTCATGAAGATATTTAATTGGGTAATAAAACCATTGTGATGGATTATATTATCTTTTTCTAATGGTTGAACTAAAAAATTAGAATAAAAATAAATTTTAAAAATATATCAATCCATACTGGAACGTTTTATGAATTTACCTATGAACACATAAAAATTTCATTCAGTTTCTTTTTTACTACATCAGATACCCTAATATGTTTAAATTATTATAATATTTTTAGTGATTATTTCCTTCATTTTTTCAAAATTTCCATACCATTGATCTTTTCAAGCCACATAAAGGGATGTATAAATTTAGTTATATTACATTTCATGGTTGTGGGTTTTAAAATATAAGGATTTTAATGATAAAAAATTGAAATGGGATAACAAGTAAGGAAACCATATTAGTATTGTGACTATTTTGGGGCGACATGACAATCAGTGAACTATTTATATTTTATAATGATTAAATAAACAAATGTAAAATATTAAATAATATGAATGTACATAATAGTGGAATTTTTGATAAAAATAATGAGTTCACATTAATGTGGCTAGTTATAATATAGTTTATTGATCATTAAAAATAAATGTGGGGTGAGAAGGATGATATTAATCAAGAAGAAAATATAATTTGATTCTTAATTTGTTTTGTTGTACATAGTTGCTAATTTTTTGGTTAACTATTCTATAGTTTCTGAAGCCCATAATATAATATTCATAATCGATAACACATAATTTACATATTATCATTAATACGGTCTATAAAAATCATGACATGATTATCCCATGATTTACAAATATAATAAAAATATTTTATTATATACATTCTTCCAATCTCTATGGTTAAAAGAATTATATAATTATGAAAAAAACCAATAATACCCATTTATTTTTTCATGTAATAACATTATTTTAAATATATATTCATATTAATAATCCAAAAATTATTTATATGGAACTCAAACAAATTTTATAGAAAATCTATCATATTAGAAATGTCCTTTTTAATATTTTTTTAATAATGTGGGGGAATGGAAACAAAAAAAATGTGATCAAAAAAATTTCACAAGGGAAAACATATACTATATTATATCCTGGAATTAAAAAAAGAGAAGGAGTAAATAATAATTAAATCAATCCATACTACTAAACACATGAGATTCAAATAAATATATTGGTAAAATGAAAAAATAAAATAAAATAAAAGTTATTATATAAATTGGTTATTGATATATATAAAGAATAATTATGGATGGTTATTTATTTTCCATAATCCATTAAAGAGTAATATTATACATCATGATCATAAGATCGAGGCACTAGTTCAAGTAAATATAATATTCATGATTGGTATACATGAAAATCCCCAATCTTGTTTTTCTCATGGAATATATAGATGCATCAAGAGGGGAATGATATAAAATAAATATCATGTGTTCCTTGTTAATCAAAAAACTTCTGTATTGGAATAAAAACTATATATATATATATATTTGAATTTCCCCAATAAAAAATTGGTAATTATTTCAATGTAAGTGTCCAACACACAAAAAGAATTTATAAAAATTTCAATATAATGATGTGTATAATATAGAAAATAGATCAATTTATGGAATATATGTGACCATTTCTCCCACTATGGATGTAAATGTAGAGTTTTTTCAAAGAAATTAGATTATAAACAAAATCATTTCATTATCATATGTTGATTTTTAATCAAAAAATCGATGGTTCATTTGTTTTATAGAAATGAACATTATACAAGACACCATTATAAATTTAGTATATATAATAATTGAATCTTTTCCATGATGATGCATAAGATATTTTAATGAAAAATTAATTAGATGGAAAATAATTATTCATAATTTTTTGAAAATAAATTTTAAAATAGGAATTATCCTGGATCAGTTTATTGATTTCTTAATAAATATTTTATAAAATTGAAAGAATAGTTATTTTTTATTTAAAAAATGAAAATGTTTAGAAGAAGATTCATATAAGGAGACAATGTTCGTGGAAATATGTTTTTATAAAGAAAACATTAAAAATGAATAATTTTTTCACACTCATGAATGAATACCATATAAAAATGGTAATACTTTTGAAAATGATAAATAAGTACAATGTGATCATAATAATTTTTTTTAAAATATAAAGAAATTATCAATTTAATAAAAAAAGTATAGAAATTGGTAAAACAGATACTTGAATGAATAACATGTAAATTCAATTTTCTTTCATCATGAATGTAATTTGACTAGGGCAGCATGGAATAGAGTGGAGAAAATATAAACCTCAAGAACATCCTAGGAGAATTAATTGTTAGGTGTTTTAAACATAAAATGAAAAACATTATCTACTTGGAATATCATTCGATGATAAGTACTCTTAGAAAATGAGATTGAAGGCTAAATCCACAACGTTTTGGTAACATAAAAATTATTTCAAAACAATATGGATACCATCAAATGAATATTTATTAAATGGGAAGATATTATATATAAATGAAATGGGTTGGATTGCACATATAAAATAAAATTTAAAGGATGGTGTGCAATACCAAATATGTCACATGAAATTGAATATAAAAAAACACCTATGAATTTAGATAAATTTGAGTCAAACCCACTTTTTTTAATGATTTTTAAATAAATCAATATATATCATGGTTAATGAGAGGACGGTGACACATAATATTAAATTTTAATTACATATAACATAGGATGTAAAACATAGTGTATAATAAGAAATATATCTCACTGTATGAAAATGATATAAGAAACACTAACACCCATTGAAGATATCATGTCCATAACCTGTTGAATGATATCATTTACTGTGAAACAATAAACATGAATAAAAATTTTCTAATTATCATATAAAATAATTAATGGGAAATATATACAATATTGAAAATAAAAAATGGATTATAAGAATAAATATGTATCAAGTGATGAAAATTGATATAAGAAACCATATATAACATAGAATAAATTGAGTAAATACCCCTTCATGGAAATGATTTTATTGGAAAAATTAAATACCAATAATATTGATAGTATAATGATATAAAAATAATAAATTTCAAGTACATATATCTCACCATGGAAATCATTGTGCATAATAAGAAATATATCACATGGTGTTAAATTTTGAGACACAAAACTCTTACTATTATTCCAAACATCCACTGATGAAAATAAATCTCATTTTTATATAATAACTATCTTAATAAAATATGTTTGAATTATATTCATATTTTTTAATTCATTTATAAATTATCTCCACATTTATATTTGTTTGATATTATCGATATTTGATATCGAGTGCGAGTATTCATTATTGCATTGGACTATTTTTATATTAGTTGTTTGGTTGTTTATGTATCTCTAAAGATCATCATTCATGGTGTATAAATAATTTTTGAATTTTTTTATAATTATGTATAAATTATTTATTTTATTTTATTGGAGTTTTTTTATAATATATAAAGCCAGAATTGGTAATGAGAATGTTTTAGAGATTATTAATGAATGAATAAAAGTGTCTTAAATAATGATTTTATAATTAGTGTTTCTATTTTACAAAAACTATTATATAGTTATTTTTAACAATTATAATCATTAATTAAATTGTCATATATATCCATTCTATTATGTATAACATTGTTTATATATCTAAAAACACCTTACCAAACATGAAAAATCCATAATTAATGGATGATTATGTTTGTGAAAGTGGGTTATTTGGAATAATATCATTATTATAAAATAATGATGATGTTATTTTGAAAATTTTAATTTGTTGAATAAGATTATCAGATGATTGTAATAAATATTAAATAAACTAGATGAAGAGATACTTACATTACATCATGGTTGTGGTGGTCCAGACCACATTTGATTAACCATTTCCATTTTCCTTGAATAATGAATGATAAATAACGATGAAAATATTATTTTTATTCATAATCAAAAATATAATTAATAATTAAAAATTAATCTTAAATTTCACCATCCGTATAAATGAATATAGATGTGGGTGAATGTAATAGGCTTTTATTTTAGGGACGTGATATTTCAAACTACACGTAAATGATAGTTTTTGTAACACCAGACCCCTACCTGATTGGAATGAGGAGGCAGTGAGGGATACATGGCCTTAAGAGACGTTCCCAAGATTCCAAAGGCTAGAAATTAATGTCGACGGCTTCAAGATTGAATTTACAAACGATTATCCCTTAAGAAAAAACCAACTGAACCATCCATTAACTACCATTGTATGATGCATGTCAAAAAAACATTCCATCATGTATTACAGAAGGTCAACCAACATGTTTCACATACAACCAACAACCAAAACAACACCACAATATCAGAGTACTATGGGTAAGGCCAAACAACAAAGAACCACGTGCTATGATACCACCACAACTCTCCACCAAGCGCCATGCTCCAAGATCCACCAAAACATAACAATTCACCACTAAAGGAGGAGGATGTCTTACCTTTGCCCATGTCATGGTACACAACATCTATAATGACACCAAGGTTCTAAAGCAGGGGGTGAGTACTAAAACTCGGTAGGTTTTCCCCAAATGACTTCCCAACACACGCCACTAGGATAAAACTGTAAGCACATTTATATAAAACAATTATTATAAAATAAAACACAAGTCAACCATTTCTCTAATCCAAACACACACTTTCCAAAGCCATCATACCCCAAACCAAGCAACCAAGGGAAAGCCCAAAAAACATGCCACATGCCATTTTATCATTTACAGACTAGCACAATTACTTCCAACTTACCATGCAATGCCCAAAAAACAACAAAAACAACCAAATGAATGAGCTTCTGTCCAACCCATTCACCTATTCACACATAGTGGTACTTCCCAACCACAACCAAATAGTGGGGATTTCATCCAACCCGTTCACCCATTCAAAACTAGTGGCACTTTCCATCGACTAATCCCTTGATGGTGGCTCGTTCTTCCACTATCCATTCCATTTTTAAAGTGTTACATCTCACCACATCCACACAACATTCCCACGAAACCATAATCAAGAATATGACCCACCAGGGTCACATCAACATGCAATCAACCAATTCCATCGCATACAAATCCACTTCAATAAATCATCCATTTATTTAAAACCATTTTCCATGCCAAACCACATTTCAATAAAAACAAAATATTTATTGAAAACCTTTTACCATCAACAATTTTCCCAAATCAATCTCAACAACCCATTTTAAAATATCCATTTTTAAATCAACAACAATAGCATTTCACCATAAAACACCATTTTCCCCAAAAATCCCTAAAACATCACTAAAGTGATTTCCAACCAATTTGGCACCACCATCACAATTAATTTCAAGCACTAAAAATTAATTATAAACAAACACCACTAGTGGATTCAAGAGAGAAGACCCATACTTTTAGGGTTCCCGAGAAATAGACCCACAAGAAATCGCACCTCAAATCTGGCGAACGCACCCCTAAAACTGATCTAGATCTCCTTCCATAACATTAAAAAGCCTTAAAATTATTATCCATGGGAACCAAAACTCTAGATCTACACACAAAGTTTGTAGATCTAGAAAATCAAGAGAGAGTGAGACATATATCTATAGGAAACCACAATGAAACCAAGGGTAGAGACTTAGCCAGGAGAAACCACCTTCAATGAACCAAGAAACCCCATTAAATCCCTTCTAAAATGAGTGGGAGAGCATCGTCAACCCCTGAGAACCAAAATCATGAGTGAGGATCGAGTTGGAGGAATATTAGAATGAAATAGGTTAATCCCGAGGGAGCCCAGAACATAAACCATAAATTTTAACTGTCCGCACGGTTATCCAGCACGGTTTGGAAAACCGTACGCTATCTGTGTGCATGCTACTACCTCGAGAGAAATGGTCTGTACAGACACCTCGCACGGTTTAGAAAACCTTTCGCAGTCCATGTGAAGCCTACTATCTCCCCCTGCACTATTTCATGGAGCATCCACATGGTTTCCCCTAACCCTGCTCAAATCGTGCTCCTCTAGAAAAGCCTCCAAAAAATATCCAAAACCATTCTAAACTCTCCCAAAATCTACCCAACTCATCTTATCAACATTAAACACTTAAAAAGGAATAAACAAAGTCTACATACCTCAAACATGGGGTGCTATATTCTACCCCACCATTGGACATTCCATCCTCGGAAAGTAGTGAACACGCCCTTTGTCGAAGGAGCTCGAGCCACTTCTCGTCCATCTCTTTCTCCCGCTCCCAAGCCTCCTCTTGAATCTAACCACAATGCCACAAAAGAAGAACTAAACTGATGCTTTTACCACACAAGACTTTATCTTGCCTATCTAAAACCTTCATTGGAACGTGCACCAACAAACCATCCAAATCTTGTTCAGCATGATCCCATCGAATCACATGGTCACGATCCAGCTGATACCTTTTCAACTGTGACACATGAAACTCATTTTGCACCGCACTAAACCAAGGTGGAAAAGGATAATTATTATCCACTTCACCAAAACATTCAAGAATCTCAAAATGCCAAATATACCTCGGAGGTACCTTTCCCTGCTTCCCAAACCGACGATGTCCCAACCTAGGAGATATCCTCAACAAAACATGATCACTCAACTCGAACAACAATGACCATCGATGATGATCCACATAAAATTTATGATGACTATGAGCCCTCTCAATTCTTATTCTTATCAACATGATCTTCTCCATAGTCTCCTGGACAATGCTCTGTCCATCCATAGAGCACACACCTATTTCCACCCAACATAGTTGAGAATTACATGACAGCCCATACAACGCTTCAAACTGAGCCATATGTAAGGAGTCATTATAACTGTTAGTGTATTAAAACTAATCCGACGACATGTGGTCCTCCCACAAGCCACCAAAATCAACGCCAGATGCCTGTAACATATCCTCCAATGTTTGTATCGTGATCTTGGATTGACCATCCATATGAGGTTGATACGACATGCTCATAGTCAACTGTGTCCCATGGACATGATACATGTATTTCCAAAAACGTGATGTAACCCTCGGATCTCTATCGGATACGATCTCAACTGGAACACCATGCCTTTTAACCACCTCCCAGATATAGATTTAGGATTGATCATCCACTGTATGTGATTCACAAATCGAGATGAAATGGACTGAATTCGTTACCCGATCCACTACAACCAAATTGGCATCATTCTTTTTTACCATTCTTGAGAGACCTGTGACAAAATCCATTGATATTTTCTCCCACTTACAAATAAGGATTGGTAAAGACTGCAACATTTCTGCTGGCCTCTGATGCGCTGCCTTGAGCTGATGGCATGTCAATCATCTCGAAACAAACTCATCCACTCTTCTTTTCATACCATCCCACCAGAACCGCGCTTTCAACGCTTTATAAATTTTCTATATTGCAGGATGAATAGCCCACCTAGAATGATGATAATCCATGAGAAGGTCCTCCAAACATGAAACTGTTACAACCATCTGATTCCAAAAATACAAAACGGAATCTCCATAAAGTTTCCAACCCTCAATGGTCTCCCCCCCATTGAGTCTCTTCGCATGGTAACATACCCAAAATCAGATATTTGTGCCTCTTTAACCAAGACATCCATGTAAGGAATCAACAAAACTTGAAATAAGACCACTCTATTGCACTGGTCCTCACATTCCAACAACATATCAACTATAAATGACATCAACTATCCCTCGTCCGATGCCTGTTTAACCACCTGATCATATGATTTTCTAATTAGTGCATCTCCCACCAAAGTTCCCTTACCTGGGGTGTACAATAAGTCAAAAATTAAAAATCTGTAGATATTTCATCCATCTCTTTTGCCTCAAATATAAATCCCATTGTGAGAAAATGTGTTTCAAGATCACATGATATGTATATACTGTGAATTTCTCACCGAAGAGATAATGATTCCACACTATCAATGCATGGAACACTGCTGCCAATTCCAAATCACGAGTTTTGTAGTTCTTCTCATGAACCCTCAACTGTTGTGAGCCTTACAAAACCACATGATTCCCATGCTTGGGAACACACCCCAATCTAGATCTTGATGCATCACAATACACCATGTACCCTTTTCCTATTTCTGTAAAAACCAATATTGGTGTTGATGTAAGGCGACCCTTTAAATATTCCAAACACTACTGATACTATTCAATCCACTGGAATAGAACATTATTTCTTGTCAAACCTATCATCGGTGAAGCCAAACGTGAAAAAATCACGAACAAAATTCCGATAATACCTAGCTAGACCATGGAAACTCCGTATATCGAACACATTATTTGGTAGTTTTCACAAGATAACAGCATCTATCTTTGATAGATCCTATGAAACACCCCTTTTAGAAATTACATGGCCATGAAAAAGAACATCATATATCCAAAAGTCAACCTTTGAAAATTTGGCATAAAACAGATGATCCCTCAAGATCCCTAGCATTATCTTAAAGTGCTCCTCATGGTCCAACCTTTACATTGAATAAACTAGAAAATCATCTACAAACACCACCACAAATGAATACAGATATATATGAAATATCTGATTCATCATTGCCATTAACACCAAAAGCGTATTCGTTAGACCAAAGGGATTAAGAAAATATTCATAATGGCCATATCTACTTATGAAATATATTTTTGGAATATTGGCATTCATCAACCGCAATAGATGATATCCCGACCTCAGGTCGATCTTGGAGAACCAATGAGCTCCCCTCAACTAGTCGAACAAATCATCAATTCATGGAAGTTGATATATGTTCTTGACCGTAACATGATTTTGTCTATGATAATCAACATAGAGCCTCAACGTTTCGTCCCCCTTTTTCACAAACAACACAGAAACTTCCCACGAAGACATGCTAGGCGGGATAAACCCTTTTTTTCTAACTCTTCCTGCAGGACATTCAATTCCAACAATTTAGTAGGTGACATCCAGTATGACAGAACTGAGATGTCTCCCCATAAATAGATCAATCGTAAACCCCACTTCTCATACGGGCGGTAAACCAAGGAATTATTCCTTAAAACATCCATGAACTGACCCGCCATTGATGGAAAAACACTCTACTCAACACCTTCTACTGATTCCAATGACAATACCGCCATCTAATATGATAACGTACCAACTGGTGGTGCCAAAAAACCTGTTGCACCAGTTCTTTCATGCCTCTCTCATCTAAAGAGATGTCTATGTCCATCGTGTCTTCTAAAGGCCACTGTTAATGCATAATAGTCGATGTGTGCCTTAAATACCACCAGGAAATCCATTCTAAGGATTACATCATACCCACCCATCTCAAGCACTGAGAAATTCAAGTTTATTTCATCCTCGCCCAAAACAATACCACATTCTCTACACAAGAAGGCTCGAAAATATCTTAGACCCAGAGGAGTTTGATTTTTCAAAACCAAATGCATCATTTCTGCCATTAAATCCAGAAACTCAACCGAACATGAAGAAATAAATGAGTTTGAAGCACCTGTATCAAAAAACAGTTGCATCGAGGTAGAATTGAAATGAATGGTACCTTTCACCGTGGATGGTCTCAACTAATCACCTAACACAACTTGATTGGCTCCGAACAATGCCTTTATTTCCACACTCTGTTCTTTATTGATTTTCTGAGGCATCGTGGTATTCCATGAATCCCCATTATCCACTTTACTCTACTGATTAGGGGTGTACTCCTGTCCTCGTCCCGTCGAATCATACGATGGCTGCGATCCCTGAGGAGTGTCTTGCACAACCGAACTTGGAGTATTATGACAATAACGGTGCAGATGCCCCATCTACTTACTATAATGACATGCTCGAGGTTGTGTCGTACAATCCTTCTTGATGTTGCTTATAGAACCAAACTGAAAACATCCCGGCATGCTCTGGGGCTCTGGAGGAAGATTCACAGATCCTGTCATCAGATTATATGCCATATTCCCACCCTGGAAATATGTTTCCCTCCTTTGCATGAACCCAATGTTAGATTTCCTACTATTCCCCATGGGAACCACCATGCTTCCGCCGCCTGGAGATCCCAAAAAATCCCACTCATCCACTAAGGCTCTATTCACCATCTCTGTATAATCATATATACACAACACTGCTCTCTTGGAATAAATTTATTACTTCAAACCATATTCAATGATATGAGCTTTCGATGATAAACTACCAGCCTCCTCGGGTGAAAAGCTCACTATATTCATAAACGTAGCTGCATACTCCATCATAATCATATACTATTGATTCAGACTTAAGAAATCAGTCGTGTGCTAAATTCTAAACATATGTGGCTAGAATATTTTATTAAACAATTTCACAATGCCTTCCCACATCACACCTTGGTCCATCCCTGCTTGGACTACAAACTCCCACCACATAAGGGAAAGATCTTCAAACATATACATGTCCAACTTCACTTTTTACTCTACCTGTGTTCCCAAGAACTGGAAAATATTGTTCATTCAATTCAAACATTCTTCTACCCTATCTTCCTATGAATAACCCTTGAAGATGGTTGGATTCTGCATTTGAAACTGAACACCATGATCCACATGCCTTTTTCATCCATTTTATTTCCACATTCCATAGCATGGAAAGCCTCCACTATGATTTGCAGTATCTGCCAGTTCACCTAAGGATCAGGTGCTACAACATTCATAGCAGAATCATTCGGTTGGTCTGTA
Organism: Viscum album; assembly: GCA_963277665.1. Lineage (NCBI taxonomy): Eukaryota > Viridiplantae > Streptophyta > Magnoliopsida > Santalales > Viscaceae > Viscum > Viscum album. The sequence goes on along the minus strand of OY728164.1, from coordinate 59,947,362 downwards.
TGACATCTACCCGGTTCCATTTATATCAACAGAAAACAAAAAACCATGAGTCTCACTTCCATTGACATCAAGAATTCCCATTTCTAATCACATTACACAACATTATCGCACAAAGCTTTCCAGATTTTCATATTTTCCTTGTTTCACCATTTTGAAAACCAAACCTTTTTCAAAATACCAATTTATTCACATTACAATTTCACACATTCATATCACCCCATAAATCATTATACCCCAATGAAATATGCATCATAGAGTGATGTCATTTCCACAGTATATGCCACACACATCTCTTTGGCTATACCCATGACAATGAGATTTCCAATATCTATAAGTTTCTCCATAACACTTATGTACCCAAATCCATCTTAACATGAATTTTAGCATAATAGGGTTAGCTATGTTCTTTTAGGATATACATTCGATGTTACAACATTTCTATTCCTTGCTACCATCCCGACTCAAGGAATATACCACAAAAAATTTCAACACCAAAGTACCAAACCATTTGATACCACTTGTAACACCCAGCCCCTACCTCATTGGCCTAAGGAGGCGGTGAGGGATACTTTTCCTTAATTGATGTTCCCAAGATGCCAATGGCTGGAAATAAATGCTGAGGGCTTCAAGAGAAAATTGGGGAATGATTTTCCCTTCAGACAAAACCAAAAAAACCATCTATTTACTACCACTATATGATGCATGTAATAACCCGATATTTTATAAGATATATTATTTTTAATTTATTTTATATATTATGTTGTACGATACACCAATATTACCTTGCGCTATACGCAACACCGTATTAGCTTGCAGTATACGCAACACTATTCGTGGATCGTGTTACACACAATTTTGATAATAGTTATTCCACGCAACATTGAGTATATATATATATATTAAATGTATAAATGAATCATGGTTGTATTATGTTATACGAAACAACAAAGGATTCTTGCACAGAACGCAACCCTGACTTGGCTTGCATTACACGCAATCACGACCTTCCTCGATAGCGTGTGTTGTACGCAATACCGGGTTTTACTAAAAAACGATATACTATTATTATGAACTAGTCGTTATGAATATTATGAACTAAATTTTTAATCCTATAACATTATTATTCGTCTTTCACATTTTATAAAACACGGTATAAGAAAAAAATAAAATTTTCGGGTAAAATAAGTATTTTTCAAAAAATACAGTTTTGACACCATTTGATGGTGCACCCACTTTAAATCTAGTTTTTGACATGTTTATAATTTCAATTTGACAAAATTAAATTCTTCTTTGGAATGATTAAATAAAAATTTATTTTGGATAAATTTTCATATCATTCTTGTAACTTTCATATTTTGATGAATAGTAAAAACATGCTATATTTTAATTAAAAACAACTTTTTTCATCGTAATAATTTATATGGATAAATTATAATATTGAATGGTTTTAATGTATAAATAGAATATATTTTTACCATTTAATATAATGTATGTCATTATCATTGATTCTACATTGAATTCGTAGGATAAATCAATTCAATCTTTTGCAATTTTTTAAAGAAAAACCTGTTTTCTTTCGACAATGGTATTAATTTTAATTTAAATTCTGAAACTTTTGTGTATTGAATTTGGAAAAATGGATTCCATATTTGGAATCAGTAGATCCAAATTATGTTAATAAGCTACTTTTTATTTTTGAGAATTATAAATAGTAACTACGGTAAATTTTATTTACTATAGTTAAAGGTAAATCAGGTAATTAAGGGTAAAAATAAGATTTTAAAATTACCCTAACACTTTGTAAAATCTTATTGGATGACTATAAGTCGACCTATATCACCTAAGTGTAGGATTATATTCATTTAATGGTCTTTTTTCAATGAAAATAAGTTAATTATTATTAAAACAAAAGAATGTGTCAACATGTCACTTTCTTAAATCTTATAAGTATAATGATTTTAATTTAGTGATAAACTTCATGAAAATTCGAACATGAATAGTTTCCAGAAATATATTACAATTATCTACATCATAGGAATTTATTTATAATTTTTAGAGATTAAATAACTATCATTTATTATGACACAAAGATGATGCCGTAATTATCTTATTAATGAAATATTGACATAATTGATGTTATAAATACCCAAATAAATGTAATTTATGACTTTTTATGAATTAAACTAATTTTATTTATTAATATGACATTTTATTATTGATTTAAGTAAATTTTTTTGAACTAATCATTCTGTTATGATTTTCACAAAAATAAATTACTAAATAGTGTCAAAAATGACATAAAATAGTTATTAAAACAAATATTATATTATTAATTGTTATTTTATTCATAAAAATCAAAGGATCGTCCAAATGAATTAGATAAGGTTATATATATTAATAATAAACAACTTGGGGTTCGTTTGGCTTCTTATAGTATGTTTATTAACCTTATAGTATAAGAACACAGGAAGACACGGTAATAGTGAAATTATTTAACTTAATTTTAAATCTAAATGATAAGGTTAAAATAGGAACCTAAACTTATATAAATTCTATTGGATGATAGGATTTCGTCCCACCCCCACCTTAGCTACGAAATAAATAAATTTGGAGCTATTTAAAAACGAACTTGACTTTATAATAAAATAATAGTTTCAAGATTTCCAAAGGTACCCCTCTCCTCCCTTATAAAAGGGCACCTCCTCCCTCTTTTCCTCACACCACTTTGATCCTTCATGCTCGGAAAAACCCTGACAAATTCCCTTATCCACTTCCCTAGAAACATCCTAGAGTTTCTGGTCCTCAACAAAGACCAATTTTAGTGCCCTAAAAGGAGATCTCAAAGAGGCGCTTCAAAGAAGAGGTAATGTCCGTTACTGATTCTTTCAACTTTATTTCTTCTTCCACTTCCTCTTCTTAGGTTGTTTCATTATGAATTAATAACATCAGTATCACTAATATACTAATATGTTATTATAAGTATGAAAAACCCCTATTTCACCATCTATCCATCCTACGGAAAACGAAATCACCGTGCGTGCGTACGTACGGAATACCGTCTCCATGCCGTGGTGTAATCTATTTTCCACCACCACCTTACTTGGATGGGTATAATGGTGTACAGAATAACTATATCTGATTATTTTAAAGTTATATTGGTTCTGAAATAGTATACATACACTCCAATACAATTCCACGATCATGAGAACGATATCATCGCTCATGCATACGTACAGACTACCGTCTCCACGACACAATGAGATTCATTCTCCAGGTTAACCATTCATGAATGATTATAAAGTATATATAATAAGTAATCATGAAATATATGACATAATAATGATACTGGATTTATGTGTATATATATGTATGTCATCTACTTAATTACATTCAACTCATTAAGGAAACGAAAACAGCGTTCATGTGTACGTACAGCCTACCGTCTCCATGAACGGTGTATTTATTTCCATTTATCGATCTATTATATATATGTATATTCTGAATAAATATATAGATCATGTTTTATATTCTGGAATTATGTAATTGTGATCTATGTAATCATATGAATAATTACAAGTCAAAACACTGACGACAAATGATACGATTTTACCCAAAACACTCTTAAACATGGAATTTACAAAAGAACGGGAAATATAAAGTCATAAGTGAACCATATATGATATAATAACAATGAATATGATTCTGTAATAAGTCAATGACTTTATTTAAATCATTATACAATATGTTCGTACACTTATGAAGCAAATCAGACCTAAGGTAAGGGAAAATATCACAATCTCATTTTTATCCGAGATTTTTTATACTTTGGTATTTACTAGGGTGTATTTTATCATCCACATCCATGTTTCCTCTATATTTAATATTATTTCCATCCACCTACAATTGTTTAAATCCAATTTTACCCTTTAGTGTGTTTTTAGTAAAATATATGAAAGGAATCTTTTGTCGTTTTTCTTACGAGGTACTTTTTGACATTTCCGAAAAAAGTAAAAAGAATGTTTTTTTAACTTATACGGCATGAATGGATTTTTAAAACATTATTTCCAAGTATCTTCCTTTACAAGTTTTCAAGTTTATTTTTAATCAACTTCTTTTAGTTTATAAATGTACGACATGTTACGAAAGGAAAAGTGTTTTTTGAAGCAGAAAGGATATTTTCCTCAAGAATGGAGTTCAAGTGTTTTATCAAAATTATTTTCTATATAAGATAATTAATGGGTTCACTTTTATCCCTATTATTACATTGATTTGATTATGTTGTGATGGAATTATATTTTTATGAATTTCTTTATCTTATATAAATTGTTTTATGATGTCACGATGTTTATGATTCACATTTTTATTACATGGGTTATGAAATGATGTATGATTTATCATTTTGTGGCACCCATAAAATTGGTATCATTATGAGATGGGTGGGACCTATATCTCCCTCCAATGCATTGGGTAATGATTTTATATCTCTTGAGATAGACATGGCTGGAACGGTAGATTATACCGGTTCCGTGAAACATGACTGAAACGGGGAGTGAACTTGATTCAGAAATGGACTTTGTCCACTAAGATAGTCTTGGCAATGAGTCTTGACTAATAAGAAATGATTCTATATGATTATGTCTGTATGACACAAAGTTTCATGTTTTAAGTTATGATTATTTTTATTTCATTTCACTACTATGATTTATCCCATGTTATGAAATTATGCTCTCTTTTGCAGGTTAAGATTTCCAAAATGTTATGTTCTTATGAATATGATGTGATTGATATTTCTTTTGTTTACACATACTGAGAATTTGAGCTCACCCTTTTATGTTTTCTTTTCCCCAGGATATAAAGAAAGGTTTTAGGTAAAAAAAAGGGACGATTTTTATGGGAGATGTTGAAGATCTTTCACCGCGATTCGAAGTCTATATTCCGAGTTTCCAAAGACACTAAACTATTATGATCCATGTGTGTTTGTTTTTGTTATGTACTAAGTATTCGGAAAAAGTAATGTAATGTCCATTTACGTCATGTTAAGGGTCTCTACAGTTGGTATCAGAGGCAAAGGAGGTAGGAATGTATCCAATCCTTGGGAACTCTCACATGTGAGCATTGGACGAAGCATGGATCTCCGCCCAAGGGCTTCATGAGGAAATGGCTGCCACTGGGGATGGTGGTGCGTCCGGCCCAGGAGGTGTAGCCACCCATGGAGTGCCCTGATATGTATCAATTATAGTACACTGGAAGTAATTCCAGACCGCTATGATTGGTATAAGAGTAAAAGTTTAGTCAACCTTTGGAAACTAGGATGCGAAAACTTTAGTGAGATCCCTAGAGATATTTCTAAGGTATGTCTTGGGATGTCCCTATGGATAAGTATACATATAGGATATGGTCATAGAACTACAATAATGATCTTAGAATTTAACCTAAGAAGTTATATATTGAGGGTACTCCCCCTTTACAATGTTTCTTTCCCTAGCATGAATTTTTCCTCTCACACTATTCTTTTTGGGTTTTATAAAATGGCTGGAAACAGGAAGATTCATGATAATAGAGGATATGTCGGACAATGGAATGATATTCATCATGATAATCCTAATTAAATGGGACTTGGAAGTCCAAACATCATTATTATGCCGAATCAATAATCTCATAATGTGATCAATAATGTAAAATTTGGTAAGTTTCCTGACTCGACTAATAAGAGAATGATGGAGTTTCATGATGATCATAGAGGAAAGAAAGTTCAATTTACCCTATGTAAATCATGTGGGAAGAGGCATCAAGGAGAGTGTTTCAAAGGAACTGGAAGATGCTTTGGGTGTGGAAAAGAAGGACACAAAGCCAGTAAGTGCAAAGGAAAAGGTTCAGTTAACACCAGGGATGAGGATAATGGTATTGCTACGACATCAACAATGGTTAAATGTTTTAAATGTGGAATGTAGGAGAATTTATGAAAACTAATGCCCTAAGGGAAAAGTCTCATGAAGAGAATCAGTATGGTCGTATGGGTAGTATTTATGTTGATGATGATGAAGAGACTACAAATGATATGTGAGATGAAATAATTGTTGAAGCTCAGTCAATGGTTTAAGAATGTAGTGGAATGATTACATGTTTAGCATGTGTAATGTTGTATAAGTAATCTCATGGTACTATGGAATAAAGAGACATCTAAGTATTGTTACACAATTGTCTTTCCTTGAGTTTTGAAAGTGTATGATTAATGTTACCAGTATCCATGAAAGGTTATTCAGATATTTTTGGAATGTAGATAATATGCGCATAATAAAGGGATAAGGAGAAAATTGAATGTTTGATAGTATTCATGAGTTCATGACTGATATAAGGAGAAGGTTATATCATGGTTTGAGTATATAGAATTTTTGTATTTTGTTATGTGGAAAGAGTTAACTTTTGACAGCATTCATGTTTTCACTAAGGTTCAATGGGTATTCATTTTTCAAGAGAATACATCATTAAGGTATTCACATGATTGGAATGTGACCAACAAGATATATGGGGGATAAAATGATGGTATTCACATGCTTGGTTGACGACATTTCAAGTAATCATTTTCTTTATACTATGAGCTTGGACCGAAGTATTTTAGATAAGCCTAAAGATTGGAATGGATTATGTTAACTGTATGTTAGTATTGTTTATGGATAGAACTTTTTTTGATATTATTTATTTGATGTTAGAGTGATGTAGTTTTAGAAAAAGGACAACCTGCAGGATGGGAGACAACCCATCGTGTCGGACAAGTCTGCGGGAATCAAAACCACAACCGAAGTGTGACTGGCCTTTATCGCCTACCACTGACATACAGGAAGTACCTGGTTAGTAGAAACTAGTTTTATTTTATTAAGTGACGTGATAGATGAAGTATAAGTTCATTTTTTCATATACGGTTAACCTCAACAAAGACGGAGTTATGTATATTTGATAACTTTTGCTAACATTTTGTTTGAAACAGATGGAATGACCCATCATTCTATCGCATGATCATTTAACACATCAGGAATAACAAATTCAACTTCATTTCTTTAATAGATGAAGTGGAAATTGTTTAAAGCACGAAAACAATGTGATTGTATCAAAATAAAGTAAGTATTTAGTCTAATTCAAATTCTTCAACTTTAGAGAAATGATCTTGAAAATAAAAAATGTTGACTTAGTACCTTTATATCCGATGAATCAGATGGTACCGTAGATCATTACAAATTTATAGCTTTGTGATTGTTGGTGTTTTCATAGCCATGTCCTCTACCACTCTCCATCAGAACTTGATGGTTAGATTTCTCTTCCATATCTATATTTTCACATATGTTCTCCTATGTGGAAACCCAGTGATGAGTTAATTTGGGTAACCGTTAAATTTCATACTTTAGTTTTTAAAGTTATGTTCTGGAATTCCTTTTTACGATGTGGGTTTCAATTAAAGAAACATTCAAAAAGAAAACCATTTATAACCTCGACGAATTTAGAGGGTGAAATTAATTTTAAGGGGGGTAGAATGTAATAACCTGAAATTTTATAAGATATATTCTTTTTAATTTATTTTATATCTTCTGTTGTATGATACACCAAGATTACCTTGGGCTATACGCAACACCATATTAGCTTGCAGTATACGCAACACTATTAATGGATCGTGTTACATACAATTTTGATAATAATTATTCTACGCAACATTGACTATATATATATATATATATATATTAAATGTATAAATGAAATATGGTTGGATTATGTTATACGAAACAATGAAGGATTCTTGCACAGCACGCAACCCTGACTTGGCTTGCATTACACACAATCACGACCTTCCTCGATAGCGTGTGTTGTACGCATTACCAGATTTTACTAAACAATGATATATTATTATTATGAACTAGACGTTATGAATAGTATTAACTAAATTTTGAATCGTATAACATTATTATTCTTTTTTCACATTTTATAAAACACGGTATAAGAACAAAATAAATTTTTCGAGTAAAATTAGTATTTTTAAAAAAATGCAGTTTTGCCGCCTTTTGATGGTGCACCCACTTTAAATCTAGTTTTTGACAGGTTTATAAGATCAATTTCACAAAATAAAATTCTTCATTGGAATCATGAAATAAAAACTTACTTTGGATAAATTTTCATATCATTATGGTAACTTTCATATTTTGATTAATAGTAAAAACACGCTATATTTTAATTAAAAACAACTTTTTTAATCGCAATAATTTATATGGTTAAATTATAATATTGAATGGTTTTAAAGTGAAAATAGAATATATTTTTACCATTTAATATTATGTATGTCATTAGAATTGATTCTACCTTGAATTCGTAGGATAAATTAATTCAATCTTTTACAATGTTTTAAAGAAAAACCTGTTTTCTTCCGACAACGAGATTAATTTTATTTTAATTTATGAAACTTTTTTTTATTGAATTTGGAAAAATGGATTCCATATTTGGAATCAGTGGATCAAAATTATGTTAATAAACTAATTTTTATTTTTGGGAATTATAAATAATAACTACGACAAATTTTATTTACTATAGTTAAAGGTAAATCGGGTAATTAAGGGTAAAAATAAGATTATAAAATTACCCTAACACTTGGAAAAATCTTATTGGATGACTAAAAGTCGACCCATATCACCTAAGGGTCGGATTATATTAATTTAATGGACTTTCTTCCACGAAAATAAGTTAATTATTATTAAATCAAAAGAATGTGACAACATGTCACTTTCTTAAATATTATAAGTATAATAATTTTAATTTAGTAATAAAATTCATTAAAATTAGAACATGAATAGTCTCCAGAAAACTAATACAATTATCTACATCATAGGAATTTATTTCGAATTTTTAGAGATTAAATAATTATCATTTATTATGACACAACGATGATGTAGTAATAATCTTATTAAGGAAATATTGACATAATTGATCTTATAAATACCCAAATAAATGTAATTTAAGACTTTTTATGAATTAAACTAATTTTATAGGTTAATATGACATGTTATTATTGATTTAATTAAATTTTTCGAACTAATCATTCTGTTATGATTTTCACAAAAATCAGTTACTAAATATTGTAAAAATGGACATAAAATAGTTTTTAAAACAAATATTATATTATTAATTGTTATTTTATTCCTAAAATTCTAAGGTTCGGCCAAATTAATTATATAAGGTTATATATATTAATAATATAATCTTGGGGTTCGTTTGGCTTCTTATAGTATGTTTATTAGCCGTATAGTATAAGAACACACGAAGACATAGTAAAAGTAAAATTATTTAACTTAATGTTAAATCTAAATGATAAGGTTAAAATAGGTAACTAATCATGTCTAAATTCTATTTGATGAGAGGATTTCTACCCATACCCACCTTATCTTAGAAATAAATCAATTTGGAGCTATTTAAATCCGAAATTGACTTTATAATAAAATAATAGTTTTAAGATTTCCAAAGGTACCCCTCTCCTCCTTTATAAAAGGGCACCTCCTCCCTCTCTTACTCACACCACTTTGAGCCTTCAAGCTGGTCCAAACCCAGAAAAAATACCTTATCCACTTCCCTATAAACATCCTAGATGTTCTGGTCTTCATCAAAGTCCAATTTTAGTGCCATAAAAGGAGATCTCAAAGAGGCGCTTCAAAGAAGAGATAATGTCCATTACCGATTCTTTCAACTTTATTTCTTCTTCCACATCTTCATAATAGGTTGTTTAATTATGAAGTAATAACATCAGTAGCAATCATATACTGATATGTAATTATAATTATGAAAAAATCTATTTCACCATCTATCCATCCTATGGAAAACAAAATCACCGCGCGTGCGTACGTACGGAATACCGTCTCCACGCCGTGGTGTAATCTATTTTCCACCACCACCTTACTTGGATGGGTATAATGGTGTACATAATAACTATATATGATTATTGTAAAGTGATATTGATTCTTAAATAGTATACATAAACTCCAATACAATTCCACGATCATGAGAATGTTATCATCGCTCTTGCGTACGTACGGACTACCGTCTCCACGACGTGATGAGATTCATTCTCCACGTTAACCATTCATTAATGATTATAAAGTATATATAATAAGTAATCATGAAATATATGACATAATAATGATACTGAATTTATGTGTATATATATGTATGTCAACTACTTAATTCCATTCAACTCAATAAGGAAACAAAAACAATGTTCATGTGTACGTACGGCCTACCGTCTCCATAAACGTTGTATTTATTTCCATTTATCGATCTATTATATATATTTATATTCTGAATATATATATAAATCATGTTTTATATTCTGGAATTATGTAATCATGATCTAAGTAATCATATGAATAATTACAAGTCAAAACACGGACGACAAATGAAACGATTTTACCCAAAACACTCTTTAACATAGAATTTACAAAAGAATGGGTAATATAAAGTCATAAGTGAACCATATATGATATAATAACAATGAATATGATTCTGTAATAAGTAAATGGAATTATTTAAATCATTATACAGGAGGTTTGGACACTTATGAAGCAAATCAGACCTAAGATAAGGGAAAATATCACAATCTTTATCCGATATTGTTTATACTTTAGTATTTACTGGGGTGTATTTTATCATCCAAATCCATGTTTACTAAATATTTAATATTATTTCCACCCACCTACAATTTTTTAAATCCAATTATACCCTTCGATGAGTTTTTAGTAAAGGATATGAAAGGAATCTTTTGTCGTTTTTCGTACGAGGTAATTTTTTACTTTTCTGACAAAAGTACAATGAATGTTTTTTTAACTTATACGGCATGAGTGGATTTTTAAAACATTATTTACAAGAAGCTTCCTTTACATGTTTTCAATATTTTTTTAATCAACTTATTTTAGTTTATAATTGTACGACATGTTAAGAAATGAAAAGTGTTTTTGAAGAAGAATGGATATTTTCCTCAAGAATGGAGTTCAAGTGTTTTATCAAAATTATTTCCCATATAAGATAATTAAAGGGTTATGTTTTATCCCTATTATTACATTGATTTGATTATGTTGTGATTAAATTATATTTTTATGAATTCCTTTATCTTATATAAATTGTTTTATGATGTCGTGATGTTTATGATTCCCATTTTTACTACATGGGTTATTAAATGATATATGATTTATGATTTTGTGGCACACATAAGAATGGTATCATTATGAGATGAGTGGGACCTATATCTCCCTCCAACGCATTGGGTAAAGATTATATATCTCATAAGATATACATGGATAGAACAGTAAGTTATACCGGATCAGTGAAACAGGACTGAAATGGGGAGTGAACTCGGTTCAGAAATGGACTTTGTCCACTAAGATAGTCTAGGCAATGAGTCTTGACTAATAAGAAATGATTCTATATTATTATGTGTGTATGACACAAAGTTTCATGTTTTGTGTTATGATTATTGGGATTTCATTTCACTACTATGATTTATCCCATGTTATGAAATTATGCTCTCTTTTGGAGGTTATGATTTCCAAAATGTTATGTTCTTATGAATATGATGTGATTGGTATTTCTTTTGTTTACCCTTACTGAGCATTTGAGCTCACCCTTTTATGTTTTCTTTTCACCAGGATATAAAGAAAGGTTTTAGGTAAAAAATGGGAAGATCTTTATGGGATATGTTGTAGATCTTTCACCACGATTAGGAGATTATATTCCGAGTTTCCAAAGACACTAAACTATTATGATCTTTGTGTGTCTGTTTTTGTTATGTACTAAGTATTCCGCCAAAGTAATGTAATATCCATGTACGTCAAGCTTCGGGTCTCTACAATGCATGTCAATAAAACATTCCAACATGAATTCCCGAAAGACAACCAAGTTGTTTCACATAAAACCCAAAACCAAAGCAACAACACATTGTCAACTTACTATGTGGAAGACCAAACAACAAAGCACCATGTTCTGTGATACCACCATAGCTCTCCACCAAGATCTAATATACAATCTCAACCAACACATCACAGTGCAACCCTAAAAGAGGATGATACCTTACTATTTCACACATCACGGTACACAACATTTGAAAAGACACCATGGTTCCAAATCAGGGGGTGTGTACTAAAACTCAGCAGGTTTTCCCCAAATTAATTCCCTACAAATGCCACTAGGATAAAACTGTTAGAATATTTATATAATATAATTTATATAAAATAAAATACATGTGCAACCATATCCATAATCCAAACATGCTCTTACCAAGACATCACACCCCAAATCATGAATCAAAGGGAATCCCAACAAACATGCCACATGCCATTTCATCATTTACACACTAGCTCAACAATTTAGAACATTCAAAGCAATTCACAAAAAACAACAAAACAACCAAAAGGTGGAGCTTTTGTCCAACCCATTCATCCATTCACACCTATTGGTACTTCCCGACCACAACCAAAAGGCATAGCGTCCATCCAACCCATTCACCAATTCACAATTACTGGATTTTCCCATCAACAAATCCTTTGATGGTGGCCCTTCTGTCCACTATCCATCCCCTTTTTATAGTGTTACATATCACCACTTCCACACAACATTCCCATCAAGAAATAGACAAGCATATGACCTACCAAGGTCACAACAACATGCAATCAACCAATTACATCACATACCTATCTACTTCAATAAATTTTACATTTATTGAAAACCATTTTCCATGAAAATCCACATTTCATTAAAAACAAAATCATTATTGAAAACCATTTTCCATCAACCATTTTCCTAAATAAATATGAACAACCCATTTGAAAATCTCTATTTTAAAATAAACAACAATGACATTTCACCATAATACCCCCATATTCCATAAAAATCCCCAAAACATCACCAAAGGGATTTCCAACCAATTTGGCACAACGATCATAATTAATTTTAAGCATAGAAAATTAATTGTAAATAAACACCACTAGTTATAAATATGTGGAGTCGAGAGAGGTGCCACCTACCTTTAGGGTTACCGAGAAATTGACCCACAAGCAATCACACCTCAAATCCGGTGAACGCACCCCCAAAACCTCTCTAGATAGATTTCCATAAAATTCACAAGACATAAAATTCACATCCAAGTAAACCAAAACTGTAGATCTACACCCAACAGGTGTAGATCTAGAAAACCGACATAGAGGGAGACATAAATCAAGAGAAAACCACAAAAAAACAATGAGAGAGACTTACCTATGAGAAACCACCTTCAAAGCACAACAAAAACCCTTTGAATCACTTCAAAAATGAATAGGAGAGCACCCTCAACCCCAGAGAACCCAAAATACCAAGTGAGTATCGAGTGTGAGGAGGATTGATGTGAAATAGGTTAAGCCTGAGGGAGACTAGAACATAAACCTTATTTTTTTAATTGGTCGTGCGATTTGCCCACACTGTTGGAAAACAGTGCACTAACCGTGTGCAATCTACTTCCTCGAGAGAAAGGGTCTTCACAGTTTCCTCGCATGATTTGGCTAACCGTGCGCTGGCCGGGCAATGCCTACTATCTCCCCCTACACGGTTTCCTGGAGCATCCACACGGTTTCCCCTAACCATGCTCAAACCGTGCTCCCCAGGAAAAGCCTCCAAACTTATCCAAAACCATTCCAAACTCTCCCAACCTATTCCCCACTCATCCCATGCACTTTAAAAAAAATAAAATGGCATAAAAAAAGGCTACATATATCAAATCGGGGGGTGATACAGTTTCGGCTCTCATAATAGATGTGTGGAATTATGGATAATAGTTATTAAATATTTAAATAACATTAAGTATAAAATAATAGAACATTTATTCTATTTCTATGATAAAATTAAATTTTGGATTCTACTTTTGAAACGAGTATATGTTAGGGAAAATGTAACTCATACTGAAAACATTATGTTTCCCTTGGAGGAATCCTTAAAAATGGCTATCTTATGATACCATCATGGGATAAATTTTCCATGTAGACGAATGTTTAATATTGGGGATGGTAAACAATAATTGTTATATTAACAAAGTGAAATCTTTTAGTGATTTTTATGGTTGTGATAGGTTCCATTTAAATGGCCTCATAATGTTATTTTTGTAAATATTTCCACTTTATTCATTGAGATCATATGTTTACCAGGTTTAGAAGATTCAATTATGTAATATAATAGTGTGGGGTTGAGATTATGTCAATAATATCTCATCCAATATTTTTTTTATTTATTAATTTTTATTTTGCTATTGTATATCATTTAAACCTATGAAACTAAATTATCATTACAAATAATGGACCATTTTAAATAATTATGATATTAAATAAAAATTTGAATTTATTTTATAAGATAAGACATATTTTTCAAAGAATAATCAATATTTACCTTCACTCATGTAAAGAATTGAAAACATTATTGTGAAAAATTTTATTTTTAGAGAAAAAATTAGTTGGAGGGTATAATTATCAATGTATTTTAATATAATGATATAAATTGGTCTAATATGAATCAATTAATTTTTTTTATCTTTAAAATCTATATTTACCATATAATTAATAAATAACTATTAATTAAAATTAAGAACTAAAATCATCTTAAATTTTAAAATATCTCTTAATTTCTTAAAAGGATAATAATTGGTATTACAAATTGAATATATTATTTTTAAAAGGAATAATTTTAAATATTAAATAAAAAATTTAAAAAAGGTTTTCATTACATCTATATTACTTTTATATATAATGATAATCCATATATTTACACTATTGGTAAAAATACGCCTCTTTTTTAATATTCACCAAAAATCTAGAATTTAGGAAATTTTTTAGAAAATTATAAAATTGAATTATTTTTATTTAATATAAAAATTTTAATTCAATATTTTCAAAATCAAATTATAAATTTTTAAAATTTATCTTTAAAAAATAAACAAGTTCATATAATTAAAATTGTTCTCATAGGGAAAATAATATATATATATATATATACATATATATGTAATATTATTTTTTATATTTCATATCAATTTTTGATGAAAATTATGGTAAACATATTATTCTTGTCAATAATAAATTATATTCTTATAATTTTTATTATCAAAAAATAAAAAACATAATATACATTTTTTTGAAGGTTTTAATTTTTTTTATAAATCATTATTAGTAGTTATTTTGTAATAATAATTAATTAATTATCAATGCAAAACTAATTATATTAAAACTTTATTTTTTCTACATATATTTCATAATTATATAAGATAAAATATTTGTTTATAATTATATAGAAATATTTTCATGGCCATATGATACTCTAGGTAAAAAAATATAATGAATTTATTAGATTTTAATGAATATTAAATTTTAAATATTCAAATGTTACATTATCCCAAATAAATAAAGGTTTTCATTAATATTTAAAAATCACATACAAATAAAATTATTCATCAGTATAAAATTAATATGTATAAATTAATACATATTTTTAAATGAGTCATCAATATTTATATCATAGCTATTAGTAAGAAACATTTCATTTCCTTCCCCCAGGTTAACCAATTACATAATTTTTTCTATGAAACGTTTTTCCCTATACCTCTGTTTTGAAAAATTGTAGCATCATCTATCTTCATTGAGTTATTTTACGTGGTTATTCCTACAATATTTTTAAATGTACAAAATTTTTCACTCATTCTGTCATAATTTTTTGACTCAAATATCCATGATACTCCATCCTACTCTACTTTTTTATTGTGAACACAACATTGTTGACATTATTAATCAAAATTATTGAATGATATTTTGGGATTATAAAGTGGGTTTTTAATTTAGTTCTTATCCAGTTAGATTTTTTGTTTGAATCATGTCCTCATTTTCTCTAAAATACATTAATAACATGGTTTCTTTATTCTCTAACTTTTTATAAAAAAATATTAATTAAAATTTGTGAGGAAAAAAATATGATAATTATGATCTAATAATTATAATAAATTATTAATATTTGAAAATTTTAATCATTTAGATTATTATGTTATAATTTAGTAAAACACATTTCAGTATTAATTCAATTTATACTAATTTATGTAGAGTTTTATAATATTCTACATCATAATTACTTGACATAATTAATCATCCACAATCAAATGTAATGAAAATTTGATTAAACAACCCATATCCCCTAGGTGATTCTATCTAGGATTGTAGTTTTCGGAATAGATATCATAAAAAATATTGAGTATTGAGTTAGTCCTCAAACATTATATATTCACTGACTACCACTACATTCATTTCTACTCGAACTACACTAACATTCATGTATATGGATAGTGAAGTAATTTCTTCGAGAACCACACAATATATATAATATCAAATCATTGGTATTTCAAAAAAAAATTTAAAATATACCACGTAGATATATCACATTAGTTTTCACTAATTCCTTGTTACAATAATAATTCATATACTCAATAAAAACTTAGTTATTCATGGATATGTTTCATACCATTATATAATATTCTAAATAATTCATGAGTACCATTATGATGGTTGATCATTCATTGGTTTCCCTCTTATAAAATTAACAACAATTTGTTGGTTCCTTTTAAATATATTTCTTCAATTAATTAATCTTACATGAAAGGGAAACAGTATGGATTTTTTATGTGAAGCCTTTCTTATCAAATTGTTAATAAGAGATGGCCTAATCTGTACTTTATAAATGATACATGTTTTTTACCAGGTTCTCAATTTTCCATCATTAGGCGGTCATTTGATTATAACCAGAAAATATTTCCCAATATCATTGTGTTATGTATCTCGCATCCATGTGTTCCCATTCCATTTCAAAAATCAGATATCCTTAGGTTATTTATAAATATTTTGGGTTTATTACTATAGTCTATCCATTTTACCTGAGTTCTTCGTCATCCAATTTCATTAAGAATTTTCACCGAATAAGAAATCCCCATAAACCAAGTGAGAAACATTATCATTGTGGTTTGTGTTAATATGTGTCTAAAACAACATGGGTTCAGTGAATCATGGGTTACTTTAGGATTAAATTGTAGAAATCATTTTCATGAATCTCACAGATGCAAGAAAAAAATGATTAGAAATTTAGGGGTGGTTTATCTAACAGGTATCTTTTGTAATTTTCATCTAATATAGGACATGAGAAAGGAAGTATTTAACTCTCCAAATGTTCTTACATATATGTATTTGGTTTGGTTACTTGAAGTGAGAGAAATGGACATGGTTTTAAGAGTCATGATAATGATAATAGTTCAAGGGTATAAGTTGGATTAATGGATTTTGAAGGATCAAAACAAGAATCATCGGCTTAAAGGGAAGGATGATTACATATTTAAATTTTCCTGAGTCTTATAAAGACATGATTTATTCATAAACATAATGAATTATTTTCTATATTAATTTTTAATGTGTTAGAATATGTTAGAAAAATGATTAGATTTGATCGTAAATGGTGGTATTCCATTGACCTAAAATGGATAATGGATTAAGACTGGTCTTGGACCTAGGGGATCTCTATCAATGAAAAATGATTCTGATTCCTAATCATCTTCCATGTATTATAATTACCACCATTAAATAATGTTTAATTAGTGAGGCATGAGTAATTTGAAGCAATTCATTTTGGTTTATGGAATTTTTTATTAAATCATAAAAAAATGATGTACTGGAAAGAATACTCCTTCCTTTCATGTCCTATGGTAACCAGATCTGCGTGAAATCAAATTAATACCAATATGGATGTATGAATGATTCATGAGGTGGTGTATAAATTTTTAACAATTGTGGTGTAAGAAATTACTAATGGTGATGATGACATGATTTATATTTATATGTATATAGTGAATAATGAGGTATAGAAAGAGTAATTAATGAAAATTATACATTCAAATTTGGGATAAATTCCCAATATTTATAAATTAAGGGATAGTAGGTACATGCTAACATAATTAATGGGAGATTTTTATGAGTTAGATTAATGATTTTAAAATTAATTTGGATCCAAAAAAAGTCTAGATGTTGTCTTCTATAATATTCATGGGTAAAATAAATATAATGTAATATATCTAGACCTTGGAAAAGTTTGAAAAACAATTTGAGGATCTCATCAATGAAAATCACAGAATGAAGGAATCCTCTATCTCATGGGGTATACAAAAGGTGGGTAATTTTTTCATTTTAATCAAATTTTAATATATATTTATAATATCCAATGAGGGTTGATATTTTAAGTTATTGGTAATCTTTTTAGATCCTCACATTCCTGCATAACTGTGTTTGAAATATATATATATATATTTTTAGGTAAATAATGTTATAAACAATAACATGTAAAAAAACTAGAAAAATAGTTATAAAATAAAAAATGATGTTCAAAAAATTCACTAACAAAATACATGACATCATGATCATACTTCCAATATACTTTTTCAAGTGAATATACAGTTCTAGTAAATCATACATCAAATTACACAATCTTTATTTTCTCATGAGACCTATCAATACATCGAAGTGCTATCGATTAACAAGACCCATCAGTTACTAATTAATTATAACGCCTTCTTTATATTAATGAGTTAATATAAAATGTTATATATAACCAAAATTTATTTTAAAACTATTTAACATATTTATTGAATAACACATAGTATAATTTTTAGTACACCAACAACAAACAGTTCAATATAATTCTAGGAAAACATTTATAATACTAAAATTATAGAGTGAATGGAATGTATTTTTATCTCAAAAAAAATTGAAAAATCTTTCAATGCATTTCACCTAGATGAAAACCCTCGATAGAAGGAATGAAATACAATGTTTTCACAGAGGAATGAAATTAGATGAACGTGTTGCATATAATAGATGATGTTTTGGAAATGAAATATCTAATAGATTGTCAATTTCATTAATATTAAAAATAATTACCAAATAGACCAACCAAATGATGAAGGACTATAATATCGATTAACTTCCTCGACCCCAAATAAGATATGTCTAATGTAAATTTTATACAATCAAAAAAAATTATATAAACTTTCCAATGAATATGCCTATAGAAATATGGTCTCACTATGATTTGAAATTATAGGTTCAGTTTCTTTAAATAGGATATGTAATGTGCCATGGTGGGAATTTAAATTTGTATTAGAGAAGTAAAAACACATAAATTAAATAATGTGAATAAAATTATAGAATATTTGGATATAATAATATTCAAATTAGCCATATGGATGATCATTAAAAGGTTATCAATTTCTTGAAATGAGAGGAGTGAGAAAATCCTCATAGCATTGTTTTTGAAAAATCAATTAAAAATGAACTAAATAACAAAGATATTTTAATACTATTAAATGAAAGATATTTTTATAATTGATGTGAATAGTTTAGTCAATGAACATAAAAAGGAAAAATTACTCTTAACAATATCAAATATGGTTCATGGAATTAATAATAGTGAAAATTTAATCTAATGGATTTAGAAAAGTTTTTATAAACAAGAATTAAATGATAATATATAAGATGAAATACTATATACCATGATTAATAATAAAATCCTGAATAAAAAATATACTTATTTAATTAGATACAAAATTAAAAAGAAATTGTGTTTAATAAAAAGAAATATATCTCGTGCGGTGAAAATTGAAACATGAAAACCATAAATCATTAAAAAAAATTAGATCCCTTTAAATGTATGATTTCAAATGATATTGTAAATAGAAAAAAATTATTTGATTATGATACAAAATATAATGATGAAAATTGATGCACCATAGAGCTGTAAACATGTTTTATGATATGATTTATGTCTACTGTGGTTAAAATTAGTATAAGAATCCCTTACACATATAAACACATTTGAGTAAATAACCCATGGATAATATGATTTCAAAATGAATCATTAAATTGTATAAATAATTATATAAAATTGATACACATCATTAATGTGGAAGTAGATACACCACTCTATGGGTAGAATTTTTATTATATAAAATATGCCCCAAGGCATAAAAATAAGAGATATGAAAGCCTTTTATTAATTCCTAAATTACAGTAATGTAATTAAATATTCAATATATAAAAATAACTATATTAATCCCCATTTCATATGATTATTCATATCTATAACATAACTTATAATTATTATATACATATAAAATATTACTTTATTATTTAAATTGATTATTTGTTGTATGTAATATTAATTTTTTTCAACTAATTTCATAATAGTTATGTTTTATTTTATTCTTCTATGAAATTTATAATTCCTAGATAATAAGAGGAACAAGAATTTATATTTTTTAATTTTTTATAATATTATAATTTTATAATATGTCTAATTTCATTATGACCCATGATGAAACCACATCGATGAGCATGAGCATGATTTATAATGATATGATGTTTGTATATTAATTAATGAGTTTAATATTAATAAAACCATTCGTGAATAAAATATGTATTTAATATTTTATATCATATATTATCAATCATTAAATTTTCATAGTCATTAGTGATATTATTTTATATAATTCCTAATCCATGTGGTTAGACTACCACAGACATAAATGTTCCATATTTAATGTTTTTTATGATTAGAAAAATAGTATCTTTTGGAATTATTATATTATTATTGAATACTGATGATATTATTTATATTTCATCAGGTAATTTATCATATTTTTTGACATATAAAATATATAAAAAGTTAACTATATGATAAATGATATATGTTACCGGATTGAGGTGGTAGTCCATAGTACGCAAGGTTAACATTTCCATTTCGTGAAGAATGACAGTGAAATAAGATAGAGTATAACACCTGAATTCATACTCGCAATTATATTATATATATCCAATTTTTTTTAAATATTTATACTTTATATATTTTCAATATATATTCTGGTGGAAAACCAAATTCATGACATTGTGGACATCGTTGTCTTCAAAAAAATACATGCATTTTTCTTTTTTTATAATTGAATTATATAAAGGTGGTTATTACTAATTTCCATAGAAAAAGAAAATTAATTTTAAAGGCATTTAATATTTAATTAAATTGGATTATAAATATTTTTTAGAATGTACCATGTATTGGAAAACATGTAAGGGGAAAAAGAGTTATCATTTGGATTTATTTTCATTTTCAATGGTTAATTCCTCTAAAATTTATGTTTTAAAAGGTATTTTTATAAATGTCCTAAATTTAATTAATAAATAACATGTTTCACATTAATGTATTGTTGAAAATATAAAACATTTTTTTAAATTGGATACATTTGATAACACTTCATTCAATATTTTTCAATTCCGATTTGATAAATTTATAGGTCCTTTACACATAAAATTGGTACATTTGTCGATTTTTTAATATCTGTAACTTGTTTGTAATAGTATATGTGGTTTTTATTTTAAAAATGAAATAAATTGTATCATATAATTTTATTATATATTTTAAAAATATGAAATAAGTTTTATATAACATAATTTATACATTCATGAAAACTTAAAATTATCACTAACATATGTGACACATAAAAACACAATTCTAGGAAAATTTCACCTATTTAGATTCTATTTTATTAGTATCGAAAATTTATTAATTAATTGGAACATTATGATAGAATATTTTAAATTATAAATAATATAATAATTAATTGTATTTTAAATAAAGGAAATCAAATTTATTCAAATAGAAAAGTTAATTAAAAAAAAGTTTTAAAAAAATAGTTCAAATTGAAAAATATTACATACATCATTAATATGGTAATAATTAGTTTTAAAAATTCAATATATAGTTTCAATAATAATATATTAAAATATTTAAAACATATTTTACTAATAAAATTGTTTTATAATCATCTATTTCATGTTTTAATACTGATAATGTAACATAAATTAGATATTTGGTACACATCTGTATTTTTTACAAATCACCTAAATGAAAACTATTTCAGAAAAAATTAAAAAAAATCCTATGGTTGTTTCTCATATATTAATTCTTAAATGAAATTAATTTATTCAAATTTAAATTTTAATAGTTTAGAATTTATATTATAAATAAAATCATAAATATATAATTAGAACTTTTTTTAGATATATTTTTTGAAATATTAACTATTATTAAATATTTTTCCTATATATTAAATATAAAATTTTATATAATAACATAACTCATATAAATGATATATATTACAAATAATATATTTATTTTAATAAATTAAGGCCCTTAAATTAAAATTTAAAATGGATTTTATATTATTAACATTTCAATATTTTTTGCTATTTTGTTTAATAAATTAATATTATTATCAATTTAATAACATTAATAGTGAAAATATTTTTATTTTAACAAGTATTTTCTAATTAGTGTCCCATCTCTACGCAATAAATTCAATTCAATTAATCTTTTATTGGATTTGGAAATTCCTGTGTAGGTTAGGGTGGAATCATGTATTATGCTTCATGTGTCTAGAGATAACAGAGATTATTGGCCTGGTATAAAGAAAAAACCATTCCATAGACATTTATAGTAAATTTTATGCCTTCTCCCAGTAAACTCATCGTTATTATAATTGGGGCTTAGGTAATGGCGTGTCACCTACACATAGTTAGGGATATTTTGTGACTAACATGACGTAATGTTCTCTATTTTTGAAGTTGAATTTTCCATGGTAGGCACATAGTTTTGGAAACCGTGAGAACATCCCATTCCAGGTTCCTCTGTTCTCCAATAGGGTGATCATGGATGTAACACTATTTGGAATATAGTACGACTAAACCATGTGAGCATCCCATGTCATTAATGTTTTTTTAATTATAGTTTTTTACCTCCCTTATTTTTACACCAATTCAATATTTTCCTCCCCCATTTGACATAGGAACACCCTGGGGCCCTCGAAGAAGATCATGTCATGAAATCCTTATTCTATGGATTCTTCTTGATGGTTCTAAGGTGACCATCATTGGATTTTTAGGAAATTTCCTCATCACTTATTCATTATCTCTTGAGTTCAGGGTTTTTCATGTTGTGGATTCTTTATTGGCTAAACCATAAGGGTTAGGGTTGATGTTTGGTTTCATTCATTGATTTTATTGTTTTTGGATTGTCTCTTGGGATGTATTATTCCTTATTTCATAGTTTCATTGTGTTTTCCCATAGTTGAATTAGGTTTTTCTGTACATTTCCTTTCTAGAACATCATTTTGATGCTTTAACATTCTATTAGAGAGTTAAAAATGTTATAATAGTAATTTTTTTGTTTTATTAGATTTCTTTTGGTGTTTTAATGATGGAAAATGAGTGAGAAAAGGTTTTCAAAAGTTCTTATTTAAGTATTCCAAAATTTAAATGCACCTAAAGAGTTTGATGAAGTGGATTTTTGTTTTCAAAATATGAAATTGAGAACCTATGGTGTTATATCTGTTTTCTGGTATTTTTATATATTTTAATAATTAAAAATTTGGCATTGTGTGTGTTTTTGATGCATCTTCCTTGATTGTTACTTCGTGAATACAATTTTTAGAATAGTTTTTCAATTTTTTAAATTTCTATTTCTGATCAAATCATTTAGTGAATTATTTTGTTTTTTATGTGTATGTTTTATTTCTCAAAAAGGTAACTTGGATGATTTTATATAAACATGAATTTCATAATTGGATGTTGTAACATCCATGGGTTCATGGGGAGCACACATGGATGGGAATTCAAATGATAATGCTATTATATAATGATGTTTCCATTGATACTCTATTTTTGAAGTTGATTCCCCTTATCTACATCATAATATTTTACTAAAATAGTTTATTGGTTTCCAAATAAAGAAATTTGGCCTCGTGTGATGTAAAAATGTGTCAAAAATTTTATTCATTTAAGATTGAACACTTTTTCTTTTTGAGACTTTTTTTGTGTATTTGGAATAGTTACCTATCTGAAAGTTTTCATGTTAATGAGGTGATGTACATTGACATTATAAATGGTTTAAAAATGTATATTCAATGATATTTGGGTTTTAAATATTAAGGACTCTATTTTTCCTATGGGTTTCCTTGAGAAGGCTAGTTTTGATGTGATGTCACATGAAAGACCAAATAGAATCATGGAATATAATTGTTAAATTGATTTAATGTTTTATTATCAAGAGGTCCATTTGGAATATTAAAATGAATTATAGACTGGTTTTAGAAATCCAAATGAACTAAATATCCTATTCGAACTTGTGAAATTAATGGATTTTTCATGTGTGTTGGTAATACATGTCTTATATCTGGAAAAACCACTAGAACATGGGATTTTTTCCCTCTAGTTGCTCATTCACATGAACATTCTTGGAATTGATTTTGTTTAAACATGTGATATTTTACCTCTATTGGTTTTTTCACCTGTATGATGTTGATTATGGTTACTCTACCTTGTTTGGATGAGTATTAATATTATTTAAAGTATTATCAGGGGATTAATGTGATTCATCTTGAGGGTTGATTGATTGTTTCTTTTTTCCCTGATTATATGTGTTAGATCCCCCTAGACTTGTGGGGGGGGGGGGGGGGGCGTTTGTGTATGCCACTATATTGGCATGTTTTTTTAGGCCAGTTGGTTAATACCATTATATTTTCACCATAGTTCAATAGGTAAGTCTAAAAAAAGAACATCGAGGGATTGCCTCTATATATGATTCGTAAATTCCCTTGTATAAGTGTATGTATGTTCTATTATCATTTTCCTCAGTTGGTTACTATCATTTGAACATTTAACATAAATTTTTATTTCCTTTTCTTACATTTAGTATGGATCTGAGACCCGATGGTATGTAGTTTCGATTAGTCATGGGGATTTTAAATATTGTTTGAAACATAAATGATTCTTAATGAAAATGTTTGTGTGTTTTCTAATGAAGGAAAAATTGGGATGTTTTTTTCTAGTAATGAATAAATATATTGATTCTTTTATATTGAATAGATCATTTTGGGTTTTTCTTTATTGAAATTGTTATTTGATTTTTTATTTTATAACCGTTATGATTTAATGTGGAACCATGTTTAGAAAAAAAATGAAAGACGAATGTGTGTGTTTTTCAAGGAATAGTTATTTTATTGGAATTTTCTGTTTTCAATATTAAATGATTTAAAATCCTATTTTATAAATGTTTTTCAAAATATTTATTCTGGAATATTTCTATATTGGAAACGTATGGATACTATAGTGATTACTTACTTCTCTATTTAATCTCACACCCTACCTGTTCCAATTAACATTAGTGGGCCTTAGGTGTTTTTCAAATTCATGATTCTGGTTTGGTTTTTCCTTTAGAGAATATTTTTTGTGTGGTTTGATGTGTCCAATAGGTCATGTGTAGAACTTTTTTTCATGGTTTGATCTTAGTTATGATTATAGTTTTTGTTTTGTTTAGCTTATGTATTTGGTTGAGTTTGTAGATTTATTGATATCAAGATATTTTTGTTTATGATGTGTGATAAGTTTGTTTATTTGAAACTTTTTTATTTTAGAAAAACATCATTACCATTAAGATCTATTGGATTATTGGAACTAGTTTCAATCATACGTGGATTGGGAATTCCATTTGGGCCATGTGATGGGATGGGGTGGGTGTCGGTACGGATAGAACACATACTTAGTTTGGGAAAATCGGTATCAGAGATTGCCTTATTATTTGCAGTGTTATGTAATTGGGGACTTGAATTTCTATGACATGGCAGTCACTTATGGAAATGAATCTATAAAACCTTCTTCATACATATCCCCATGCTTCCAGTGTAGTCCAGGATTTATATCCTTTTTTCTATGGAATTGTAGTTGAAGAATGAAAATGGAGTTGATTCATAGACATGTTGATATCATAGGTAGAGTAGGTCCCCATGTGGATTCTATTTTTATGGTTCATGGGCCACAAATTAGTTGGCGCTTACATTGGGACTTTAACACTAACCATATCATTAGTTTAGGAATGAACACTAGTTCCTAATTCTAGTAGTTTGGTATGTGTTTTATTTTTTTTGTTATTGTTAGTGTGAGGCGTTCTTCAAAATGAAAATGATTTTTTAAATGAATATTATTTTTTTCATGTTTATTTTTTGGATTTAAAAGTTAAATGTGGTTTGAAAATATATATTTTTTTAGGATTTCAAAATACTTTTTTAAGACATCCAATGATGAGTGAATTGATAATTTTATAAATTCAAGGGTTTTATGATGATGCTATATTTTTAAACCCCGAAATTGCTTATGAATGTTTGTGTATGTGTGTGTTTTTTTAAAGGTGCAAGTTTCTTTGGGTTCATGATTGATATAAGTGAGAAGGTATGAACACATACACGATATTATATAGCATATCAGAGGTGGGTAAATGAAATCACTGTGTTATCTTTGTTTTAATTACATAATTTTTTAATGAAAAAATCATTTCAGGAGGTGGATTTCTTTAATATTTGGGTTCTTGTTTAGTGAAAATTAGCATTTAGTATTTGGAAAGTGTAATTTTAAGAATTTATTTTCAAAAATGGGCGTAAAATGGTGGTTTTTAATAGTGGATTATTTTTGAGTATGTGATGTTCGGTATATGAGTTCATGGGTGTTTTTAGATTTTATAGTTTGATTGTGCTTTAGTTTGATGATGATTCTAGTTTAATGTTCACTATGTTGTTTAGAATATGACCATCAAAATTTTCCCCATGGATTCTAGTGAATATTTTACTATTTATGGTTCTTATCAATTGTTCCCTAACTATAATGGCGATTAAGAACCATTGATGGTAGTGGAATGTGTATATGATGTTGACTGTGTCTTATAATAATTTGGAACTCCCTATATTGTGAGATAGTTTGTCATCCTTGTATTTTTTGATGGTCCATATTTCGATCAATGGAATTTTATTTCAATATCATAGTATAATTTTTGGATTATATGTGATATTATTATGAACATTATAATCTGAGGGTTCATACTAGAGGAGGAGAGGACAATGAAGGTTGAATATCTCATATGTATTCATCAAGGCCAGCTGTTGTAAAATGATGATTCTGAACATTTCAAATATTGTTTTTCTTTCTATTTGAATATAACATCTTATGTTCATTTGAAATATCCTCATTCTATTTGGAATCATTTTCTAGAGATAATAGATTAATTCATTCCATCTGGTGATGTTTAGTTTGAGAAGTCAGGGGATGATGCGTTCAAAGCTTATCTAGGGTTTTGGGTGATGTTGATGGTAGGTGGTGGTCATAATGGTTACCTATATAGTAGTAGGTTTGCTCTAGAGGAACCTATTTATGATAAAACATCTCCATTTCACCCAACTTCTCATTCATCATACCATATTCCTGTATGATTGTAATGTGTTAAATCTTGTCATTCCAATCCATCTTTTCACAAACCTCCAAAAACAAGTCATTTTTGTGGTCACATGGGTCATCTAGAGATGTTTTTTAAGAAGTGTTTCAGAAAAATGTATGTATTGATTGGGGTATGTTAGCTCTGTACTTTCTGGAATTGGATACTTCATACAACAATTCTTCAACTACATGCCTTGGATTAAAACATTCATGTAGGCATGAATCCCCAACGGTGTGGGGAACCTTGTCCTAGTTCACATCTCTAGTGACGGAGAGGATACAGTTTAATTTACTGTTGTACATTCATGGCTACTGTAATATTCTCATGTCCATGTCAGAGGCTCATTGGTCTTGGTATCTTGTAGTCCTATATTTAAACACGGATTCGAACATTTAATAGGCTATCATTTAGTCACTAGGCATTATTTTTATGTATTTCGTGTATTTAGATATTTTTGATTATGAGAATAGATTATTTCATCTTTTGTTATGGTTCGGTTTTTTTGTTTAGGATTCTTTCAAATATATCCCTTATGTTTTGGGTATTGATTAGGTTGGTAGTATATTGTCCCAATGGAAGTATTTTTTATCGTGTCCTATTAATTTGGGTCATTTCGTTCTTTTTAGTTCCTACATGGGTTGACCTAGAGTGGATTTGTAGGAATTTTCACACTATGGTCTTCCATAGGTTGTGGTGTATTGTTTTTTTTATGATGAGAGGATGGGAAGTTGTTCCATGTATTATTCATGGTCACATGGTTTTGAGAATACTCTCAGGTTCTCATGTTGTTCCTAAATATTTGGTTACCTCTACTAATGATTAGGTGTTACTTATGACAAAAATTTTCACCGCAAGGTTCATTGATTTGTTTGGATTTCTACTTATTTGTGATATTTTTTTTATTCATCATATGACATTTCTGGAGAATAAAATGTTTTTGTTTGAAAAAATCATAACAACATGACCCTTTAGAACCTTTATATTATTATTTTCATGGATTTGGATATTCTAGTGGAGGTTGAGGTTGAGTGCCTGTTTCATTTTTCAGGTTTTCATAGAAAATTTGGGATTTTGGGGTGTATATCTAGTATTTCATGGTTGGAAAACATTTTGGTGAAACTATTAACCTTCTGCTAGGAATCCAAAACTTCTTGTCAATTGGTTTCATGGGAATGGTTCATGGTATGTGCATGATTATGGAAACAATGAAGACAATGTGTGGATTGGTTCCTGAATTTAGAAATGGAATTTAGAATAGTTGGATCAGGGTTTGAGGAATTTTATATCTATCCTCAGTGGGTTTCCTACTTCTTTAGTATGGCCTGTATTATGGATACATTGTTTGTGAAACTGCGCAACAAAACCATTTGGGCCTCCTAAATCTATAAATGTGTGAAATTCTCGTGTTCCCCTCCACTATTTAATCCCAAATTTCCGAATTTTCCTCCCTCATTACTCCTAGGTGAACCATGGGTGCCTCCATGATCATCCAATTATATTCATATTCCTCCATTTATTATTCATGAAGGTTTTATGGTGAGTATCTTTTGATTTCTCCAAATTTTTTAGTCTCCCCTTCATCCCCTTTGGTGTTCTTGGGTTCTCATGGTGGGTTCTACTTATTGGTTATTCCTTAAGGGTTAGAGTTGATGTGATGTAAGTTTCTATGTTGTAATGGAGTGAGTATTATATCTTGTGACATATTATTCCTTCTATCAATGTTTCATTTAATTCACATATTACTACGGTATTTGATAATGTTTATTAAAATTATATCACATTTTGTGGATCATTGAGATTTCCATTAGTGAATTAAAAATATTATAATCATGACTTTAAGGAATTACCATATGTTTATTTGGTGTTTCCATGATGGAAAATTTAGTGAGAAATTGTAATGTAATGGGTTTCTTTTATTATTCCCATATTTAAATGCATATAATGTGTTTTATGAAATTCCAATTTATTTCCCAAAAG
The DNA here is from genome assembly GCA_963277665.1 of Viscum album. NCBI lineage: Eukaryota > Viridiplantae > Streptophyta > Magnoliopsida > Santalales > Viscaceae > Viscum > Viscum album. The sequence goes on along the minus strand of OY728164.1, from coordinate 59,917,959 downwards.
TGAAGTTGAGAAAAAATATAATGATTTGGGATTGTATATATTTTGATATCTTGTTTAAATGTTAAATTGGGAATGATGTGAACATTGGATTCCTCTTCATGACATAGTAATTTGTGGTTAAATATATTAGGGAGGATTTTCCCACTATTAAATTCTTATTGGTTATGCCTTCATTGTGTGACACATTTTATTAGTGTATTGTAATGTGGTGTTTTCTTAAAATGGGATTGGATGATTTCATGTAGATATGATGTTTTTCATTGGATGTTGGAATTTCTATTGGTGTAGTGTAATCATGCCTGGATAAGAATTCAAATTATGTGTCAAGGAAGAATAATTCTTCCCTTGAGCCTCATATAGTTAAAAGGTTTCTCCTTTTAAACATATTACATTTTTCTCTAAAAGGGTTCCAAGATTTCCAAACATTAATGTGTTGATCCAAGTGACATAAAAATTTTGCATAACTTGTATTGGCCGACTTGGATTTTTTATATATGTTACAATATATTTTTTGGAATAATATCCCATTTGGAATTGTTAATGTGAAAGTGGTACATTATGTCGATATTATAAATGATTTGAAAATGGATTGGGAATCATATTTGGGTTGGATATATTAATGACAATGTTGGTACATTGTATTTCCTTGAGAAGGCTAGATTTGATTTGATGTTGTAGGAAATACCAATGTTCTTCATGGCATGTTTTTAAAAGGATAGAATACATAGGTAGCACGATGACCTGTTGGTTTTTTAAAAAGATTATGAAATTGGTTTTTTAAATCCAAATGATGTGACGACCTAATTAGAACTATTGAATGAAACATACATTCATGTTTTTTGATACTTATCATATATTTGAAATACCCACTACATCATTCGATGTGTTCCCCTATAGAGGCATGTGCATGGTAAAAATGTTTCTTCTAAGTCCATTATAACATGGTATTTATTCCTCTATTATGGATCATCAATGCAGACAATGTTCTCTAAGGTTGTCATTCCATGCATGGATGAGTATTATTGTTATTATTATTAGTAGTAATATTATTATCATGGTATTATTTGGAATAATCTAAATGGTTGAGGTATTAATTCATTTTGACCATAACTATATGGAATGGTACCCCCTAGACTTGACTACTCCTGTTGGGGCGTGCCACCAGAATTGCTAGTTTAGAGTGGCCAGTAGGTTATTGTTTATTGATCTTCACCAGACACCTGATTTTGAGTCAAAATTTTGGTACACTCATGGATTTCTCTAGAGTATTTTAATAATTCCTAGGAATTAGTATATGAATGTTCATTTTTTACTTTTGATGTATGTTTTTCATTATCTATGATGGATTATACATAATTTTTTTTAAATTTTTTAACTTTTGGTATGCCTGTTTTACCCTCTACTACGAATTAGTGATTCAGATAAGTGTTTTTTAGAATGATTTTTTGAAATGGAAAACATTTTAAAAATTATTTTTAAATGGAACATGAGGATAGTTATGTTATAGTTAGTAATGTCTAATAATTTGGTTTACATTATTTTTGTTAAATATTTTTTGTTTTTATTGTTTTATTTGTAAATTCATTACTGAAAGAACCTTGTTTTTAGGGGGAACTATGTTTTTTAAAAGGAATGTTGTCTTTTTTTGTTTTTCGTTTAATAGTGTTGTTTAAGTCAGTGTAGATGGTTTGTTAAATTGATTTTAAATCTTATTTTCTATATCAATCTCAAACTACTGTGTGTAGAATATTTTCAGAATATAAATGCTTGGAATATATGGTGATTAAATAAAAAAATATTTATTCTCACATGCAATGTGTTCCACTCTGTCTCTATAGACCCAATATAATTTGTAGGATTCAATTTCTTGTTTTTTGTAACTTTAGATACAGTTGGCTTATGGTTTTTGGTGATCAAGAGATCATGCGGAGATCGTGTTCACATGTCTTAATATCTATTAGGTATTCAGTTTCTATTTTGTTCAGTTGTTATACGTGGATCAAATATTTATTTCCGGACACTCAATTATTTTTTGTTTTTATGCATGCTAATTTTTCTATTTGATCATAGTTTATTTTAGAAAAAATTATTCCCATCTAGATTATGTTGATCCCTCGTACTAGTTTCCAGCCAGTGAGGATTATGAATGCCCTTCATGGCATGTCTTGGGTCAGGTTATATGTCAATTTCGATGGAACCATAGCTTGGTTCATTGCCCTTAGGATTTATCTATTTTTGTTATCAAATTCAAAACTAGCACATAATTGTTATATAGTGTTCTAAAGGTTTTTTTCAATGTTTTAATGTGATTAATGATATCAAATACATTAATATTTATTAAAATATAATTAATTATCAGGAAATATAACATAGTAAGTGTATTTAGTGTGTAATGATATGTGGATTCAATCTATACACAAATAATATATCCATATGTTGAAATAATTTAATAGGGGGGAAAATTAATTTCTAACTATTAATGATATCTCATAGGGGTTTATTGAATTCAATAGATAGATTTATTATATGCATCTTAAACAATATTTCAGATGGTTCTACATTGTTTTAACTGGATCTACAAGGTTCTAGACCAAATTATATATCTTCAGTTATGTTTAATTGTTATAGGTTAATGATGATAACTCCATAATCATTATGATATATATTCATTATTTAGGTGGAATATATATTTACTTGAATTATAACTGAATTTAATAAACAAGTATGAAAAAAATAATAATGCTAAACTATGTTAAAAATCATGGTGTGTCAAATTCTATTTTAATTTATGATTTAAGTGTGATTTTAGGTGTGTTAATACGTGTTTACTATATAATCACTATTAATAGAAATTTTTTTGAAAATAAATAAATTTTAAATGAAAGAAACATTGTATTCAACCCCACAAGGTTGATTGTACACCATCCACTTGGAATATCATTTGGTTTAAAAGAAGGTATTCCACTATTAAAACGATTTTGTTGCAAAATGGGTAATATTTACTCTATTAATAGACATGTTTAACCATCATTCAGTGGAATATTATTTCATGTGTGGAAAAATTACATGATCTCAAAAAAAATTCTTATTCATGAACTTTTTTCTGATGAAAATGTTTTTTTACACATTAAAATTAAAAATTAGATTAAGTTTGTTGGAAATAGAGATTTTAAAGTTGAATTAGAAGTAATAAATCACATACATAATTATCATTCTAAAAATTGATTCACCAATGTGATGGAACTTTAAAGAGATAAATAAGATTTTTCAAAATTATTCTTTTTTAAGGAAATGTAAAATTTAAATTAGTCGAGCTATAAATTAGAGAAGTATGATTGATGTAATTATTAAAAATTTATATGATTACATAAATAACTAATTTCTTATATTTTATGAAATTACTTGTATTATAATATGATATTGAGAAAATATAAATGATTATAATAATGTATATAAGTTGGTAAGAATCATTCCAAATAGGATTTCTACTAAATTTAAAGAATTTGAATATTGAGGGGCTATTTCACTTGAATAATTATATAATATTATTAATTTGAAAATAAATAATAACCACATCAATTAGGATGAATGGAAATGTAGAAATGGAAATTTAGGCCAATGGAAAACTGAAAATCAATGATTAAGAAGTTTATATTTCTAGTGAATTATATTATTATGATAAGACTACTAATCAATTTAATGTAATTATGTCTATTATTTCACAGATAATTATAAAAGATGATTTAAAATAAAAAAATATCCCACTCCAATGTATCAAAATCTGAAATAATTGGAAATATTTATGAATATTGTATAATGACGAGATTTATATAATATAAATCTGAATATGAGAATTAAAAAAATCAATGGAAGAACCAAGATAAGTATAAAAAAATCATAAAATCATTTATTAACTAGAATACATTTCATAGAGGAAAATAGAGAATTATTTTATTAAATATGATGTGGGCGATATAACATTAATTTGTAAAAGTAACATTATGAATTTCACTAATTTTAAGTAATATATTGAGAAAATTGAAATTACATGAAGAAATGATGAGGAAAATATTGGAGAAACATATACGGATCAAATTATCAAATTTATCCATTAATATTTTATTATGTAAAACACTAATATCACAAAAAAAAAATAGATTGTCAATGAAATTAGAAGGAATGAAATATTACGATGAAGAGTTAAATCTGAACATTGAAACTGAACTTATTATTGAGATCAATAAATAAATTTTTTGAAAAATATATTATTTTTAAATCATGAATATTGTTGAGGAAAAAAACCATATAAAATATAAGGAACTTCAATTGTTACAATAATATATCATTTTGATGTGAGTTATTATATGGAGAAGAAATTAATATTCAAAAATACATTGTATTAAAAGAAAATATATCTTCAGGATAAATGGAATCAATCATTAAAATTACGTAAAATCTACATGTGATAAATATTATAGTAAATATATATATATTTTTAATTTTAGTTCTATAAAATATAAATATTTAAAATTTAGTTGATATTATATTTAGGTCTAATACATATAACAAAATAAAGTGAAAATGGTAAAATCCATAAATTTTATCTAATCTAATATCAAAAAAATAAAATGCATAACTATATAGAACAATCAAAATTTTGGAGTTGAGTTCTCTTGAAAAAAATTTCAAACACATACATCCATTTTGATTCTATGGTTATTTTTTGTCTTGTGAGATGTCTGATCATAAATCATAAACATAATTGTATTACTTTTTTTTACCTAGAAGAATGGATAAATAAATGGGTAGGTGTTCTAAGATAAAAATCATCTAATAAAAAAGATATGAATTCAATATCATTTAAATTGTTGACTCAAACAAGATTTGGTTATTTAGATTAATATGATAGTAGATTATTGAAATAATGATACTATTAAATGATGTGTCTAACAAGTTTTCGTATTTAATATTCCCATAAAAAATTAGAAATATTTTTAATATAAAATCATGAAGAAGAATCACCTATTGCAGAGGATTCATAGAATACTTGAGAGAGAGGAATCACATTTATCGTTTATGTTGGTTATTCATTATATGTAACTTGGGATACTAAAATTAAGAGGAAAATAGAATATCATCAAGAAGGTGACATAAATTGTTTTTAATGGAATCTCCTATAAATAATATACTATTAAAAATGAGTCAAATATGCTAAAAAAGAAATATTTATTTTTAGTGGAAGGGATTACAAAATTAATATTGGGTATTTTAATTGTGTGATGTTGGGAATGAAAATTACTTTAATAAGAATTAATTAATAGGTAAGAACAATAAATGAGGATGGTATATAACATGTGGTTAATAAACATGTTGTAAGTTTTCATATTGGAGACCAGACTAATTCATAATAATTTTCTATAATGGGTGAAAAGAATTTATGGAATGATAGACCTTAACAACTTTTTGATGAAACATGAGTAAAATAAGAAAACATTAAATAATTTATCGAATATTACCAACTCAAATGTGAAATCCAATATATTTTTGAAACTCTTCAAAAATTAGAAAATATTCTTTAGATACACCAAAAAATTAATTTAGTTAACTAGACATCTAGAGATAATATATTGAGATATATGTGGCATAATGAGTCATATATAAAACAAATATATTCTAGACATAATTATTTACATTTATTATTTAAAATATGACTTCTATTTTCATCCTGAAACATATTTCAACGTATATAAAAATGTCCAAAATGATCAGACTATGGGATTTAAAGTATCTATTTGAATATTTAAAAGAGATATTGTATGATAATGATTATAAAAAATGTAATTCCTATGAGATTTATCTCCATAATAATATGATAAAATTTTAATATTTCACACCAGTAACCCCCATTAATTTGTTCTACATATTTGAAAAATATAAAAATTTTAAAGATGCAAATAAATATACTATCAAATCATACACAGTCAGTTTTTTTATAGATTGATGGTTTATATATAGATATTTATATTCTATTTGGATGATTTTTTATGCATTCAATTTTTTTTAACCATGTTAAAATTTTTATAGAAAATCATACATTAAAATATTTAATGTCTTTTTAAACTCTTGTATCATGATGATAAATTCCACAAATCAAGTAAATTTTGATTAAAATATAGAAAAATAAAACACTCTATGTCTACCAATCAAATTGTAGTGAAAATCAATACCGAATCCAAAGACTAAAAAAATTGTCTTAGAATATTCAAATCTACTAAAATTTATGGATCATATATGAGTTAATTATTAATAAATATAGAAATTTTGATTCAGGTATAAATAAGGTCGATAAAAAAGTTAAAAACTACAGAAATGAGATAAATATAGTTGAAGATTATTCAAATTTGAAGATTTTTAGAAACTATAAATCAATAAAATAGATCATAATTCATCATTTTTTAAGAGACATATAGAATTTAAAAAGTCATATGATGTTAAGAGGATCTAGTTCATTTGTGAAATATATTAGGGATATAAAACATATATAAATGAATTTCCCAATCATATCAAGAAAACATTCTCCAAAGATACGAAGAGTAGGGACTAGATCACTTCTATGAATGATGAATATTCTCTGATTTAGTATAACTTCACATGGGAAATTGTAACATCCCATGAAAATATTGATTAAATTTTATCATATACGGTGTTTAAAATTGGATTGATTGAAAAGGAAGAATATGAATGAAATAAGGAACAAATTGTTTCCAAATGTTACTCATATATGGAATGAGTTCATTTTGAATAAACTTTTTCAAATGTATCATGATATGAAACTATTATATTTATATTGATAATGGATTCATAATGAAATTAAATGATATATAAAATTTATGTAAATTTTACCTTCATAATTTCTATGCTTGAAGAGTGAGTTTTATTGGAACATTAAAAAAGACATATTGTTGAATAGTATTTAATGACAATTTTCAAATATCTAAATGATATATATGGATTAAAACATGATCCTAGATCATTGAATAACAAGGTAGATGGACAATTTTTAGATATTAATTTATCAAAAATGAAGGTGGATACAATCATTCATGTGTAAGATAATACAAAACAAATTATAAATTTCATTTTGAATGTTGAAAACACTATAGTTTCTTATGATAAGGTTTAAATACCAAGTCTAGCTTCCTCTATATAGTATCTAGACTACTATTACAAATATACATAGGGACTTCTCCCTTACAATAGATGCTTCCAACTAGTATTGGTGGACTAAAAAGGTACCATGCGGAGGTTATACCGTATATATTTGAATAAATAATAATAAATAAAGAACAAATATTCGTACCTATCTGAGTGAATATAATGAATAAACACACTTATGATACTATAATATAATAGAAATATTATATACTAAATTACAAGACAATTCACCCCTTTTGATTATAAATTATTATAAATAAATTAAATATTAGTTCAATCTAGCCCCATATAATCCCTGAGAAAAAATATTCTCCAAAATCAAATCTCAAACGAGCATTATTCGTCAGTTATAAAATAGTAGGACTTTTCGTAACATGCACGAGTATAATTGTGAAAGTTGATTACATACCCCAAGTGTCATGGATAGTCGATCAGGGAGCCAATAAATAATTTATAGGATTCAAAAAAATTATTTCCATATACATTAAATAATGTAAAACATTAATTTTGAATACTCATAATAAATTAGTAACCAACTAAACTAAAATAATAAAACCCATTTGAAAAAACAACATCAGTTATTGTCTACATGTATCTATGAACATCTTGAATATAATTTAAAAGAATATACTAAATTCCACATATATATATAGTTATTATATGAGATAAGACAAATAGTCATCATCAGTCTTTATGTTTGTGATCCTGATTTACCATACCTTCTTCATCTAATGTTGATGTTTCTCTCATCATGATAATCATCTCAAGGGAAACTCTTTTCACAAGATTGGGATCGTATAATTACACCTTCACGATAATTTATAGGATATCTCATGGAATCATTAATAATCTAATATCAAAAATAACATAAGTTGAACCAAGTGGTAGATCCATAACCTTCTCAATGGTTGGAAAAAATTTAATTCCTATGATGGGGAGACCAAATTCCTACCTATATGTCTTTGCATGAATGATTCCATTGAGACCCAAGATATCAAAAGGAATACCCAAAATGGATCTCATGGTTATCCACATTGGAATTAAATGTTACACATCTCCTCAATCGAACCTATAATAGTGCATCAACCTGATTCCATGGGGGTATACCAGAATTCAATTAAAAGGATGAAAGATTCACCATTATAATCTACAACATATGTTATCAGGGATATACAGATGTATAAATACTGATACATCTATTATAATCCTTGGAGTCATAGGAATTCTCATTATTCTAAAGTATCATTATTAGAATCCTTGCATCCCAAGATTTCAAAATGGCATCATGTTTGAAATGGAATCCTAATAATTTCATGTCATTACGAATTAATTATATTATATAAATTTATGTTGGATATGAGAAACAACCATGATGTCTAGGATCTGGTCTAATATTTTTTTTTTAAAAATACTAATTTTTAAACTGTCTATTTTCATTTATCATCTTGCTGATTCCTATACAGATAAAAAATAAAATAAATATTTTTGCGGATTTTGGATTTACCAAATTTATAATTTTCAATTCATCCCCACTAGGAATATATGTTCATTCATGTTCTCAGGTGATACACACAACTATATCTTCCCTATATGAAGGCCCCCATTGAGTTTTGGTCTATCAACATGGCCCTCACTCAGTTTTCTATGCCATTCAATAAGTTTAAGAGTTATACATTCAATCCTTATAAATTAAAAATCACATATATCAACACTACATTCACATAGTATATGTAATCCCTCGTCCTTTTTAATTTTACTATTACACATGAGTTTCATCCATTTATCACCACAATAGTTACAATATCGATAGATGAATCATGTACCGTCTCTATATCTAGGGATACTCTAGGCTATTCATCTCTCATATGACATCTCAAATATTTATATGGTCTATTAAACTTGGAATAAAAAAATGCATGGGTCCTTAACCAGCCTAATTGGGTCAAGAATATCATGTAACATCAAACCCACTCTTAGATGACCCTATTTGTTTGGGTATCCTCCTAGCCTATGCCAGATCCATATGGGGCTCTGGCATGCAGTTAGTTGTCTGGGTCCTTAGTGGCCATGTAACCATAATCATTCCATCATAAAAGAATACATATTAAAAAAATTAAAATTATTATTATATTTCAAATAAAATAATAAAAAATTAAAATTATACAATTCTATTTTAATGAAACAGTTCAGGGACCTTTTTAGAAAAATTTCACCTAATATACATCCTAATAAATAATAATATATGGAAATCAGGAAAGGGTCATTTAAAATCCTCTTTATTTGAAGTATGTTGTTTTGACATAAGTCATATCCCATTGAAACTCAATATTCCAATGGCTTGCAAGTGTGAGAACATATCGGAAAAAAATTATATTTTGATTTTGATTTAATTAATCCTTTTATGTTATCTAAAATGAGAAGCGGTTACTTATGTAGTCCTACTCTTGATATATATAATAGTTTTAGTAATAGATCCTTAGTAGATAATAGGTTTAGTCTTACATCATCCAACAACATAAAATAATTTCAATATAGAATCACATATCTCATATGAATATTTTACCACATAACCCTCATCATAGATGTATACTTTCCATGTTAATCTAAGTATCATAAGGGACTGTACTATAACAACCCAGAAATTTATTTTAAAATAATAAAAGGGTCAATATATTTTCAATCGCAACTACTGATCAATAAAAAATTTATAATTTATCATAAAAATAATATTATATGAATCCCATTGAATTAATGAGTATGAATATGAACTAATAAATTTTGAAAAAATAAGCTAAAATTCAAATAATTTTTAAAGAAATTAATTTTTTTTTTCATAAAACATATGCACTCAATTTTTTGTTAAACTATTTTATGGTTCAAAACTCATTTACATTATATGTTGTTTTTATTATATTTTGATTAATTTTTTATAAATTTATCTCACATTTAAATTTATTAATTTATAAAATTTACATAGTTTTATAAATCCTAAATCCAAAACATACATAGGCTGAAATGTTTTTTATTTTATAAAATGATTTATATTTCAGTAAATAATGAAAAATTATACATTTTTTAAAATATATTATTTGTTCAATAAATAAATTAATTAAAATACCCAATATATTATTTAATTTATTAAAATTTTAGATACGATACATTTTCTTTTGAATATTCAAATTAATTCCATTTGAACTAGTATTTTTCTTCATTTTGATAAAATTTATGTTTTATTTTTAAAAACTCATGTTTATATAAAAATTATTTCCATTAATTTTACACATTTAAATTAAAATTTAATTATTTCACTTCTAGAGATTTAATATTGAATAAACTATATAATATTTGGAATTAGTATGTTAAAATTTAGTAAATATTTCCATTTTATTTTTTATATATCAATAGAACCAATGTAAATATTTGTCACAACGGTATGGGTAAAATGTTTTAGACATTATTCAACCAATGGTATGAAGTTTCAACTTCCAAAATAATGTTCCTTTAAATAATTTGATGTGATAAATTATACCATCTAAATATTTATTAGATTATGTTAAATTTTTCTTCTATTTTCCATTTGATAACTATATTTATAATATTTTTTATTTTTAGGAATAAAAGATGTCGCTCGCATTCATTAAATTTTTATTTTATGTTCAAATAGGTACATGAATAGTATATAAATGAATAAAAAAATTTATTTGGGAAATGAATACATATATTTAATTATGTGGAATATTTTTTTAGTAGTGATATAATTACCTTAAACAATTACACAATGCAGACACTATTCTATTAAAAATAATAAATAAATGAGATTAAATGATTTTTTAAAACATTAAAGGAAATATTTATTTTTAACATATTGTGTCACATCACTTTTATAATAATTGATAACTTATTATTTATGATTAATGTGTAGTTTTTTAAAAATATGTTATCTCGGTGTCTATAATGTAAAATTAATTAAATACTAGAAAAATTATCTTTCATTGAATTTTCTTGAAAATTATTATAAAACATGAATGCAGAAAACTAAGATGTAAATTGGTATTAAATTTCATCCCTATTCCCTCTAAGAGATAAATTTTAACATATATGATATATTATAACCCATTTCATTTGAAATAGACATTACTTTGGATAAAGTAAAAAAAATTTATCAACGTGGTAAAAAAAAAATATATGATTAATAATACCATGTTACCCAATACAAATATTATTGGATAAAGGTACATCAATTATATCTAATTTTATTTTCAATATTTTTTCCACATTGTGAAGCATTCACAGGATAATGAAATTATTAAATTTGAACAGTTTTATAATTTCCATATGTTTCCTTCATTCTAATTAAAAGGCTCACCACATTTCGCTTCATTAAACAATATCGATCCATATTCCTCATCTAAAACCTACACAATTACAATATAATATCTGTTATATTAAATTAAGATATTATGGGATTCCTAAAATAAAATTCCAATGATCCTTACGAAATGATATAATAGAGGCTACCTGAATGAGAGGTAATCATCCTACAACGCATGTTTCAATTAACTTCATTTTATATCACCTATAAATCATAGTTATTAATCAATAATACATAAAATTTTCCTCATAAATATATTAAAATTTTATTAAACATGTATATAGACCACTATACACCTTATATTTCCTCAAATTTGAAGTTAATGTATCCCTCATGTACGTGTGTGTTGACTACCACATCAATTTAGCGATAATATTATTTGCTCTCACCATTTATAAAAGCTAGTTATTACAATGTGATTAATTTTTACATATTATATTCAGAAATGATTAATCTACTGAAATTATAGGATCATATATACCTTCATACACACTAATTCGTTGGAAAAAGATAATGTTGCTCATGCACTATTGTGACTATGACCTCCAGGAAGCAATGCAATTTATATTCCATATCTAATATTCATACACATTAATATGTATATATTTTAAGTATATATATGTTATTAATATTATAGTTATTTTTTTCATTGATAGAATAATATCTATCATTATTTTATTTTTTCTTTTGAAATTGAATACAACGATCTTGTGTAAGTCCGATCAACAATCTTCAATAATATTGAAAATAATTTTCTCAGTTTAAATGTTATGGATAACTAAATATACAAATAAATAAAATATATTATAATTATAAAATTATTAAAATGATATAGGTTAATAAACCATGTTCATTTTTCAATGACCATAACTATGGGACTAAAACATTAATGAAAATCAAAACCATTATCTCCCACAAATAAAAAATATATGTGGTATTATTAATAAATAAGTTTTATAATATATATAAATATATTTCATATATGATATTACGTGATTTTCAATTATTATTTTTTGTATTATAATAAATTTAAATTTATTTTACACTAATAAAGAGTGATTTCGAATCAACATGAACTTAAGGTGAGGAACTTTTACCATCAGATAATTTATTTGAGTCAGATTGCATATTCACCACTTTTTTGTTTCATGGTTTGTATATACTAGACTTGAATTTCTTTTAAGATTCTTCTTATTAAAATAAGGTTGATATATGTATCAATATAATTTTAACAATTCCAAGTGGTTTTGGATTCTAATGTCACAAATTTGGAATGTGTTTTATATTTCAATCTCTTTATCTACTGAGATTGTTTTACTAATTTTTTCAAAAATAAAATATATTAATTTTCATCTAAATAATTTAATAAATATTCTTATCCTTTTTTTATTTGTTATTTTTTATTTAATAATTATATTTTCTTATTTTTATTTCTTATACTGATTGATGAAATGTTTTAAATAAAATAATATATTATCTGATGTTTTATTGAATTTTTTTTGCATGTCCATATTTTCATTATATTATTTTCTTAATTAGTTTATGTTATGATATTATTGAAAAAATCTATTTTATCATATGCTTAAATTTATATAAAATGGTACAAAATAAAAATTATTAATTTTCTGAATGAGGGACTCTTGACTTTTCAATAAGATGCGTAAATAATCTTAATATTAACTTGCACATCATGGGGTGAATTTCCCACCAACATAATAGATTAAAATATTGTAGATTTATTTACATGTTTCCTTGGTTGTTTTTGATGAATTATCTTTAAATAATTATTTCAAAAAATATATATTTTGATGAGGTGATTTTAAAATGAAATGAATTTTTTAATCATGAAATATTCCACATGATATTCTATAGGGATTGTAATGTTTTATAACATCTTTTAGGATAATTAATATTTATTATAGATATGGTCTAAACATGATATAACTATTCATTGTATTTTATTTTTATTATATTAATAATGAGATGTTTATAAAACACATTGATTTTCAACTAGTTATGCAATGTCGAAATGTAGAAATGTTCATGAAACATCTTTACCTTACACAATGTTTGATATATGAGGAAAGATTTTGGATGTTGAAAAAAACCTTCTGAATTGATTATGATTATGTGAAAGGTGGGGGAATAATTATATATTATAATAATTAATTTGGCGAAGATGGATATCTAAAAAGTTAACAAGAACACGAATTGATATAGAACATAGTTCAATATGGGACACTCTCAAATATAATACATCTTGAAGTGAGCCTAGATAATGGGTGTGATAGAATATGGAGTGAACCTAATTAACATTTTTATTAAAGGTATATATCCTCGAAAAAGGAATTTATTTTACCATATTATTTATTTTTCACAAACATATGTGTTATTCCAGTCTTATTCTCTCATGGATCATATTCATTGAATACTTAATTATTCATTTCATTAGAACTACCAAGATGTATTCAATGATTTGAAATTATGATCAATGATATTTTTTGAATTGATTTGAAAATGATAACCTAAAGTTAACATACACATATTTTCATTTTTTCTATATTTGAAATTTTTTATCTCTCTATTTTACCCATATTGATAATCTTAGATCAGCCTTATTTTTCTTTCATTATCTGTCTTATAATGAACAGTTTTAATTATGGTATTTTTAAAAATAATACAATATGGGAAGATCATTTGTTCAAATGATGAAGATATTTTATGAAATAATAATTTATTTATCAATTATCAGTAGAAACTAATTCATTATTATCCTCACATGTTTATTTTTAAAGATATTGAATATTCATCTATTAGAATGTGATATTTTTTTTTGAATATCATGGGACTATGTTATAGGTATCATAAGAATTCTTAGTAAAACATTGGAAATCAGTTTTACATATGGTTTATAAAAACCATTGTGACAAGGTTATGTATTTAAAAAAATAAAAAACATTTAGTTAGGTAGAGATTATGTTATTATATTAATTGTACTCTTTCTTGATATTATATGTCGACTTATTACTGTAATATAGAATTATTGGTTTAGAAACTACAAAAATATAGTGTTGTGAATATCACAAAAATTATTATATTTCAACATCAGTCTTACCTTATATCAAAACTAGTTTTACAGTACTATGATATTTTTTTGGTTAATACATATTTTTATTATGAACCATTAAGATAGATTTGAATTGAAGATCACTATGACTGACCAATGTGAAACCTAATATTTCATTAAATAAAATAAATGTCTCATGATTTTTAAAAATGTTATATACTTTCAAGATTTTGTGGTTTCCAAATATGATTATTGTTTCTCATAACTTTTTTTGTTTTTAACTAATGGTTGGAACTAGAAATAACCACATTAATGTAAAATATGAGATGATGGGGAATGTTTTACCCCATTAAATACAAAATCAAATGAGATATAGAATGTGAAACCATTTTTTATGAGTAATAAACTATTTAAATATTTGATTAATAATCATTGAGGAGGTGAGTATCCTGAAACATTTAATAAGAGAGAGAATTTATTTTTATGATAACCAGGGAGATAAGAATATCCATCTTCCAACATGTCAAGAATGTAAAAAGATTCACCTCTGTAAATGTTTCAACAAAATTCGAAGATGTTTTCTATTAAAAATATAGTCATTGTGAATCAAATTGTAATTGAATATAGAATATTTTTGGGGGTATATGAAGTTATTCATATGGCCAATTTTAATGTTAAATGTACTAAAAGATGGGAACATGGGAGTTATTTGTATCAATGAAATAATCCAATAACTAACTCCTTAGAAAAGGGATAGCCTATGTTATGTTAATAATTAGTGTTGAATGACTTAGGGGTTTTAATTATTGGATTTTAAAATTATGATATTTTGGTTTTAATAATCATGAAGCATATATGGATTGGCTACATTAGTAATTCAGTAGGTATTTTCATAAATATGTTTAATGATACTGAGGATTTCTATAATGGGTTAAAGCCTAAATATATTATTTTGGAAAATAGATTATTCAGTGATAGAGAAAAATTAATATATTTCTAATGTTGAGATATTAATATTTAGTTTGGATAATAATATTATTAGTATAGATAATGTAAATAGGATAATACATGTCAACTTTGAAATGATTAATTACTTCATGAAACTGTTTACTATGTTAATTTTGATGGATTTTAATATTTTTTTCAAATTTATGGATTGTATTCAATAATATGTTTCTTTATTAAATGAATAAGAAGGTATTAAATTTTTCTTAGAAATTATATTTTCATTATGTTTTTATAGTAATTCAGTTTGTTACCATATTATAAGAGAATATATGTTTAGTGTATTCATATATTTCGTCTGTGTCATTAAGATCTACATTATGATGTTTGGAGGATTAATGTTACATTTTATTAGGAAATTTTGCTCCCATATTTATAAATTATAGGATTCTTAATTTGGAATACAATTTTTTGATGGGATTTATTTTTATCTACATATAGATTTTTTTGAACATTGGTTATAATTAATAGAGATGATTGATTATATATTGAAATTGGAAGAACTTTGATAACAATTTTTTTTAATTAATATATTTATAGAACAAGGATGAATTTAAAATATTTTATTATTATTATGTTCTTTTAAAAGATACTTATTTTAATAATGCATGAAAAAATTCATCTTCAATTTTCATTAATATGAGTTATATATTATATTGAAATTGAGGTAAGAACAATGAAATGATGAAATAATTGTTATTATATTGAACTGAAAAAAATAAATTTATTTTTTCATGTTACCAATCTATATATTAAATGGTAACTAATATTTATGAATAGTTTCATTAAAAAATTGTAACACCATATTACCAATTTGAAAGGATGAAAGAGGCTTAAAATTTGTGTAACTAGGTTACCTGGAAATTAATGGTTTATATATAAATGTTTTGAGAGGCATACCCCAATGAAGGGTACACGTCCTACAGAGACATTACACAATGTGAATGATTTAATGATTAGTTTTTAAATTTTGAATATCATTATTTAATTCGAGTAGATTCATTTTTTATTAGTTACACAAATTAACTATTTCATGATGTGAAAGGGTATTCCATGTCGTGTAATGCCTTGGATATAGTTTTAAAATAGGATGTGCAGTTTGTTTTATCTTTTCATCTATATTCATGTATCATATCCCTTTACACAAAGCCGAACCAATGTGGTATTGAAGCTCTATAATTGTTTCTGATAATTTCTTGTGACGCATGATCATTGTTTCTCTTGCAATTTGATTATGTGGTAAGCACTCAACTTCATTATTCGCATTTATATCTTTCTACTCTATTGGGATTTCAATATATCATCATGATGTTGATTGACCTATTATTTATGATGATGGATCTCATTTCTAGGTTTATATTTGATGTATTCTACACCTTCTGTCTCATTAACTGGTGTCACTGTGACTGTTGAATTTTGGGAAAAGGTATGTGATTAGTTTATATTTATCCAAGTTGATTAACATTGAATTTCATGATTTATTTCTACTATTTATTTTAATTCAATTTAGGAATATCTATTTTTTTGATGTAATAAAATACTATTATAGTGAATTAGGATATTTTAAATGGGTTTGGCAATAGAATTTTGAAACTCCCAATCCTATTGAATTGGGTTGGGTTTATTGACATTTTTCGAGTAAAAATTTTCATTTCAAATTGAAGTTTTTATGGAACCAATTTCAATTATATTATTGAATTTCATTATAAAAATAAAAAATGAAATATGTTGAATTGGTTTTGAATGGATATGAATCATGTGAATGTTTATTAAAATGTTTTAATAAAAACCTAGATGTTTTATCTTGTTAAAGATGACAAATTTCGATAAAAAATTATTTTGGTTTTTAATGTAAAATTGTAAATGAAATGGATGAATGCGATTTAATTTTATTTTATGAATTTTTAATATAAATATCCTCCCATTGATTGTATAAGAGAATACGCAAGCCTTTGAATGTTTGTAAGTTATTTGGCACTCTCTATGTTACTATAATGATATAAAACAAACATGTAGTGGGTCACATCCCCGATGGGATGGTGAAAATTCACCACTGGCCAGTGTCAAGGGGATGTGTGTATAGACATATTTCTAAGATCCCATAGTTAGTGAGAAGTTCTATATCATGGAACATAAAAACCTATTTGGAAGATGACCATGTTCCTCACTTCTTTTATATTTGAGATATAAATATATACAATTGTTTTTGAACTACTTTACATGGATCCTAAATTTAAAAATAAAATTTGTATAATTATTTGATCTAATCCATTTTTTAGAAATATTTTTTCACTTGTACATCATTTTGATAATGTGTTTTCCATCAATTTAACTGCATAACATGATTTTTTAATTAATTTTTTAATAATATAAAAAATATTAATATTAAATTGAAATAATTATTTTGTATAATATATTTTTACCTATATTACCGAATAATTGATGAGAAGATGATAGATTTTTTATGTCACAAACTACTTGTGCCTTTGGGTGTTTGAATGTTTTATCCTTCAATAATTGAGAAGTGAGATATAATCTCATAGAGGTGGATCCAACTGTTGATCCTACATCCTGGTGAGTTGTGTTCATAGGGACTTGTAATATTTCCCTATGTTGGTACTGTGGATGTAGTACATTGGTCTTGTTTACGCCTTTTTTACTTCTTGTACATTACTCTGTGTATACATTATTTTATAATTTGTAATGTTTTTTTTCTTTCTTCCTCAATACTATATAAATAATTGATCCCACTTTCAGTTTGTATGATGACAGGTGCATGTTATATTCACTAGTGTATCTATAATTCCCTATGGGCTACGTCAGGGTGATATTAGATATAGGGATACATGGGTTTCTAGGATGGTTCATGACAAAATGGAATTAGAGGAGGCTTTTGAGTCTATTTTATTGATGTCAGTAAGAATTTTTTAAATCATGTCGAGACATCAGAGGTAGTTGTGAGTTTTTGTCTTGCTAGCTCTCACCATAATGATCCTTATGTCTCTAGTTGTGGTTAGGTAAGGATGTATTTAGGATTAGTTTATAATTTTCCCTATTGTGATTTTTATGAATTAATATTTAAATCATATGGTTCCATCTACTAGAAAAAAATAGCCCTTGATGCCCAGTTTTCTTTAAGATTGATGTCTTCATTGTGGTATTATTTTGTTGTGCAGAATATTGTCATTGATAATACACACATATTAGATCCTCAAGAAAGCAGATCACCTATAGTGGGAGAATAATTTAATAAACTCAAATCTAGTAGAGATGATTTTGCGCACAGTCCATGCATCGGGAAAGGAACAACATCTATTCCCTTTTCAGACTACAGCTCTGGATCCATATGGGGTTGTTCATAAAATTATTTATCAAGAGTTACATATCTATAATCCACCAAATTTCAATGTCTCTTTTGATCCCCATTTTGATAAGGAATTTATGGGAAATATATAACATCAGTTTGAGTTCTTCGAGACACCTGACAAGATATAGGTGATGTGTGACACCATCTTGAAAGACGGAAAAATTAGGATTTGGTAGGAAATAATTGTAACATTGAAGAATAATGATTTCTTGTCATGTACAAATTTCAAGGTTATTTTCACCGATCCGTTCTATCTGGAGTAAATTTTATTGGAAAAGGATGCATATTTTTAAATCTTTTTCAAGCCAATAGAACCATGACTGAATATTCAAATCACTTTTATGATAGTGTGAAGGTTGCACCTGAGATTTTGCCTAATGAAAGGATGAATCCCCAACTATTATAGATAAGACATCAAATCCCATATCCAATCATTTTTTTTTCTGGGTAAAGTAACCCACATATTCTAATGTGATAGATATGTCTACGATGGTTGACATGGCCTTGGTAGTAAATTCCTCGATTATGTGAGTTCCATTGAATCCCAGTGGTAGCATCCGTTCCTTAAAATGAATACGGAAGCATGATTATTCTTGTGGATTTCTCGTCGAAAGTGTCATTCCAAACCTCCAATAGTTCCATGATGAATTACATTGATTTTCTAACATTGTGGAAAGCCATATAATTATTATAGTGTTTGAATTGATGCACCCATTAATTGTATCTCCTGAAGACATTTAGGGAACTTACAGGGATTTTGTGATAACATTTCTACTCCTCATAGTAGAAAAAACTCATCAACTCCACATAAAACAATGGATAAATTTAATGCTTAATTTTTAAAAGGATTCCTAGCATATGATTCAAAAAAAATACTTCACAGAGTAGAGGACTGTTCAGAATAAGAATACATGGGACTAGCAACTATGAGAGGTACAGTTACTATAGATTTGTTATTAGTGACATCTATATTAGATAATGTTGCATCTCACTCTATTATTTTAATCTATACTGTTAATATGCTTATTCTTCATATATAAAATTTATCATGTTACATGGATATAACTACAATCAAGGGTACAATGAGTGTTGTGGTTCTAGGTAGTCCAAAATGTTTTCACTTCTATTTTAGTTCAATCTATATATGATTTTTCTTCTCCGCGACATTAAATATATTCATTCAATATTCTATATGGATTGTTCCATTCTAATAAATTATAGATTTATTGTTATCCTTGATTGGTCTATTGTACTACACATTGTTATGTGTTTCTTGTATTTCAAGGAGATTTGGACATAATGATTAGCATAGATGGACATTTTTTCTATATTTTTGGAAATTACTATCTATGTTTTCATTTGTTATGGGGATGGAATGGGGAATGAATATTTGATTAGTAATTTACTTCGTCTTTTTTTTCATGTTTCTTGACATATTTCCTTCAAATTTATCTGGTTTTCCACCACTATAGGAGGACGATTGTTTCATTGAAAATATATATTGCACTCTTCCAATTTCTATTCCCTATTACCAAAAGTAAGAAAATTAATTGTAAGAGTTTAAGTAATGAATTTATAATCATATTGAGAATGTATTTTTCCGTCTGAGTGTGTCATGCTCGGTGGCCGAGTTATCATTGCTATGAATGTTGATGGTTCAATTCAAAGAAGTGGTGACTACCGAAATCTCAATTGAGTTATTGTAATGATAAATTATATATATATATATATATATATGGATTTATGATTTTTTTGATTAATTTAATGGGATGATTTGGTTTTTAGAGATAAACATTCGTTCTGGTTACCATAAGTTGATAATAAATGAATATGACATTCAAAAACTAGCTATTTGGGTAATGATTGAAAATAGTGACTACCTTGAAAAAACATTTTTTTAACAAATACTCCCTTAGTTTTAATTAATCTAATGAAAAATATTTTCAATGAGAATTTTGATACATTTTATGTAGTGTTTCTGGGCGATATCATTGTTTAGTCCATGTTTGAGGAGGATCATGTACATCATCTTAGAACAGTTCTGAGTCTGATAAAGAATAATAAAAATTATGCCTTGCTTCCAAAGTGTTATTTTAGGATTGAAGATGTGAAATATATTGGGAATGTGGTGTCTAAAAAGTTTATATCAGTAGATATTGATAAGGTGAAGTCGGTTATTAAATGGTAGCAACCATGCCATGTCATCATGATTCAAATCTTCTTTGGCTTAGCTGGATTTTGTAACATGTTTGTTAAGGACTTCAAAAAGATGTCTTATCTAATGAGTAAAATGAATCAAAAAGGGTGGAATTTTTCTTAAAATTGTATATGTCATAATAATTTTTTTTCTAAAACAACTTTTGACTACCACATCGGTGTTGACTCTTCGAGAGGTCAGGCAGGGAAATTGTTTCATTTGTGATACATTACGTTCTGGTTTGGGTTGTGTTCTTCAGCAAAGTGATCATATTGTAGCATGTGGTCCTCATAAAGTTATGAAACATGAGGAGAAATATCATACCAAAAAAATTGATCATATAGATATGATGAACACTGTTAAGTGGTGATTATACTACAATTTTAGAGGAAAGTTTACTGTATATTCAGACCACAGAAGCATGAGTTACATCATCTCCAACAAAATATTTGAATCTCCTCTAGAGGCTATAGGTGGAATACGTATATTCTTTTAAATTTTAAATTTCATTAACCTCAAGGAATTATAATGTCATTATAGGAGCATTTAGTAGGAAATTACAAACCTAGATAGTAGATGAATCTTTCGAATAATTGAATTGGATGGCTCTCTTTGCACAATTGTATATTATAGTTTAGGAGAAAGTGGATGTAGATTTTTTGCCTAAATTTAGTTGATAATCTAAATTCTAAAGATTATTCATCACCTTTAATATCTTTCTGATGAATTTCCTAGCATTATAAACGATCATTATGTTAGATGGATAGTTTCCATGTGGTCGTTCTCCAAAGAGGGTGTTATGTACATTCAGAATCACTTCATTTTGATATTAGAAGTAATAGTGGATATGATGAGGGGTTTTCATAACTCTCATTAGTCTATCAACCCAAGAACAACTAATATATTCCATCACAAGTTGAATATGTTCTTGTGTCTATGTATGAGATTGAGAAATTTTGGTTTTGTTTCATGTTGATATATGTGCCAGCTGGTGAAGGCCTATCATCAGAAACCATCGAGTTAACATTAGCCACATCTACTACCTACATGGAAGTGGGATATAATCTTTATGGACTTTGTGGTTTTGTTTCCCTATACCTATATATTGAAGAATACAATATGGGTTGTGATCCATATGCTGACCAAGTCATATCACATCATACCTGTTCATGATACGTCCAAGGTTATGGTTTAGGTAAATCCCTATACGAAAAAAGATTATTAATTTTCACAGAGTCCCTTTTTCTATATATATTCTGATAGGAATCCTTGGTCCACTTCTTTCTTATGAAGAGGCCTTCAGGATACACTAGTATCTCTTGTCTATTTGAGCATATCCTACCATCCATAATTGGATGGCCAAACTGAGAGGTATATATATATTTTTTAGGATATTCTTTGCACATTTGCATTCATCTTCAGTAGGGATTGAGATGACTACAAGGTTACTACTGAGTATTCTTATTACAATATTTAACATTATAATATAAAATGGATTATTTTAGACCTTGTATGAAATTCCTTGTAAATATTTGTTATGTTACTAGGATATTTGTATTGTTTTTTTGTTGGACCAATCTTGGGGTAAGAGACGACGACAATGATTCAGTTAATTTTTCAGATAATACTATTATCATAGAGCCTATATAAATCATATTCTAACCATCACCACAAATGTTTCGAGTTAGGGTGGGTGACTAGGTGTTTGTGAATGTTTCAACCCAGTGGGTTCATCGACTACATGGGAGGAAAATGGATCTTTCATCTATTTTTAAGGGGACCTTTTGAGGTTTGTGAGCATGTGCAGAATGTTTCATACTATTTATCAGATCCACTGTAACTGAATTAGATATATAACATGTTCCTTATATTATGGATGAGAGTGTATCTCTCTCATCAATTTAATGTTTTGAGCTAGATTAATCATGGGATTAAACCAGATTTTTCATTGAATCGGTGACTAGTAAATATAGTTG
The DNA here is from genome assembly GCA_963277665.1 of Viscum album. NCBI lineage: Eukaryota > Viridiplantae > Streptophyta > Magnoliopsida > Santalales > Viscaceae > Viscum > Viscum album. The sequence goes on along the minus strand of OY728164.1, from coordinate 59,894,760 downwards.
ATTCTGAGACCAAATTACTCTATGGGGTCATGATCCCTTTGATTATTTTTATATTGTAGCAAAATTATAATATTAATTATATGTGAGAATGTTGGTCATTTATGAGAGTGAAGCTTCATCATATGATGCATGAAATCTTTTTGATTGGCACTCTGGAGACCTAAATTTTTTAGGGGGGAGAGGTTGTAATATCCTGTTACTAATTTGATAGTTAGATGGATGGTTACACATTTTGTAAATAGGTTACACCCAATGTAATGGTTCTTGTATTCCGGTCATGAAATTTTCAATCTATGGAGGTTAAATCTTGTATTAATTACTTACAAATATGTTTTTGAAATCAGAATATTGTTTTTTAATTCAAGGCGATGCATTTTTCGGTGGTTATGAAAATTAACTACTTCAAAATGTGAAATGGTATTACAGATCATGTAACCCCCCAACTGTGGTTTTTAAAATTGTGCAGGTTCCCTCATATGAAATTTATGGGTGTATATTGGTCCAATGGTTTGGGAAACTATGGTGTTAAACCATGAGACCTAGTATTTAATGAGTATATGATCATTATTCTCTAAAACAAGAGAACCATATAACATCCTTTCTAACATATTATTTTTAATGTATATGGGGTATTTTACTTATCCTTTTAACATCCTTATCATCCTTATATTAGTATTGATGTATATTAACATTCCGAAAATATATTTGAGAATTTTTAATCTCATTGGATCCATGTAAGTATGTTCTATATTAATAATATTCAATTAAATATTTTCCTTCATATGGATAGAAATATTTAGGTGTTGTTTAATATTCCATGTTTCTATGGTTTTCATTCAGTCATTTTTTTCTTCTAATCATGACCTTATCATAGTTGGATACTAGATGAGTGTTCTGTTATGGACGTACAATGTGTGTTCTATACCATTACCTCATGGTTTGGTGTTTTATATGCATCATTTCCATCATGACACATTACATTTTCAAGTTTTTCTCTTAAAATAAATTAAACATATTGATCTAAATTTTTGGAGCTTTTTAGGTTTCTAGATAAAACCTTGGTGACCTCTTGATGTTTTTATATCCATATTAGGCCACCCATTTGGTTTTCCTCTTTTATCAACCTTTTTTTATACCACCCTACTGGGTATATATGATGTTTCCAATTTCAATGGAAGCCTTAATAGTAATTCAATGAATTTATTATGGCTTTTATAATCTAATTTCACTTATTTAATTGTACAAGAAATAAATGAATAAAGTTGACTTAATTTGATAATTGGGTCCCATGCTTTCCATGTGATTTTATATATTACTTATTTATGAATATCTTAAATATGAATTGTTTAATTTGTTGGAAGAACTAATTATTTTAGAATGTTAATGATTAATGAATAGATTGATGTATATTTATACAGGTAGTGGATTCCATGGTTGGTGCCCTTGGATCCTACTTTAATTACATTTATTGGACAAATCTACTATATGGATCATGATAATATTAGTTGATTCCTTGGATGATCTCCATGGCACCTAAATCGATAAGATTCCAAGGATATTTCTACCCCTTGGATCCGGAATTCTTGAAATCATATTATATATGCTTCATAAACATGATCCATGAAATCCACAAATTTCTTTATCGTGTTTCTTTAGATAATATCATGCGACTAAGAAAGGATTTCAGGGTCTTTTATAACTTGAATTTGGGCCAAGATTGTTTGAATCTTGATTACACGGGGCCTCTATTTTGGATATATTTTTATTTTGTATAGATATAACTGGTATGAGATCTAGATTTTATCTATAATAATGGACAATAGTCGCACCATTTTGTTTATGATTTATAGTTTCCCTTTTTTATAGGGGATTGACTACTTTTATACAGGGAACTGATTGGTTGGAGAAGATAACACTTTTTTTACTTTAATATATTTGATATTTACCACAGTAATTTTATTTTTGTAATATAAAATTTAAATTTTATAGATATCATTGATGGTGTTATACTACATGTTATCTCACACCATGTTAAAGACCTTATTTGGTATTCAAATATGCATCATGAGTGGAGGAAGGGGATTGATAAATCACCTACTATATATTTCTTGACTGTACAATTAACATGATAAGGGGATAACATGAATGGTCTAGGAATAAGATTCTATTTGGTGATATTCATTTTTTTTTCAATTTTTACATTTGATACATGTATTTTATGGAATGTTTGTTTACATAAATTCATTTCCTTTTTTATGGAGTCATCACATGATCATCATAATATATATCACACTACTTTTCGCTTAATTATTATTACAGTCTTATGGATTTGTATCTTCTGTCAATTACTTAAATTATGATTTTTCTATTGATCATTATGGTTATACCGTAGAATTGAAATATATCATGAGTTAATATTTTATCTAAATACCCACCCAATTCCCTTAAATTTAGTTTAAATCCTCCTTCATATAATGAGAAACACATGAAACTATGTGACCTAATTGTTGAACTATTTAGTGTATCCTGGGGTTGGTCTTTTAGAATGTGTTTCAAAACATTTTAATTTCATGATATCAGGATTTTATATAATAAATTCATGATTAATAATTATTGTAATATTTGAATGAGATTTTTGTGGTTGTAGAGTACCCACAAATAGATAAATTGAAATTTCTATGAAGATAACATGTTTTTCTAAATTTTCATATTACAATTGATTTGATTCCAAATTTGTTGATAGACTTAGAGATTGATTTCCTTATGACTACAAAATATAATACACGGGAAGGTGATATGAGGTAATCCACCTAACGCATCACTTTAGTCACCTTTTATAATTAACATTTCATTTTTTACTAGTAATATAGGTTGAATTTCTTGATTGCATGATATTATTTTGTGTTCTATGTATAATAAATTAATGTTCTATAAATGAATTCCATAAGGAATTGAGAAATATATTTGTTACATTTTTTTCCTTACATAAAATATTTTTTCCCCTTTTATGCTATAGAAGACAGTATGAGTATAAAGTAATAGCATTAATGTCATAGAGCATTGGACATAATTATAGGAATGTGTTATGGTCTTGATTATGTGGATGGCGTACATCAATTCATGTTGTGTATAGTCCCGTATGGATCATAAGTTGTGACCCATATTATTACATGATTAAATAAATATTTTATAATAATTATTAAAAGAAAAATAAAATTTAAATTTTCAATATTGAAACATGACCACAAACCAAATTTGGAGTGGGTTGTAAGTAGTTTCTCTAATTCTTTTTATGGTTCTCCTTGTTTCCAAATCTTGGAATTAGGATCAGGAAGATGTGTGTGAATTTTTTATCAGAAGGATTAATCCAATAATAATTTAATATCTATTTCATGTACACAACTCAATTATTTTTATAAATGTGTGTTTTTAATGTTAGAGACATGAAAACATGAGGTACACTGGATGTGTAGCCGAATAGTGGTAACACCCACACTCTGGAGCTGGAATGGCATCTGGTTATAATTTATCTTCTTATTATTCCACCTATAACACCAATAATAGTACCATATATGGGTATTTATGAAAAATTATACTTTGGTTTCTAATTCTTCTTCTAGATCCTTCTGTAAGCCCAGCATCCTACCTCTTATATATCAAATATGGATTTTGTGTTCCGGTTGGAACAAAATACAACATTTGGGGTTTATGGATATGAGATCCAATCTAGGATTGTCTTTGGAATATTTTATCAAATTCTATGAATCTAAATAAACATTTTTATATGACATTGAAACTCAAAAAAATAATATTTTGGAGCATCTATGTATTGTTGTTAAGTTTTAAACTATGAAGGCATTCTTTGGGTTGTGTTTTTTTGGAATTTATAATCTATTTTTTTATAAAATAATTTTCCAAAATTCCCATGATATATGAAAGGGATATTGTGTATGTGAATATTTAATACAGTGCAATGAGGGTTATGGAATATAACTAAAAATTTATAGAGATTCAGTGTTTTCACTTCAATGCCATGCTATCGATCCATCGAGGGTGACATGCCTCAAGGAATGTCTCAATAATGGCATTTAATTTTAGTTTAATGTTTCTTAGTTGACTATAATTACTAAAATAGTGAACCAACCACTGACTAAAAAATTGAATTTGAGGGATTTAGGGTATATACATTATGCTAGTTCAGCCTCTCGACCCTATGGTTCAGTGATAGCTGGCAGGAAGCATCATTTCTAGTCTTCTTGTGAGGGGAGTACTAGTCATGCTATGTGTTCTAGTAGTTCCATAGTATGTCACTAGTGTGATTGATTGTGGAATATTAAGAGTTATTTTGATAGATACCTAGACGTGTCCCGAGCCAGATACTAGATGGGCCATTTATAGTAGATCTGTTGGACCTACCCTTTGATAGTTAGTGGAAGGGGGTTAACATTGACTCAATGTTTTGTAGTGGTATTTACTTTTCCATGTCATTCTATGAGGGAGAGTACTATTGATTATTCTATATGAGGTGGTGGTATTGGTATGAGTTTCTAGTAACAAGATGTACATAGGCTGTTGAGTGGGCCATCATTAGATAGTGAGGTTATTTCACCCGGTCATAGTTTCAGAAAAATATATTCTGCACATTCTACACCTAGGGAATAGAGAATATATCCATAAATAGTGAGAGTTATTATCTTACAAGGCTATATTGTTTTATTTACTCATCATGATACTAGAGAATCTCACAGTTTCATATATGTGCCTAAAAAAGATATCCTTAGTACTGTTATTAAATTTCTTAATGTAATTATTGAACATGATACTCCATTGTGACTCAAAAAATGAATTGTCGTATTTTAGGGTGTGAACACTTTATAGTGGTGGGTTTCAAATCATATGGCATCATTTTTCCGTCTAGATGAAAGGTTTTGATGTTATACTCATGACGGAATGTGATGTTTCTTATCGAAGACAAGATGGTTTTTATCATCTAAGGGTGACCTCTACATCAATAGAGGGTGGATTGTTTTCACAATGGTTAATGTGATATATTGGAAGGTAGACCTAGGCTAGGGAATCTTAGAAGTAGTGTAATAACAATTCATATTTCTAGTTAAAATCAATATGATCATGTAATTCATCCAGAATAATTTCCTTTAGTGGAAGATCATTTTAGGGATGTTTTCCTAGTTTAATATTCTAATTTACCTCCATAGAGTGGTTGATTTTTTTACTGAGTATATTCTTGGATCATCACTGATATTTATTCCTCTATATATGTTGTATACTAAAGAGTCGTAGGAGAACAAGTGTCAGCAAGATGTCTTGGAGGAAAAGGGGTTTATACAAATGAATAAATGCATCTACGATTCGATAGTCCATTTCCCTAAAAATGATGGATGTTGCCCTTATTTTATGTCTATATCAAAATAAGTTGTACCAGATGATGATTAGTAACTGGTATCATTTTTGATGGATTGATGATATCTTCCACTAGCTATAATGAATTAGGGTTTTCTCAAATATTCACATGAGGTCATGTAATCACAAGGTATTTTTTCAACCTGCATACATACTTAATGAAAATTTTTGTAGTATGTATGGTTTATATGAATATTTTTTTATTCTTTTTTGTCTCATAAACACACAAATAGTATTCACATAGCTGATGAATCATGTTTTAAATCCATATATGGATTCTTTTGTGGTGTTATTCATGGAAGATATCATGATGTATTATCCACATCATCATTTCTATGAAAAACATCTTGATATAATTTTGTATTCATAGAGTGAGAATCACTTATATTCTATTTTCACAAATTTTCACTGTTTATTGGATAATATTTACATCATTATACATCTTATCAGGGGGAAAGGAGTATCAGTCCACCTATAAAATGTGAGAGATATAGTTTATAATGAAAATCCCAATAAGTTATTTGATATAGGGAGTTTATTGGTGTAATATAGTTATTTTTTGGATTTCTTATATAACTAATCATTCTTAACATCACATCAGAGGAACTAGATTATGAAAGTTGTGATGTTTTTTGGTAAGATACATGACATACAACCTTTCTGGAGTTGAATGGAAGACTAAATTCAGTAATAATCCTAATTATTTCAGATCAAGGTATAATATATACAACATATATGATTCATTGTGTATCAGGCTAAGAGAATTTTCATATTCAGGAGGATAAATTATATGAAAATAGGTGTTTTTAGTTGAGGCCAAATGAATATAATTTTCTAAACCATGATCTTTAGTTACCGGTAGATTTATACACCTCATAATATTTTAGGATTTATTTAATTTGAGAGTGTGGTGTACATGTACCAAAAAAAGGTCATATATATTTACATATCATGAAATGAGTAGGAGGCAGTGAATGAGTTTGTAGTACTTATAGAATTTTGATATAGATAATTCCTATAGGTCTGGAAATGATATTGTAGTTTCCAATGTATTCTAGATGAGGTCTCAGTTGCAGGGAGTTTATGAAGTTAGTAGTGAGGGGATGATTATGGTCTTGTTTTTAGATTTTCACTTAGAGGTGCATTACAATATCATATAGACTTTTATATCATCAACTGTAGTGAATTACACTCTTATAGATAGTGGATGGATAAGATAGTTACATGATTTTAAGAGACTATTCATATGGACAATTGTGGAAAATGAAAAACCTCATTAATTCTAGATGGTTATAAAGGATGAAATCTAGTGTATTCTTATTCATGTCTGGGATTCAAAAGACCTACACAAGGAGACAATAAAAGAGTTTATTGCCACATTATGGGTAGTGATTTATAACATTACCAGGATTTAACAAGAATTACATCACCACTATTTTGGATCGGTATGAAATTAAAGGAATATAATTTATCTATGAGGTATTGAACTTGTCAATAGGTTAATGTAGAGTAACTACCCCTCGAGGTTATTTATTGCGCTACCATTTTACCAAGATAAATTGGGATGATGTTGGTATGGATTTCATTACCAGGGTTTTGATGTCTCTTAATTTTAATAATGTGGTATGTAATGTAGGGAAAGGCTCATTGAGGTCACTAATTTCATGCCGATCAGAGAGACCATATGAATAGATTATTTTGGGAGGATTTATATCCATGATATTGTTCCCCTTAATATGGTTCCTCATACTGTTGTATCATATAGGGATTCCTTGTTTACATCATGATTCTGGATGTTCTTATAGAGGGAATTTGTTACATAGTTTTCCCTTTAGCAAGGAATACCACCCTCAAACTGACGTCCAGTCAAAATACTATGTTAAACATCATCATGAAATTCTTAGAGAATGAATATATGTTTTTATATCATTCATGAAGGTGGTATATACCCATTTTTGACTTATAAAACTAGAATATATATTAGGTTAATTTTTTTATGGAACCATATGAATAATACTATGGTAGGCCAATGCGATCACCCCTGTTCTGGTTAGACACAAGAGATTCATCACTACCTAGACATAGTCTTGGGAATTTGACAATGAAGAAGTTATTGTTGAATAGAAAGATGATGGACAATTTATAGTCTAGAAATAAATATTACACCAATTAAAATTGGAGACCTCTAGAGTTTGAGGTCGATAATCATGTCTATTTGTGTGTCTCACTATGTTTGGGACACGAACATATTATGATATAGGTAGGTCATTTGTCTCGATGTGTTAGGCTATTAGATATTATGTAGATAGATGGGATAGTTGGATATCAGTTATAGAAACCTTAGGTTAATTGATCCAGGCATGAAAACATCCATGAATATTTGATATGTCATTATCATTAAGGACTTTCTCACACTCAACATATTGATGAGGTTGAACTATAGAAAGATTCTCCTTTTAAGAGAACTTTATATGTATCATTGACATGTGAATGAATGTTCTCTATGGTTGATTAGTTTGTATAGTGTGTGTTTTATTGTATCACATTCATTTACTGAATAAGACATAAGTGTGAGAGGCCAATGCACATGCTCACTAGAATGAGTTTTTCTTTGACGATTCATTACCACCCTTGGAAGTGGAAAATCATTGAAAAACATCTTTAAGGGGGGAATATTATATGATCCTAGGTGTTCCTATAAAAAAAATATCTCATTATTTATAGTTTAACTCCTTCATTGTGACACAATATGAATGTATAATTATATAACAGATTTTTGGGGGAATCCATGTCTGGTTTGGAGTCCAACAGATGACTTGTTTGGGATTGCAAACTATGTCCAACGGTTAGTAGAATCTGTGAAAACCAACTAAAATGGTTTTGGGAAACAATGTTGGTATGTTTCATATCATGATGGTGGGAAACATTTTACATAACCCAGGTTCCCATGGTCTGAGACCCATGTGAGCCACATATGATTTTTGGAAGAATAAAATGGAATAGTCATTGCATAGTTTTTCAATCCTTCTTCCATTAACATTAAATGAGTGATAAGGAATAAGGGCATGCCGCATGGTTTGAACATGGGTTTCAAAACACTATACATAAAACATTGTGGGCTACCGGTTATAACAGTGAAGGGTGAGTGGTTCATACAAGGTAGGTCTACCCATGTGTGAAAAATGCATGACATGGTATTTACTGTTGAAATGAACATTTTTCCCAAAACCCATTAAAACATAAACCAATAACTGTCCCATTATATTTTTTATCATTGAGGGGTTTTTTCTATTCCCATTGTGTATCTTCCTATACCTATGATTGGGATTGAGTTATATTATCAATACATACTTTTATTCAAGCACACTTGGCCTCATTGGATCAATATTTGTATGTTCTTCATTCCTCTTTTGTTTCTGTTTGTTTTCCTCTATATTGAAAGAGTAATTTAGGTTAAGGACAATATTATATTTTTCTATTTTTTAATTCAGTCATGATTTTCTACTCATCTCGTACATATAAGTGTTCGATATTGGATGAGTTATCTACTACCGACCAATGGTAGGTGGTGAAAACATTTCATTCTAGGTTTGGTGTTTTATATGCCTCATTTTATAATTCTCAAACCCTGAATTGATGGAATTTTCTCTAAATGTATTTGAATATCTTGATATAATTATATGGGACCATTTTATGTTTCATGTCTGTACATTTATTGGTCATTGGATGTTGTTAACCCTAACCTAGGTCACCCTTGGGTTGTGCCTTATAGATTCCCTATTTTTCATACCTTACTGTTACACCATTGAAATTATATAAATATAAACAAAAAATTTCAAAAAAGGCATCTAAAGGTTTCATGTGTTGGGTAATCTAGGACCACTCATAAAATTTTATACATAAAACATAAAAATTTATTTAATACCTTCATCTATAGCATGTTATTTTCCCTTTAGTCATCCTTAGAATATGTAATCACATATTTATTTACATCAAAATTGGTTGAGATAAAATACCAATAATAAGATAAGAACATGAGATAATAAAAAATGGGGTGAGAATAATATATATCATCATTATATAGGCATATGACCATAAATATGATAATATTAATTAATTTAAGTCTTGAAAAGTGAAAATGCATAAAAATGAAACCTTATGTCTTACTGGTAAAATACCTTGCATAGTTGTGAACAAATATAGTATCATGTCCCTTCATATTTTACATTAACTCATGTGGCTCATCACATTACCCAATTTATTGTAGCTCTATATTATTACAGGCATATCCATCACTTAATAACATCCACATTGCTCTATATAATTCTGGGTGGGCCCATCAAATCATAACATTATCATTATCATGCCTACCAAATAAAACATATATATATCATCGACATAAATATACCATGTAAAGTAATGTATTTTATTTCATTAATCAAACATTTATAAACATTTGGTTCCAAAATTAATAAGGTAATAATATACATGATAGACAAACCATCAACCATCGATGCGAAGTAAAATGTGTGTTTTTGATGAAAATGTTCATTTGGAAAACACTTTCTTTGACATGAACTCTAGTTGAAAACATGTATATCTAAAAATTCTATATAATGTTGATGAAATTATTTTTATGGAAAAAAATTACTAAAATAGAGTGAAATATTGAAATTGAAAGATGTAATATTGGGGTCAATAATTCCTCCTACATTTTATCTTATTGATTTCATCACTTTAATTTCATATATTATGACATTATATTCATTAATTTACATTTAAATGACCAAATACTCATTAGTATGGTTCAATATGGTTCCATTAATTTATTTAATGGTTATTTTGTTGTGTTATAGAGTTTAAATTCATTGACTGGGTGTGTTATTTTGTTTTTGTTTTCATTAATGGATCACCTGTACAACTGAATGAATGTTCATGTAGAACATCTATAAAGATAAATAATTCATATTTCTTGTTATTAATTATCTTCCAAGAGATTAATTTATCTTATAACGAATTTGGCTATATTCTAGGAATATGAACCATTAGATAGAATTTAAGTATGCTTGTTTTAGGTTAATTTGGGCGGTTTTTGGATCATGATGAACATGTTTTGTTTTATCATTTTTTATTATGTATAAAATATACGTCCAGAACATATATGGGATACAAAATTATTATTAAAATCGGTTTCAAACCAATTAATGGTTTTATTGAATATTTGTATGGTTTTGAATTGAAATTATGTTTCATCACCTGCGATGATGGTAAATTGAAAAATCATAGGCAATGATTTAATTTTTAAATATAAATTTCCAAGAGGATGAAGTTTAGTGAATAATAATTTATTTACATGATAAAATACAATTATATCAATTATAATGGAGATATCATGACATATGTGTAAGAGAAGTTTAGGATATGGGAATAAATAAAATAAAATTTGAAATGAAATAGAATAAAGAGAGAGAGAGGCAATACCACTTGAATCCCACTCTTGTGAACCACCACAAGGAAACTATGAATAATAATTTATTGAGAAAAAATATATCCTAGACATGGGATAGGAAATAGGTAAGATATTTGGTCAGAACATGGTCAAGGAATGATGCTTGAGAGGTGTTGGGAAATGAGGTTGTGGTGGTGGTATTTATAGCGGAGGGGAGATGGGGTTTCTCAATATTTAATTCACTAGATTATTAACATCCATATGGGAGAGTAATATTTATTATTGAATGACTAAATACCATAAATAGGGAATTTTCTCTTGATATAATGGTCATTTACAACATACATGACTCAAGCATGATGGAGAAATTCATTTATTTTACCTATTTTTTAAATTATCGAATTACACTATACCCCAAAAATTAATGTACTTCAGGAAAATATCAAAAAATAACCCTATCGGTTGTTTGACATGAAAAATACAGAAATTGAACTCAATTTTATTAATGTAATTTTAAGAATATGAGTAATTAAGTTTTTAATTAAAATTTTATTCTACATAAAAAATAAAAATTGTAAAATTAAAAATACTTTTCTAACACTGAATAATTAATTATGGTAATCTAATGTTATCATATAATTATATGATATCAAAATATGGATTATGAATACATTTTTGGATAATAATATTTCTTTTAAATTATTAAATTAAAAATTAAATATTAATGACTTACATGTAAACTGAAACAAAAATATAACTATATCATAATGTGAATTATAGGATGTATAAATTTTAGACATACAATCTTTGGTATAGTTATTATTCATGAGGATTATTTTCTATTAATAAGGTTCCTATAACTATTCATAAGGGTAACATTTGCATTAAAAATGGTTTATTACTATTTCCCAAAAAATTATGTTCATCATATGAGACTCCAAACCACATACGGATCACAACCATGTGTGTCAGATTTTCGAAATTCAAATCCCAGTAGTAGTCAAATTATGTTTAAAGGTCACAAGGTAATAAGTAGATTATTTAATCGTTACATGGAATGGGTTTTTATAATTTGATTTTATGTTACTATAATATATGAAATAATTATAATAATTTAATTCCATTACAAAATCTTTATGTCATTAGATTCTTCTCCCATATGAAATTTGACCCTCAAAAATATCATTTTACTTTAATAGGTGAGGTTACCTCTCCCTTATCATCTCTTATTATTCCCATGTTTCTTGTTTATATATATGGTTCATACATGTCCCATTGAAAAGTAGGGTTTTAATGTTGTGTATAACCATATCTCTATGATCTAGAATCTTTTCTAGCTTCTCCTCATATGATAGATCATCTTCCAGCTGCACCACCTCTATGTTCAGTTCAAGTGGGGGATCTGGTTTGTACTTTCTCATGAGTGATACATGAAACACATCACGAAATAGAGCCATATTATATGGAAGTTAGATATTATTTTCCATGGTTTATATGTAGGCATGGATCTCAAATGGGAAAATGTACCTTAAGATTAGCTTCCCATTCATACCAAACCGCGTGATTATCTTCAATTTTGATATTCATAGGATGTCATTATCTCCAACATTGAAATCCATGTCCCTTTGACCACGATTACCATATCTCCTTTTCTAACTCCAAGAATATTTAATATGTTATTGGATGACTTGATAAATCTCTGTCATCTCTTTTACAAGATCTGGTCCATGAAGTTTTCTTTGTCCAATAACATCCCAACTGATTGGAGTTCTACATCACTTTTTATACACAACATCATATAGATCCATCTGAATACTTGATTGGAAGGGATTATGGTATGAGAACTCAACCAATGAGGGATTATCATCCCATCCACCATATAATTCAAATTAGAATGCTCTTATAATATCATCAAGAATTTAAGTAGTCCTTTTTTATTGGACATCAGTTTGGGGGTGACAGGCCATACTAAAATTCAATTCAGTACATAATGATTGTTAATGAAACCTCTAGAAATGAGAAGTTAAGCATGTATCGTGACCAAAGAAAATATAATGTGGAACCCAATATAGTCTCATCACCTCCTTCACATATATTTTTTTATTTTTTCTAAGAGATAGATATTACAAACAGAGATAACTTGCGCAATCATTGGGAGGCAGTCCACCACATTCCATATCACATTATTTCTTTTGGATGTCTTCTGGAGTTCCATGAAAATTTCTATAGTGAAATTATCCCATTTCCACATGGTTATTGTAAAGGTTAGAATCATACCTTTGGACTTATTTCACTCAGATTTAACATGATGTCATATCAAACAACTTTAGATATATTCTACAATGTCAATCTATAGGTTATCCCACCAAAAGTGTTCTTGAAGATAACAGTCCATCATTTTGAAACCAGGATGGAATGAGAATGGAAAGATGTGTGAATTATCAAATACCTCCTCCTTTATCTCAGGTGATGAGTGCACAAAATTCCACATTGCAAAGAAAATCAAACCATCATCATCAATATGGAACTCTTGCAGCATCCCTTCCATTACATCATTCACCTTATTTTGTAACTCTAGATCATACCTTTCTAACTCATAACTATCTATTGGATAGATTTTTGGGAAATCATTTGGGAATGGTAGGTTTTATTACATGTTGTTATTATTTCTAACAGATTTTTGAAAATCCATGAAAATATGGTATTTCTAAATACGAAATATGGGTAGAGTATAATGTTATTATATTCTTAGAGAATCATCTTCCTTGTTCTCCTTGATATGATGATTGTGAATAGAGAAATCATATCCCTTTATTATCTCTAACCATTTCCCATAACACATTTTGAGCCCTTTTTTGTGAAGATATACATTAGTCCCTTGTGATCAGTATATATGCCACTCTCCTCACCGTAGTGGTAGTGGCACTATATTTCCAATGTAAAAAATCATAGATTCTATATCCATATCATTGTTATGATACTTCGGGTCATGAATCCTCAACTATTTTGAGTAATAGGACATGACATTTTCATTTTTCATGAGTAAACACTGCTTTCTTTTCTTGGATGCATCACAGTATATCCCAAAACAATATCCTATTTTTGGTAATGTGATTGCATGTTCAGTGATGTGCCTTCTCTTTAGATCCTTGAATATTTCCTCAAATTTTTTTTTTCAGAAATTCATTACCCCTTTCATTGATAACATTGTTAGAGGAATTGAGAATCATGAGTCATTTCTCATGAAATGTTGATAGTACCAAACTAAGACAAGAAACCTACGGATTTCTGTGACACTAGTGGGTCAGGGCCATTCCATAACTACCTTTGTTTTTAAGGGACCACAGAAATACCTTCACATGCAATCACATACCAAATAAAGTGACTTGAATCATAAAAAAGACACAATTTCTAATCTTAGCATACGACTTCTCCTTTTCAATGTCATAAAAACATGCCTTATAGGTTCTTCATTTTCGTCCATGATCTTGGATTATATGAAAATATCACAAATAAAAACCACTAAAAAATTTTCTAGGTAATGTCAAAAGACAATGATAATCAAATAAATGATTATTTCAAGGGAATTAATATGTTTGTATGGAATGAACAGAATATCATAGTGCCTATAATGTGTATAGAATTCAGTCTTCTAAATATCTTCCCTCTTCATCATTAGCTAATGTTATACTGAACATAGTTCCACCATTGAGAATTACTGATATCATGGTAACTTATAGAACAAGTTTTCAACACATGGAAGAGGATATTTTTTCATTATGGTTATTTTGTTGAGTTCTCGATAAACAATAAATTTTCTGATTGATCGATCCTTATTCTCCACAAAGAGCACCGGAACACCCCAAGGTGATTCACTAGAGAGTATGAACCCCCTTTCCAAATTCTATTCCATCTGGTTCCTAAACTCCCCCAGTTTGACAGGTTCCATCCAATTGGAACACATTGGTATAAGAGTAGCTATGGGTATGAGTTATATGGATAAATCTACCTCACGATATTGGGTATGTTCGGTTAACTCTTCTGAAAATACATTACTATATTATCTCACGATAGGAACTTCCTCTAGGTTGACACTTTCCTTTAACTCGTCCATTTGAGTGAGGTATGACTCTTTGCAGAGATTCAATACTGACATCATTGCTGTAATTTTTTTAACGGAAATTCATTATATTCATTGAATTTTCAGAGGAGCATGGGATGGGTTGGAATATGAAAATATATTTCCTTTTCCTGATTTTTAATATGTCCTCTAAAGAAAGAGATCAAATACATCAGATTTATTGCATATAATTATTCCAAAGGATGCATTATGATATTCATTAGAAGAATATTCCCAAATATTCTTACAGGATAAGAGTCCAACCCTTGGGTGTCAATTTTTTAACTAGTATCTGTTTTTATTGATATCATTACATCTATGATTCATGGATTAGATTATATAGTTTTAGAAAACAGTAATGTTATAAGTTAATGTATATGATGATAATATAATAAGATTTTTCTTTTCAATCTTGATTGAATCAGATGCGTACCATTTATGACTTCAATCTGTTGCTCCACTTTTATAGTATTGATGGCATATGCCATCACATTTTTCCTTTTATTTAGTGGCTGCTGACACTTATTACCGTCAAGGACATAAGGTTATTTCCACTAGATTTCATAGTTCCCTTACCCCCTATAGTTGTATAATTTTACCATATGTGGTTATCTCCAATCCACCATCACATTCTTGTGAATTCTCATTTGGTTTTGAAATTCAAGTGCCTGGTGTCCTTATTTCCAACACTTGAAGAATTTCAACATCCCATTGAGGCAATTACCATGGTGCTTCTTGTCACATTTCTAACATATAGTTGTTTTAGTTTTCATTCCACTGTGGCCATTATATCCTCTAGAATGAAACACCATGATTATTTTCTTATTACCATATCCCTAGGAAAATTTCCCAAACTCCATCATCACACTTAGATCACAATAGCGACTTCTTCATAACTCCCAAAGTCTTGAATCTCAGAACATTCAGAAGTTGTGGTTTCAATACACTAATAAATCTACCAATTTTTATATACCTATTGATTACAAATCCCAAATCAAACCATGCATGTATTATGAAATTCACTTCTTAGGTGATGATATATCATACTTCATTTTTTATGAGATCAATAAATTCTCTCTTAATATTTGTATGAAGAGTTCATTAGAAATACGTGTATGAAACATTATCTTAAAGTATTCTCACTTAATATATAAAATTTATTCTATCGTCTTGGTGTTCTTAATCAATTCCCACCATTGGATGGCCTCTCCATGGAGATGATAAATATCAAGTGTCACATTTTCTATCATAGAATATTGAAGCACAGAAAATATCTTCTCCAATGAGTTATCGTACTGTTCCACAACAAGTGGATCTGAATATCCACTAAAAATCGGTGTTCATTACTGCATAAACCACATGAAAAAAAGTTTCGACCTCTTGGGTAAAGGAGGATGTTCAACACTATTCATGTTTTTATTCATAAACTGAGTAAAATGGGTATGGATTTCCATGAAAATTTGAAATACACCTCCCATTTCATTGGGGATTTCATTCAGCCAATCACTGCATTGTCATTCGCTTGGATTGTTGGCCTTGTTACTCCTTGTTCCTGCCATTTTCTGAAATAGAATAGTTTAGAATAAAATATAAGTCAACAAGTCTTAAATAAATAATTTATTAAATTTTGTAATTTAGGCCAAAATTATAACTTAATGATCCCCAATTTTAGCAAAGATTCATGGGTTATTACTAATTTTTCATATCATACTAAGTGTTTTTAAATTGGATATCAAATCCTAAGTCCAAAATTAACTTAGATTTTCCACTGATAAAAACTATAGTGACTCTGCTTTTTTTACAGGACTATTACATACTTTAAATGATAATAAATATAAAAAACATTAAAAAAATTGGATCCAGTGGTTTAGTTCATGGGAAATGTAAGACCATAAAAAATATTTACAACCTAAAAACTAAAAAAATTATTTAATTCATTCTTATCTAGCTTCTTATTGGCTATTGAGTTCCCCTTAATACATGTAATCAGTTGAGGATATACATTAGAAAAATGTGATATAAAATCCCAATAAGTGGATAAGAAAATGATATAATAAAACATGGGATGAGAATAATAATTGTAATCATAACATAGGCATATGATAATAAACATGATAGGAGGAATTGATAAAACGCATGAAATGTGGAAATTCATAATAACGAAACCTTATGTCATAGTAGTTAACTATATCACATAGTTTTGAACAATGATTGCATCATGTTCATTCATATTTTACTTTATATCATTACCTTCATCACATTATTCAATTCATTGGATCTCTATATAATTTTTGGCGCACCCTTCACATAAAAACATCAACATTACGCTATATAATTGCAAGTGCACCAATCACATCACAACATTATCATTATCAGGAGTACCACATCGAACGTCTAAAAATAATGGACATAAATAACCCATTGAATATAATGGGTTTATTTTATAAATCATTCATTCATAAAAATTGGGACCCCAAATTAAAATGATAATACCTTACATGATACAAGAACAATCAAACTTGAGTGAGAAGTAAAAGGTGTGTTTTTTGAAATAAGGGTTCTTTTGGATAACATTGTGTTTGACATAGACTCCAATTTAAAGAATGTATATCCCCAACAAGGTAATATAATCATGAATATTTTTTTAAGGAATAACTATTTTGAAAATGGAGTGATTTAGGGAATACACGATGAATAAACGCTGGTTTTGAGAATTCCCCTTACCATGAATCTGAATGATTTATTAACATTAATGTCCTATATAATAATAATAAGATAATAATAGATAAAAATTTCTAGAACATTTTATACATGAATATTATTAATTATAGTTCCATTAATTTCAATAATAGTCCTTTGGATGAGTAAGTGTGTTTAGTTTCATAGTTCGAGAGTGTTCATTTTCTTATATTTCAACAATGGTTCACTTGACTAGAAAAATGGAAGATTGTGTAGAACATTGATAAACATTATAAAATATTATGTCATGTTATAAATTTTTTATATTACTTAAAATCATATTATTGTGAATTTAATTATATATCATGAGGATTAATAATTAAATAAAATATAAATATGATAAATTTAGGTTTATTTGGGTAGTTTTTGGATCGAAATGAACTTGTTTTGTTTAATCATTTAGTATTGTTTATAAATTTAAACATCAGAGGCCTTGAATTTGATTTTAAAAATAAAATAGTGACATGGTAGTCTAACAAATAATCTTCCATTAACATGATATAATAAAAATATATCAATCATAATGTAGTTATTAAGACATTATGATAATTGATGTTGAGGATACAAGTTGAATAGAATTAAAAATTGAATAGAAATTGTAAGAAAATAGAGAGTGGGATTACCATATGAATTCTCCTCTTGAGATCCTCATCAAGGAACCCAGTATTTGTCTTCCGATGAGAAAAATAGATCATATGTGAGCGTGAGGTTCTATGTAAGAGTTTTTTGAAGAATTGGGACACGACATGAAGCTCAAGAGATGTGAAGAAATGAGCATTTGATAGGTGGTATTTATTGCGGATGGGAGAGTTAGTTTCCTAATATTTAATTCATTAGTTTATTATTCCACTGAATATAAGAAATAGTTGTAATAACATGATAAAATAATGATTATAAGTCACATGGGTTCAATCGAATTTACATTTACAAAATCTATGACTCAACCATGATCCAAAAATTCATTTATGTATCATATTTTGTAAATTATCAAATTTCACTATTCACAAAAAATAATTCCTTTTCAGATAAATTTAAAATATTAACCCTAACATGTTTTTGGATGAGTAGAATCGAAAAATGAACACTATTTTATGAAAATAATTTCTAAATATGAGTAAATTAATAATTAAATGGAATCATTGTTTTCATGAAAATATAAATTTTAAAATTGAAAATTCTTTTCTAACACATTTAAAAATTAATTATGTTATCATAAATTTATCATACAATAACAAGACATATAAAAAATTGATAGTGAATAAATTTTATGAATACAATTTCTTTATATATTATTAAATTATTTGTTAAATATTCTTAAATTACAAAAATACCATCACTATAATATAATTATATAATATTGTCACTTATAAGATGGGTAGATTTTATATATACTATCATTGTTAAGGTTCCTATTAACTTGTATGATTAAATATTCATAAGGTTAATATTACTATTAATAAGAGTATCATTACTATTAATATGGTTATGTTACTATTCTCCAAAAAATTATGTTTGTCCTATCAAACTGTAAACAACTTATTGATCGCAACCGTGTATGTAATATTTTTAAATTTAAATAAAAGAAAAGAAAATATTGTGTTTAAAGGTAAAAAATGATTTAGTAGTTTAATAAAGAATGTTGTTTCATTTGTTTCCTAATATAATTTTAAATGATTATAATATATTAAATTATTATAAGAATGGAATTCCATTGACAAAACTTTGGGTCGTTACATTCCCCATGTATCATCCCATTATTATACCTCCTCATAGGGTGTGTGTGAGGTAGGAAATTTTAATAGAATCCTTAATTATAAATTAATTACTTTTTTAAGGTTGTGAATACCTCATCTAAATGGTTGATTTTTAAATAAAAATATTGAATTGAATTTAATGTACAAGAGAGATCTGTTCCCACTTTTTTTATTTGATTTCAAATGATTAAAATGGATGAATGACTTATTTTTGTAATTTAGAATGGGTAGGAAGAAAAAATTTATTTTTAATGATAATGATTAATGATTTGATTGGTTTATATTGATAATGGTAGTATATTCTTTGAATGTGATCAATGGATCTTATCTCCATTATAGGTCATTTATATTTCTAATTAATAAATCTTGATTATAGTATTGGATTCCTTTGATGAGATCCATGAATCCCGATCCCATAGAATTCCATGAAGATTGACACCCCATGGATCCAGATTACATGGAATCACAATGGACATGATCTATTTAAATACTTATATGAATCCACAAATTTCTTTATAATGATTCCATTAAGATTCACCTCGGACCCGACATAGATAACTTGGACTTCTACAAAATGGATCATGTTCTTTGTGTTCTAAAACATGATTTCACATAATGGATATTGTTGATATTTCTTTATGATTTATAGGGATCCTTGGAATTTCTATCATATTATTTATATAAGAGTATAAAATTATCACCATTGATTATTTATTATTAATTGTTTCCAATTATAATTGAAGATTCAATATTATTTATGGGGATCCATGTATGGTTGGATAGTATCACAATAGTTTTTCGATATTGTTATACCTATTATATATTTCAAACGATTACTATTTTTATATCATAGACTTGACTTAATATATATTCTATTTTTAGTGTCCTACAAAGTGTTATCACACACCCTGTTCATTCCATTTTTTGGTACACAAACTGGTTCTATGGATATAGGTAGGGACCCGAGAAAGAGATCGGTGTATTTTTCTTGACTACTATATTCATAAGATCAGGGGATAATACGATCGAGCTATGGTCATGATTCAATTTTGATATAGTAGTTTTTGGCATTTATGGTAAATGATACTTGTATTTTATTACGTTCTTGTTTCTACATATTTTATTATTTTTTGTATAGAGAATTAAAATGATCTTCCTATTGTATATGAAATTTATATTATATTATCTATTAATTTAGTATCATTAATTTTTATATTTTATAAATAAATTATATTATGTTTCTTTTTATTTATCATTATGTTTATATCATTGTGTGACACTCTAAAATGAGGTAATATTCTCCCTATATACACATCAATGTCCCTTGCTGATTTTCATCAACCACTAGAATACTGGGATCATCATTTTTGGCTATTTGACCCACCATATCGCGGAAATTATTATTGGATACCATGTCTGAATATTATAATAATTAATCATTCATTACTTTTATCTGATAATATTATGCCTTATGATTCATTATCTATGATTCATTTCCATGTATACACCCTTATTGATATTTTTTCTCTACCCTTGTGTATAAGAATTTCTTAGATAATCATTTCATGTAACAAGACCTCAAAGGGGGTTTGGATTTTACAATATGTATTAATAAATCCATTTTTTATTTTAGTTTCATGATTTGTAATTAAAAAATCATTCTTCTAGTGACACTATACATTTCTATCGTTGGGTTGTAATTTATGGAAAATTAAGATTAAAAATCTATAAAAATAGTTTCAAAAGGATATGTCTCTATATATTGTATAAATTGAGGGTCTAGTAATTTGTAGGGATTATTACTCAAAAAAATTAATAATAACTCTGGGAAAAAAATTTCCCCCTAGATTAAAAATATGGTAATGTCCATAATCATGTGATAGAGTATAATTTTCATTTATAATTTCAATTTTCTACATAAATAGTTTAATTATTATATATTCATTAGAACTATATTAAAGGGAACTATTTACTAAAGTAATGGTGGGAAATATGATAAGCCATTCCTACAAGAAATTATTTTGGAAATTTAATGATTTCAATAATGAGATGCAAACCCTGATGAGAAATAGAGCTCATAACCCGAATAGAATACTGGCACAATTGGCTCAATTTATTATTAATAATTTGGAACATATAGAAGGAACACCTTGTCTTAATATATAAAATGTTGATGTAAAATCCTTTATGAAAAATGTAATCATATCTTTAGGGTATATTCTTATCCTCTCATCATAGAATAGTAGATTAAATCAATAGAGAAGATATTATATGTCTTCTAGTGTTTAAGAGAATATAATTTCAAGAAACCCGTCTATCTTTTTGATATGGAAGAAGATCAATGGTTCACACTAATAAATAATATAATGTCTAAAGGGAAAATAAATCCATTAAATGGTAATGATTCATGAAAATAATTTTCAATAAATATTTTCCATAAACTCACTTTCTTAAGATAGAGAGATTTTATCATACTAATGAAAAAGGAATATAATACCATAATGGTGTACAAAAATAATCACAAAGATTTCATGTTAAAATAATATATTATTCATTAACCCTTAAAGAAACGTGGATAATGTGATTAGAGTATTATGTACATGTCTATGAAAATACATGGCAATTCGAGCCTTTGAAATCTATGATGATATTGTATGTTATTCCCGTAATGTTGAGGTGTAGATTAGAGACTCTTGATGGTATCATTAGTAGGATGATAAGAATATGAAAATGGAATTTAATATAGGAGTATCAATAGATAAATCTCATTCTATAATGAAACACATTCATCAATTCTCTTAAGATTGTGGGAAGAAGAATCTCGGGAACTATAGAATGGGAACATATAGATTCATCAAATGTGTAAAAGTAGGGAATCAATATAATAATAGATGATGAAACATAAATAATCCCAATAATATGAAATAATTATGGATTGTTCAAATCACAAATTATCTAACATTATAATTTTTATACATGAACATATTTATAAATATTGTGATACGATGTAACTATCCAAGGGTTATAGATGATAATGAATGAAAATAGAATCCAATATAGAAAATAAGGGATTGTTCAGTCAATACTATTGTGGTCTATACTGAAAATAATGTGACCAAGGGTAAGGTAGTTATTCAATGATTAATAGAAAATTTAATTTTTGATTTTGGTTCTACACATATTTTAATATCTCATATGTTCATTAGGACTATTTTAACACCACCTCAAAATATCGATGTCTAGTTATCTGGGATAATGGAAAATGTAGGTATTATTTCAACTAAATAATTTAAATCAGCCGTGTTCAATATTTTTCGACTAAATCACTCACAAATTCTCATTTTACATTATTTTCTGTAGTTTGATGTTATTTTGTTGATGGATTGGTTATCATTTTATAAATCCAAAGTCAACTATTGGTAGAGGGAGATAAGTCCTGAAATTCAGATGCATTCTCAAATTAGGTAAAATTTTAAAGAGGATGAAGATTATCATATAGAATATTTTTCTAAATAATGGATACGATTTTTATATATGTAAGAATATCTTCCTGGAATGATTGAGAAACTGATTTGATTTATTTTTAATGAATTCATCATTATGAGTGAATACATTAATATGTTCTCTAATGAATATATTTGTCTTCCTATTCACTAAATCATTGAGTGTTAAATTGTACATAAAGTTGTCTCCTTGGCCATATAAAATACATATTATACAAAGGAATACCGTTTATTGAAGGAAATGAAGAAAAAATTACAAAAGAACCAAGAAAAGGGTTTTATATGACTGTGTTATTAAACATGGGGTACACTAGACCACTTAATCAAGAATAATGATTGATCAATGAATCTCTTTATTCAGAATCAGGATCATGGAACAATCAATAAAATGAACAAGTATCACATTCCATAGATAGATAATTTTTTTAACATCTATGAGGACCTTGGATTTCCCTAATGTATTCCTTTGATTCTGATATCACTAATTAAAGATGAATAATGGAGATATTACTATGACTTCCCATCTAGAAAGATTCAAAAAATATTAGTTCCTATATATTCCATTCAGAATCCCTAATGCTCCAAATATTTTATTGTAATTTACAAATAGATTCATTATAAATTATCTCAACAAATTTGTTGTAGACATTATAGATGATATTGTGATATACACCATGAGAAAGGTGGATCATTAAGAGAATTTTATATTTTCCTAAATACATTTTCAGGGGAGAAAATATATATAATGTATATTAAATTCTACTTTTGTAAGGAGGATGCATTTTTCAAAAATCTTGTTATCACCATAAAAAGTAAATTGTTATACTCGACTAAGATAAATACAATTGATGAGTGTCATTGTCTATAATTTTAATGGAGACTTGTAGTATCAAAGGCCATCCTCGGTTTTAATGTTAATATTTGAAAAATATATATCTACTTTTAATAAAACATTCCAATATTCTTTAGAAGGGAGTAATATTTATCTATAATAGTGATTTAGAGGACTTCATTAATGATTCTAAAAAGTTCATTATCACTACACTAGTACTTACACAACACTCTATCGGGAATCACATTGTGGTTTACATTGATGACTCAAAAGGGTCTTAGATTTTATACTTATGAAAAATAATTATGTTATAGTCTATGACACAATCTGGATGATTGTTCTATACCAACCTTGAAATGGAGTTAATAGCTTAGATCATCAATTTGAAAATATAGAGTAATTATATATATATAGAGAACTGTAAGATATATATTAAAATAATATCCCAAACTATATTTTCATAGATAATTTTCTTAATATGAGATGGTGCAATTGGTTATATATCATTAAGGAAAATTAATTCCCAATTAAAAACCATTGTGTTAAATATAATATTGTGTTATATTATATATTGAGATAGGATCATTTTATATTATTGATGTTAATTTTTGAGAGGGGTCAAATATTATGATAATTATAATTTATGGGCTTGGTAATCATAAATGAATAAACATCATCATTTATTTTCCAAATGATTTTCCATTAATACATTTTAGAGAGGATACATGATGCACACAAAAATGATGTTGAGAATCAAAAGATGGTGGAAGATATCCTAAATGGGAAATCATGAAGTTCTATATTAATGAGAAGGATTCATTACTATGTGTACCATCATATCATGATAAAATGATTGAGATTCTAAATGATTCACATAGCTTGAACTTCTCTAACCACCAAGAGTGAAGAACGATGTCTTGAGATATTCGAGATATCTATTTTTTGGACAACATATAGAATGATATAACTGAATATATATAAAGGATCCATTAATGTTCATATGTTAGTAATGAAAGTCAAATGTATAATGGGATGATTCAATGATTACCCATACAAAAATATAAATTGGAAAAATTACAATAGAACTTGTCACCTGTCATCGGAAGAAACATAGAACCAACTATATTATATGGTGTTTTTATCAATACCCCTAAAAATAATTCTAAATTTATTTCAATAATAACGGATATAACTTGATCAACATGAATTGATATAAATTAGACATGTTGTGAGGCTTCATGGTTTTCTAGTAAAGGTCTAATCTGATTGAGATCCAATATTAACATCTATTTTTTTGTTTGAAAATAACATATCATGTCCTAAATGCTTTGTTGACCATCAATTAATATTATCACACTGAGATTGATGGTCAATATAAAGAGAGTATTTAAACACTGTAAGGTATGTTGGGAAAATTATTCATGAACTTAAAGAAGGGATGAGACCATCATATTATTACGGTTGAATTCAATAATAAAAAATTATTCCACTCATGCATCCAAATTGATCTATATGAATTCCACTATGGGAAACGATGAAAGCTAACTTCACGCTGGGATAATGTTTTTGAATGGAACTACTGATACCTGAAATGGTGAGGAAAATATGAGAAATGTTGAATATAATTCAGGAGTGCATTATAGATGTCCAATTTCAACCAAAGATAACTTCATGAAATCATCAATTGGGCATATAGTTTTAGGTTGGACATAAAATATTCCTCAACATATCTACATGGAATATAGTTATGATAGTTGGGATTAAGAGAATGTTATGTCCTAGGTATATTTGACCCTTTCATATTCCTGATCCCTTCAAATATATGTCTTATAATATAGAACTTCTACCAACCATGTCTCAAGTAATTAATCAATTCCATGTATCCTTATTTAGGATGTACATGCTCGAACAATATCATGTAATGAAATTTGAGGTGGTACAAGTGGGAAATGAACTCTCTTATAAGGATTACACACTGAAGATCATGGACTATAGGGATAATATTCTATGCAAAAAGACAACTCTACAGGTCAATGTGATACGGTGGAACCATAAATATGAAGTGGAAACATTGGAACCATAGGAATCAATGATTAAGATATACCCTAAAATGTTTTCATCATAGTATTTAAAATGAAATCACAAGGTATAAATTTCATAAGGGGGAATAATAAATCTCCCCAATAATTATTTTATGTTATTAATATAACTCATTTTTTACAATCAATGTTTAATTGTGACTCTATAGAAATTATTTAACATTTCATAAGAATTATTTATGTCATATTTTGAGAATAACCATTATAACCAAGTATTGTAAAAAGATAGAAAGCCCATACAAGGAAACTAATATCAAATTTTTAAATAGTGGTTCATTTGGACTAAAAAATATTAGAATTTTTTCAAATATTAAAATATTAAGACTTATATTGAATAAATAAACTAAAATATATACATAAGGGTTTCCAAAATCTCTTAGAGTAGTTATGTAATTTAATAACGATGCAACAATGAAACAGAGAGTTGGAAAAAAAATAATCATTTTGGAAACAATATTAAACAATCATTTGAATTGAAGTGAATGATGAAGATTAATAATAACCGAGTATTTATAATGAAATACTAAAATAATTATTTTTTTCAACTAATATATTTGATCAGAATAATTACCAATAGTCAGGAAAATAGTTTGTCATTATTGCTCATGGATATGCTGATAGGTTTAACTGATTATTGGGATTATTTAATAACTTTTTTTTATTATTGTTAGAAAATTAAATCATATTATTTTATAATACAATTGATACTGAATTTAATTTCTATAAACATTTTTTTTTAAAAAAATTTACAGAATAATGTATTTTAATAATGTATTATGATATTTATAAATAGTAAAAATATATTTTTATGAAAATTTTAAATATCATTAATAATTATAATTTTTTAATTGTTTAAAATATCATATTAATTGAATATTTCAATAATATTATAACATTCATTTAACGCATCACAGTAAAAATATCAAAGGGTGATTTTTAGGTACTTTTATAAAAATGTTGTTTTTCAGAGAAAATGTAAAAATATAATTTCAATTAAATACAATTAATTTTATGAAATAATATTTATATTATAATTATTATCAATTTATTTTTAAAAAAAATCATGACCAATATTTATTTTGGTAAGTATATTATTAATTATTTGATACACATATAAGCACATTTCACGTATTTAAGAAAAACATGATTCTATCCATTAAAAATATATTTTTATGAGTTATACGTGTATCACGTTAGATTAGATTTTTATGAATTTTGAGGTTAATTTTTTAACATATTAAATTATAAGGTCTGATGTACATAATAATTTTAACTGTATTTTTTGTGATAAAAATCTTATTATTGTAAGAAAAGCATTACCACTGTAGAAGTAAAATAATGTTATGGTTTATTAATAAAAGGTGAGAGATTAATATTCCTTTAAAATACAACATTTAAAAGTTGTATTTTGTATTTAATAGAATCAAAATAACATTACATGATTAAATTTAAACCAAATTCATTAAAATTAATGAAACCTAAATTTTGTCAGCATTAAATGAAAAATATTCATTATTTCATCTCCTAAAACCACCACTCATCCTCAATTCTTTGCATAGAATATAAGTCTACATTATTTCAAAACATCTTCCTAAACTACTCCACACAAAACTAACCACTTCCATTGGATGATGGTATCACCAAAATTACAATTTCCTGATCCTTAAGGCATCCTACAATGATGTGTTATTCTAGAGGAAGCATTCTCAAACTACCTTCTATAATTTCATTTCAATTTCAAACATATACTCACCTCATTCATTCATAAAATACTAATAACTACAGTATCATGTATATAATATAATATTATATTTCTTATTTAATACCAAATATCAATCCGTTTTCACAACACCACTTTTTCAATGAAACGACACCATTTCCCAATTAAAGAGGTTTTTCATCTCTGGGGAAAATGAGTTTTCATTTTCCATTAACTCCTACAAAACATTTCATAAAAATATTAATAAAGATAAATAAGATTATAATCAGTGCATTATAACTTCTTTGAAATCATGGGACTAATATATATATGTAATGTTAAATAAAAAACATGTTTTAGATTGCTAGAAAATCTTCCAAAATAAATAACCATTTATTATTATTGTTTTTTATAAATTGAATCAAACCCATTTTATAAAATACAATGATATATCAGAAAATTTATAATTTGTTATGTTTGTAAATTCCATTTAATTATAATAATGAATTATTATTCCCATTTTACCAGAAAATCCATTATTATACACAATTGAACTAACAATGAAACAATGAATGAAATGATCTAGAAAAAACAACATTGAATATTATAACTCACTTAAATAGTCTTAATTGAATGTAAAAAAATAATAAAAAACATATTCACGTTTAATATATTTATAATATATTAATTAATGAATCTAATTATATTAACAATGAATGTAACTATAATTTAAAAACATATTTGAAAAATTGGTTTGGGATCTATCCAAACCTCTATATTTTATTAGGGTGATGATTTTACTCTAATGTACTAAATTTATCAAAGAAATATTCATACATTATTATTTATTATTTTTTGTATTTATCCCCCAAAAATATAATTATCTCAATTAATTATTTTTTGTTGTAAATACATGTTTAAAAAGATTCCATTGCCATTTCAATTTGATATGAAATTTCAATTAACGCAATCTTCCCTATTTTCTCCATATTCAAGTACCCAATATTAAATTTTTTAATCCATACTTATTCTAAAAATTCATATCCATCATGAAAAAATATTTTCTATCGTATTGTTTTATGGAAATAAATATAAATTTATCTTCTTCAGGGACACTTTATTCTTTTCCCAAAAACTACGCTGAACAGTCACATTTTTAAAATTACCTAACCAATCATATTTAAGTTTTAAATTATTTTGAGAAAATGTTTTCCTGATATATTGTAATTTATTTATTTATTAATGAATCATAATGATTTAATTTTATTTATTCATGGATATAAATGTGATACTCACTTTCATTATCCATTATTACATGATTACAAAACTCATTTTATTCTATGTTTGAAAATATGATAATTCAATATGATTTTTTATGTAGACAACATATTTATTTACATGATATCGTGGGTGAATCTAGATAAAACATCAATGAATTCGGAAATTTTTATTATTAGTAGACTCCAGGTTTTTGATTACTATTTATACATAATCTATTAAGGGACTCTTTTAACTATATGATATCAACATGGAAGTTAGCATTGACTCATGTTTATGTCATGATATTTTATTCTTCAACATTACCATTTTCCATGATTATTTAGTTTCATCGTCAATATTTTATGAAAAAATATGTTTATTAATGATCGATTCCATTTATGTTATAATGTTATTTCTTTTTATCTCTGGATCTATGATTCATTTCATTATTTACTCCCTTATTTGGTATTTAGCTCACCAATTTTTCATATTTATTTAAAAGGACATCCTATGATGTTATAAGATCTCAAATTGAGTTAAGAAATCGTTATATAGATTAATAAGATGTAATTTTTATGTTAGTTTCGTTTTTTATAATTATGTTTGAAGTCTTCTAAATACACAATATTTTTTTATTAATGTTTTTTATTTGATAAGATGTTAATCTTAAAATCATGTAATAAAAATTGTAAACTGATACAATGGCTATATTATCAATTTTAGTATCATATATTATTTAATAGATGTATAATTTTAAAAATAAAATTGATACCAAGAACAAATTTAAGAAATTAGTTCAATGTGATATTGATTACTTACCCTCGATGCAGAAAATATGTAAAAATAATATTGTTTATATAATAATGTAAAAAATGTTACTAAATATGAAGTATTTATGGTTATCAGGATAAATAATTTTCATGAGTATATATTTAGGGGGAACTATATATTTTCTCATATGGTTTGGTATATGTTGAGAATAAATTAAGACTAAAGTATGATTTTTCCTCTAAAATCCCTCTCATCGAGATATAATTATTATTATGCATGATATTTATCTTTTGTAATGTATACACAATAAATTACTGATATCACATAATTAATTATATTCTATTAATAATACTTAAAGTCCATTAAAAATCATAAACATTAAAAGCATTTTTATAATACTCTTACTCAAGCATCAGGTGTTTTCTTGGTATCAATTTCCAAAATTTGGGACATGTTACAGGTGATACCACATTTTTCCTTTATACTTTGTTATAGAGATTTTATCATCCCTTTAATGTTTTATTCAAATTTTTTATCCAATTAATGTGATAAATAATTACCAATAATTATATTTTCTTTAAATTTTATATAACACATGTCTTACCGTAGTTATAAAACGTTTTTCAACTCAATTTTTTTTAATTCAGTTTTGATTGTTCACTTGAAAATATTTCATATAAGATGGGTATATTATATAATTTATTTATATTATTTGGTATTCATAAATATTTTATATATTTTTACCCCATTAACCCCTTTTCAAAAGATTCATACCTCATCCATTATATTTCATAAAAGTGATATTGACAACTGATGTTTATTTTCCATGTGTTTTATAGTTAATTTGTGAAAAAATTTCATTCATGATTGGGTTATCCCACCCTTATATGTTGTTATATTATTTCTAATAATCCCTATTGGTAAATTCATGATTTAATTCAATATAATGTTTTTACACTTCTAGCAATGAAAAATTTAAAAATGGTTATTTTAAAAATATATTAAATTGGTTCCCCATTATATGTCATAGGTTTTTTTCCTCACATCCAAATTTCTAGAAGGTAAAATATATTACTATTCAAGGATAGATAAATAGATATTTATTTTAATGAAAATATTTTCAATGAAATACTCGTATACTTTTCGAAGAGAATATATAAAAAGCAATATATTGTTTTTTTAATTTTAAAAAATGATTAAAATATTTTAAAAAATAACTCCTACGTTTCCATTTCCTTGGGAATTTAAATTATTAAAAGGGTTCAACCTAATGGGTTTTATGTTGTAGAAATATTCCTTTTATATAACTATCTCATAATTTGTGGGATTTAAATCATGGAATCAAGAAATTATATTCTGGATCCATTTTATTGATTCCATTTGAAGAAGTCATTCTATAAGGATTATTTTTCATCTATGTCAATATAATTATATGATTCCATTGTTGAATTTGTGTTATTTTATTTTGAAACCATAAACCATAATTCAAATGATGTCTTATGATCATTTTATTCCAGTATTGACATGGCCACTTAATAATTTCTCAAATATGAGATGATCCTAAATTTTTTAAATAATTCATATTGGATGATGTTAAACTAGAATGAACACTATTCACGTTACATGGGAAAAATTATAAGCATTATATATGTAACTAAAAAATTAATGATATTTATTATAAAATGGTTATGTATTGTTTGACTATCCACCATCTTTCTTAAGATGGGTTAAGATTACGTGATCCCTTTTATTAACAAGGTAAAAATTATTCATATTCTTATTGATTATTGACTACTAAAAATGGTTCGTCATGTATTGATGTTTTGAATCATTAATTTTAAATATTTCCATATATTATTTTATAATGGGTTTCATAAGGAATGCTGTGAATTGTTTTAACTTTTATAGTGAATGTATTAGACATAAAAAAGTGAAGGTTGGGGCCCATATTTATTTTTCGAAGGGATGAATTTACCAATATCAACATTTTATATATGTTGAATTTTGGTCTATAAATATCCACAAAATAGGATAGAGCCTCATAAAAAGACATTAGATAATGGTTTTGATATTAAAAATTAAACAATCGATCATGATAATACTAGAATTATTGAAATCCTAGTTCTCATTTATTGACATGGATATATAATGGACAGAGTTTCATGTTGATTATGGATTTATTTGGTCTAATTATTACTAAGATAATATTTTTCCACATGTTTTTATTGTTATGTCCTTAGTAATGAATTTTCTCTTATTAATTATTTTACCTCTACCATTCTAATGTTTCCATTTCCATAGGATAAGAAAAAATGTTGTACCATTGATATTTTTTTAAAAGACATCACATATGAAAAAATATTTGTCGATATATGGTAGACATATTTTGGAATTTATATTTTTGTATATAAGGTTGAAAATTATGTATTTGATTCAAGGAACATGATATTTATTTATTTATTTTATCTAACTCTCTATTACTATTATCCTAAAAATATCCATTCACTGAAAGAGAATCAATAATTTTAATTTTTTTATTATGTAATGTTATATACAATATTTTTTAGCTATTTTCATTGTCACTAGTAATGTAACTATTTTTGGAATGAGATCTATAAGAACATGTATAATGATTCACATAAGTAAAATACCTAACCGGTTTTGGATATTTAATTATGAATAAAATTATATTTATTAAAATATTTTAATAAATATATATTATGATTAAATTTTTTTGAAATGATTACTAGTTGGAAGAAGAATATTTCTCATGATCTCCATTTGCAAGGATGTATAAATTAACAACAAAAACTAATGATTACACCATTCTCTATTGGAAAACCCATTTTTGGACTATACCAATAAATGAAATTAATAGATGAAAATAAGTGAAATAATTAAATAGGGATAAAATATATTACATTCAACAAATCTACTTATGAAATTTTAGAAGAACATAAATTATTTCAAGAATAATGATGGGGAATTAGTTATTGGACTATATACATGAAATTTCTCTTTCCAAAGGTGAAATGTGGGGTCGATCTCATATTTAATTTAATTTATATCATTATATAATATATCATTAAGTGACACAAAAGGTCATGGAATTACTTTTTGGGACATTCCCATAGATCCCTCAACCATCATGCTTTAACATATTTGGTCATCTTATAGAATCCATTCAAATTGTAAATCCCTATTTATGTTGTGAATGGTCTGATGTTATTTTTTTAGTGACCTAATTCATTTTTTCCTCCTCTAGTGGATTAATGATCCCATTACTCTTACATTTAAGCCTCACCAACATCCTATAACACCCTTTATGGATGATCAAACCATATGATCCCCATCCTAGGATTTGGTTTACAAAATGGACCATTCATCAATGAAAAAATTATAATACCCTCTAGAATATTGCAACCAATATAGACATTTGTCATTGCAGAAGGAGTAAATAAAAAATTATAAATCATTCTTCATAAAAAAATAATATTTACTTGTCACTACATAGTGAAATTATTTATGTTTTTTTATTAATGACTACTCATATGAATGAAATCATTTTAATTTATAAAAACATATAAATGAAGTACTTATTCAAAACAAATTGCTCAATTACTATTATATATATAGATCAACACAAAGTATTATTAAAAATATATTGAACTTAATGAAATTAGGAATTAATGTGAATGATATTGATATCAAAAAAATTATTGGAATCTTCTACACAACTATGTCAAGTTCTAACATTATCATTATTTTAAAACTATTTTCATGATTTTATAGTTATTCTAAGGATTTTAATATAATAGAAGATAAAATAATCCAAATATATAACAAATAAACATATATATATATATAGTAATATTTATATAAAAAATATCATTTAGAATTGTAGGGATATATATATTGTTTTGTTAAGAGATATTAAAAACCCAAAATATATAAAATAATGAGAATTATTTATTTGTTAGAAATTTTGTAATTGGAAACTCAAGAAGAATATTAATCATTAACTTTCTAAAACATATGATGATTATATTACCACAATATATTCATGAATATAAATTATAATTAAGAAGTATTATTTTTATTGTTAGAATGTTTTCATTTATAAACAATCTAAATTGTTTTTTACAATCAATGTTATCTTAATAAATCATAAAATAAATTTCAACATTTGAGATCAAAACATATTGGGGTAATAAATCATTTCATTAAATGGAATGTGGAATATGGTGATGTGAAATTGGATTTAATTTTCTCCAAATACCAAATATATGATATTTTTACAAAGGCAATATGTTGTAATATTTTTTTATTAATATTTAATAAAAATATGTTTTACGAATCCACCTCTTACTCGAAAATTAGTGGAACTCATTATATAGACTCAACCACAAAAATGATATATTATTTTGTTTTTTTTAATTTAATTTTTTACATTAAGAACCATTCAATATTACAGTTATATGGAATTATTACACAACCCATACTTAAAATACACTGAAACAAAATGTGAACACTTCCGATCAGCATTCATTTTTCTACCATATAAAAATTATAGAAATAAAGCATGATATCTATTATGAAAACTCCTCCCAATTTTCTAATTAACCACTTCCAATAAATTAATAAACATTAATTCTTGTGACAAACATTGCAAATTGTAGGATTATGATGAAAATGTCATTAAAAGATAAAAAATTTGGAAACCATTAGTCTATTGATAATCATTAAAACCCATTAAATACATTCATGAACATATATCATTTCACCGAAAAATGAATATATCATTGTAATAAAAATTTCATATATTTTACCTTTTGAAAAAAAATTATTTCCTTTTAAAATATTTATGACATATAGAAAATTCATTTAGTTACCTTGGGACATCATTACATATAACCCTTACATAGCCCTTATGGATTTTAATAACCATACAGAAAATATCCAATATAAATATCTAGAGAATATAATCATTACCCAATGAATTATATTTTTATATGGGTGATACAATCAATTATAATTTTGATGAACCAAAATTTGAATAAAAATTATCATCCTACGGACATCTATTTTAATCTCATATGGAAATGAATATATTATAATAAAATTATATTATAATTCATAAGCAAATTTTTACACATAATATAACATTCCATTGAAAATTAATTTTCAATATCGAACTAAACATAATTATAATTGGTTTTTTAATTTATGGAAAAATAAAATCATGAAATGGTAGCCATAAAGTTTAGTATTGGACACAATGGGGGATAAGTCATTATTTCACACACATTAACAATATAACATTCCGTTGGTCATATTTCAAGATGTTCCGTATAAAACACATAAACAGATTCCTTTTTAAAAACATTTGAATGAAATTTAAAATAAACATAAACATTCTTTTGTAATAATTTTTTATAAATAGTCATATAAAATAATATCAATTATATTGAAATTGAGGAAATATTATTCAAATTAGATCTTAATGATTTTAAAAAAGATATTTATAATCAATGTGTTCCATAATAAATTGTGATATTTGAATCCTAAAGCACATTAAATAATAAGATTATGAAAACATTTAATATCATTATAATAGGGAAATATTTTGACAAAAAAAATCAAACTATATATATATATACATCTTATAGAAAAATAATTGTGGATAACATCAATATATGCCTCAAAAATAAGAGATTGACCCAAAGTCCCTTTCCTTGAGTATCACTTATCTCTTGTGTCATTGTAATCATGAATATTAATATTGTGTTAATTATTTACTTTCTATAAATATTTTTGAATTTTATAATTACTAATACATAACTTATAACAATGTTTTAAATAAATATTTAAACAAATACTTTTATGACATTTGTTCTGAAATATTAATTTAAGATGTTGAAAACATCTTTGGTGGGTCAAATATAGTCAAATGGATCATTATTAAAACGTTTACATAATAATAACCATGAAATAATAATCATATTTCTATAATTTTTATATAATTATTACTAATTATGAAATATGGTTATAAAAAACTATAGTTACAATCATAATGATGTTAGGTTGTATGTACGCCTAAGAAAAGTTACCAAATTTCAACGGTCATTATGAAAAGAAGATATGTATCATTTATCATTCCATTGTGATTATTTTATCATAAATAAAATTATTTAATTTAATATATTTTATATATGATTATAGTTTGGTAAATGGACTCAAATCACTTCAGGGAGGAAGTAGTCCATACTTCCATGAATGACGTTATGACTAATTTAGTATGTTAAAGGGTATTAATGAAAATGATATACTATATTTATAGAAAGGTAATTATTTAATTAATATAATATATATGATATATATGTAATGCATTTATATTAATCTCACAATTAATAAATTCATTGTAATGGGTGAATTTATTGCATCTCTTTGAGGAGGCGATAATCGACACATCCACCAACTATGTTATCATATCCCAAAAAAAATTAGATGGTTTGGTCATAAATTTTTATAGAAATTATCTATGTATGAATAAATATTAATTATAATATATACCATCTATATCATATAAAAAATTGTGTCCATTTAAATTCTGAATCCATGATATGTGGTAATGATAAAACGAACGATATCATTTGATAAGGAGATAGTCTGTCATACACATTAATATTAATTTTGATACAAATTTGATTGAAATGTGCATTGGTGTAGGTATAACCATTAACATAAAAAATATTAATGTATTTAATATTATCTTTTAATTTAATATTCTCTATATACTATGAAATGAGTTTAGTGGGATGTTTATAAAAAATCACATTCACTAACAAAAACTCCACTTTGGGTAACTTCTTCTAGTTTCCATCAAAGATTTCATAGTTAGACTTCCACACAAATTGAGGAAATCTGGGTAATGTTAGTGAATAAGGGTGATTATTTGGGAATGTTATGGATGAGATAATATAATTTATATGTGTTAATATGTGAGGGGTGAGTTCATGTTTATTATGTCGGAAGAGGGGAATTCGGGTAATTATAAAATTTTAAACACTATTAAGATGCCTCTCTTAAATCATGATCCTCCTATAATGATCCATTTTATAACACAGGATGGATATGGTTGAAATATATCCATTAAATGGATATTGGGATTGCCTCTATATCTATTACCTCCTAAACCTAATTGTTAACTACTTATTAAACTCATGTTTACCTTAATTTTAATAATTAAATTTAATTTGTATTATACTATTTTTGGTAAAATGTATAACATAATAGAAATCATATTTTCTTCTTATTAATAATATGGAATAAATTTTTATAAAATCCAACAAAAATAGTGGTGAAAATTAGTTTTCAATTAATCTTATGGATGTGATAAAAAATGGGTTTTAATGTAAAAATGATTAAATGATTAAAATGTTTTTATAACCAAATATCAATTTGAAATTGAATAATATAAAATAAATTGATTTGAATGATATAAAATATATAAAATATATATTTAAAACTAGATGATAATATTATCTAACAACTTAAATAATTTAGACAAAAATGTGTTTTCAAGTAAAAGTCAATGTCGTTAACTATTCATAAACTATTAATCATATCCAAAAATAATAAATTCACACAATGTTTATTAGGATAATATTATTAAAAATTTAAAGTATATTTTTCATATTAAAACAATAGAATTATAATAATTTAGTTCTAAACCATTTATTTCAATAAAACACATCAAAACAACTATATTAAAAAACAATATTAACAATATATTATTGTTCGTTATAACTAATTATTCCACACAACACAAGACTTTACAGGAACACATTACTTTTTATCATATATTCTAGTGAAGATATATTCAATTTTAATTTAAAATAACTATATAATTACAAAATATTAATATTTATGACAAAATATTATACTATTTTTAGTTTTTATGTAACATCATTCAACCCCCTTTCTAAATTAAATCCATTTAATTTTTTATCATATTAAATAAGTAATTATATTTTAATCATATAGTATTGTTATATTAAAAATATGTGTTTTCCATAAAACATTATCATTATGAATCACCATATTATGAAACACTTTATATCTATAGTCATAAACCTGAACTCGTTGTTCATCCTAAGAATAATTCTCTTCCCAATTAACTACTTCACGGATTAAAACAATATATGAATCCAATATATATTTCTTTAACATTGAAACATGATAAATATTGTCTACCTAGGAGAAAAAGATAGGAAAATACACTTTGTATGAATTCGATCCAACTTTTTCTGGATTTTATATGATCCAATAATTTGTGGACATAGATTCACATTCATATAAAAACACAACACAATTATCCATTGAAAAACATCTAGAATTCAATTATCTCCTACCCTGAAATAATGATTTTTTCCCTAGTTATCCACAAAACATTACTTCATTCACTATTCTATCCATAGGAGTATGTGAATCAATTTTACATTTTCTATTATTTCCAATACCGATTAAGGTCCCATAAACTTCCATCCTAATACATAATCCAAAAACACTATTGTATTCCCCATCTTTCTATATACCTCATTATGTGATGCCATTTCTATATTAGAATGAAAACAACTTTTATAAAAAAACCCAACCAAAGTAATTTGTTCATCTAAATTTCCCTAATAATCCATTCAGAAATAATGATGATTATCTTCCATGGTTTCATTCTTCAACTCATACATTGAAATGAATTAAGGATGGAATGATGTAAAAAAAATTAATTCAATACACAACAAATTCTAAAGTCCTTCAGAAAAAATTGAATTTAAAACTTGGATGATGGTTTGATAAAATGGAGAGAGACACCCCTTAAAACAATATAATATATTATAGATATAGTCTAGAATGAATCCCTACACACATATATCTCAAATTAGTAGAAATAATTTAGATTTAGTTATTTAATAAACAATAAAAAAATATCATTATTACCGTTAGATGTATTCAGAATTCTTATAATTAAATTCATTGATATGTTTTCCTATTTACACAATAGAACTAGAAAAGGATGAAGCATACACTTCAGTACTTAACATTATTATTTAACCCCTTGAATAATTCGAACACATAATGGTATACTCAAAAATGTATCTGTTCATTTAATCCCACAATTAACACTATCTAAGTCTTATGTATATAATATTGCTGACCAAAATAACAAAAAATGGAAAACAATAAGCTTCAGTAAACAACTATTTCCCCAACTATGAATCATAAGGAAAACTCAATTATTTTAAAATAATAAAAACCCTGATTTATCAACATTAAAATAAGGAAACATACAAGTATTAATGGATTCTACATTTTCATGCAATGATTGGCCCACCATTTGATCCCAGATAAATCAGTCCAATAATCATTATTGGACAAAAAATGAATCAAAACATAGGATTTCCCTACATCCACAATATCTATACCAAAATTCATATAAAAAATAAACAACTGGTCAAATACCAAGTGTAACATAATCAATATAGCATTTATTTTTAGACTAAAAGAGTATTCCAACTTGTGAGATTTTTCAAGATAATAATGATTCATGGAATATTTATCGTTTATTAGTTACAACCTTCTTATATGTCTCATGTTTAATTCGTTCCGAGTGAGTATTTACATCCGTTTTTTATCATTATAAATTTCACACCTTCTTTCTCTCAAATAAATCCAATAATTATTAATGAAAAAATAGTAGCTAATAATTATAAATCGTGCATATGTTAATTTATCCCCCGATGTATCAACTAACGCAAAGAAAAATAAATTCACATATAAATTTCCTTAGGGAAGAATGATGCCCATTACAAAAAAAGAATCTTTATAGATGATGAATTCGAAAATTCTTGAAGGCATGGCCGAAATAGTAGAACTCACCAATATACTTTTTAGTTTTTTTATAGGATGATCAATTTCTTCTACCAAGATGAACTAATCTATTTTTTGAGTAAACATAGTCAATTTCATAGACAACAAAGACATGTTTTCAACAATCCATAAATAGTAACCCACTAATCTAGTAATACTAAATGTCTTAGTGATATTTGTATGTCTTATAATTTCATAATAATCATTATTTTCATAACATGAATAGTTATAATATAATTAGAAACAATGTGACCAAAGAATGAAATTTTTTTAACCAAAATTTACACTTCTAAAATTTACCATAATGATTAATTTATTTTAGGGTTTTAAAGAAAGCCATCAAATGTTTTTTATGGTTCTATTTAATTTAATTATATATCAACATTTCATAAATAAACAGAAGATAAATAATATCCATGAAGTCATGAAATATTATTTTTATAATATCCACAAATAGCATAGGTGAATTAAATAACTGAATGGTTGAAACTAAAAACTCATGATGGCTATATCTTGTTTAAAATCAAATATTTAGAATTTTGGCATCCTGCACATTAAACTGATGGTTCCTCGACCTTATTCAATCCTTGGAAAAATATTGTGCTTCTTGGAGCACATCAAATATATCATTTATATTAGAAAAAATTATGATTTTGTTAAATAGTTATGTTATTCCTTGATATATTATAAATGAAATGTCTAATTGATTGATCATTACTTAGAGAAAGGAAAAGAGAACACAATGGTTAAGTTCTAGGATATGTGAAATCATTTTCTAAATTCTTATGGAATTTATTTTTCAACTCTTACGGTTCAAGGCGATTCATTTGATAATGGTGTTTAGAAATAGGATTAGAATTGGGTACTAAGTAAGAAGTAAACAAAACCCCCCAATCAACAAAAACACTAAGAAAATCATTTGAAATAAAATACATCTATTAATTTACTACAAGAACGTCACTAATTTTAAGAGTTCCTTTATATTCAACAATACAATATTGGTAACATTGATTTCCATCTCTGGTTAATTTCTTAGTATCTTGTAATATTATAAAAGGTATTAAATCATTATAAAAAACAGACTTATCACTAAATTCAATGTAATCATGATATATATAAATCCATTCCACAACAACAATGATATAAAAATCTACTATATGTAGTTCCCAAATAATTTTAGTCGCGTACGTCCCACTGATAATGATAGTTAGATTCATATAAGTCTTTATTTCTTTAATACATCCACCTAGATTTTCCATCAAATTTATATCCTACATTCATTATGTGATATTAGAAATTATCATTAAATGTCTCAAAAATTAAAATATGTTATGATACATATTAAAATAGGGTATTGATAAAGTTTTAATGCAAAAGTAACATACCTGTCACCCCTTCATTTGAATGCCCAACATCAACTATAGTAGTAGAATGTGTCATCTTGGAACCATTCTATTTTAGATCATAGATATTTCTATCATGAGATACTCACATTGGAGACACATTTAAAACATGAACCATCTTGTCACATTTAAAAAAATCATACTTTCATATAACCATTTGTTACTATTTTCTTTGTTACTTTGAGATTATTTTACTAACATGATCATGACATGTGAAAAAACATTCGACATTGGTACAAATTCCTTATATTTTTAAGACATTCTCTAAGGTTCTTTTTACCAAAATTATTAGATATTTGGAACTTCAATTTCTTATATCAATATTTCACGGTTTCAGGATTCCCTATAACCTTCTATATAGAAAACTTCTACATTTAATAATCACGAGGAACATAGTAGTCTGAATACTCCATCTAAACCTAGTAATCCAAATGCAAAAATATCTCATATAAGTTAAATAATCATTTGTAAAATGTTCTATGTAGATATGTTTTCATTATAGATGAAAATAGAATAATTATTCAATCATTTTACTAAATATAATTAGGCATATACCTAGCCAATCATGTGATGTTTCATTTATATTATCATAATTCCATTTTTGGAATTGATTTCTAATTTGGAGTCGAACAACCTTTGTGAAATATTTTAAAATCAATGGTTACATGAATGAGTCCATTTCCATGGAATCATAATCATATTTATCTTAGGTATTCTAAACTAAACACGGTCATCGATCAACCTCACCTTCATAATGTGAAATAGAAATTGTTACATTTTTACATTATATACATCCCGTGACAAAAAATATCTTTCTCAGATTGTTGGTCTATATTTTGACTACCAGTAGATAAGATGATCAACTGGATTATAGGGTATTTCTCAACATAAAATTCTCCAAAAAATACTTGTTTCTATAAGGTAGATTTATGTCCTATCTAGAAAAGATACTAGCACCATTTTCCATGTAATTCAACATATCCATCACTGTAAAAAACTATTTCATTCCAATTTTTACCATCTAATGATGCATTCATTGGTAGGTATACATTGTCTTGGTTCCATCCCACTACTGCTTCCTCATTTCCTTTATGGAAAACCATTTTAAAAAACAGGATGTAGATGAAGCAATATGGGGATCCTCAAATTCTAAT
Organism: Viscum album; assembly: GCA_963277665.1. Taxonomy (NCBI): domain Eukaryota; kingdom Viridiplantae; phylum Streptophyta; class Magnoliopsida; order Santalales; family Viscaceae; genus Viscum; species Viscum album. Next base: position 59,852,629 of record OY728164.1, on the reverse strand, counting down.
GTATTTTAATATAAACGTAAGGAAAATCCATTTATAGGAATTCTATTAATAATTCTCTAACAATTAATATTATCTAAACTATCCATTTACATAACATTATGGTCTGAACTAATAAATTAAGAAATCATGAGTTTTGGTTAATAATGTAATTTATTCAAAATTAAGTATCTTTTAATGTCTTTATTTTTATAGAATTATGCCATAATTGATACATAATAAACTAAAAAATAAAAATATCACACTTATGATCAATATCTATTTTCTTTTAACATATAAAACATATAAAAATAATACATGATTACATTATTAAAACATAATATGTCTATCAACATGTCCTTTTCCAATACCACACACATCCTTAAATCCAATGCCAAACATTTAAAATTGGGTGATGTGTATAGAAATATTAGTAAAGGATATAAAATAAGGAAATCATTATTCCATTATAAACATTAAAACCCATGAAAACCCCTTTCATGAAAAGATTAAATTTTTCTAAAAACATTAAATATCGTTCATTTTAAACATCATTTATTTTTACATCTAAAAAATTATTCCCCCAAATATGCATTACAAAACCTTGAAAATTCATTTAGGTACAATTAGAAACCCCACATTGAACCCTTATAGACCACTTAAAAATCATTTAATGATTGGAATAACTATAAGACTAACTTAAAATATAATTCTATGTATCATATAATCATTACCCATTCAATTTGAGAGTTATCCATGAAAACCAATCATTTATAATTTCTATGAACCACATCATGAATAAATCATTTAATTATTTTAAAAACAATATTAATCTAGTTTGAAAATCACTTTCACATTATAAAATTCCATTTTCTTTGAAAATACTATTTTTTTTAAAAATTACATTTACATTGAAAAACCATTTTCTATTATAAAATACCAAAGAAATATAAAATGGTTTTAATTTATGGAAATAAAAAATAATGAAATGCAATCCAAAAATAATAATACCCATGATACTGTAAAACTAATTGTCACTATGTACTTTAATAAAAAACCCATTTTTTATTTGTCATAAGTTCTATAAAATCATATAAAAATTATACTTTGAAATATTTTTAATGAAATTAAATTTAGAAATAAAATATACATTATAATATTTGTTTATAAATAAAATTATAAAATTATATCATATATTTTGAATTAACGTAATTGATTATTAAATTTAATCATTCAACTATTCAAATATATTTTTAAATAAAAGTATCCCATAATATATTGATATATTTAAATAATAAAACTATGAAAATAATAACATTAAAAATATATTACATATCATTATAATGGAGGAAATTTATTATATAACATGTAAAAGGGATTATATAAACAACATGTAAAAGTATAAAGGTTCATAACATCATGATATGCCTAAATTAAATGGAATTTAGACAATATCCATTAACATGAGTCTAACATGTCACATTTTTCTTTATTATCCAAAATATTAAACTTTTTTTATTGTTTACTTTATTCATAATTTTTTTCATGTTTATCATTAATTTTTTTTCACTTGTAATTATTTTTTAACTTATTTCTTAAATAATAAATTCTACATCAGTTATTTTGACCGAATTCGGTTTATTTATCAAAAATGATTTTCCTAGGACAACTATAGAAAAATGGCTAACAATTAAAATATCTCTAGAATAATAATTTTTTAAAAGGTATCATTTTTATACAAAATTTATATATTTAAAACCAGTAATTGTTTTTTAAAAAAACTATGAAACATTATAATTTTAGAGATAATGGGTGACTAACGTGTACATTTCTCAATGATCATTAGGAAACAAGATAAGTAAAAAATTTCATTCATGAATTTGAATTATATATTAAAATTTTTATTGAATAATTTATACTTATATATAATTCATTTTATCTAAAATGAAACACATCACATTGAGGATGTTTTATTCCACATGTCCATGAACGACGTTATCACTTTTTTAGTGTGTGAAATGGTAATAATTAAAATGATAAATTAAATTTAATAAGAGGTTATTTTTCCATAAATATAATATATACTTTATTTATGTCAGATATTATAATGAAACCCATCCTTAATATATTCCATGTAATGTGTGAATGTATCGCATCACATTGATGAGTCATTAGTCCACACATCCATAAACAATGTTATCATATTTCCTCAAAATGGAAATCATGAAGGTATGTGTATATAAAAATTATAAAAAGTATTAACACATAATCAATATCATATTTCTCATATATAAAATATTTTTCAATTCTAATAAAAACCCATTAGATATGGTAATGGAAAAATGAACAACATTATTTTGTGAGGGGGTAGTCCACTGTACACATTAACAATGACTTCATTACACATTTTATGGGTTTTCCTAATGGTTTTTATATAATAATTAAAATATAAACATTTAAAAATAATTTTTTTATATTCTGAAATTATATAATAATAATTAAAATTGAAATTAAGGGATCATAGAAGGAAATAAAATAAAAATGTACACAGATGAACGTTGTGTAATCTTCTGGTAAATCATTTTGGTTTGCACCAAAGGATATTATGGTGGGGGTTTTTGGAAAATTTATGAATAAAGGATGATGGTAGAGATGATGCCAGATTATACTTGTTGGTTTTATTAAGACAACATGATTTTGTGGTGTGATTATCTGAGGTGGTTCAGTTCCATTATATTGTTTAGTGGGAGTTGAATTCTTATACATATAAAAATAAAAAATGGATGGGAGGTATCCCATATATCATAGGAGTAGAATGACGACCCGTTTTCATAATGATGGAGGTTATGGACTAAATATATCTATCCAATGTATTTTCAAAAACATTTTTTTAATTCTGGTCAATAGGATTAATTATTATCGACTAAGTAAACACTTTTTTACTATAAATGTTTTAAATAATTTTAATTTCATTCATTATTTTTAGGGTAAATTCCTATGTAAACTTTGTTGTAAACTAATTTTTATTATGATTTGAAATATAAATTCCACTTTTCAAAATTCCAATTATATAATTAAAAAAATTATTTTAAAAGTATTCCCATATAAGTGATGAAAAAAATATCTTTACAGTAAAAATATCTTAAAGATGGAAATAGTTTTATATTAGATTTCAATGTGAAAATGATTCCATTGAAATAAATTAGTTTAACTGGTATATAATTGATCTAATTATACCATAAAACATTGTAAAATTATTTTTTAACAATCTGAATAAATGATATAAAAAATATATTTGAATTACAACTCAATGTATTTCAACATTCTTTATAAAAGGAAACACCTCTGTAAAATACCCAAATTATAGACAATGTAAATTTTGATATTTTGTTGAAAAAATGAAGTTATTTTTATCATATAAACATAATAAATATTTCTAAATTTAGATTTAAAATATGAATTTGATTAAATTTTTTAAAATAACCAAATTAAAATTATATTATTAGTATATTATTGTATGTTATAACACAGTATTGAGTGAAACATGAGATTTTGAGGATAATCATTATTTTGTATCATAAAAACTATTTACCAAATAAACCATTTAAATTAACATTTATTATTTAAATCATAAATATTAATAAAATAAAAAATAATTATTATATTATTTCATGTGATGTTACACTCATAAACCTAAGGATATTGATTATGTTATAAATGGGATAAAAGGACTCAAATCCATGATAGTGGTAATATCCATTTCCCTAGAGGAAGTAGTTATTTTTCAATGGTTGTGAGATCCACACTTATTTATATTAATTTTATAATATATAAATTTCATAATGGGGTATGTGTATTGATGTTATAAATAAACATAAGAACAATGGGTTGGATGGTTAGTTTTCATCGATATGAAATAGTTTCTTATCACTAATAGATATTAATTTTAAGAAAACATTATATTATATAATGGGTTTTCATAGATAAAATTATAATATATTAATTGTTATGATTTAAATTACTATAATTAAGAACTATTATATTATGGATGTGAAGTCAATAAAATTTGTTATGTTTTTAACATAGTCTAATTTTTTTCTAAATGTGGTAAAGAAAGTGTTTTGAAGAATGGTTAAAGGGTTCTATTGTTTCAACAATGTTTAAGAATTTATAGAGATTTAGGTAAATTTAAAGATATTTTTCGACTTATATTATGTTAATTCGAAATCAAATTATAAATGATTTTATTTGATTAAGTCATTATATGAAATAAATATATATTTATACTAATAAGGTGGAATTTTGGATAAGTACTAGACATTTTAGAATCACTATTATAACATTACATAATGTCATAGATTAAAATTATGATTTAAATAATAATAATATTTGATAAATCTGGATATTCATTCATCTATAAAAGATTAATAAATATATATATGGGAATTTATGGAAGGGTTTTTTATAGAAAAATACATTATTCATATACATATGAGTAATCCACATAAGAGTATAATTAAGATCATAGTTTTCACATATGAATGAATTTATATATTCACCATGAATCAATATAAGAATGATCCATATATGAGTGACTAAATCTTCTAGTCAACTATGTAAGAGTTGTACAATCATAATTTAATATAAGATAAATTATGAATTTCTCCTAATCAATGAATTTCAATAAAATTATTTTAATGGAATAATAATAGATGATGATTGATTTTTTATATATAGTTTAATTATAAAAAAATACATTATTATTCTAAATGATTCTTCAAATGATAATAACATTACTTTGATGGTGAACAACATATTATTATCATTTCAGTGATGAAAAATGATATGTGACATTATGTGATAAAATTTATATTATCAAAATAGCATGTATGAAGATAATTACTATAATGTATCTTTTATTGATATTCAGGATGGAAAACCCATGTAATTTATAGTTATTAAAAATTATATTTTATATCATGGAAGGAAATCATTACAGGAATATAAATTTTTAAAGGGTGTGAAGATAATTACTATAATGTATCCATTTATTATTATTATGTTTTAAATGAGATGGATATATATAATGGGGTCAAATTAGTATAAAAGAATTATATTATAAATATATCAATATCCAAAAAACATTTTTTTTGTGAATATATTGTTTTTAACCCATAGAAGAAGAGATTGATTACACAACTAAATCTCTTGATGATGATGTGTCTAAATTAGTATACCATAGAGATTTGAAAAATGTATCTAGCCGAGAATTACGTTCATTATGAAAAAAATGAAATTTTCAAACCATAATAACAAGTATATTTTGTTGTAGTCATTATTGAATATATGAGTAATTGATATTCTAAATTATAATTTTAATACCCTACTACTGCAAGAATAAGGAAAATTAGATATAGTCTGAATTATTCTATTTTTTAAATGATATATTGATATTATAATTTTGAATCAGATTGAGATTCTATGATATAGATCATCCTATGATAATTACTTTGGATATAAATACAATGATCATATATTCATCATGTTGTTAAGAGTATCTTTAGAAATTAAAGTTGAAATTAATAATTTTCAATTTTATTTTCACTATGGATGTTTGGTGAATAGGTAGTTGAACAATGATTCCACACCATGCAACTTTGTTTTGATTTGGGTTATGATATATGGTTTTCTCATGGATACAATAAAAACATGTAAATGATTATTTTCCCCAAAAAGTTTAACCGAATGCTACATGGTTTGGTAAAATGTTTTTCCATAACCTTTTGAGGGATGAATTCATGAAAATTATTATCCCCACAATTGAAATAATGCCTTAAAAACTATCTACTGACACCCAATCAACATCTTCTTTTCATAAAATCTCATGGTTTTATAATAAAATCCCTATTAGGGATCTTACCTCAACCTTATCCCACATATATAATGTAAATGAATGTCTAGGGATCATATCCCATGTTTTATATTCTTTCCCCTTAAAAATGAGTGTGTTTTGATAATTTTTTAAAAGGATTCGTGATATGTTTGTTTCATATTTCCCTCTACTCCACTCTTCCACAACATGATCTAATTTTTTGTATCGCTAGTATATAATTTATAATTATTTCAACTATATAATTGGCTGAATCATATTTATGGTTTTTGGATTCAATGTGAGTCTCCTAGATGAGGTCATGATAATGTGTAATTAAGTCCACCATTATTGTTTATTATTTGGTAGCTTTCAACATTTTCAATTTTTGTAACACACCATGAATTTACAATATTTATATTTTATAGTAAAATTAATCTCGGTTCAATTTTTTTATATTCCACAACATGATATGTTTATTCTACACACAACACTAAGTTATCATGTATCACATGTAAGTTTGAGTGTTGCATCCTTTTAAATTATTACTTATTTTCAAACTAAAGTTTGACACATTTAGAACATTTACTTTTCAAAATGAAATTAATTTTTCACTGTGGAATGTCAAAATTAGTTTATGGAAGTTTTTTTATTTTTCTATAATGATTAATTTTATTGATGAATAATTGTAAATATGAAATTTTAGTAGAAAACATCATTTTTTCTAAAAAATTATTAATGTTAATTTATATTTTTTAATTAGTTTTAAAGTAATAATTTGGTAAATAATTCATCTACTAATCAAATGTAGGGAAATGGAATCATTTTTATTTTGAATTTATATATAAAATTGTAACATATTCTTACCCATATATAAGGTTTATCCATATCCTTATCCAATTTTTCCTTCAAATTTGTTCTTATAGGGCCAATAGACAATTAGGAGGATACCTATATTAGTCACGTCATTTATTTTTTTTGAATATCATCTTTAACATAATTTTTATGCAGGTTTTTGGATGATTTCACAACATGTAACTAGTTTATACGCCTTGTAAGAGATTATGGATGAATTTTTTTAATGGTTTCACACTGTTAATTGATACACAACCCAAGGATCTACTAGATGTCTTGAGATATTAAAAGGAAATATTTTTTCCGAGGTGACTGGTTTTCTAATGTATCTTAGACTTAAGAGGTTTCAAATTATGTAACCTGGTTAGATGTCATATAATTCCCCATTTATTGTTTTTAAAACTATCATGTGACTATTTTTATTTCTTATGTTTCGCCATACTTCAATTCCCTTTACCTAGGGAAATTCACATTTTATTTTGTGAGACTCTACTCATTCTAGATCTATTAGTTCAGCATTCGATCTCAATTATAGTTTGTTGAATCTATCTAGGTATTAGACCATTGTGATTATTCATTTATATTGATTATGGAAGTAGCCATGGGATTCCTTAACAGAACTATTAATCCAAATTGGTTTTCCTTCATATAATCTTCCAAGATTTGTTATGTGATCTCATTAAAGTTGTGGTTTCTTCGTTGTTCTTGGTGTGGTGGCAATTTTTTCCTGAGTAATGTAGTAATAACTATTCACCAGGGACCATCACTATCATTTGGATTAATAGTATGATGTTTGGATTGGATTATAGGGTCTGCATTGGAATTGTTAGTTTTTATCATTGGTGGATTCCATTGCAATTGTGTGAGATCCAAGTATGAGTTATGTGGTTCCATCTCATTAATATTTCAATGAACCATTCTGATCATGATTTATAAACAAATTTAGAAAATGGAATGAAATATTTGATATTTGTGTGTTGAGAAGTGTCAATTAATTTAAAATGGACTTTCCCTATTTCTTGATAAATTGAATGAAAATGGGTATTCACAATAAATTGAAATGGGATGGTGAAATGGTTTTTAATGTAATGGATTGAATTGTGAAAATGAACACTTGGGTTAACTTGGGTACATAAGTGGAAGGTATATATTAAGGCCATCATCCATTGTTTTTTGAGTATCATGGTGTTTTTTCAAGGGGAATTCCTCTGTATCCTAGGCCTGTTGTTTTAGGGGACCAAATTTGATTTTCTGGTGAGTCTACTCATGGGGTATTCCTCTTCTTCATAGGCATGTGTTCTTGGATATGGTTTTTTTACATTATTGTTTTTAGTATGAGTAGTCGTCTAGTATTAACTATATTAATCCATGGTGATGATACTAATTCTGTTGTTTTGAATTTCTTGGATTTCTATATTTTCCTCGATATCCAAACTTAAACATGTGAAATATGATATGGATAAAATGAATTGAAACTTATATATATTGTTTTGATATAAATTAGTGACAACATAGAATTTTTTTTCAATTTTTATATAAAAACATCATTTCTTTTTATCATTCCATGTTTTATTTTAATTGAGACATAAGGAATTTTATACAATGCATTGATATGGAACTCCTGAGTGATATCCTATTGATCATGTTAGCTCACACCCAACTCACCTCTTCGGTGGTGTAAACACCACTACATGAATTGAAATTCATGGAATGGAAATGATCTGTATGAAGGTGGTGAGGATTTGTGTTATATCAGTTGTTTGGATGGTGATGATATAGTGGGTGTTCATCTATACTATCTCATGGAGTAATTTTTGGGTTTTGTTCCTTTTCAATTGAACTGATCTGTTTAATATTTTAGATAATTATTCAATTGTTTTGGTTTATTCAATTTTCATACATCAATGGAATATTATTATTATCTTTTCGTTCTTCATTCTTTCCTCATGTATATATATTCAATGTAATTTTTGAGGTTGGGAGAAATGATTACCTCTAGTATATTGTTGGATTTCAAGGTTCTTGTCACCCACATGAGAGGATCGATAATTCCCTTTAGGATTGTGACACATTGTCTTGGGTGTCATGTTTACGGGAAACCAGGGACAGTTCATTACAATACGGTAACAAAGGCACGTTATTTCTTCATGAGTCCTTGTCTTTGGATGTCAATTAGACTGGAGATTTTATTTTTGGGACTATAAATGTATATTGAGATATATGTCTGGCCATATCAAATCATGAAAAGACTCTAGATTCAATGGTACATTGGGATATGTGTCTCTCGTGTGGGGTTTTGTTTTAAATATAAGTTTATGGATTTGGGTTTTATGGTTGTAACATTGATTTACTCTGTTGTATGATTATTCCGTCTATTTTGGTGTCCAATAGAATGCATCTAAGACGTCATCCATGAGTTCCTCAGGAAAAAGTAGCTAAATATCCAGATGTTATTCTTCTAATAGATCATAATGTAATCGAGAATATTATTTTGGGAGTTCATGCTATTGATCCGGATGTACCATGATCACAAAATGTAGAAGTCGAGGTACATCTTGGAGATAGAGGAGATAGATATAAATATATCAATCTTGATAAATCTTGTGCATGAATCCACCATCCATTAAAGTGAAAAATGAACCTTAAGAGGCGAAAGAATGAAGTGATATAATCAATCAAATCTTCAACGTCATAAATGCACCAATATAATATCAAGGTGAATAGTGTATAATTTGGGATTTAGGGTTCTGGTACGTGATGGTGGTATTTTATGGTCTGGGAAGACCGAAACATTGACCTATGTTAGAAGGGTTTAAAATAACAATTATTATTATAGGTTTTCTTAGAGTCTAGGATGTTGGAATGTCTTTGGCATTCTTATTCTTACAACATGGGGAGATTTGTTTTATCAACATACACCAATGAATTTAACGATCTTGTCCACTTTCTCTATTTGTTGTAAAGATTGTGTAGATGAAGGTATAAAAGTATCTAGAGTGGTTTCAATCAAATATCAGATCACATGTATTTATGTGGAAAATTTCAACCTATTAAATTAGGGTATAAATTGATATGATGAAATGGTTTGATATGGAAGGAAGGTGAGTATTTCCACCCCTTATCATTCAGCTAGGTGTTCTTTTAATGGCATGCATGGGATGAAGGGGAAATTGTAGGATCATCGTGGAAGTGTATGTTGTGGATCTCAACAATGATAATCAACCTCACACACTGCTATATCTAGTATTTTTCCTCTGAGTTACTATCAACGTGGAATGGTTGGACACACCAAATTATCTTTTCCTATGCCTGAAAAGATGTGAAACAAATATTGATGTGTTGATCATTTACATCAATTCTATCAGTATTTCAATATGTCTTGTTATGGTCAGTGTTTATCAGCTCTAAATGTTACCATGGTGTAGTCAGAAGCTTCAAAAGACTATAAGGATTCAATCATAGGCCTCAAGAATTAATCACACTCACATAATAAATGAGGGTCTAGAAAAAGTTGATGCATGTTTGAAAACATTGAGAGGTATAATACGTATTGCATCTTCAGTAGTTATTTCTATATTTGATACCAGTTCATCCTAGTGGTTTATATATTCACATTATTCAGATATGATTAAATTTCAAATAGAACTCATGTCCTTATTAATTGAGTTTGAGACACCTCTTATTAATACAAGAGAGCATGAGTTTTTGTGTCCTTCAATAATGATATATGATACAGAGTTGCTTTGGGATTTTTTTCATTCTTGATCTACATCTATTTGACATCATCATTAGTATGGATTGGCATGTCACTCATTGATTTATTGTTGATTGTTATCATCGTAGTGTTTCTTTTTATACTTATGATGGGAACAATTGTTTGTTTCAATGGTTGTGGGATTTGAGAGCTGGTCATTCATGGTTTTCTTTACTAGTTCTCAATGTTTTTTTGTCTAATTATTATATTGAACATGATGTTGTTTCTCTTATTGTCTTCCTTTCCATGTTTATTATGACATTCCTAAATTTTTCACAAACAATATATCTACACATCCTCCAAAGAAAGAGGTAGAGTTTCTGGTTGACCTAGTACTACTTACACAGCTGATATCGATACCTTATAGTCAAAAGAAACTAGTAGAGATGAGAGATATTAAGATTCAGTTCGATAACCTATTTGAAAACAGATTTTTTCTCCCTAGTTTTTCTCCTAGTGTATCCCTTGTTCTCATTTCCAAGAAGGTAGATGGTTCATATTAATTTGGTGTCCAATATTAGAAGTTTAACGAGGTAAAAATTAATATCAAATATCTTTTTCCATATTTCGATGATTTGATTGATCTGAAAAGGTGGAAATTTTGTTTTCAATGTTTGATCATTAGTTGAGAAATAGTTTTCTAATATTTTGAGATTCCAAATATTAAGGATAGCATTCAGAATTATGTATGGACCTTATGATCATGTTGTGATGCATTTTTTGTTTGAATAATTATCCTATTGTTTTTTTAGATTTTATGAATCATATATTCCTTTAACATCATGACACTTTTATGTTATTTTTTGTCAATGTTATTCTAGTTTATTCAAAATCCATCCATGAACATAAGAAATATCTATGTTTATTTGTAAAAAATATTAAATGTGAACATATGTATGGAAATAATTCAAAGTGTTGTTTTTGGATTCTATAAGTGATCTTCCTAGAGAAATAGATTTCTAAACATGTCTTATCTTTTTAACTAGATAAGGTAAAGGAAATAATAACATGGAAGGAACCATATAATTCCTTTCAGATAGAGATATTTTTTAACTTATTAGATACAATTGATGGTTTCTTATATATTTCTCTATGATTTTTTCACCATTTATAGATCTTTCTAAAAATTAATTTTAATTTATATAGTGAGTGAAGTTTCATTTTTCATTTGAAGAACCTAAATGACTTCTTATATCTGCTCCAATTCTGATCTTACAAAATATCGGTAAGGGAAAGGTGGAGTTTTTTGAATCTTATGATTCATGATTGGGATGTGTTCTTATGCATTATGACCATGTGGTAGCTTACTGCACTGTAGAGCTCAATCCACATGAATGAAATTTCCAAACTCACGATTTAGTGATTTCCTTAGTTATGAATGTGCATAAATAATGGTCACAGAATCTTTTGTGGGAGATGTTTAAAGAAAACACTTGTTATTATAGTTTCAATTATATCATTTATAATAAAGACCCCAATTACAAATAGATACAATGACTAGAATAAATTTATACAATTTAAATAGATATAGGCTATACCCTAGTGAAGGAAATGATATTTCATATGATATTAGAAATAAAGGACAGTCATAGGCTATTCAGAAATTGAAGGAGCATTGGATCCTTATTTGACTTTTCACCTAGTTGCACCAGGATTCCTAGGAGGATGATTCGTGTCAAAATTTTACTAGTGTTTAGTTCCCATTATCTCTTGTGGAATCTATTTTTTGGATTCATCTATTGGATGATGTTTTTAATAAATTCAGGAATCCTTTATAGTGGGTAGTCCATTTCTGGTTGGACTCTCTCTTCAGATGGTATACTCTACTTTGTGAATCACGTTGTTGTCCTATCATATATGAAGAGTTTTGTTTTGTTGATTTTGCACAACTCTTTGTGAACCATTCATCTAGGTACTATGAAGATGTATTAGGAAATGAGATGATAATTTGGAATTCTCGGTATGAATCGTCACAATTCATATTATGTGTCTCATTCTTACACATGAAAATAGATTAAGGAAAAGCACCAAAACCACTATGATTTTATTCATCCTCTTTTGATGATAGTCTGAAAATGGGATGAGATATCCATGGATTGTATTTTAGGTTACCATATAATCATTGAGGGAAGAGTGTTATATGAGTCGTTGTTGATTAGTTGATGAAATCTTCTCATTACATTCCGATCAAGGATACCACTATGGTTGAAGATCTGGGTAAGATGTATGTTGATGAAATTGTGAGGATACATGGGATTCCATCCACAGTTATTTCAGATCGAGATCCTATATTTACCCTGAGGTTCTTGAGGAGTCTCCCAAAGGTATTGGGAACTCATGTCATGATTATCACAACTTACCATCCAGATACAGATGGTCAGACAAATCAATAATTTAGATGTAAGAACCCGGATCTTTGTTGAGGTACATTCTCTCATTTTTCTGGAGTTTTTGGAAAAAAATAATGTTTCTGGAAATTTGTGAAGTACACACCATATACTCTAAAAGTACACACTGTGTACTTTCTATTTTTCACTAAACAGACCGGGGTCACACCTAATCGAGGAGAACTTCTTCTTCTCGAGCTTCTTGGTCCTAGAGCGATCGTACGACTACAAATCTTCTCTAAGCCACTGTTTCCCCGTCTGTTATCCATTTCGATCACCATCGATTGCATTGGAATCACAGCGGTGAGTTCATCCTTCTTCTTGAGCATTGTTTTCCAATTCCTCCTCCTTCTTCAGGATATCGTGGGTTTATCTTTTTGTGCATTTTCTCAGATCTACGACGTTCGGGGAAGAATCAGTCATCATAGTTCAAGTATATCGATCTCCTAAGATCAAGAATGGTGGTTTGTGCCTTTCTGTAGGAAGTATGTGAATATTTTGTGAAAATTCCACCAATTCTCTTGGGAGGGGAATTGGTGGTTTCTTGTTTTTCCATTGTTGTTCTCTTCTTTTCTTGATTGTTTGAGTAGAGATCATTGCACGTAAAAATGGATAATTTATTTTGTATTGTTGTGTTTTTCCTTGTATTTTTTGTTTATTAGGAATTTTCCAGTTGCCATGCCTAGTTGTATGATAATGGGATGTTGTTTCTGTTATGTTGTTATGCCTTAGAATGATATCAATGTAGTTCATGAGGTTTACTTGGGCGATTCACATGCGCTAAGCATGTAAATTTTTCACGGGACTGTGAGAACCTAGTGTAGTAGACCATAAGGAGAATGAATGTAAGGGATTCTCTATAGTGTCTTTTAATACGATGCGAGACCACAAGGGGAATTGATGATGAGTGTTTCCTCAGAGAGTCTGTAGTTCCTCGACATGGGCCATAGGGGGAATGAGACGTTGAGTGCTTCCCCAGAAAGCCTTTAGTATGATACGAGACTATAGGGGGAATTGACGGTGAGTGCCTTCTTAGAAAGTCTACTCATAGATGAACCAGAGGGGTAAGACTGTGTGTTCCTCCTTGAGGGTTACTAGTACTTGTAGGTTGAACCATAGGGGTTAGGATGTGAGAGCTACCCAGTGGGTTACCTATTTTTTTACTAGTAGTTGGTTGTTTTCTTGAGTACATAGATTCTAGAACTGTGTATTGTAGCTGCTGTGTGATTTTCTGTTTACTGCTTTCTGTACATTTAATTGTCATGTCTTCATTGACTTTTAGGCACAAATATTTTGGTGATTGCCTACTGGGATTGTATCTCACACCCTGTTTGAGGATGGTCTCAGGAGGGAGATCCGCTCTCAGGTGAATCTCTTCCAGTTGACTCCAATAGCTTCAATCATCAACCAGGAACTCATTACAGAGTGCAATTTGAGAGACACCAGAGCTATGAGTTAGGGAGGTTCTGCTTCGAGACCTAGTTTTCCACCTGATGACAGCAAGAGGTGGCTTAGGGAGTCTATTCGTAGTGATATGAGGAAGCGACATGCATCATTAGGCAGCCAGGGGATATGCTACTAGTGTGGCTGGTCAGTGAACACGAGGCCGTAGTGCCAGAGAGACCCCTTGGAGTGCCAATCCCGAGGCATGATGGGTCACCTTCAGTGTTTCTTCTAGGTTTTCTCCCCATTAGCTGGTGACCAGGGTTCTTCCTTGACTCCTCGTTCAGGAGCAGCACCACCAGTTTCTCACCAGTCAGAAAAATGGAGTTATTATAGCCGTTCAGGACGAGGGGGAGGTCGAGGTAGTGGTGGTCAGCCACTAGTCCCTCAGCACCAGCAAGGTGGATCTGCCCAGAGTGGTCAACCAAGGTTGTAGGGCAGCAGTGTAGGACAGTATTTCACCGTGGGGCAGACCTAACAGGAGCAGGATCCCGGCCCTCCTACAGTTCATGGTACGAATTTAGATGCCTCAGTTTTATCTTCAACTCTTTTCAAAACTGGTGCTACACATAGAATTAACTCTGTTTATATCATGGAGATCCTTGGGCTCTGCATCTTTTTTTCTGCCGACTCGTTGACACTAGACACACCTTTGGGGACGAGGATATCTAGTGTACGTCAGTGTACAGAGTGCCCTCTCGAGGTTGCATTGTATCTTTTTTATGAGAAATCTTCGTCCTAGAGATTGCAGGCTATGATGTCATTCTCAGGATGGACTGTTTGGTTCCCTTCCAGGCAGTCATCGATTGTTATCGCTGCAGGGTGAGTTTCTTTTAACCATAGGCTGAATATTTTCTTCATAGAGGCGAATAGGATGTGCAGGCAAGTTGAGTAGGACTCGAGCATCATGGGCTAGGAAGGGTGACATCACAGATTTCTAGTCTTTATCTGGATGATCAGGGGACTTCATAGTTGGACATTAATCCAATGGTGGATCATTTCCGGGACGTCAATCCAGAGGACATCTCGGGTTTGCCTCCCATACGTGAGGTTTACTTCTCGATTGAGCTCATTCTAGGAGTAACACTGTTGTCCATTCTCCCTTATAGGATGGCTACACCTGAGTGTCAGGAGCTCAAGAAGCAGTAGGAGGAGTTGCAGGAAAAGGGTTTTATCCAACCCAGTACTTCTCATTGGGGTTTTCCTGTCATGTTTGCGAAGAAGGAAGATGGTACCCTTAGACTCTCTGTGGATTTTCGGAAGTTTAACCAGTTGACGATCAAGAACCGATATCCCTTGCCGAGGATCGATGACCTCTTTGATCATCTTAGAGGAGCCTGGGTTTTCTCGAAGATCGACTTGAGGTCCAGTTATCATCAGTTGCGCGTTCGACCATCAGATATACCTCTGAATACATTCAGGAGAAGGTATTGTCTATTCGAGTATACAGTCATGTCGTTCGGTCTCATGAACGCGCCTGTAGTTTTCATGAAACTGATGAACTTAGTGTTCCATACTTACTTGGACTCCTTTTTCGTGGTCTTCGTGGATGATATCTTAGTGTAATCTCACACATGACATGACCATGCCACAAATCTTCATATCATTCTGAGTACATTGAGAGAGAATTGGATCTATGCTAAACTCTCGAAGTGCCACTTTTAGATGGATCAGATTCACTTCTTGGGTCATGTCATCTCAGAGGCTGGAGTATCTGTTGACCCAGAGAAAGTGAGAGATGTAGTTTCATTGGAGCAGTCGAAGAACATTTTTAAGGTATGGAGTTTCCTAGGGCTGGCGGGATACTACTGACTCTTCATTCCGGACTTTTCACGCATAGCAGTACCTTTGAAAGGTCTGACCAAGAATGGGGCGAACTTCTTATGGTCAGATTCTTGTGAGTCAGCATTTGAAGATTTTAAAAGAATAATGACATTGGAAAAGATACTAGTCATTCCATTGCCAGGAAAGATCTATATTATCTATTGTGATGCTTCAGGTATCGGACTAGGTGCTATCATTATGCTAGGAGATGGAGTCCTTGCGTACGGGTCACGACTATTGAGGCCACATGATAGGAACAACCATATGCATGATCTGGAGTTGAAAGTTGTTGTTCATGACTTACGCTATAGGAGGAACTATCCTATGGGAGAGCACTTTGTGGTCTTTACTGACCAAAAGTGTCTCATGTATAACTTCACTAAGCGTGATCTGAATCTGAGGCTGCGCAGGTGGGTCGAGTATCTTCAGTCTTTTGATTTCGAGCTTGCCTATATGGCAGGAAAGGGAAAAATGGTGGCAGATGCATTGAGCAGGCGAACTCAGATTTAGTTAGTTCAGGAGGCCAGTAGTGAGTGGATGCTTATGGCTCTGTTCTCTGAGATGCATCTGGAGGTGTGTGACAGATAGGGATAGACCTTCTTATCTTCTGTAGATGTTGCTTCTACACTACTTGATCGGGTACGGATGTGGCAGATATCAGACTTAGAAGGCATAGTCCTGAGGGAATGTGTGTTAGGAGAGGAACCTTTTCATGGATGGACACTGGGCGAAGATGAGATCTTGCATTTACAGGGACGTGTATGGGTACCAGCAGACATACGCGAGTAGCCGATGTGGGATTATAATTACTCAGTTTGGGCAGTTCATCCTGGCGTCACCAAGATGTATCAAGATCTTCATCGCCAGTACTGGTTTCCAGGTATGAAGAAAGATGTTGATGGTTGTGTTATGAGATGCTCTACTTATCAGCTGGTGAAGGCGGAGCATCAACGACCTGCATTCCTTTTACAGCAGTTAACCATCCCAGAGTGGAAGTGGAACGATGTTGCGATTGACTTCGTGACCGGGTTGCCGAGGTCGCCTCGGGGAAACGATGTTGTTTGGGTTGTCATCGACAGGCTCACGAAGGTTTCTCACTTCTTTCCGATCAAGGAGACTGTCAGTGTCGATGATATGGGATGAAATTACATCAGATAGATCATCTGTCTAAATGGAGTTCCACACTCCATTTTTTCAAATATGGATGCACGCTTTACCTCTCGGTTCTTGTAGGGACTTCAGAAGGCCTTGGGTACACATGTACTTTTGAGTATAGCATACCATCCCCAGACAGATGGCCAGTCTGTGCGTATGATCCAAGTGCTTGAGGTTATGCTCCGATCTTGAATTCTAGATTTTCGCGGTTATTGGGAGAGGCATATCCCTCGGGTGGAGTTCTCCTACAAAAACTGTTTTCAGGCGACTATTCTGATGGAACCTTACGAGACTTTGTATGGTAGGACATGCCGATCACCCTTATGCTGGATGAAGGTAGGATATGTAGCTTTGCTAGGACCTCTTCTTGTTCAGGAGAACTGAGAACATATAGGGTTGATTCAGAAGAGTATGGCTACAGAACAATCTTGGAAGAAGTCTTATGTTGATCAGTGGAGATGACCTCTGGAGCTTGAGGTCGGGATCCGGTTTTCCAGCGTGTCGCACTGAGGTTGGGACACAAGAGGATTCAGAGATAGGGTAAGCTTTAACCGTGTAATGTCGGGATTTTTGAGGTGTTGGAGAGAGTTGGGCCTATTTCCTATAGGCATTAGTTACCCCAGAGGTACCGGGCCATGCACAACGTCTTCCACGTCTCTCATCTCCGATTTTACTTTTTAGACCCATCTCATGTTTTTCTACCCTAAAAGGTTGATCTCAAAATGGATGCATCGTATAAGGATCTTCCCATCCGGATTGTTGATCGTAGTACGAAGGTTCTCCATGGGCGGTTTGTTCCTCTAGTATGGTAGCAATGGTAGCACGGGCGAGTATAGGATGAGTCCTGGGAATTGGAGGTCCATGTACGATCACACTGGCCAGAGCTGTTTTGGGTTTCTTCTTCCACTCCTCTTTAAGGAAATTCAGAGACAAATTTAATTAAGGGGTTAATTTTGAAAGAACCCGGATAATTGTTGAGGTATATTTTTCCTTTTTCGGGAGTTTTTGGGAAAAATAAAGTTTCTAGAAATTTTTGAAGTACACGCCGTGTACATTCTGAGTACACCGTGTACTCTTTTCCCGCTCGAAGTCGTGTGCTAGTCGTGTCTGGTCCACACACATGGTGTGTAGGGGTGACGTGGAGGCCAATTTTGGCAGAGTTTGGAAAGACCTTGTACACGTCGTGTACACTTAATGTACACGTTGTTTAATTTATTTTTTTTCACTAAACGGACTGGGGTATCTCCTAATCGAGTAAAACGTCTTCTTCTCGAGATTCTTCTTCCAAGACAGACCGTACGACCAAAAATATTCTCTGAGCCACTGTTCCTCCGTACATTCTCATTTTTGATCAACGTCGATTGCATTGGAATCGCAACAATGAGTTCTTCCTTCTTCTTGATCCTCGTTTTCCAATTCCTCCTCCTTCTCAAGATATCGTGGGTTGAACGTTTTGTGAGTTTTCTGAGATCTACGATGTTCGAGGGAGAATCATTCGTCGTGGTTAAAGTATATCGATCTCCTATGATCGAGGTAGGTTGGTTGTGCCTTTCCGTAGGATGTTTGTGAATATTTTGTGAAAATTCCACCAATTCTGTTGGATGGGGAATTGTGGGTTTCATGTTTTTTCCCTCTTGTTGTCTACGTTGCTTGATTGTTTGAATAGAAATTATTGCTTGTAAAACTGGATAATTTATGCTGTATTCATCTGTATCTCCTTGCATGTTTTTCTTATTAGGCGTTTCCCAGTTGCCAAGCCTAGTTGTAGGGTAGTGGGGCTATTATTTCTATTATGTTTTTATGTCATAGAATGATAGCCAGGTTGTTCTTGAGGTTTACTTGGGTGATACACGCGCGCTGATCATGTTAATTTCACACGAGACTGTGAGATCCTAGTGTAGTATACCATAGGGAGAATGGATGTATTGGCTTCTCCAGAGTTTCTTTTAATACGATGTGAAACCATAGGGGGAATAGACGATGAGTGATTCCTCAGAGAGAGTGTAGTTCCTCGATGCAGGCCATAGGGGGAATGAGACATTGGGTGCTTCCCAGAGAGCCTTTAGTATGATACGAGACTATAGGGGGAATTGATAGTGAGTTATTCCTCTGAAAGTCTACACTTACATGAACTAGAGTGGTGAGACTTTGTGTTCCTCATAGAGGGTTTCTATTACTTGTAGGTTGAACTATAGGGGAAAGTCTATGAGAGCTACCTGGAGGGTTACCTTTTTATTTTTACATGTTGTTGGTTGTTTACTTGAGTACTTAGATTCTAGAACTGTGGATTGTAGGTGTTTTGTGATTTTCATTTTACTAATTTCTGTACTTTTACATGCCTTGTATTCATTGACTGTTAGGCACAAATCTTTGTGTGATTGCCTACTAGGATTGTATCTCACATCCTGTTTGGGACATACTTTTGGGCGCAATCATACATTCTTGTTGCAGGTATAGATAAGGGAAAGCGCCCTTTGACGTCCGATACTTGATCGTTTGGAGCTGGAGAACAAGGAAAAAGATTAGGATTGCAAAGCTGCTGGAGTTTATGTTGCTTTAGTACATTGTGTACATTTTTATTTCTGCACATTATCGTGTTTGCTGCTTTCCTTATATACTTATACTTGCTGCATCATCATCATAATTTCTATATATTTATTCTTCCGCTATTTGGTTACAGATATGTATGTTTTTACTGATTTCGTTTTTTGACTCTTGTTTTCTGTACCTTGTATACCTTACCGAATGAGGTCATAGTTTCCACAATAACATACCAAGGCCCTCACTTCTAGTCGGTAACCTCTGGTGTTTAGAGAAATGTGCTTGAGGTCATGTGCCGAACCGGGTACAGGGTACCTCTGGGTGGCTTCGGGAACTAAGACGTTACATCAGATCCTATAAGTTATGCTTCTTGCATCTGGCTTCGAAATCAATGGATAATGGAATAGGTGTATAGGACTAGTTTAGTTTGTTTATAACAATAGTTATAAGTTACACATCATATGTTCTCCCATTGTGGAATTGTATAGTCACCCATGATGATAACCCCTTTATTGGGATGTGGTGGGAGAAGTATCTTTGGTTGGAGATAGTTTGGTTAAATAGACATATATGAAGATTCAAGATATACATTTATGTCAAATTACAACCCAGAGTCAAAAAAACATATCTTTTATGGTGACATCATCTATTGGAGTTTTTTGTTGGTGAATAGGTTTTCATGAATGTTCCTTATCAGTTGGGGACCGTCATCTTGGAATATAAGGAGGGTTGTATTTGAAATATATTTTACTTATTTAGGACACTGAGTGGCTCTGAAATGATTCTTATTGTTTAGTATTACTATTTTAGATGTCATGTATTAATGATGTTTTCTATATATTTCATCTTAGTATATATCATCTTGATCATGCTCATGTTTTGAGATATTAAGAGACCGAGTTTGAGGTAGATGATTCTATTTCAAAGAAATTTGTCGAGATTGTCAAATCTAAAAAGAAAGTATTTCATGGGAAATAAACACATTCTGTCATATTTCTATGAAAACAAAGATCATATACTCATGCAAATTATGAACTTCAGTAATTAATGAGGTAGTACAAGACATATATTTTTCTAGGGATTACATATTCCACATTACATCTTAGGAAAACATGTCTTTATATTGGGGATTATGTATCAACCCATAACTATTATATCATGTATATCATTAACCATGTATTGATTTTCCTTTATCATTGTTTGATTAAAGGCAAGTAGAAATTGGGACATTACCATAATGGTGAATTCATAGAGTTGTTGGACTCTTGTCTTTAACCAACATTTTCTGTAGGCTGTAGAAGTACTTAACTCTTTGTAACTTGGTGAAATGTTGTGAAACAGTTCCTTGATTCAAGTACATAAGGGCTTCAGGCTAGTAATGGTTACAAGATTTGAAGATATTATATACATTTTGAGTTATTAAAAGTATGTATTTTATTTAGATGTGGTGAATTTTTCCAACATATATGGTCCTTTGGAGGTTACATGTCGTGTAAGATATTACACATCATTTATTTCCCCATATACTTTTTTAAAAATAGGAATGAAACATTTTTTTATTGGATATTTATAAGACTTAATTTCCCTTGAACCAGGTCTATTCCTATGAGATTTTGGGAGAGTAAGCACTTTATATATCAATATGTTTCACGTTTGACCTCCATTTTACATGTGGTGTGTCTATCTGGGTAAGAGACATTTCTGTATATTCATTTACATTGATCATGGTATCTCCCTTGGGCTGTGTTATCTGTTTTTATGATCTAAATTGGTTTTTATTATTTTATTTTACCAATAATGTTTCTACAATAATTTTCTTGAGGTGGTCTCAATGTTGTTCATGGGGTGGCAGGTGTTCATTTTGGAGGTATGTCATAGATCCTCTTCTCCACCGACCATCTCTATTAATTAGATCAATCATATGACGTGCACATTGGATTTAAGGGTGTACATTGATATTGTTGGGTTTGGTCATTGGTTGATCCCATTTTGGGCATGTGTGACCTGAATTTCGAGTTAAGTGGGTTTGTTTCTAGAATATATTGATGAATCATACTATTCATGCTTTATAAACTAATTTATATAAGGGATTTTCATGATTGATTTTTTTTGTTGAGAATAGTATTATAATATAAAATAGGTTATTTCCCAGTTTTTAATAAATGGAATGAAATAGAGATTTTTAAATCATTTAAATGGGGATGTGAATTAGTTTTGAAATGGTTTTCATAGCATGGGTTGAATTATTGAAATGATAAAATGGGTTAACAAGGTTTCATAGGTTGAATTTTTATCTGGAGTCCATTTTCCATTGATTTATTATTATCAAGATTTTTTCTGATGGGGATTTACTCTATTTCCTTGGACATTTGATTTCGGGGACCAATATTGACATTTATGGGGGGATTTACTCATGGGATATTTCTTTACTTCACATGCCTATGTTTTTTGACCTTGTTTGTGATCATGATTGATTATGGTAAGAGTAGTATTATATTCTGACCAATACTAATCCTTGGTGCTGATACCCATGCTTCTGTTTTTTATTTACAAATTTTTTTATCCTTGATATACATTCATATTCTTCTAAAATATTACATGGAAAATATTCCATGAAACATATATACATGATTTTGTTTTAGAATTGTGATAACGGGGAATTTTTTACCTTGTTCTCTCCAGAACTACATTACTTATAATAAATCATTGTTTATTTGAATTGAGCATTAATTAATTGTTATATAGTGAAATGTTATGGAACACATGGTTGAGATCATATTGAACCAAAAAATTACACCTTGTAAACCTATTCAGTGGTGTGTAGACCTATATATTTCTTTTAATGTAGGGAAATTCATGTTTTCCTAGTGATGTGGATAGGATTAATGTCTACATAGTTGTGTAGTTAGTGTTTAGATTGTTTGAATTCATCCAAACTATCACATGGAGTAGCAATTTGGTTTTATTCACTTGAATTTGGACTTATCTCTTTGATATTTTGTCCACTTTTTATGTTTTTTTTGTTTCTGATATTTTCTTGCAGTTAATATATATATTTATTAACTTTATGTTTTTCCTTATTGCTTCATGTGTATATATGCTAGGTGTTTGATCCGGTTAGAAAAATACAGTCAATCTGGTTTATTGTTCAATGTCTCGGTGTTTATCACCATCACGTGTGGATCAGAAAAACACATAGAGTATTTGAATTAGCGGGCTACTTGTTAGGATTTTTGGAAATATTTAATGGTTCATTACATAAATCTAAATGATCTTTTCAACATTTTCGCTTTAAAAATCTGGATTTCTTGACAAAACTACTTGATGTGATTTAAATTTTATTTTACATCATTAATGAATTGAATCTCTGAAAATTGATATAAATTATTTTAATCAGTATAATATTTATAGAACACTAATAACAAATAATTTTTTTTAGAAAATATTACATAGTTTAACAAAATTTAATTATAATAATTAAGGTATAAATTTGTTTAATTAGAGGGTAAAACATAATCTTAATGAGAATTGTTTTAAAAAATGATGTCCAAAATGACATTGAATTTCCATATTCAGACCATATCATAATATTTTTTTATATTTTTATGAGTTATAGGGATAATAATTCAAGAATGTGACCAATATAATTAGATAAGTTTGGGATAAGTCAAAAAAGAAGGATCCATATCTTTAACATTTATATAGTCTTCTTATATGGAAAATATTGTATTTTCTCTTAAAAATAACCATTTGAAATATAATTAGGTTGTGTTTATCATGAAAATTTTTCATTTGTATTTATTTATGAATTACGTATGAATTTTGTTTAATAAAAATTAATTTAGTGGTTATATATTTTATAATTAAACAAAATAAATGATTATAAAAATAAAAAAGTTAATAAAATGAATTAAATTATTTTGTTGCCTTAATATAAAAAAATACATTTTTAATAAATTTTTTCTTAGTATATTTTAATTCCATCATTTTCATGATATTTTAGAATATAAATTAGGTAAATAATGTCAAATTTTAATTAATCATATTTTATAACAAATGATAATTTAAAAAATGAATTAAGATTATATGAAATGAATTATTAAAAACATTTACATATAAATTTCATTAAATATCTAATATGGAGTATTTTTTTTACCAATTTCTATTCTATAATGAAAATATTGACCACTAAATAGTGAAAACATTATTATCATGGTTCAGGTTAAAAAAATGATTGTTTATGTTACAAATTTTTATTTGAAAAATAATTTCCCTCAGACAAGATATTTTTAATTTATATATTAGATATGTTATTTATAATAATATGGGTATATATTTTCTTATAAATAATACTTTTAATGATTCATATTAGTTTAATTACATATTATAGATAACAAATTATTTTAATAGAAACTGAAATAGTGAATGTGGGAATCATAGAAGTTAATGAATAAAATTATTAGAATAAACGTTTTTGTGCCTTTGACATTTTAATGAACTAATAATTCACATTAATCAATTTTTTTCAATTTTTTAGGTTCATGTTGCAAGGCACCCCACCGAATTGTGTTTACCTATTTATATTTACATGAATGTCACTCCCCATACATTATAAATAAGAATTCACCTCTTTATGTTAAACACATATCTAAAGTCCTTTTTATATTAAAAAATATGCCCAAATAATTTCGTAACATCCCTAACCTCATCATATAATCATTTAATTGGTAAAAAATCAATCCAAAGAAAACTATTTGTAACATCCAAAATGTGTTACCCGACGAAGTGGTAGAATATTTAAATGAGCTATGTTTTTATCTGTTTCTCCACAACTTAAACTATTATAATATCACGACTTTATAATAAAATAATTAAATTAAATATACTAATAAGTTTTAATATTAATATTAACACCTACACTTTTACACACATCAATCAAATGGGATATTCAATCACTGTTCTTGTGTATGGTATAATACCGAATTTTGAACCAATATCCATTATTATTCCATTACCGCTATTAATGGTTGGAAATAATGATGGAATTATAAATTATATATGATATAAATGATATTTATAATTTAATTATTCTTATTTAATTTTTTATATAAAAAAGAAACACATTATTTCCATTTTGGGAATATGATAATAATGTTTTTTGACATCTCAACAACCACCCCTACAATGTGACGTGATTAATTCACACATTACATGGAATGTAATAATGATAATTTAAACTAAAATATGTGATAAATAGTATTATAATAAGTTATTTTAATATTAATATAAATATATATAATTTATTTTTGTTTATTTTAATACCAAAAAAATGAAGAAGTATTAATGCGTACGTACAACCTACCATATCCAGGAAGAGTGTATTTAATTTCTTTTCATAGAAAAATTTGTATTTCTAAAAATACATATATAATGAATAAATATAAAATTTACATGATTTTTTCCATTATATACGTGATTAAATCATGATATAATTAATATTAACAAAAAATTTAATTCAATATATACTCGAATAACCAAGCAATTAACACCCAAGATAACAAAATCGATGAGTGATTATTAATGAAAAGATTATAATATTTTAAAAAAGAAATATATATGTTATTATAGATACTAATATTGATATATATTAGGATAAAAAAATTTAACCTAATTATACATGAGGTTAAAGAGCGTTTAACTAAGATCGAGCATAACGTAAGGGGCCTTCATCTGACGTTTTACATCTGTGAGATAAATTTCATATTCACCCATTACATATTTTATCTAGTTTTTCTAAATACCCATTTGATATATTATATAATGAATATTTTTGTATTTAGGTTAAATAATATTTTAGTTTTTATTGTCTAATGTAAGGGGTTTTATCATCAAAATTACCAACTTATAAAAGTTATCATTCAATCTCACTTCCTTTTGTGATTATCAACATTCTCTAAAAAGATAAATTTTACATATTAAGTTATAATGGATCATTAAATTTCATTTTTATCCATGTTCATTTATTATAGATATGATTATTCATTACACCTTATACAATATATTCATATGGTTTTTACTTATATTGTAATTTTTTTTACTTGGAAAATATTGATAAATATGTATACTTTTACTCAATATAGATATTTGATAATGAAATATATTTTGAATTTTTATCAATAATTTTATTTATGTGGATTGATTTGGACATTCATGGGATTTTAGGGAAATTTTAATGCATTCTCATCGATTCATCAGTAGTGTCATGGGAAAAATTCAGTTGGAAAACCCCTTCACATTTATAACTTGAATGTTTCAAACTGTATTTAGAAATGGCTTGACCGTTCAATAAATTTCGGCCAAAGAAAATAAATATTTAACTAGTATGTTTTAAATAATCATGTGAATGTTCATTATTTTAAATGTTTTACCTAGGAATATTGGAATACAGTATTTAATCATTTTCTTCATTCAAAATTTAGTTATTATTATACATGGGATTTTCAATATGAAAAATAGATGGGCGCACTTCGTTAGTATTTTGTTGATTAAATGGAGTATTCTAACATTTATTTACCTTTCAATACCATTTACACATTTCCATAATAGATACTTATTTTATTGAATTAGTTCTTATTTATATACCTCAGCATATTGATTAATCCCATTGATACATTATTGATTAAAATGTATTTTTTACCTGAATAAAAAATTGAGAACCCCCTTATTTTGTCTCCATTACCAATGATATGAAGATAAAATCCTAAATTTAATTTTAAGGATGTTGATATTTAACATTTTTTATAAATTTTTTTCTATAACCCATTTATAATTAATTTCATGAATGAAATTCGGTTTTCTACAACTGATAAGCTATTTGGTCCATTGTGAAATGATACTTTATAATTATGCAAATGTAATAAAATTAGTCTTCGGTTCCTAGATTCTGGTGTTGGCATGTTACACTTGGTATAAAGGGATTTTTAGTAAATACATATTAAACATTATTTATAAAAACATAAATTAGGTAACGAAACACTAATTTATATTCTTATGATAATAATTGAATAATGTCCCACAGAAATCATAAACATGTTTTTGATTTAATATATGCATAAATTTTTCAATTTTTAATACGAATATAAATATTTTTAGGATTAAACATTATGTTATATAACATTATGATCTAATGATATATAACATTATGATCTAATGATATATAACATTATGATCTAATGTTATGCATGATTTAGTTTTTAAATGGATCTTAGAAGAAAGAAGGGGTTAAAACATGTAGGCATGGTAGAGATTTCCAAACTGAGAAAGCAAATAAGACATGTATTGAAACTAAGAATGTAATGAATATATTATAGTATCACAATTATGTTTTGACATATAACCATTCCTGGATGGATAAAGATATTCGAAAATGACATACATCTATGATAGATCACATTATCTGATATAATCCCCCACTATTAAGCGGAACTAATAATCCAACTCTAGTCGAGAAA
Source organism: Viscum album (assembly GCA_963277665.1). Classification (NCBI taxonomy): domain Eukaryota; kingdom Viridiplantae; phylum Streptophyta; class Magnoliopsida; order Santalales; family Viscaceae; genus Viscum; species Viscum album. The sequence continues at coordinate 59,825,314 of OY728164.1, read as the reverse complement.
TGGATTATTTATATAGATATGACATTTATTGAATTGGGATGTGTTGAAAAAGAAAATATTATGCTTTCATAGTATATTATCGATGGTGGTATTGATAAAATGTGGTCACTGATCGAGAATACTATGGAGTAATAGTATATTGAACTCCTAGAATTGAATTCTTTTAATGATAGATTTATTGAAAAAATACTTCCCAATGAGAAAAAAAATGAGGGGAACAGAATGTTGCTTTCATTTAATCAAAATAATCAATAATGGTATGCAATGTATGAAGCTACCTCTACATGGGTAGATAGTTCTTCTATTTATTACATAATAAACAGTAAGTGTAATTTTCCCATTTCATTAAAGGGTGTATTCCATGTTTTGGATCGGAACTGAAATCTAAAAAATATCATCATATAATGAAATTGATTTATGTGTTATCAGGAACTAGAAATAATTTTCACTGTATTGTGTCTTCGAAGATAATGCCTAAAATAAGAAGATGGTTTGTCAAAAAAATGGATAAGGGAAATAAGAGAATGTTTAATTTTCGTACATGTGAAAATTGATAAATGTAACATCCTGAAACATTATTTATGGGAATGTTCGATTTATTTATGTATAGAGAAAAGTGACACCATGTTTGTGATTGTGAGGGAATGAATGAAAATACCATTGTGAAATTCATCAAAAGTGATGATATTTGGAACGACACAAATTAATTCCTTAAACATGTAGGTAAAATATCTCATAAGAAGAAAAGGGATACTGGTCATTCATATTTTCGTGATATGACATAAGTGGAATGATTAATGTTCATATGTATTTGGATCAATGTCCAATGTTGTAAATCTATTTTATCAATAATATATTTGTTATAATAATAGTGAAACATATAATTATGTTACTATAGAAATGTTTCGTTAAGTACTTGAGATCATATGTTGAATTTAAGGAATAAAAGTAATTTAGTAGATTTTTAATCATTTTTTCGAAAAAAAATTATTGAGGGAATGAAATCCCTTATTATGTTCCCGATGCTGAGATAATGATTATTTTATTAGGAAATAATTGACATGTATTAGGTAAATTTTATACAACTAACTTCCATTGAAATTATTCTAATTTGTTGGATCATAATGCATCAAATGAAAATAATGTTAACCATCTATTGAATGGATTATTGATAAATATGGAAATGTTTTTTTATATTGATGTATTAAATCTCTCTATGATGAAAGCTTTTCTCGTAGATGAAGTATAATAGATTATCAAAAAAATAAAAGGATAATATTGTGCCTAATAAATGAAAATTGTATAATGTTATTACAGTACCGTATATTCATATCGAGTGAAATAATATCTCAAATATAAGATATAGTCTTAAAACAAAAATATTATCCTACTACCATAATTTATTATTATATCAATGTGAATTATTCACACCACCATTTTATTTCTATTCATTCAATAAAATTCACATAAAAATGTTCTCTAATGCTCTCAATCAGATCATTATAGTTGGATATCTCTTCCATGACACATTTTTCAATAATTTTCTCTTATTTGGAAGCCTATTTTTACGGTGACATTCACATTTCAATTAATTTTTTATTAAGAATATGTATTTTTATCACTATGTTATGTGTCGATATTTAACCAATAGTATTTTACAATATAAATCCTTTGAAAACTGAGATCATTTTTAAATTGTGTGGATAATATTTAATCATTGTGGGGATATTGTTACACCAAAATAATTCATAATAATTAAATTTTAGATTGAAATTAATTTTATTGTCACATTTATTTATAAAACAACACCATGTTAATATTATTCTACACACAACAATTATATACCATACATTAAACAAGAGACTGTGTTTTAAAGCTTTTTATTGTTATCTTAGTTTGTATCTTATGTTTTTTTATGATAAGTTTTATTCGTTGATTAATATTGAAAAGTACTGAATTAATGTTGAATATTTTGTTTTCATTTCAAAAATTATTATTGTTAAATTATATTTTAATTATTTTAAAGTCAAAATAGATCATGTGTACATCTATTAATACTCATTAGGACATTTCAATTATTTTCATATTGAATGTAGACATAAATTCTTTACAAAAATGTTAACATTTACACATTAAAAAACCTTCTTTCTCACCACATCTGTTGCATTAGAATTAAATTCATGTTTTGAACATATGTGAATTGAATTTTGATATATATACATATATACATATATAATTGATATCAATATAATATTTATAGACTAATATTTTTATTTTAATGACCCATTTTAGAGGGTAACATGTCAGGACTCCCCATGCTAGGCTCTATAATGCAAGGGGCTAGAGACCATCATCAGTTACCCATATCACTAACATGTGGGGCCATATAAAATGTACATTTATGAATTCATACATATCCATGACTATATAAAATGATGAGAATAAAATAAAACAAATACTATGTATGCATACAACTAAATCCCTTAAATAGAGTACAATAAAAATAATAGAAAATGTAAATATGACCAATCACAATACAACCACGATGATCTTAAACAAATGTCTAATAATGATGTAAAACATGTACTACATTAAAAATACCATAATAATACACCTCATCCTATTTGATCCTGTAATTAATTTTTTTAGTACATATCTATCAAGGACTCTTTCAAACATTTGATCATATATACATGACATCACTTGTATGGGAAATCCCATGTAGGGTTGTGTATAAAAATACTCAATATTACAACTAAAAATTACAAAGAACAAAAAAAAATACCATCATATCTACATAGTTATATGTATACACTACATATAATAAGAATATCCTGATATATACAAAAAAGACACACCACCTAAAGTTAATTCACAACTGTATTGTTCAATCTAGTGATATAATCTTAATGGATACATAATGAACTCATACCCAAGAAAATACTTTTAAGTCTGGTATCATAGATAATGTTCATATAAGTGGCCACACTTTCTGTGTCTCAATGTTATAAATACATGAAGAATTTATAAAGTGATTATGATACAAAAATGGGGATAACCCTAATACTATGTGTTGATACCAATTACTCAATTTGGATTAACCAGCTATGTAGGTGATTGGACCAGGTGAACTTCTTGTCATGATGATACTAAGAAATCCAAATAGGGTAAAAAAATTAATAGAGTATCTCACTCTAGGGCTCATAGTGGGTTTTCAATAACTCTATCCAAGGATTAACGTTGAAGGATTTGTTTTCCAAGTAGTATGAGATGATTCCAAACTAACCCTCTGATAATGGATATGGGGATTGAACCCTAATGAATCATGTCCATGATAGAATAGAAAAAGGATCGATTCCATGTATAATAATGTACTATGAATATATTAGGGGTTTCACACTCTGTCCCATGACCTATGGTCTGGCATATATAAATGGACAATGTCTCATACATATTTCATGTAGAAGTACTTGGAGAGTATTAATCATTTGTTCTCTAACTGTGTGGAAGTACACTATTTTATCTCATGTACATGTTCCCATATACCATTACTTATTGTATCGTGTGTACATGTTCATGTTCATGTATATATGGGGGATATTATATAGTGGGATCCAACCCATGTACACCAACCCATGTCTATGTCCCCTAGGAAGTACATGAAAAATATCAAAGGAGTGACCACACACTATGTGATAGAGGTCACATGGTGTGTGATACATATGTTTCTATGAAACACTATCCATTTCACTAGTAGGTCCAACCCGGCATGTATATGTCGTGTACATTTCGTGTAAAGAGGGGACTTCCAAAATAACAGATCTTGAATCTACACATCTTCTCCTTTTTCAATTAATCTATCCCAAAATTTCCTTGTTAGAAAATAATTCATCACATCTGAATGATCATTTAAGTAAAATATTATACACTCCAGGACCTTTGATTCATTTGTAAATTGGAAATGTATGTAATTCATTATTTTAGGTAAAGAACACGAAACCATGTATCAGCATCATCCAATACTTAGTTGATACCGCTCCCACACCTCAGTCATGTTGTGAACATCAAATATCTATTATATTAGATCATTCACTTTGAAATATGTGCAAAATGAATGATTTATCGGTATGTGTCGAACCGTGGTATGAATGATGTCCACACATGATGAACATATACTTTGGAGAGAGAGACAAAATAAAAATCAAGAGGAAAGGACCTCGATCAATGTTCTTATCAATATTTATCTATTGATGTTATAATGAAAATAATAAATTCAATAATATAATCCATGATGAAATTTACAAAAATACAATTAAATTAACCGATATGGCAAAACAGATTATCATTGAATCAATCCATTAGTCAATTGATTCATGTTCATTATATAAATCTGTAATGAGGAAAATAAAAATAAGAAAACTACATTATATATATTTGATAAATCACTAATGAATAATGACGTGGTGTCATAATCACTAGCAATATCCTTTGATTATAATATGTATTGTTTTTCAATCCATGATCTTCTCAACATTCTCCATAGAAAAATTATCACAATCCCCTATAGTGACTATTCAATGGATTGGGGGTTAGGTGACTAACCATAGAGTTCTATAATAAAATTCTATTTTAATACATGTTATTAAATTAATTAATAATAATAATTAAAACAATTAATTTATTTATTTTATTATCTTTTGAACCTGTGATAAATTTTCTAATATTAACTCATACCAATCTAGTTTAGGTTACACCTAGGGTAAAACTCGATTCCTGAACTCAATGGTTCTCTCATATTTCTCATAGACTAGATGTTAATCCACTTTTTTCATGAAAACTACACATGAATTCTATTTAATATTGTTAATATGTTTTGAAAATTGGTTTCATGAACATTGTGTCTCGTAATCACATTTCTTCTCACCAAAGTTTCTCAAAAATAATCTATACAATATTCTATATTAATTGATTGAATATTTGGTTCATTCAATTCTCCCCACCTGCAAAATTTTAGGCCTTGAAAATACCAAACCAGGGATATAAAAAGACAAGTGGATAAAAATAAATGAATATCATCATCCCACTCCCTTGTTCTCTCATCGAGGTTCTCATACTTCCACTATAGAAGAAATAAATTAATCGACATCACACACATTATCCTCTAAAATCGATACATAATCTCCACTAGGTACTCCGCAATTTCTAACTTCATCCTTGATGTTCATCTCACAATGGTTGATAATGCGATATGGTTAATGAACGTACCTCCTCATCTTTGAAACATGTATGAAATCACATACCAAATCTAACTATGGTGGTATAGTAATGTAGTACAACACTAATTTATGTCTAGGGTGTATTTTTATAGTGCCAATGAACCTCGCAGAAATCATACCTCCCTAACCAAATATTTGTAATACATGTTGAGACAGAACCTGTATGAACACAAGGTTTCCTTTATCAAATTCCAATTTTTTTTTCCTTTATCTAAATAAGACATTGGATTACTTTTTTCAGTCTTCAACCACACCTGGATGATCTGATCATTCTCATTAATTTTATACAACCTCTCTAGGCCCACTTGTTTGGTCTTTCTTGGGTTATTTTAGCACTGTGATGGATTGTAGTATTTCCCATACAAATCCTCGGCCAATGCCATTATTTTAGAGTACTGGTAGTTTTTGTTGTATGAAAACTTCACTAAAGGTAGTTGTTCCCCCAAACTAATGACAACATCTAACATGAAATCCTATAACATGTTTCCAGGGCATGAATAGACTGCTTATTCATTCCTTCATTTTTTGATACAACGATGTCCTCTAGTGTAACTGATTCCCAAAGTCCTCTTATAATCCCTTCTAATCTGAGATAGGATATGAGTATCACGATGTGAAATGATCATCTATGACCCCAATGTATTTGAACTATCTTTTAAATATTGGTGCATCCAATGATATTTATATAACATTTCTAACAAATTTATAATAAGTTGGCTGACATGATTAGTAAGTATATGATCTCCTTGATGTAATTGTTTTCCAAGGATATATGTGGTTTGATCATAGAAATTTCAATGGATATCACATAAAACTTCCACTATGGTACCATAAGGGTTTGATAAAATCCCACCTAAACATGGTGTTCAACATTATATTGTAGAAAAGTAAGGATTTGAGAGAAAAACTCTGAAACCCTTTTCTTCACACATTCCCAGAAACAAAGATTATGAAGGTCCTTTTACATCTTTTTCACCTCTATATGTACCACAAAATCTGAGTTAAGAAACTCTATCTTTACCTTGTCCCATAATTTCAATGTTGCCAACATTCTTACTCATTAATGAATTTCATGTTCCCCAACATTATAAAATAAATTTAGATCATTTACCTTGGATATTTGAGAATTTAGGGTCACACAGTTGACATCCCCATTATAGTGGATCCCAAATACACTCTTGGATAACATGGGGAACAACCATCAATTGGAGGTAAAAATCTCTATCTCCATAAAAAATGAGAAAATTAAATTAGGAAAAGTTCTCTGACACCATGTACGGAAACTGGGAACAAGATATTTTACTGGGATAATCAGTTATTCCATTCTTTATTTAGGGAGTATATAAAATTTCTAATTCATTATTGTGATGGAGATCTATCCACTACCTACGTCTCAAGTGATGATCATTCTAACAGAATATATACTTGAGAAACATGTGATCATAATTGATGATAATCTTATATCACATCTGGTAGTCTCGCCACATCATTGGTATGAACAATAAAGCTGCTAACTCAAGATCCCGGGTTTCATTGATCTGTTCATGTTATCTAAACTAACGTGAAGAATAAGAAACCACCACTTGGCTCTGAATCATAACATAATCAAAACTATTTCTTGATGCATGGAAAAATATAACATTATCAACACCCTCCTTTGGAATTCCCATGATGGAAGAACTCATGAAACCATTCATCATTTACAGAAAATTTGGCACGCACCCATATATCCACAAAAAAAGATTCCCATTTCAGTTACATGGTATCATGGTATCAAAAATACTCGTGAAATCATTAATTTTCCCATTTTAAATGACTGCCAACTCAAAGAATTCATGCACATCCCTCACACTTTTGGGACGATCCCTAAGGAACACTACCTCAACCATTTTTGGGTCCACTGTCACTCTATCTATTGAGATAAAATATCCATGAATTTAGAACACTAGTGTCCAGAACTTGACCGTTGTGAAATTGCTCTAAATTTAGATCTCTAATAGTATGTCCATAATAATCCTTTAGTGTCTTTCACGATCTTAATCATAAAATGAGTAACAGAGGATGTTGTTGATGAGTACTATCATGAACCATGTAAGATAGGACGAATGATCTATCACATGAGACCCATTAACATTTTTGGAGAAATTTTCACACCATCAAGAATCACGAAGCACTAATTATGACCTAAGAGAGATCTTATTTTCATCTTCGGTATAGGATTACCTCGACTCGAAGATGGTTATTTTTTGACCTTAGTCATATACTCAAGAAACATCACACCCCTTTAAATAGATCAAATTTTTCATCGATCTTGGATAATGGATACATGTTCATCATGACCCCATGGTCCAATCACTTTTATTCAATACAATACATCATTCTCGCATCGACCTTGTTAGTATAAAAAAAATTAGGATGCATAGGTTGAAACATGATGTCTATCAAATCATATTCTCTCTATGTATTCCAACTGCATCCTTAGCTCACGAATCATAGTAGGAGAGATCCAATATGTGGTTGTAGATATTAGTTTCTTCATTGGGTTTATATAAATGTATAAGTATAACTCTTGGAATAAAGGTTATCCATTCACATCATTAAGGTGGATTTCCTGAAACACTTCCATCACATTACGAATATGGAAACTAATAAAATACACTACTCCCTAGATCCATCTACCCATCAAATCTGTAAATTGATTCAATATACTATGCATGAGTCTATCATGCACTACCTATGTTTCCTATTCACCAAAATAATAGAACCTAGTTTCGTCACTAAAGATACGACACATCCTCCAACTAAAATAGTAATTATTGGCACGAACCATGGATAATGATTCCATACCTATGATGACATTGTTAGGTCATGTCATTGGTAAAAATAGATACCAAAAGAATCTCTCACCTCTAAGTGACTGATAACACTGTTGGCACAGGTGTGTGATCCAAATGACTTCTATAGTAGGAGTATATTTGTGTAATGGTCAATCCAAGGTCTTGAACCAACTATGTAAGTCTCTTACAAGGTATTTTAAAATAAAATAATGAATATTAATAGTTTTATCCATACTAAAGCCCAGGTCTAAAATTTTCATATCATAAGTTGAATAATTCTCAAAGCCTCTTGATCATATGCTTTAGCTGCCAGCAGTTTTCCCAACCCTCGTTCTCTTGCTCATTGAGAATGGTGTGGACAACCTAGGGGTGTTTGTGGTAACATTCTAAAGAGTCTATAACCTATAGTTCCTCTCTATGTTCCCATACCTTGTCCACTACCTTGCAAAACAATGTGGTCCTACTGGCCCCTCTTCCTCCATACCCTGTCATTAGTATATCTGTCAACTATATAGTGGGTTATACAGTCTCATCCAAGATGTCTCATGCCATCCCATGAGTATCATTACCTATCATGGTTTTAAATAGACCCACCCTGTGATCCCTGAATGTCATATTCTCTTCCTTGGTACCTCATTCTAAAATTATCACATGTATAGGACCCTAAATCTGTACATTTATCCCTATTTCTAAGGTCACAACACCATTTTCCCTACAACTAGAAATCACTGGTTATATATTCTTTGCCAAAAAACTCGATACCCAAAAATCACACTCTTGTATCCCACCACATGTATGAATTCATATGGCTTTGAAACCAGCTCGGATGTATCTAAAAATACCACATTCAATGATCTATTTTTAGAAGGACTCGTAATAAAACACATCAATCAAGTACCAAGAGAGGATGTTAAATATTGAAGAATACTCTGATATTGTCAGGATTCTTCAATAGGTATATAGAGTCTCTTGGATATATAAAGTCCTTAGTATAGCTAGGGGGAACACCTGTCTAAAAGATTCTCAAATTCATACCATACAAGAGTTTCCTTTTCATTTGTCTAATTCATCAAACCCAACCATCACCATATTGATCCATATATAATTCTCACCTCCAAAACCACAAACATATCCGATGGTGTCCTGAGCCAAATGAAAAATCACACCACTACCTCAATCCATTCCTCAACTTCATATGGGTCATCATCAACTCAATACATGAGGTATATCTACCTCTAAGAAATTTGAAGTGTTCTTTTCCTGTGAACATCATCCGTTGGTACAATGGGTACCACATGTTTCTATATATGTTGTAGTATATGTGGTTCACCACCTAGATATAGCATCGTAGGAACTAGTCCATGTATCGACTCCACATCAATGAAGGGATAATCCTTGTGATCCTGATGTTGAATCCTACCCAGCATACACCAATGAGGCATTTTCAATGTAAATGTGATGTACGATTATTAGTGATTATATATGAAGAGATTACTATAGATGAAAATGGAATCCAAAACCCATTCCAATATGATACAAGTACCATTGTTTTCCTTGGAACTTTTTTTCTCATGTACGATGTTGAATAGTATGTGATCAAGATCCAATTGTATGGATATGTCGACAACCACACCCACTATGGAGTCATTGGCCAAAAATTTGTAATAAAAAATATTATTACCTTTCCGCAAACCAATCAAATAGACTCTGGTCCTCATGTAAAACTGACAGCTCTGATACCACATACACATGGCCTATCACAATAGGGTCGTGTTCCATTCCCTCAAATCCCACCTCTAATAGGCATGGGGGTTCATAATAATATCGAGTAGGAATATCACTCACATGCGATGACATAGAAGAATTAACAATACATATACACACTCACAAATCTACAAGAATATATACAATGTTTTAAAGTAAAAAACAACTGAACAACCATTTATTCATACATCTAAATCATAGCACCAGAGTCTGATTTGTAGTAAATTAATGTTAAATAGGGTCAAATACAATCCCAAAACCAAAGATTCTAAATCAAATGTTCAACATAAAAGTAAAAAAATGACTACTTTTATAATAAAACATGAACACAACTCCGTCTTTCCGGTCTCTCTAGGAAACATATGGTTCTTTTATGTCAACGACTATGTCAAAAGGTTGATCATCTCTATAATACACAACACATGTGGGAAATGACCATTACATGGTGAGGATAAAAATACTAATTAGGACCAAAAAAATCCTCATATAATAAATTAGTCAACTATACATATTTATTTGTCTACATTATATATAACAAGTATATCTATATATACTCAATAAGAAAAATAGAATAAATGTAAGTCACATCTATAGTATGAAGGCCTATGATCATAGCTCAACAGATCCATAATGCACAAATCTAGGAGAAGAAACCCCTAAGTCTAGTAGAATTGATGATAATTGTCTGATAGGTAATACTCGTTGGGTCTCACCATTAGAATTCTAGGATGAATGTCTAGGTAGAATATGATTCAAAATGAGGATCAACTATAAGTCCATCGGGTGATACCAAACACTCTCTCTACATTATCATTATATGTATAGGATTATCACCCACATAGTATTGGCCATGATGATACCATGAAATCCATTCATGGACCAAAGATGAATAGTGTACCCCACACCATGCCTCATAGAGGGACTCCATTTACTCTATCAAGGAATTCATAATAATGTAATAACTTTTCTAGAAGGAGGATATGATTCTATATTAACCCTTAGTGAATGGATATTGTGAACACACACACTAATGTAATACGTCCACTATATAAATAACAACGACACTATTCCATGTATAATAAAGTACACGATGTGTTTTACGGTCACACACTATGTCCCTTGACCCTTTATAATCCTCGTGTAAATCTAATTATCTATTTCTCTTGTCTTTATGGAAGTACATGGAGTTTTGTCTACTTTTGTAATCTAACCATGTTCCAGTAGATGGTTTTAGATCATGTAAATGTGACAAAGTACCAACACATGACTTAGTCAGTTTACATGATCCAATATGTGACTATGTGGAGGTGTACATGGCATAATACAGCCCATATAATTCTTCATTTTTTTATGTACTCTCAAAGGTATTTTTCGACTTTCATTTTAGGGTCCACACACTGTGTGATAGAGGGAACACTTCGTGAGGTAATTTTTTTCACGTGAATCCATATCCATTTCAAATGTGTTCTACTGATGTGTGAATATTCTATATATATTACATGTTATATTAAATTTTCTAGAATACAAGATATGGAATCCACACATATTCTCCTTCGTCTATTCTTCAATCATATTACAGACATTCCAAAAAATCATAAATCATCCAATAATGAACCTTTCAATAAATTATTTAAAAATTAAAAACCTTAAATTCATTGAAAAATCTATAATACACATGTTATTTTATTGTGATCCATTAAATGTGAAATCTGGTATCATTGTCATCTGATCCTCCATAGCAACCTTTATCACACCCACACTGTGTTGTGCCAATTCTAAATCTATGATATCAGATCATGGTTCCATGAAACCAGTGTTCAAATTTTTTTTGACTAGGATATGTCAAAATTTCATCCAAATAATGAACACCAATGATGAATCTAGAAATAGGGTTGAAAACAACAAAATCATTCAAGAGTAAGGTCCCTTGATCATTGTGTTTATCGATCTCATCTCTTTTCAATTTGAATGACAATATAAAAATAAACAATTAAAATCATTAAAAAATATCCCAAATCTTGATTATTATATGAAATGAGTTATTTTATTTTAAAAAAAACTGAACCTCAGTATTGATGAATCAATGACAATGAATGATGAGGTGTCACAGTTGTGGGTGAGATCCTTTGATTATGTTGTGTGTAGATCATCGATCAATGATCTGGTCACTGTTTATATAAGAGAAGTTCTACAACATCATCTATATAGTCTCTCAAATAGTTCATGAGTTTTGTGGAAAACCTATTAATTCCAGTATACTAGACTATTTATAGAAAAATTTATCAGTGCATGCGGAATTAGAAATAAAATATGTTATTTAATTATTTAATTCATTTCTGCACACACAACAATTTTTCAACAATCAACACTTGACAACCAAGGATAAGTAATACATAGAATTAACCCCATATTATATACTCAAACATTCGCTCAGATATATTATCCCAAACATTGTTTATATTTTATTCCTATTTTTTATAATAAATCTATGTGGTTTCTAATAAATATATTTAATATATTTCAATCATTATTTCAAAGCACAACATGCAACGTAATCACACCTTATCTTTGTGCTTGGCATCAAAAAGAATACATAAAATAACTTAAAATAATACATGTAAAATTCATTCCATTACATCATCATAACTTATGGAAAGAAAATATTAGTGAATGTAATTAAAAGTTATTATAGAAACGAAGGTAAAAATTATGTTACGTAGTGGTTAAAATTTAATATTAAGGGGGAAAATTACCGAAAATTAATATCCCAAATCTATTAGAATTGTAATATGTTAACCAGGTACCATACATTTTAGTAATTTTATGTGTTTTTTGGGAAACTATTCCTTGATATTGACTTGTATAATTAGTTATGTAAGGGAAAAGACAAAATAGTAACATTCCTTACCATTTAAATTTATTATGCCTTGAGGTATAGAAAAAAGTAATATGTTCATAAATAAATATTCTTTTAAAAGAAAAACGGGTCATAATTATCATTATAATTTATCATTAGTTTTCAGATAGTTATTAGATAATTATAATTCCTAAAAAATAATAGCACAATGATTATTTATATAACAAAAAAAATTAAATAATTTATAGTAAAAATATTAAAAGAGAATAATAATGAATAAATTATTGTGTTCTGTTATTTTTTTTGATGGATAGGTAATGACACATATATTTTTAAACAATATGGTTGAATTATATAATTTAAATGATAATTTGAATTTAAAATAACTAAATAAAGTAAATATTGTAATTAAGGTTACTTTATAGAAAATGATATTTAAATAAAAAATTAAAAGTATTAAAAAGCTATATTATTCCTATTGATTTTTAAATTTTAATAAATATCAAATAATATTATATTTAAGTTAATTTTTTTATTTTTTTATTTACATATTCACTGATAAGTATTATAAACAATTTTAGTATCGTTCAGATTAATGAAGTCTTTTTTCATTTTAGATGGGCTTGTTTTAAATTTAACTTCCAACATAGAACGAGTTTTTTATTTTATAAATTTCATATAATTTTTAGAATTTATTGGGTATATATTCTGATAAATCCCATTTTAATTTCTATTTAATGGTTAAATTTATTTGGATAGAATACTTGTGACTTTAATGGAAACTAAAATGGTAATAGTGGAAAATCATACATAGTAACGAAAAACATTATTAAAATTTCATATTTATCATGAGGTTTAGGTTTGGATCGAACCTAATTTTACATTAATAAAAAATTTACAATTTATATGGAAAACTATGTATGGAATACTTCAATACAATGTTTACCATTTTATATTTATAAGAACTCTACACCCCTGTACTATAAAAAGGATCTCACATGTCCAACTTTATCAAAAAACATTTGAAATTTTTATAAAACAAAACCAACAATAATAGCCTGACAACATCCATCCCAAAATTCTAGAGACCACAATATTTCTATAAATAAAACCAATGAATACATTTCGTACAAAACAAATTGAGTGACCCAATTGAAGGTAACATTATTTAATGAGATCTTATTTTTTATATCTTTCTCCCTCAAAACAATTATTATTATATAATGGTTATATAATAACATAATTATGATACATATACTGTTATTTTTTTATCATAAATATATTACCTACACATTCACATACATACATAAAATGGGATACAAAATCATCATCCATTTTTTCATCGAACTACCGTCTCACAAACTGATGTCCTTCATTCATCCAGTTACACCATTCAAGATTGGGGATAATGATGTAATTATAGTTTATATAATTAATATATTCTATTTATAATAAATTTATTACCATTAATTTATAATCTAACACATAACATATGGATTTCCATTTTGTGTGGATATTATAACAATGTTTTTTGAGGTCTGGACAACCTTATCCTCAATGCAATGTGATTCGTCCATGTATTACATTGAATTTAATAAAGATGGTTTTAATAAAAATATGTGATAAAAATGAAATTAATATTATAATTGAAATATAATATGAAAAAATATATTTTACATTAGTTTCATTTATTACAACAATGAAATGGATGTAGAATTCAAGAATATGTGCGTTATATCATATCTGTGAATGGTGTATTTCATTTAATATCTAAAAACAACATGGGTTAATTGAAATAAATAAATAATAAATATAATAAATATATTAATCATTATTACCTTTTAGAGATTATTAAATACTTATATAATTAATCTGGACAAAAATAACAATTTAAGACTTACTCCTGAAAATAGAAATTAACACCCAAAATGATGAAATTGATGAATTATTATTAACAACCCTATTAGAATATGTTATTATAGTAATATATAATATTTAATATATAGTAATAGAATTCTAATGTATATTAATTATATGGTTAGTGACCATATACATGTGGTAATGTCTGTTATACCAAAATAAAGTGTAAGGTTAGAGACTTTTATCTAACTTTTTTACATCTGTGTGATAAATATCATATTCACGACTGACATCTTTTTATGGTTTTACACTAAACATTTGAAAAATTATGTAATTAATCCTAATACATTCTTGGTTTTTATTGTTCTACTTTTAATTAACACGTCCATGGGTTTACTAATTGAATATTATCGACCGGTAAAAGTTATAATTCAATCTCACCTTCTTTTGTGATTTTTTACATTATCATAACAAATCCATACACCCTTATAATTTCATGGATGAAAATTATATTTCATTATGATAAAAATAATATAATATGATGGACATGATTATTACCATAACAATATAACTAATTTACTAAAATATTTTACTTTTAATACTATTTTATGTAGTGGTAAGCATTGTTAAAACAATATCAATTACTCAATAAGGATATTCGATAAGACACTTTGTTTATGAAATTACATTGATTTTTCAATATATAAACACTGAATTTGACATGAAATATAGTGGTTGTGGACTAGTTAAACTAATCCCCTCTGTGCATCAGTTGTATCATGAGATGAGTTTTTATGGAGAAACCCTTCACGTTTTTAATCAGTATGTTTTAAACTCTCTTTGTGAAATGTCTTGACAGTAGAGTTTAGGTTGGACATAACAAATCAGGTTATAAATAGTATGTTTTTAGCCCAATTTTAAATTTTATTTATTGTAATAGATCTGTGTACCTAGTAAGTGTGGAGTCTAATGATTATTCATTTCTTATTTTCAATATCTGGCAATTATTATCAATATAATTTTTATTATGACAAAATATATTGATGCACTTCATTTTCATTTTATTTAATAACTGGAATGTGAATTTATTTTTTTCCTTACCATACTATATCCACATTTCATATACTTCTATTTTCTATTATGGATGATCTATTATTTGATTACCTTTCCATATTGATTATTCTCATCGATTCATTATTTTTTATCTTGTATTTTACCCATGATGGGCATTTCACATCACCCTTATTTTTTTTAATTCCATAAGATACGTTTATGAATTTGAAGAATTAGTTTCAAGGATGGATTAATTTTTAATTTTTTTTTGAAATATTTTATATCCCCAATGTAAAATGGGATTCAGATATATAATCTTGTTTTCAAAATCATGTAATCCTTTTGTCCATTCAGGATGTAATTCCTTGTAACCATTCAAATGTATTAGTTTAAGGAAATAAATTTTGTATTTTGGGGTTGGATCGATATATATTTTATGTTTTATAACATATAATATATATAATTTTAAATGGAATCCACCTTTAATGATAGGTACATTTTAAAACAAAGTTTTGGTAGTGTCCAACTTGGATCCAACTCATGGTTAGTCACTATATTTATTAGTAATGTTTAACTGATGGGTTTTTTGGAATTTATTACCAATTAAATCAGTAGATATATACATAATAATTTAAATAATATATTGGATTTTTATACTTCATTTTCCTTGGGTGTGTGTTTGTAGTGGAATAAATCCTTTTTTTGCTGTTTTAGTGAGAAGTTATTTCTTGGTAGGTGTTTTTACATGGTTCAAGATGGAATAAAATTCAAAAAGTAATTAAATTTTTAAATAGAGGTAAATTAAAATTTTAAAATTTTATATAATAAATAATTGAAGTCATTAAAAAATGATAGGTAATATTAATTATGTATAATGTTCAGTGGGAAAAGGATAACCTCAGGAGTAATTTTTGGATTATACCCTTAGCAAGTAATTTCATATACGTGTTATGAGAAATTGATGTTTTGTAGTCTTTTTCTCAATTAACTATTATATATTATTTTTTATCATTATTATTATTTTATTATTTTTTCATTACTCATATTATTCCCTCAAAATAACTGGATGGTCTCACATCATATTAATCATTACCATGTACCACATCTAATTTAAAATATTTTGATTGTGTTTACATGTATCTGGACTATTAATGTTCATCCTTTTTTATTTTGTTTTGGCATATGTAAGATTCGAAATTAAAAAATGGGTTTTATTTAAAATTTTGATTGAAAAAATTTACTTCGGATTGAAAGTGAACATAAATGTGATGTAGTGAGTTTTAAAAGGGTATTGAGATGGTATATAATAATGAATATCGAATTTTTATTATATTTCATTGATATAATTTGTCCATGGTCCATGAGTGAGTTTGATAGAATGTGACACCATTTTAAAAAAAAATTAAAAGCAATCATAACAGAGTTTTCAACGAATATCTATAAGGGATTGATAGAGTTTATTTTTACCAATCTTACACAATGATTGATATGTATATCTTATTCTAAATAATGAGTTCTTATATATAATCCCTTCATAGGGTTTCCTTATTTGCATAAAATTTCATGATGATGCTTGGTTTTTCATTATGGCCCATGATTTTAAGTGTCATCAATTTTATTGGTTCATATAGATGGATGGGACATTATCTCCATAGAGGAGAAAGATGGTCATGTAAACCCAAACATACATTTAGGGACATTTTCTCTAAAATGAGAGGCTATGGACAATAGATATAAATGTCAATGATGAACCCTTCTATGATTGTTTGTTATAGTTTGACTCGGAGGACCATGGTGGACACTATAATATTATAAGTATCCCAAGAGAGGTTGTATATGTGAAATGGGTAGTGATGATTGTGTGTGTCACATTATAACTCGGATTTTTGTTCTAATCCTGATGTAGTTATAGTGATGAGGTTTTGGCCATTAACTTGGGTGAAAAATGTACTCTTGTCAGATGAGTTCTATATTATTGAAAATACACAATATTTTTTGTGAGAATTTATTAATAGTGTTTCACTATAAACAATGTTAATATATATTGATATCCTAATGATATTTTAATAGGATTCATTTGTTGATCCCATTCTATTTTAATATGATACCATAGAGATATCATTCCCCTTGTGAAAATTGGATATATTATAATTGAATCCATAGAATTAGATATTAATAATAATAATAATAAGGGATTTAATAGTACATGCTCTGTGGAAAATGTCTACGATTTAATATAAATTTCACTGGAATTAACCTTGGATTCTACCTTTGGGACTATATAGAATGTCGAAAATAATTAATTTCATCATTATGTTCAAAATTTATAAATTTTACATGATCCTAAGAATTTTCTATTAAGAATTATACTACTGAATCATCAACAATTACCACATATTGGTCATTGACTACACATGATTACATTTTATTGTAGACTTTTAACTATGAGGGAATAGAATTTTTCATGATATGTTTATAATATTTACAGTCATCCCCATTTAAAATGTTGTTTTAAAATGCTGGTATATAGTCTTTTGGCCCGATATTAATATAAATAGATTCTTGTTGAGATCAATGTCACTCTAAAACTAGTATACAAATTTATGATATAAATATATTGGTTATTGAGTAGGAAGTGGTTCTTCTTTAGATATTAGATATACTAAAAACACTATGATAATATGAGCATACAGTATTACTGAGGTGTGAGGTTTTATGGTTGATACTTGATTACTTGATATATTTTAATTTTGTACACAATGTTTTATTTTTCACGATGGGAGTGTTAAACGAGCGTGATATTACCAAGAAAATATTTATTGATACACCCCTACATCATCATAATAATATTCATGATCAATTGAGCATTGCATATTTCATAGTGGGACATAAGACTCCCCCTAATCACAATCATTATTATGATTTCTATGTATATTGTAATAACATTAGGATTGATATCATAAAAGAATTATCATTAGATCTACTCATGGGAAACATTTATAGTGACTCATCAGGGTTGAGGTTTCTATATGTTGGGATATATTACATTGGATGGAGGTAGTGTAATATTCCATTTGGTTATTATTTACAAATTTTTCTAGAGAGTGATATTATTTTGAATATAATTCTAGTTATTAATTTTTTAATTATACAACTTATCAATTATGAATGTTGGATATATTTTATGTCTATAGATTTTTGGGATTTTCATTATATTGATTGTTCATGCAGGAATTTTTTATATTCATTAATGACCCATTGGAATTAAAATTGATGGAATAGTCTGCCAATATTTATGTTACAGTCGCTATAGTATGTGGCTACCAATGAAATATGAGGATTCACACATGATGCCTCGTGGGATCCCATTTTATGAATAAATCATGTTGTCTATGATTTTAAAAAAAATCGATATTAGATCAGGTCGTTAGATGGGAATGTTTGAGATATGGGCGGAAATAGATATTATGAAATCAGCATATAGACTAAGAACATTCCTATCCATCATGATATAAATTGAAAACCATATTTTTAAGTGATTCCTAGTTATTTGGATAAGGAATTATAGGAAGTATGATGTGTTGGATTTCCCATGAGGGGTAGTTTAGATTAGGTATTAGTCATTGGGATTGGTTGATATCCAGTGAGTTGTTCATGAATTATTAATGTGACAATCTTAGGTCATTATGGAAATTCATATGTATAGTTTTTAGTGATGTATTTTATTATATATTCAATTATTAGTTGAAGAAACATAAAATATAGTCATTTTTTTACAAAATATATAAGAATTTTGTATAATATTAACATGTTTACAAGTTGCCTAAGTAATTATTTTTTATTATGATTTGTTAGACTATATATGGAAATAGTTGGAATAGTGTTTCAATTACATAAAAAACTCTAATTTTTTTATGAAAAACACATTTAGGCGAATGAGGAATATGTCAACTTGATTTTGTTGTTATTTTTATTGAAATATATCAATAAAAATGCGATTCTGGAATGATTCGGTATTTCATGATTTTTGAAAAACATACCGAATAATGTTTCAGAATAGGATTATCATGGGGATTTATTAAATTATATTCATTTGGGGGAAATGTACTCATATAATAGTTATATTAATATTTTTTTGATCAAAACATAGGGATTCAAATAGTAATTTTTCAATCTGATCCAGGTTTTAGAGAGTTGAAAAGTTTTTAATGTGTTTGTTAATTAATAAACTTGCATATGTTTCACCATTATTCTTGTATTTTTCATTTTTTCCATGATTGTCTCGGTTTCTAAATTTTTGTGATTGGACAATTTTTTTTTTAATGGGAAACATCCATACAAGGAAGGAATGTGTTAATGATGAGTGATTTGATGCACAAAGAGTGGTCAGTTCCTATGTTGTCAGGTATTATCAAATATTATTGTATTTTATGTGTTGATTCGATGAGTTTTCTAAATATTTCATCATGTATTATTCTATTTGATAGATATCCACTTTTCTCCCTCTCATGGTCAATTATTGATATTTTTTGACATTAGTAAAAATATTTTATTTTTTGGGTTTTATCTATTAGAACAATTATTTTTGTATTTTTATGTTTTCATGTGTTCAATCACTTGAGGGGTGTTTTCATTTGATAATACATATGATTTGGTGGAATAAATGTATTATAATTAGTCAATCATTAAAACTCATATATTTTTGGGATCATTTTTTCTGGTTAAACTCTTATTCGATGTTTAATTATTATATCATCATGCTTACACTTTGTTATTAGTGGGGATATCATATTTATCCAATACATTTGAGGGTAAAATATGCATGGTTAGAGTGTATTTGTGTAAATTTTAGTAAGGTAAATAAATGGACTCTTTTTTAACGGGGACTTAAATCTTTGAAAATTTTATACAACCCATATTTAAGATGTGTAATCGGGAAAGTGAAAAAAGTAGATTGAGAGTTGAAATGATAAAAGATAATAGTTGGAAGTTAGACTTCATTGAAAATTCATGTGAATTTTAAGAAGGATTTTAATTGAAGGTGATATATTCTAATCGGTATAGAATTATTTAATTGGTCAAATTGAGGATCATACATTTGAATAAAACAAGGATTAATTTTTGTTAATTGGAGTTTTTATTTATATGGTTTATGAAAGAACTTGGATATTAAGGTATAATGGTTGGATCATGTGATTACATGTTATTATGCAAGGAAATAAGTTTTTTCGAGTATAAGACTGATATGGACTAGCTGATATTGATATATATAATTGTGTTTAGCGAGGTCCAAATTAACTCAAGTAAATTATTTATCATATTCTCGATGGTTTTTGAATAAATGACTCTTCATTTTTAGGGAATTATGTAGTTTTCAATCTATGTGATTTCAGTGGTGTTGTGGGTGGATCATATTTCATGGGAAAAACATAGTGGGTATATTTATAATTGATTATAATAGATAATATGAATTCATAGTTATATTAATATCAAATCTATATATATAAGTATTGTGGTGGAAATGTTGTAAAAAACAGCCACATTAACGTGTTATGAAAGTCACCTTATAATTGAATTAGTGTATTTTTTGGGAGAGATAATTTCGATAATTTTGATTTAGATTAAGATTTCCAGTGATATTGAATCATGTTTATTGTTTCTTTTAGTTATGTATTATTGTCTGGTAGGGGAATTTCATAAATAAATTATTGTTGATATCATTAGGATTAATTTCATAAACATTAGAGTTATTGTTTCAAGTGCATATTTCTTGTACGAATAGAAGAAAATGTGAATCCAAACCATGGATAATTAAATTATTCAGGACTATGTTTCATTATTTTACAATGGATTTATAAAAATATGAAAAATATATGTTTTGGTTTGATTTATTTTTCTAATGAATGGTGAATGACCCATATAATGCGGTGTATAACCATGTGTGAGATGTTTTCATTGAAACATATATCTCCAAATAAAAAAATTAATGGTATGGAAAATTATGCTTTAAAACCATGAATCCTGATGATATTATTGTAATGAGTTTGTTTTGAAAATATACCACCTTAATGATTTTTTCCTTCACAATCCACCTTCATCCCTTCAGAATATTCCGACTAGGGGCTCATTCTGAGTTATCCTATCACGATTCTAATTAAAATGAAGTGGGGATTTATGCATTTTAAGGTAGTTTCAATGCATTTTCTATTATGTTTTGACCACTTCCCTAGTCCTCCATCAATTAATATAATTGTTTTCTGGGTTTTTGGTTTATTTTTACTCCCAATTTTGCATTGTGGAAATATACACCCTTTCATGGGGGCGCATGTACATCAATTTGAGGTTTTTCAGATATGAGGTAAATAAGATTTCCTTTATTATTCAACTAGAATTTGGTTAGTTCGAGGATTAATATATTATTTTTTAACAAGAAATAAATATAAATTATTAAAATATAAACATTATGTGTTAGATATACCACCATAAATTAATTTCGAGATTTCTACTGGTCATCCAAATGTATTTTGACACTGTTTCAATTTGAGGAGGTTAACTAGTGAGTGGGTTTTAATTTAATCCTAATCAAACAGAATGGTAACCAAATTTTATATTTTATAATTAATTTAATTGGGTTTAATTTATTATTATTTTAATCATATCTTGATTGAAACAAATCATATTTTTTATCATTCAGTGAAAGTTCATGGTTCTAAAGGTTTCTGGCCTTTGGAAAAAATTTAATTAATATATTAAAATAACTACATTTATAATTATTGTTAATTGATTAAAAAAATTTATAATCAATTTAATTGTATATATTCATGAGACATGGCCTTATATTGATGGGTGACAGATGGATGGCCACTAACTTTCTTAGTAGATAGTTGAAATATTATATAATAAAGAAGTATCTTCATGTGTGAGATATGTGAAATTTACATAACAGAATATCTAGAATATTTGATTATTTAATGTTTGTGTGACTTCATTTTTATAGTTTTCTACATTAATAATGTCATAGGTTATTACAAAAATTTGTTTGGAAGGTATCATATTAACTAAATAATTATTATAATATGTATATATTGTTAAATGATTATGTGGAAGAGACATGGTCGAATGATTGTCGGTGGCCCCCATTATCATATTTTTTAATGAAAAAAGTAAATATACAGAAAAAATATATTTTTTATTTAAATATATATATATTAAAAATTTATATATATTAAAAGGGTATTTAATCTTCTTATTGGTTGTTTTTAATATTTATTTTATATTTTATTTTATAATAGAAATAGTGTTTTCTAAAATTATTTTGGTTAATTTTCGATAAAGTCTTCGGGTTATAATCATTACATGTGATGTTTGTTTATAATTATCTAATAAATGAAACTAAAATCATTTTCAAATGAATTTTGACTGGTTATGTGTGAGATGTCGTTTTTCTATTTTACATATAAGGCTACTGACTGATTTATCTAAACTATAAAATCATATGTTTGAGACATTATTGTTGTTTTTTTATGTGTTAAATGTTTAATGATGATTTTAGAACATTCATATAGAACTATTATTTTTTGTTTTTTCAAAGTGATGTGTTTATCATGAAAGACGTAATACCCCAACATAGAGGGGAAAAATGGGTATGAAGGACCATAATTGATGTTGTATGACATTGTGTTTGGAATGATATGGTTTCTATGTGAGATTTAAATATGATCAATGAACAAATAAAGGGTATCCTTTTTAAATTTCACCTAATGGATCCCAGTGGGTACCCTAGTATTATTAAAAACCAAAAAATGTTAAAACATGAAATAAGAGGTTATGATTATATGGTTCACCATTGTACCAAATAGATGATGTGAGCTGGATACTATAATACTGATGATTTATCTTCATTCACATGGGTGGTTGATATTTGTAGTGAACCAAGATTATCATTAATATATATTACATATTTTTATACAAATGTTTTTACCATACATATACACACACCTAATGATCATAATGGTATGGTTTTATTGGAGACTAGATTGAAAATATCCTTATTTCATGAAATATCATAATAATTTCCAATAAATAGCATTCCATGCTTTAATCTTCATAGAACTACATCCCGAAAAAAACTATTAATATACTAGGGAGATTAAATATAAGAATTGGTGATTATAGATACTCATAAAGATAAAAATGGAGATACATAAATGTTACATGAACATAAGTGTAAGGGAACATGATAAAAAAAATTGAAAATCGTACCCCATTAATCAAAGATCGTATTATTTGGTCATGGAAAAATGATTGGATGTTTATTATATAATAATATTAATTAAATCAAACAACATGAACCACTAGGGCATAAAATTATCATTATAAATTTATTTTTGAAATACAAATAATTATAGAAATTTATTTACCATGTAGTCAGGGATCGCATTCATACCAATCATAGTGGGATGGGATCAATCCCCAAAAATTATAGTATTCAAGGTTAACAACCTAATACCTCGTAGAAAAGAAAAACCCCTTAGTAAATTGTGTTCCCACGATGTAATTTTCATGTATATCTCATGAGATAAAAATCATTACCCAATTAATTTGAGAGAGATATAGGTCCAACCAATCATAGAATAAAATTCAAATGTATGTGTTCCCAAATATCATATAATATTCATCATATCATAACCAATGAAAAAATGAATTCAATAAACAATTAATAAAATCATAACATGACGAAAATTGACTCATTTTATAATCATTTCATCATTTCATCATTTAATAACCCATGGAAAGATATGAGTTTCATAAATATCATTCCATATTAAACACAATCTTTAAAGAGAAAGAATAAGAATGATATCATTGAATCATATCCTGAGTAATATATATGTGAAAAAAAATAATTTCATCTCATTTAGAAATTGATTTTTAAATTACACATGAATTATTTAATGAAGAATATAAATTTTCATTAAACTTATCACATTAAACCAAAAAAAAAATAAATGATTTGATCATTATTTTCATTGAAAAAAATGAAAAACATATAAGAAATTAATTAAAATTCATTAAATAATTTCTTGATGAAAACAACAATTATTTTGAGAAAAATTATATTCCATGAAAATAAAAAAAATACATTGGAAATAATTTTAAGTGAAAATAAGCATGAATATTTATCAAGGATGATTTATAAAAATTAATTCATTTATTGGGGAAAACATCCTTTCAAATAAGATTTATTTTAAACATAAATTATTTTTCAAATCAGTCTATATAAAAATGAAATTTGGTTATTAAATTTTTATATTCCTTGAATATAATAGACATGAGGGTATAAAATTCCACGCATCTTTACATTTGAAAACAAATATTTCATTCACATTTTAATTAAAATCCAAAAGAAATTATTTGAAAAATGACATCGTGGTTTCTTGCTGAAATTTATTGTAAAATGTTAAACATGGTTAATAAATATTATTATATATTTTTTATAATTTTAATATTTTTTCAAAAAAATTTATAGAAACATGATTTCTGATGAAAAATAATTTTCCAATTAATAGATAATATTTCAAAATTTTCATTAATAAATATTTTCAGCTATTGAGTAAATGATGATATGATTATAAAGGTAAATCATCTATTCTGTAGAAATTATAATAAGAGAATAATTATAGTGACCCATTCATGATGTACATGGACATTACATTCCTTTTTTCAGAATACATAATACATGACACAAACTCCAAAAGACTATTTTATTTTGGTGTATTTAGAAACATGGAACATCCTATTCCAATCATGTTGAAAGATCTTCAACATCTCCCATAAGGATCTTACCCTTTTGTTTTCCACCCTAAAAAAACCTTTATATACCAATGAGAAGAAAAAAATAAAGTGTGAGCTCAAATTCTCATTAAGGGTAATCATGGAGATCATAAAACAAACCATAAACATTTGAACATAAAAACGTGATTAGAAAATTTTAAACAATCAAAATTTTGAATTGTGAAATAAAACCTGGAATTATATAATCCATATATCATAAAGGGACTATAATTTGGATAAAATATAGTTGGAATAAAACATTGAATTATAGGAAACCATTATGCACATAATATTTTCTTAATTGTATCCAAGGCATTGCTGGCAAGACCATCATAGTTGACAATGTCCATTAATTAACTGGGTTTACATGTTGTTCCAGCCCTATAATACTAAACCTGATTCACCTGAAGTTCTATACATGTCTATCTCATGAGATATAAATATGTGCCCAATGCATTGGAGTGGCATCTTGGTCCCACCCATCTCATAATGAAATCATTCATAAATGTTCCGAAAATACATAAATCATTCAACATAGCATACACTATGAAATATTTTGGGTTTCCTAATCCTCATGCCATAAGAACATAATTTATATAAGTTAAATGGACTTCATAAAAATAAATACATGATAAAAATAATCAAATAAATGTAATAATAGGGATATAAACATAACCCTATGTCATCTTAGATTGAAAATAATTTTGATAAAAACTTGAATACAATTCTTGAGGAACATATCAAATCTTTTTCAATTTTTTTTGTTTTCTCAAAATGACATGGAATATTAAAATAAAATAATTTAATTGAAAAAAAGTGTAAAAATTTAGTCTACGATTCATGGAAATAAATAATTATCAATATTTAAAAACTCATTAATGTTATATAAGATAAAAAACATATTCCTCGTACTTTTACGGGAAAAGTCAAAACTACCTCCTATTGTAAAAGAAACAAATATTCATTCCATACCATGTAGTAAAAGTAATATATACAGTAAACATGAATTTCAGTATACATAGAATAAAAAAAAAAATTTATGAAATCATTTTTAGAAAACATTGAAATGGATTATAAATAATCCCTAGTAAAAACTTACAAATAAAAAATCTCAGATAAAACTATATTGGAAAGATATCCTTTACCTTAGGTATGATTTTTTATTATATGTGTCTAAAACACTTGTATATTCGGTTGAAAAAAATTATTAACTTATAAAAGAACCCTAATAATAATTATTATATAATATATGTTTTATTTAGGACATTATATTTCCCATTCATTTGTGAGTTCCATTTTAAAGGAACGTTTTGTGTAATAATAATTTTATTTATCGTATGTCGTTGGACTTGTTGTTCATAATATTATTTATTATATCGGTATTTAAATACATCCATAATGTAAAAAATGATTTATATATCATATATATTCATTAAATATATTTATATAATAAGTTGATATATGAAATGGAATACACTGTTCCTGGAGACGGCAGGCTATACGTACGCATGAATACTATTTTCATTGCCTTATTAAATAGAATATAATTACGTTAATGAAATATATGTAAAAATAAAAAAACAAAATTATTATTTAATATATTTTATCATTATTTTTTATTTATACTTTATAATCTTTTTTGAATGGTTACAATGGAGAATTAATATCATTTTGTCATGGATACGGTAAGTCGTACGTACGCACGAGCGATGACATCATTTTCATAATTGATTAATGGTATTAAAGTGGATGTATTATATTATATAATAATTAGTATAATGTTATTATAATGATATATATTTATTATTTCCAAGGTTTTACCAAACAATTTAAGGTGTTGGTGAAAAACAGATTACACCACGGCGTGGAGACAAAAAGTTGTACGTACGCACACACAGTGATTTGGAATTTCATAGGAAGGATAAATGGTGAAATAGGGTTGTTTAATATTTATAAATACATATAGGTATATTAGTGATTCTGATGTTTTTAATTTATAATTAATGAAATAATTAATATGAAGTAGAAGAATAAAGAAATGTGAAAGAATCGGTAGAAGAGATTACCTCTTCATTGATGTTCCCACTTTAAATTTATGTATAGGGAACTAGAGTTAAAATATTGAGACTACATGAACCTCTAGATGTCACTAGGTATGTTGAGAAGTGAAATGGAAAGGTTTTGGAAAAACATGGAGGCTCAATATTTAGTGAAGAGGAGAGGGATGAGGATCTCTTTTAAAAGAGAGGAGAGGGGAACATTAGGAAACTCACAAAAATGTTTACTTATAATAAAATCAAACCCTAACAAAAAAACATAAAATGTGTCCAAAATTAGAATATTATATGATATAGGGTTTTAATATAATCAACCAATATATTTTGGACAACTTATTTTGTCAATTTAAACCTTATATTTTTAATTGACACTTAGTTACTATATTAAATTTTAATTTTGGTGATAACATTCTAAATGTTAAATGGTTTTGAATATTTACTTATGTGGTGTTAATGAAACCTAAAAGAATAACATATGGAATTTTAGACCCTATAATTATATCATTTTTGTTTTTTAAATATTTTTATGATTTTTAAATAATTTAATAATCTTTTTTTATAAAATGACAATTATATCAATTTTGACCCTATTCATTAATTAGATTTTAAATAAAATCCTCTGAAAAGTTAAATATGAACAAAAATATTTAGAAAAATTCTAAAATTTCATATTCATCTAGAAAATTTGTGGATCTCTTTAAATAGTTCTTATGATATTTTTTTATATTTTAAAAACTATTTATTTGATATTTCTATTAATAAAATAATACTTATATCAGTATTTTTCTTCATTAATGATAATTAATTAATAACTAAAAATTATAAATAAATTCAAATGATATAGAAAATTTATTTGTATTTCTTGTTATTATTTAAAATCAATGTTTTATGATGTGTTTCACTATATGAAAATTATTACAATTATATGATATAAGAGAGTGACATGTTGTCACTATCTTTGGTTTTAATAATAACTATATCATTTTCATGTACAAAAGTCCATGAAATGAATCTATTCTGACCCTTAGGTGATATGGGTCGCCTATTATTCATCCAATAGAATTTTTTTGGGTGTCAGTGTAATTTTATAATATTATTTTAACCCCAAATACCCTATTTACCTTTAACTATGATAATAGAATTAATTAACAATGATATTAATCATAATTCCCAACAAAATTAAACTATCCCATAAAAATAATTTGGACATACTAATTATAAATATGGAATCTATTTTTCAAAATTTGAAAAAAATAGGTTTTTGTAATTAATTTAAAATTAATCACATTGTTTAGAAAATTGGATTTAAAAGTTAAAACATTGAAAACGATTGAAATATATTTACCTATGAATTCAATGTAAAATTAATGATAATGAAATAAATTATATTAAATGGTAAATATATATTCTAATTATACATTAGAAACATCCAATATTACAATTTCAAAATATATATTATCTCGATGAAAAAAGTTTTTAATTAAAATTTAGTGTATTTTTACTATTCATCAAAATCATAAAGTTATTGGAAAAAATAAATAAATTTTTCCAAAGTATATTTTTATATCCTGTTTCCAAATAAGAAGTTTATTTTGACAAATTTAACTTATAATCATGTCTAAAACATGATTAAAATGAGTGTCGCATTAAAATGTGGTAAAAAAATTATTGAAAAATACATCTTTTATCCGAAAAATTGATTTTGTACACATATCATGTTCTAGAAAATGTTTAAAATTAAATATAATATTATATCAAAATAAAATTGCAATTAATATTATTCATAACCTCTAGTTTATATCCCATTATATAATAATATATTAATAATATATTGTTGTATAGTGTAACTCGATATCGCATACAACACAGGCTATCGATGAAGGTCACTCTTTCATGTATCGCAAGCCAATTCATTGATGCGTGTAGTGATTATAGAGACCCAAACCTTGATGTACATGGAAATTACATTAATTTTGCAGAATACTTAATATATAATGAAAACATATCCTCAAAGAAAGTATTAGATTAGTGTCTTTGGAAACTTGGAACATAATCTTCTAATCATGGTAAATGATCTTCAACATCTCCCATAAAGATCTCCCCTTTTGTTATCTTACCTAAAACCTTTCATTATATCTTAGAAAAAATAATACATAAAAATGGTGAGCTCAAATTCTCAGTAAGGGTAAACATGGAGAACATAAAAAATCTATAAAAATTTTAACATAAAAACATGAACATAAAACACGAGTTACAACATAAATCATGGCAGTACATATGGCATATATCACAAAGGATCATTAATCATGAGAAAATATCATTGTAATAAAACATGTAATTATTTCAAACCAATAAGAACATGATATGATTTCCATAGGAGCGAAGGCATTGCTTCCAAGACAATCATAGTGGACAATGTCCATTACTAAACCAGGATTACTTGTTGTTCCTGCCTGGTATTACTAAACCAGATTTACTTTCTATTCCAGCCATGTCTATCTCATTAGATATAAATAATTACCCAATTCATTTTTAGGAGATATTGTTACCTACCATCTCATTATGAAATCATTATTTTGTGTGCTACAAGATAAACATAAATCATCCATCATAACCCAATAAATAAAATGGGTTTCATATATATCATACCTTCATAAAATAATTAATATTTAATAATGTATATAATTTCATAATAAACAAAATCACACTCAGTAAATAATGGGGAAATTATACATGAAACATATCCATATTAAAAAATTCCATCTTAGATGATAAAATAATTCAAATCTTTTATTGAGAATAATATCCTTTCTTCTTTGAAATAATTTTCTTTTCTCAAAATGTCATGTCATTTCAAAAGAAAATAATTTCATTGAAAATAAAAATGAAATATTTTATAGGATGCTACATAGAAATAAGGTGTTTTGAAACTATAAAAAATCCATTCATGTCATATATGTTAAATAATATTCTCCTCGTAATTTTTCCAAAAAAGACAAAAAGTACCTCGTGTTGTAAACAAAAGAAATATTCCTTCCAAACCTTCGGGTAAAAGTCAAAAAAGGGTAAATATTACTTTGAACATTAATAGAATAATATTTTACATTTTATGAATTTTTTTTGAGAAAATAAGGACATGGATGATAAATATAACCCCAGTAAATAAATACGATTAAACAATCTTGTATATGAATGAGATTGGAATAATTATCTATTACCTTACAGTATGTGTCTAAGACTCCTATTCCTCAATGTTCCACTTTTAAACATCTTCTTAAGGCACTATGGTTGGCCTTTTGAGAAGACCAGAACCTCTATAATATAACTAGAGATGTTGAGAAGATGAATTTTTATAGGTTGTCCGATTATGTAGGCTGATAATGGAGTGAAGTGAAGAGATAGGATGTTCCCTTTTATAAGAGAAGAGAGGTGCACTTTTGGAATCCTTCAAAATAAAAATTAATAATATACTCCAACCACACCTATAAACCACCAATTTGATTTAAATTAGAAGATGAGATGATATTGGGTCGTAATATCATTAGCCAAAAAAATTTATAAATGTTTGAAAATTATTTTAAACCTTATCAATTTCATTTGTACTTATTTAAGTTATTTAATTTTATTTGATGTAATAATTTTATAAATTTTTAAATTGTTATAAATATTTACTTTTGTTTTGTGAATTTTCTATAATTTGATAATTTATGAAACCTTTGAGAATATAAAATTTAATTTACTATTTTTAAATATTTTTTTGATTTTTAAACAATTTAATAATATATTATTTTTATAAAATATTAATAGTGTCAATTTTGACACTATTCAATTATATGAATTTAAATAAAATCCACATAGAGGATATATTTTAACCAAAATATTTAATAGATTTATAATATGTCGTTTTTATCTATAAAATTCGTGGAGGACATTAAATAGTTAATATGATATTAATTTTAATTTTTTTAAAACCATTTATTTGATATTTCTCGTAAAACAATTTACCACAACATTTTTGTATAATTATCTAATATATTTATATGTTTCATAAAAATTAAAAATAAAATAATAATATAAAGATAAATCTAATAGATTTCTTAATAATACCTTTATTCGTATTTATATTCGAAAACATCTATCTTTTAAAATGTTATCTTTATTAATTTATTAAGGTTACAAATTTGACATAATTTAAAATAAAATAATATAAATGTCATAATCTGTTTTATAATTCACCAAATGGTTCAAAAGTCGACCATCAGATGATTAGGGTATATATATACTCTACCAATAATATTTGGTCATGTTAATGGTCAATTTGATGGGTATTCTTATTTTAATAAAACTATATTATTAATCTATCACTAAATAAATAATTTTTGCATCAATAATGTATATGCTATTATAGGTAAATATATATTTCACAAAAATCACAATGAAACTACCATGATGAAGAAAAACATTTTATCTTTAAATTAGTAATTATAATTGAATTTATATTCTGTATATCCTTATATTACAAATCATATAATTATTTATGTTTTACTGACACAGATTTCACGTTCTTTAAACCAAATAAATTAAATTTCTTACTCACATCCAAGTGGGTTCCAAAAGATACTATTTATAACTAGGTATATTTTAAAACAAAATATAACCATCCAATTATATTAATATAATTGTTATGGAAATTTTATAATAGTATTTTTACACTTCATTACCAGATTTACCATTAACTATAGTAAATAAAATTTACAATAGTTACTATTGATAATGTCTAAAAATAAAAAGTATCCTATTATCATAATTTGGACCTACTGATTCCAAATATGGAATCTATTTTTCAAAATTCAAGACATAGAAGTTGTAGTATTTAATTTAAAATGAATACCTATGTTGAGAAAAAAGGTTATAAAAGTTAAAACATTGCAAAAGATTGTGATGTTTTTACCTATAAATTCAATATAAAATTAATGATAATGACATACATAATATTTAATGGTAAAAATTTATTCTATTTATACTTTCAAAAAATTAAATATTATAATTTAACCACATAAATTATCTTGATGAAAAATGTTGTCTGTAATTAAAATTCTGCATATTTTTATTATTCATCAAAATAGGAAAGTTAACATAGAAATATTATAAAATTTTTCAAAATGAATATTTATATCCGTATTGAAATGATTTTTTTAATTTCTTAAAATTAAAATCATAAAAATTTAAAAACTAGATTTAAAGTGGGTGTTCCATAAAAAGGCGGAAAACTGCATTTTTTAAAAAATACTTATTTTACCCGAAAAATTTATTTTATTCTAATACATGTTCCAGAATATGTGTAAGATAAATTATAATTTTAAAATTTGGTTAATACTAGTAATTAAAGCTAGTTCATAATAACATTATAACAATATATCATTGTTTAGTGGAACTCGGTATTTCTTACAACACAAGATATTGAGGAAGGTCTCTCTTGCGTGCAACACATGCCAATAATAGTGTTTGCATATACAAAAATCTAATACAATGTTGTGTATAGTTTAAGATGATCTTGGTGAATCATAGAACATAAGACATGAAAGAAATTAAAAATAATATTTCTCATAAATTCTTAGGGTGTTACATTCTACCCCCTTAATATGAATTTCGCCCTTAAAATTCATTGGGGTTATAAATTGTTTACAATTTGAATGATTCGTTCATAGAAACCCATATCATAAAAAGGAATACAAAAACATAATAATAAAAATTAAAGTAATAAATGTAATGGTTACCCAAATTAACTCATCATTGGGTTTCCACATAAGAGAACATTGGTGAATAAATAGATATGGAAGAAAAATCTAACCATATTGCTCTGATGGAGAGTGGTAGAGAACATGGATATGAAAATGACAACAATCACAAATCCATAAATTTGTGATCATTAACGGTGCCATCTGATTCATTGAATATGATCGTACTAGGAAAACATTTTTGGTTTTCAATATCCCTTCCATAAAATTGAAAATTTTCATTTAGAATAAATACTTATTGGATTTTGGTACAATATCACCTTTAGTCATTCCATGAAAAGTTTCCAATTCTTATCATAATGAAATGATGTTGAATTTTTCATTTGTGAAGTGTTATCATATCATTTGATATAATTATTTGTCATTACATAACTCTCATACAAAAGGTTAGCAATAGTTATTAAATATACATATGTCCATATTTGGTGATATTAATCATATATGGCTCCAAAAATGTACTTATACTTAAAAAATAATAAAATATATTAAAATAAAACTTATTCCTACTAACCAGAGATGTCTTGTAGGACTGTGGTAGGCGATTAAGGTCTGTCGCACATTGGTTGTGGGTTCGATTCATGCATCCTTGTATGACGCGATGAGTTGTCACCCATCATATGGGTTGAACTTTTTCTAAAACTATACTATTATAATATTTCCGAGATAATATAATAAAGTTCTAGCCTTAGGCAATACTATCTGATTTATAACATAATCCATTCTAATTGTTAGTCTTATCCAAAATACTTTTGTCTAATCTCATAATATAATGAGAAATATTGAAAGAGAGGTCATCAACCGAGCATGTGATTACCATTATTTATCCCCCATATATCAGAAGATATATCTTGTTGGTCATATTCCGAACATGTAAATACCTTAATAATGTATTATCTTGAAACATGAATTACCATAGAACATTATTGAAAACATGAATGTTTTCAAAAGTTAACTATTTAAACATATTGAAATCCCAAAAAATTTATACACACAAACTGTGATGTCACATTATCCATATATCATTCATGAGTTCATTAATACTATCAAACATATTATTTCCTCCTTATCCCTTCATTATGCACATATCGTTTTATTTCAAAAAAATATTTTAATCACTTTTCATGATTGCTGGTATAATATAATTATTGAAAACCACAATAAAAAAATACACATATATTCTAATATTTGATGATACCATAAATGAGATTCCTCAACACTATTTTTGAATCATGTTACATAAACACTTAATCATTCCACCACTTTGTTTTCATATTCAACATTTCCAATAGAGATCACTTGTGACATATCTCTGTGCATTTCCTTAAGAGGTTGTTGATGTTGATCATCATTAACCCTTGGATAAGGGCATTGGTAAGCATAGTTCCCCATTTCCTTTAACATGTAGCATTGATGTTTTGGTGGTGAATTCTCTATAGTCATTTCTTAATTCACATAATTAGATACCTTTTTCCCATTACTTCCACACTCAGTAGCTCGATGACCTTATTTTCCACACTTAAAACATTTTCTAGTCCCTTTAAGAAAATCTCTAATAGGCTTCTTTCCACACTTTGAGCATAAAGAAACATTCATCTTGTTTTGACCATTGTTTTGAGGATATTACTTGAACTCCATCATTCATTTCTTGTAAAAACCATGAGATGGATATATAACAACAAATTTTATTTCTACCTTGATATCACAATTCACATTTTCTTCATAGCTATTGAATTTTATTATAGCTAATTCCCTTTGAGGACTTTGTTTTAAGCCCCTGAATAATTGATCTTGTTTACTTTCAGGTTGGATGATGAAGCAATAATCATACTTTTCAAGCCACAAAAAATTTTCCTCATATATACCAATAGATACTTCATCCCTATTCTTAGTTCAAGGAACTAATCTTCCATCACTGTTCGAAAAATACGAGTGATATACTTATTGAAAATAATGTTCTCGATCTCGTCCCATTCCATGGATTCAATTTCATCTTGGGGACTTGAATTCTTAATTAGAGTCCACCACTAGTCTGCCTCACCTTCTAAATGGTAAACAACTAAAAATGTAACGCCCCGACCCCAGCTACCCGGATTCGGTGCATTATTACATAACATTGGCATGATCACAAGAAGGATCAAATCTCGAAAGACCGATTGGTTTAGTAGCCTTGGAAACACTAGATATATTCATAAGTTTTACATTACATCATTAAATGAAAACTACTACAACAACATAATGTTTCCACAGTCCACACTATAATCCCCTCATAATATCCCTGCAGGTCATTCATAACTTACATCTTCACATCCTGGGAAAAATAAAACATAGAAAAGGGGTGAGCTCAAATGCCCAGTAAGGATAACAATATAGCGGAACATTCAAAAATAAGCATAAACATTTAAGGCAATGAATTACTAAAACAAAAGCCTTTTAAACTTGAACTTCAACATAGTATGGCATAAATAAAATGAAATAATGCCATTTACTTGTTCACATGGATATTCTACTAATCGAATAATCACATGCAAAATCAATAACCACTTTCATAATGTTGGAATGCATAATGCCAAACGTTAATTTCATTGTCTAGGCCTCATCCCAAGACCTAGGGGTTACTTCTAACCGGAACCCAACCCGGAGTGCCTCTAATAACCGGACACCAACCCGGAGTGCCTCTAATAACCGGACACCAACCCGGAGGGAATACTTTTACCAGTCCCTAACCTGGAGGGCTTACTTTAACCAGTCCCCAACCTGGAGGGCTTACTTTTACCAGTCCCCAACCTGGAGGGCTTACTTTTACCGGTCCCCAACCCGGAACATACTTGTTTAGCACATTCATCTGAAGAAAAGTTTGAAATATAACATAAACATTCGGATTAAAACTAGCATACGAAATGTCAATAGTTTCACCATAAACTATGAATGGTATAAAATAGAACATCCACATTCAAACATATCACAAAACCTTCAATAAATTATAGAAGTTTTGTATTATAATAAATCAACTTCAAATAATCATAAAATCCATCAAAGGATGTTGACATAGATGAAATCAAAATTCTTTTAAAAGAAGTATCTCCTTTTATTTTGAAATCATTTAAGATCCATATAAAATAAAACATTTTCTTTGAAAATATTCTTATAAGCTTGTAAGGAAAGCTTCGACGATTTTATAACGGCGGAAAATAACCGCACCCGCCGTATAAGTTAAAAAAAACATTCTTACCTCAATTCTGTCGAAAAGGTTAAAAATGACCTTGTTTTGAAAACGACGGAAAGATTCCTTTATAAAACTCTTATAAAAAGTCAAACAAGGGTATAAATGACTTTAACCCATATTCTTGTAAATAGTAAAAATGTTTTGAAATACATTTCGAAGAAACATGGATGTGGATGATAAAGAGATCCCAGTAGATTATTACGTATAATACAACCTCGGATAATGAAGAGATTGTGAAATAATCCTTACCTTGTACTTTTCATTGGTTGGGGTAGGTTAACCTCCTGTATAATGGTGAAATAATTGTTATTAAATTATACAAGAATTATATATATTAATATGATATCATATATGATCTTTTAATATTGATTTGATAATAATATCTTAGTATTATCGTTGTTTCGGGTGTTAACTTACATGTTTTCTTTCATATGTTTTATTACGTAAGACATGTTTGTAAAGGATAGGTTGTATATTATTCATATCCAGAATGATATCAAGTCCTTAAACATCATTTTTAAATCATCAAATGATAATTATACTTTAATGGTTACGATGGAGAATGAATCTTATCGCGTTCGTGGAGACGGTAGTCCGTACGTACGCACGAGCGACAATATCATTCTTTTGATATTAAAATAATATATAAATGGATGGTATATCATATATACAGAATCATTAACATGTTATATTTATTATTTACATGATTTACACATCATTATTATACCCATCCAAATAATATTATATTGAATAACAATTACACCACGACGTGGAGACGGTAAGCCGTACGTACGCACGTATGGTGACATGTTATTCAAAGGGTGGATAAAATACTGAATATGGTTGTACCATATTTATAATAACATCACAGTATATAAATGATACTGGAGTTATTATTTTAGAATGGTAACAACAAAGGAAGAAGAAGTGGAAGAAGAAATGAACTTAGAAAAGGGTGGTGAAATCATTACCTCTTCTTCGGGTTCTTCCTTTTGATTTGATCAAAAGGGATCCTTAGGTTGGCTTTCTGATCAAACTAAGGCCTCTAGGTTGTATTGAGGGATGTTGGGAGAGTATTTGGGCAGAGTTTGGCCGAACCAAAAGGCTTTAGAGGTGTGAAGAAATGAGAAGGAGGAGTGCCCTTTTATAAGAGGGGTGAGGGGCACCTTTGGAAAAGCTAGAAATATTAATTTATAATAAATTCATATTCGGTTTCCAAAGGCTCCAAAGTTGACTATTCAAAGGATGAGGTGGGGATAGGTCGAAAACAACTCATCCAATAGAATTTAGATAGGTTTGGGTACTTATATTAACCTTATCTTTAAGTATTAACTCTAAGTTAATTAGTTTCACTTTTACAATGTCTCTTTGTATTTTTATATAATATGGTTAATAAACTTACTATATACATCCAAGCGACCCCCAAGTGGTCCATTAATGATGAACCTATCATGATATAAGTCTTTTGGCCGAACCTTAGATTTTTAGGAATTTAATATCAATTAATAATATAATATTTGTTTTAAGAACTCTTTTATGTCAATTTTGACACTATTCATTGGTTGATTTTTGTGAAACTCATAACAGATTGATTACTTCGAAAAAAGTCAATTAAATCAATCCTAATATATCATATTATCCTAGAAAATTAGTTTAATTCATTAAAAGTTTCATATTATATTTATTTGGGTATTTATAATATCATATATTTTAATTTTTCACTATTATAGTAATTACTGCATCATAATTGTGTCATAAATAAAATAACTTATTTAATGTCTAAAAATTATAAATAAACTATCATTATGTAGGAAATCTTTTTATCTTTCTAATGAATATTTATAATCGATAATCCAACATGTATAACCTTATGTAAAAATTGTTCTTCTAAAAGATGTAAGCTTATGCCATTTTTATTTTTATTTAAGCTTTATTAATATAATGTGTCATTATCACTTACAAGTGGATCCATGGGGTCCCAAAATAGACCCAAAGATGCCCATGGTCGACCATGTATCAACCAATAGGGTTGAGACACGTTTTAGGGTAATTTAGTATTATTATAATATT
This sequence comes from Viscum album, assembly GCA_963277665.1. Classification (NCBI taxonomy): domain Eukaryota; kingdom Viridiplantae; phylum Streptophyta; class Magnoliopsida; order Santalales; family Viscaceae; genus Viscum; species Viscum album. Next base: position 59,786,685 of record OY728164.1, on the reverse strand, counting down.
ATTTTTTAACCCTTATTTACCGGATTTACCCTTAACCATGGTAAATAAAATATTTACCGAAGTAATTATTCAAAATGTCTAAAAATAAAAGTTACCTATTTACACAATTTGAACATCCTAATTCCAAATATGGAATCCATTTTTCTAAATTCAAAACACAGAAGTGGCAGAAATTAATTTAAAATTAATTCCCGCTGTCAAAACAAAAAGCGTGTTTTTAAGAGATAATAACTATCAAAAGATTGACACTTGTTTATGTTCGGTTTAATTGTAAAATTATGTCCAATGACCAAAATTATATTAAATGGTGAAAATATATTCTAAATGTACTTTAAAACCACTCAAATTCACAATTTATCACTATTAATTATTTTGATTAAAAAAGTTGTTTTTAATTAAAATTTAGTAATTTTTACTATTCATCAAAATATGAAAGTTATCCGAAATGTACCAAAATTTCACCTTAGGCTAAATTCGATATTCCGAATCCAAAAATGAAGTCCATTTTCAAATATAAAGTATATATAATTTCAAAAATTAGTTATTAGTATTCATAACGGCTAGTTTAATTGGTTGTTAGAACTCAGTGTTGCGTACAACACACGCTATCACATTATTCAAAGAGAAGCGTACCGTAGAAGCTTGGGATGTTTCATTTTAAATTTTTTGATGTCCCAATTTAGTCAAAAAGTTTAAAATATAGTATTTAAAAATGGTTCACTATTAAAAGTTGATAAAAGTGCAATACTGAAAATGAATTTGTTCTTGCATTATATCTAAGAAACTCATAATATGGATTCTAAAATTATAAGGATTACATAAACTTTAAAATTTATCTAATACTATTCATAACCACTTTTGAATGGCTTGTTTGGTAAGTCATGGTGTAATTGAAATCAGTGTTTCGTGTAATGAAAGTCATTGAATTATTTTGAAGAAATAACACTCTATAAAATCTTGGGGTGTTACATTCTCCCCTCCTTCAATAAATTGAGTCCTCGCAATTTGAAATTGTTCTTTGAAAATAAAAGGTTGAAAATAGAAAATATATTTGTGGGAAAACCCACATCGGAAATTGGGTTACTAAAATTTTGTCTTAATATGAGGAAAGAGAAATCAAAGGGTCACCACCAAATTATGATCTCGATTAGGAGAACATTGGTGGAAATTAGAGACATATAATTGGAGGAAAAACGTAAATATTTATAGGTAGTGATTGAGGTCATCAATCATAAACAAGTGTAAAATTGAGGTCCTTAAATTCATCAATCTATGATGATTTGAAATACCATCGGTTCAACAAAACATAGGGTATTAGGATAACACATTTTTGACGTTTCAAAATATCTTAGTTGAAATCCCTCATCGAAAAATGAATTAATGAGGCCTCTATTTAAAATAAAGAGTCGAAAGTATGAAGATTACCGAAAATAACACATACTAGGGTTCCATGTAGGAAAATATGGATATGGATGAAAAATCTAACCATCAATTATCTGATGGAGAGTGGTAGAGAACATGGCTATGAAAAGGCCAACAATCCCAAAGCCATAAATTTGTGATGATTTAAGGTACCATCTAGGACAACATTTTTGTTCTAAGTTTCTATTATTAATGTTGAGGAATTTATTTATGAGATTGGCTAAGATAATAAGGAGATATACTTACTTTATAATTAGAATTTTACCCATTAATAAATTTCTACCACAAACTCATCTTTCACTCTAAAAGATAATAGAACGTAAATTTTTTTTTCTATTTATACTATTCGTACAGGGTTCCAAAATAAAGGAATTTATAATTCATCTACCAGATCTTTTTTTAAAAAAAAACTACATTATTTAATTCAGGACATCTCGTGGGACAGTGGTAGGTGATACACCCTTGTCGCCCTTCGGTTGCGGGTTCAAGTCTCGCAGCCTTGCCGGACGCGACGGGTTGCCTCCCGACCTCCGGGTTGTCCTTTTATGGAAATCCAAAATAATCCAAACTAGAACTATCCAAAATACTTCTATCCAAACTCACAGTCCAACATTTATAAGGAAGGTAAACATAATATAGATCCTTTTTACCCCGTAATAGCATATGAATACCTTCATCATGTACTACCATATTCCTTATTGATTACATTCATGTTCCCTTATTCCATATAGAATGCTGGATATACTTCATTAATCCAAAAATGTTTTAAACCCCAACAATGATGGAATATACAAATCATTAATCAGCTTCAAGGTAGTCAATAATATCCAATATAATTTATCCAAATCAATCATGTATTATTCTAAAATCACTAACTCGGTATCAGAACCATATTATGGTTTATCTTTCTCTCAACCATATATTTTCCAAAAATTTATCCTGCTATTGAGTTACTTTTCTTTGTTCCACACAATCTCAAGTCCTTAATGAAATAGTACTGCAGTACAATCCTTATATACTCCATAATCATTATAACAAGTACATTGTTGATACAACACTCAATTGACATAATCAACATAAGAACTCTAATCATTCCTCTTCATCTGTGGTAGTATCATAACTTGATTATTATCCAATAGCATCATTTGCGGCATAGTCTGATGACTGGAACATAGGTTCGCGTAGTGTCCAAACTCGTTGCAAATGAAGCATTGTACATTTGAAACCATTTTCTTACCCTTGCAGTCACGTACTTTGTGCCCTTTTCCTCCACACTTATAACAAACTCTCATTCCTTTTAGGCAAGTTCCAGGGTGTTTCTTTCCACAGTTACCACATATGGTAAAATTCTTCTTTTCCCTCTATCCTTTATCCATCTTTCTCTCTTCCATCCTTTTCTTCTCTTGCTTCCCTTCAAATCCATATGACTCAGTAAACTCTTTACTTATCTTATCAACACATGATATTATTTCTTCACATGATGATAATACATGGGAGACTATTCCTCTTATAAATTCTAGCTTAAGACCATGAAAGATATGATCCTTCCTTCTCTTTGGATCATGTGCATTTCTGGAGTTCTCATTTCTTCTACTGGGCGCCATTTCTAAACAATGGCATACACTAGATCAGTTTATGAATCCAAATACATAATCCCATACTTTTAAAACACTTAACATAAATTGAACTATTTATGGATATAATCCATAATCATAAAAATGTTTTCTTTGAGGAAGTATATACTCATAAACCCTTCATAATGATTTGTAAAGAAAATGAGAGTTATCCTAAGCATATCCCCTGGGAGTGTCGTAACCAAGAGTGCAGCAAGGCCCGTTGTCATGCACCAGTTCCCGTTCGAGTCTAGCTCAAAGCGGTGTTTTCGGGTTTTACCCCTAGGTACATCTGTGCCAGAGCCGCCTCTACCTGCTCGTATCCAGACAGGGATGTATTGCTCGGAAAACTCACAAAATCTCTACAATACCAAAATTCTAGGAAGTTCTTCTATACTAATCCTCAAAGTTCATCTTAGGTCTACGTGCTCTAATCAGAGTTTATCTAAATCTAGCTTCCAAGGTTTGTACTAAACTTCCTCTGATACCAACTGTAACGCCCCGACCCCAGCTACCCGGAGTCGGTGCATTATTACATAACATTGGCATGATCACAAGAAGGATCAAATCTCGAAAGACCGATTGGTTTAGTAGCCTTGGAAACACTAGATATATTCATAAGTTTTACATTACATCATTAAATGAAAACTACTACAACAACATAATGTTTCCACAGTCCACACTATAATCCCCTCATAATATCCCTGCAGGTCATTCATAACTTACATCTTCACATCCTGGGAAAAATAAAACATAGAAAAGGGGTGAGCTCAAATGCCCAGTAAGGATAACAATATAGCGGAACATTCAAAAATAAGCATAAACATTTAAGGCAATGAATTACTAAAACAAAAGCCTTTTAAACTTGAACTTCAACATAGTATGGCATAAATAAAATGAAATAATGCCATTTACTTGTTCACATGGATATTCTACTAATCGAATAATCACATGCAAAATCAATAACCACTTTCATAATGTTGGAATGCATAATTCCAAACGTTAATTTCATTGTCTAGGCCTCATCCCAAGACCTAGGGGTTACTTCTAACCGGAACCCAACCCGGAGTGCCTCTAATAACCGGACACCAACCCGGAGTGCCTCTAATAACCGGACACCAACCCGGAGTGCCTCTAATAACCGGACACCAACCCGGAGGGCATACATTTACCAGTCCCTAACCTGGAGGGCTTACTTTAACCAGTCCCCAACCTGGAGGGCTTACTTTTACCAGTCCCCAACCTGGAGGGCTTACTTTTACCGGTCCCCAACCCGGAACATACTTGTTTAGCACATTCATCTGAAGAAAAGTTTGAAATATAACATAAACATTCGGATTAAAACTAGCATACGAAATGTCAATAGTTTCACCATAAACTATGAATGGTATAAAATAGCATATCCACATTCAAACATATCACAAAACCTTCAATAAATTATAGAAGTTTTGTATTATAATAAATCAACTTCAAATAATCATAAAATCCATCAAAGGATGTTGACATAGATGAAATCAAAATTCTTTTAAAAGAAGTATCTCCTTTTATTTTGAAGTCATTTAAGATCCATATAAAATAAAACATTTCCTTTGAAAATATTCTTATAAGCTTGTAAGGAAAGCTTCGACGATTTTATAACGGCGGAAAATAACCGCACCCGCCGTATAAGTTAAAAAAAACATTCTTACCTCAATTCTGTCGAAAAGGTTAAAAAGGACCTTGTTTTGAAAACGACGGAAAGATTCCTTTATAAACCTCTTATAAAAATTCAAACAAGGGTATAAATGACTTTAACCCATATTCTTGTAAATAGTAAAAATGTTTTGAAATACATTTCGAAGAAACATGGATGTGGATGATAAAGAGATCCCAGTAGATTATTACGTATAATACAACCTCGGATAATGAAGAGATTGTGAAATAACCCTTACCTTGTACTTTTCCTTGGTTGGGGTAGGTTAACCTCCTGTATAATGGTGAAATAATTGTTATTAAATTATACAAGAATTATATATATTAATATGATATCATATATGATCTTTTAATATTGATTTGATAATAATATCTTAGTATTATCGTTGTTTCGGGTGTTAACTTAAATGTTTTCTTTCATATGTTTTATTACGTAAGACATGTTTGTAAAGGATAGGTTGTATATTATTCATATCCAGAATGATATCAAGTCCTTAAACATCATTTTTAAATCATCAAATGATAATTATACTTTAATGGTTACGATGGAGAATGAATCTTATCGCGTTCGTGGAGACGGTAGTCCGTACGTACGCACGAGCGACAATATCATTCTTTTGATATTAAAATAATATATAAATGGATGGTATATCATATATACAGAATCATTAACATGTTATATTTATTATTTACATGATTTACACATCATTATTATACCCATCCAAATAATATTATATTGAATAACAATTACACCACGACGTGGAGACGGTAAGTCGTACGTACGCACGTATGGTGACATGTTATTCAAAGGGTGGATAAAATACTGAATATGGTTGTACCATATTTATAATAACATCACAGTATATAAATGATACTGGAGTTATTATTTTAGAATGGTAACAACAAAGGAAGAAGAAGTGGAAGAAGAAATGAACTTAGAAAAGGGTGGTGAAATCATTACCTCTTCTTCGGGTTCTTCCTTTTGATTTGATCAAAAGGGATCCTTAGGTTGGCTTTCTGATCAAACTAAGGCCTCTAGGTTGTATTGAGGGATGTTGGGAGAGTATTTGGGCAGAGTTTGGCCGAACCAATAGGCTTTAGAGGTGTGAAGAAATGAGAAGGAGGAGTGCCCTTTTATAAGAGGGGTGAGGGGCACCTTTGGAAAAGCTAGAAATATTAATTTATAATAAATTCATATTCGGTTTACAAAGGCTCCAAAGTTGACTATTCAAAGGATGAGGTGGGGATAGGTCGAAAACAACTCATCCAATAGAATTTATACAGGTTTGGGTACTTATATTAACCTTATCTTTAAGTATTAACTCTAAGTTAATTAGTTTCACTTTTACAATGTCTCTTTGTATTTTTATATAATATGGTTAATAAACTTACTATATACATCCAAGCGACCCCCAAGTGGTCCATTAATGATGAACCTATCATGATATAAGTCTTTTGGCCGAACCTTAGATTTTTAGGAATTTAATATCAATTAATAATATAATATTTGTTTTAAGAACTCTTTTATGTCAATTTTGACACTATTCATTGGATGATTTTTGTGAAACTCATAACAGATTGATTACTTCGAACAAAGTCAATTAAATCAATCCTAATATATCATATTATCCTAGAAAATTAGTTTAATTCATTAAAAGTTTCATATTATATTTATTTGGGTATTTATAATATCAATTATTTTAATTTTTCACTATTATAGTAATTACTGCATCATAATTGTGTCATAAATAAAATAACTTATTTAATGTCTAAAAATTATAAATAAAATATCATTATGTAGGAAATCTTTTTATCTTTCTAATGAATATTTATAATCGAAAATCCAACATGTATAACCTTATGTAAAAATTGTTCTTCTAAAAGATGTAAGCTTATGCCATTTTTATTTTTATTTAAGCTTTATTAATATAATGTGTCATTATCACTTACAAGTGGATCCATGGGGTCCCAAAATAGACCCAAAGATGCCCATGGTCGACCATGTATCAACCAATAGGGTTGAGACACGTTTTAGGGTAATTTAGTATTATTATAATATTATTTTTTAACCCTTATTTACCGGATTTACCCTTAACCATGGTAAATAAAATATTTACCGAAGTAATTATTCAAAATGTCTAAAAATAAAAGTTACCTATTTACACAATTTGAACATCCTGATTCCAAATATGGAATCCATTTTTCTAAATTCAAAACACAGAAGTGGCAGAAATTAATTTAAAATTAATTCCCGATGTCAAAACAAAAAGCGTGTTTTTAAGAGATAATAACTATCAAAAGATTGACACTTGTTTATGTTCGGTTTAATTGTAAAATTATGTCCAATGACCAAAATTATATTAAATGGTAAAAATATATTCTAAATGTACTTTAAAACCACTCAAATTCACAATTTATCACTATTAATTATTTTGATTAAAAAAGTTGTTTTTAATTAAAATTTAGTAATTTTTACTATTCATCAAAATATGAAAGTTATCCGAAATGTACCAAAATTTCACCTTAGGCTAAATTCGATATTCCGAATCCAAAAATGAAGTCCATTTTCAAATATAAAGTATATATAATTTCAAAAATTAGTTATTACTATTCATAACGGCTAGTTTAATTGGTTGTTAGAACTCGGTGTTGCGTACAACACACGCTATCACATTATTCAAAGAGAAGCGTACCGTAGAAGCTTGGGATGTTTCATTTTAAATTTTTTGATGTCCCAATTTAGTCAAAAAGTTTAAAATATAGTATTTAAAAATGGTTCACTATTAAAAGTTGATAAAAGTGCAATACTGAAAATGAATTTGTTCTTGCATTATATCTAAGAAACTCATAATATGGATTCTAAAATTATAAGGATTACATAAACTTTAAAATTTATCTAATACTATTCATAACCTCTTTTGAATGGCTTGTTTGGTAAGTCATGGTGTAATTGAAATCAGTGTTTCGTGTAATGAAAGTCATTGAATTATTTTGAAGAAATAACACTCTATAAAATCTTGGGGTGTTACAAAAAATTATTTTTCATGTTCCGAATAGGGGTGTATGGAGAATAAATTTTCAATGGTACTGATCCATTGTTCTGGAACAAGTGAATCATAAGACCCACTGGAAGAAGGTAGACATTGCCTCATGATAGACTCAATCGAATATTGTTCATTTCTCTTCTCATTTGGATGTACAGAATGATTCATTGCTTGTGTAAGTATAAAAATAATATTTTTCACTTCCTCTCCCACAATATTGGTTTGTTCAAGAAGATAATCATTGCATTTTCCACTACATTGATCGACACGGTTCCTTCGGGTTCCATCTATCATCTAAAACAGAAAAATAATATTGTCAGAGGCAAAGATCATGCTGGGAAAACAACATAATAATGGGGAGTAACATTAATATCTAACTTCTTAGGTTTAATTCTATGATCATTACCATAATTCAAGGACTATAATATATACTTATACTTATCCTAAGGGACATCTTTTGACATACCATAGAAATATCTCTAGGGATCTCACTAATGTTTTTACATTCTTGTTTCCAAGGGTTCACTAAACCTTCACTCAGATACCAATTTTAGAGGCCCAAATCTTGATGTACATGGACATTACATTACTATTGCGGAATACTTAAAACGTGAAAAAAAAGATGCCCAATGACTGTATTAGATTAGTGTCTATTAAAACTCAGAACATAATCTTCTAATAATGGTTAATGATCTTCAACATATCCACTAAAGATAATCCATTTTTGTTTTCTTTTTTATACACCTAATTTATATCATGGGGAAAAGAAAACATAAAAATGGTGACATAAAATTCTTAGTAAGGGTAACCATAGAGAACATATAAAAATCCCTAAACATTTGAACTTTAAAAATGAACATAAAATACGGGTGATGACATAAATCATGGAACTACATAAGTCATAGATCACAAAGGAACATTAATCATGATAAAATATAATGGTAATAAGACATGTAATTGTGGAAAACCACTAAGAACATGATATGATTTCCATAGTATCCTAGGCATTACGGCTAGTACCTTCATAGTTGACAAAGTCCATTACATAACCTGGTTTACTTTTCATTTAATCCTTGTATTACAAAAAATTATTTACTTTCTGCTCCATCCATGTATATCTCATGACATATAAATCATTACCCATTGCATTGGAGGGACACATAGGTCCCACCCATCTCATAATGAAATCATTATTTTGTGTTCTATAAGTTCAACATAAATCATCCATCATTGCCCAATAAATAAAATGGGCTTCATATACCTCATCCCCTCATAACATAATCTATATAAAACAATGGATATAATTACATCATAAAAAAATCAAAATATGTAAATAATGGGTATATTATACAAAAACCATATCCATATTCAAAAATTTCATTTTAGATGATAAAATACTTGACATTAATTCTTGAAAAAAAATATCATATCTTCTACAAAATCATTTTTTTTCCTCAAAATGACGTGCAGTTTCAAAAGGAAACAATTTCGTTTAAAATATTCATGAAATATTATAGAGGATGATATGTAAATAAGGTGTTATGAAACTATAAAAATTTTCATCATGACGTATAATTGTAAAAAAATTATCCATGTAATTTTTCTGGAAAAGTCAATAAGTACCACATATGTTAAACAAAATAAAGATACCTTCCATACATTGTGGTAATAGATAAAAGGGGTAAAAATGACTTTAAACATACATGGATGAATAGAAAACATTTTATGAGAACATTTTGGGAAAAGTTGGTCATTTTTTATTAACCTAACACCACTAAATACTTACGAATAAATAATCACGGATTAGAAATAAATTGAAATAATTATACCTTAACTTATGTCCAATTTATTCCGTATGTGTCTAAGACTCCTCTTCCTCAACGTGTCTCTTTTAAACTTCTTTATAGGGCACTAGAGTTGGCCTTTTCGGAATAAAAGAACCTCTATATTATAACAAGAGAGGTTTATAAGAGGAATTTATCACGGGTTGGCCATGCTTTAAGGATTAGAATGGAGTGAAGAGATGAGGGAGGAAGTGTCTTTTTATAAGAGAGGCGAGGGGTACTTTTTGGAAACCTCCAAAATATTAATTTATAATATACTCAAACCCCACCTAAAAACCTCTAAAATGACTCAAATTCGATTTTTAGATGATATTGGGTTGTAATATCATTAGACAATAAAATTTGGACATGTTGGAAAATTGATTTAAACCTTATCAAAATCATTTATCCTTATTTATTCTATTTAATTTTATTTGTGGTAACAATATTCTAAATTTAAAAATTGAATTAAATACTTACTTATGTGTGATAAATTTTCTATAATTTGAAGCTTTATGACATTATGGACCATTTAAATTTCAATTTATAATTTTTAAATATTTTTGTTATTTTTAAACATTTTAATAATAAGTCATTTTTATAAAATATCAATAGTGTCAATTTTAAAAGTATTCATTTATTTTAATTTAAATAAAATCCACACAGAGTATATATTTGAACCTGAATATTTAATAGATTCCTAACATGTCTTATGTATATATAAAATTTATATTAAAAAATAACTTGTTCATATATTATTTATTTTTATAATTTCAAAACCATTTATTTGATATTTGTCTTAATAAAATAATTATTGCATCATTTTGTATAATTATTTAATATAATTGTTTTAACCATAAAAATTTCAAAGAATATACTAGGATGAATATAAATCTAATATAATTCTTAATAATTCTTTTAGTCGAATTTATATTCTAAAACAACTAACTTTTAAAATGTTATCTTCATTAAAGTGTGAAGGCCACAACATTGACATAATTTAAAATAAAATAACATAAATGTCATAATATGTATTATAAGGCTCCAAATTGTCCAAAATTATACCCTTGTATTATTAAGGTACAGATATACTCGAAAAATAAGGATTAGTCAAGTTTATGGTCTTTGTATTGGTATTATTAATTAAATAAAAACTATATTATATATTTTTCACTTAATTAATAATTTCAGTATCATTAATGTATAAGCTATTAAAGTAAATATATATTTTTAAAAAATCATAAATAAATTACCATGATGAAGAAAAACATTTTATATTTAAAATGAGAATTTATAATTGAATTTATATTCTGTATAACCAAATACTAAAAATACTCTAATTATTAAAGTTTGAGGCACACATATTTCACATTCATTAAATAAACTAAGGTAATGGTCTTAATCACATCCATGTGGGTTCTGAAAGATACTATTTCCATCCCAGTATATTTTAGGACGAACTATAATCATCAAATTATATTAATATAAGTGTTACAGTTATTTTATAATATTATATTTACCCTTAATTATCCGATTTACATTTAACTATAGTAAAAGAAATTTACCGTAGTTACTATTCATAATGTCTAAAAATAAAAAGTCACCCATTTATATAATTTGGGCCTACTAATTCTAAATATGGATTCCAATTTTAAAAATTCAAAGCATATAAGTTTCAGTATTTATTTTAAAATTAATCCTACTGTTGAGAAAACAGGTTCTAAAATTTTAAACATTACAAAAGATTGAAATGTTTTTACCTATGAATTCAATGTAAAATTAATGATAATGACATAAATAATATTAAATGGTAAAAATATATTCTATTAATACTTTAAATCAATTCAATATTATAATTCAACCATATAAATTACCTTGATGAATTTTCTTTTAATTAAAATTTACCACATTTTTACTATTCATCAAAATATGAAAGTTAACAGAAAAAATATTTAAAAATTAACCACAGTAAATTTTAATATTTGTATTGAAATTAATAAGTTTATATCATCAAAATGAACTCATAAACATGTCAAAAACTAGATTAAAAGTCAATGTTCCATCAAAAGGCGGCAAAAATGCATTTTTTTAAAAATAGATATTTTACACGAAAAATTTATTTTGTTCTCATACCATGTTTTAAAATATGTGTAAGATGAATGAAAATTTTAAAATTTGGTTAATAATAGAAATAATTGTGAGGTCATAATAATATTATAACAACATATCGTTGTTTAGTGAAACTCAATATTGAGTAAAACACAAGCTATTTAGGAAGGTTGTTGTTTCATGCAACACAAGCCAAGAATAGTGTTTGCGTATACTAAAATCTTATACGGTGTTGCATATAGTGTAAACTAATATTTTTAAAGTGTACAACACAAGAAATCAACGAAATTTAAATGAATATTTCTCATAAAATCTCAGGGTGTTACAGCGGTACCATGCTTTGGTGTCACGTATAACATAATCCAAACATATTTCTTCTATACATTGAATAAAATCTATAATCATTTGTACATAAAATAAATTATTTCAAACGAACATGAAATTATATACAACACATGCCATGAATAATTTTATGTATACTGCAAGCTAGTACGATGTGGTATATAGTGATATCTAATATTGATGTAACATACAATAATAAACATCAAGGAAATTAAAAATAATCTATCAAATAAAATCTCATGGTGTTATATTCTACAAAACATAAAATAAATTTCTCCATTGAAAATCATCGGGGTTATAAATGGATTACTACTTGAATGAATCTTTCATGGAAACCCACATCACCAAGATGGACACTATAACAACAATTTAAAAAGTAAAGATGGAATTATAATTTTTACCTGAAGTACCTCATCATTGATTTTCTATATAAGAGAACATATGTTAGAAGTGAAAACATGGATATTGAAGAGAAATATAATCATAAAGTTCTTATGGATAGTTATATAGAATAAGGTTTGGAGAAAGTTAACTACAAGAAAGCCTCAAATCAATGATGATTTAAGGGACCATATAATTTAATAGATAATAGTGTAATATGGTAACATTTTTGGTTTCAATATCCTTTTCCAATAGCTGATTATTTATTTCATGAGAATAAATATTTACAATATTTCAATATAATCTAATTTTTTTTAGTTCCTTGAACAATTTCCACATCATTTATTATTTCAAGAATTGAAGTTGAATTTTTCTTTCTTGAAGTTAGTAGATAATGTGAAAGAATGATAGCATATTCCATCCGTCTTAATAAAAAGGTTATAATAGATAATAAAATATGCATAAGTCCACCAATGGTGACATAATACATTAATCTAACAAACTTAATATGGATAATTACTTGTACTTTCCATAAAGGGATAACATTACAATCCTTCGAGAAAATAAAAAAAACAAAACATTTGAAAGAGGTGAACTAAATCGTCTTATCATTTTTCTCCTATATCAAATAACGTATTTCTTGTTTTTCACATTCCAAACATGTGAATACCATAATCATATATTCTATTGTAACATTAATTACCATAGAACCATATTTAATACATGAATGCTGTCAAATGTTAACTCTTTATAAATACCAAAATACTAAAAATTCTACATACTCAAACCATGATTCCACATTTTCTTTATATTATTTCAGAGGTCATTAATACTATAAAACATCTCAACATCTCTTTATCCCTTCACTTACACATATAATGTGATTTTGAAAAATATTGGAAGAAACTTTCATGGTTACTATTACCATTCAACATATACATTCAAATACTTAATGTAAAACAATAGAATAATGATCCGTAGATGTGTATTTTTTCATAGTACTATACATTATTCTTGATAAAAAAGAATTCCTTCCACTATATTCTTAATCCATTGAACGAGCTACATCAATTTATTCCTTAACATTACTTTAATCTCAAATATCATTTTTAGTATCTTTATCATCATCAACATAAATACTACACATACGAACATACTGATTGTTTTGAGGATATGTTCTCTTAGGGAATAGATTTTAAAAATTCTCATAAATTCTATATTTAAAAAATTTAACAATCGTTGTTGTATTATCAATACCATTATCCATGTCCATTTTGTAAACTGATCATTTTCCATTGCAATTACTCGCTTTGATTCCATCGTTTCCACACCCAAAGTGTCGTCCATTTCCTTTAAAAAATTCTCCTTGATACCTCTTCTCACATTATTTACATGAGGAAAATTTAACTTATTTCTTATATGATCATCATGAAACTCCATATTTCTCTTATTTTATTTCCCAAGAAATTAACCAAAGGTGAGATTATTGATCATATTATGATATTTCTGATTAGTCATAATAAGTATTATTCACCTTCAAACTCCCATTTCATTTTATGGCCCACGAATATTATCATTCCATTTTCCATAATATTCTCCATTAACATTAATCATCTTGTTTCCATCCATATTCTAAAATCCAAAAATAATCGTGTGAGAGGAAAAAAAATCATACTAGGAAAACAACATAGTCTAGCTAGACTACATTCAATCACTAATATATTAGGTTTAATTCATGTTTATTCATGATCGTTATCATAATTATATTACTATAACCTATACTTATACATTCTATTTGGGAAATAACTATACATATTGTAGAAATATATCTAGGGATATCAATAATGATTATGCATCCTAGTTTCCAATGGTTAACTAAACTTTCACTCTGATACAAACTATAAGGACCCAAGCTTGATGTACATAGTCATTTCATTTCTTTTGAGGAATAATCAATACACAGCACAAACAGACTCCCAATGAATTTATTAGTTTATATCCTTTGTAAACTCAGATCATAATGATCTTCTTCATATCCCAAAAAGATCTTCCCTTTTGTTTTCCTACCTTAAACGATGCATTTATAACCTATGGAAAATAAAAGAATGACAGGGTGAGAAAAATTTATTAGTATGGGTAAAAGGGATATCATAAATAAAACTAGAAACATTTGATCATAAAAACAAGACCATAGATTTTAAACAATCAAAATCGGGAAAAATGAAATAAAACATGGCATTACATAAGGAATATATCATAAGGGGACATTAATCATGATCAAAATCATGGAAATAAAACATGGAATTGAATAAAAATATTATGCACATAATATGGTTTCTATATTAGCCATGTAATTTCTTCCAATACCATCATAGTTGACAAAATCTATTACTGAACCAGGTTTACTAGTCGTTCCAGCCATTAATTACTGAACTAGATTTGTCTGTCATTACATCCATGTCTCTATCATTAGATATAAATCACTACTCAATTAATTGGAGTAAGATATATTTCCCATCGATATAATAATTAAATCACACTTGTTCCAAAAAAACAAATCATTCACTATAGCATAACCCATGAAATAAATTGGTTTTCATAAACATCATACCATCATATCAAATTCCTTATTAGATAAATGGACAACATAAAAATAATTCCATCCTAATTATAATCTAATAAATTTAATAATAGGGATATAAACATAACCCTATGTCAACATATGGAAAAGTATTTTAATAAAACAAATGAGGTTAATTCTTGATGAAAATATAGTTTTTTTAAAATGTAATCTTTTCTCAAAATATCATGCAATTTTAAAAGAAAATAATTCATTTGAAAATGCATGTGTAAATGTGTAGTATAATATTTATTGTAATAAGATTTTATGAAGATGTAAAAAATCATTCATTCTCTATAATTTAAAAAAACCTAAACCATGTACTTTTTCTAGAAAAGTCAAAATTACCTCATAATGTAAACAAAAGAATGATTCTTTCCATACCATGTAGTAAAAGTTAAAAAAATGTGTAATAATGACTTAATATTTACATTTAAAAAAGAAAAAATTCTATTAAGTTTATATTAGAAAACATATACATGGATAATAAATATATCCATTGTAAAAACATACAAATAAACAATGTCATATAAAAACGAAATTGAAATGTTATCCCCTACCTTTTTTTAGATTTCTCCCATATGTTTAAAAAACTCGTGTATAGTGGGTTTAATCTTATTATAAACTTTTTATAGAACCATAATATTATTTTTTCTATCAAATATTTTTTAATTATGACGTTATATTACCCATTCATTTGATAATTCCATGTTAATGCAATATTTTGGGTAATGATCGTTTTAATTATCTTACGTGTTTTGACATGTTATTATTGATATTATTACTTAGATAATTATTTAATTACATAAATAATGTAAAACATGATTTATCTATCATATATATTCATTATATAAAAATATATAATATATATATAGGTAAATGAAATGGAATACACCATTAATGGAGACAATAGGTCATATGTATGTGTGAACACTGTTTTCATTTTATTATTGAATTGAATGGAAGTAAGTAAATTAAAAATATATATACATAAATCCAGTATATTCATTATGTCGTATATTTCATAATTATTTATTATATATACTTTAAAATTAATCTTGAATTCTAAACATGGAAAATAAATCTCATCATGTCATGGAGACTGTAAGTCGTACGTACGAATGAGCGATGATATAGTTCCATGAATTATTGAATTATATTATATTGGATGATGTATAATATCTAAAAATTAGTATCATTTTATAATAATCATATATAGTTATTATTTCCACCATTCTACCCATACATGTAAGGTGGTGGTGAAAAATAGACTACACAACGATGTGGAGACTATAAGCTGTAAGTACATATGTGTGATGATTTCGTTTTTCATAGGATAGATATAAGGTGAAATAGTGTACTTTTTTATTTATAATAACAATTAATAACATGCGGGATTATTATGTTATTACTTTATAAAGAAAAAACTATAGAACATGAGGTATAAGAAGCAATTTTATTGAAAAAACTAGTAGAAGAGATTACCTCTCCCTTGATGTGCCTCATATAAATTTACACTTAAGGAACTAATGTTCACATTTTGAGAAGACCATAACCTATAGAATGTTACTAGGAATGTTTATAAGAGAAAAGGAAAGGTTATGGATGATCTTGATGTCCTAAAATAGAGTGAATAGGAGAGCGAGGAGGTTCACTTTTTTAAAAGCGGAGAGGAGAACTTTAAGAAACTCACAAAAATATTAATTTATAATAAAATCAAACCCTACAAAAAAACCACAATAGTGTCCCAAATATCAATTTGAGACGTGATAGGGTTCTAATCCCATCGAAAAATTAATTTTTTACAACTCATTTGGTCAATTTATACATCATCATTGTAATTGACAATTAGTTATTCATTTAAACATTAATTTTTGTAATAATATCTAAATTTTTAATACAACTTAATATTCCATTATGTTGTATTAATTGACCATAAATGGATACTTTATCACATTTTAGACCTTATAATTATCACTTATTAAATTTTTAATATTTCTATGATAATTATATAATTAGATAAATAGATTTGTTTATAAAATGTCAATAGTGTCGATTTTCACCCAATTCATTTATTAGACTTTAAATAAAACCCCCACAACTTTTAAATTTGAAAAAAAATTATAAACTCAGAATTTGTCATATACATCTAGATAATTCATGCATAATTTTAATTAGGTCATATAATGTCTCATTTATTATTTTTAAAACAATTTATTTCGTACTTTTATTAATAAAATAAATTTTACATCACTATTATTTCATCATTAATTAAAATTAATAAATCTATATAATTTTAAAAAAAATTATCATGATATTAAAATTTTAATTATATTTTTATTTATTGTTTACTTTCTTTGTTTAATGAATTTTATCACTAAATCAATATTATTACACTTATAAGATATAATAGAGTGACATGTTGTGACTTTCTATGGTTTTAATAATAATTACATCGTATTCATGGAAAAAAGACCATAAAATGAATTTATTCCTACCCTTAGGTGATATGGGTCTACTTTTATTTATCTAGTAGAATTTTGGAAGGTGTTTGGGTAATTTTATGAAATTAGTTTTACCCATAATTACCCAATTTATCATTAACTATTGTAATAAAAATAATTACCAAAGTTAATAAACATAATTCTGAAAAATATTAATGTATACCATTAACATAATTTTTACCTAAAAATTTCAAATATTCAATCCATTTTTCAAAATTTAAAACATATAAGTTACAGTAATTTATTTACAATTAATCTAGCTGTTTAAATAATGGGTTTTAAAAGATAAACCATTGAAAAAGAATGAAATATTTTTACCTATCAATTAAATTTAAAATTAATGCAAATGACTTAAATTATATTAAATGGTAAAAATCTATTCTGTATTTACTTTAACACCATTAAATATTATAATTTATCCATATAAATTATCTCAATGAAAAAATATGTTTTTAATTAAATGTTTTGGTGTTTATACTATTTATTAAAAAAAGAATAATGTTATAAAAATATAAAAAATTGATCCAGAGAAAATTTTATATCCCGATTCCATATAAGAAGTTTATTTTGTGAATTTTAACTTATAAATGTGACAAAAACAAGATTTTCAATCGGTATTCCATTAATATGTGGTAAAACTACATTTTTTCAAAAATGCAACTTTTACTCGAAAAATTAATTTTGATATCATACCATGTTATAGAAAATGTGTCATATGAAATATAATGTTATATAAAATTAAAAATGAGGTTTTTACTATTTATAATTGCTATTTTATATCCCATTTAATGATAAAATTTTAATAATATATTTTTTTTTAGTGAAACATGGTATCAAGTATTACCCAAGCTATCGAGGAAGGGCGCTCTTTTGTGTAACGCAAGCCATGTCAGTGTTTCATGTAGTGAATGCTTCCATTGGTGTCGCATATAACATAATAAAAACATATTTCATTTATACATTGTACGAAATCTATAATAAATATTTCATGAAATAAATTCTATCAAACGAACAAGAAATTATGTGCAACACAAGCCAAGAATTGTGTTGTGTATACTGCAATCTAATACAGTTTTGCATATAGTACGAGATAATCTCGGTTTTGCGTACAATAGAAAACGTAAATCAAATTTAAAAAACTTATCACATAAAATTTTGTGGTGTTAGAATAATATAAATGAATTTCATCATAGACATATGATATTTTTTCTTAAATTGAACCATAATCAAAATAGATCCTAATATGTGATGAGATTCTGACATAATTCCCTTACCACATTGGAAACATTAAATCTTAAGACCCATTAAGGAATAAATGTTAGGTAAACATATAAGATCAAGAGAATAACAAAATTAATTAAATTACATCTAAAATGGTATTTATACACACCTCATAAAATAATATTGTTTTATAACATAACATATTTATAAATGATAAATATAGAGAAAAATATATATTTCAACCATTGTAATGTTTGACCTACAAATAACATGAAAGATATATCCTAAAATAAATATGTAAATAAAAATAGTTATCTATATAAGAGTCTTAAAAAAAATTCAGGGGGAATATATTCAAAAAAGAAAATAAATAGGTGATGAATATAGAATAAGTCTCACGGAAGGATAATGTGAGATGAAAATCCCTTTCCATATGTCTCGACTAGCATATGGCACATTTGATCCTCCTATGTAATAAATAAATACTTATTATACATATATTATTTAACCATACCCACAAAAACACAATGATATATATATATATATATATCCATATTTCAATTACATAAGAATTTGTTTTAAATTTCTGTTAACATATCTATATTGATGTTATGTTACAAGAAATTACTACTTTGTTCTTCATGTGTGTTTTGATTTTATATATTTTTCCATTTAATTTTATAATCATTTATTTGTCACTAAATCAATAACCATTATATCAGAAAAATAAACATTTTATAAATTCTTTTTATCAATACCTAAAATTTAATGATATAGAGTAAAACAAACAATTCATTGAGATGTTACATCCAATGTGCGTATGATTTATGTTTCCATTTTCTCGATTGATTGATATAAGTAAAATAAAAATACTATAAATTATTTTCACTATTTCATATATATAATAATAATTTATTTATTTATACTTTATACCTTCTATTTAATGTGTGTGTAAGAACAAATCATATTGCTTCGTGAGGTAGTGATGTTGTTATATCCCCCATTGAATTTAATGTAAGAATGTATAAGTAATTTAAAAATTGATAAATTATTTTAATTTATTCCTCATAAAATAAATATTTTAAATCCATGATTAAAAAAATCCATTAAATGTGATGATGGAAAAAACAACGCAAGTTCCTGGGGATATTGTCTCCCACAAACTCGACCGACGGTTTTTGTTTTCTATGTGATGGAAGAGATGATAGATAATATTAATTAAATTAACATAATAACATATTTTTATATAGTATATAATTATTTTATTACTTTTTTCTTTATAAAATAATAATTTATGGAAAAAAATGAAAAATAAGAATCTTAGTTATGACATTTACATTTGCATAGAAGCACCTCATATTGATCTCTTATTAGTAACCTAGTGCTAGTACTTTGGGAAGGGGAGAATAAATAGAACATGGGCAGGGATGTTGGGAGGAATTTATGTAGTGATTAAACAAATTATATGAATTTTATTTTTTTAGGATTTGATCAGTGGGGGTGTCCCTTTATATTTGAGGGAAAAGATCTTACTTGTAACTATATAGAAATTTCCAAATAAAATCAAAAATAATAAACACATTATGAATAAAAGAGCAAAACAATTTCAATATATTATATATATATATTTTTAATATTGAAATACTACCATGAAATAAGAAATTTTTATGTTTTATAATCATTTTGACCGTTATCATTTCATTATAACCCCTGCAAACAAATTTTTCCCTCCATAATGCTCATTTTCTTCTCTATTCATTGTGCATATAAATTATGTTTAAATTATTATATAATATTAATTATCCAAATTGAAAATAATTAATCTATATTTTACTAATTTTATAGAAATTATTTGAAAAAAATTCCTTTATAATTAAACATATAAACAGAATGGGAAATCAGTTTCACAAAAGAAAAAATTTTCAAATATTTAAAAAGTAATTATATAAATAATCTATAAGAAATTGACCCCAAGGATTTTTTTCTTAATTCATATATAATAGATCTATTGTTACTTTTAAACCTATTTTTAGAAAATATTTATGTATATAATTTAATAAAATAATTGAAATTTCATAATAAAATGAGATTTTTTATCTTTTCAAAAAAATATATCTTTTCATAAAATGTTCAAAAAAATTCTCCAATATAATTTATAAAATTGAATAAATTTTTTAATTTTATAAAATAGTTATTATAATAAAATAGAAAAATTTAAAATAAGTGCACCAAAGGCAAAAAAATAGATTTTTTGAAATATTCAGTTTTTATTCAGAAATTTGGATTTATTCATATCACCTATGAAGAAAGATGATAATATGATTTTTAAATATTTGAGTTGACATATAATATTTACATTATTTTAAAATCATTCAATCTACTTTATTTGGGTAATAAATTGATGTGAATTGCATTTGGTCATATAAAAATACTTGTGTTGAATGTGACTTCCTTTATTTTTGTGTAAGTTCACATTAATCTAAGTAATGAAAATAATTTCGATAAAATGAAATTTATTAATTAATAAATATTATAATTTCTATTGATAATATTATTTCCATTTTATTATATTTAATTTCGATAATTGATTAATACTATTTTTTAATAAAACTAAATTAAAACTGTTTTTAGATTGAAATTTTTCTAATGTTACCAAAATGTTAAAGATGGGGTCAAAAAAATTAAACATAATATATTAAAATAATTTTTTTATATTATAAATATATATATTTATGTAAAATATGTGTCATAGAATTTAGTCATAACAATTATTGTCTTTTTCAAATAATTAATTTTTATGCATTCAACAATAAATTAATATTAAAAATTCAATACAAAATGATTTCAAAAACTAATCCCATTATTAAAAAATTAAATTAAAAAATTTAAAAATATAACTTTTAAATAAAAAATATATATTTAAAGAAACTACATTTAATGTATATAATTCCCTTTTAAAACATAAAGTCTCATTTATAATATTTTATAAGAATTTATTATTTATGAATTCTATTTTATATAATATAATTTGTATTCATAATAATATTTATTTTATCTATTCTTTATCTAGTCATCTTAGTAAATGGTTTCAAGAATAGAATTTAATTCAATGAATAATTATTTATTGAAAATACATATTGAAAATTTAGTTTTTTAGATTCTCACACATTAAATTAATTTTCAATAGAAATTTTAATTAATTCTGACTAAATATTTTGTTATGGTATTCTATATTATTTAAATTGATCTAAATCATATTTATAATGAGGATTTATCCCCAGTACATATGGTATAACTAGTGATGTAATATTTTTTTCATAAAAATAATATTATTAATTTTCTTTTTTATTTAACAATTTAATCCAAATAGACCAATATAATGGGAGTAATTTTTTCAATGTATTTTGTTTTTTAACATTCAATAATTGGTGTTCTTTAGTTTTTTCTGTCTGATTTAAAAAAATTGGAATCTTTCTTAGTTGATATGCCATTAGTGACAATCCACGCTAATTATCACATAAAATTTGGTTGAAGTTAGAATATGTGGATTATGTTGGATGAAAATTTATAGACACATTTATTATATATGATTGATATACATGGTATAAAAACCCATAAAACTAGATGTTTTTTCCCATTATTCTATATATATTTTTTGAGGTGATTATTTTAAGTTTCTAATAACATTCTTGGTATATACGATTAAGATAAAAAACAACATAATATAATAGTCACATTTACTGGATAGGTGATCCATATGTGTCTTTCAAAATCATTTTCTTATATTATTTCAATAGTTTAGGTGACATATCTGTTCTATTTTGTTGAATTTTACTATTCCATTACATCCTTGTTAGACAATAGTTTAGGGAATTAAGATCGACAATTTCTATTTTCCCCACATTTTGGCCAATTAAATTTTATTGGTAATATTATGAGAAATCTATTTCCTTTCACAATATACAATAATATATTTACATTTTCTCTATAACTATTTTCTCTACACATTACTTTTACACACCTAGACCATCATTATGTTCATTTGAGGAAATGTATTTTGTATTTCTTCCCTTATTTTAAAAAATGGAAGCTATATCCTATTCCCTTCATCAACATAATTACATTAACATTAATGACACTCATCCCTTATCATCATTTGGGACTTCTGAAAATTTACAATTTTTAAGTCTGTAATTAAAATTCCTGATGGCTAGTTTGGAATAATCTCTAGGTTTATAAAATTAGATCCTATACCATTTATATTATTGTTGGGGAAATATCTTTGTTTTTTGGGGATTCATTATTAACTAGGATCCATTTTTCTATAGAAATTAATAAAACCAAAATCATTTACTAATTAGTGAAAATAATTAACACCATATGATATCTAACGTATAAAATTTACATGAAAATTTCATCCACAAAAAAGAAAACTAATAAAAATTATTACATATAATTTATATTCTTCAGAAATGACCGTCAGTTTAATCTAGTCATAATTATGATGGATTCTATTATATATTTTATCATATATTATTTAGATAATAAATAATTCATAATGTATTGTGAATACAACATGATGATATAAGGTATAACCTAAAGAGGTTCCAAACCAAGTACCGAGTAATACCTTTTTTAATACACAACATGATCATAAAGTTAATAACTGACACCCCATATTAAGTGTTATTACCCATATGTACGTCTGTACTGAATCCTCAATCCACTTGTATAATTCAAAATTTAAATTTATTTTATTTAACACCACATAATAACTACATCACAGAAATTATATAGTGTCAATGTATATAAAAATGTTCTATTATAAATTATAACTAGGGTTTTGAAAAATATATATTATCCTAATCATTTAAATCTAAAATATTATGTCAACTAACATAAGTGATTTTATGTACATTTGATATTACAACAAAATATAATTTATATACCATTTAATTATCCTAAAATGAAATTATAACCTCTAACATTATATAATCAAAAAAATTATATAAACCAAAAAATTCATTAAGATAATTTCACATTATCTTTTAGGATTAGATTTTTATATATTTAGGTAAAAACATTTGTCAATAAATCACTTGCTATTTCTAAATAACAAAAAATTTCCACTATATAAGACACTATATTGTCTATAACCAGACTCCAACAACACACTCTAATTATCCACATAAGTTGAACTTCAAGAGATATCATAATATTCTTATCATTACAACCTGGGTAAATTGACATAAAATAATATGGTATTATTAGATACTCATTATGTTTAAACATAATAGATATCAATAAAATTTAATAATGGATATTTTTATTTTAATTTGAGTATAATAAAAATAAATATGAAATTTATTCCTAATATACCATAGATTATGAATCATGGTTGGAGGTGGGTAATAACATAATAAATGGTTCAAAATGATATGAAATCATATATCTAAAAACATAGTCCACAAAATCATAATATAGTGGTGTGAATAACAATAAAATTATAGCAAAAACATATTCAAATTAATAAATTGGGTAAAAATAAATTTTACTCTCTTTTAGATGATAAAAAATTTTAATTCCCATAAATCATTATATCATGATACAAAATCCCATACAAAATTCATTTTGGGGATATATATGTCCCATATTGTCATCATCAATAAAAATGGGATTCACAAAAATATAAAATCATTCATAATATCATAATTAACCCATATTAAGGAAATGGGTTTTAAAAACCACATAATAGAATAGTTGTGGATAACATAGTGTTAATAATATTTCAAAATGGACTGATATTTTTAAATAAATCATAATTATATAAATTATCATTACATTGAAAATACGTAGTGAAAAAATTCGAATCGAATTATATTTTCATTATTCTTGGTAAATACCTTCTAGTCAGTTCAATAGAGAATATTTTAGTTACACTGTATATAAAATTGGTATATCATTATATGAATAATTTTATTATATGATATTTGTCTTGGTGATAACAAACTAATAAAGATATGGAAATATAGGGAATTCGTAGTATATAACATTGCATTAAAAATCATGATCGTTCAACTATTTTAAAAGAATAAAATATTTAATGGATTACCTTATTTTAAAAAAAACCACATTATATTATAATAAAATATTAAATGTAATTAATGAAATGAAATATCTGAGGAAATAAAAATTTCTCAGATAAATATGTAAAGGGATATTTGACCATAAATTTTTTATATAAATATATAATTCCATTTTCACAAAAGATAATGATATATATATTATTTAAAATTCATTTACTCGAAGATGAAGTGAAAAAAAATAAAAATTTATTCTTTTTTTATTGGTAATGATAAAAATCTCGTTAAAATATATTATGTATATAAATAGTTTTTTGGATTGTAATAAATTCCATTTCGAAAGAATGGATATATATTTTGAAATATCAATATGGAAAATTCACATCATAAAAATATAAATAAATACTCCTTCAATGTAAAAGATAAGGGAGATATTAGTGTGTCATGTGGTAATTAATTATTTGATTTCTTAATATAAATAAAATAATTTCGGTGAATAAATATATAGATATATAGGGATGGAAAAAATCATTCAAAAGAATTGGATTAATTCATACTATTGTTATATTTTTCTCATAAAAAATAATATATGTGTATTTATATATGAAAAGAATTTATTTTCTTTAGAGAAAATGTGAAAATAATTTATAATTTATTGTAATGGAATAATAAAAGAAATATTAAAATTTATATTCAACTAACAAATTCTATGACCTAATGTATAGTAAATTACATAAATGAAACCAATATGAACCTATAAATATTTGAATGGAAGCCCATGAAGGACATGATTACAAATTAAATATTAAATAACATGGATATTTATATTATTATAATATAAAACATTAATTTTTTAGTATAATTTCCATTTCAAAGTAAACATTGTGTATAATAATAATTATATCTTATGGGATAAATAATTTAGACAAGAAATGCTTACAATGGTTCCCTGATTATTTGAGTACAATTTATAATTTTGAGAACAAAAAATAAATAGTATAATATCAATTTTTATATCATTATTTTTATAGAGATCCTATTATTTTATTAACTTATGTTCATTTATTATATATATATTAGTATGTTAGAGTTAATATTTACCCTCGATGGTCTGTAACATTAACTGTTTCACACATTACTTATAATATCTTCCTTAGTATCCAATCATTGATACCAATGAAATAATTATTAAAAAATTTAAGCTATTAGAAAATATAAATAATTATTATTTATAAATATTTTATCTCATTCCATTAGTGTTTTATTGTTTTATAATTAAAATGTAATAGGTGTTGTATTTTTTCCATAATTCTAATGATTGAATACGATATATATATTTAATAAGATAAATACCTAATGAAACCTTCATTAAACCATAATTAAACCATTATTTGATTAATACATTATAATAATAACTGTATTTAGGTTCCCATATTCATTTGGGAGACTGTTTTGGAACAATAATGATGTAGCTGGTCAGATTAACCCAAACATGAACCCACCATTATTTGGTGGGTGAGCATGATTATGAAACTAATTACAATAAAATAATATCTTTATAAGTGGTGTATGATGTTTTTTTATGTTTTTAGATCAAATTTTTTATATATATATTTTAAATCCAGATAAAAACAAAAAAATTCCAATTTATAGAGGTGGAAGTCCGGACAACCCATGAATAAATATTACATTTACAAATGAATGTGAATGAATAAAGGAGGATTATAATATTTCTATTAATAATCATAATTATAACATATAATAAAAAGTTATTATTTAATTTTATTCGAGAAACCAATTTAGAATGGTGATGTTAATAATTTGTTATATGTCACTTCGTTAATGTGGGAGCATGATAAAGGAATTGTCAACATATTTTTGAAATTCATAGTGGTTTAATGGAATAAATAAGGAGTAGTCTATATTGAAATATTGATTTAATATGATAAGGACAATATTTTCACAAGATAAATAGGATTTGGATTATGTTTCTTATTTAAATTAGTGGATTAAAAGATTATGTATTTATTGACACTCACATTTTCACATTGATCATTATCTTCAAATTATCCATGGAAATGGATATAATAATTTTACATATCATAAGAATCGTGTCTAATAAAAACCATTTGTAGAGTTTTGTCTTTCATTATTTCACTTACCCTTTTCCTTATCTGTGTATTTTTTATTTTTTTATCTTTAGTGTGATTGGTTGAAAATATTCAGAAAAAATCAAAGAAAAATTGAAGTGCATTGTAGGTAGACAATTTTCTGAAACAATGGGTTCCATCCAGGTCAACCATGTATACCTATTATGTGCAGTTCTTCACAGTTGGAATAGGGTTTTTGAAACCAAGAATCAATTATGAGTATTCTTGCATCAATATAAATTAGGTGCAAGGTTTTCGTGAAAAGTTAGGGGAAACCACACCCCCTGCCTAGTAAAATGTTTGTGCATATTTAATTAAACTCAAAATTAGATTCAATTATTCCAGAACTCCAATATTAACTATAATTGCACCCCAACCTTCTACCCTAGTAACACATTAAAAATTTTGGAGCTCGTAGAATGAATTATATACCATCTTGTCTTCTATTATCTGTGATTCGAATCATAGATCGTAGATGTCCACCCCTCCCATGAGGTGGATTCTATCCCATTAGATTCTCATTCCATTTCATTATTTTTTTGATATTTTATCTTATATTTCATTCGTTATTGATGTTTATTTGATTTAAATGGATCTAGATATGTGGATTTATATCTAGATCTATAATTTTAGGATCTATAAATTTTCTATCTTGATTTTGGGATTTAGATACATATCTTGTTCTATGCCATTACTTTGTTGAATTTTGGGGATTTCTATTTGGTGATCCCAAATAATTGAATTGAGGTGGGAGGTTTAATATTGAAATTAAATAGGTATGGTATTAATTACATTCAATTAATAATTATATTTATTTGGTTTGTCTGATATTTGATTTCTGAATTGAATTACTTAATTTGATTAATTAATTAACTAATCGATCGTTAATGTTAAAAATTAAATGTTGAATTAGTTTTTAATATTACGTTTATTGTGAAATTATTGATTGAGTATAATGGATTGTGGAATTAATTATTGATATTTTGTAATAATTTAATGGGAGAAATTAATTATAGAATTAATTGTTAGAATATTGAATGAAAGTAATTTGATTAATTAATTTATTAATTAATTAATGGAACTATTTTCAATCTGTTATTGATGAGTTAATTGAAGGTATTTTCATGAATAATTAATTAATTAATTATTTATATTATTTTTCATTATTATTTAATTTTAATTATGAGATATATCTGATATGTATGATTGATTTTGAAAACAATGTATGAAACAGGCAATGGTGCTCTAAAAACCCAAAGGTTCTTAGAGATGAATTTATAGAAGAAATGAATTCATAAAAAATGAATGGGACTGGGATTGAGGATCCATATATCCGTGATGTGTGAGATCTGGGATAATTCTAAAAATACAGACAAGGTGAAATACCTAATGATCTATGCTTATAATATTTCTATTGGTCTATGGTTCAATTAGTCATATCATGAATTGAAATGAAATGTATAATGAACTATCATTTTTAATTCATTTTTAAATTTATAATGTCAACTTCATTAGAGTCTATTAAAGGATGAAGTGTGTATTAAGGATCAGGTGTCCTCATAAACATAGTGGATTGTGCAATAAAATAAATTACTATTGAATAAATTTAATTTTTTACATTATTTA
The DNA here is from genome assembly GCA_963277665.1 of Viscum album. Lineage (NCBI taxonomy): Eukaryota > Viridiplantae > Streptophyta > Magnoliopsida > Santalales > Viscaceae > Viscum > Viscum album. The sequence goes on along the minus strand of OY728164.1, from coordinate 59,758,055 downwards.
TTTTATTTATTTTTTATATAAATATATACAATTTTTTTGATTTTATATTGTATTGTATCACATTGGTGGTGGCCTACTCAATTGTACACACACCCTACGTAGGCTACCTAATTGGTACTCAAATATCTTTCATTTCTATAGGAAATGATAAAGACAGAGGCCCTCTTTTATATGGATATGTAAAGAAGGATCATGGATTAAACAAAAAGATGTGATTTGGGACCCTCTAAAGCATAAATAATTTATTAATTTATTTTTCATTTTCACAATTGACACATAAATAAGTTGGTATTTTTGAATGTCAATTTAATATATTGTATCTCATGTTTTTGTCATCTTGTGATCATGGTACTGATATATTTATGTTAATATGTCATTCTACTATTGTTTCTTATTTTTATTCTCTGTTAATATAATAAAAGAGGCTATAGTGTCCCCAAAATTTGTATTAGATCCTCATTGCTAGTTAGAATCCTTGGGCATCCTGGGAGGTGTGCTTGAGGGCACGTGGAAAAAAGGCCCGGGAAACCTAGTAGTGGCACTGGTGTTGGGACATTACAATGTGGTATCAGAGTCATGTTTTTAATTTTTAATTTTTATTATTTTTTGGTAATGGTACACATGATGCTAGGAAGTGATATTTTGTGGATATTATCAGGTTTTTGGGAGTTATAAACCCATGTAAGGGGGAATCCAATGAACCTAGTGGGGGATTTTTGTTATAGGTATTTGTTGTTAATGATGAATATTATATCACCTTATGTGATTCTAAAAAAAATTACAATTAACAACTGGATTGGTATGGAATGTTAGTTGAGTTTCACACATCATTCTATGCCTGAAAATTTATTATGAAATGTAACATATTATGTACACATAGGAAAATCGATTTGGTTAAGTTGATTAACATGAAATATTTTCCTTATTTTTTAATTTGAAATGAATACGGTGCCAAAAAAATTGAAAATAATTTTAAAATGATGAAAAATATGAATAAATGGGTGTCTAATTTAATATGAATAACGATAATCTTTTTACCCTTGTTAAAAAGATCTTACATGCAGGATGGTTAAGGGGTGTGATAGTGACTCTGTTTAAACCACGTAGAGAGGTTTAAGGAAAATTATTTCTGTGTCTTATTGAGTTTTATTATCATGTAAATTTTTAAAATTTGTAAATTTTATCATAAGGGGTTTTTTGTAGTTATAGAGATATTATTATATGATTACAATTGTCAAGAGGTTGAAATGGTAATTTAGGTTGAGATGCTACATTGGTGGTGGAACCTGATTCACCGATAATTCTAGTTGTGGAAGTTGGGGATCATATTTGAGAGAAATTATCTTGATTCATTTAATTCATAGAATGAGATAATTTTTGGCTTTTGACAATAATGTTTCATATAAAGAGTGAGTTTAAGTAGAATCACACTCTGAATTTTATTGAAGAAGGTTGACCAAAGAGAGTAGGGTTCTGGATTGAGTCTATCGAGACTACACATGACCACTTTGCGAATTCTAAAATGAAGTGATTCAATTTGGATACCTATATGTTACATGGTCATTAAAAGAGACGGTGATACATCAAAAATCTTGATGGATAGTTGGATCCATTTAATGCATAGAAATTCAAATGATGTTACTAGAGAAATATTATTTAGACACACCGAGACAAGAGATTTTATTTCAGTTAATCAGAATGACCCTAGAGAAAATGTTCATGATGGACTATAAAAGCTGATTCACATATTTGAAGCTCTATAACCAATAATTTCAAAGATATTAAGATACTAAGAACAAAATATTTTAGGATAGACATATATTTGAAATTATTTCTGATGTGAATGTATCTAGGATTTATAAGATTATAGAATATGTAAATCATGATATCATTTTAGAGGGGTACCTAAAAAAGGATTTTAGTGAATGACAGGTGGATTCTTTTATATGATCAAGAGGTACTACTTCTGAGAGAAGGATGGCTCATTATGATAACATTATCTAGGGTGGTGGGAAAATGTGGATGGTTAGGGGGAACAATTACTCAAGACCATACGCATGCGGTTTTCCACTAGTGTGGTAAGGTAGATAATTTTTGTAAAAAAATACCCTTTAACCAGTGGAGATCCAATACTAGAGAAATATTATAAATATATGGTGATTTCTATAGAAATCCTTGGTACATGGTAAGTGATGCATGATCTATAATGAACTACAGCGTGGAAATGGGATCTTCATCAACATATCAGTATGGCAGCTAGAGTTCTACAAGATGAGGTGTTGGAGGTAGTGGATGTTGTGCTTTTGTGATAGAGAACCCTTATTAGAAGTGTGGCACATCACAAGGGAGTCATAATGAATCAACTGGAATTGAGGAATTATTGTTACATTCCATTAAGCCTATATTTAATGTTATAATGCTTGGACAATCGATAATGAGATGTAATATTTTTATAGATTCTATATTATATAGTTCAGAATTTAATAATGGATTCTCTCATAACATTAAATATTCAGTACATGTTAGTGGGGTGATTATGTAAGTGGAGATAGTTATAGATGTTTTGATGATATATACACCTGTATAAGTACATTCTAGAGACCTATGTTTGTGCAACGACTGCTCTCCCAAGATTAGAAAGTAACATTTTTTTCGATATCTATATTATTAATATGTGTTGCTTCGACCTAGTTTTTAGTGTAAACAGGCTACTCGTATAATGATCCCACATTCATTGTTAGTAGAGGAGATTGACATTTACATCTTCAATGTGTGAAAACCATATTCACTGTGGATAGTGGGATATCATGGAAGGCTGAGAATTTCAAATTACATAGAAATAATATGAGATAACATCATATGATTCTATCCAATTGTTGGATGATGTGGGGTGTAATATATGATATCATTCTATAAGTATTGTGCCACTTTTAGGTTTTGCTTCTGATGCACCATACAGGGTTTCCACCTGAGTGGGATGTGTAGTTTACAATTGATATCAGGCTAATATTTTGTCTTTATTTGATTACAACATATAGAATGGAAGCAACAGAGTATCGAGGGCTTATGAACTGACTATATTTGATGAAGGATAATGTATTTATCCACTGAATTATGCCACATTGGGGTTATCCAATATTATTTTCAATTAAGGTGTATGGGAATCTACTCTTCTTTGTCAATTACTGGATGTTTAACCAAATGACTTTGATGAACTACTATCCAATCCATCATATCAATGATCTTTTCTCATGTTTATGGGAGATTGTTGCATTTCGATGAAAGGATTGAGATCAAGGTGTCATCAGATAAGAGTTTAGAATTCTAATATAGTGTAGACTAAATTTATGTGTTGTAATGTCATATGTATTTTTCATGAAATTATGTTTGGATTGGTGAATGCACATTCAGTGTATATTGCCTTGATGAACATGTTTGTCCATCTATACATGGATAAACTAGTGTTAGTTTTGTGGATGACATATTAGTGTACACAAAGACTCAAAATGTTCATTCCATGAATCCTGACATTCTTTTATATAATTTAAGAGAGTATCGAAAATACACCAATATATCTGAATGTATTTTTTGGATTATTTTGGTGAAATATTTTGGTCACATGAAGCCACACATGTAAGCCGGTGAAGGAAAAACGTCAATGATCAGGATGTTTTCTATATCTATTTCCCATTCTGAAGTATAACTAGGATGACATGACTATGGAATTTTTGTTGGATATCCTGAGGATGTCTCAGAATAATGATTCTATTTGGGATATTATTTGTTTATTGTAAAAAGATCCACATTTCATAATGTTATGGGACAATTTATCAGTGCATCAGCTAAGCTATTTTTATTTTCAGTGGATAGTCCATCTGGATGAGTGGCCACAAAATATAGTTTCTGACTATGAATCATTCATTTCATTATGAATCTATAACGAATTACAGAAGTCTCATGACATGATGGTTTTTTTAGAACAAATTTACACCCATATATTGATGGGAAGTCGTAGTGTACTATACATGTAATCGAGGATGTGTTGTGAGAATGTGTCTTGGGATTTGGATGATCTTGGTGGAATCACCTAGTCTTTGTGGATTTTTCATAAAAAACAGTTATCATGAAATGATTTATATGTCATCATATGAGGAAATTTTTGGTATTCCATGTAGATCACCTCCATGCTGGATGGAGGTAGGTGATTAGTAATTCTTCGGGCTGAGTCTCGTATTGGAGACATTAGAGAAGTTTTAGATGATTCTTGAAATGTATTGCTATAGTTTAGAGTAGAAAGAATTAGTGTGATGATATACATAGAAAACACATTGAGTTTGAACAGGGTGATCATGTATTCATTCAGGTTTTTCCCTTTTGGGGTGACCATAGGATATGGATACATGGAAATTTGGCACTACAGATTATTGTTACATTTAATGTTGTAGAGAGAATCGAGATGATGGCACACCGATTATCTCTCCCATATATTTACATTTATATCCATGGAGTTTTCTATGTATCACAACATTGTAAGTATTACCCTTAACCATTTCATGTGATTGTGGTGGATGATGTTTAGCTTAATATAGATGCATCCTTTGAGGAGTATACATTATATGTGTTGAATAGTAGTGAGAAGGTTTTGTGGGGAATGATAATTCTGATAGTTCAATAAATAGGCCAACATTGGTGTGTGAAAGAGAAAAAATGGGAAAGGGAATAGATTATTCATTCTCGATGGACCAATATTTTTTATTTATAATCATAGACACTTTTGGGAGTACATCTTGAGGATGAAATGTTATGTGGTGGGGAGATGGTCATATCTTGACTATTTCTAGATTTCTATCTTTCTTGATTTCATGTAAAGTTTTGTCTTTATTTGAGTACTTTTTTTTGTTTTACCATTGGGTATATTTGGGTGAAAATTTATGGGAAAAAGAAAGAAATTGGATATGTCATAGAGGATACACAAGTTTTCCAAACGTTGCGCCCCAGCTCAAAAAACCTTGCAACTGTAGACATTGTGCTGTAGATGGTTTTCAAAAAAAATTAAATAGTGAAACCCCTTTAAGAGTATCCATGAACCCCTATAAATGTGGGGAATGGGTTGGGGAAACTATAAACTTCGTCCTAGTAAACTATTCATAAGAAATTAATTTACCCAAAAACATATTTTAATTATTTTTTAAACCCCCATTTTAACTCTAATTTGATGCCAATTCGACCCTAATCACTATTTCATCATTTTCGAGCTCCAAAAATAAATTCAATTCCTTCTCGACATCTATGACTTGTGATTCGAGGGACAGATCAGATATATACACCCATACAAGTAATTGAATCATTTATCATTGGTTTCCTGTTCCTTTTTTAGTATTCTCATATTCTATTGGAGGGATATTATTCTCTATTTCATGGAATCTAGATCTAAAATTGATGATCTATATCTATAACAATAATAAAATGATATTGATTTATTTTTTCTGGATTTATTCAATATCTATTTTGTGATTTACATCAAAATATTATTCTACGCCATTACTCCACTAATATTTGGGGATTTTCATTGTGTGATTTCTCATCAATGAATTGAGGTTGGTGGTCTATTATTAATATAATATTTTCATTATTTTAATAAAATTTAAATTATTGAATAATTTTTTTAGAAATTATATATTTCAATTGAATTATAAATTTGGATAATTAATTAATTCAGTGATTCTGAATGGTATAAAATATTCATTGAATTAATTTATGAGAATTATTGTATTATAAAATTGTTGATAGGGGATAAATAATTATGGAAATATTTATTTAAAATTTTTAATTATGTAATTATCGATATTAATTGTTGAATTAATTTTTACAACAATTAATAAATGTAATGGGATTAATTAGTTGATGAATTAATTAGTGTAATTATTTTGAGTGATTAATTGATCAGTTAATTAAAGGTTTTTTAAGATTAATTAATTATTTAATTGACTAATAGAGTTTTGATGATTAATTAACTTATGAAAAAATTAATTTAATATATTTGATACATAATAAATATATGATTGATTCTAAGAATGACTGTGTGTGAGATGGACTTATACTCAAAATATACTTAGGGTCTTACATATGGAATTTTATAATAAATACATGAATACATATTGTATGGGGTAGGGTTTTTGGTTCCGAATAACCATGATTTGTTTTATATGGACAAATGCTCTAAATACTAAAAGGGTGATAGACCTGAAGATCTACACATAGAATAGTGGCATTGGATTATGGTTCTAATTAGATGTATGATGAATTGAAATGAAATGGATAATTAAATCACATTTGATAAATTATTTTCCAATTTATATTTTGAAATGGTTCAGACTCTGTCACATGACGAAGGAGGTATTGTTGTTCGGGTATCCTCGGAATCCTAGATGTTTATAAAATTAATTTATGGGCAATTCAATAAATTTTCATTGTTATATTTATTTATTATTATTATTTTTATAAAACTCTATATAGTTTTTTGGAATGGATGTTAAGTTAGATGTTGGTGGTGGTAGCCTTCATAGTTGCACAGACACCATACTCGGGCTTTCGGATCGACACTTGAATAGATTCTATGTATACTGGACTACATAATGTAAAAGGTAATGTGATAGATAGATGAGTCAGGATAGAGAATGGTTGAGGGAACTAGATGTGGATCAAGATCCATATTTCAGTTTCCAATGCATATATTTTTTGTATTCCATTTTGTCACTTATCACATACATATCTTGACTAATTTCAAGTCAAGTTTTATATATTGTATCTCTGATTTTGTCATCTTTTGATCTTTATACAATTTTTTTATTATAATATGTAATTCTGTTATATCTTCTTAGATTACACTTTTGTATTACTCTGATAAAAGAGTGCACAGTCTCCCCATGATTGATATTAAACCCTAACTACTAGTCCACACCCTCTGACATATGGGGAGGTGTTCCTGATGTCATGTTGCTACCTAGCTCAGTAAACCAGGGTGTGGAATTTTGGTTGAGAAATAACAATGATCATATAAGGAATTATAGGGAGTTTAGTATAAGAATATTAATTATGTTACCATAAATATTTTGTGGGTGATTTGTTACTATAATAGGGAATATATTATCCACATTTATAAGTGATTAGAATGGATCTTTTATGGACACCAATTATTTTTCAACAATGTAACGAAACCATTCTCAGATTAATGGTTCTAAATGGTCAAAATATTGAAAAACATGGTGGGATTCTGCCATTATATTATTTAACAATAATTTTTACACAATTTATATAATTTATGATTACCTTTCTCTATTTTATCATTTTTATTCTCCAGTGTAACATGTTTTTAAATTAGTAATGTACATTTTAATAAAAACATTTAGTATCCCTTACTAAAAACACTAGTTTTTACAACCAATGTGTAATACACATATAATGTAAATACAACTGTTATTAGGGGAAGTTAATTTTAATAATTATTACTTTTATTATTAAAAATAATTTTTTTATATAAATGTTTTTAAAAAATAAAGTGATCTTAATCTTAAGTAGTATTCATTACCAATTAAATAAATTTTATTTTATTTTTTAGTAGGATTAAAAATAATATTAGATTCATTCATTTAGAAGGGATTAATATATTTATCTACATAAAAATTATATAACATTAAAAAACAATACTTCAAAAACATATTTTTATCATTATAGTGGCAATTCAATTTATTCAATGTAATCAAATATTTCTATCACCAAAAAATATTGAACATATTAAATATTATAAAAATGTTCACCTAAAATGTAGTATTCATATTTTAGATTTTATTTTTACATTTTATGAAAAATAATTTTTAATAAAACCCAATAAAATGATTTTTAAATAAAAAATGATACAATTTTCAAAAATAAATAAAAATGATTTTATGAATTAAATATTTTATTTTTATAAAATACATTATTTAATATTTTAATATTTATTTTTATCGATTTATTTTAAAATAAATTCATGACATAATGATAATGTTATTAGACTAATATGTAAATCATTCACTATTTACTAAATATATAATTATTTTAGATTGTCTAAAAAATTAACATGACATTATTTTTTACATAATGAATAAAAATGGATTTAATTTCAAGAATTAAAATTCTAAAATTGAATAATATATATTTTAAATAATGATACAATATATGATGAAAACTACATTGGTTGAGACAAAATCACATTTATAACTATACATTGTCTTAATTAAATACTATTAGAATGTATATTTTATTTCTATCTCTTTATCTATAATTGGATTTATTCTTATTATAATTTTAGTATATAATATTTCATATATCATTTTAGTTTATTCATTATTATAGAGTTTGAAAAATATATTATATTAATTTATAAATAATAAATAGTAAAATTTGGGTTTATAAAAGAACAAATAGGATTACCAGTTAGGAATATAATTTTTTATTATAGTAGTATATTCCCAAGGTTCTCCAATAATATATCATTATTACACCAGCTAAAATATGGTTAGTTGTACTGGTGTTGACATTAATATATCATTTATGTTCTTATAGATACTATAAGCCTAAATTATGTAGATGTGATATTCTTATTCAGGTAATGCCATAAGAAATATATCCTCTACAGGTTGTAATATTAGATCAGAGACCCTCAAGAACATTGCAATGTCTGTGTGGTTGGGGATTGATGTGATTTGATTGACACCTAATAACGTGATTTGTATATCTATTGCATATTTCTTATTATGTTTTTCAGTGTGTATGAATATATAGAACATCTAATTCTACTATATATTTATTTTATTCACATCTATATGATCAAAAAACACCAATTATCCTTTAGGAACTATGTATTTCATACATGATCATTTAACTCAAACATACCAATTCACAAAGATTAGAGCATAATGTATCTGATTAATCCTTCATGTTTTCTTGTAGGTCATAGTATCCACATAAATATTTCAGATTGACATTGATATAGAATGTAAAAGAGTCCATGGGTATGGTTGGTATGGTTATATAATTTTTTAGGGGAAGTAGTCTATTTTTTCATTATTGTTCATCATGTGTGTCTGCAAGGGTGCTTAATATTTATATTTTATTCCATTCATAATATATTTATTTATCTTGGTGAATCCCTTTTACGATTGATGTATCCAATATATGGATTTTACACTTGGTATTATGGATTTTGGGTTTCAATGGGGATACTAGTTTTACTTATAATCGATATATATATGTATGTTATATAGAACAGTCGAGATGATATTTTACAAGATTATTATATGGAACATTAGGATTTACATTATGCCACAGATTATCCCAATGTCTTTTTGAAAACCTAAATTGCACTTGGAAGGCTATGAGGTATTGGTTGACATGCCTATGGTCACATTAAGTCCTTATATGAGAATCATTTTTTAGGATTGTGTTATAGCATTACTATAGTAAATTCTCAAAGAAGAATATTGTTTTATATGTATGTAAAAACTATATGATTCTGAAATAAATTACTCCTAAGTTTCAATTTTTTTCATTTTAACTGTATGGAGTTAGTCAAAACACTATAACTATATTTACGTTGATGAATTTTTACAGAAGATAGATACTATAGTATCAATTATAGTTTTTATTTATTATTATAGTAGAATATATGATAACTGATGTATTGACCAAGCTTAGTATGGTATATTAATTCAGAATGAGGCTGAACCTCGATAAAATTATTGTTTTCCATGTTATCCTTTATTTTAGTCTTTCATCATGTAAGGATGAGAATTCATAATGATAAGACATAATTATAATTATTGGTTGTGTTTGATTTCATGATAAAAATAATAATAATAATTCAAATTACCTGATTTACCTCAATCCTAAGTTTATAAAATTGACCAAAACAATTGATTCAATGTTATTATGTAGTTCATGAATTTTCTAACAAGTTTTCATCGAAAAATATTTTTATACGTCTTAATATTGGCATATAATCCCCTAATTGGAAATCCATTTTTATTCATGTACCTTATACACGATCTCATTTTACAATAAATTGATACATCTTATCTGATATTATTATATTTCATTTCCCCATCATAATTTTAGCTCAATGTTTTCCATCACTTCCATTAATCTAAATAAAGAATTACTGATGAGAAATTAGTCTCCATCATGAAAATAATTATTTTTAGATATTATTTTCACATAATAGATAATAAAGAAAATGGAATTCTATTCTATATGTATCGTTGAAGTATATTTTTGATATATGATGCATGAAACAATGTTAATAAAATTAGTCAAAAATCAATATAATTCATTATTGAGGAATTATTATTTTGATAGATAATCTTCTTATGTAAATATCTATAAATGTCAGTTTGGATCCCAGTCTATTATTTTACAGATCCACAAATGACCTATAGAATTTAAATTTATAGTTTCACCTGATGGTGTTAATTTTGGATATAAAATTATTCACCCAAAATTTTATATATTTATTAGTTTCATGTTTTTAAATGCTTATCCACATAAATAAATTTTATAATCATGATTAATTTAGAAATTTTTAATTAATGTATATATATTTCCTTCAAAATTTTTAAATGTATCAAAGAAAACATAATTATTGAAAATATCCTTGAGTGATAAAATTTTATAAAACATCATATTTATTAAAAAAAATTAAAATAAATTAATACAAACAAAGAAAAAACAGGGTAGAACACCCTAACACATGAACATAACATTAACCTTATAATCACAAAAAAAACAATATTATGGTAAATAAAAACATGTTGGATAATGAAATGCAATGTTTTTATATATTTATTTTCAAATTTATTATGTCTATAACATTGAAAAAAATTTCTATAACATATAAATATGAAAAATAATTGTATAATACTATTTAATGGAAATAACATAGAAGGTGGAGATAAAATAATTCTACGTATATATTACTAGGTGCTATGATTCCCTGTTCTGAGGCCACTAATTAGTGTCTTGATATGAGCTACTACGTGGACTGTGATGTTAATCCATATTCCCAAATGGTTTCTAACATACTGAGTAGGCCTAAATCCTAAATATGTGAGACTAATCCATAATATCAAGACATAAAAACTATAACAAAATTAAATATAATCTGGAAAATATAAATATAAATATAATTAATATATATATAAGGGTATGATAATAAATTCCGGTGAGTTATATAGTCATACATCAACAGATCACCTATTAGGTTGATTGAAAATATAAAATAATATGTAAATATAGTGTTAATAGACTACTTTAGTCCCTACGACTCATAACCTACCTATATTTAATTACCTGTTTTGCTTCACCATCCTGATCCACTATACAACTATTTCTGAAAACTATTCCACAGTCATAAGTCAATAATGTAATGTGCATTTCTCTTATAGGTTCTAAAAAATATTTATTAATATATTTTCACTGGGTTCCCCTAATACACATAATCTTATACCTTTTTATTAATTAAGGAAATAAATAAAAAAATCAACACACAAGAAAGAATTTTATGTCATCATCGCATAGCCAGGACCCCACAAAAACCACCCAAAACTACTTTTATCTGTTCAACAAACTAATATTCCACATTCCAAAAATACTAACATATACAAGATTAGGAATTGTATGATTAAATTAAAATCATTTTCATCCACCCTCATCCACTTAATGGTGTTTATTTCACGAACACTAAATATCAATCTCAAGGGTGGTATCACATTAATTTCCCTATAGAACCCATCTAAATTAAGGTTTGTAATCAGATAAACATTCTAAAACATCACATTGGGGATTACTAAGCTTTTTAGAGTTTAGGGAGTGTTTAATGGTGGTTTGGAGGATACAAATATGTCCTTATACCATTCAAGAGGCCACCACTCCCTTATCAAAAATGTAGTGGCAGTTCATTTATCCAAGATGATACAATCAAAAAATTAAGAAATCAAAACATTTATTAGATGTTGTTGTGTTGGATATTGTGCCCGGGTGGATAACATATGTGAAATATTGAAGAGGAGTGCACAACATCATTCTCTCAGGCTCTTTGAAATAAAATTGGCCAACTGTTTCATATTAAGCCATATTGAATGGATGTGGAAGATAGTAGAAGATCCTCCATGACCTAGAACATTCGAATTTCTCATCTATGGTGGTTATAAAAAATTATTTTTAATATTGTTTTAGAAGGGGGAAAATCCCTGGGTTTTTCTTTTACCCAATTGACAAGATCCACAATAAGTATTTTTGTAGTTCACAAAGTTATGGGGGTGTCTAATAGGAATATTCGCCAAATAGGATGATCTAACATCTTTAGTTCTACATTCAGGTTTCCACTTTTAAATCTATTTAATAGTCAAATATTCTAATCCTTCTTATCCCTCACTATTGAAGACTCTAACCCCTTATATAATTGTATCTACATTCATGGGTCATTCTATAGTATTCCACTATATATTATCCCATTCCTTTTACAAAACTCTTTTCAAAATTTTATATTAAGAAGATTGTATTTTTTTAAATTTTTTGGGAATAATTTTCTGATAGATTTATATTTGTAGATTTTAGAGAGTTCTCACTTAATAATGTTTTTTAGGATTAAATGTTTTCATAAATTTTGAGTTTCTATAATATTTTAGAATTTATTAAATGTAGGGGATCCTTCCTCTTTCCTTCTATAGATGTAAATGACGTATCATCATGGTTTTTCATCCCCCTTGAAGGTGGAACATATCATTACAAACCACTAAACTGACATACTTCATTCAGATTTATGGGTTGGAGGTGAAATCACTTGATATTTACAGGTTCTTATATTTTTTCAATATCAATGTGTAAACTCACAACATTATATTTTATGAGTATTCATTACATTGGTGTTTTTTTTATATTTTTATGATTAAACATTCCACTTATAATTAAATTCCATGTAAAAAATCTGTAACTACTTATCTACCGATGAAATTGAGGGTATAAAGGATAATATCCATGATAATAATAAAATAATTGTTATCGGAGCCTTGTAAAAGATATTTTTTTGTATGGTTGTTCAAGTGTATGGTAGTTCTAAACTCTGGTGGAATTTATGTGTTCATGTTGTGATATATGATAAATTATAGGTTTGGTGGTTGTGAGGGGAAGTGGCGGTGAAGTAAGGATCATTTTTTAGTATAATGGGATATGTTCTCTTCTATAATGTGGCTTCTTAGTAGCTAACGAATGACCATGAATAAATGAAATGGATAATGAAATTTAATGGGTTAAAATGATCGAATAATGTGGTGGAAATGAATTTGTGTGAAATAATGTAATTTTTATAATATATAATTAATCCAAAGGAAAAAAAATGGAATGAATGATTTTTTTTAAATTAAGATGGTTATAAAATCGGAGTATAAGGAAATGTTTTATTTGGATGGAATAATGGGTCATGGATGGTGTATGTGAACTACTATTATGGTTTGTAAAATAAATAGGTTGAAAATATACTTAAAAACAGTCGTGATGCCTTTTGGTGGTGTGGTGAAATTCATGGGATCCTCGTAGTGAACCCCTAGGATGGTATTATATGTTATTTATCTATCATGTATTTTTAATTTATTTTTATATAAACCCCACTAATTTCTCATCATTACATTGAAAAACATATTTTTTTGCTTCTATTTATACATTCTAACATCAATTATCATTTTTATGGATGGATGTATCACCTATATTTATCACTCTCTCTTCTAGAAGAAATTGATATACAAGGGCTATGATGACCACAATTCATTTGTACTAGTGGTGATGTTTTATGAGGATTAGGTAGTACATTATATCATATAGTGATTTAAGGATGGATTAAATAGTTTTAATCAATTCTCCTTCAAAATATCATACTATTCTGTTTATAGTTATGGATTTGGTTTTATGAGTATGTTATGTGGTTTTCTAGGTATCTATTTGATATATTTAATGTTGTTTCTAAGGTATTATCGAGTGGAATGTGATGTTGTTTCCTATATATCAATAGTCATAAGTATTATGGAAAGTATGGTTTTATATGTACATTGATTTTTGACAATGAATATAAAAAATATTTGGGAGTTTCGTGTGGATTAAGATTTTTAAATATGCTACATAATATCATAATATATTGGATACATAATTTGTTATGTGTTCAACAAAAAGGGTGGGATTGGTTCATTCGACGATATAACATTATGTTGGTTATGTAATTAGTATAATAGTATATTTTTATAATCTATTCACAAGTTCATGTAGGGAAACTACTAGAAAAACAATATTATAAAAAAATGGACTTCAATTTTTTAAAAACTAAATCTAAAAGTGTTTCGAAAATAACTATCACTTTTTTTTTAAAAAAACAGACATCATTGTTCTGTTTTAAAATTTTCGGAATCTTTTTTTATAAAAACAAATGTAGAAATATCATTATTATAAAATTATAATTTAAAATAAAATAAAAACTCATTATCTAATATCATTTATTTTTGTTCCCTTTTCTTGTTTTCTACTTTAATTTGGTGCGTCTTGAGACTCTTTAAGATGGTGAACATTCTTGGAGAAAAATTTCCTATTTTTAGGGGATGTATGTTTGTTTTAATTAATTTATTCCATTTAAATAATATCTAATGTATTTGGAGGGTTATTATTTAGTTCTATTAATGAACAAGTAGGTCTGAGGGGGTTTTAATGAATCTATATTTTTGGCAGTCTTCAGTTAAATTACATGTAGAAAAATGGGAGTATATAACCTATCAGTTATATAGGGAAGATGATGTGAACCTGGTACATAGAATGAAGGGTGTAAAAACCATGTAATGATCAATGATTATTTTCAAATTAAAAAATATATGTTCTTTGGGTAATGTGATCCACCAGGATTACCCAACATGTAGATTCTCTAATAGTTGTGTCAGTATGATAAAAAGGAATTTTAGGGTGACTCTATGTGGATATATTTATTCACTCTTCTACATATCTCTACCCTCTCATCCTAGACCTATATTCCTATTAATTATAGAGCCTTTAATTGATTGATATAGTTTAATTATGTGATTTATAACTATTTTTTGGGTGTTGTACTTACATGTTATATATCCATTTATCTTCATCATTTCCTTTGATCATGGAAGCAATATTGCATTGAGTTATCAGATCAATTGAAACATGGTGATGTATATTTTGGTTTCCATATAGATTTTTTTTATCTTGTTCTGGGTCTTGTTCCCTTCATTATTTATAGTGTAGTGGTTTTGCATTCGTGGATAGTGTGTTGTTTCCTATTCTCCACAAAAATATCTACTTAATGAAATAACGTATGGGATTTATAAGTTAGTTATAGTGCCTATGTTATCATTTTTTAATTTTTTCCATGTGTGGATTCAGTTGTGATCTTGTGAGACCTATTTTTTTAGGTAGGTGGTTCTATTTTTATTTTATGTATTTGAAATACATTGCATATATTTTTAAAATTTATGTTATTACATAAAATAATATGATATTTTTATTTTTATTTTTGTGTTACACTGGGTATTTATATTCGATTTTTTTAATTGGTTCCATTAAATGAAAATGGTTTTCAAATAATTGTTAAATAATTTTAAAAGAATGAATTAATAAAATGGTTTTCATCGAATTTATTGAAAAAGATAGAACATGAGAATACTTGGGTACATTGGAGAAAAGTGTCATAATATGAATCATCCACTATTGAGGGTTTTCTACTTTTCTGTTCCTCTTCTCCGAATGCATGTTATTTTATGGACTTTTTGGACCTACAAGAGGGTAAAAATTTTTGGGTGTTCTTATACTCTCTATATGTGATGCATATATCTGGTGGTATGATATGTGCTCAATTAAATATGATACGGTATGAGTGACCAAGCCATCATGAAATTGTTTGATCCTTGGCTTGATGTTACCTAGTCTATTATTGGCCAATTTTTCATGTTTTGGATTTTACTATTTTGATTGTACTACCATGGATTTGATATAAAATTTTATACATGATTTATGTTGACATTATATATCTGATGTGATATATGAATATGAAATTTGTTGAATTTTTTTTAATTTATTTATTTAGAAACGTGAAAAGGGTATATTAACACTTCTTTCCATGTTTTTGATATAAAAACTGCTAAAATATTTTCATTCATTATTTTCATTAATTTTGATCATGAGAAGATTATTTTCCAGATACTTCTTATGGAACCATTAGGTGAGATACTATTGAACCTATTATCTCACACCTTCTGTACACGTTTATTGTTATAATGAACATATTTTGTCTTCTAATCAAGGGAAAGGTAAGGTTCCCCAATCAGGTATAGAGTATTCTTAAAATTTGGATTTTGGGTATCTGGATGGTGAATTTGGGTGTTTATGACCATTATATCAAATAGAGACTGCTAGAGTAGATTTTTATCATTATTATCCTTTACAGTTGAACATTTCTCTTAGTGTTTTTTTCTACCTCTTCAATTGTATTGATTCTACTATATACATCATTTTAAGTCATGTATATATATATATATTCTAGTTTTATTCAATTTCTACTTCCCAAACATGTCTATATATTTCAGGATGTCTACTTCTGGATGGGGGAAATTCTTCCCTTTGATTATTGATGTTTTCTCGTGTTCTAGAAAACAAAATTTTGTGATCAAGAATTTTCATCATGTACATGAGTTTTTGTATCTGGTAATATTTTGATAGGTTATTCCTGTTTTTCTATCATAGATTTATTTCAAATTATATTTTTCATCAAGATTCTTTGTCTTGAGATGTATTTTATTCTAGATATATTATTACAATTACTTGAGAGGTATATTACAATCAATGCATGGCCAGATCATTCCATAATATTACTCTTGTTACCAAGGTATGTTGGATTTTTGTCTCGAATCATGGGTTCTTGATGTTGATCTTAGTATCTTCTTATTAATTTTCTATTTTGATAAGTGGTTATCCTTTTTTCTGATTATGATGTCTTTTTTGATGTCTAGTTGTATACTTCAGTGATTTGTTATATGAGTTCCTCATGAGGGTGCATCTAGTGCAACTAAAAAGATTCCTCCTATAGAACAAAAAATTATCCAATAAATTTTGTGGTGGGTTATTAATTATACAAAACTATAAAAAATGCTTAAAATATTGTTTTTTATATACAATAGAGAGATATAGGGGAAAGGGATTGCACACATGAGTTCTTGGATGAGAAGATACCATCCTCTAAATTTAATAATGAACCTGTAGAGGAATAAGAAAATATTTATGATATATTTATCTTCCTAGTTACACAAGAGGGTATCAAGAGATTTTTATAGTGTTTAGGATTGAGGGTCCTATAATGTGTTGAAGGGATTCCATGTTACTATAAGGTATGATCATGTGATTGGATATGAAGGTTTCCAAACTCTCTTCCTATAATAGTATTTTTAGATTAATTGATGATGGTGAATTCTCTAGAGTTTCTCTTCATAATGTAGGGAGAGATTGTAGTATCATTATACACTAATAAATTTGTAGACATGGTTCTATTTTCCAAAGAGGTAATAAGTAATGACCAATTGAATGATTATAAGTAACTATAGGTTTTGCAACCAGATACACAAATATTTATGATGAAACAATTGATATATGTGGATAATTTATTCATTCCTATGATTGAAAAGATAAATACAGAAGGAACGATTGGATATTTATCCTATTTTATTCTACCTAGTTGTAGCTTAATGGTACACTAGAGTGGAAGTGAAAGTGGAAATATAATCATAGGATTATTGGATGTGGTTGTTAGAATAAGGACTCTTCATCTCTTCCAGATGAAGCATGTGGTATTACATAGACATTTTATTAGAGTGGAATGTTAAGATACCTATGAGCTATTTATCCTTAACTTGAAATTATGTGCAATATTTGTCAACATTATGGTTATTTGTAGTGTTTCATTTAGGTATTGTCTATGCATTAATATGGTTAAGGATCATTTGAATCAAAGGTTATTGTAGAATCAGCTGATTCCACAATTAATATTGGTCTATAACCATAGGCCTCATGTGTAAAAACCCATCACATTTTATATTAGTTATATTGAATTCACATTAATTTCCAACAATATGTAGAGGTTCTATCATTGTTGAATCATTAGTAGTGGTCTCTTTGTTTGATATTGGTTATTCTGCCTAGTTTATATCTATCGATTTTTTGAAATGATTAACCTTTCAATGAATCACATTTCCTTAGTTATTGGGTTAGAAAAATATCATGGGAAGAGTAATGATTACGGGTTTATGTGTCCTTGTTGAGATCTATCTATAGTTATCATGGATTTAGTCTATTATTTTATCATTCTTAGATAATATTTTTTCATATTATCATCAAAATGATATGAATTATTTTTCATCATATTGAGGATGAAGTTTATAATCATTATGTTTCATTTCATACAGCTAATGGGATATTACATGGGTTTTAAAGAGAGTGGGAGCTGAGTTGAGACCGTGAATATCCTTCATTCTCAGTCTAAAGAGTCTATTATCAAATTTTTCAGTTGAGACTGATGATATCTCTAATAGTTTTTAACTTCCCAATGTTTACTAGGATTTTCCTTATGTTTTCCATTACAATCTCTCTATGATTCCTCCAGAGAGAGTGGTGGAGTACACGATTTTACTAGTTCTGGGTGAATAACTAATTTTGATACCTACTTATTTAATGTGACTTTAATAACATAAATATTTCATGATTTATTTACAAAATATAGTGGATAATGGGGTTTTACACCACTATTTCTTGTTGGAACTATCATGTGCCCAGTGTCAACAATGAATATGGCTCACATTGATTTTATTAGACTATTAGATGTTTAACTGGGATAAATTATAAAAAACATATACTTTAAATCATGTGAAGGATTTAATTAATCATTTAATGGGTATACAATGGTTTTTAGCAATTAATCATTAGGAGAGTAATCATCATCTTAACCATCAAAAGTTTTCTATAATTAATATGACGTTGAGTATAAGGTATGTTCATTATTTATATCATATGATGTTTTTATGATTGACTAATGTTCTTATAGTTTTTTTGGAATTTATGAATCAAATATTCAATCATTATCTCTTTTTGTTTCAAGTGCTCAGGTATGATATTTTTCTTTACCTAATACCTGATCATGAGTATAATAACCGTTTGATTTTGGTTGTAGAAGTCATAAAGAGTAATTTTTTGTATGGAAAACATTAAAAATACAAATTTATTGACTCATGAAGTGAAAATATACTGAAAATATGATTTTTACCCATGTATTATCAGTTTTATCAGAGAGGGAGAATATTTTCATATCATGGGACGATCCATAGAATGTCATTCAGAATCAAAGATTCCTTCATCTTCCTAAATATTAAAAATGGTTCATCCAGGATTTCTCAAATTTGGAACCACTATGGACTCCCATAACATGAAATGGGTGAAATTACCATGAGATGAAATGTATATGTCATATTTTGATGATCTAAAATGGCATCTGAGATGGGATCCTCTTTTTTTCATACCTGTGCCTAGTAAAATTTATGTGGTGTTGTTTGATGATTCGAGATTAGGTTTGTGTTGTGTTCTTATATTGGATGATCATCTAGTATCTTATGAATCTTTTTAGCATAAACTACATGATAAGAATTTCCCCTCTTCTGATTTATCGTTTTCAATAGTTATCAATCATCTATTTGTTGAAGACATGTTCTTTTTTGGGAAAGGTCCAATGTATTATCGAATCATAAAAGATTTATATATACAATTTTCCATTAATACATGAATCTTATATTGAGATGGTCTTTGTATTAGAATTAGATATTATTCTTTGATAAATACTATACCTCCGGAGCGGGGAATTTCATTGCACATACTCTTAATAGGGAAGATACATTGAATGGTAATGTAGAAATAAATTAGGAGTAGAACCTTAGGGGGATATTCCCATAGCTTCATTTGGATTCTCATGAGGATGTTTTTTAATTCTTTTAAGTAGTTTTCAATTCTCATAATACATCATTGAGCATATTTTTTCATAGTCAGTAGCAGGATGATGAGTTCAGTGGAATCTGAGAAAACATATATTATGGGGATATGATTTCTAGATAGTCTCTATATTGGATTGGAATTCTTAGTTTTGGGGATTGGGTTTTCATTCCATAATCTATTAATTGAATTATTTTGTCTGATTGGCATGTTTATTTTATGTTTTTTCATACATGAAATATATATATGTATTTGTACATGAGATTATTAATTAGGTGGCTAGGAATTAATAATGAAAATTTTGATCATGTGTCCCGCAATCAAATAAACCAATAGATAAAAGTAGAGCATCTGAAATAGTAAATATATATCCAGAATCAATTGGTTATTGTTTTGGAAATTGGAGTAGGTATCCATAGACATTGTGTGTAGATTACAGTAGTCACTCTATTCAAGAAACTCTACCTAGGTGCTGATCCATTTCTCAGAAAATCTATGCCATTTTATTTTTATTTTAGACACCACTAAAAATGATGATCTAGGTATGATGTATGGGTATAATGGTGTGTAGTAAAATTTGGATAATTCTATAAAATTTTCAAATTTGGATCCCAGGATTACATATTAGTTATATAGGTGTCTTTATAATCCAATGAGGAAACATGTAAGTTCTAGTTTATCATGTTATCCATTGACAGATTGTCGGATGGACCATGCTATTCAGATCATGTAGGATATTCACAACTATTTTTTCTTTGATTTTCATGGATCATATGATAATCATATTTTAGTACTATGATTTTCATATAAATTAGTTATCATACATGGATAAAAATGTATCCTTTTAAAAAATTAGATGATATCCCATGTAGATACAATAATTGTTGGGTATATGTTGTTAATACATTCTTTCTATGACCATGTTTGGTTTGGGAGAAATCAATAAGGATTCTGCATATACATTGGCATTAGTGTGTAGCTCTGAGTCAATAGAAATCTTATGAATATCAAAAAAATCTTCATTTCGGTTTTTATATAGTTGAAAATGTTTTCTTCAATTCTTGTCCCATTGTAGTCATTGTCATCTCTAAAAATAGGGAATGATGCATCTGATATCTTTTGCACCATCTAAGGACACTATGAAGATTAGGTAGGTATCTTATTATTATTCATTTCTATATTAGTGGATAGAAATTAATGATTTTATCTACATATCTGAGCTCCTTAAATTCCATCATGACCAATCCCACATTTTGAAATTAGAATATATTGAGTTAGGTCTATATGTTTTTATTTTAGATTATCTAGTAGTGATCATTAACTCCCCAGCACAAGTCTTGTGTGGGAAGTCAATATAATTGGACTGAGTTTTTTTTGTGACATCGATAAGAATCTAATTTGGCCGAGGAAAAATATTCATTGATTGGGGAGTAGTAGAGTCACCTTTTAATTGGATTTCATTCTTCAAAATGAATTCCCTAGCGGTGTTGGGTTCATAACATAATTCTACAAAAATTCCGGTATTTAAATTTTTTTTTTTGTTTTCCTCGAAAATATTGTACATCATTGGACTCTCATGGATGGAGAAATTTTATAGAAAAAATGTACTAATGTCATGGGATATAAGCTATCATGAATTAATGGATTATGGGTATAAATGTGTTAATAAATTATTGGTGTTCATCCTAAGTTCAGAAGAAATTCTAGTTGGATTAACGGTTTTGAAATGGACATACTATTTTTCATTATTTGAAAAAAAATTGGATTAAATGGAATGTATGTTCTACAAGGATGATGTCGTAATCCTAGTACACAGCAGGAAAAGATTGCACTAAATGTAAATGTTACCCTCATTGAAATGATAAAATGTCAATATTTAATTAATGAATGATAGTTTTTCTTATGTGTGTGATCCCGTTGGATTCCATGACATGTAAATGGATTTCCTATTTTGATATTATTGTGAATATCACTACTTGGGATCTTATTTGCTGAAATATTGATGCATTATTTTTCATCTATATATACCCCTGATCTAGCGATGGTCTATGGTTATTTTGAAATCATATATTCAATCCAGATTGATTAGTTCATCAATTTACCCCCATTATAGTTGGGATGAATATTTCAGGTGAGTTATCATCCATGCTTGTTCATGGACTCTTATCATGATAGATCCCTTAAATCATGTTATCAAATATGTTGACTCATTATTACATTTCTTCTTTTTTATTTCTCTATTATTTTTGTGATCTTGTTCATGGGGTCATTTTCTTCCTTGGTTGTAGTGTAAAAGGTGTGTGTTCTTCAGGTATTTTTTCATTTCCAATTCTCTTATAAACCTTCTATTTAATTGATTTAATTTTGATATAAATAGGCAGATTCTTGGTCATTTTTTATTCCACTATGATTTCTTCCTTGTGGTGGATTTCATTACAAGGTAGTGTGACCTATGTTTTGAAGTAGGTAGTTCCTTATCTAGCATGTTCAGGTGAACTCAATTTCTCTTTTATTTGATAAATTAAGTTATTAAATGAAATATAATGATAAAAGTATTTTCTTTTTCTTTTCAATGCATCTGTTTTAATAGAATATGTTGTTACCCTAGTTTGGATATATAGAAAATATTTTAATTGAATTGAGAAATTGGATTCAAACCATGAAATGATGAAATGGTTTTGATGACATAGATTAGAAGAGAGTACAAGGGAGTACATGGGTAGATGGGTGAAAGGTATTTTAATAAGCCTCATCTATTGTAAATGGGTTTTATCTATGGAATTTACTCTTCTCCCTAAGCATGTTGATCTAGGGACTTGTATGACCTCCTATGGGAGGACACTTTTTTGGGTGTTTGTATTCTTTCTAGTCATGATGTATATATCTAGAGGCATGATGCAACCATGATTGTGCATGTTTATGTACGATTTTCTCAGCTATCTTGACCTAGTGTTATCCTTGGATAGATGTAACTTGTCTTCATTTTGGGATTATATTGTCTTTTTTTCTTGTGCTATTCTGATTTTACATCCATGTATTTGATATGAGAAATGAGAAATGATTTATTTTTAAAATACTATATATTATATGAAATTTATATATATATATATATATATATGAAATTTTTGAAAATAGAATTACATAAATTATTTGGAAATGGGAAAAATTGTGAAATTAAATTTACTTACCATAATTTTGATATAAAAGCATTCAAATTATTATCATCCCTTATATTCAATAAAAACTAGATTGATTTCATTATTGTACAGTAACTTGTTGTATAACACATGTGTGATATCAAATTGAGTCTCCTGACTCACACCCTACATAACCCCTTGGAGGTACATAGTCCTCGTTATATATTTCAAAGTGTGAATGGGAAAGGCATTGTATTGAGGAAGTGATGTTTTTTTATTTCTATTTTGGTTATTGGGATGATGATATAGATTGAGTTATACCATTTTATCATACAGAGACCGTTGAGATAGTTATTTGTCTTTGTTTTATTTTTAGTTAGACATGTCTCATGGACATTGTTTTTCTACCTTTTAAGCTATATTACAAATATTTTACCCTTTTTCATGACATATAAAGGCATTATTTCTCATACATTTCTTCCCATTCAAGTTTATATATGTAATATGTTGTATAATGGGTTGTGAAAAATAAATCACTCCAATTTTTTACAAGTACCAGATGCCATCCCATGGGGATCGAGAACATCCTCTTGGTATGTGATATTTTACATCGCAAATCAGTTTGTTAGGGTATTCTGGTCGGGTTCTTCATAACTACTTTTTATCATTCTATATCCATTTTTTATAAAAAATAGCATCATAAATTTTATTTTAAAAAATTATTTCACCAGTTCTCATAAAAAATTATAAAAAATATTTAGAAATCATTTCTAACATTTGGAACCAACATTTATAAAATAGGACACCATATATATTCCTTTGTTTTACATTAGGAGTTGGTTTTAACAAAACTAATTATTATAGTGTTTCTAAAAATATCATGACATGGGTATCATTACATTCATCTAATTTTCTTTTTCCTAAAACCCGAATACATGATGTTCTCAATGGTCTTCCTTGTTTAATTTAGCTCTGTGTCCCCCCTTTAATCTGACTATTCACATCGTTTTCGACATTTATCTTCTCCACCATTCAATATTTATTTTTCCCTAAACCCTAGGACCTAGAGTGGATGATGGTCAACACCCATTCACCTATCATTATTATTCTGTTTTAATCTTATTTTTTCATTGTTATCATAATTTTCCACCTACATTTTATTTTACCTTGATTATAGTCAAGTCCACGCGGCCATATAATCTGCATTTTATGGAACACAAATTTGTGGGACCCGTGACTCAAAATCATGGTTCAATACTGGAAATATGATGTTAAATACTACCTATATTAAATATCTATATTGAATATTTTCATCTAAAATATATGTATTTTTCAAATGAAATATTTAATTTAATATTTTTTAATATTTTTTTTAAATTGGACGGTTTTGATATTAATAATTTTATTATTTATTTATGTCATTTCAAATTATAAATTATTTATATTATAACTATTAGTAGGGTAGAATTTTATTTTTTATTTTAAATTTGTTGTATTGTTATATAATCTCTTTACAATTGATATTTTTTTATAATTATTTGTATATTTTCTTTTTATATTTTTCAAAGTTAACATTATTAGTAATTAGATAATGAATGATATATATCATAATAAAAATAATAATGTTTTCATATTAGATAATCATAAACACAATAAACTATTTCATTTATACTCATTTATTTATTTATTTATTTTAATTTTTATATGATATAATTTATTTCCCAGTAATGAAGAAATTTATTTATTTTTATTTAATAGATTTACAAATTAAAAATAAATTTAATTAAATTAGATAAAACCAAAACTATATATAGGGAATAAACTAGAATAAATAAAATTACAATATACTTTTTATATATCATTGTGTAATTTCTATTAGTTCATAATTTATATTTTTTAGTTCAACTACTTTTAATAACATATATTAAAAAAATTATATGATTTTATCTTAATGTATAATAGTTCTATATTAAAAATTTTATCACTAAATATTTATTTGATAATTTTGATTGTGTGTTTTTTTGTTTTAAATTTATAATTTCTTATGTATTTTCAAATTTTTATATATTTTAATATATTTAAGTTTAATATTTTGATATTACTTATATAATGGATAATAATTAGATAATTTTATTACTAGCCACTGATTAATATTAAAAATGGAGTTGATTATTTCATGGTACTTTTTAAACAAAAACATCAATATAATGACCTACTTTTCAATCCGTGAAATAACTGTTTGAAAATGAAAATTTTGAATTCTAGATAAATCAAAGATAATATGTTTTAAAGATTTTATAACCACAATCATTCAATTTAGATCTAGCATTGTGAAATAACATGAAATTAAACATTAATTGTTGATAAATATATATAGCATCGGAAAAAGTAACACATTAGAGAATTAATTCATTAGGTAGGCAATGAAGCAGTAAAAAATAGAAATATTTAAACAATTATGTAGATATTTTGAGAATTCAATATTCTTCGGTTTAACTAAATATACTTAGTTATCAATTTTTTTGATATTACATAAATTGAATTAATGAAATGGTTGGATTTATTTTAGATTATCCAAATTTCTTGTACATTTAATGTAGCTTCTTACATAAGGTAAGGTGATTCCAGTTAGAAGTTATGATGAAAAGAAATCATAATTTCCCATTAATTTTCAGTTTAAAAAATACATTCTTACAATAATTATTATTTTTGATTATGATGAATAATGTAAATTTTTATTAAATTTTACTAATTTTGAGAAATCGTGATATATGAAGAATGGAAATTCAACTATGATTTATTATCAGATGTTGTAAACAACCCTTCTAATAAATTATATTAGTTTCATCAAATAATTTCTTGATTGAAGATTCCATTTGAAAATTTAAATGATATAAAATTATTAATAAGGTAAATATATGAGCTCAATTCTGATATAATCTTACGTCATCCTATGGATTCACCATAGTGGAAGAGAATTGAAAAAAATCCTAATTTTCATTTTGAAGCTAAAAAATCAAATTTAGATTATTCATTGATTGAGTTAATCTACCTGAGAATCTTAGTAGTGACCATAGTTAATGTATTTAATTTTTTTTTGTTTATATTTTTTCCCCATAAATATGTATGATGAAAAAATATGTATGATGGGTTTGATATTATTTAGGACCAAATCAACAACGAAACCGTATTGGGGTGTATCATTCACCATTGGATGAGGATTTAAAATTTCTTTTTGACATAGGTGTTACAGCAGTCTATGAATACAAGAAGGCTTATTTTATTTTTCATTTTATGATAATGTTCCCAACAACCAAAATTAAAAAATACAAAAACTTATATTGATATATATTTGAGTTATATAAATCATATCCAATTTATTTAGATGATAGTTCATAATATGTAATTAAACATATATTAAAGACTATTTATCTGGGATATCAATTATTATTTTTGATTTGATTTCCCTTGTAGTAGATATAAATTGGGTTTTAATGTTCCTTATAAATATAATCTCCCCCAAAGCCACTGTTAGATAATGATTATTATGATGTGGTGAAATTTTTTGATTTCATGACTAGAATGAAATTATAATCTATTCATGAAAATAATATCTATAAAAAATATTTAAACTTATTCAAAATATCTTAATTGAGATTATTTGAGATAATAAATAACACTAAAATTATAAAAGTTATAGTTAAAATAATTAAATTCGTAATTATAACATATTTATGTATAATAGAATGAAAATAAGTTGTCTTGAATTCAAAATTGGACATTATATCCAAGCAAATATGTATGGGTTTTTCTCCTACTAGGAATGAAAATAAAAATTATTCAACATTCCATTTTCACTAAATAAATTTCAGTGGAATATTTATTTTCTTTTAATTTACTCATGGTTTTAAAGAACATAGTGGATATTCTTAAAATCCGATATTCTTTGAGTCATTATATGATTTGAAAAAATATGTATGAAATAACATGACTATCATGTACTGATGAAACCACTTCTACATATAAATAGACATAACCTTGAATGACAAATTTGGTGCATTATTTATTACAATGGTAAATGATACAATGAATCATATCCTTATGTACCCAACATATTAGTAGTCTTTTTTACTCGATACATATTTTAATATCACATTTCAAATTGAAATATAATGTTAATACATGTTTTTTCAGGTGTATAATTATTTTATTTTGGATGACCCGATATATCTATCATCATACTCATCTTATCATCCTCGAGAATGAACAATTAGAATAATGTTATATAAAATGATCCATAACGGTATGAGAATCGTGGAATATGTGAATTAATAATGAGTTGTCAACACAAAATGGTAATTAATTAAAAAGTATTAATTATCCAAAAACATGAGAATAATATGGATGGAATAAATAGTCATCAAATAATTAAATATACATTTCCAAATGTTCATTATTCTTTTCTATGGATATTATTACAAATATAATAATCACATGGGCATCAACGACTAATCTCATAATGAGGTAATTCATAATGTCAGACATCATATCTATAATAAAATGTTCTGTATTAAATAAATCATTCAAAAATGGTTAATTTCTCATCAAAAAACACAATTATAATTGTCTTGTGATGCCTACCAATGAATCTAGATGATATACTAGGACCCACCAATCATATACATTGTCCAATGAATTCTTCATATGAAAGGGGTGAAAAATAATCCACATAAACATTCTTGATAATAAACTACAATAAAAATGGTTACAATTATACTAATCAATAAACAATATCATAAAATATTTTTATTATATATATAATGGTAATATAAAAGTAAATAAATAGTATAAATGATCAGAATCCATCCAACGAATGAATAATTATGATATATGAATAAATTATCCCATCATTATTTGCTTCAGAAGTGGCAAGTGTGTTATTGTTCCTTATGTGACATTCCTAGGACAATAAGCTTGGAAATAAATTCCAACGGCCTAAAAATGTTTGGTATATGATTTTACTATTTAGGGATAATACATTAAAACTAGAATGATAATAATTCAAACATTTTTTATAAAGCATGATTGAAAAAAAACTGAAACATAATAAATCCAACAATCTATGTCAAATGTACAAGAGGAAACCAAAATACACCCTCAAGGAAAACCTAAAATTGAAAACCTAAAAAATCCCAACTACCATCAACCAGAAACACAAAATAAACTCCATATTCCACCTCCAAATTCTCTTCCCACAGTGTATGGATGCATCAGGAAAGAACACATGTAGCTTTTTTTACATGTTTACCTATATATGGCATATGAAAATGCACAATAATGTTCATGATTGGGGTGATTGTAAACTTGGGTGGATTTATCCAACATCCTCAATCATTACAATTTGGAAAAACATGATATCCTATTTTATGTAAAAAGATTTTATTGAGAATGAAAATTATATACCATAGATATAAATAATATCCCATGAAATATAGTAAAACAACAACATTAAACTATTTCCCATTTATTTGAAATAATTATTATATTTCTAAAAATATAATTGTACACAATAAAAAACCCAAATATAGAATCATGTGAATACCGTTGATAAATTATTTCCACATCCATACTATGTCTCACTTTGATTTTGGTTCTCCATGATAGTAATATATGCCACCAAACACAGAAAAAAATAATTCTGAGAAAATCATTGCAATCAACTTACCTAAAAGAATATTTTCACTCCAAACCATTACACATCAATCCATTTTCTGTTATTTTAATAATTTCACTGACAATTTTTCTTACGTCAAAACCAGGAAATAATTATTAAACCTAGACATACAATTATATAAAAACATATTTTTAAAAAATTAAATTTTCACAATTTCCATAACATGAAAAAAAGATTTTCATAACATGAATAACCCAAGGATTTCAAAATCATTTCAAAAAAATAATTTTAATAAAACAAAACCTTCTCATTGATAGTCAATTAGGGATAACAGAGAATCCACCTAACTAAAAATAGATGGTCAAAATGATGAATATGTAATGAAACTAAAGATCCATTCAAAAAACATTTTTCCTTCAATCAATAAAATATTAAAAAAATCATTATTTCTATCAATAAACATGATTATGTCCTCCATTAATTAGGTATAAGTTACAATATATATATTAAGGATTTATCTATGAGAAATAATGATGAGAACTGAATTAGTAAGGAATCTTGACATATAATGAAATTATATTTCTCTAGGAATCACATTCAGATAGAATGAAAAACGCTCTCGTGCCTTATGAGAAAAAGAAATTCACATTATTGATTTATTATTTGATTATTGGATGTTTGTGTAAAAAATTTAGATTAGATCTAAATTTTATGTGGTGAAGATTATAAACATCATGATTCAGCATCACAATTAGGAAA
The DNA here is from genome assembly GCA_963277665.1 of Viscum album. Lineage (NCBI taxonomy): Eukaryota > Viridiplantae > Streptophyta > Magnoliopsida > Santalales > Viscaceae > Viscum > Viscum album. The sequence goes on along the minus strand of OY728164.1, from coordinate 59,728,370 downwards.
ATTATGTAAAAATAGTTTGGTTCTACTATCTTAAGGGAGAAAATTATATGATTTTCTAGAAAAATTAAAAACCCATTTTATAATCATGTTCTTCCCAAAATATAGAAAAACATTGTCTCCCTTGGCGAATAAAATAGTATGTTCAAACTATGAAATATCTGTACACCTTATTATTTTCCATTATCTTTGCATTCATGGTTTCATGGATTCTGGGTACTTATTTCTTATAACTTTTCAAAAAACATGAACCTCCATTAAATAATGAAAAATTAAAAAACCCCTCATAACCTCCAAATAATAATCAATTAAATTTTTTATACTGAAAATTAATTATTTATGTTCCATTTACTAGTATCATTGATTTATGCATTCATTCTGAAAAATTTAGAATAATCAATTTCCTTAAATAAGTCTAGGTTTTGATTTAACATTTCAATCTCTAACTCCCATGTTTCTTCCTTAATTTACCATGATTCTATAAAACACTAGAAAATTTATTTTTCCATGAAATTTAATCTATTTACTATGCAAAATCCATACCATCACATAAATTAATATATGATATGCCTCATGGTAAACATGTCCCATATAATCACATGTCCTCGATAAGGTTCATACTTCATTTAATATTTTAATTGGACCACATTTTTCACATAACATGACTTTAAAACACAATAAAACCAATATTCCACCTCAAAAACAAATTAACATTTATAATGAGGGATTATGTTTATAAGAGGAAAAATTAAATTCTTACCAAAATGAGGATGCTCATGCCTTCATGAGATTCTATGAAACACAAAATCACTCACTTAAACCTAAAATGGTCAATAAAGATGGTCTACATATATTTTTTGACTAATCTGATTCATCTCCATCCTCTTTATAATAAAATAATTTATCTATATTTTCTCGTTCAAATGGTTCATTCCAATTCGGGATGTTCAAACTGTTTCTGCCCAAAAATGTGGAGAACAATCAAGATAATCATACAATTCATAAAAAAAATATATCTAATGAGTACTCATCGAGTTTATTATATAAAAATTAATCCAAAGATATATTCACCATTAATTATCCACAATATAACACATACCAAATTGATCAATTTTCTAATAAAGGGTCTATTCAATGGATAAATAAAAATACATTAATAATTAATATAAAAAATTTCTTATAGAAAATATTATTGTCACATTGATAATATTTTGCAAATTATGATCAATATATTTGGAAGAAAATTATATATAATGATATCCTATATAAATATAATTTATCATGTAATCATTTATTAGTCATGATGTGGAGAAATTATGTATATTCCATACACACTAACCCTAATATTGCATTCATATTTTCAGTAAAAAGAAAACATGCCTTGTTTAGAAAATAAAATGTTGATTCCATTGATTTTTTTAAATAGTGTGATATTCATAAAAATGTTTGTAGAAAATAAATTGAAATTTTTTTAAAAAATTGTAAATGTTTTTAGAAAACATATTTTTTGAACGATTTATTTTCAACTAAAGAAAAAAATAGTCATACTTTATTACAAACATATTAAAAATCATTTTATGTACCAAAGAGTAAAAATGTTACTATTACATGAGTAAATATAATTACTAATAAGGGTAATAGAATATATATTGAGTTTATGACATTTAAAATAATCCTTAATGGGAGAAAAAAAACACAAACAATCCAAAATAGTGATGAGATTGTGATGTACAACATAACTTCATAAAAAATTATTGAATCATTAACCACATAAATGAAATAATGTAAAATGAAATTCTAAATACCAGGATGAGAAATTGAATCTTGGTATGAAAAATCAAAATGGGAATTTTATACAACACACTATAGAATAAATTATGAATATGGCATATGTATTATGAATGTAAAAGTGAGACAAATTTACCTTACCCCATCTTTGAATCCATTTATATTTTCATAATCCACATATATAATAAATATATATTTATTTTAATTTAATTAGGTAACCATAATCATATATATCATATCATATATTATTTACCTATGTACTTTTATCCCTCATTAGCTAAAAAATATTTCTTAAAATAATTGCTTCTCTTAATAATGGAGTTGTTTTTCATGTTTGTATTGATTTCATATTTTTGGTCAATTTAAATTTATAAAACATCCATTAAATAATTAATTTTAAAAATGATTTATATTTTATATATATTTATTATATATTTATTTAGATAAATTTAAAAAATTTGATTATGGAATATGAATTTCACCTTCATAGAGACAGTTGGTCATAGGTACCGAAGAATGTTATCTCCATTCATTCCTTGATGTATAATATGGAAGGAAATTAAATATTAATAAATAATTATAAATTATTTTTTATGTCATTAACTGAATACATATTAATCAAATACGTCATTATAACTGTCTACTTAAAAATAAAATGAATAACATTTCACATCTATATGTTGAGGTAGTAGTTCACATGGATGCATAAGAAACACGATTTTTTCCAAACGAATTTGAAGGTAAGAAGAGAGAAGAGATATTGAATTTATAGAAGAAATTATAAGTCATAAATATAACATATATTCATTAATTTCAACATTCTTATATTGATATATAATATGCATGTGAAAATAATCATATCGCTTTGATGTTATTATCCTCCATACACTTGGGGGATATAATTATATCCCACATTGAAGATAAAATTGAGAATTTATATACGATATCATAAATAAATAATTATAATAAAATCATTAAACCATATATATATACATATAAAATAAATTCATCATTATATTCATCTGTGGAAGGTGGTGATGGATAATGAATGACATCAGTTTGCAATGTTGTAGTCTATTATAAACTTGCTCAACGATTTCGTTTCCCTTTTCATTTATGTTGAGATTTATCTAAGAAATAAAATTATCATAATAACGTATAATTATAATGTTTACATTGTATTCATTATAATATAATATTTTAAGATTATATTATTTATTTTTATAATTATATAAAAAAATACCCATGTTTTTGAATTTTACATCTTCATTAGAGATCCTCTTTAGGGTTTTAACTAAAGCATCCATAAGATGGATTCATAATATAACAAAGTATTCTAGGATGTGGTTATAGAATAATATATGTTATATTTACTTGGATTGGGTGACAAAATTCTTTTGGTATGTATTATGAGGTGGTGTCCTTTTATATGTGCTGGGGAGAACAGAAATATAATTTTTTAAAATATAAAATGATGCCAAATATTTCTCCAAAAAAAAGACTCAAAATGGGTAAATATAGACAGATATAGTTTATAAATATAATATATGAATATAAAATGTTCCTTTGATATGATTTAGGATCTTTTTTACTCTTATCTGATTAGGTTAACCCTTAGTAAACCCATTTTACCTTAATGATAGTGACTAATTTTTACTATTTTATCTTTTCATTGTATCGAAAATTAAGTTAAAAATATTATATAATATTAGATGTTAATATTAAAAATATTATATACATTCTGCAAAAATGAAACTCGGTTAAGTTGAAAAATATAATTCAAAAAAATCATAGATTCATCAAAATGTTATTTTTTTCAAATAATAATATTCAATCATTTAAAAAGTTTTTAGATAAGAATTAAAAATAAATCCAATTGAAATGATCAAAATTATTTAAATTATAATATTATTGAACTAATTCTACATTATAAAAAACTTTAATTAATATTTAACTATGTAAATTATGTTAATTAAAATTCAATTTATAAAAATTAATAATATTTACTATTAATCGAAATAATCAATATTTTAATAAAAAAATTAAAATTCACCCAAACATAATCATCAAATTTTGATTAATGATTTTTTTTATTTTTTAAATAATATTTCTAAATGTTCTATTAAAATTTTTTCTATTATGTTCATAATGAACCACTAAATTTCTATTTAGATAAATACAAATTTTATTAAAAAATTCTTTTTCATTAATATCATACTTATCATTGTATAATTAAAAGATATTTGTTGAACTAATTTTATACCTATTAAAACAACTTAGTTTTCATAGTTAGATTGTATTTTTCATAACCACCAAATTAATGGCAGGGTTATAATCTTAATGTTTAAATAGAAAATATGCTTATATAGTACAATTTTTAATTTATACAAAACATTTTGTGCATCATAAACTATAGATGATATAGAATTTATATAAAAAGGAATATATCAAAATTTCATGGTGTGTAAAATTATCACATATGAATAACTCTTTATTTTATATATTTTATAGAGGTTGATGTATATTTTTAAAAAAATAATGGTGTTACATTTTACACCATTAAAATAATTTTCATTCTAGAAATTAATCTTGATCTAAAAATATAATTCGTATGAAGTTGAAAATTCTATTTTTTGTATATCAAATCATAGAAGGGACTAATAAGAATTCATCTTGATTAGAGAGAAATAGATATAAGAATGTCATATAGGATAACACATAACTATATATTCATGTTGGATTACATTTTTGGGATGTAACAATATGTACATATAATTAGACTTTTACTAATTATCGATAGTGATATAAATCATAGATCAATATAATGTGAATGATAAAAGTAATTTTAATACTTTCAGTAACATAAATATTGGGTAACGAAAAAGATCTTTTTATTCCTACCATATAGTGGTAATATTGTATACTTTTTTATAAAATATATTTTTCCTAATAGTGGGAGACTCTTTTACCCTATAATAATATAAGGAAATATAAATACATGATATCTTTCATTTTTACTAGAATAATTTCTTACTTTGGTTATGATTCCATCCATTTCAAGATCATCTCTTACTTCAAGAAATGAATATCCAAACATGAATTATAAATTTATAAATCACTAAAATTTATATTTAATGGATTGTATGAACCATAAATGAGGGAAATGTATTTATATCTATCCACAAATAGTTTCTATAACCATTATGTTTAGAAAATTCCAAACAATAATATATAGTAATCTCTAAACCTCAATAGTAACAACAATGGATTGAAATTAATATTTACAAACCAAATCAATTAACTAAAATTAATTCCATATTAACCATAACATAATATACGCCAGTGTGATAAAGAATACATTTTTACCCTTATGTTGTGGGTGTAAGCCCTATGGTCTCACTGGATGTAATGGTTTTTTAAATAGCATTGGAGTTATCCTTTTTTCCAAAAAAATTATATATTAATATAAGTTCCATAATATTCCCAAATTAGAATTACCCATAATTAGCTCAACATCAAAGGCAGGGGAAAACAAAAAGGTTACTAATAATTTCATAAATTCAACTATATATCTATTATCTCAACATCATACATGTATTAGTGGTTATCATCAATCAAATATTAATTTTCCAATAATTTCAATGTTACACTGAATAAATCTTTCTGGTCATTAGTACCATTCAACATAATCTCGGAAATCCTTAAATAAAATATAATATACTCAAATCTTTATAAAATTAAAATTTATTGAAAAATAAATCCATTAATAAATTTATCCTATATAATAATTATTAAATCTAATCCTTAGAACGATAATAATACCACTTAATCTATACTAATATATAAATATTTTCATTTAACCCTTAGTATATTTTGATTTTCATTCCCATTAAATGTGGGAATTAATTTTCATACTTCCACAACCTTTTATTGTTGAAGCACTGCACATTTCAGTATTATTTATTTTCCATAAAATCACTGGCATGGTGGAAATTCTCTCCACAGACAACATGTTTTTTTAGTTTTTTTAATGATATAATTACGATATACGTTCATCACAAAGAGTAATTTGTGACAAGAGTATGTCTTTATTGAATCTCCGTAGATATCAATGTCACGATAACATTTAATTGAAAAACCCAATCACATATATTTATTATTTTCAATAGTGGATACATCCATCAATAATAAATGACAATTTTTTGTTATATAATTAATTGGGATAGGTCCTTCGTAAATACACATTATGGATGGATATAATCATCAAGCACAAATGAATTTTTTTTTAAAAAAACTTATTCAACGAACAAAATAATATAAAAAAAAATTAAAAGATGAATTTTTTTTGAAAAAAAAAATATTAATTTATTATATCTTATATAATATATTAGTAACTCAATAATATAGAATATTAATAATAATATATAAAATATCAACTTGTATCTGGTGGTGGGGGATAACTCATTGGATCATGGGGAGGAATATCCATACCAATGCCACAAAAAAGTTGTTCCATGCACTCAACCATATTATCATCTTTGTGATGATACTTAACACAATATTCCTCCCTCTCACTCTCTAGATCCATTGTATCATATAATATTAATCTCTCAACATCTCCCCATAATGTGAAGTGGATGAAAACAAAATATATTTTAACATCCCAACCATGGAGAAATTGAATGGTGCCTCGAGATGGTGGGTCACATGGCATCTTGCGTACCCACCCATGCACTAGATTCCATCATCTACAGTCAAGGGTCTAAGGTAATACAATATAGATACTATACAATCATGATTAGAGTGTGAAATAGTAGTGTAATCATATGAATCAGTAGAAGAAGAAGAATATAAATCAAAGATAGAATATGATCATTCAGAATAACATAATAATAATAACAACTCTATTGGTATTCATATAAAATATTATGATCATGTCATGTCTATATACAAATTGAAATGATAATACGTGGAAGTATACATAAATTACAATTCATGAATCAAATGAAATAATGATTAAATATATTATCTCCCTATAGAATCATGATTATAGATTTTTCTTGTTCTCTGAGGAGACTAATAAATTAATTGTTAGAAATCAATAAATATGGTTTATGACCCTATCCCTACTAAAATACATTAATTCGTACTAGGAACCCAACAACAGCCCAAAAACGTTGTTATATGACACTATGTAGGCCACCACCATTGGTGTCTTAATCAAATATAGTTCATGTAATATAAATATAGGTAGTTTTAAATATATCATAGGTAAAATAGTAATGGTATTATTATGTCTAATTCAGATGTAAACATGTCTGGCCACACATGGTTCCCTATGAAAAAAAATCAAGATCCCATAAAATGAAAACCTATAACCATAAATAAATTGGTATGATATTTTTTAGTCCGAAAACATGAATTTTATACCTATTATAAAGATATTTATAATTCATAGTTAAAATTTACTCAATTTCTTCTCCATGTAATATAGTGTATAACAACCTCAATGTCCTTTTCCTTGTAATCCAGTGTCAAACCGGGAAGGGTCAGATCTAATGTATAGATTACCAATGAATCTACATAAGTTCTGTAGATCTTCTTAATGGAAACTCGGGATAGACGTGGGTGGATTCAATGGAGAATGTCGATAGATATTGTTTAATACGAGTCCAAGAAATCCAAATCAATGGGGTATTAGGTCCCTTAGTATCATACGTAATCAAGATCCAAGGAGTTAAAATTTCCATGAATCCATTACAAAATAAATATGGATCCATGTAGTTGAAATTTCAATGGATTATGATTGAATAAATATACAAGTATCCCTTCTATGGAATCTACCACCATTAAAAATTTAACCATCAATTTATTATCATTTAAAACCCATTCACATTAAATGAGTTCATCTAACTCGTTTACCAAAATATTGATATAAGGAATTTAATCATTTAACACATATTCCACAACAGGAAGAGTCATAATAATTCTTCCACTATCGATTCAATTATATTCACAAGTTTCCATCTATAAATGGGTAGCTCACATACACCAAATGAGGTGATATGAAACATCAAAGATATGTCGACACAACTGATTAGTGGTCAAAAAAATTATATTATCAACCACATCGGTGGATATGTTTGAGGAAAACTACTTCTAACCATATAAAATTACTAGTGAGAAACCATAATACATTCCAAAAAATTTAAACATGGAAATAGTTTAATATTTGGGAAAAAATATAAGGTCCATCATGTGGAATTATTATATGGCAATTTAATGTTACTAAACATATGAAAATAATTATAGACAACATAATAATGGTCTATAGTAGATCATCCATCATGTACCCACTACTAATTCATAATACATCATGAGATAAATGTTGAACATATAAAAACCCTGTAAATAAGGGGAGTTCTCTCCATAAAAAATAACACAGTTGATATAAATACTAATTAAGAACGGAAAAAGAGGAACATAGACTATACAGATACAGATCCAATGTGACTCACGATTGATGAAATGATGTATGGATCATTAAATGGAACCAAATACTAGGAAAAGCTCAATGGCGCCCCTCCTACAAAAGATAATGGAGGGGTGTGAGGCATTATATTGAAAATTTATGCCCTTCTACTTATTATAAGAAAATTATATGTGAAATTTTCAATGTGTGTAAATGCATCAAAATCGTGTAAATCCTTGAATTTCGTTTTTGGGAATGTTCATTAAATGATTTGAATTACTCTTCCTAGTACATTACATAATATTAATTGAACAGAAACAAAACATTCAAAATACATTTCGTGTATTTTTTTAGTAATAAGCATACAATACCCCACTTCCAGGTTTTTCCAAAAAAACCCAACCAGCTCATGGTCCCAACATAATGTTCAAATCCAATGGATAACATAAAAACATGTTTTACTCGAAATAAATGAATCTATAACTCAATAAAAAACACATAATCATATAATCATCCCCATTAAATATGTTCTTCTCCAAAATTCAATTCCATGGGTTGTCATGATTCAGATCAGAATTACCCCATCAACTGAGCATTTACATCAGCCTCTCACTCGCATGTATTCTCTTATAATAAGTCATACTTCCATAATACCCATACAAGTGGAACTGACCGACCATAAAGATCATTCATTTTACATTAATTAATAAAACATGGATGCTTAATGATGTATCTTTATTCCAATATGTCAGCCTGATACAACAAAATACTTTGAGAATACTATGACTAATAATGGAACAAATGAGATAGATGGAAGATGTTATGCATGGATCATTACGTCTTAGGAAACTGTAAATTACAAAATACATTTCCGACACTATCCATATTCTTTAATGGGCTAACATATCACGATCAAATTAGACCATGTCTCTAAATCATTTTATATCTCAACCATAGTGGGATAAATAAAAAGACTTGGCCCAAGACCTAAAGCTATAGAGGTCACCAATGACAATAAGCATGAGATTTCTATAGATAGTGTACTATTGATATGTATATTTTCATAAATTGTACCAACTCTAAAGTCTCATGTTCAAGATTTGGTCTACATTGAATAGCCTCTCTTACCTCTAACTTGAATAGAATTGATAAGCATGTCCTACCATACAAAGCCTTATATGGTTCAATTTGTGTAGTCACCTGATTACTGATGTTCTTGGAGAATAAAAATATCAATATATATCTCTCCAATGAACCCCAAAAACCAAGGAAAAAAGATATAAATATGTCCTCATTATACTTAATTATATTCTCAATACATATATTAGTATTAGGAAGGTATGTTGTGATCAACATAACCTTTGTGCCTAATTCCCTATATATTCAATACAAGAAACAACATGTTAATTAGGTATTCCTGTCCAATATAAAGTAATGAGGAAACATGTGATGTTATACTATCTGTAAAATACAAAATATCCCAATATCATCTACTAAGAATATCTCCCTGATTGTCATGAACTGAATGACCATTGTGATCTTACCCCAAATTCCCATAAAACATGACTACATTGATGAAACTATAGAAACCTGGTCATGAAATCCATCACACGATCATCTCATATCCACTTGGTAAATGTTTACTACATAAATCCACTCTTATCACTTGTGTACAACCACCACCTTCTAAAAGGTGTAACATCTAGAGATAAAACTTTCAACCTCTCAGTTCATCCACATCCACCAGTATTGATTGATAAAGTCACTTAACATATTCATAATTCCATGATGTACAACTCGTAATGATGAATGAAACTACATCATTATATCTATATGTATATATTCATATATCTAAAAATGAAAATAATTTTAAATAATTTCATTCTCAATTAAAATACAACAATGAATTGAATCATGACCTTCCACAGTCATCCATTGGACTGGGCCCTCAACAATAGATAATTGTATCATCCTCACTCTATCGAGATGTGTAGATGTCACTAAAAATGATAAGATAAATGTTTTATATTGAATTTCATTAACCACTATGTGCATATAATAAAAAAAATTCATAATACACTACAAAAAACTATCCTTTTTAACTACCTATATTTGAGTCCTCCTATTTAGTTAATTAACAACTACATTATTCATATCAAGAATATATGAATTTCATATATCAAAATATTGTAGGTAGTAAACATATATTCACTGGCTCAAATACAATTCATGATATGTAATTATTTACATAATGATATTTTGGTCTATCTACACCCTAAAACCCACACCCAGTAAATAATTCATATAAAAATGATGGTCATGTACAACAAAAGGAAACTAATGATTCTGTGTCTATAAATTCATCTCTTATGGTGTCAACTGACGAGGACTGTATTACATGACTCCCTCCTCTTATCTCAAAACATCACCTAGGATGATACCTAATGAATTGTAGTATAATTTCTAGCTCATTCCCATTACTAAAAGCATCATGCCCAGTTCAAAAATCATTCTCCCTGTCATCAATGGAAATGAAGTCTCAGATGTATCCATAATACACGCATCACACCTTTCATAAAAAAGCATGTAAGAGCTTATTATATGAATGATAGGTCCTATATGATATTCCAATTAATATATATCAATCCCAATGAAATTTAGTATATAAAATATAATATTGGGATTCTCCTAGGATTCTATGGCTCTCAACATCTCTGTATCAACTGAAAATATTATCTCTAAGATAATATAACACACATAATGAATCATATCCAATAACAAGTTGATCTTTGTTATATTATCATATAACTAATGATTCATTAGTGTATTGGTAATTATATCAAGAAGTTCGAAATTATTGTGTTGGTTTTTATAATTCACCATGATATCATCCATCAAAACGACCTCTAACGAATCAATATAAGAATGAAAAACTATGTTCATCAGTACCATAAAAACTATTGGCATGTTCATAAGATCGAATGAAATTATTAGATTCTCATATAGACCATACTTACTATTAAATGATGTTAATGGTGTGTTAGTCAATTAAAAATCTACCTGGTGATAACCCAACCTCAAGTCAATCATTCCGAAAATGTGATCTTCTCATAGTTGGTCAAAGAGATCATCTATTTAAATAAATGTATGTTGGTTCATAATCATTAACTGGTTGAATTACCAATAACTTACCAATATCAAGATTATAATATTATTCTTAAAAAAATAGATTGATAAATCCCATGGAGAATGATTGGTTCATAAAACCCCATTTTCCTCTTGCCAATGGGATACCCCTTGTGCTCTTATAACTCCGTAGTTGTGATCCCATATAGAGGAATGTATATTGATTCTACTCCAAGAACAACATCAAAAGAGAAATAAATTTGTCGTGCATCGTTTAAACTATAAATTTCATCTTGGAGAACATCCCTTAATAGAAACCCCACTATGTTAATATCATCCTTTGATGAACCATGATCATCCAAATACAAACATGTTAAATGTGTTGGCACCCCAACTCTCCCACAATGATCTTGTCTAGATCATCTCGCATATATTTTACATTCACCATTATAAATCAAATCTCAAATCTCTGGTGAAGTGAACGTCACTGTCTAGTGAGAAAATCTAACATGGGATTGATAAAAATGTAGTCAACCCATCTCGGGTATAATGTCAAACCCTATCATGTTGATGATGAACAGATCCCATACAAAATGAAACCCACCAACCTTAATCGGGAAATCCCAACACTGGCATACACCCTCAGTTTTGATTCCCAATGATGAATCCATGGTCATTACACCATCATAATACTCAAAAAATCACAAGTCTCTCCAAAACATACAATGGCGTGATCCTATGATAAGTACTTGTACCAAAAAAGAATTGATTCTAGACTAGAGGATACTAATATACTACCTCTCACTTCCAAAGGATCAATAATTAGATCATCATGTTAAGGCAATGGAGAATATATTTGTCATTAACTGCTTCCATATAAAATAGCTAATCTCATTGGAGCAAGCTCATTCTACTATCTATGTACAACCAGTGCCTTCCTAACTTGGCCATGAAAACATTCTCATCTTGATTGAATTCTATTATAACATCCCCCAACCTGATGTGGAGAAATTATTAATTATTCTTATCACGTGTTTGTTTTCAACCATTTCAACAGACTACTCATGGGAAGGTTCATCATAAAATTTTTAAATGGATAGACCTTCCACATTCGTGGAACTTTAATGAGTCTATATCACAATGGGTTCTCATATTTTTTATTCTCCCTCACCGATAACAGAATACATCACCACTAATCCTAATATCATTGATGGTTTTCCCCTCATAAGAACCGTCAAAATGAAGATTGGCACTAGATTTCTATAAACCACTAGTTCAAAAGGATGAACTTACCTACCCTATACCCCCATATTCTCTTAGGATCATATCATCAGTAAGACCCTTATTCATTTTACTGGATATAGTATTTATCTGAAAGACATTGACATGCAATTTAATGTATTTCTCAATGTATTCCTTGATGAAAATCTCCCACAATTTTTCATTAGAATGATAAATCATCTCAAAATATTGAATCTCTTTAATGCATCATGAATAACCAGTAATAATAATATATATGTTATCTAGACTCATAAACTCTCTAACCCTCTATACTCATCGGGCCTTTGAGAAGGATTCATCAATACACCTAGATTCCAGAACCCTACAAAACATATATCTAAGTGTGTCAAACTGGTTCAAAACATCTCACATATTATATATTCTCCATGAATTATATATTTCATGAGCTTCACTATTTTTTCTGGATGTGTCTCTATAGGCAAGAAAAGGGATAGACCAGTCTGAATTTATAGATCAACAGTATGTGGACCTTCATCCCTAGAAATCATGGATTGAAAATACTGCTGGAAAACATGGGTTAAGCCTTCCATATATTAGGACGTATACTAGGCTCCCACAATGGTGTATAAGAATTATGTAAAATCATTTAAAAATATTTCATCATCACTCATATATCGTACATCCACTCGGCCTATAATTGGAACTATAGTCGGTTCTATTGGTTGCACATGTCCCACCATCTATGGATTATAGAATTATCCACACTCACATAACAAGACTAGAAGTTTATGTGGTAGAATATCCCTATAATACCAAGCACATTATTCAGAAATGATTTGTAATAAGATCATCATAGATTAAATAATATGATAGTTTTAATCTTTCTTATAATCAAGCCAGACCCCTCTTTTTTCATCTAAATAGAATAATGGGTAATATAAACAGACATCAAATGAACAAGAAACTCTTGTTAATAACAACTCAATAGACAGATCTAGGAAATGTTCCCAGTATTCGAAATATCAATTTCAGTTAATTGGTAGATATTTTAATCTTCTGTAGGAATTGATAAAACAAATGGGTCACCATAATTGATTGATAAGGGAATATAAATCTCATAAACTAAAGTTTTTTTCACATTAATCTAAACCATAACATGTTCCAGTCTATGTGAACAATTATCCATGACTAAATGTGCCATAATTTACTATTTAGGGTTTCTACTCTTACTTATTATAGAAAAAAATGTATATATTATTGAATACCCTATATGTAAAAAATCATGATTTTCAATCACAATTACAAATAATTTATTAAGAAAAATTAATATCAATCAAATAAAACATAATAAAGTCATACAGTCAAGTGATGAATCCTATATGGCATTGAAGAATTCATGGAATGTGAAGTAAAATAGGTTACTAATATGATGTAGTAATTGGAATGACATTATCTAATCTGGACAAGTATAAGAATATGTAATTATAGTAAACATAATCCTCAAGTATACAAATCAATGGTGGAATCATGCGAAGAAAATAAGAAACTTCTTGAAAAATATTTAATGTTAAATAAATTTTGGATTTTTCCCTATGCGGGTCAGATACTCCCAAGAAAATCTAATCACCAATTTTGAATACATTATTTATATCTTATCTATTACCTCAATATAGAAAAACAACTAAACATAAAATTCCTCAAATACCACTTTGTACCATCCTGACCTATGATCCATTGAACTGTGCATCCATTTTGGGGGGTCACATGACCTCAATCGCGCCTCCTAATATTTCATATGCATCCGACTAGAATTGTTGGTCTCATGTGGTATAGTGGTTGGTTGGTAGCCTCATTATCAATGTGTAAAATTGTGGTATAATCATATGAAACAATAGATAAAACATAATATAATAAAATTTCATAATATAATGATACAAATGACTATAATAATAATAAATATATAATGTGACGTATTCAATAAAATTTTAATTTCTTGTTTCTATAGCAAAATGTAGGAAAATTAATGGATGGAAGAATCTGAAATAAACATATCACAAATGATAAACATCAAAAATTACTATATTCATATTAAATATTTAGAAATGATCAACCATGTGATCCCCTAATATAATGAAATTAACATGAAGGCATCATAAAGATTGAAGATTTATTAGTCCCTACCTATATCCATGATGTCTAACAGGGATCCAATTGGTGACCCGAAGAGGGTGTGAAATAAAACATTGTATTCCACCACCAATGGTGTCTATAAAAAATCCATTGTGTGTAATATATTATGAATTATTATTGAATATTTCAAAGGTGTTACAATAATTAATGTAAATCATCTAATGTTGATGTAAACCATTCTACACATACATGGCTCTATATGAACAATTATCAAGCTCCTGTAACAAGGGAAACTGTAAGAATAAATAAATAGCATTGATAATATCTAGTCTAACAACTATAATAATGTACCCATACAAAGGTTATATGTAATGAATGTGAAAATATCCATTGTGGCCTCGCCATGTAATCATGTGTTTAACATCAACATCGACATATTCCATGTAATATGGTGTATGACTACATAATATTGGATCCAATGAATACAAGTCCAGGGATTCCTCATCATGTCCCATGATAATCTCAACTGAAATAGGGTATTTACTTGTTTGGAGTCCAAATATCATGTCAATAGAGGATTTACATTGTGATTCCAACCAAGGTTAACCCTATGGGATGATAGTCCCTTGAAATCCTATTGAATCATTATCCAAATAGTATAAATTTCCAATGAATTTATTTCTATAATCCATAAATATAGGTGATGTATAAATTTATATGGAATACAATTGAGTTAGTATCTAATTGGATCTTCCATGGAATACACCACCATTATCAATTCACTCATTATTTCATAACCATTCACATTCAATGTGTTCATCCAAGTTATATAACATAATTTCCTTATGTGTATTTTAATCATTTAAAATATATGAAATATGATGGTAAGGTTGAATAACCATTACCCTATAAAATTCATTCATTCAATAACCCTCCCACTATCAATTGTAAAATCATGAGAACACAATGGTTTGGTGTAACATAAGGATGATATGTAAACACACAAAATTTTTGATTAGTATACAAAAGGTATAACTCGCCCCATTGGTAGCTTCAGTAGAGGTGAAAGATATAAGGCCCCAGCCTTAAACCTTACTTAATATTGAATCAAATGAATAATTCACGTTGAGGATATTTTCAGGTTTAGAGTTTTAGAGAATTAGAACATAACTATTAAATCTCAAAAGATTACAAAGTAGTCACTTCTACTAAGTTTCCATAATAATAAAAAACTCATAAAAAGAAATGTGTCTAGTTCCATGTTTTATATAGGATGACATTCCCTTGATCCCATCATTGACCTTATTCCACATTAAGTCCTGTGAAAACATTTCAAAAAAACTTGGGGTGAGCATAAAAATCTCAATAAGGGATACACAAAGAATGAAAACTGTTAGTTTTTCAAAATCAAGTAAACCATGTATACTCTATCAAAGTAATACCTTCACCTTCATGAAGTTGTAAAAACTCTTCACTGAATAAAGTATCATTACTTACCTTTTTGTAACCAAAGGATTACCATAAAATCCATAAAAAGAACACATAACATCTATAAAGGTAACTTGGGACATAAACATACTTAAGTGGAATAACCATACGGTCCACTTCCACACATATCACTTAATGGAATAGCCATACGGACAATTTCCATACATACTTAATGGAATAGCCATACGGCCGACTTCCATACCCAATGCATTGGAGGTTATAACATAACCACCCATCCTGGTATTCACGGCACCACCCGTCATATGGTTTATAACGTAACCACCCGTTAAAATGTCCATGTACCAGTATAAAATCATAGAACATAAATCCAATATAAAGGAATGATAACATTTCCACATTTCAATAACAATATATCAAAAATATATAAACATAATAGAATCCTTTTTCAAAACCATTTTCAATACCAAAATACATAAAAGAGTATATGGTATTTATTTTATTCTAAAAACATTACGGCTTGTTGAGAAATCCAAAGACCAAATAATACTCCCGGTGGCGGAAAAGGTCGTTCTCGCCGCGTACGTTAAAAGAAACATTCATTTTTTTCGTTTTGTAAAACGATTCATAGAAAATATTGCTTTTGTATAAAATTAAAGTCAAAGGGGTTTATACACCATATAAAAGAAAGTTGTGTATAAAACGAAATATGCCTCAATGAAAGGAGATTGAGACGAAGTCCCTTACCTCGGGTCCGACTTGACTCGATAGTTCTTTAACGTCCTGAATAATAAACATGAGTTAATTTATACTTGATTAAGAACCTTTTTAAAGTTCATTATTCCTTTTATATCACTTATTGCCATGTTATAAACATTATGTAACCATTTAAGTTAATAATGTTTGTTTTGTCAATATTTGGTTCTTAAGTCGAAAGTGGACTTCTTACAATTACATGTTGTTCGTGTGGTCAAAGGTTCTTTATATCCAGAATAAAATTACCGATTTGGATATAATATTTATCATATATATCCAGCATATACATGTATTTATAATATTACATAATCATTTATAGGTAAGAAATTAAATGCACCGTTCATGGAGACGGTAAGCCGCACGTACGCATGAACGCTACTTTCATTTCTTTGTCATATTAATGGAATTAAAACTAAATGAGAGGTATGTATATTTTAATTCCATAATTATATTCATCATTTAGATATATCATTAATTATATATATCCATTATATACATGTACTTTTAATAGTACATTACATTTGGAGATAAGAAATGAAATGCACCGTTCATGGAGACGGTAAGCCATACGTACGCATGAACGCTACTTTCATTTATATCTCATACTTTAATGGAATGAAATAATAATGATATAGAGGTATATTATAATTCCAGTATAACATAATATATAATAACTTTAAATCCATCCTTTACACGTCCCACATATGTCATTAACGAATCACATCACATTGAGGGAGCAGTAGTCCGCAATTCCTTAAATGAAGATATCGTGTTTACTCATAATGGAAACAATAATGGTATTCCCAAAATGAAAAAAATAGAAGATTAAGGAAAAAATAAACACATCATATATCATATATAAAAATAGTGACATCATAATGGCCACCTTTGAAGGTGTTAAATGAGTATTGAACAATCATCGTTTCAGGAGGCATAATTTCGCCATCCACGGAAACCGTATGTTCTTTAACCATTTGATGTAGTTGTGTGAGATTGTAGCTCGATAAATCTTATAACAACATCCTAGTATATTTAAGATAATGGTGTTGTTAAAAAATAAGTAAATAAAAAGAGTTTAGGGGGTTGGAGAAACAAAATAAAACAAATGAACATGAGAGAATGAATTACCTTTAAAAGTGTAACTCTTTTTGATTTGAGCCTAAAGGCTTCCTTTGAAAGGATTATGCCCAAAGGAAATCCTCTAGGATGAGGAGAGGTATGTGGAGAGAGTAATTGGGCAGGGTTTGGCCGAGCCAAAGGCTTGAGGAGTGTGTGAAATGAGGTTGAAGTGGGAGCCTTTTATAAGAGGAGAGGAGGGGCACTTTTAGAAAGTAAAGAAATATTACTTTATTTGAAAAAGTTTTTCGGTTTTAAAAGGTCCCACATTGATATAATTCGTTTATAAGGTGATAAGGGTTAGAAATCCACCCATCCAATAAGTTTTGGACATGTTTAGTTCATATATTTTACATTATCATTCCATTTTATTTAAATCGTTAAATAATGTGGTCATCGCTGCATCATCATGAGGTCATACATAATTTAATTTATTTAGTGTCTAAAAATTATAAAAAAAATACTATGATGTAGGAAATCTTTTTAACTTTCCAATTACTCTTTATAATCAAATATCGGACTTGTATAACCCTATTTAAAAATTGTTTTTGTAAAACATATCATGTTTGTTTAATTTTTACTTTTACATTAAATAAAATGTTATTTATGTCATTTCCCAACCAAAGTGTCTTCATGGGGACCCCATGTTGACCCATGGCTTGTCTTGGTCGTCCATGACACAACCAAAGAGTTTGGGACATGTGTCTAGGTCATTTCAAATTATTAAAGCATTATTTATACCTTAAACTACCCTAATTACCACTAATCGCGATTAAAAACTTAATAAGTTACTATTCACCAAAAAAATTATTTTAATCCCATTGAAGCACATTTTACTTCTTAATGACAACCATTTATGTCGGATTTTTGAAATTCACAACAAAAAAGTGGCAATGATTCATTTAAACGAAAAATCAGTTTCTTTAACTACCACTTAGTGGTTTCACTATTCATCAAAAATTGATGTTTTTTAGAAAATTAACAAAAATTCACCCAAATCTATATTTGATATTACGAATTCCAAAATTAAGTCTATTTTACAAAATAAAATACATATAAGTCAAATTAATTAATTTAATAATTAATTCCCGCTGTCAGAGCAAATAGCGTGTTTTTATGAAACAATAAGTATCAAAAGATTGACACCAGTTTAAGTCCAATTTCAAAGTGAAATTGATTACAATGACCACCATTGGATTAAATGGTAAAAATATATTCTAATTTCACTTAAAAATCAATTAAAAAGATAATCTAATAATATAAATAAATTAGATTAAAAAGCAGTTTTGATGTAAAATGCAGTATTTTTCACTATTCATTAAAAAATGATCATTGTCAGAAAAATACAAAAAATTCACACAAAGTAAATTTTGATGTCCCAATCATAACGAATAAGTTTTTTTTGACAAACATAGTTTATAAAATTGTCAAAATATAGATTTAAAAATGGTTTTCCATCATAAGGATGTAAAATAATCTTTTAAGAATATTAGTGTATTCCATGCATAAGATTGTATTTATTTTCATTTTAAGCCTCTAAAACACAATCTTAATCATTAGATAAAAATATCTATTATTCATTACTTACATGGGATGTTACATCCTTCCCCCCTTTAGAAAATTGCGTCCCTGCAATTTATTTACTTATCGAAATAAGTGGGGGTATTTATCCCTCATAGCATTTTCAGATTCCCATGTTGCCTCTTCAATCACATGGTTTTTCCACAAAACCTTTACCTGATGAATCACCTTATTCCGTAACACTTGCCCCCTGTGGTCAAGAATCTGGACAGGTTGTTCCTCATAAGATAGATTCTCTTCCAGTTGAACTACCTTTGGACTCAAAACATGAGATGGATCTGGCATATACTTTCTCAACATCGAAACGTGAAAAACATTGTGTACCTGAGATAAACTCGGAGGTAAAGCCACCCGGTATGGAACTGATCCAACTCTCTCCAGAATTTCATATGGTCCAATGAACCTTGGACTCAACATTCCTTTCTTACCAAATCTCATCACACTTTTCCAAGGAGAAAACTTGAGAAAAACATGATTACCTACCTCAAAAGATAGATCCTTCCTCCGGTTATCCGCATAACTCTTCTGCCCTCTCTGAGCTGTTCTCATGTGCTTCTGAATCAACTGAACTTTTTCTGCCATCTCTTCTACCAATTCTGGTCCCATCAGCTTCCTTTCACCAACTTCATCCCAAAATGCTGGAGTTTGACACCGCTTCCCATATAATGCCTCAAATGGTGCCATCTGTATACTGGAATGAAAACTGTTATTATAAGAAAACTCAACCAAAGAATGATTTTGGTCCAAACTTCCCTGATAATCCATCGAACAAGCTCGTAGAATATCATCCAAGGTCTGAATTGTTCATTCTGACTACCCATCTGATTGAGGATGAAAAGCTGTACTAAAATTTAATTCAGTACCCAACGACTTCTGAAGGCCATCCCAAAAGTTAGAAGTAAACCTGGGATCACGATCCGATACAATGGAGAGAGGAACTCCATGTAACCTGACTATCTCATTAAGATACAAACTGGAAAGTTGATCAAGAGATAATGTATCTCGTATAGAAAGGAAATGAGCAGATTTGGTCAAGCGATCAACAATAACCCATATTTCATTATTACCTCAAGATGTCTTCGGTAATCCAACAACAAAGTCCATGGATATATTCTCCCATCTCCACTCGGGCACTGGTAAAGGCTGAAGCATCCCTTTCGGTAACTGCCACTCTGCTTTTACCTGTTGACATGTCAAACACTTCACAGTAAAATCAGCAATGTCTCTTTTCATTCCATCCCACCAGTAATACTCCTGCAGAACTCTATACATCATAGTACTGCCCAGATGAACTGAGAACGGGGAACTATGAGCCTCACATAACAACTAATTCTTCAACTATGAATCACAAGGCACACATAACCTCTTCCCAAACCTCAAAACACAAACACAAACTTATCCAAGAACTCATGGAAAATTGTATTCATAAGGTCCATGAATACAGAAGGTGCATTGGTTAACCCAAAAGGCATAACTAAAAATTCATAATGGCCATATCTAGTATGGAACACAGTCTTCAGAACGTCTGCTTATTTTACTTTCAACTTATGGTACCCGACCTCAAGTCAATCTTCGAAAAATACTGAGCTCCCTGGAGCTGATACCACTTCATTCGATGGCCCAACATCTGCTGAAGTTGTTGAAAAGGATTTCACCACCGCTTTCTACTTATAGTCTGGCTGCATTCCCCCAGTTGAGTTCTTCGTTGGACACTCGTTTGCATAATGACCCATTTCATTACACTTAAAACATCTTACCGTTGGCTTTTCATTTCCTTCTTGATCATCTTCCTTACAGTTACGAGCAATATGACCAGACTTACCACACAGAAAGCACTTACCAGAATTGGATAAACATTCTCCAGGATGCATTTTACCACACTTCTCACAGGATGGATATTTGGTTTTCTTACCTCCTTGCTTCTTTGATGAATTATTCCCCTTTTCCTGCCAACTAGACCTCTTATTCTGTTGTTTGTCATAGAACACCTGATCATCGGCAAACTCCATTTCTACCTTCTCGGCACATCGAACAAGTTTTTCATAAATTTTGAACTCACGAGAAGCTAAAGACATTCAATACATTGGCTTTAACCCTGAGTAAAAACGGTTTATTTTACTATCAAGATCTCTTATGAAGCTTGGAGCATACCTTGCCAATCGAGTGAACTTTTCTTCTTAAGCAGCCACTGAATCATCCTCCTACCTCAATTCTAGGAACTGTTTTTCCATCCTAAGATGAACCACCTTAGGAAAATATTTCTCAAGAAACTTACCTTTGAATTCGTCCCAGTGAAGATCCTCAATCTCATCACTATCCCTTCAGCTTGCACAGGGTCAGATGATCCTCTGAATGATGGGGGGTGTTGCCTCATGAAATGTTCCACCACTGACATGTTCCTCTACGGTTGATCTGGCTGATCTCGTGCATGGATACCACCACCATTTATAGCCTGAGTCAACTGTGCCATCACTGCAACAAACTGTTCAGTTCCGATTCCTACCATCTCAGGTTGCTGATTTGGAAGGTTATCTTCTTCCTGATGTCGTCCCAACATAGCTGCTTTGTTTCCTCTGCGGAAAACCATTCCGAACATAGAAATATCTTAGGCGAAGCAACATGGTAATTCGTAAATGCTATATCATTTCAATCATATTATAATTTAACACTTTTCTAACTCCTAAAGTTGTCTAAACCGTCCTTTGATGCCAACTATAAGGCCCCAGCCTTAAACCTTACTTAATATTGAATTAAATGAATAATTCACGTTGAAGATCTTTTCAGGTTTAGAGTTTTAGAGAATTAGAACATAACTATTACATCTCAATATATTACAAAGTAGTCACTTCTACTAAGTTTCCATAATAATAAAAAACTCTTAAAAAGAAACGTGTCTAGTTCCATGTTTTATATAGGATGACATTCCCTTGATCCCATCCTTGACCTTATTGCACATTATGTTCTGTGAAAACATTTCAAAAAAACATGGGGTGAGCATAAAAAGCTCAGTAAGGGATACACAAAGAATGAAAACTGTTAGTTTTTCAAAATCAAGTAAACCATGTATACTCTATCAAAGAAATACCTTCACCTTCATGAAGTTGTAAAAACTCTTCACTGAATAAAGTATCATTACTTACCTTTTTGTAACCAAAGGATTACCATAAAATCCATAAAAAGAACACTTAACATTTATAAAGGTAACTTGGGACATAAACATACTTAAGTGGAATAACCATACGGTCCACTTCCACACATATCACTTAATGGAATAGCCATACGGCCAATTTCCATACATACTTAATGGAATAGCCATACGGCTGACTTTCATAACAAATGCATTGGAGGTTATAACGTAACCACCCATCCTGGTATTCACGGCACCACCCGTCATATGGTTTATAACGTAACCACCCGTTAAAATGTCCAAGTACCAGTATAAAATCATAAAACATAAAACCAATATAAAGGAATGATAACATTTCCAGATTTCAATCACAATATATCATAAATATATTGACATAATAGAATCCTTTTTTAAAACCATTTTCAATACCAAAATACATAAAAGAGTATATGGTATTTATTTTATTCTAAAAACATTAAATCTTGTTGAGAAAGCCAAAGACCAAATAATACTCACCGTGGCGGAAAAGGTCGTTTTCGCCGCGTACGTTATAAGAAACCTTCCTTTTTGTCGTTTTGTAAAACAGTTCGTAGAAAAGATTCCTTTTGTATAAAAGTAAAGTCAAAGGGGTTTATACACCATATAAAATAATGTTGTGTATAAAACGAAATATGACTCAATGAAAGGAGATTGAGGCGAAGTCCCTTACCTCGGGTCCGACTTGACTCGATCGTTCTTTAACATCCTGAATAATAAACTTGAGTTAATTTATACTTGATTAAGAACCTTTTTAATGTTCATTATTCCTTTTATATCACTTATTTCCATGTTATTAACATTTTTTAACCATTTAAGTTAATAATATTTGTTTTGTCAATATTTGGTTCTTAAGTCGAAAGTGGACTTCTTACAATTACATGTTATTCGTGTGGTCAAAGGTTCTTTATATCTAGAATGAAATTCTCGATTTGGATATAATATGTATCATATATATCCAACATATACATGTATTTATAATATTACATAATCATTTATAGGTAAGAAATGAAATGCACTGTTCATGGAGACGGTAAGCCGTACGTACGCATGAACGCTACTTTCATTTCTTTGCCATATTAATGGAATTAAACTAAATGAGAGGTGTGTATATTTTAATTCCAGAATTATATTCATCATTTAGATATATCATTAATTATATATATCCATTATATACATGTACTTTTAATTGTACATTACATTTGGGGATAAGAAATGAAATGCACCGTTCATGGAGACGGTAAGCCGTACGTACACATGAACACTACTTTCATTTCTATCTCATACTTTAATGGAATGAAATAATAATGATATAGAGGTATATTATAATTCCAGTATAACATCATATATAATATCTTTAAATCCATCCTTTACAGGTCCCACATATGGCATTAACGAATCACATCACTTTGAGGGGGTGGTAGTCCGCACTTCCCTAAATGAAGATATCGTGTTTACCCATAATGGAAACCATAAAGGTATGCCCAAAATTAAAAAAACAGAATCTTAAAGAAAAAATAAACACATCATATATCATATATAAAAATAGTGACATCATAATGGCCACCTTTGAAGGTGTTAAATGAGTATTGAACAATCATCGTTTCGGGAGGCAGAATTTCGCCATCCACGGAAACCGTATGTTCTTTAACCATTTGATGTAGTTGTGTGAGAGTGTAGCTTGAATAAATATTATAACAATATCCTAGTATATTTAAGATACTGGTGTTGTTACAAAATAAGTAAATAAAAAGATTTTAGGGGGTTGGAGAAACAAAATAAAACAAATGAACATGAGAGAATGAATTACCTTTAAAAGTGTAACTCCTTTTGATTTGAGCCTAAAGGCTTCCTTTGAAAGGATTCTGCCCAAACTGAATCCTCTAAGATGAGGAGGGGGATGTGAAGAGAGTAATTGGGCAGGGTTTGGCCTAGCCAATGGCTTGAGGAGTGTGTGAAATGAGGTAGAGGTGGGGGCCTTTTATAAGAGAAGAGGAGGGGAACTTTTGGAAAGTAAAGAAATATTACATTATTTGAAAATGTGTTTCGGTTTTAAAAGGTCCCACATTGATATAATTAGTGGATAAGGTGATAAGGGTTCGAAATCCACCCATCCAATAAGTTTTTGACATGTGTAGTTCATAGATTTTACATTATCTTTCCATTTTATTTAAATCGTTAAATAATGAGGTCATCGCTGCATCATCATGATGTCATACATAATTTAATTTATTTAGTGTCTAAAAATTATAAACAAAATACTATGATGTAGGGAATCTTTTTATCTTTCCAATGACAATTTATAATCAAAAATCTGACTTGTATAACCCCATTTAAAAATTGTTTTAGTAAAATATATCATGTTTGTGTCATTTTTACTTTTACATTAAATAAAAAGTTATTTATGTCATTTCCCAACCAATGTGTCTCCATGGGGTCCCCAAGTTGACCCATGGCTTTTCTTGGTCGGCCATGACACAAAAAATGTGGTTGGGAAATGTTTCTAGGTCATTTCATTTTATTAAAGCATTATTTATACCTTAAACTACCCTAATTACCACTAATCGCGATTAAAAACATAATAAGTTACTATTCACCAAAAAATTATTTTAATCTCATTGAACCACATTTTACTTCTTAATGACAACCATGTATGTCAGATTTTTTAAATTCACAACACAAAAGTTGCAAAGTTTCATTTAAACGAAAAATCAGTTTCATTAACTACCACTTAGTGGTTTCACTATTCATCAAAAATTGAAGTTTTTTCAGAAAATTAACAAAAATTCACCCTAAGCTGTATTTGATATTCCGAATTCAAAAATGAAGTCTATTTTACAAAATTCAATACATATATGTCAAATTAATTAATTTAATAATTAATTCCCGCTGTCAGAGCAAATAGCGTGTTTTAATGAAACAATAAGTATCAAAAGATTGACACCAGTTTAAGTCCAATTTCAAAGTGAAATTGATTCCAATGCCACCATTGGATTAAATGGTAAAAATATATTCTAATTTCACTTCAAAACCAATTAAAAAGATAATCTAATAATATAAATAAATTATATTAAAAAGCAGTTTTGATGTAAAATGCAGTATTTTTCACTATTCATTAAAAAATGAACATTGTCAGAAAAATACCAAAAATTCACACAAAGTAAATTTTGATGTCCCAATCATAACAAATAAGTTTATTTTGACAAACATAGTTTATAAAATTGTCAAAAGATAGATTTAAAAAGGTTTTTCCATCATAAGGAAGTAAAATAATCTTTTAAGAATATTAGTGTATTCGATGCATAAGATTGTATTTATTTTCATTTTAAGCCTCTAAAACACTATCTTAATCATTAGATAAAAATATCTATTATTCATTACTTACTTGGGATGTTACAAAAGACTTGTCACAATTTAACGACACTTGTTGGAATCCCTTACGATATCCAAAAATGTACATAAGTAATTTATTTAATTATAAGAGGAACACATAAATATATTTCATGGGATACAACTACAAAAATCTATAACACTATCAAACAATAAGGGAAATGGTAGAAAAATTAAAATACCATGGTTGGTAAGGGAAAAGTATGGGCCACCTACCATATGAATATACAAAACAACCATTTAGTATCATCCTCAGATCTAGTCTAGATCATGAAAAATTGAAAGAATATATGAAAACGCTAGAATTAGGGAAAATTAAATTTCACAAAAATAACCCCCTTTATGAAAAGATAAATTAAAAAAGGAATATAAAGAACATATAACATTCTAGCATATCCAATGAAAATGAAAGTGGATGAAACTGAGGCTGGAATGCAAAACAACACCAAATCATGTGTTGGGATCAAAGGGGGTGCTACTGGGTGAGAGAAGGGAGGGGTTTCATACCATATATTGAATATTGTGTCATAAATCATATTTAAAAATAACTGTCATGGGAATTTAGACAATATGTATATGAAGTACATGCAGTGTAAAGATCAAAATTTATATTCAAGAGAAACCTCAATACACATCATGAAATGTATTACCCATTCCATTACACATTATATATTCAATTCACATTGAGGATTACTAAAATATGTCATGTATTTTTACCGCATTAAGCCTTCAATTAATCGATTTTAATTTTCCTTAAAACATTCCAATTGACCAGTGTGCCTGATAGAATGGTCTAAGTCAAACGATAACCTTGAAAAGGTTTTAACCAAACTTAAAGGAATTTTTAAATCATAGAAAAAACCACGATCATACAATATCACTCCATGATATCCCTACAATCCCACTAATTATATCATAAATGTAACATAATAACTCATTAAAGTTAATCTATCACTAATACTGATCACATAAATTTTATTAACACCATGACATGTTGCACAAATCCAAACATCCTCAGCCAAAACCGAAACACTATTTGAATATGCTTCACTCTTTCATTCACGCTCTATTGAATAAAAATAAAAAGCCTCATCCACTTCATTTTAATGAAATTAGATTTTATAATAACATTATAATTAATTATACTGATATTTTTTACAAAAATTACTAACTACAATAATGAAATTTCAATCTCCAACTAGTTGTATTGAATGGAGATCAGTCTACATATTCCTATAAACATATAAAATCCATAATTGAGGTGTCATTATTGGCTAATATTATATTATAAACGTTTTAGATTTACATTATATATATATATATTAAAAATCATAATGCTTACCATATTTCATTATTGTATTGAAGATGTATGGCTTTTTGACCTATGTGTGAACTCCTTCCTCCAATAACTCTAATGTTCAGATGATGACCACCCCCTAAATTTCTTTCCAACCATGTTTGATAAGAATATATCACATGCCAAAGATGATACATAGTCATGTCGATGAGAGAAGAAAGAAAAGTTAAAATTAGTATCAGAATCCTTATCCATAACTCATTTTCTACTGTTATATAAAAACTGATGAAATAATTCTTATGAACTATTATCTCATGCATCTGAGGTAGGATCTCTTAGGATATTAGTCATAAAAGACCATAAATTATGTAAGATGGTTAAAAAAGTTCAGTAATTAAATTAAAAATAAAAAATATATATTTTAAAAAACATAAAATTTAGTGGTCGAACAACTACTAAAGAAAGCCTATGGGAACATGGTCACATGACATAGATGTCTCATAAAAATATTTCTTTGCAATGGAACTAGTCCACAAATTATCCTAAATGTAAAATACAATAAAAATTAAAATAAATAATAAGACTATTAATAATAATAATTATTATTATTATTCAAACAAAATAAATTTCTTATAAAATAAAAAATACATACATAAGTGATGATAAATGATATGATATGTCTTTGTCTCATGAATAAGGTCTATAATTATCAATCATGAAAGACCAAAACCCCTCATAATAGGCACAACATCTTATAGAACAGTTGATTTAGGCTAATCATAAGGATGTTCGACATTAGTGAGATAATATAATAGACCATTAGGAGCATCTCCAGGAATCTAAAAAATGAGCCTTTCCTATGATAAATTATTAATATAAATATAAAATTTTAAATAAATTCAATGTGTAAAATAATATAATATTTTACTTATAAGAATGTATAAATAACAATATAAATTAATAAAATGAATATATAATATATAATAAAGAATACATGTTATTAAATTCTAGATCAAAAAAATAACATTTCTATATTTATTAATAAATAATTAAAATATAAAAAATGAATAAATATCATAAAGAATATAAAATTCATTATTTTCTATATTATGAATGTTCATATAATATGTTGAAAATTAATAATTAAAGGAATAAGTGAAGGGTCCTATTATATCGTCAGGTCTATTGATCTGAAACAAAAAATATTTCCTAGAAATGCATATTAATATAAATATAAAATATTAAACACTAATAAGTATTTTATAGAACACACAATTCTTTATTTTTTTGAACATATACATCAAATGAAATGATTTTTTCTTCATTTTATTCTTCTAAAATTTATATATGAAAATAATCATCATCCCCCCTTATAACATTATAAAAAACCACAATATCATTGGACTTTAACTAGGGATTCTTCTTGAATATTTATATCTCATCGTGTAAGAAATATATTTCCAGATGTTTCTTAAAAAACTAAAATATTTTTCACTTCCATTTAACATGAATTATATTTATAAATAGATTGTTGTTCGATTTAATTTTATTACACTTAACTTTAAATTCAAATATATTGAAATATCCATGACATTTTCATAAAAAACTTGATGTTCTTGTTGTAATGACAAAAATGATTGATTTGATGAAAGAATATTTTTAAATTTATTTTCAACACCACCATTAAGTGAATTAACTTGCAACCCCCGATCAATATAAAACTAGGGGAATGTAAACATTGTTACATAATATGGTCTAAGATAATATAACTCAATTTTTTCATCCATAATTCCATTAAATTCAGCCACATTTTCATTTTTTATATAATTTTAAAAATATAACAATTCATTTACTTTCTTTATTCATCATATATTCATGTATAAAATAAGAAACCATTAACACATACCCATTATAATATATAATTAACATAAATTTACGATTTTTTATCACAAGTGTTTGACTATCAATTATAACTTCATGCTGCATTTCCTATAAACTAAAATTATAATTATGATTTATCATTAAAAAAATTTAATGTAACATCATAAAATGAATAAGATAATAGACTCCAATGCCAATATGAAAATTTATGTTGTTGAAATTATATAAGAGGAAATTAGTAATTTTTATAAATTGTTTTATTTTATGGTCATTGTATATCATTAAAAAATATTACCAATAAATTTATAAATAAAAAAATTATAAAACAATTAAAATGTAGTAGTTACCACAGAAGTCTAGTAATTTCATTAACATTCAGTAAAACATGTGTATGAGTTCTATGAAATTATTTAAATAAAATCTATAGTTCATGATTACCACCAAATCCAAACTAAAGATTATTACAAACTAAAAACTGATGTTTTTTTAAATAATAAACATTATTTTTATTATGATCCAATATATTTTTATTTTCAAGACATTTATATTGAAAATAATTTATATGAAATTTGAAATTTCTATTGGAATATAGGATACTGCAATCAACCCTTTAACTGATTCATTGTTATATACATTCTTCTTTAATTTTTAGATATATATGTCAAATGGTTATATCCATTGGAATTTTATTGACCCCTAATAGTTAGCTTCATATGGAAAATTTAATATTAAACGATTCATTGAGTCGTAAAAGGCCAATGAGTGTATTTCATCCAATTAACTTAAAATTAATACAAGATATTTTTGTAGAATACTCAATTCCACACAATCTAATGTTTCAAAAAATAGAAACTAGACTGAAAAATTGTATTTCAACCAACACATCCCAAATTGATGACTTAATAATCCATCTAAGAACAACGTGTATTAATCTTTCTATTATGATATAGAAGTCATGAATTTTTTATCTCGTAATTTTAAAACTTGTGATGAAATGACATAAATTAGAATAATTAAAATATAGTTACCTCAAATTTTATTGCATTGACAGAAAAATAAAACCACTTCCCTAAAAAGTGTGATGCTTCTTTTGGATTTATTAAATTGTGTAATCATTCATATTTAAATAATTCAAGGTCATGAAATTTACAAATATGGGATGTTCAATCCGTTTTATTACAATATAATTTGTCTCCCGAGGTGTTTCCCATAAGGAATAAAATATGTTATCAAATAAAATATTCAAAATATTCATTAAATGTAAAATTTGAAAACATAAAAAACATTAAAATATAGAATATCCAAAAACTACATTACTATATCTAATTTTTTTCAATAAGAAAGACATTTTTTGTTCATTTTTTGGTGGTCAAAATGAAATAGTAGAAAATGAATATGTGATAGATTTTACATGAATACACAAGTGCAATGTTGTTGGCTCATCTCATTCAATTCTACATTTTTTATAATTATTTTATTTCCCTCTAAAATGGTGATTATAAGGAATAAATATCTATTGATAATCAAAATAAGTAGTCTACCTCACATTACCAAGGATAAACACATTTTTCATATCAATGAAGTGTCGATAATATTTTAGTCCTTGTTTACCACATTGATAAAAATTTCAATATTCTGGAAAGTCATTTGTCAAGAACATTATTTGAAATCATCAATTTAAAATTCTGATTTAAAACTATATCATATAGTACCACATCATTTTTCCATTATGATATTAACTCATAAATTATTAGATTAAAATAAACATATTTATTATTCATTATGTGTCCTTGAATTAATTTTTCGAAATACATATATGATTCCATCCTCAAAGTTCAATGAGGTAAGTTATATAGAGTAATGAATGAATTCCATCAGGGCTATTGACTTTCATAGTCACCAAATGGGAAAAAATCTATAGAAAGACACAACTGTATGTTATGATGTTCAAAAGAAAATTTAGAATTAATATGAAAATGTTTTCTACTTAATATCCATCTCATGGATAATAAAAACAATTACTGATAGAAAATTTTGATTTATTCAATGTGATCAATGCAGTTTCCATAAAAAACATAAATAAATATTTATAAACGGTTGTATACAAAAAATAAATCAACTGTTCCAAAGTAAATATTGGGTTTTATGTTTCTGTATTATTATTCCATGATCATATACATACTTTTCAATTAGATAATGATTCATAATCACAATAATATAAGATCTATTAATTTAAGAATCCACAAATCATTGGATAACTAAGACCAAAATTGTGGTCCAGCAACATAAATTTAGAGAAACACACAGGTACTATATTTCTATCAGCACATAATGAATTAACCAATGATAAAATATTATTTAAAAAATATTTATCATTTAAAAATATGATATAATAGCCATATATTTGTTAAATACTTCATTTTTTACACCTAGAATCAAATATAAAAGGCCTATTAGGTATATTTCAAAAAATTATAAACATTATAATATTCTAATTTAATATTTTGGATTTAGAATATTATTTTGAGTTTGTGTTTCCTATATATATGGTCTATCTTCCTTATCATCTAAATTCAATAATGTTGGATCCAAAATTAATTTTTTTATTTACTATGAAATAAATTCACCATTTTGATTCAAAAAAATTTAATCTTTCTGAAAAATAAAATTCAGTAGATGATGTCCAAAATTGTAAATCATTTAGAAAATGAAAATATCACATTACATTCATCTATATTTAATTCTTCCTTCCTAATAAAATTTCTAATTAAATGAATAAAAGATATAATTTTTTCTACACCCAAAATGTAGATAGGAATTATTCCAAATTTATTGGATACGTTTTCATGACTATCTAATTGAGATCGTATAATAAATACTTATGACTACTTCCCAGGACTAAAATTATATAAAAAGTATTATAAATGATAAAAATTATTACTATATGTGACTAATTAGAAATTATTATTTTATTTTATCAGTTTGTAATATTCTATGGACTATGATCTAAGTGAGGTGTTGGGTTATCACTGGATTCTAGGGCCCATAGAGGTTAAATGATTATAGAAAAAAATATTAAAAATATTATATTTTATTCATAAAATTTTAAAAACATAATGGTTTATCCCATGAATGGTGTCACATATGGGAAATCATTAACCTATGTTTGGATTTATAGATGGGGTTTACACTAGGAACAATACTACACTTGTTTGTGTTGGGTGTTTACTTACATTGCACATGAGAGTAATACAAAAAATATTATTATTAAAAAAAATCATGAAAGATCTATGTATCATCTTAATTGTGTATCATATGAAATATATGAGACCACTATTAGAATTTGTAAGCATGGTTTACCGAAGAATAAATATGATATTTTTATGTGTTGGTTTACTTGTAACATCACGCACGATGGTAATATATTTAATATTTATATTATAATGTTTCATAAAAAATGATATTTCTTTATAATGATGAATGGTATCAAATAAAATTTGACTATAATTAGTTTGGGGATATAGATTTTTTCAAATCAAGGACCTATTTTTTTTTGTGTTTAGTGTTTTATAACATCACAAATTATGGTTATTCTATAAATTTTTTTATTTCAATTTTTTTTACTATTTTAAATATTTTTAGAATGTATAAAAAATAATATGAATATATTTTTGATATAAATATATATTAACATGTTAACATAGATATATATATAGATATAAATATATATATATATATATTTCTAAAACCTTACATGTTTTTTAAAAAATTTATAAATGTATATTAACATATTAATATACATATATATATTAAAATCCATGTACTTTTTTTAAAAAAATTATATATGTATATTCACAATGTAATATATATATATATATATATTACAAGATATGTTAATTTATATATATATATATCAAATATATTCTGACGCTATTTTAAAAAATATATACATAACAAATCTGTATATATATATATACATGCATACGTATCTTATTATATATATGTAATAACATAAACATTTTTAAAAAATTGTTTTAATATATATATATATATATCCATTTAATATATATATATATCAGAATGTTTACAAAAAATATATTTAAATATGTTTTAAAACATTAATATCAATCATAATATGACAATTAATAATATTTTCACATCTTTACCAAAATTAAAATATTATCATAATTCAATAAATATCATATCATGATAATCACACAATAAAAATTAATAATTAAATAGATTTATATATTCTCTTGGAATATTAGATAATCCTAAATAATATTCCTAATAAACATATTTCTAATAAAAACATAATATAATATAAATAGAGTAACCTAGAATAATAAATATTAAATAGTTTAAATTTAAAAATTAAACAATGACCAAAATAACTAAAATATATTGGAGTACCACGTGAATAATTTATTGAAAGTCAATTAAGTGAAAATAAATTTATAAAAACCCTAAATACCATATACACAATGAATATCTAATTATTTTTTAGCATAGGTTTTGGAAATAGTAGTTCATTTATGGTTCAATGGAACATCCCAAAAACAAAATTTGAGACAAGAAGCATTTGTTCCACGATTATTCAAACATGGATATAATTTTTTTTTAATATAATGATGTTTTTCACCTGGGGATGTTAAATATCCTTTTCTACAGTGACATTGAGATAATGAACACGAGGGAGTGTAAAAAAGGAGGCCTGTTTTTTTATTTTAATATAAAATGTGATGGGTTATTTACTATGGAATAAATCTGCTCACACTACATTATTCATCACAAACATTTGTGATATGTATTTATTCCATTTAAAAAATACCATTCATGATGATAATTATTAAAAAAAACTTATCATTCATCTCTATTAGTCATCCCAGCTAATTTTTCCACTATATGGAAAGCATTTTTATGAAATTTCTTTGTGATAAATCATTTCATATATCATAAATTAAAACTTCATGAAACTAATACAATGATGCATAAAAATTACATCATTTTATGTTTGTATTTGCGATTGGAATAGTTGACATTGAAACTAACCAATCTAAATGAATATTTTATTGTGTTGAAATATGTATCAAACACACATTCCCTTCTATAAAGTACTAGTGTTATAAATTCCACAAGTGTCACCAAAAAGAATGAAATTCATTCCCTTCCCCACATTATCCTTATTTTTCACTTCTATGACCTTTATCTCATTCATTATATTGAGGCTATACAGCTTGGATAATTATTTCAATATATTTATATCACATGATACTATCTCCTCATAGGATAATAATGTTTAGGAGAATAGTTTCCTTTCAGGAATTCATTTAATACGATAAAATAAACATATATTCATGCTCTTGGATTGTGGAGGTTGTTTTTATCATTACATGTTCACCTTTTAATGGTGTATTCATACATATGAACATTTTTCTATTCTGATGATCTATAAATCTATAATATTTTTTCCTTATATACTCATTTATAGTGACAAAAATATTTCTAAAATAAAATTTCCTAAAATTTGTTCTAGTAAATGTTTCTTATTCCATCCATATATCAGTGTCCTCAATCAAGGGACACTATTGATCTACATCTACCGTGAGATGATAAAATTCCTTTAAAATATTATCTCATTCATCTCTTAAAAAAGCACAAATACCTTCTCTAAGGGAATATTCTTTTTCCTAGATACAAATTCATAATAGTCCCAATAGATTATTGAGATTGGTGATGCATATAGAATACAAAAAAATTTCAGCAAATGATGGATTTTTAGGATACTCTATATGGGAAAGGTTATTTCCCATAAAAATATTTATATTCCCAAATATGATTA
The DNA here is from genome assembly GCA_963277665.1 of Viscum album. Classification (NCBI taxonomy): domain Eukaryota; kingdom Viridiplantae; phylum Streptophyta; class Magnoliopsida; order Santalales; family Viscaceae; genus Viscum; species Viscum album. The sequence continues at coordinate 59,693,143 of OY728164.1, read as the reverse complement.
ATATTTGATAAGATTGATCAATATCTCCATCTCTAGTGTCCTTATCATTCAAGTGAGGTAAATCCAAACATGAAGTATTATTATTGATAATGTTCTCACTCCATGCACTATATTTCATTTATAAATAATGGAATACACTATATTAGATATAGAAATTGTGAAACATAATGTATAATCTATAAAATTGTGAGTCATTATCATAAACAGGAAAACAATACACTAATAATTTCATAATAAAAACATGGATTATTTGAAATAATTTTAAAATCATAAAAATATTTTCAAATCATTTCTATGTGTATGGAATGAAAAACATAATTATTTTATTGATTTTCCTTAGTAGTATCAAAAATATATGTGGGGTTAGACCTATTGTGATGTAATATTTAATTATTGAGTCATAAATGATGATACTTTTCCACAGGTCTTACCGCAAGGTAAATTTTTTCTTGAATCATGTCCTATTGTAGTATACGAACAAGGGTGTAACACATGAAAAAACAACATCATATCTACCTTACCAAAACATTTGGATGTTCATATATACATATCATAAATTGAAACCAATGTGTTATATTCCCTAATTTATATCTTCCTAAATATAGTTCCCAAATTTTATAATGAACATCCTATGATTCCAACTATAAAGACTCCAAACCCAGTAGCCCAACATGAATGGATAAATTATTTCATTATCATAAGATACAATAAATGAAACCATGAATAAATGAATATTTGCACCAATCATGGTAACTAGATACATAAATGAATCTTATTTTACAAATGAAAACATAAAGTACAACAATATATATTCTTCAAGGGAGTCATATTGTTTTTCTAGTATAACCCCAAATACCAATCACAATACTCATCTTGGCATACTTGAGAATGAAAAATATAAAACTGGTGATCTCAAATACATAGTAAGTGTATGTGTAAATAAAAATGAAAATAAATAAATAATACTCAATATTTGAAGTAAAATAACTGAAATAAATTCAATTTAATTAATAACTTGAGGATAATTTTGAAGGAATAATTAATGATCATACAATTACATATAACTAATTATACGAGCTAGAATCCATCCATGGATATAATTTCTAATTGAATAATCACATTATCATTAATAAGAAATATAAAAAATAGGGGTTTCATAATGTTAGACATGATAACAATATAATCAAGGCCTTGATATAGAAAATAACATTTAAATTTTTAACACCTCGTCCAAAAATCCATTGTACATTGTCTCATGTTACCTATTGATTCATCATGGGAATGAAGAGGGAATTCAATATCACTTATTAATTCCTATTAATTTATCCTATGAAAGGGGTGAATCATAATCATCATGAAAATTGTTTTTTAATAACATAGGGATTGTTATAAATTACACAAATCTATGCACATGATCACAAACCATTCAGAGTAATGTGGAGAATGATAATGAAATTGTACATCATCAATCAAACTGATCATAATTTATCCAATAAAATAAAAAGTGTTATATTAAAACAAATATTCAAATGATCATAGGTACAACAATGTTCTGAGGTCATTTATGAATTGAATAACCATAAAATACCATTAAAACATCTTTTTGGAAAAAATACCCTTTTACATTGAATGTTATTTTTCAAATAAAATTTTAAATAATATGTTGAAAATAATTTTCATTGAAATAGATTTTTAATCAACTAATTGATTATCTCAATATATTTGTGTTCATGATGGTGAGAATGTTCGTACATGCTGTACAAGTTAAAACAAATAGTACATTCTTATTTTCTAAAAAATCTAAAAAAAAAATATTGTGAAATAACATGATTACTACATTAATTTTTTTATTATAAATGTATGCATAAAAATTAGTAATAAATAATATGTTGAATTTTAAAAAATTTAATTTAAATTTTTAAAAAGCATTATTTTTGAAGAATAATGATTTCTGATACTTGAGATTAATAAAGTCATATGTTCATAAACAATTATCACAATAATTTTAATAACCAAATCGAGTAAAAATGATACTCTTTCATATAAAATTACTAGATTAATGAAAGGAGAATAAAATTTAATGTATTTAATACATATCAAGTAATTTACTAATGGGAGACATAAACATAATGAATTCTGGATATTGATTGGACTTTGTAATACATTCATACCACTATAGTACCATTTGAACAAAATCCCTCAAAATAATTGTCATCAAATGAAACTTTAAACACCAATTTGACAAATAGATTCATTATATGACATATATGGTTCCTCATTTTGGAAATTGATAAAATTCTATGGGAATTTAAGTTTCTATTTTTCGTGGAAGGGTTATTCTATAATACATGCTTTAGAATATAAATTTGGGATTTGGAATACATAAACATATTATTATTTTGTAAAGATTTACACCATTGAGGTGTTTGGGTAATTTAATTCAGATTCAAATGTATTTCACTGTGGAAGAAATTATTTTAATGGAAATATAATGAGGCTTAATGTTAGTAGAAATATATTTTAACGGTGTGGGTCAACTATGGGACCCCTTTTTCCTAGGGAGCATTTTTCACTACGTATCCCCTTGGGGTGACCGTGTAATATGGTGTAGGTGTGTGGGGATGAACTATGTGGGATATTCAATGGTTTCCCAAACCATTCTCTTAGACTATGCCCTTAGTTTCACTTCACCCTTACATATTCATAGTCTGATGCTCATTTTTTCGAACCATACTACACAATAGTGTTCCGATTTATAATAGGGATGGCTTTGGGAAGTGAAGTCACATAGAAAGAACGTGAAAATCCAAACCATGTGGCTCATAATGTATGTAAAATTAATTATTTCTCTCACCATTCCTTGAACCATAATCCTATTATTTTTCTTCTTCCCATACATGAAACACCTTCCCCTCTCCTTCTTGAAATTATATTCCTTATAAGGTAGTATTTGAGATACCTCTTCTATAAGGGATATGCTACTAGTGTCACCAATCATAGTATAATCCTCTAAATAATTGATTCAATGATCTTTATTAATTTTTCTATCTTCCCAAGCATCATTGGTGCTATTTTCTGATGACTGATTCATTCAATTTTTACGGAATTTCTCTATTTCAACAATTTTTATCAAACCAACTTATTTGAAATCTCTATATTGGATGATTGGGACTCCATAAGATTGTTGATTTTGTTCTATATATTTTTTCATAATATACCATCATTTATATGAAATGTTATTATGTCATGTTTTGGTATGTCCTTGTGATGTTTTTAAAATTTTAAATCGATGATGTAGATCATATGTATTTTAATAAAATGTAAGATGCCCATAAATTGTAATATTTGGGGATTATCACCTCAATACAGAAAAAAGATTATAATATTTTATTATAATTCCATAAAATCCAAATATTTATTTTCTTATTATACCACATGTTGATGTGTTTTTTTATAAGATGTAATTCCATTAATCCAATCGAATTTATTGTAATGTTGAATGGAATGATGTTCCACTATATCATCATCTAGAGAATAAAACATCTCATAATTAGATGTGTCATAATTATTATTGAATGAACAAGACGAATTTTTATTGGAATGAATATAATCATGGTCTATCGTAAACGAATTTCATGTACGGTGTTATTTTTTATAGATAGTTCATGTAGCCCATAGTTGTTTTTCTGCATACATGGATTTTCATTGAAATGGAAAAATGAATACATCGAATTTTCCATGAACCTAATTTTACATATAATTAATATAATGCCTAAATTGAAACAATAATAACAGAATGGTCAGTAACATGACAAACCTTTTCTATCATATATAATTTAGTGGTTTAATGAATTGATTATTTTGCATTTAATTGTTGATGGGTATGTAATCTAACATGGCCTTGTTGTATTATATTATTATCATGAGGTTGTACATATAGGTATTCCACTAACTACTTATGAATGTATGTAACATGTCGTATTATAGTATGCAATGGACTCTAGGATGCGGTTTTGTAAACCAAATCCCTATGGTTTGATTACATATAGTATGAAAGGGATAATGGATGTGAAATTATGGTACCTATGACTCCTATATTTACTTATGTATACCTCATTACAAGCCTTATGTGATTTCCCATGTAGGCATGTTACTATACCATTTTTTATATGGATGCGCTCTGTGAACTCGAAGATGATGTTATTGGGAAACATCCTTGGGTTCTCCCCATCGTTGGTATGATACATGATACATAATATGTTCAGCTTATCCCATAGCTGTGGAGATAATTTTTGTGAAGATTCTTATTAATCATAGAATCCAATGACATGTTCTTTAATAAGAACATTTGGAATGGTATCCCTTATATTATAATGATATGTGTGGAACATGGGTATAAATCTCATATTGATATATGATCTACTTTTGTATATTACAAAGTGATAAACATGATATCCATGTAGTTGCATGTGTATATATGAAAAATATTTTCTAACATATGAAGATATATATACATGATAGAAATAATAGAAATATATTCTAGCTTATGCTGAATTAGGTATGGTCATCGATGTTCCCTTGGGTCAACAATGACTGACATGTTTACTTTTATTTATTTACATCATTGTTAGAAATACATATAAATTTTAATTTATTATATTCATGTACATTATATATTTTGACACCATTAATTGTGTTCATATATATATATAACTCAAAACCAATTCAGGTTGTAATTTCACTGGTGTAACTTAGCAATCATCATATTTAAAGGTTCTAGTTTATGGATTAAGCTTGTGTTTTTCATGTCTGAATTGGTGCATAAGAGGACATGATTGATCTAGAGATCAGAATTTTAATGGGAATATCCAAAGAGACATCGGTTCATTTTAATTATTGGTGTACCATTAAATGCTTAACCTTTAAATGAATGAATCATCTTTTCTAGTATGTTTCTTGATTTCTGGTGTTTTTGAGAAACATGAGAGTTTCTGGAAATTTAAGGAGTACACACCGTGTACTTTAGAGTACATATTGTGTACCTGGTTTGTGTGGGTGAACCTGTATAGGACATGTAATGGTCAAATACATGGCTGAGTGTGGTGACCTTGGGACTGCCTTATGCAGGGCCCGATAAAGGCATGTACAAGTCGTGTACTTTTAGATGAAATGCAGTGTATATTTATTTTTATTTGTTATATTAAACCAGGGTCGCATCTCATTTACAAAAATAACTTCTTCTCGGCATGTCTCATCCAGGAGTGACTGAAGACGACTACTCTTATCCATGCCCCCGACCCATCATCCATTTTCCAAATCAACATTCGTCGATTGCATTGAAATAGCCAAAATGTGTTCTTCCTTATGCTAGATCATCATTCCTTGATTTCTCATTTTTCATGAGATATCCTTAGTTGAGAATTTTCAATGTTTCTCTGGATCTAACACATTCTAGGATGATTCAAGAGTTGATGCCAGAGAATATCGATCGTACAATGTTGATGTAGGTGGTTTTTTCATTTCAGTAGATTTTCATTGAGTTATATTTGAAAAAGTGAACAATACCATAGTTTAGGTTATTGTGTGTTTAGGTAATATTACCATGTTAAGCCCCAATATGTTTTGTTTTCATGATTTAGGGTTCATGATTGAGAATTGAGTTATTTTCCATGTTGTGGATTCATTTTTCCCATGTTTGATTTGATATTGGTCATTCAGTCTAGATTTTCCTACTGGGAAGATTTGTTTTTGATTCCTCGTGTTGTTAGGATGAAGTGATATTATTGAACAAGATTTTGTTATGGTTTGTAGCTACTAGACCAGTAGGACTTTATGGATTTCATTGGCTGTTGAACATCGTTTGGGCACAATTTATTTACAATGTGATGTGGGAAACTGGTGTAGCGATACCATATGGGGAATTGATGATTAGGGCTTCCCTAGAGAGTCTGTTATATTTATCCTACAGCAAGACCATTGGTGGGATTAGTATTTAGTGCTCCCTCAGAGTATCTACTGTTACTGTTACAAGACGACAAGGGGAATAACCATTGAGTTATTCCATAGAGTGTTTATACATTACTGTTAAAATTATATAGGAGGAATTGACGAGGAATAATATAATAGAGAGTATTTTTTTGCATGAGACCAAAGAGGATAGACCATGTGAGATACCCAGTAGGTTATTATATCATTATTATAAGTTGAAACATAGCTGTCAGGCAGTGAGAACATTACTAGAGGGATTCATGTGATTGATTGAATGAATAATTGTTAAATGTAAATGAATTTAGATTATACTATAAGACTATTTACATTTGGGGACATCCATATTTATCACTTTAGCTTGCATATTTCCTACAATATATATTCACTAACTGTTCAGAATAGAATTTCTGGTGGTTGCCTACATGTATTCATGTCAAACCATGTTTGGGTAATGCTTTTGGACCCAAAATGATTATATTGCTACATGTAAATATAAGGTCAATACACATATAATTTTGGGGCTAGACTGCTTTGGAGGAGGTTACCATGGGGGTAAAGACCCAGAAATTTCAAGGAAAATTGTTTCTTAAATTCTTTGAAATTTTACGAGACAGTAGTTTCTAACGGCGCCTAATTCCGAGGCACGTTGTCCCCGTAATCAATTTCTGAAGATGTGTTTGGGTACGTTCAGGAATCATACGTGTGGGATTTTCTATCTTTTGAACAAGTGCTCGGGATTGAAATCGGAGGACACCGATGAACTCGTAGCGCAAATATTTGTTCAAAGGGACCGTTACCGCGGTTGCGTTTTATATAGGAAGGAAGGTTTATTTTGGGGATTCATAATAAAATAAATAAAATTGTTCTATTACACAATTTTATTTTTATGTGGCCGTTATTTCTTCCAAAGAGGTGTTGGAGGTGGGTCGCACACCCCACATTACCCCCAATAAGAGGATAACGTGTGGTGGGGCCCACATGATCGCCAAACCATTCACCTCCACTCAACTCCTTTTTAACTCCTATTTGAATTAAATAAATCCACCTCTTTTCTTTTAAATTTTAAACCCTCCACCTTATCCAAATTAAAGTCAACTCCCAAGATTAATTAAATTCCACATTTATTTAATCTTTTTTAATTCATTTGAATTTACTTTTCCAACATTAAAAGATGACATGGAATTCTTTCACATGGGTTGGAATAATCTCACATTCGGTGGAACTTGAGAGAATTTGGAGGATATCACTCTATCCACAAATAACACCTTCCTCTCCAAGAAGAACTCAATGAACGCTTTGCGTCTCGAAGAACGTTTAGCAAAATCTTCTTCCTCCTTCGACCTAGACAGGAATGGGAGGTGACACTTGAATAGAACGTCACCAATGGCCAACAAATCTTCCTCCAATGTTGACAGAATGACACCATCTCCCACGACATCATCTCAGGAGACATCGTTTTCCGTGACTAAGATGAACGAACCTTGAATCATGGTAGGGGGTTTGTATAATTTTAAGTGAAAAAAATCATACTTCATTCTTGATGAATACTTCGGATATTCTTCGGCTATTTAAAATCACCTAACATGAAGGGAGAGGGCCGAATAAACACACCCTGAAGACCCTCCGTTGGATCATGTTTATTTTGGAAATGGCGACCGGAGGCGGCGGCGACCGAAGGAGGTGACGACCAGGAGTGGCGGTCACGCACCAGCCACGTGGACGAAAATCGTGGCATGTGACCTCGGGCCGCTCGGGATGAAGAAGAACAGGCCATCTACTGCCATCCGGGAGAGTTTTCCATGGCACCCTCATGTGCCACGCGGAGGAGGTGCATCCCGCATCTACGGGCCGCATGCTAGACGAACCGGTCGGGCAGGAGACTATGGCGCCCTTGGCGTCGTGATGTAGAGAAGACTGCGACACAAGTTGGGCATGCTGCTTTGGTGGGGGAACTAGCATGTCCACTGCCATCTGGGTAGATAAAACCGCGGCACCGCTAGGCGCTGCGTGGGAGGAAAGCAGCCCGCTTTGCGGGCGGCTCGCATGGGACAAACCAGTCGGCTTCGGACGGCCGGGCAGCTACGAGGGGCGGTGCTGCTCGGCGCCACCCGGCGAGCCGAACCGGCCTGCAACCTGGGCCAGGTCCATGGGTGGGCCACACCACACCAGGCCAGGCCGACCGCCCAGCCAGGTTAGACCTACCAAACCGAGTCAGGCCAACCCGCTAGCCCCCTGGGCATGACGGGCGGAGCCCATTTAGCGTAAACGCGAATAACTTCTAGACCACATGTCTGATCAAAACTCCGTATGTGGAAGTGTGATACTTATGACGAGCCAAAACTTTTACTATACTATAAGTGATTTTTTTATAGTTTTGGAAGATATCCATGTTTTAAATGAGCATAATTCCAACCCGTCCCCTTGAACGGAAGAGCCAATAACTCTCAGACCGGGCGTCTGATTGACGCACCATTTATTACAGTGTCTTCCTTTTGATGAGACAGAACTTCAGGATAAATAAACTCTATAATTTGAGATAGTTTATGTATCGACCCCTTTTCTTGAGGGGAGGATTCTCCCAGAATCGAGTGTGCTATGTGTGGGAACCCTAGAGCTGGCTGCGACTTCGAGGACTACTCTACTCGGATCCTCCGTGGGTTCAACATCGACGACTACTATACTGGGATCCTCCATGGGATTGACTGCGAAAACTACTATACTAGAATACTATGTGGGTTCGGTATCGTTGGCTTCGGTATTGGGATCCAACGCGGGTTCGAGAACTACTGTAATAGGATCCTACGTGGGTTCGACAACGACGACTACTGTACTAGGATACTACGTGGGTTTGGAAGTGATGACTACTATACTGGGATACTACGTGGGTTATCTAGTGATGACTAATGTACTGGGAACCTCCGTGGGTTCAACAATGATTTCAATGTTACTGGAATCCTCCTTCGGTTCAATGACTTCGATGAGCCAGTGACTACATCTGATCATCTCTATCATTTTTTGAAAGATTCATACCAGTGTGAGAGGAGTCTTGACTTTCAATCATTATATTTGATGTGATTGAATTTCTTTTTTCTGTGAACTGGGTTGTGCTTGGGCTCGATAGTTAGAGCTGAACTGAGATTTATATCATTGGTATATGTATGGGCATATACCAAAGTAGGTCTGGTTGACACTTGTGGTTGTATCTTTCTTCTATTGTTTATCCTTCATGGATTCTGGGAGACCTTCGGGGGTCTCAGGGTCCAAACTGAGTATAGTTATACTCACCCTTTCATGGTATATGCACGCACTTCGTTGTATTGGTTGCAGACAACGGGAAACAATAATAGAGGTAGAGACTTGTGGAGGTGGATGGTACCCAGAGGTGTACCACTTGGCGAGACATACACAGAGCAGACGGACAGACCTGGGGTGATGAAGAGGCCATCTGTACCCACCCTTCATATGCTATTTCCATAGGATGACTTAGTAGTTGTTGATTACTTTTCTGTAGTTGTAATTTACTTTTGGGCTTGTATTTTCGTCCCCTTTCATTTCAAAACTTAATTTTGTATTCAGTTTACATAGGGTTTATTTCCAATTTTTTCCTCTACTACTTGTCTTCAGACTAGTTGTGTGTTACAAGTTTAAAAGGAAATGACTTTCCTTATATCGGGATTAATCCTTATGTGCTAGTCGCCATCCCCTGGCCTATAGAAGGTGTGCTTGGTGTAGTCAAGGAACGGGCCCCAATGATGGGTCATGACAAATTGGTTTCAGAGTAGTCGGTTCTACCGCATAACTCATGATTATGATCATTCTTTTCTATGAAGCAATAGTGTTATGTGTTTTGTGTGTGGTTATCAGTTTAGGGAAACTAGTGTTGGTGCGGCAGCCAACGTATCCATACACTAGGACTCTGACTTCTGATCTCTGACTCAGTTCACGAAAACACTGATTGTGTGTTTATTTCCTATGATAAAGTTTTATTTGTGATTAATTTGTGTCAGCTCACCAGGTATAGTGTTTTATCTTTGGATCATGTGTATCTTTTCAGGATGGCCCCACGAAGGCAGCCAGCTAGGGTTATGAGTTACGTACGAGATTGTAGCCCACTGAGCGACGATGCCTCAGTGCAGGGACCCATCACATCGGAGGTACCAGTGGCACCTCTACTCGTTGAACCACTGATACCAGTAGCCCTAGAAGTATAGAGTGCACAGAGCATGAGTGAATTTCATGAGTTCTAGTGACAGAGTTTGCCCAGGTTACGGGGATAGATGGACCCGCAAGCAGATAAGGATTGGTTGGAGGCTGTCATGAGAGTTTTTAGATTGGTAGGGACACCAGATGACCTTATGGTGATCCCTTCTGTGAGTATCCTACATTCAGAAGAAGGTAGATGGTGGAGCCTGATGCTCCAAGTGCATGACGAGGCATCTTTACTCTGGATAGACTTTGAGAGTCTCTTCTGATCAGAGTTTGTTCCATCCACCCTTTGTGCGGTGTAGATTCAAGAGTAACAACATCTGCAGTAGGGTAGCATGACAGTAGCTCAGTACACAGTGAGGTTCACTGACCTCTCACGCTACTCCACGGATACGGTACGGGACCCGTTCTTCAGGGACCGAACCTTTGAGAAGGGACTCAGGTACGAGATCAGGGCTTCGACGATTCCCCTCAACATCCAAACATATGAGAGGGTGCTGGAGAGAGCCCTTATAGTGGATATTTTTCTCACTAATCAGTCACCACCAGCAAGACCCACCATAGGACGACACAGAGCGGATTCTTCTACAGTAGTAAGTAGATAGTTGACGCAGAGGTCCAAGTGGACCAGGCCATCAGGTGGGAGACCACATGATACATGTTAGGTTGTGTGGGGAACATGAAACAGTGCATCCATATGAGGGGTAGGAGGTGCTATACATGCTGTGGGAAGGGTCACATGGTTCGAGACTGCCCAACCCGTCATGCGGATGAGCAGCAGACAATAGAGGGACCTCCCATGCAGAGCTAGAGGTTTTACCATGGTGGTCTGTTAGGAGTAGGTGGACATGGAAGAGGATCTGTCCGAGTAGCGGGTGGTGGACGGTGATTCGAGGCACTACAACCACCACCACCAAGAGGTCCACCCCGACCGTAGGGAGCTGGCGGACAGAGGCAGACTCATCTCTAGGCAGTCAAGGCCAACGAACACGGTGCACCTGAGATGATTCAATGTACAATATGTGTCAACTCCACCATTTATGAAATACTTATAGACACATGTGCACATCATTCTATTATTGATGCTGCCCTTTTTCAGAGATCAGATATTTAGACTGAGCCATTCGCTCGATCCTTATGGCAAGAGACTCCTACAGAAGCAGACTCGATGATTATGAACTGGTGTCGGCATGGTGAGCATACACTAGGAGGCGAGAGCTTCAGCTGTGATTTTCGTATAGCGGTGTCAAGGCCTTATGATGTCATCATGGCTATGGACTGATTATCCAGAGTTCATGCTCAGATTGATTGTATTAGGTGTAAGGTGCGGTTTATCCACACAGATGGTACTCGGTTCACCTTCTCCGGTGAGAAGGGAGCCTTTGTAGCCCAGAATGGACATTTGCAGAGGAGGGGGCAACCGATCATACATTAGTTGGCTAGTCTAATACTCGGAGTGGTTGATGTGTTGAGTCCGAGTTTTCCTATTTTGGGGGATTAGTATGCTGATGTTTTCCCGGATGACGTTCTAGGACTACCTGCCTGCAAAGAGGTAGACTTCAATATTGACATGCACCCCGAGACAACACCGATATCTACTCCAGCATATTGGATGGCTCCCGCTGAGCTTTGTGAGCTGCGAGTATAGCTAGTGGACTTGCGGGGGAAGGGATTTATCTGACCCAGTGTTTCACCCTAGGCATCTCAGATTTTGTTCTCCATGAAGGTGGATGGGAGCTTGCAACTATTTCGATTACTACCTTCTCCTGAATCAGGTGACAATGAAGAACAAGTACCCACTCTCGAGGATTGACGACCTCTTTGATCAGCTCAAGGGAGTGCGATGGTTCATGAAGATATACCTCAAATCAGGCTATCACCAGCTAAGTGTTTGAGATGAGGATGTGCAGAAGATGGACTTCTGGTGTCGATATGTCCACTATGATGTCATGGTTATTCCCTTCGGCGTAACCAACTCTCCATTAGTGTTCATGAGTCTCATGAACATGATCATTTAGCCTTACCTCGATCTCTTTGTCTTAGTCTTCATCGACGACATTCTGATTTACTCAAATACTGAGGAGGAGCACACCTACCATTTATGGGTATTAATGGACACACTCTAAGAGCAATGGATTTATATAAAGATCTCAAAGTACCAATTCTGGATTCGAGTGGTTCATTTCTTCAGACACGGCATCTCAAAGGCTAGAGTTGCAGTGGACCCAGCAATGATAGAGGAATTACTTTCCTGGGAGCCTCCTAGGTGTGTGGTGGAGGTTTGGAGTTTTCAATGTCTAGATGGGTACTATCAGAGATTTTTTCCAGACTTCTCCAAAGTTGCAGCACATCTTTCCGTGTTTACAATGAATGGGAAACCCTTCATGTGGTCACAGAGAAGACAACGAAGCTTTCAGGAGATGAGGTAGATATTGACCACTGTGCCCGTCTTGAGGCTACCAGAGGAGGGTGTTGGGTAATTAGTTTACTGACACACATCAGGGAACGAAATTAGCTGTGTCCTGATGCAGGAGTGAGCTGTGATCGTGTATGGTTCACGACAGTTGAGACAGCAAGAGAAAAACTATGCTACCGATGACCTGGAGTTATCATTACTGGTCTTCTCCTTGAATATGTGGAGGAACTATCTGATTGGCGAGTGTTTTAAAGTATAATCTAACCACAAGAGTCTTAGGTACATCTTCTCGTAAAAGGACCTGAACCAGAGATAGTGACGATGGCTTGAGATATTCAAGGAATATGACTTTGAGATAGTCTATACTCCTGGGAATGTGAACATTGTAGCTGATGCTCTCAGCAGGAGATCGGGAATTCTGCTTCTAGGAGAGGCAACACTGAAGCTGGCCATGTTGTAGATATAATTCATGGATAGAGATGGAGCAGCCTTTCTGCAGTCTCTCACAGTCACTCCTCCACTCCTTCAGTGAGTAAGTTAGGCAGAGCGTGGGGACATTGATTGTGTGATTCGATGTGCTGAGATATCCTCAGGGCAGGCACCTGATAGGGTTTTCTGAAAGGGGGGAGCATGTCGTCATCTTCATAGGACGTACCATGGTACCCGTTTCATTATAGTTGGAGGTGTTGATGGAGTTCCACACTTACACACTAGTGGGACATCCAGGTGTGGTGAAGATGTATGAGGACCTCAGCCGGCAGCACTAGTGGTCGGGTATGAAGATGGATGTACCAATGTTTTTATCATGGTGCTACACTTGTTAGCTGGTGAAGGCAGAGAAGTAGGTACCAGCAGAGATGGTACATCCCTTAGAGGTCCCTGAATGGATGTGGGACGAGATATCCATGGATTTCGTGATGTGGCTTCCACGTACATCCAGAGGACACGACTCTATCTGGTTGATCGTCGACCGACTCACCATGTCAGCCCACTTCCTACCAATCCGAGAGCAGGGCTCAGTAGAGAGAATGGGACTCATCTACATATAGGAGATAGTAATGCTTCATGGTGTACCATCAAATATTGTCTCTGACCATGACACACGCTTTAATTCTAGATATGGAAGGGGTTACAGGTGGCTTTTGGCATGCAGCTTCTCTTGAGAACTGCCTTCTATCCTCAGACGGACGGTCAGACTGAGAGGTCTATTCAGACTCCCAAGGACATCCTTCGTGCATGTGTCCTTGACTATGGTCATAGCAGGGAGGATCAAATACCTTTGGTCTAATTTTAATACAACAACAGTTACCACTCCACCATCAGGATGGCCCATTACGAGGCACTATACGGCAGACCTTGTAAATCACCTCTATGTTGGACTGACCCTTGGGAGTCAATACTTGTAGGACCGGAGATGGTTCAGGCTATGACGGAGAAGTTGCAGATCATCCAGGAGTGGATGAAGACTGCACAGAGCAGACATAAGTCTTATGCTGATATGAGATAGATACCACTATTGTTCGAGGATGGAGACCACGTCTTCCTATGCGTCTCACCTAGACGGAGTCTATGGAGATCTATCCACAGAATCAAGTTATCTCTATTATTCATCGGACCTTTTGAGGTCCTCAACAGATTTGGCGAGGTGGCATACCACCTGGCCCTATAACCTCACTAGCATCGGGTGCAAGACGTCTTCCACGTATCTCAGCTGAGGAGATACATGCACGACCCATCCCACATCATCGACCACGTGGAGATGGACATTGATGAAGAGGAAACATTCATGGAGGTTCAAGTGTTGATCGATGATCTACAAGAGTGAGTCCTACGTGGACGGTCGATTCCTCTGTTGCGTGTTCACTGGCAGCATGGGAACCTCCAAGAGAGCACATGGGATTGGGAGGCTCAGATTCATGCTCAGTACCCCCATTTGTTTCCCTAGTGTGTGTTGTATCTTTAGGGGGGACATAAAGCCCTAAGATGGGGGTTTTGTAAAGACCCAGAAATTTCAAGGAATTTTTTTTCATAAATTCATTGAAATTTTACGTGTCCACAGTTTCTAATAATGCCTGATTCTAAGGCCTGGTATTCCCGAAATCAATTTCTGAAAATTTTATTCGGGTATGTTCAGTAAACATACATGTGTGTTTTTTTATCTTTTCAACCGGTTCACGGAATTGAAATCTGAGGACATCGATGATCTCACATCACCGGTATTCGTTTAAGGGGTCATTTACTACGGTTGTGTTTTATGCAGGAAGGATGATATATTTTGGGGATTCATAATAACTTAAATAAAATTGTTGTGTTACACAATTTTATTTTTTAGTGGAGGTTAATTCCTCAAAAGAGGAGTTGGAGGTTCGTCCCAGTCCGCACATAATCTCCCATTAGAGGATATTGTGTGGTGAGGCCCACATGAGCCCCAAACCATTCAACTCCCCTCAACTCCATTTTATCTCCTCTTTGAATTAAATGAAGCCACCTCCATTCTTTTATATTTAAAACCCTCCACCTTCTCACAATTAATGTCAACAAGTAAGATTAATTAAATACCACATTTAATTAATCATTTCGAATTAAATTGAATTTACATTTCCATCATTAAAAGAAGACATGGAATTATTTTAATTAGGGTGGCATAATTTCACTTTTGGTGGAACTTGAGAAAATTTGGAGGATATCACTCTCTCCACGAAGAACACCATTCTCTTGATGAAGAACACAAAGAAAGCTCTGCATATCGAAGAATGTGAAGCAACTTATTCTTCCTCCTTCAACCTAGAAATAAAAGGGAGGTGACTCCCACAGTGAACGCCACAAATAACCAATGAATCTTCCTTCGATGATGATAGAACGACACTGTCATCCTCGACATCATCTCCCGTGCCACCGTTTTCCACGACTATGATGAACGAACCTTGAATCAAGGTAGGGGGTTTGTATAATTTTATGTGAATAATATTATACTTCGTTCTCAATGAATGCTTTGGATTATCTTCCTCTATTTGATATCACCTATTGAGAATTGTGGGGGATGAACAAACACGGCCCGATGTCTTTCTGTTGGATCGTCTTTATTTTGGAAATAGCGACCGGAGGTGGCAGCGACTGAATGCTGCGGCGACAAGAAGTGGAAGATACGCACCGACCGCATGGAGGAAAACTGTGGCATGCGACTGCGGGTCTCTCAGGCTGAAGATGAATCAGTTGGCTACTGCCGGTCGGGGTGGTGATTAGCAGTACTCGCAGGTGCCCCGAAAAGATGGTGTAGACCGCATCCACCGGCCCCTTGCTGGACGAAACATCCGGCTACGGGCGGCCGGGCAGGAGATCGTGGTGCCCTTGGCGCTGCGCTGTGGAGAAGATCGTGGCCCACGCTGGGCAGACCACTTTGGTGGGTGAACCGGTCGGCCGCCTACCAGTTGGGCAGAAGAAACTATGGCACCACTCGGCACCACTTGATAGGACAACGGCCCACCATGCGGGCCCCTCATGCCTGAAAAACCGATTGGCTTTGGATGGCAGGGAAGCAATGAGGGGTGGCGCTGATCGGGGCCACCGGGGAAGCCAAACTGGACCGCGACCCAGGCCGAGTCCACAGGTGGGCTGCGCCCCACCACTCTGGGCTGACCCACTAACTGGTTCGGACCCGCCAGGTCAGGTCTCTAGGAGGGCCTTACTCCACCGAGCCAGGCCGACCCCTAGCCATGTCAGAACCGCCAAACCGAGTCAGGCTGACCAGCTAGCCCACTGGGCTTGACGGGCCGAGCCCGATTAACTTAAACGCGAAAAACATCTAGACCACGCGTCTGATCGATGCGCCATCTATGGCACAAGGATTCTCACGATGAGACTGTCCTTTTGCGATACTCTAACTGAGTATTGAAAAACATTGGAAAATGCCCTGGTTTGGAACGAGCGTGATTCCTACAGGGCCCCTGGAATGGAAAATCCAATAACTCTCAGACCGGGTGTCCGATTGACACAACATATGTTGTGATGGGTTCTTTTTTATCAGACAGAACATCGAGATACATCAAATATGGATTGTGTGATAGTTGATGTATTTACCCCTTTGCTCGAGGAATTGAATCTCCCAGAATCGAGTGTGATGTGTGCGGGAACCCTAGTGCTGGCTGCGACTGCGATGATTACTATACATGGATCCTCCATGGGTTCGACCGCGACAAATATTGTACTGGGATCCTCTATGGGTTTGACAGTGATGAATACTATACTAGGATCTTACGTGGGTTAGGCAGTTACGACTACTTTAATAGGATCCTCCGTGGGTTCAGCAGCGAAGACTACTGTACTCAGATCCTACATGGGTTTGACAGTGATAACTAATGTACTAGGATCCTACGTGGGTTCGACAGGAATGGCTACTTTACTGGGATCCTACTTGGGTTCGACAGTGATGACTACTCTAATGGGAACCTATGTGGGTTTGACTACGTTGGCTATTGTACTGGAATCCTATGTGGTTTTGAGACCTTAGATGGATCCATGACTACATCTTATCTTCTCTGTTGTTGTTCAAAAGATGTATACCTGTGTGAGATGAGTCAGGACATTCATTCATTATCATCGATGTGATTGACGTTACTTACGGTGTGGACTGTTTTGTGCTTGGGCTCAAGATATGGAGACGAACTGAGATTTATAACTTAGATATACGTATGGGCATATACCTAAGTAGGGTTGGTTGATACTTGTGATTGTATCTTTATTCTGTGGTTTATCCATCATGGATTTTGGGAGACCTTGGGGGTATCAGGGTATCTACTGATTTTCATTATACTCACTCATTCATGGTCTATGCCTTCACTTCTTTGTGTTGGTTGCAGACGACGGGAAACACTAATCAAGGTAGAGACTTGTGGAGCTGGATGGTACCCGGAGGTGGACCACATGGCGAGATATACACGGAGCGGATAGAAGGACCTAGGTTGCTGAGGAGGCCATTTGTACCCTCCCATCAGATGGGATTTTTGAAAGACAACTCAGAAGATTATGTTTAATTTTCTAAAGTTGTTCTTTATTGTGGGGCTTGTATTTCTAGTCCCGTTCCTTTCAGCACTTACTTTTTTATTCGGTTTACTTAGTGTTTATTTCCATTAGTTGCCTCTACTGCTTGTGTATAGACTGGGTGTGTGTTATAAGTATAAAATGCAATACATTCCCTTATATCGGGGTTTTTCCATTGGTGCTAATTTCCAGCCCCTGGCCGATGGAAGGCGGGCATAGGGTAGTCACTGCATGGGCCCCGAGGACGGGTCATGACAGTGGGACCAAGATGGGGCTTGATATGCTGTTGGAGTTGCTTATTTGTTTTTAATTTGTACATTGGTTTAGTACTGTATGCTATCATTGTGACATTTTTGGATACATTCCGAGATATATGTGACATGCATCCTTATTATATGTTCTCCATTTTTCATTTATTTTTAGTCTCGCACTTTTTACTTATTGCATTCTATTAATGCTTCTGTTACAGTTATTTGTTGTTTCTGCTATGTTACTCTTCCAATGAGGGCATAGTTTCCCTACTATCACAATAAATTCCCTCTGTTCTAGTCGGTAGCCTCTTGTTTTTGGTGAAATGTTATTAAGGCCTTGTTTCCAACCAGATATGGGGAACCTCTTGGCAGCACCTAGAACGCGGATGTTACAAAGTGTCATCAGAGGAAGTTTCTTTTCTTATTGACTTATAGTATAGTACTTATAGATAGGTATATGAATTATTAGATAGTTATTAAAAAGATATACATGGGATTAGCTTACTCATTTATCAGGAAATGCTAATTTACCTTTATTATTGATTTTTTTTTCAATTATTACAGTTGATTTGAATTCATTGTTGGATGGTTCTTAGGTTTTGTGGTGTTACCTTTGATATTATTGAGGTTATATATCTCTTCTAACACAATGATATGAGGGTATTCCATATCATGAATCATATAGGAACTTATAGGGGATCAAATGTCATACATTCTTGCCATGAAATTTATGTTGCATTACCTATTGCAGGTTGTTGTGATATATATTATGCATTATATGAATGTTTTTGTGATATATGATTTGATAGAAAACCTGTTATTTGATAGGGTATCATATTATTTAAGGTTTTGTTTGAATGGATGCCAAGATTTAGCCTCTGAGGTGTTATGGGCCCTCTTGGATTTGGATTTGGCGGATCTCTTCATTTTTATACCTTTATATGAAGTGAAATAGATTCCATGATTTGATTCACGGGGAGTATGGACCCCACAGATTGGAATTTCGAACATTAATGTTAGTTTCTTAGTTTAATGGGATTCTAAAGTAATTTTTGTTGCTTACAATCAGGAAAAATCCAGAATACTGGGTGTGTACATCTAAATACATGCCATGTATCCTTCTATTCGGGAAGGAACTGTTTTTATTATTTACATGCAATGTAATTTAGGTACACACCATGTAGTATCTAACGATGTTACCACATCTGTGGTTAGAGAAAGAGAGGTGGGAAATCTCTAGAAGAATATTTCATGTATATGGGGTACATGTCATGCTAGCAGAACCATGTGTCCACTAGTGTGACAAAGAACACGAGTATGTGAAATACTCCTTGAAAATGTCATGTCACACATAAACACACTGTGTAGTGTCAACCGTGTCTCTGACCGTTTGACTAATGACATGTAAGGTTGAAACATAAGTGGTACACACCGTGTTTAGGGAGAACACACAGTGTAGTATTATTTTAGGAGATCATTGTGGGATAGCCATGTTGAATAACAGGGGTATTGGAAAATGATTTATGTACATGTTGTGTCTTGGGGGAACATAGCATGTGTATGGGGTGCTGAAAAACTAGTTTTTGAAGGAGTTCACGCTCAGGTGAAGGCTTAAAGGAACACGCCATTTAGGTGTGATACACAATGTGTATCCTCGTTTTAAAAAACATTAACGATTTCCTTCTCCTTTTTCATAGTTTCCCTTCAAAATTTAGTCCTTGGTAATTGTGAACTAATGTGTGAACGTGAGCATGAAGAGAAATGACACCGAGACATGCATTGGTTGTCTGTGGGTTTCAAGGAAATGATCAGACACCAAACATGGTATATCAGGGACTACGAGTAGATCCCCCAGTCATGATGGTCATGACAGTATCTGTTATCCCAAATACGGGTTCTGATGCAGAATTCTGAGAGGGCATCTTGGTGTTTATTAAAACCTTCTAGGGATAAACTCCTCATTCCCCATATATAGCCCAGTTGAATAATTTTTTTCTAGTAGTATAATCCTCCCACATTCTCAAGGATAGAGGACCCAAGGTTGTAGACTCATAGTTAGAAGCCTAGCTAATGATCTTTGAGCATCTGGAGATGCCTCCATAGAAGAGAGTGAATCTATCTACTTATATGATTCAGAATTATGCCATGTGAAGGAGGGATGTGATCTCAATGTTAGGGAATTTGTAGTGTAATTCCTGGGTTGATTTTCAGTTTACATTCTATGATTACATCTTCTTGGAGAATTTAAGGGATGATCGTGCCTGAGAGTTCCACAGTTGAGAGTAGGGTACTTGTTCAGTCATGGAGTATTCTTCTCATATCACAGAGCTGCAGTGCTTCACACCCATTCTAGGGGGTGATGTGTTATTCCTAGAGAGGATGTTTGAGAATGGTCTCAAGAAGGGGATATAATCATAGGTGAATGTCTTCCGGTTGCCTATTATATAATCTATAGTCTATCGAGAGATAATAATAAAGTGAAACATGATATATTTTGGAGCTATGGGCTTGGGTGGCTCAACATCTAGAGATAGTGTTTCTCTATTTGACAGTTGGAAGCGCCGTAGTGATTCTACATGTAGGAATCTGAGTAGGAGAGATACACATTCATGTAGCTAGGTGGTATTCTACCAATGTGGTAAGGGGGGACATATGAGTCCATAGTACCCGATAGACCTAGTTGAGTGCCGATCATGCGGCAAGATGGGTAATGTTCAGCGATTCTGTAAATTTTTCTCACTAGAAACTGGTGACAGTGGTTCTCCTATGACTCTCCATTTATGAGAATGACCACCTATATTTCATCAGTCTAGGAACTATATTTCTATTGACCATTCAGTCCTAGGGGGACGTCTTAGTCGTGGTAGCTATTGGGCAGACATTCAGCTACAATAGGGTGGATAGGCTAAGGGGTTTTAGGCATGGTCACATGGAAATGGTATAGGCTAAACTTTTGATGTAGAGTAGACCTATCAATAGTAAGATCCCAGTCCCTCTACAGTTCGAGGTACAATCCTAGTTTCCTTAGATTAATCATCATCACTTTTCGATATAGGTGTTTCCTATAGTTTCATAACTATTGCTACTGTGGAGAACCTTGGGCTATGTATCTTTTCTTCAACTAATGGATAGATGATGGACATTCCCTTGGGGACAAGAATGGCTAGTGTACGCCAGTGCAAGGAGTTCCATCTTAAGGTTGGTGGGTGTCACTTCTTGTGGGACCTCTATGTCTTAGAGATTACGTGCTATGATTTCATTCATAGGATGGACTGGTGAGTACCATTCCAAGCAATTTTTGACTGTTATAATCATAGGGTGAGTTTCACATCACTGGCGGGTGGTTTGTCTCTACACGAGGGTGAATGGGATTTCCATGAGATTTGATCAATGCCCAATAATCATGGGTTGGATGAAGTTATAAGCTGAATTTATTGTCTATATCTAGATGACTAGGGGACTTCGTAGATGGACTTTCCTCCAGTGGTTGATCATTTTAGCGATGTCTTTCCAGATGAATTTTCTGTTTTTCCTTGGGATTGATAGGTATAATTTTCTATTTAACTCATACTAGGAGTTTAATCGTTTTCCATTCCTACATTTTGAATGGCTACACCAGAGTTATATGAGCTCAAGAAGTAGTTACATGAGTCACATTCCAAGGTTTCTATCTGACCCGGTACTTCACCTTGGGGTTCCCTTTTCCTATTTTCAAATAATCTAGATGATACCCTTAGAAATAGTTTGGATTATTAGAAGATGAACCAATTAATGGTCAATAACTTATATCCTGTTTCGGGGATTGATGATCTCTTTGATCAGCTTTGAGGAGCCCGAGCGTTATCGATGATCGACTTGGGATATGGTTATCATCAGTTGCATGTTAGACTATATGTTATACCTATTTAATAATTTCATAGTAGGTATGCTCTATATGAATATGTTGTTGTGCCATTCAGTCTTACAAATGCGCCTACAGTTTTCTTGGAATTGATGAACCGAGGGTTCCATCAATACCTGGATTCCATTATGGAGGTTTCTATGGATGATATCATGGTGTACTATCACACTCAAAACGACCATTATACCCATCTGAGATCATTTTAAGTGAAGTAAGAGTGCATCAGTTATATACTAAGCTCTCAAAATGACACTTTTTGATGGACTAGATTCACTTCTTGGGTCATGTAATAGTAGAGATAGGCGAATCAGTAGAACCAGGTATAGTGAGAGCAGTAGTTTACTAGGAGAAGATGAATAAATTCTTTGAGGTATGATGTTTTATAAGGGTGTATGGTTAGTATATTCATTTTATACATGACTTTTCATGCTCAGAAGTGCCATTAATAGGCCTGACTAAGAAGGGTGTGATGTACCTATGGTCAGATTCTTATGTGGGCCTTTTCAAAGATGAAGGAGTGGTTGACTTAAGCACCAATACTAGTTTTCCAATGGATGATAAGAGTTATATAGTTTACTATGATTCATCAGGTACTAGGATTAGAGAAGTGATTATACAGGGAGAAAGAGTCATTGCATATGGGTCTCGGTAGTTGATGTCACCTAATAATAATTTCTTGACACACGACCCTGAGATGGGTTTAGTTGTTAATTCCATACACATTTGGAGGCATTGTCTATTGGGAGACCATTTTTTGGGTTAATCATGACCACAAAAGACTCATGTAGATCTTCACTCAACACTGTCTGAATTTGAGACCATGATGGTGGGTTGAATACCTTTAATCCTTTTATTTTGGGATTTCTAATACTCCTAGGAAAGGCAACGTAGTGGATAAAGCATTGAGTAGGAGGGCGTAGATACATGCATTTTAGGAGGCCAACTGGGAGTGGTAGTATATGGCTATGTTCTCTAATATCCATTTAGAGGTGCATGATAGACATGGGTAGATGTCTCTATCTTCTGTAGTTGTTACCTCTACTCCACATGGTCGACTGTGAATGAGGCGGCTATCAGATTCTGTAGGCCTAGTCCTACGAGAGAGTGTGTCATGAGATGACTGTATTCCTGGATGGATTGTTGGTGAGGATGAAATCTTGTGCTTTCATGGACATGTATGGGTGTCAGAAGACATATGTGAGGAGATGACGTGGGATGTACATTTCACTTTTTGGGAAGTTTATCTTGTTTTCTACAATATGTATCATGATCTACACTGTCAGTATTGGTGTCCATATATGAAGAGAGATGTTGTTGGTTTTGTGATGATTTGTTCCACTGCCAACATGTGAAGGAGGATCAACAACGACCATCATGGATTTTGAAAAATTATCCATTCCTGAGTGGAAGTGGATCGATGTCGAGATGGACTTCATGAAAGGTTTTCCACGGTCACCTCGATGGAATGATTCTTTTAAGGTTGTCATTTAAAGTCCCACGAAGGTTGCACACTTATTACCAATCAAGGAGACCTTCATTTTTTATAAGTTTGGAATGTTGTACCTTCGATAGACTGTGAGCTTACATGGGGTTCCACACTCCATTTTTTGAGGAAGGGAAGGCAAATTTATGTCTCGAGTCTGGAAGGGACTATAGATGGCATTGGGTACACATGTAATTTGGAGTACAACTTTCCATCACAAGACATATTTTTAGTCTGAGCGTATGATTCAGATACTAGATGCAATGCTATGATCATGTGTCCATGATTTTGGAGGTTCTTGGGTGAAGCATATAACTCTTGTGGAAATTTCCTAGAATAATATTTTTCTAGCTAATATTCAGATGGCACCTTATGAAGCTTTATACGGTAGGCCATTTCGATCACCATTATGTTGGATGGTCGTAGGAGAGGCAGATATGAATGGGATCATCTTGTTTAGGAGACCATAAAGTAGGTGGAGTCGATTCGGAAGAGGATGGATATTTCACAATCATGTCTGAAGTTTTATTCTGATCGATGGAGATGACCTCTAGAGTTCGATGTTGGAGATCAGGTTTTTCAACGTGTCACACCGAGGTTGGGACACTATAGGATTAGGAGACATTGCATGTTTTCATAGAGATATGTTGGACCGTTTTAGGTTTTTTGAGAGATTCGGTCTAGTTTCCTATCGGTTACAGTTAACGCAGAGGGACCTGGATATTCACAACATCATCCACATTTCTCAATTATTACGTTACTTCTTGCACATATCTCATGTTATTTATCCCAAGGAGGTTGAGCTGGAGATGGACGAATCATTCGAGGATCATCCTATCCAGATTGATGTTCATAGTGAAAATGTTCTCCAAGTCCGATCTATTCCTCAAGTATGAGTGCAATGGAAGCAAGGGTGTGTTCAGGATGAGAAAATGGAGAGAGATGTCATTGTTCGATCATAGTGGCCAGAGCTATTCAGGGATTCTTCTTCACCACCTTTTTAGGGAAATTCACGGACAAATTTATTTAATTGTGGAAGTTTGTAAGAACCCAAATAATTTTTTTCATTTATGCATCATGATATCTAGTGTTTTTTAGAAAAATACGAGTTTCTGGAAATTTAAGGAGTACATGTCGTGTACTTTGGAGTAGACGCCTTGTACGTGATTTCCCTTGGTGACCTTGTATTGTCTGTGTAACAGCTGAGTACTTGGTCGTGTAGTGTGACCTGTAGAATTCCTAAAGTAGTTCTCGTTAAAGGAATATACATGACGTGTACTTTTAAAACTAACTATGTGTATATTATTTTTATTTGTTATATCCCACACCCTGTTTAGGTCATTCTTTTGGAACAAAAAAGATTATCTTTCTACAGGTATAGATAAGGGAAAGAGACCTAATACTTTTGGTACTTGACTACTATGGAGCTTGAGAGCATTGGACCAAGTGGGGGCTAGAGATTTCGGTGGATTTTCTTAGTTTTTTTTTCATTGGTTTATTATTGTATTCCATCATTGTGACTTGATTGGATTCTTTCCTAGACATATGTGACATGCATAATTTATATATGTGCTATAGTTGTTTATTTACATCCAGTTTTCTAATGTTTACTCATTTCAAGCTATTACTGTTTCAGTTACTATTATATGTTGTTTCTGTAGTGTTACTCTTTCAATAATTGAATAATTTCCCCACTGTCACACCCAAGGCCCTCGCTACTAGTCGGTATCCTATAGCATTTAGGGAAATTTCTTTGAGTCCATGTGACCAATTGGGTACGGGACACCTCTAGGTGGCACCCGGAACCTGGATTTTACAGAACCATAATCTATATCATTTTGGATTAGATTTTATATCCTCATCAAAAATGCCTAAAACATTATATTTTTGGAGTTCGATATTTTTTTAGTTTTTATTATTATGTAATGAAGTTTTATTATCTGTTATTCTGAAATCAATATTTTTGTATCTATATATTATATACAAATATGTTAATCTTATCATGAGGGATTAATCTCCCCCTATACGATTAATAGAACCATAGTACAAGTCAACATTATGTAGTCTATGGGGAGGCATTCTTGGGAAAAAATGTAAAACTGGGTCGAGCACCATTCTATGTGGCTCCCAAGTTGAGGCACTAAAAGTGATATCAATGGGGTTTTTCCTTTTTTCATACTATTTTGGTCCAGTTTATAAGGGACTAAGAATGTTTCTTCACATGTAAAATTGTTATTTATAGTAGTGAACAACCCAAACAATCGGTAAAGCCAAACTGGCCAGTGATAGGATTGTTTTTCATGTCATTCCTTATTGAAATGGAGAATAATTTCATATTTAGTTAATTGATTGCATTAAATGATTACTAATTTATGAGATTTATTTTTTTACCCACTTCATGGTATAAATATAATGTAGAAATATATGCTTCATTATAAGTGAATATAGACTCACATGCCATTATTTTTCCATGCCATGTAAGTTTAATTCCAAAATTCCAAAATATTTGTGATATGATCCTTTTGTGTATAACCTTTTTTGGTAATTATTTATTGTTTCTATTTTATAATCATGATTAGGTAATTGTTTGTGATACTTTTTGATTATTTATAATTTTTTTATTTACCTTTATTCTGTTTTTCTTTTCGTATGCAGTGTCATCCCATGATAAATTTTATGTTTCCTTATTATTAATACCTCTAGTAGCATGCCACATTATAATTTTGATATTTAATTTGTTATTAACGTGTATGAATGAACACAAATATAATTTTCCCACATATATATATTGTGAACCCTTTACTTACAAATCTTAAAATGCTTCAGCCATGGAAAATTGGTTCCATTGGCTAGAAATAATTTTTTTCTATTAAATGGGATCCCATTTTAAATATATAATTTTTATTGGCATCACATAAATTCTAAAATTGTCATCAAGATAATTTAACCATCTTATATGAGTTTCAATTTCCCTTTAAAAAATTTTATATTTATAAAAGATGGTATTTTAAAACATTATATGAAATGGATTAGTAGAGAAATATTATTATCTCTACTGTTTGGGCATGATGATCCATATGATTAAATTTATTAATTCACAACTATAACCGATTAGGTCAGTTATGGAAAGATGATTATATGATTAACCCACCATGGTTGTTTTGAATCATTAATAATTAAAATTAATTACTCTTGTGTGGGAATTTTAGATGGACCAGGGTTGGAATTACAAGACAATTGTAGGTCACTTATATTTTTTATACCTTATTACATTAGTGAAAATTATAAGATATAATGTACAAATATAATGGGATATTCACAATATAAATAATAATTGAAATGTTTTTGGATAAAATAGGCTTGCCTTTTATGTGGAAATAACTAAATATAATTGTTAAATATAATTTTCCATGTAACTGATACTAGATGTTCATAATATTCACTTATAAGGTTAAAATATCATGTTTATATGAATAAATTAGTATAAATGAAACCTTAATGAGGATCATATTTTTAAACATTTTATAATAGTTTTTTAAATTATTATCTAATAATTCCTTAGATCGGGTAAGTGAACATCACCTTAATGATTTCATAACATTTCATAGGATTTGTGGAACCATAAGGATAAGAGAAATTTATTAGTGAATCTTCAGGCATAACCATCACATATGATCAATTATTGGTGTCATGTGAGGGGAAATCTTGAGGAAGGTAGCTCCTTTAAAAAAATTCAAAATAACGGTGAATTTCTTAAGGCAAATGGTTCTATTTTATTATCATTCATTGTTAATAAGAATCATTGTTTTTAAATTAAGACAATAATTATGGGTTGTGATGTTACAATTTTTCCCTTGATATAGTAATGATCATTGTGTAATGATCAGTTTTTGTGGGTTAGACATTCTTAGGGAAATGGTTAGAAGGTATACGTCACATGAACCCTCTTGTTTTTCAGTAATGGAACAAAAGTGAGGTGATCAATCTGATTGTAGTTTTAATAGATAACTAAACTCTATGATAATTATTTTACAGGAAATCTGATACTAGGAATCATAGGGTATATAATACTATGGATACATTAATGGAAGTTCGGTTGTGTTAATGAGATCTTGGTGGTAGTATGTGTTGATACACATAGTGCCCAAAATGTTGGTAAAATGATACACTAAAACATATGGGTTAGGTAGTAATAATTTAATCCATGATTTCTAATTCTTTATAAACAATTCATATATAAGGTAGGGTGACTAGGGAATCAAATAATATTTGGACCATCCCAATAATCAAGATAACATATAAAAGAGCATTGTGTGTACTAACACACAGTTCATTTTTTTTTATCAATTCAAGATGATAATGATGAACATATGAACTAATTGAGAGAGATTCAAACATATACATATATATATAGTAAATCCATTCAATATCACATTTAAATGGTTTTATTCCATCCCTTTCTTGTTAAATCTGTGTAAAATCATCTTGGGAATGTCTAGGACATGTTGTTAGTGGTCTATAGAACGTGTCTTTTATGATGTGGATTTATATTTTAATAAACAGTGAATAGAACACTAGAAATTTTGGAGGAATCATGTCATATCTCGTGATTGTTTTTCCATCCATATAGATTGTGCAAAACTGAGGAGGACCCTTTTGATGTGGTCATTAATAGATTTTAACTCCCATGATGTTGATATGTTCTCTTCTTTGTTTGTGGTTGCTGTGAAACTAAATGATGAAATGGCTGGATATTTATGAAAAATATAAAACCCCACTATACATTGATTGAAGATAGTGGTTATTCTAGAGATATCGTGGGATTCATCATTAGGTAAAGGAATAATGGTTGGGTTATGTTGACATGTCGAAAGGTTTTCCCAATATCCTTAAAAAGAAGTTGACCAGTACTTGTTCAACTACTTTTCCTCTAGGTAGTTAGTTATAAATTGTTGAAAACAATACTAAAAACTTATTCATTAATATAGAAGTGGTGTATTTATTATACTATTTAATTTATGTACCCTATTACTGTACTATTATATTATTGTTGACCATGTCCTTTATCATGACATCATCCATGATGCACTAAGGGGGAGTTGGTTATACACCGAGCAAAATAAATATTTAGTATACCCCTATTTTTCTATAAATGAACATTTTGATTGATGAAATCTAGAATCGTAATTTCTTATAGAGGTAGGATTTGTCACAAGTGGATCATTGGTTCCTAATGTGGAATTACATTCACAATGTCATTAAATATTGCTGATTTTTTTGACATGACTATTATTGCGATCAGTCAATGTTTTGAGGTGTGTATGCCTCAATTTTGTACCATTATCTCACATATGAAATCCATGGTAAGGACTATATTGACTGGTGTATTTTTAATTTAGTTAATTATTTGTAGGACTACATTAATGTTTTATTTTGTTTATATCAGATGTTTTAAGGGTAATGGTCCAGTTTTTTTGGATCAGGTATAAACACATGTCTATGTTGGGGCTTGACCACCTAAATGAATGTTTTATGTGGAGATTTCTATATAATCCAGTAATAGACTTTGTTGATAATTCTTAGAGTAAATCTCAAATTACCTCATTTTATGTACATTTTGAAATTCATCGGCAATATAAAAATATCACTTTTAGAATGTAGCTGACTAGAGGATTTCCTACTATTCTATATGGTTTTTAGAGGACCACTTCTTGAATGTCAGTGGAATGAGTCTATTAAAGTGAATTTTGTTAGACTATTTTTATGAATAATTGTCTTGAATTCTCATTAAACCTATATATATTTCCAAGAAATATCATTATAATTATAGTGGTAGATTAAAATATACAACTCTGATGGTGGATATACCGTGAAACTGAATTTTCCATCAAATGGGATAAAAAATGGTGGAATGAGTTATTGGTAATTTGAATGAAGGTACATAATTGTGACAATTTCTTGTGATTATTGGGCTCAGTTAAGCACTATTTTGTTATTTAAATTTCAATTCATGTTCGGAATTTTTCATTAGAACATATCTGTCATATCAATAAAGGGAACATGGTATATCGTTTGGTGTTTATAAATGAAATTTGTAAATTTACATAACCATCAATACCTATGTTTTTTGGGTGTTGTTTTAATTCTTGACCAAAAGATTATAAATGATATGATGTTCTTATTTGGGGATGTTATATGGTTCCATGTTTTAACTATTTGATATTAGATGGATAATTTAGTTTTTATGGTTAGAGGGCAAGATATTCCTTAAACTAAGTATCAATATACAATTCAAGGATTTGTAATGTATAAATAAAATTTTTTTTCTATGATATACACCGTAGGATGTGTCTGAGGACTTTGGTTAAATTTGGTATGTATAGGTCTCTAGAAGACCCTAATTTTTAGAATAGGAATGAGATTCATGGTTGGATCATGTTTAGTTTAATAGTTTTGTTACAGAAAATGACCCAATTTCATAAGGAGGACATTTTTTTAAATCATAAAACACCATGGGAGTAACAATGAGACTCGGTGATGGGGTATAGGAAGGATCCTCACTAGATGTTCATGGGTTCCAATATTGTGGCCTCATCTGTCACCCTCAGTTCGACATAACTAGTTCCTACACATGGTTAGGAATATGGATTCAATTACTGTTCAAATAAACCAGGCACATATTTTAAAAATAATTTTTCTTTATAGTGATGCCCACTAGTTTCATGTACGGTAACCAAAATCAAGAAGCCAAACCATGCATATATAAACAGTTAATTTTTTTTTGATGATTTTACGATCCTCCATTAAATATTTATCCACAAATTTTTCTCCCTCTCACACATGAATAACATATCCCTCTCTATATGAAGATTCATTTATATTTTAGGTTTTCTTTTATATACTTCCCCCACCAAAGCCCCAATTCATGTTTCATCTATTATAACATAATCCTCTCTATATTTTCATCACTCTTCTTGATTCCTCTCTCTATTAATCTCAAAATTTAAGGTTCTATCTTTATATGAGGAAATTCAAACTATTTTCATGTTATTTTTCAAAATATTTGATATATCTAGAATAAGATAAATAAAAGCTCGATTTTGGATGAGTAGGACTTCATATGTATGAGGTATTTCGTCTATAGAATTTCAATAAAGTTATAATGTTTTATATGATATGTTGATGCTACATGCACTAATATATCCATGTGTCTCATTAAGAATTTGAAATCCTTAAGGTAGATAACAAATTCATTAACAAAATGGTTGATACCATTACATTTTATCATTTGAGGATTCTGAACTCATCATAGGACAACCCTTATGGTGTTCTCAAGAAATAACATAAAATTCAATAATATATTTCTCAATAAAACCATATATTAATGTGGGTTTTAATTTATAATTTAAATGGAATAATAGAATGAAATTTATTGGAATTTATAGGGGTTTAAAACTCCACTATAGGATCACATAGTGATCAACCTCTCCCCTATGTGTTTGTGTACTAAATTGTTATTCAATGAAATCAACGAATATTGAGTGTTCTGCATGTTACCATGGAATATATTTTTCTTTTTTCATATATAGAGTTTTTTTGATGATTTACATGTTATTTTTACACAATAAATTTATTTAATACATGGAATATATTGTAATGTGGAATGATAAATTAATGGAATTTCCCATGTCCCACATTTTACTTACAATGAATTGAATGAAAATATTGAAATGACAGTAAGGGAATATAAACTATAAGTAGCCTTATTTTTTATGACTTATATGTGAGTGGATTAGTGGATTGATTATGACATATATAATTTTTTATAGGTACGAAAAGTAAAAAATCCCAAAAATATTATATTATTATCCTAATGATGGACATCTTATTTTGGAACTAGATTTTTATGATGGAATGAAACCTATTAAAATAAAGTATGGGACTTCATAGGGGATCGAGGTATGGCATTTAAAACCCATAGTTACGACAAAATATTTTATGTACGCGTTGTGGGTGGTGGGAGGTATGGTATATATGACTAATGCATGGACTTATGTCACTGAATATTAAGTCACCTAGATTAGTCACCATGGGGCCTGAATCATGTAGGTATGCTACTATATCGTGTTTGATTTGGATGGGCTCCATTGGAATGAAAAGGATAACATTGGTCCAAGGACTTGGGTTATCATCCTCGTAGCTCTATTACATGATACATGATAGATAATACATATTTCATAGTCAGCAATTTAATTTTTATGAATGTAAATTTTAGGCATAGACTACCTTGGCTAGGTTTTCATTGATACATTTTTCAATTAAATCCATTATATTATGTTGATAGGTATGGGACCTATCTATGACACTACTACATGAATATGTTCCCCATACGTGCATTCCATAGCGCTAATCTGTGGGTCCTTGTTGGTGCATGTATATATATATTTTACTATGAATTAATGACCAATGAATATATATATATATATACCTCATGGATGGTATGTAATGGGTTTCTAGATTAGGAAGAATTAGGTAAGATTGAATTGTTTTACTAGAGGAACATGAGAACGATTAGTTTAATTCTATTTATTTTCACCTTTATAATTTATAAATGCTCAATAATGAATTTTCTATTCATGAAATAGGTAAATTTCAACACCATTGGTGGTGGCCTGCTGGGTATATCTGACAACCTGTCTGGGACTGTAGTTCATTGGGGTTCCTGAATAGACATAATTTTTTCAAGTTTAGGTTTATGGATTATTCTTTAGTTGTTCAAGTGTACATGTGATCTTAGGATAATAGGAATGATAAATAGCTCAAGATTCTCTTGGAGACAGATCATAGGAACTTAATTAATTTATATTATCTATGTACTAATTATTATTTAATCACCTATAAATGATTTATTCATAGATTATGTTTCCTCATTGGGACATTAAAACAAGATTTTATATTTTTATTTTTCCAATATGAAAATATATTATTAGTAGTATTCACTTATTTTTTCACATTAAATCCATTATTATTATTTTTCAAAAAAAAATACCTATGGTTTATCTGTAACATTACATTCAGAAATTCACAGCAATGAACCCAACATTTCTTAATAAAATAAAAAATTGAAACAACAGATTCATAATTTTAAATCCACTCATGCCCACACATTGATCCCACCACCACCCAACCACATCGACCTCTGTAAAAAAACGTACAAACACCAAAAATTAAAACCCACTCAACGGAATAATCCACATTAATACAAAATAATTAAGAATTTAAAAGGCCTCACCAAAACCCTAATAAATAAAATGATAGCCTTGAGATACCTATATATAGCTTTTTGAATGGTGTATTGAATCCATCATAAGTGAAACCTACCGATTAGAGAAACATCAGTAGAATCCAAGAACAATACAACAGAATAACAAAATTAGAACCATTACAAAAAAAATGAACATCACATTGTGAAAGACAACCATCCAAATTATATCCACCATGACAACATGGTAAAACACCTTTTATCGACACCTCTACTGAAATAACACAGCAATTATTCATCAAGGGGGAAACATAGTGAACCTCCGATCTGGAATGATTCCAACGCCCTCACACTGCCTTCATATGCATCAACAGAACATAACCACATATCACACCAAATAGATCATCACATATAACCAGCTAAAATACATGATTCCATAAAACATTATACATACCATAGAGTAAAAAACTAAGATGAGAAATACCAAAAAATGAAGAAGATGAGACCATGGAAAACACAATCACTGATAAAACTGAGTAGGGGAATACACCAGCTAAGATGTATCCTTGACACTAAACGCATCCACCCACAAAATCCCAAAACCCCCACAACCATCGTCATACCAAACTGATATGGGTTTTAGTAAAATGTTATAAGAAGCTTGAAAAAATGACAGAGAACATTCCAAAATGAATATCTAAAGACCATTACTACCCAAAAACACAAAAAACTGGGGCACCTTCTAGAGAATCCAAAATAGAGTTTGGAATGAAGAGTCAGGTGATATGAGTATAGTATAATTTTTTAATGAACATGAAACACTAGATAACATATGAGTTTCACAAAAGAATTCCGAAAAATATATCCCATAAAAAAGGAAAAATCCCAAAACCAATAGAAAACACATTTAATGAAGTGACAAATGGCCGCAAGATGCACTAGAATTCATGTGAAAGAAGAGGCACGACATATGGTAGGGATGAAGTTAGAGATGAAAACAAAAAAAAACCATGGAGGAAGAAATATCATCCATAGAGATGAAAAGGGAATACCTGAGAACTCAGGAGATAGAGAACCACTTGGACAGAATGGATCCATTTATCAAATGAAATAATTTATATAATATATGTAATATATCATTTTTAAATACTATTATTGGTGGTATTGACTCCCCTACATACAATCATTTTTCCCTCACTGATAGTCGACTGCCTCTATATTGTAGAGTGGTGTGCATGAGGAACTGTTGAAAATCAGCTTGAGTCAATGATTTAAGTGAATCTAAAGTTGAGATGTTAAAAAATATCAAAAGGATTATTATATACATCATATAAAAAAATAAGTTTTAAATATTGAATATATCCACAAATATGAATGCCACAATACAAATTTTTACCATACATATCAATTAATTCACATGTGTTGGAAACTCTTCTATAAAAATTATAGGGATTTTATAAATCAATTAAAAACCATATTACTATATCACATGATATCTATGATTTAATTGTGTTCTGGTATCTCTTATTCATTAACAATTCTTTGTTAGAATAACTATTTTGGGTAATGAAAACTTTATTTTCATGTTTGTTTTGATTTGGTGTTTTTGTTATTTTTATTTTTATTATGGTTCCATCCACTCCAAAAAAATTTCAAATATAATAATTTCAAAAAAATTATTTATATGTGTGTTTATAGTAATCTATAAACTTTTTATATATAAAAAGGATTACATTTTCCATTTAGATGGTATGTTGTACGTATATATGAATTTTGTTTCCATTTTGTTCTCGATGGATGGAAAAAATGGTAAATAATTCATAATTTAATAATAATGTGGTATAAATATTTATTATATATCATCTATATTAATCAAATATATCCTTATCATCATCCATTTACCAAATTAATGAAAAACATTTCACATCACTATGTAGAGGCGGTAGTCCACATATATGCAAGAGTGACATTAATGTTTTCTAATGTATATTAATGTTCGAACAAATAAGTGATATAATTTTGTCATTAATATGTTTAAATTATAAATACCACATATATTATTTAATTTTATCCTTAAAACCCCAATTCATGAATATGAAAAAACAACTAATCACATCTCTTACCGAGGTGGTAGTCTACCTAACAAACAATAGACGTTATCAAATCCCCCAAAGAATTGATAGTGATAAGGTATATTTTATCTCATAATTATAGAAGAATAATAATTTCCTAATAATCATATACATTTGGTAATTAAATATTTACATCATTCCTTGAATTGATTTTATGGATAATGAATTGTATCATTTCATGAGGCGGTAGTTCGCCATACACACGATCGACGATTTTGTTTCCCATTTTAATGGAGTGGATTAAGATGTGGATTTTTACATTAATATAATAAACATTCATTATATATTATATATTTATGTAATAATATATTAATATATTATGATTTCATAATGTGGTTGTAGAAAAATTAAAAAAATGATCTTTTAAGAATTTTGTCTTTTCTTCGGTGAGTCATTTTACCTTTAAATATAAATCCTTTATTGGTGGGATTAATAGTAAAATTAATAAATCTAGTTTTTGGGAATGTAACTAAGGAATATATTTTGGTTGGTATTGTTTGATACAAAGGGTTATGGAAGTGTGAAGTGTGATGGATATAGTGTTTCATTTTATATGTGGGGGAGAAAAAAATATTGAATTCTTTAAAATATAAGGCGACACACAAGTTTTTCCCATTAGAAAAGCCACAAAATGGGTTAAAATTGACCCTTAGTGGTTATATAGTCTAACTATTTAATGATAATATATGTTCTAAATGTTTAATTCTATTTCTACACCTTATCTTTTTAGATTAAATCCCATTAAACCCAATTTTACATTTACCATAGTGAATAATTTTTCTATATTTACTAATCATTATCATAAAAAATATTTCGAAATAATTGTATAAAATTAATTATTATAAATAAAAACCTAGAATAATTTTATCTTTATGATATTACTAGTATTTGAAGAATTTAATTTATAATAACCAAAACAGACGAGTCAAAGATGGTTTTTTCCAAATAGAAAATTTAAAAATATTACAATGTATTTATATCAAAAGTTAATATGAAAATGATTAAAATGAACTAATTTAAATAAATAATCATATTATTTATCTATTTTATCATTTAAATGAACATAAAATATAATATTAAATATTAAATATTTTAAATGAAACTATCGTTTTCCATACAAAACATTATTTTAAACTATTCATCAAAATAATTAATCTTTAAAAAAAATCCAACCAAATATAATTTTGTCAAGTACATTTCAAAAACTAAATTAATTATCAATAAAAAATTTCTAAAATTTGTAATTTGAATTTTTAAATTATTTACACCAAGAAAGAATAAACATGTTTTTACAAAAACACAGTTTTTTGAAAATTTTTGGATTTCATTAAAATGAGTCTATTATAATTTATAATCAAGAGATAAATATTGAATTTATTTTCCATATTATTCAAACTAATATATATTTAATCATTTAATTTTTATTATTCTTACCTTGCAACAAAACAACTATGGTATAATGGTCATTTTTAAAAAATAATACGTTAATGGAGTTTCATGTTTCTTTTAAACCCATACTTGAATGTGTTTTATGTTATTGAAGAGATTGAATATATGTATTAATAAATATAGTATTAAGTATTTTAGTGTTAAATTATAACATAATCATATGACTGATTGTCATATAATATAACAAAGAAGGTGGTTCTCTTTTAAAATCAGGTAGTTTCATACTATCATAAACACTATAAGGTATATTTATTAGTACCTTTCCAAATGAATACCAAAAGAATTTCATGTTTTTTAAAATATATTTTTACAATATAATTGATAAATTAATATATGTTTCATATGATGAATTGTACATCATACATTTACAACTATAATTGTTTTTATGGTAAATGTTTTTTGATATAATGAAAAATCTCAAGATTTATTTGGTGTAAGATATAAGAATATATGTGACTATTAATTTATGTTTGATTTTTCAATTTGAATGATATATGAAAATGTTGAAGGTATTTGTTAAAAATACTAATCAAATGAAGTCCTATTATATAAAAAAAATATTATATTGGGTGATTGTGTTATGTACTATTTATTTTTATGAAGCAGACTAAATTAGTCCTCTGATATATAAATATTTTACTATCCATTGGGAACATGGAGGGATTCATGTCATAAAGATAGTTTTCCGTAAAAATTATGTTTTAATTCATGAAAATTTATATATATTCAAAACCCAAAAAAGGTTTAACTATTTTAATCATAACATTATAATATACTGATTGTATGATATTCAAAAGGAAATTGATAATGGTTGATACATGGGTATATGAATACATTTCATTCATGGTTGGAAGGGAGATTCAACACATATTAGTTTGCATTAGAAGCATTGAAAATGATTTAGGGGGGATCATCAATTAATATGATCATGTTGTATAGTGTTTATATAAATTGTTATAAGTTTTACATAAGAAATTAAGATAGCATGTGTACCATTAAAAATTGTGAGGTAATGGTCATTATTAAATCATTTCATTTTTCATGTGAAAAAAGTTTACATCATAATTTTTTTATAAAAATATATATTTTAATTTTTTGAAGAAATATAATATATTGATTATCCTAAATTTGGAGTAACATTGATTAAGTGTAACTAGGTAGATATTAATAGTTGTGTGAAACAAGATGTTTCATGATTTATACTCTTTTATTTAACAATAATTCACTATACAGAAAAATCATTTATCATGGAAAGACATGAAAATAAAATATTATATGCTACTCACATATCAAATTACTTGAGGTACATCATTATATAATAGAGAAAATTATTTGGAGGATGTTAATTAAGTTGATTTTATAGAATTATGTGATATTTCTCCATCCATTTTGGTATCTTTGGATGATAATAATGAATATAGTGTAGACATAGTCCGTGAAAAATAAATTGATAATGCTTATGTGATATGGGACAATAATAATTTACTATACAAAAAATTTAGATAAATATTTGTATTGTATTTATTTTCTAAAATTTATAGATATGTAAAACAAAATTTATAATGTGGATTTTTACAACAAAAATAAATGTATATATATTTGTACTAATTGTTTCATTAAATTTCATATTTATGTTTATTTTCAACAGTTCCTATTTAGTATTTTATGATGGAAAACCGAATATATATCATTTATTTTGAGGTTTAATTATGTATATAAAAACACATTTTTTTAATAGTGATATTAAAACAAATAAATTCAAATAATTTTTACAATATTTTAAATAATATTTATATTAATTATTTTATGTTAAATGTTTCATTTCTATGATTAATGACATAGTTTTTTTGAATGATAAAAGTATATGAATATATATTTTTACTTACAATATTTTTGTGTTCATGATTATTATATATTAACTTTTACAATAATATTTTGGTATATATAATATCAATGCATTCAATTATTTTAATTTTATCCATGGTCGAATTGGAAAATTGATTGAGGTATATGTATGTTTTGTTTATTTTATTAATTATTTGATGTTTCAATTATTTAATAATGTAAATATTTTAATTTGATAGAAATAATTTTATAGAGTGCTGGTGTGCCTCTTATAGTAGATTATTATTTTCCTCTCTATAGATAATTATTATTATAGTATATATATATGGGATTAACACTAAACCAAAAAAACATTCTATTGGAGAATATAGGATAAATATTTATTTTGAAGAAAAAAATTAAATCAACTAGATGGAATGAAATTCATTTTTGAGATTATTTCGCTATGAAGAGATGTTGAAGGATTAACATTATATATCTCAATAGCTAATCCATCAGAATTATTTTAAAAGAGAATATCAAGGAGTACCTAATGATAAAATATCTCAATGGATTTTTTAAAATTTTATTTTTGGAATATTATAAATTTTATAGAACATATATTTATTTTTTACTACTACATATGAAATTCAAATTTAATGAAACAAACGTCATTTAAAATATTTTTTCTATCATTAATTAATGTTATATGTTTATTTTTTTGAAAAAATATTCAAGAAAAATATGTTTCATTGATGTTATATAATTAAAATCCATGAATCATGTATGAGTATTTAAACACATTGGCATGGAATAAATTTATCCCCAATTATCATAATAATTTATATTTGTTATTATAATTATTATATTTTTTAAAATATCATATATATTACATATTTATTATATCAATTTCTTTTGTATCAGTCTATCAAGAGATCTCCCAATGATATCCATTTGTAGAATTTTTCCCTTCATACCTTTTCACATGACGAGTATCATTTACTGGTGTGGAAAATGATTGATGAAATTTTTTGTAATGTAAGAGAAAAATCATATAGTGGTTTCAAAGATGGCATTTTGGGTCATTCATCATCCCCAATAACCATGAAAAATGAAAAATATTTACAGAAAAATTAATTTCATGAAGATTAATCCAACAGATTTGATAATAGAATTACTTGAAAAGAATTATAAAATTTAATGATTTTTTGTAATTTTTATATTAATAGAACTAATAGATAATATAGTTATTTTATTTCAAAAGGGACACCATGATTAAATGGCTCATGGTATTTACCTCTTTAATTGTATGATGAAAATTCTGTCTACAACTTAAAAAATCCAAAACAACCTAGTCAAATAATATGATATGAATGGAATTCAAAATTATGTATGTTCTTCATCCAAAAAATAATTAATGGGGTCTATAATATATTCCAACAATTATGAGATTAAAAAATTAAAAATACTCATGAATGTTTATATTAATTTAGTTGTGTAGTTTGTTTTTGAATAAATGGAATGAAAATTATAGCTTGCACATCCTTCCTACTCTGATCTTTAACATCCTCATTGTTACTCAAATTTTTTTTAGTAATATGTTGTAGATTCCCAAGTGCATATTATAGTGTACATAATTATTATTATTTTGGTGTATTATTTATATATTGAGGATATTTATTTTTTCTATTAAACAGTATCATTACATGATATTACCGATCCAAATCCTCTCGCACCATTTCCAATATAGAAGATTACTTGAGTTGGAGATTTTCTGTGTTATTTTTTAAAATGCATGACTATATATCATTATTAGAAAACCTATGAGTTATATAGTGTTTTTAAATCTAATTACATTTGACTAATAATTACTAATAATTTCATTTTAAAAATAATTTATATAGTACTATCTTAAATAAAATGAATTAATACAATAAAAAAAATGTATTGGGAATCAACAACATTGGATACATATGTTATTTCTGATTAGAAAGAAATATTTACCCGAATATATTCATTTTTGGGTAATATATAGGATTTTTTGATTAATTCTGATATATGTGGAAGATACAATAAGTTGAGAAAATTAAAAAACAATGTCGTGGATCTTGTTATTTTTTATGAATTTATAATACATATGTTTTTATTTTACCCATGTATGTAATTTTATATTATATATTTTATATCATTAAATAAATGTTACATAATGTGGATGACTATAATATTTATTTAATTATGGGTCTACACATGCATTTAATTAAAAAATATAGAACTATAAATTATTATTTTAGTGGTCTAGAAAACATTTCAATGGCTACGTAATATCTGAATAATGATTTTAGGGTTAACTATATTGGTGGAAAATTAGAAAATATGAAGTTTGTCTGTTTGATTTTTCCCATAAATAATTTTTATAAAGAATAATATAATTATGAATATATATTCATTATAATTACATTAAATGTGAACATTTTATATTATAGTATTAATTTGGTATTACACATATTCTTTCCACGTGAATGAAAAAACATATGTTTTTTTATTAGATGGGGTTTATAAAAATTTACATATTTTTTAGAAATTAAATTCTACTATTATTTTATTTACTATAATGTTAATTTTTTATTTTTATACTTATGTTTTTATCTAAAATTTGATATTAAAGTCATGCTGAATGTTTGACAACAATATCATCTTAAATAAAGACCAAAATAAAATAATTTCGTAAATGTAAATTGAAATAGATTTCATAAAAGTTATTTTTTACATATATACATATATATTTGTTTTCATGTTCATTTTAATTCCTCGATACAATTGTTTCATAATAAAAATGTGTAAAACAACTATTATTTTTTATTATTATATTTGGATCATAACAAATACATTGAATCCTAAATTGAATAAAGACAGTTGTATTAAATATTTTATGTTTTATGTAAAAAAATATTCCTTTTTATGATATTCTAACACATTTTTGTTATTTTAGATTTTCAATGACGTCTTGTTAGATATGGATGAAGACCACACTAACAATCATGGTCTCATTAAAAATTTCATTTAGATATGGTTGTTTTTAGATGTTGTATCATGTATGTGTCATTTCATTGTTGTTTAAAAATGATTATTTAAGAAATATTTTCTTGTTTATGACATTTTTTATCTTTTTCATAGTAGGAAGACATTTCATATTGTACGTGTGAATGTAATGCGTTATATTTTCATAAAAATAAATAAAAATTCTATTTTTTTATAATCCAACATAGAATAATAATTATTTTCCTTTTGACATGGGTTTTAACAAAAAATAACTTCAAAATCATATTTCAATGTATTGTTTTGTTAAAAAGTTTTATCGAAATTATTTTACGCAAATATCATATTTTTTTCCCTTTATATTGGTTTAAATAGAAAACTGATGTCCAAAATCCATTGAATATTAATTTTGTGCTAATACCAAAATCAAAATATAATATTTCTTAATATTTACAAATTTTTTAATAATGGTTTTTTTGAAAACTATTATCCAAAAACAATTTTACATTGCTATTAAGGAAAAAATTTCATTAGAAGATAAAATTATAATAGATTTAGATTTATTTTGAAGATTATTTTCCATTCAAACTGATACATAAATACAATATTCTGAAAAAAATTTCCGAATTTTTATGTTCGTCATATGATAAAGGTAACATGTAAGCTATTTTTCAATATCAGTTTTGTCATGAAAAGTGTCAATGAAATATAACATATATTTAATATTTATTTAAATTTTGTACATACATTTCTTCTTTTTATGAAAAAATTATTTTTAACAACACTTCAGATAACGTCGATTAAAAACATATATTTAAAATTTTAAAATGGATTTAAAATTTTCTTCTCTAGTATTATACCTTGAGTATGATCATACATAGAATTAATTTTATACTCTCCATAAGTATATAGTAATTATTATTATTTTATCATTTAAGATAGCTTGGACTTACCTTGACATTAGTGGCACAAAATTTAGAGTTAGGGTTGGGTCACTGCCATCAGATTTCATTTTTATTAATTTGGAGAATCTATTTTACTTTTTTTTACATTATGCATTTTTCATTGTATCATTTTTACATTATTTTTTTGATATGGAGTCACAAAAACGTTTATAAATAGACATAGTTTTTCATTTTATAAAATCAAAATAAATTAATGAATATTTTTTTATAATGGAAAAGGGTGATTATGAGAAGAATACATCAAATATTTTATTTTATAAAAATATTAATTTTAATTTGTATCACATGAAAACAGTTTTTCATAAAGAATAAAATATATCCTTTATAAAATATCATATTAGAAATAAATAACTATGATTGAATCTGTATCTGTGGCTTTACACTAGGAGCGACCTAAATTTGGTTAGTGGAACATGTCTTTTATGAAAATTCTATTATCTAGTGCATAAAGTGGATTAATTAATTTTTTTTTAATTCAATTAATTTCTAAAAAAAGAGAACTGTATAATTCACCAACAATTTGAAATTTCATGGGTTAGCATCAAGCCTCATAGATATTTTAGTGTTTGTTTGAACATTTTCCATTTGTGAATTGAGATCAGACAATGAATAGAGTTTAGATCAAGGTGAGTTGTCAGGCTGCAGATGCATCGAATCATCATCATCACTGGAGAAGGAATTCCTTACTACTGATTGATCCAATATTGTATAATAGATCATAAATTATGGGTTCCTCATATGGTTAAAATATTTATCATGTTCTTATCTTTAATTCATTTATCAAGGATAAAATTGATCATTCATATGAGCCCGATTATCAAATTAAATTGATTATTCGATTATTTCTTGTTTATGAAATGTTTCTCACATCAAATAACCATAATATAATATTTTATTTCATGAAAAATTGAAAAAAATGTATGGACCTCTTTTTTATGTTCTTTTCCCCAACTCGTTCTACATATTCTTCTCCATTAAGCCGTAGGGCCATCATTCATCATTTCTGGGCGTGTATAAGCATCATTGGAACCCTAAATTAGTTATGTATGGAAAAATAAACCCATTTTGTTGTTTTAAAGTTATATATTGATTTATTTATAGTAGAATTGATCGATTTTTGGATCTAGGAATAAAATGTTAGATGGTAGATGCAATAGAATAGAATGATGGGGATGGATGAGCTGATTGGGAATATGGGTTTTTGGAATCCGGCCATTAGAAATGGATCGAGACCGAAAAAACCTATATTCACACACCAAGATAGATTCATAGAGGAATATGTTGGGTTGTGTTTGTGCGGTCCGACCTCCTCCATTATATTGATAACAAGCGGCCAAAAACACAACATTCTTGATGATAGAAAAAGTGCATATTTAATTGATTAAATTTGAACTTAAACCCTACCTCGAAGAAATTCGTGGAATCTAGAGTCGCAATGGTGGTTTCGATGATGGTGTTGGCGTGCATCGAAGGATGGAATGTCATTTCACACTCGCTGCAGAGAGGGAAAAGAACAGCACGTCGATCTCTCCTTGCGGTGACGACATTCTTCTTTGAATTCTTTTCAATCTTCATCAAAGGTGATAATGTTCTTATAGACTTTGATTTTTCCTCCCAAAGTCTCCACAAAATGAAACAACCAAAATAAAATAAGGCTTTTGACTTATTTTATTTTCTTATGAAAACATTTCTAAATTTCAAAAGTTGAATTCACTTAATTAATATTGAGTTATCAAAATGAATGGGGTGTTATGTTGGCATTATTAAAGTTAGCGAGAGTCACATAATTTAAGAGGAGGGTTTTAGAGGATTTAGGGAATTTGAAACGGTGGGCGGTCGTGTGGGCCCCACCTCACTAATATCCTATCAAGAGGAGTTTAGATTTTAGTGGGTCCCACCCCAACTCCCATCCTAGGAATAAACCTCCGAAAAAGAGAAATAAAATTGTGACACAACTTTATTTCACTTTACACATAATCTATTTTTAATCAACTCCTCCCGAGCAAACGCAACTCCAGTAAAGGTCTTATTAAGAAATTTCCAGTGATGCGGTTTCATCATTTCCCTCAGATTTCGATTCCAAGCACCGGTTCAAATGTTAGAAAAACCAGCTCGTTCGTTCACTGAACTTACACAATCTAAACATTGGAAATTGATTCTGGGCACACCGGGCCTCAGAATAAGGTGTTGTCAGACACTGCATACTCGTTAAATCCCAAAGAAATTAAGAAAAAAATTTCCTTGAAATTTATGGGTCTTTACATTACTCCCACCTCAGGTCTTAATGTCCCATTAAAGAAACATCACTAACTAGGGGAAAAAATTAGGGTACTGTGCATGCTTCAGAGCCTCCCTCTCCCAAGTGCTCTCCTTGAGGTTCTCATGCTGCCATTTGATGTGTACTAGAGGAATCGACCACCCACATAGGACCTGCTCCTGTTGATCCTTGTTCTCCACCGGGACCTTCGCAAAATTTTCCCCGTCATCGATATCCATATCCGTGTGATCAATGATATGCATCGGGTAGTGCATGTATCCCCTCAGATGAGATACATGGAAGTGGTCGTGCACCCGGTGCAACTCAGGTGGAAGAGCCAGGCGATAAGCCACCTCTCTTATCCCGCTGAGAACCTGAAAATTGTTCGATGAACCGCGGAGATAACTTTCCACCGTGGCCAAATCTGTGTAATCCATGCCGAGGTGAGACCTCTAAGAAAACGTGGTCACCATCCTCGAACTCTAGTGGTATCTGCCTCCTGTCAGCATAAGACTTCTATCGACTCTAAGCTGTCCTCATCCGATCCTGGATGGCCTGGACCTTCTCTGTTATACCCTGAACCATCTCTGGTTCTACACGTACTCACTACAACACCCTCCACAATGGATAACTAAAAACATAGCTAGCTATTGTATCACAACTTCTA
This sequence comes from Viscum album, assembly GCA_963277665.1. Classification (NCBI taxonomy): domain Eukaryota; kingdom Viridiplantae; phylum Streptophyta; class Magnoliopsida; order Santalales; family Viscaceae; genus Viscum; species Viscum album. Next base: position 59,648,269 of record OY728164.1, on the reverse strand, counting down.
ACAGCTGAATTCCCGATGTCCCACTAAGAGCACCCGCTTCAACATTCCCCTTCAGAGGAGTATAAACAATTTTGTAGTCATATTCCTGGAGGAACTCAATGCTCTGCCTCTATCTTAGGTTCAATTCCTTCAGAGAAAAGATACACCTGAGAAATTTGAGTTGGTGAGAACCGTAAACCATTCGCTCGATGAAGAATGGGTTAGACTAGCCATTTGTAAGAACTCAACTCCACCAATCTTCGTCTACAGTCTTCAAGAGCAGATGAGATTCCTCATCTACCTAAAATAGAAATCTGCTCGCATCTCATGGATGAACCATGTCCTTTTCCTAATACAGTCAATCCTAGCATGAAAGGTACTATTTCAGGGCATGGACGACATCATAAGGCCTCAACGCTACTAACAAGAGTTCCAACCGTTACTCTCGCCTCTAAGGGTCGAGTCACACTGTTGGCAGTAGTGTGTGGTCACTAGGTCTTCTCTAGTTGGAATCTCGAAAGTGAAGTTCAAGTCAACAGTTTTATTTGGAACGTCTCATTATCAACAACATAAAAAGTAAAAGGAAGAAAAAAACACAATAACATGTGTCTTTTATTAATACAACTCAATGTACAAAGACACACAACATCTACTATCAAAACATCAACAATGCTAGAAGCAACATGAACAAAGTCTCAATGTCTGGAGCTAGTCCTACTGCTATCCATCTGCTCCTTGAGCTCTATGTTCTTTGGCCTCTGCTACCTGAAGCTGAGCTCTCCCTTGTCCACTCGTTCCCTGCATTCGGGGTGGTCCTCCTGGTGGTGGTGTTGGTAGGGCCTCAAAGCGTCGCCCACCACCCATAGCTCGGCCTGCTCCTCTGCCTCGTCCTCCAGCTCCCTGAGGACTGCCACAGTCGATCCTCTTCCTAGGAGGTCCCTCTACCGTCGACTGCTCATCTTCAGGGTAGGTCGGGTAGTCTCAGGCCCTGTGACCCTGCCCGCCGCATGCGTAGCACTGTATACTCTTCGTGTGGCTGGCTCTGTTTCATTTTCCCCACACAAATGAACCTGTTTCCTGATATTTCTCATCTAATGGTCTGGCCCACCTGGCCCTCTGCATCATATGTCTACTGCCGGCTGCAGAAGACTCCGATGCGGGTCGTCCTGCGGAGGGTCTCACGCTGGTGACTGCTCAGCGATAAAAATCTCCACTAGATGTGCTCACTCCAACACCCGATCCAGCATCGGTATGTTGAGGAAGATCATAGAAGCCTTGATATCATGCCTCATTCCCTGCTATAATGTCTAGGACCTGAATAACGGGTCCCATACCAAATCTGTGGAGTAGCGCGAGAGATCGGTAAATCTCACAGAGTACTGGACTACTGTCATGCTGCCCTACCACAACTTTAGTCGCTCCTGAATGCGCACCGTACGGAGGGTGGTAGTAACAAACTCCGAGTAGAAGTGGATCTCAATGTCTGTCCAAAGAAGAGATGCATCATCGTACACTTATAGCATCAGGCTCCACTATCTACCTACTGTCGCATGTAGGAAGCTCGCCGCAAGGATCACCATAATATCTGGTGGTGTCCCTACCAATATGAAGACTCGAACAACAACCTCCATCCAATCCTCGACTGCCTAAGGGTCCATCTCCCCATGGAACCTGGGCGGTCTCTGAACCTGAAACTTGTGTTGTGCACTAAGGTGACGTGCACTCGCAGCTATTGGGTCTGGTGGCATCGGTGGATCGGCGGGTAGTGGTACCGCCATGGCCTTTGCTGTAATGGGGCCCTAAACCAAGTCCTTGTCACTCGGTGGGATGTTGTATTGCACAATGCTGGGAACCCTAGCTGGCTGCCATCGTGGGGCCATCCTGAAAGGAACAGGTGCACCACGATCAATACAGAATACCTGGTGAGCTGACACAAAGTAATCACAAAGAAAATCTTGAAACACACTTGCAATCAATGTTTTCCCGCTCCACAAGCCTCAACCACGATCAGAATTGTTCGTCGTCTACAACCAACACAACGTATTGTGGGCATAGCCCATGCAGGGGTGAGTATATGATACTCATTAGGGACCCCGTGACTCCCAAAGGTCTCCAAGAATCCATGATGGATAAACCAAAATGGAAAGATACAATCAAGAAGTATCAACCAACTGTACATAGGAATATTCCCATACATATACCAAAGTCATCAATTCTAGTTCTACTTCAACTCATGAGACCAAGTTCAACCCAGTCCACACTGGAAAGTACAACCCAAATCCACACAGGAATTCACAACCCAAATCCACACAGGATAAAAATTCAATCATATCGATGATAATGATTGAAAGTCAAGACTCAGCTCACAAAAGTATACTACTTCTAAAGAGAGGTGGAGATGAATAGATGTAGGCTCTGAAACATCTCCACTGCCGACCCCATGTAGGATACTAGTACAGGATTATTCACTACTAAATCCATGGAGGATTCAAGTATAGTACTCATCTTAGCCGAACCCACGGAGGATCCAAGTATAGTCAACTACGATGCTGAACCCACAGAGGATCCTAGTACATAAGTCATCGTCGTCGAACTTACGGAGGATCCCAGTATAGTAAGTGTCATCGTCGAACCCAATGAGGATCCTAGTACATAAGTTGTCCTTGATGAACCCACTGAGGACCCTAGTATGGTAGTCGTCCTCGTCAATCCCACATAGGGTCCTTGTATGAAAGTCGTTATCTTCGTTGCAACCAGCTCTGGGGTTCCCGCGCACAGCACGCTCAATTCTAGGAGGGTCCCCTACACAATCCAAGGGTTTTGATACATCAACTGTGATGAATTCAAAGGTTGATGTATCACAAATTTCCATCTTGTCAAAAGGAACTCAATGCGACAGACGACCCGTCAATCGGACGCCCGGTCTAAGAGTTATTGGCTTTTTCGTCCCAGGGCCCCGATTGTGTTTTAATCTAAAACCAACCCGACCATACTCCAGCTGCATCCAAACCTTGAGCGGAGTAATCCAAATTAACCATCTCACTATGATTTATCCATCAATGACTATGTCATGTCAATCAGACGTCCGGAGCTCAGGTTATAAGTGTTTCCGCTCCGAGGGCCCGGTTGGTTTTGTGTTCGAACCAATCTGTCCATACCCAAATTTCTCGGAAACCTTGATTATAATATACTTAACCGACCTCCTCGATCCTAGGATCTCTAGGCAACTGACGGTGCGTTAATCAAAGGTCAGTAGCCCATGTTATGGGAGTTAGAACAGAACTGTCTGAAAGAAGGGGGTTTGGGCCCGGTCCGACCCGGCCGATTACCCACTGGGTCAGCCTGAACAGGGTCGACACGACCTAGGTCTGGGTCTGTCCCATTAGGGAGCGACCCGGCCCGACTAGTGCTGCCCCGCCCAGCGTGGCGGCCCGGCCCCGCGCGGGCGGTCCGTCGTTGCGCGGGCGGTCTGGCCCGTCGTTGGCGGTCCGGCCCAGCACGGGCCGTGGCTCGGCTCGTGGCCGAGCTGGATGCGAAGGGGTGGGGGGGGGGGGGGGGGGTGGGTACCCCCTGATTTCTGAAAAGGCGGACCCCTATGGGGTCCCCCCCTAGCTGTGATGGCTGGGGTTTTGAACCCCCAGACATCTAGAAAACGGCCGACCGTATTATTCGGCCAATGTCGCTGTTGCGGGACCCGCCAGTCCCGCCGCCTGGTGCGCCGGCGGTCGGCAGAGTCCAGCCACCTCCTCCGCAACCATCGCGAACTTAGGCCGTCACCCCATTCCATCTGGCACCACGTGATGGCGTCGTGCACCACCATTGTGGCCCGCTCCGGATGCGGTTCCATCGGATTCACCGGCGCGACGCGATGGTGCCGCACATCTCCGCTGCAGCCCACTCCGGCTGCGGTTTTCTCGTCCCCGAGCAGTGCATCGACACTGCGTCATCTCCATTTCTACCCACAATGAAAACCAAAAAAAAATGGGAGTAGGTATGGATGTGTTTCTGCGGTCCGACCTCCTCCGTTATATTGATAACAAGCGGCCAAAAACATGACATGCTCGACGATAGGCAAAGCACAAATTTAATTGATTAAATTTGAACTTAACCCCTACCTTGAAGAAATTCGCCGAACTAGTGTCGTGGGGGTGGTTTTGATGATGGCATTGGCATGTGTCCATGGAGGGGATGACATTTCACACCGGCTGTAGAGAGGGAAAAAACGGAACATCGATCTCTCCTTGCGGTGAAAGTGTTCTTCATCGAAGTCTTGACGTTCTTCAACAAAGGTGATGGAGTTCTTCCAGACATTGAGCTTTCTTCCGAAAGTCTCCACACAACGACACAACCAAAATAAAATATGGCATTTTTATTATTTTATTTACTTATGCCAACATTTCAGAAATTCTAATGTTGAATTCACTTAATTAATCATGAGTTGTCAAAATGAATGGGGTGTTATGTTTTTATTATTAAAGTGAGGGAGAGTCACATAATTTAATAGGGGGGTTTAGAGGAGATAAAGAATTTTAAAAGGTGCGGGCTCGTGTGGGCCCCACCTCACTAATTTCTTATCAAGGGGAGTTAGGATTTTAGTGGGTCCCACCCCAACCCCCATACCTAGGAATAAACCACCTAGAAAAGAGAAATAAAATAGTCATACAAATTTATTTCACTTTACACTTAATCTATTTTTAAAAAAATCCTCCCGACAAAACAAAACCCCAATAAAGGTCTTCTTAAGCAATTACGGGTGCTGCGGTTTCATTGGTGCCCTCAGATTTCGATTCCGAGCACCAGATCAAAAGTTAGAAAATCTTGCCTGTTCGTTCACTGAATGTACCCGAGATAAACTTCAGAAATTGATTTCGGTCACATCGGGCCTTAGAATCTGGTGCCGTTAGAAACAACATACTTGTAAAATCCCAAGGAAATTAAGAAAAAAAATTCCGTGAAATTTACAGGTCATTACACAGTGATAGTGGTTATTGATTTCTCAATGATTATAATTTTTCCCTCAAAATTGGTTGTAAAATACAATGTTTTCATTATTGATTACGTTTTTAAGATAGGAAGAAAGCATGTGGATCCACTTATTTCTCGCATGGTAGAACTATAAATGATTTTAATGATCCATGTAATAGATGAATATCACATAACTTTCTACAATGTTATCAATATCATCCATGAGGAAGATCTGGCCCTGCAACATTTCTGTGAGGTCGATTTTGGGATATATTTATAATAATTCACTTTTATAATTTCATATTATACTTATTATTGGGACCCCACTATGTTATGGTTGTTTAGTATTAAAATAAATAAACTTGTATAGAATGGATTCATCATCCTAGTGTGTCATATTTCATTTATAACGACCCAAACGTGACTTATATGTACATTACATTAATTTTGATGAAAACATAATACATGGAAAAAACATACCCCCAAAGACCGTATTAGTATTGAATCATTTGACACTCAGAACATAATATTCTAATCATGGTGAAATATCTTCAACATCTCCCATAAAGGTATTTCCCTTTTGTTTTATTACCTAAAACCTTTATTTATATCCTGGGGAAAATAAAAAATAAAAAGGCTGAGCTCAAATTCTCAGTAAGGGTAAACATTGAGAACATAAAAACAATCTATAAACATTTGAATGAAAAAACGTGAACATAAAACTTCTAAATATTGGGAAATGACATAAATCCTGGAAGTACATATGGCATAGAACATAAAGGAAAATTAATAATGATAAAATAAAACATGTAATTGTGGAAAACTATTAAACACAAGTTATGCTTTCCATAGTAGCCAATGCATTTCTTCCAAGACCATTATAGTCGACAAAGTCTATTACTGTACCAGTTTACTTTCTGTATCATCCCTTTATTACTAAACCTGATTCACATGTCCTTCCAACCATGTCTATCTCATGAGATAGAAATCATTACCCAATGAATTGGAGATAGATATTGGTCCCACCCATCTCATAATAAAATCATTCTTTTGTGTGCCAGAAAATAAACATAAATCAAAAATCATAGCCCAATTTATAATATGTGTTTCATAATAATCATCTCATCATAACATAATCCATATATAAAAAATTGATATAATTTCATAATAAGGAAAATCAAACCATGTAAATAATAGAGACATTATAATTAAATCATTAACATAATAAAATAATTTCATCTCAGATGGAAAGTAGTTTTGATAAAACACTTGAAATGAATTCTTGTGGAAAATATCCTTTCTTCTTCAAAATATTTTTTTTTACAAAATGCCTTTCAATTTTAAAAGAACAAAATTTTTGTTGAAAATAGTCAGGAAATCTGGTAGTGAAGATTCATGAAAATAAGGCATTATTAAACAGTAAAAATCCGTTCATTCCATATATGTTAAAAACACATTCTTCTCGTACTTTGCCCAGAAAAGACAAAAAGTTACTCTTATAGTAAACAAAACGAATATTCCTTTCATACCATCTGGTAAAAGTCAGAAAAAGGTAAAAATGGCTTTAAACATATGTGGAAAATAGTAAATATTTTATGAAATTATTTTAAAAAAACATGGTCTTGGATGAAAAACATAACACCAGTAAATACGTATGAATATACAATTCGGGAAAAGAATGAGATTGGAAGAATTATCCCTTACCAATTATAATCAGTGGAATCATAAATGTCATAAAATAAATAAAATTACATAAATAATTAAATATAATACCCTTCATAATAAAAATCTTGAAACATGCTTGGTAAACATAAACCCCATACAAATTAAACTGTTGGGGATTAAGGCATATCTCTCAGAGAAATAAAAGTGAGATGAAATAATCCCTTACCTTATGTCCAATTTCTTCCGTACGTGTTAGGAACTCCTACATAGTGGGTGTAAACATGTTATTAATTTGTAACATAACCAATATAAAATTTATTAAATCATATATGATTCACTTATGACTTTATATTACCTGTTCTTTTGTCAATTCCATGTTAAGGCACTGTTTTGTGTAATAATCTTATCATTTATCGTATGTGTTTGGAATTATTTTTATTGATATTATTAGTACATATATCATGATATACATACTTACATAATGTAAAACATAATTTATATATCATATATATTCTGTATATATCTGTATAGTATATAGATAAATGAAATGAAATACAATGTTCATCGAGACGGTAGGTTGTACATACCCATGAACGTTGTTTTCATTTCCTTATTTAATTTAAGGGAATTAAGTAGATGAAATACATATATATATATATACATAAATACAATAGCATTATTATGTTATATATTTCATTATTATTCATTATATATACTTTATAATAATTAATGAATGGTTAACATGGAGAATGAATGTCATCGCGTCGTGGAAACCGTAATCCGTACGTACGCACGAGCGATGATATCGTTTAAATAATTATTGAATGGAATTAGAGATGATGATATAATATATCAGAATTTGTGTCATTTTATAATAATAATATATATTTATTACTTCCACCATTTTACCCATTCATGTAAAGTGGTGTTGGAAAAACAGATTACACCATGGCGTGGAGACGGTAAGCCGTAGGTACGCACACACTGTGATTTCATTTTTCATGGGATAGATAGAAGGTGAAATAGGGATGTTCCATATTTATAATAGAATATCATTATGTGAGTGATAATGATTTTATTACATTATAATTAAACAAATAAATTATATGAAGTAGTAGAATAAAGTAATTTTAATTAATCAGTAAAGGATATTACCTCTTCTTCGACGAACCTCTATAAACCTCCTCTTAGGGTACTAAAGTTTCTCTTTGAAGAATACTAGGACCTCTAATAGGTTTATAGGGATGTGTAGAAGATAAATGGATAGGGTTTGACCGAGCTTCAAGGCTAAAAAATGTTGTGAATTGGAGAGGGAGGATGTTCCCTTTTATAAGGGAGGAGAGGGAACTTTTGGAAATCCTAAATAATTAATTTATAATAAACTCCAACCCGACATAAAAAAGTCCACAAATGACTAAAATCAGAATAATATATGATATATGGTTGTCATATAATAAGAAAATAAAATTTATACATGTTGGTAATTTAATTTAAACCTTATCAACATGATTTATCCTTATTTTATCTATTTAACTTTATTTGGGGTAAAAATATTTAAAACATTAAATTGTTATAAATAATTACTTATATGTTGTGTATTGTCCATAATTGGATAATTTATAATATTTTCTACCATATAAATTTATATTTATATTTTTTAAATATTTTTGTGATTTTTAAAAAAATTAATAATATGTTATTTTTATAAAATTACAATAGTGTCAATTTTGACACTATTCATTAATTTGCATTAAAATAATATCCACATAGAGAATATAATTGAACCAAAATAATTAATAGATTATTAATATGTCATATTAATCTATAAAATTTGTGGAGATCATTTCTTTGTTCATATAACATTTATTTTAATATTTTTAAAACAGTCAATTTGATATTTCCCTTGATATAATAATTACAACAACATATATGTATAATTAATTAATTTACTTATTTGTTGCATAAAAATTAAAAATAAAATAATATGATGAAGATAAATCTAATATATTACATAATAATACTATTATTAGATTTTAGCACCTGAAAATCACAACAATTAAATTGATATATTTATTAAATTATGAAGGTTGCAACTTTGACATTATTTAAAATAAAATAATATAAGTGTCATAATCACATTTATAAGGCCCCAAATGGTTAATTATTATATAACTGGATTATTTTGTTTTACTAGTACATGAAGAATTAGTTTCGGTCTGGTTTTTGTGGCCTTTGTGGTCACTATTAGTTTAATAAAACCTGTATTATTGTTTTTTCACAAAATAATCAATTTCTGTATCCCTATTGTGTCACCATTAATAAAAAAATTTTAACCAATAAAAATTATAAATAAATTCACATTATTTAGATTATATTATTATAATTCTTTTTACTATTTAGGTTTTATGTTATATGTTTTTTATCACTATATTAAAATTACTACACTTATATGATATAATAGAGCGATATGTTGTCACTTTCTTTGGTTTTTATAATAATTACATCGTTTTCATGGTCAACAGTCAATGAAATGAATCTATTCCTACCCTTAGGTAAAATGTGTCAACTTTTATTCATCCAATATAATTTTGGAATGTGTTAGGGTAATTTTATAATCTTATTTTAACTCATAATTACCTGATATACCTTTAACTATGTTAAGTAAAAATTACCATAGTTACTATTCCAAATGTCTAAATATAAAAAGTATCCTATTAACATAATATGAACCTACATATTCCAAATTTGGAATCCATTTTTCCAAATTCAAAACATAGATGTAGTAGTATTTAATTTTAAATAAATCCCGTTGTTGAGAAATTAGGTTTAAAAGTTAAAACATTGCAAAAGATAGAAATGTTTTTACCTATGAATTCAATGAAAGAATATTGATAATTACATAAATTATATTAAATGGTAAAAATATATTCTATTTATACTTTAAAATAATTTAATATGATAATTTAATGACCGAAATTATTTAGCATTTTTGTATTATTCATCAAAATATAATATATAACAGAAAAATAATAAAAATTAATCCAAAGTAAATTTTTATATACTTATTGCATCAAATAAGTTTATTTTTTCTAATTTAACTTATAAACGTGTCCAAAAATTACTTACAGTGGGTGCACCAACAAAAGGCATCCAAACTACATTTTTTAAAAAAATCCTTTTTAACCCAAAAAATTGATTTTGTTATTATAGCATGTTCTATAATATGTGTTAGATGAAAGATCATGTTATGAAATTCAAAATGTGGATAATTATATTAATAAAGGCTACTTCATAATAATATTATAACAATATATCATTTTTAGTGAAGCTTGGTATTGCGTACACCACAAGATATCGAGAGAGGTCACTCTTGCGTGGAAAACAATCCAAGAATATTGTTACGTATTCCAAAAGCTAATATGGTGTTGCGTATAGTTCATGCTAATATTAGTGTAGCGTACAACACAATACATCAAAGAAATTATAGAGAATATTTCTCATAAAATTTCGAGGTGTTACATTCTACCCCCCTTAAAATAATTTTCACCCTCAAAATTCTCTGGGGTTATAAATTATTACTAATTGAAAGTTTCTTTCATAGAAACCCACATCGTAAAAATTAATAATAAAACTTAATTTTATAAAGTAATGTAAGAAACGTAACGGTTACCCAAATTTACTCATCATTGGGTTTCCACATAGGATAACATAGGTGAAAACATGGATATGAAAGAGAAATCTAACCATCAAGTTCTGGTGGAGTGTGGTAGAGAACATGGTGATGAAAAAGGCATAAATCACAAAGCTGTAAATTTTTGATGATCTATGGTACCTCTTGATTAATCGGATATGAGAGTACTAGGACAACATTATTGGTTTCCAAGATCAATTCCATAAATTTGATGAATGTTTACATGAAGAGAAATACTTACTTGATTTAAGTGTAATAGCATAGTTGTCCATTCCATGGAAAATTTCCACTGAATCATTATTTTATGAAATGAAGTTGAATTTCTCGTTCATGAAGTATTAGCAGATCAAGTGATAGAAGTATGGGTCATTACATTTATCTCTAACACAATGTTAGAAAATTTTATTAAATATACATAAGTCCATATTTTGTGATATTAATCCTATATTTCTCAAAAATTGACTTATAATTCATATATCATACCACATAATAAAGTAAAAAAATTTCTATAAAGCAGCGACTTCCTCTAGGCTAGTGCCTTGAGATAAAGGTTAGTCACACTTCAGTTGTGTGTTCGATTCCCGCAACCTTGTCCGACTCAACGACTTGTCGTCCATCCTGCATGTTGTCATTTTTCTAAATCTTCACCATTATAACATTCCATAAATAATATCAAAATAAGGTTCTAGCCTTAAACAATACTATATTATGTCCAACCTAATCCATTCCACTCTTTAGGCTTATCCAAAATACTTCTATCCAATCTAATTGTATATTATAAATGATTACTAGAAATGTCATCTACCAAGCATGTGAATATCGTCTTTTATCCCCCACATATCAAACGATATATCTTTTTGGTCACATTCCAAACACGTGAACACCTTAATCATGTATTATCATGAAACTTGAGTTACCATAAAACCATAGTGAAAACATGAATGCTGTCAAATGTTAACTCATTCCACATACCAAAATCCCAAAATTTCTATATACTCATACCATAATGTCATTTTTCCCTTATATCAGTCATGATCTCATTAATAATATCAAAAAAATTATTTTCTCCTTATCCTTTCATTATAGGAATATCATCTGCTTCCCAAAAATATTTCAATCACTTTTCATGATTACCAGAACCAAATTATTGAAAACCATAATTACCCAATACATAGATATTCCAATATTCCATAATACTATAAATGAGATTCCATGATACTATTTAGAAATCCAATTACATAAACACATAATTATTCCAAAACATCATTGTCATAATCAACATCACAAATAGTGATCACATGTGACTTCCCTTTTTCCTTTTCTTTAAGAGGTTGCTCACGTCGATCACCATTAACCCTTGGATTATGGAATTTATTAGCATAATGACATGTTTCCTTACACATAATGAATTGAATTGTCAGTAGAGAATTCTCTGTAGTCATTTTTCTATTCACGTCATTAGAAACATTTTTCTGATTACTTCGACACTCAGCTGATCAATGACCTTCTTTTCCACGCTTGAAACATTTTCTAGTAACATTTAGACAATAATCACCATGCTTCTTTCCATACTTTGAGCATAAAGAAACATTCAACTTGTTTTCACCATTTTTCTGAAATTTTTCCTTGTACTCTATATTTCGTTTCTTGTCAAAACCATGACACATATATGTAACACCAACTTCCAGTTCTACCTTGAATGCACAACACACACTTTCCTCATAGCTACTGAAGTCTCTTATAGATAAATCCCTTCGAATAATTTGTTTTAAGACATAGATGAATCGATCAACTTTAATTTCATGTTGTATGATAAATCCATATGCATACCCTGCAAGACTTGTAAAATTTTCCTCGAATATACCAACAGATTCATCGTCCTTTTCTTAAGTTCAAAGAACTTTTTTTTATCTTTGATCGAAGAATACTAGGGAATTACTTCTTGAAATACAAGTTCATTAACACATCCCATTCCATGGATTAAATTTCATATTGGGTCCTTGTATTATTATTTACAGTCCACTATTAGGATGCTTCACCTCAAATATGGTAAATAGCCAGAATGAATTTTTCATGTTCTGATCAAAAAAGTATTGAAAACATCTATTCAATGGTACTGATCCATTGTTCAGCAACAAGTGGATGAGAAGACCCCATGAAATAAGGTGGACGTTGCGTCATTAAGTACTTAATAGAAAATTTTTCTCTTCTATGCACATTTGTAAGCCTAGAATGATTCATATACTGTGTATGTATAGCAATAAGATCTTCCACTCCATCTCCCATCACATTGGTTTGTTCATGGGGACAATCATTGCATTGTCTATTACATGGATCAACATGTTTCTTTCAGGATCCATACATCGTCTAAAACCAAAAAAGAATAGTATGATAGGAAATAATCATGCTAGGAAAACAAAATAATAAATGGGGAGTACCTTCAATATCTATCATCTAAGGTTTAATTTTATGATTGTTACTGTAATTCTTGGACTATAAACTATACTTATACTTAGCCTTAGGGTCATCCTTAGACATATCTTAGAAATATATCTATGGATCACACTAACATTTTCGTATCTTAGTTTCCAAAGGATAACTAATCCTTCGCTCTAATACCAACTATAATGACCCAAACATGATGTACATGTACATTACATTACATTTTCGGAAAACATAATACATGAAAAAAACAGATGCCCAATGACCGTATTAGTTTAGTGTCTTTGGAAGCTCGGAACATAATCTTCTAATCATCGTGAAAGATATTCAACATCAATCATAAAGATATTCCCCTTTTGTTTTCTTACCTAAGACCTGTCATTATATCATGGGGAAAAGAAAACATAAAAAGGGTGATCTCAAATGCTTAGTAATGGTAAACATGGAGAACTAAAAAACAATCCATAAACATTTGAACATAAAAACATGAACACAAAACATCAAAAACTTGAGAAATGACATAAATATTGGGACTACATAAGGCATAAATCATAATGTAACCTTAATCATGATATAATAAAACATGTAATTGTTCCAAACCATTAAGCACATGTTATGATTTCTATAGTGGACATGTGATTACGTCCAAGACCATCATAGTGGACATTGTCTATTATTGAACTAGGTTTACATGTCGTTCCAGCCCTGTATTACTGAACCTGATTCTCTTTTTGATCCATCCATGTATATCTCATGAGATATATATTTACAAAATGCATGTGAAGGAGATATAAGTCCCACCCCACTCATTATGAAATCATTCTTTCCTTTTCCACAAAATATACCTAAATAATTCATCATAACACAAAGAATAATATGGGTTTCATAATCATCATCTCATAATGACATAATCCATATAAAACCAATGGATATCATTTAATCATATGAAAAATCAAACCATGTAAATAATAGAGATATTATACTTGAAACATTATCATACTAAATAATGTCATCTTATTTTGAATGTAGTTATGATTAAACACTTGAAATTAATTCTTGAGTAAAATATCCTTTCTTATTAAAAATCATTTTCGTTTCAGAAAATGCCTTGAAATTTTAAAAGAATAGGATTTTTTTGTAAATAATAATTAAATATTATAGTGGATGTTTCATGAAAAAAAAGGTGTTATGAAACTGTAAAAATCCATTCATTCTTTATAAGTTAATAAAAACATTCTTCTCGTACTTTCACTGAGAAAGTAAAAATGTAAATCGTATGGTAAAAAAAAGAAAGATTCCTGTCATACCATGTGGTAAAAGTAAAAAAAATTGTAAAAATGAATTTAAACATACATTGAAAAATAGTAAAAATTTTATGAATTTTTTTTAGAAAAGATGGTCATGGATGAAGAACATAACCCCAGTATGTACTTACGAATAAACAATCCCGGATAAGAATGAGATTGGAATAATTATCCCATTACAATTAAAATAAGTGTAATAATACACGTCATAAAATAAAGAAAATTTAATAAATATGTAAATATAGTGTCCTTCATAATAAAAATCATAATACATGCATGGTAATCATAAACACTATATAAACTAAATAGTTGGTGATTAAAAAATATGTCTCACAGAAATAAATGTGAGACGAAATAATCCCTTACCTTATGTCCAATATCTTCCATATGTGTATGAAACTCCTGTATAGTGGGTTTAAAAATATTATTAATGTGTAATAGAACCATAATTAAATTTATGATATCATATATGATTTACTTATAACTTTATATTACTCGTTCTTTTGTTAATTCCATGTTATTGTAGCATTTTGAGTAATAATCGTATCATTTATCGTATATGTTTGGACATATTGTTATAGAAATTATTAGTACTTATATCATGATTTACTTACATGATGAATGTAATACATCATTTTTATATCATATATATTTAGTATATATATGTATTATAGATAGATAAATGAAATTAAATATATCGTTTATGGAGACGGTATGTCTTACAAACGCATGAACATTGTTTTCATTTCCGTATTGAATTGAATGGAAGTAAGTTGATGACATAAATATATATATACATAAATCCATTAGCATTAATATTTCTTATATTTAATTATTATTAATTATATATACCTTATAATCATTCGTGAATGGCTAACATGGAGAATGAATCTCATCTCGTCGTGGAGGCTGTAATCCGTACGTACGCACGTGCGATGATATCACCCCCAAAATAATTGAAGGTAATTGGTGTGGATGATATAATATCTCAGAATTAGTATAATTTTATAATAATTATATATATTGATTATTTCAACCATTATACCCATCCAAGTAAACTGTTGTTGGAAAAACAGATTACACCACGATGTGGAGACGGTAAGCCATACGTACACCCGCGCGATGATTTCATTTTCCGTAGGACGGATAGAATGTGAAATAGGGTTGTTTCATATATATAATAACATATCAATTTATTAGTAATACTGATGTTCATACATTATAATTAATCAAATAATGAAGATGATGTAGAAGATGAAATTAATTTGAAAGAATCGGTAAAGGATATTACCACTTCTTCAATGCGACTCTTCTAAACATCCTCTAAGGGAACTAAAAATGGTCTATGAAGAAGAATAGGACCTATAGTAGGTTTCTATTAAAGTTTAGAATAGAAATGGATAGGGTTTGGCCGAGCTTGAAGGCACAAAAATGTTGTGAATTTGAGAGGGATGAGGTTCCCTTTTACAAGGGAGAAGAGGGGCACTTTTGGAAACCTCTAAAATATTAATTTATTATAAACTCAAACCCCACTTGAAAACCACAAAAATTGACTTAAATATGGAAATAAGATGAGATATGGTTGTAATATTGTTATAAAATAAAATTTAGGCATGTTGGTAATTTATTTTAAAACCTATCAACTAGATTTATCTTTAATTTATCAATTTAATTTTATTTGGGGTAATAAGATTCAAAATTTTAAACTGTTATAAATAATTACTTATGTGTTGTTAATTGTCCTCAATTGGATAATTTATGAAATTTTATACCATATAAATTTCAAATTATAATTTATTAATATTTTTGTTAATTTTAAACAATTTAATTATATGCTATTTTTATAAAATAAAAATAATTTCAATTTTGACGTTATTCATTTGTTAGTATTTAAATAAAATCCCCACAAGGAATATATTCGAAAAAAATATTTAATAGATTCTTAATATACCATATTCATATTGATAATTTGTATAGAACTATAATATATTCATATAACCTTAATTTTAATATTTTTAAAACCATTTATTTGATATTTCTCTTAATATAATAATTACTACAACACATTTGTATAATTATTTATTATACTTATTTTTGCATAAAAATTTGAAACTAAAATACGAAGAAGAAGATAAATTTATTATATTCTATAATAATACTTTAACTCTAATTTATCATCTCATAATCTCGAAAATTAAATTGTGATATTTACTAAATTATAAAGGTGAAAACATTGACATTATTTAAAATAAATTAATATAAGTGTTATAATCACATTTATAATGCCCAAAATGGTCAAATATTCAACCATTAGATGATTATGGTTTACATGTACACGAATAATAAGTTTTGGTCATGGGTTTCTGCCTTTTATTGTCACTATTAGTTTAATAAAAACTATATTATTGATATTTCACTAAATAAACAATTTCTACATCACTATTTTAACACCATTAATGATAATTATTTAATCCCTAAAAATTATAAATAAATTCAGATGATGTATATCATTTTTTTAGATTTTTGGTGACTATTTATGTTCGATTTTTATGATGTTTATCCCTAAATTAAGATTATTAAACTTATAAGATATAATAGAGTGACAAGTTGTCACATTCTTCAGTTTTAATAATAATTACGTCATTCTCATGGTCAGTCAATGAAATAAATCTAATCCGACTCTTAGGTGATATGGGTTAGCTTTTATTCATCCAATAGAATTTTGGATGGTGTTTGGGTAATTTCATAATCTCAATTTTACCCATAATTACCCGATTTACCTTTAACTATAGTGAATAAAAATTACCGTAGTTACTATTCACAAGGTCTTAAAATAAAACGTTCCCCATTAACCTAATTTGGACCTACTTATTTGAAATATGGAATTCATTTTCTCAAATTAAAAACACAGATGTTGAAGTATTTAATCTAAAATTAATCCCACTATTTAGAAATTGGGTTTTAAAAGTTAAAACATTTCAAAAGATTGAAATGTTTTTACCTATAAATTAAATGTAAAATTATTGATAATTACTTAAATTATATTAAATGGTAAAAATGTATTCTATTTATACTTTAAAATAATTAAATATGATAATTTAACTATATAAATTATTTATCATTTTTTACGATTTATCAAAATATGAAAGTTAACAGAAAAATATTTAAATTCTATCCAAAGTATATTTTTATATACTTATTCCAATGAATAAGTTTATTTTGTCTAATCGAACTTATAAATGTTTAAAAACTAGATTTATAGTGGCTACTCCATCAAAAGGCGAGAAAACTAATTTTTTTTAAAAAAATAATTATTTAACTCGATTTTTTTTTGTTCTTATAACATGTTCTAGAATATGTGTAAGATGAATGATAATGTTATAAAATTCAAAATGTGGTCAATAATATTCAGAAAAACAATTTCATAATAATATTATTATAATATACCATTGTATAGTGAAACATTGTATTGCGTAAAACACACTCTATCGAGGGAGGTCGTTCTTGTGTGCATCATAAGCCGAGAATAGTGTTGTGTATACTACAAGATAATACGGTGTCGAGTATAGTGAAATATAACCATACTGTAGTGTACAACACAAGACTTCAAAGAAATTAAAAAGAAAATTTATAAAAAAAATTTAGAGTGTTACAACATTGCTCTAGTCTTATTCATCATGAATGAGGATAATAATATGACAATGTGTATAAACAATCAAAGACTAAATCTAGTGATGATATAGAATCATTTCCATTTCCAAGAATTGACAATTTTTTAGATTAGATATGGGGATAGAATTTTTTTTAATAGTTGATCTATGACATAGATTTCATTAGAAGCGAGTGACGTAGGATTAAATCCCTAATAAAACATTATATATATAGTATATTCACATTTAGTACAAGGTTATATTATTTTGATTTAATAACTCATCATATTTTATTATGATCAAAAAATCAATGTTTCATGATTTCCAGGACCACTTTTTAGTTTTATCATAAAGAAAACATTGATCTACTCGAAGTATAGAGAGGAACATGTTTATAATCTTAGAGATTCCTTGAAGAACCATTTTTCCACCAGTTTTTTTTAATTTCCTTAGTGTTTGTTTTAATCCCAATATTATTAATCATGTTAGAATGTCTTGTACCTATAGTGTGTGTTTGTAGACCGATTTATTATTATAGTTGTTTTTCTTAGAAAACACCATATATATGGAAATGGAACGTTGTTTCCATGATCACAGAAGATATAAACATAGGGTAATGTTTTAATACTCATGATATTTTTCCACATTTATAACATTGATTCTAATGGGATATTATTATATATATAGATATATTTTTGTTAGGAAGTGTTCAACTACCTGAAGGGGATATCGATCAATTCTATAGTGCTTAAATTTTTAGAAGAATGGATGATTTTTGAATTTTTATACATTGCTTTCCATATTTAACTGCAATGTGTCCTTATGCTATAGAAGGAAGTAGTCTATTATGGTTCTATGAAGTTATATTCCCAAAATCATAAATATTATACTAATGAAATGGAGATATATGTGGTTCAGTTTGCATTGAGTCTATTCCAATACTACCTTATTAGAAATTGTTTTTTAGTCTTTTCCATTCACAAAAGATTGATATATTATTTATCTAATCATTAATTTAATATATAATAATATATGTGGATGGACATTATTTTAGGATTTAAAATTAGGATAACCTAATCGTATTTTTAAGGGGAATTTCATGGGTGATGCAAATATAATGAGGTCTCCAAGGGATAGTGGGAAAACATTTGTGAATTTGTAAGGGAAAATTGATATGTTTTTATCCATGAAAATAATTATAGACATGGTTGTTAGTAGTGGTATATAATTTTGAATGAAATTTCATTCTTCATTTATGTATCTAGTAGTGTAATTTTGGTGAGGAGACTCAAATGAGGATGTGACATTCAATTGTGTTCACCATAGTGATTCCACAGAGTGGTGAACAGTAGATGGATAAAAAGAGGTGATATTTCGATGGATTTGTTTCATCTTAGTGGTAATGTGAAAGGGACTTATCTTGACGTGAACAACCACAAATAGAAATTAATACAAGATTATCTAATTTGTTCTTTAGTATCATTTAATAGTTTTTGTGACCCAAAATGAAAGGGGATGTATTAGAATTGATGTTTTACTGTTTGGTTTTATAGTAGGTAATAGAAAAAATTATTATCCTAGAGTATTGTTATAACCCATAGTTGTTCCCAAGTAGATGTGTAATGAAATTTATTTTAGGATTTTCATGGTATTACTCTTTCCATAGGAAGGATATAATTTTATCTTGGTAATTATCTTTTTATCATTAATGTTTACTCACATCAAACTAATAAATTAGTCAAGGAGTCTGGATATTTTGGACCATAACTATATAGACATGGACATAATGTAGCATTGAGTTTCAATTTCCACATTCTAGTGTCATCATGTAATTGTAAAGATATAGAGATTTTAAAATATTGATATTAAATTTGATTGTGTATTCAATACATAACATTTAGTTTAAATGGCCCCTAGAATATTTAATATTTATAAAATAGATGATAATTTTTTTTTCATGAATAGTATTACATAATTTTTGATATATAAATATATCCTTAAATAATATAATTTATTTTCAAATTGTTAGTAAATTTTTTTTCGATTATGTGTAAAGTAATTTTATTTGGCATTTTTTTCAAAATAAATTTTTATATATTTTTATCAAAAATATAATAATTTTATTTAGGAAGTATTATAAATAGTTTTTTATAAATTTAAATTAATTTTTTTAAATGGTAATATAAAAACTAACATAGGGACAATGTTTTTAATTTTTTGAATAATATTAATTTTCTAGTGAATAGTGAAAATTTAGGATATTTTTTAACTGTTTTCTTGTGTTTTTAGAATATTAAGTAATTTTGAGGTATCATTTTATTATAAATGTGATATAACGTTACATTATTATTACATAGTAAAATTTTACCCAAATAATTTATTTTGAATCATATTTTTACTTTATTTTAGTATAAGTTTGTTCTGTTTAAAAACATGACTTTTTTGAAAAAATTATTATTTGGTATAATGTTTCTCATTTTTAACTACATAAAAACACACCTAATGAGAAATTATTAAAAATAAAATGATAATTTATATATAGATTAATATTTATATGGATTAATACATTGATTATTATCAGACATATAGTTAATATTAAATCATTATTATCATAATGATACATTTATTTCAAACCCTATTTTTCATCACACTTATAGGATTAATATTAAATTTAAATATTAAATTATGATTAAATTTACCTGATAAATTATTTATATATTTGGAATCATAATAATTTATTTTAACTAATAATAAATCATTATTATTGACTAAAAAGAATAGTTAAAATTTTAAAAGTAAATTAGGAAGGATAATGTAAAAATAAGTTTACCGAGGGTTATCCAAAAAACATAAGGCTTAAAATAAAATAAAAATAATAAAACATGTATTTAATGAAAATATCATGACCTTATCATGTGTAATTATTGATAATAGTCTATTGTTTTAGCATTCTAGAATCTGAATAATGAGGGTACACCATTTTCCATTCAAAAATTATAAATGCGCGACTCAACACAACTATTAAAGTACACCCAATATTTTCTGTCGGACATTAAATACCCAAATAACATCTTTAATTCCTTCCTAATTTCATATATCAATTATTTTAAACATAAATCCATACTATAGAGGATTTTGGTTCTTACCTAAGGACGTTGTTTGCTGAAGATATATCATGATTCACTAATTGTTTTCAATTTGTTTCTTCTAATACACCTTGAAAAGATAATTATATTATTATTATATAATAATAAAATTACTTAACATATACTAAAACGTTAATATGTTATTTTAATAATCTAAATTAGTCTCATATTCCATCAAATTGGTTAATATATCATCATTTATGTGTAATGGTGACTACTACATTTTGATCAGATGTCATTATATTTCCATATTGTCTTCTAAATGTAGGTTATAATGACATATTTAAAGTATATATAATATATATTAATCTTATTTATACCTCTAGAGTTATGATATCACATTTATATTCTTACATTCTATTATGTGGTTCATATGATAACGTTGCTTGTGTGTATGGTGGACTACCACCTTGTAGAGAGACGTGATTTATTTTTCAATATAGAATTAAATGGAATGTAATATATATAAGGATATTTTAAATATATGTTATAAATTAGATAATTATGATATTAATAATTAAGTTATTATTCTCAATAAATGTTTCTTACACAGAAATATGATTGTTTGTGTATACATGTGGATTACTTTCTTCATAAGGTGATGTGATTCTATTTAAAACCACCAATTAACATGGATAGAATACGTATAAGTGTATTTAGTGAAATAATATTATATTAATGATATTATATCAGTTATGTAATTATATATAAATAAATATCATTATTCAATAATAATAATCGAAAAATGGAAATGTTACACATTATTATGTACAACCTACCATCTCCAAGATAATAGCGTAATTCATTATTCATGAACAAAATTAATGGATAATTTAAAAATTATAATTTTTTTATTAATATTATTAATTTCTCATGATTTATTTAATTTTTAAATAATAAAATCTTTCACCATTGTCAACACACCAAATCTATTTGAAAAAAATAACTAAATGTCCTTTTTAATCTTACGTGGTCTTAACTGATTAATTATTTAATTATACCTTTTTGATAAATGAAATAAATGACTTATGTATAATTTGTCAAACATATAAATTTTTTATTGAATATAATATTTAGTATAAGTTTATTATATAGGTGGTTTGAACATGTATGAACACAGTTGGACCATAGGTAAGGTTTTTCTCATCTGCATTTATATTTCAATGGAAAAAATGACATAATATCAAATTAATTTTAGTTTGTGGTGTATATAATTACCACTTTACATGTAATATTATTAATAACTTAAAAATAATGCTATTTTTATTATTTAATTTAAATTCATCTATAGAAGAAATTTTTACATGAATGTTACCATTTGGTTACAATATTCATAACCCAATTTCTTTTAATTGTGTTATATGAAGTATTCAATATCATTGATATTTTCATATTGTGTTTTTAGTAAATTCATGTTTTATTATGAATAATTTACACTTATTTTATGTGGATATATATATTTGTTATAGAAAATTAGTTCATTGATTAACTCTCAATTATATGTTATGATTAATTTAGGTGTTACACTTCAAAAATTTTCTTCATTGGTAGCTATGTTAGTTTATACTCATATCTTCTTCTATGAGGTGTATCTAAGACACATGGAAATTATATATTAGTAAACTAATTATGTTCATGATATGTAAATTATGATATAATGCTATTATTTTATGGGTCTTACAATTTAAGAGTTGTCAATGTGTAAAATGCATTGTGTTATAATCTTTATTCATTCAGTATTATTTATATTCAAGGATCCTTTATTGGAATTAATATTCTCTTAATTTCATCAACAATATATTTTTATTATTCATTGGTTATTATCAAGGAAAAAATTCATATTTTTTCCCTCTTTTTCTTATTCAATTAATATGAATAACTCATTTTTTTAGTTTATATTGATCTTATGTTTTTTATAGAACAACTATCATTCCCTTTCAAATCATTTTTTTCTAAATAGTTTTAAAAAAATTATTTCCAAATTATTTACATTCATAAATCTATTTTACATTATATCTTACATTCATATAATAGTTCTGAAAATTAAGTGTTTAATATTTTTATAATGGAAAAAATTTGACTCCCATTTATAAAATGTTTTAAAGAGAATGATTGTTTTTAAAATTAACATGTGCGAGGACATTCCCTCAACCATGACCATATTTTTCCATTAATATTCATTTCCATGTTTTCAGGTATGTTTAAAAATATATTTTGATGAAATATTTCATGAATTTTCATTTTCTAATAACAAATTTTAAAATTTATAGTTTATTATCCTCAAAACTGTTCTTAATGATATTTTAAGGGTATTTCCATTCATCCAAGTCAACTACCATTGTTGTACCTTATAATTTAATTGAGATATTTTTAATGATACCTTCCCAATATTTTTTCTTTATGGATTAAGAATGTTTCACATAGATTGACATGGAACCTATATCTATTCCATGGTTTAATCATGATTCAATTGAATTGTCAAAGAACCCGTTTTTTCTATGGTTTCATCATGTTTCTAACAGATTATTATGGAACCGACATCCATTCCATTGGATTAACATAT
The DNA here is from genome assembly GCA_963277665.1 of Viscum album. Taxonomy (NCBI): domain Eukaryota; kingdom Viridiplantae; phylum Streptophyta; class Magnoliopsida; order Santalales; family Viscaceae; genus Viscum; species Viscum album. The sequence continues at coordinate 59,624,864 of OY728164.1, read as the reverse complement.
TTAAAATACAATTTCATGGAACAATCATATTTTCCATAGTTTATTCATGTTTCTAAAATGTTTAAATGACTTTTCAATTACATCATGATAAAATGAAAGATCTATGTATATTATTCCTCATTCAGTTCATTGAAATTTTTTATATATAATATTGATTCCCATATAATCCAATTATTGGTGGTTATATTATATACAATGGACGATAGGATTCGATATAAACCAATGATACCTAGTTCCATTATATACCATGTATGGTTAGTTACATTAATAACCATAGATGGGTGGTTCCATGATAATCCATGGATGTGTGGTTTTGGGATAAACCAATAAATGTTTGGTCCATGATAGCATTCTGATTTATTGGGTACTCTTTAGATGGAATTCCTACTTTTTCGTTATTAAATATGTAAGATAAAATATGAAGATAATTACTTTTTATACCAACATGATTTCATTATTCTTTTAATATTTATTAATCTTTCGTTTGATCATGATCAATGTCATATGGATCGTGATTAATGATTCTGATGTTACATGTATTTGTGAAATATATAATCCATGATTTCAGTTTTGAATATCCATGTATTTATGGGTTTATATATTATTCTAATATTAAATATTTTTTATTTTATAAACATTCCCTTTTTCACTTCTTATTATAACAGATAAAAATCAATTATTAATGCATTTTTTGACCCTTATTGAGTAATTGATCCCACCCATTTCATTTTTAATTTTCATTCTATTATCAATAATGTTGTTGAATGAATTATATCTAGAAGGTTTTAATAAAGATGATAGTAAAAAACAAATGTTATATAATAAAAGAACTAAAAAGTGGTAGAAATTCACATTTATTGAAATCGGTATTATTTATTTAACAGATTTTCCAAATTCATTAAAACACTAACCCTAAATGGTTGTTGATTATATATGTGACCCAATATTTACTTTTTATGTTTTTTGTTTTCGGAGGAGAAAATTGGGTCACCTTAATCAGTCTCAAACCATAAATTTTATGTTTTTTTTTTGGAACCAGATCTGTGAGTGTTGGTTCATGGCTATTATACATAGAATCAAAGGAGGGTTTATATAACATTAGAGATTATTATGTTTTATGGGAATTTTTTTAAGTGTTATGGCTTCTATAATTTTTTTACATGTTTATGTTCAACCTAGTTTTCTTTTAAAAACGTCCCTATTGATTGTTTAGGTAATCAAATTTTGTGTTAAATAGTGATATTATTAGAGACTATTATTTGGTTTGGGTATTTGTAACCATTTGGTTTAAAGCGAAGTATAATTTGATAATTATTTCAATTTTCACTAGATTAATGGTATTGATAACCCTCCAGTTTATATGATCACTGAAGATTAATGTTGTTTTAAAATATATTAATTATATTTATTGGAAATTTTATGGTTATATAATTACAATTAAGAGTAACCCTATAGTTATATTACATCCCATCACCTCATCCAAATTCATGAGAATTGAACATATATCCAAAGGATGAAAATGGTGAAGTTCCTACCACTAGACTATGTCATTTCTTGATGAGTATAACTATATATTTGGGAATTAATGACAATATGTACGAGATAATAATTGATTTTAATATGACAATGAACCAATATTTGTAATTTATTTTTATTTACTAAGAAAAGGTATTTTATATTATAATATTTTATACAAATAAAATATATATATGAAAAAAACTATTTCTCATTAATAATGATCGTTACAGTAGTCTTATATGAAACCAATTAGAATTATGAACATTACAACTGGAAAAATAATATAATATAGAATAACTAAAGTGGGAAAATATGGATCACCCCAATCCATTAGAACCATCAATGTTATGGCCAAAATAATAGATACGAAACAAATTATTATAAAACAAATCAACATATTAGAAAATGATAATTTCACTATTTGGGGAATTTTAGTGAATATTGAGTGAAGGAATGAAATGGTTTTCATAGGGTATAAATGGAAATGTGACTATTGGGATTGGACCATTATATAACATTTTTTCAAATATGATTGTTTTTAAATATTACCATTTTTCAATTTTACTATTAAATGATATAAACATCGGTGATAATTTTTCCCTTATATTTATTTTTTCTAAATATTAATGACATATGATAATTGATTTTGAAAGGAGAAATGATGGCACAAACCATTATATTTATACCATTTGAACAACATTTTTTAAAATTTGTGAGGGTAGAAGCATCACATGGGTTTTTCCTTGACTAGGATCATGTTGATCTTCAATAAGTCATGATTAAAAAAATTTCATATATAAGATGTTCAAGTTAGTTTATATTACCACTTGGCCGATGATAGCCGAGCAACCCCATGATACAATAACCATCACATACCTTATCATTTGGTCATAAGATAGTGTAATAAGGGGTTACATGTCTAGGAGATAATTATTTGTAATATAGTTTCCATTGTATAAATTAAAATTGTTTCCAATATGCTCCTTATAAGAAATTTATGGATTAAAAAATACATTTTTAATTAATATCAATTTAATATTTTTTAGGATGCGATGAAAATATAATTTCATTATTCAAGGAAACATGTAGAATATTATTATAAACTTAGTTATTTTGAGTAATATTTCATATAATTAAATATTTTTTAGACAAATAATATATACATATAAATAATATAAAATATATTTAAAATGGCCAATAATTATTTTAATAAATGTCAGATATTTATATGTTCCTTAAAATCTATTTTATGTAAATATATATATATATATATAATATAATGTAATCATGTTTGTATATTTATATTGTAAAAAATAAACATTATATTTGAAATAGGAATGTTAAAATTCTGTTAGGGTAGATATATGATAATTGTATAAAATAATTTATTTTATATGAATTGTAATAAAATAGTTTTGTTTATTTTGTATATTTTTTTTACATTATATTTATGTTGTAATTATATATTAATTAATTTACTTAATTACACAACCCCAAAAAGGTTCTTTTAATAATAATATTTTTTTTAAATAATTTTATAAATTTCAAAACTAGTAGGAGACTTTACAGAGTCTAAAATTGAGAATTCATTTTAAAAATTATCACATTGTGGAAGAATCGGTTTTCAAAGCCCAAAGATGAATTTATAAATGCATTGAGGATATTATGTTTTAAAAAATAATTATTTTTACTCTAATGTCCCAAACCAATAAAAAAACCATGTGTATGATATTGTTTTCCCATTTTCTACATCATATACATTCATCATAAACATATGAAATTTATTAAATAATTCATTCACTTTTATTAAAATTACCCACGTATTTAACTATTGCAATTCACTCCCAATGCATTATATAAATATTCTATTGATTTTTTCTCACTACATGTCCCTCATGTTTTCATAAAAACCTAATTGTGCCATCCTCATGTTTAAGAAAAAACTATCATGGTAATGTAAATCTCCACCACTCTTTTCCATTCAAGATCCCTTTTGGGGTTATGTATTATATTTTCCAAGAAAAAACCTTTTTTATACTTTATATTATCCAATAAATATAATAAAATTCATTTATCAATGGGTTACCAATTTCTCGTCACATATTGTTCTCTTTTGAAACACTTTTTTATATCCCTCAAGGTGCCAAATTTACATCACATAGTCTCTCTTTTACAACACAAATTCACATTTATTTTATTTTGTGAATACCTACACCATTTTATTTTCCATTAATATTATATTTTTTGAAAAATTATTTATTTTATTTTCGGATTTAGATATATTAAAACCACATTTTTGTTTAGTGTGATAAAATGATATAATAATCATGTCTTTAATTACATATTTTTTCTTGAATTTCATAGGATACTCATTCCATATTCACTATAGTTTTTAATGAAATGATCTATTATGATATATTTTCCACACGTAAATTCTGATAAATGTAGGGTGTTCCCTGGTATCACTTTAATGTATTGGTTAATAATTTAATCTCTATAGATGACATGTTTTATGATACTATGGTGAATAAACTTGGTATTTATCATTTATTAATCCTTGGTGATAAACCATTGTAATATGCTATTGAATGTCTCATTTAAATTTCACGGCCACATTTCAATGTTATTATATTTTTTTATATTGATAATTTCCATACCATATATTTTTCATCATGTTTTCATTGATATATTTTATGTACACATTTTTTTATCTCCCATTATTACTCCCAAAATGGTATTCTTGAACACTCATTTCCATTGATTTTTGTATCAATGATATGAGATAAATTCAAGGAAATAACAGTGAACTCATAAAAATTTATTTAATGTAGATTTAAAAGAATTTTTTATGTTTTCATTTATTATGCACATTTGTTATATGAAAATAATCATTAAAATATCCTCCATTTTTAACATGTAATTAGAATATATTTAAAAAATGGTGGGACTGCATAATTAGTATCAAAGTATGGATTTATTATTACTTAAAATAATGACATGGAAACTATAATATGAAACCTAGGGACCTGTATAAATATAGGAAAATATACTTTTATTTTTTGATTATTATGTAAGTTGTCTCCAAGATAATTCACCCATGTTTGGATAATATAAGTGTATCTGGATATGGAATAGATATAGAGAGTGGTAAAACCTGAAATTACCGCATTGATATAGACTTAATTGGTTACTCGTGCACAACCACAAGGCTTTTTTCATAACTCATTTTACACACCCTAGATATATGTTTGGTTAATCACAAGGATTTTATGAACCATAATAAAGGATATATGGAAATTTTATTTTTTTTATTAGAGGATATTAATAACATATTTATGAATGATGTTTAATGACATAAAATTGGTTTATAATTATAATATTTGAAGTGCATTGTGTTGCATTTGTTGTCAATGAGGCATGAAGTTGTCTTGGAATGAATGGAAGTCAAGGAATGTCAAGATGTGAATGACAAAGGTTGTGATGGTGTTGGTGATGAATGGGGAATGGCCATGGAACTTAGATGAATGTCACTTAGGAGTTTCACTAAGTAACATAGGGAATATGGTTGCAAAATTCTCCATGGAAATCAGACGATTGTTGAGCTGTTCTTAGAGTTCCAAGAACTTGTATCAAGATGATACAAAGTCACAACATGATTAGAAGACCATGCATTGTACTGACAATGCATGAGGAGAAGCAAGAGATCCATCCACAACTTCTAAGTTGATGACGTGGATTAATGAAGTCCATGTGCTAACTTTTAGTGCATGTGAATCAGAAGAAGATCCAATTGATCTCTGATTAGATCAATGAAGAATGTTGAAGAACATGTGTGATTTATGAGATTCAGTTGAATAAGTCCCTCCTAAGTATTGAACACATATGGAAGAGGAGATGAAGAAGATTAAGAAGAAACCTTTTGAATTCCATATACTAAGTGAAGATTATATGTTGAGGAGGATTAAGGAATTCTTAAGAAGTAGAGTAGGGAAGAAATTGAGAAGAAGAATGAAGTGGCTTGGAATTTGGCATTTTACATATGGGGATACTTTGTTTTTTAACAAAGTGTTTAACACTTTACTTGCCAAAAAATATGGCCAGCCCGTGAGCACCTTGTGGGTTCAACCCCAAGGCTCATGTGGGCCTAAGGTGCCACGCCCAAGGGGGAACCCGTGGGGTGAGCTCAGGGCGGCAGGGGCGCACCCGCAGACACCACAGAGGCGCTGAGGCACGCCTGGAGGAGCGCAGGGGGCCGTGTATAAGCCCCCGAGGGCACGCGGTGGTGAAACCCGCGCGCCGGAGGAGCATAGTGGGCGCTAGGAGAGCGCCCGCAGGAGCAGAGAGTGGGCGCAGAGTGCGCCCGCAGGGAGAACACGGTGCGGGGCGGCACCGTGGAGGGAGAAGATTCAACTGGCGGGTTGAGGCAGCTCCAGGGTTATAAGCCGCGGCAAAATCCCGCTCCGTTTCGATGTGGGACGCGTATTTTTCACCGGGAGCAAATCTCCGCCGTCCGAGCAATCGCGCGCTCGATCTGGACCGCTCATCTGATCCGCCGCGCCCCCGATTTAATCTGGCCGTCCGATGTCCTTCATTCGCCCGATCGAACGGCTCCCGGCTTATCTTCATCCTCGAGCTAGAACGAAGACCACCCGCGAGCAGCCGCTAAACCAGAGCCTCCCCGAAGACAAAATTCGAGTTCCCGGCCACCATTTTCGAAGCCGAAGGCTCCCTCGTGCTCGTCTGGCCACACTGAACACAGCCATGCTATAAAATGGATGTGCATGCAACAAATGAAGATTTTAGATGTAAGCCGAGGCAAACGGAGTTGCCGAGGCCATGAGGTGTTCATGTTTTGCATGGATTGGGTTTCAACAGAGGCCGTGCATGCGTTATAAATCGCATGCACGTGAAGGAGAAAAATAAAGGAAGAACCCGCGTCAAACCGAGAATGAAAAACAAGATTTGAAAAGATTTTTTAAAGATCCGAAGATCTCGGGTGTATGAAGTTATTTCACGCGGATGATCTGAGGCGTTTCTCTGCCTATAAAAAGAGAGGCCGAGGCTCTCATTAAGTTGCTGATGCGCTGAAGTTTTGAAGACCCGTGAGAAGCCTTTGTGCCTCGCGAAGTTGAAGCCCCGCGCAAGGTATTTGCGCGGCTGTTGTTCTCGGTGCCACCCGAGGCCCGAAAGAGTTCCTTTCGCGCACCCCTTGCGCGAAAGAGGTGAAGGGAAGGAGTCCCCTGCGCGCTATCCCTTTGCGCGGCAGGAAGAACCCGGGGCAGTAGCTCTTGCGCGCCCCGTGGTTGAGGTGCCTTGCACCCAAGGTGCTCTTGCACTCTTGAGGTTTGCACACCTGAGGACTTGTGTGCTGCCTTGTGCACCCAAGTACTTGCGCGATTGAAGAGAGGTTTGCCGCACCCCTTGCGCGACTTCTTTAGTGTTCGGGTGGAATAGTGGAGGAAGGCCGAGCCCTTGCACCCTTTGAGTGCCAAGTGAAGAAGAAGACACTCTATGGGCAGTAGGTGTGCAAAGCAAGAAAACCCGAGGCCATACCTTGTGTGAAGTGAAAGAACACACCCTTTGGGTGTATGTGCAAACAAGAACAAAGAAGGGGTCGTGGGCAGTGTGTGTGCCAAAAGGAGAGAAAGGCCGTAGCCTTGTGCAACCAAAGAAAACCCAAGGCCTAAGTGTATTTGTGTGTGCTAAGTGAAGTGGAAAAGCACACTTGTTCAGGTGTGTGCAAGTAGAGGCCGAGACCACACCTTGTGTGAGTGCCAAATTGAAGAACACACTTTGTGTGTGGATTTGAAGAAGAGGCCGTAGCCCTTGTGGGTGTGCACACTTGAAGATTAAAAGAGAAAGAACAAATTGTGTGTGCAAAAGAAGTGAAAGGCCGTAGCCTTGTGTGGGTGAAGTGAAGATCACACCTCATTTGAGTGTGTGTGTGTGAAAATTGAAGAGGAACACCCTACGGGCATTTATTGTGTGCAAGAAGAGGAAGGTCACTACAAGTGTATGCTAAGTGAAGAATTTGTGTGTGCAAATTAAAGAAGTGGCCGAACCTAGTGTGTGCAATAAAAGTGTATACACATTAGAAGAAGAAGAAGGAGTTGACCCACACTAAAGTATAACACACTTTTAGTGTGTGAACAATTTGAATATAGTGTGTGAAGATTGTGTAGAAGGTGTGTGCTATAATTGATTACACCCTTTGTGGGTCTACTACACCAAGAAGAGGAAAGGAAGAGTGCATGCATGCATGCATGCACGTGCACACGTGAACAGTGCTAAATTAGTGGTGTGCAACTGAGACTGGACCAGACCGAAGATAAAGATATTATTTGTCTGAGCATTCAGTAATTGGAGAGAAGCTGGGGCATCCTTAGAAGAAGGTGATAAAGCCCGAGCTAGATTGAGAAGATCCTGATCATCACAAGTGATCAGAGGTACAGAGCAAGGCCAGCAGTCTTTATCCCAGACTGCTGAAGATACTTGAAGAACTTAAAGTGAAGAAGAGCTACTCGTGCGACTCGAGGAGCCAGGAGAAGACCCTGTGGGACTCAGGGAGAAGAAGTCTTCAGTGGGATTCTGAAGCAGGCCAGTGGGACTCTGGTAACACTGTGGGACGCAGTATAAAGACCCTCCTGTGGGACTCAGGAGAGATACAGTGGGACTCTGTATCGACCATTGTAATTTTAACAGGTTATAATGGAGAATCCATGCTTGGAGAGCATGGCAAGGATGTAGGCCTTTGGTGCCGAACCTTGTAAATCCTTGTGTCCTGTGCCTTTTCATTACTGCATTATCCGGGAAAGGTTGAGAGATACAAGAAGAGTGGATCGAGGCTTTAACCAGCCATAGAGTTTTAATTGATAAGAATCAATTAGTAAAAAGTTTTAAGGGATCACTGATTCACCCCCTCCCCCTCTCAGTGATTCACACTGATCTGGGCACTTCAATTGGTATCAGAGGGAGGTTGCCTCTAAAAGATCCAAGGGAGTCTTTATGAAGTGCAGATTTGAGGAAACGAGCGACCAGCCTCAAATGGAGATATCTGCCAAGACTCAGAAAAATAGTAAGAAGAAACAGGCCAAGAAGATGAAGAAGAAGGTTCCTGCAATCAGAGAAACTCCTTCTATGGAAAGAAATGTGAAAGTCACATCAGATGACAATTCCTTTTATCATTCTTCTGATGAAGCCTGTCCTAGCTGTGATGAAGTTGAAACAATGAATGATCTTCAGAGTGAACTCAAATATCTTCAGAAGACAGTTCCCATGGAAGTGGCAAAGTGTATAGCTACAGGCATCCATGATCTTCAAGAAGAAAAATCACAGTTAGAAGAAGAAGCCAATGCTATGGAAGATCAGCTGGCTAAAAGGGTTGGCATAACCAACACTCTCAGAAAGCTGGTAAATGCCAAAGATGAAACAGTATCTCTTTGCAATGAAAGATATGAAGACACTACTGAAGAATTGCAAAGAAGTCTTTCTGAGAAAGAATTCTTTAAAGTAATGGTCAAAGAAGTTTTCCATGCTCTGGAAAAGAGGCACAAAGTGTCAATGGTTGTCAAAGATTCTCAACTAGAAGACAAAGTCAAAAGGGTGAAGGAGCTGGACAACTCATTGCTTGAAATGAAAAAGGTGCATGAAGACCAGATAAAGCAGCTGGAAGAGAAATGGGAAGGAAGGCTAAGAACTATTGAGGATGAGAAGAACTCCCTTAACATGAAATGCCTAGAACTAGAGGTGATATTGAAAAATCAGCAATCACCCAAAGCCAAAACCTCCCAGTCAGCTGGTAGAAGAAATGTTGCCACTCAAGTGAGCATTGAGAAGGATGATTCTAAAATAAGGGCATCCTCTAGTGAAAGTGCAACATCCTCTAAGAAGAAGGTTCCATCCATCTGGATGAGGAAGGTGAAGAAGCAGAGCTCTCCTGAAACAGCACAACAGGTCAAGAAAAGTACCCTACAATCAGAAGGACTGAAGAGGTCAAGATTCGTGGGACAATGCTGGTGTTGTAACAGGTATGGGCATTGTGCAAAGGATTGTTGGTACAATCCACTGAATGCCAAAGCACAGAGGAAGCCCATGCCAAGGGGGAGCAAGCCAGAAGAAAAGAAGCAGCATCCACAGGTCCAGAGACATCTGTTTACTGCAAATAGATTTGGATTACTTGACAACATCTGGGATGATTGCAAAAGTGGTCAAATAGATACATGTCAATCTCCAACTGTATCCAGAGCTCAAAAGAAGAAAAGATCACAGAACCTGGCTCAAAAAGATTCCTTGGGAAGCAAGAAGAAAGTAGAGAATGCTCCCAAGAAGTGTTTGAGAAATGAAGAGAAGTCCTTGGAGTCTGAGTCCAAGAAGGGTGATGCATCCAGAAGGACCACCAAGAAAACATGCTTCTACTGTGGAAAGAAAGGACACATCATGGACCTTTGTAAAGAAGCCATGAAACTAAATAGAAGCAGACTGAACTCCAAAAGACAATCAATCCAGAAGAAGAAGGGATTGATTGAAAACAAGTTGCCTAAGAGAGGTAGCTTGACAGCATCAAAGGAACCATGTGGAACTTCCAGAACTGGGGCCACTCTTCCAAGTGATTTACTTGTCATATGGCCAAATCAGTTGCAACTTGCCAGAGAACTACAAAGAGTTGAAGATGAAGCTCTGGCAATTGCTAAAGCAAAAGGGAAGAAGAAGGTTTCACATTAATATGTTTTGAGAACCACACCAGCACAATCATTAATGAAGATCAAATGTGCAAGTGTGAAGAATGGTGAAAATGGGACATCTCGGTTGAGAGAGTCTTCTCAACCTTGTTGTTCACATTGATGAACCAAGGAGGTTCCATCTTATTCCCTTATACATTGGTATTTACATGTGCTAACATTGCAGGGAATTGAAGATGATGATCATTCTCAACTGGAGGATGGTTTGGATAGAATGGAGTGCACCCCTTAAGGGGGAGTCAATCTGTAGAAGATGGGATTCTGAGATTAATACCATCTTGAGAAAAGTGAAGGTATTCCAATCATACTTTCATCCCTTGTTTCTTAATTGCATTCATCATGACAATTAAGGGGGAGTATCGATTGAATACAAATGGATGAAAGGGGGAGCTTTATCTTTGCACCTGAACATTCTAATGTGTTTTGTGAAGTATGTGCAGGATTCAGCAATTCATTGATATATCTGAAAAATTTCAAACCCCTGAAGCATGATCTCACATGTACAGTGAATTTTGGACAGCTTTGAATTCCTTGGTCATATCACTCTTGTTTTCTACACCGGGTTAGCCCAAGTAGACTTAGAGTTGATTTACTAAAGGTTCATTGCTCAAGTGAACATGTGACATCATCCCTCTCTCAGTGTTTTTCAAGAAAATACTTTTCAAAGGGAGGAAGAGATTTTTGAAAGAGAACCACACCACACCTTTGCATTTGATTGCCAATAAGGGGGAGAAATATTGGCACACATATTGACCCATTCATATGTGCTGAAAGAGTGTATTGACAACAAATACAAAGGGGGAGATTGAAGTGCATTGTGTTGCATTTGTTGTCAATGAGGCATGAAGTTGTCTTGGAATGAATGGAAGTCAAGGAATGTCAAGATGTGAATGAAAAAGGTTATGATGGTGTGTGTGATGAATGGGGAATGGCCATGGAACTTAGATGAATGTCACTTAGGAGTTTCACTAAGTAACATAGGGAATATGGTTGCAACATTCTCCATGGAAATCAGACGATTGTTGAGCTGTTCTTAGAGTTCCAAGAACTTGTATCAAGATGATACAAAGTCACAACATGATTATAAGACCATGCATTGTACTGACAATGCATGAGGAGAAGCACGAGATCCATCCACAACTTCTAAGTGGATGACGTGGATTAAAGAAGTCCATGTGCTAACTTTTAGTGCATGTGAATCAGAAGAAGATCCAATTGATCTCTGATTAGATCAATGAAGAATGTTGAAGAACATGTGTGATTTATGAGATTCAGTTGAAGAAGTCCCTCCTAAGTATTGAACACATATGTAAGAGGAGATGAAGAAGATTAAGAAGAAACCTTTTGAATTCCATATACTAAGTGAAGATTATATGTTGAGGAGGATTAGGGAATTCTTAAGAAGTAGAGTAGGGAAGAAATTGAGAAGAAGAATGAAGTGGCTTGGAATTTGGCATTTTACATATGGGGATACTTTGTTTTTTAACAAAGTGTTTAACACTTTACTTGCCAAAAAATATGGCCAGCCCGTGAGCACCTTGTGGGTTCAACCCCAAGGATCATCTGGGCCTATGGCGCCACGCCCAAGGGGGAACCCGTGGGGCGAGCTCAGGGCGGCAGGGGCGCACCCGCAGACACCACAGAGGCGCTGGGGCACGCCCGGAGGAGCGCAGGGGGCCGTGTATAAGCCCCCGAGGGCACGCGGTGGTGAAACCCGCGCGCCGGAGGAGCATAGCGGGCGCTAGGAGAGCGCCCGCAGGAGCAGAGAGTGGGCGCAGAGCGCGCCCGCAGGGAGAACACGGTGCGGGGCGGCACCGTGGAGGGAGAAGATTCAACTGGCGGGTTGAGGCAGCGCCAGGGTTATAAGCCGCGGCAAAATCCCGCGCCGTTTCGATGTGGGACGCGTATTTTTCACCGGGAGCAAATCTCCGCCATCCGAGCAATCGCGCGCTCGATCTGGACCTCTCATCTGATCCGCCGCACCCCCGATTTAATCTGGTCGTCCGATGTCCTTCATTCGCCCGATCGAACGGCTCCCGGCTTATCTTCATCCTCGAGCTCGAACGAAGACCACCCGCGAGCAGCCGCTAAACCAGAGCCTCCCCGAAGACAAAATTCGAGTTCCCGGCCACCATTTTCGAAGCCGAAGGCTCCCTCGTGATCGTCTGGCCACACTGAACAAAGCCATGCTATAAAATGGATGTGCATGCAACAAATGAAGATTTTCGATGTAAGCCGAGGCAAACGGAGTTGTCGAGGCCATGAGGTGTTCATGTTTTGCATGGATTGGGTTTCAACAGAGGCCGTGCATGCGTTATAAATCGCATGCACGTGAAGGAGAAAAATAAAGGAAGAACCCGCGTCAAACCGAGAATGAAAAACAAGATTTGAAAAGATTTTTTAAAGATCCGAAGATCTCTGGTGTTTGAAGTTATTTCACGCGGATGATCTGAGGCGTTTCTCTGCCTATAAAAAGAGAGGCCGAGGCTCTCATTAAGTTGCTGATGCGCTGAAGTTTTGAAGACCCGTGAGAAGCCTTTGTGCCTCGCGAAGTTGAAGCCCCGCGCAAGGTATTTGCGCGGCTGTTGTTCTCGGTGCCACCCGAGGCCCGAAAGATTTCCTTTCGCGCACCCCTTGCGCGAAAGAGGTGAAGGGAAGGAGTCCCCTGCGCGCTATCCCTTTGCGCGGCAGGAAGAACCCGGGGCAGTAGCTCTTGCGCGCCCCGTGGTTGAGGTTCCTTGCACCCAAGGTGCTCTTGCACTCTTGAGGTTTGCACACCCGAGGACTTGTGTGTTGCCTTGTGCACCCAAGTACTTGCGCGATTGAAGAGAGGTTGGCCGCACCCCTTGCGCGACTTCTTTAGTGTTCGGGTGGAATAGTGGAGGAAGGCCGAGCCCTTGCACCCTTTGAGTGCCAAGTGAAGAAGAAGACACTCTATGGGCAGTAGGTGTTCAAAGCAAGAGAACCCGAGGCCATACCTTGTGTGAAGTGAAAGAACACACCCTTTGGGTGTATGTGCAAACAAGAACAAAGAAGGGGCCGTGGGCAGTGTGTGTGCAAAAAGGAGAGAAAGGCCGTAGCCTTGTGCAACCAAAGAAAACCCAAGGCCTAAGTGTATTTGTGTGTGCTAAGTGAAGAGGAAAAGCACACTTGTTTAGGTGTGTGCAAGTAGAGGCTGAGACCACACCTTGTGTGAGTGCCAAATTGAAGAACACACTTTGTGTGTGGATTTGAAGAAGAGGCCGTAGCCCTTGTGGGTGTGCACACTTGAAGATTAAAAGAGAAAGAACAAATTGTGTGTGCAAAAGAAGTGAAAGGCCGTAGCCTTGTGTGGGTGAAGTGAAGATCACACCTCATTTGAGTGTGTGTGTGTGCAAATTGAAGAGGAACACCCTACGGGCATTTATTGTGTGCAAGAAGAGGAAGGTCACTACAAGTGTATGCTAAGTGAGGAATTTGTGTGTGCAAATTAAATAAGTGGTCGAACCTAGTGTGTGCACTAAAAGAGTATACACATTAGAAGAAGAAGAAGGAGTTGACCCACACTAAAGTATAACACACTTTTAGTGTGTGAAAAATTTGAATATAGTGTGTGAAGATTGTGTAGAAGGTTTGTGCTATAATTGATTACACCCTTTGTGGGTCTACTGCACCAAGAAAAGGAAAGGAAGAGTGCATGCATGCATGCATGCACGTGCACACGTGAACAGTGCTAAATCAGTGGTGTGCAACTGAGACTGGACCAGACAGAAGATAAAGATATTATTTGTCTGAGCATTCAGTAATTGGTGAGAAGCCGGGGCATCCTTAGAAGAAGGTGATAAAGCCCGAGCTAGATTGAGAAGATCTTGATCATCACAAGTGATCAGAGGTACAGAGCAAGGCCAGCAGTCTTTATCCCAGACTGCTGAAGATACTTGAATAACTTAAAGTGAAGAAGAGCTACTCGTGCGACTCGAGGAGCCAGGAGAAGACCCTGTGGGACTCAGGGAGAAGAAGTCTTCAGTGGGATTCTGGAGCAGGCCAGTGGGACTCTGGTAACACTGTGGGACGCAGTATAAAGACCCTCCTGTGGGACTCAGGAGAGATACAGTGGGACTCTGTATCGACCATTGTAATTTTAACAGGTTATAATGGAGAATCCATGCTTGGAGAGTATGGCAAGGATGTAGGCCTTTGGTGCCGAACCTTGTAAATCCTTGTGTCCTGTGCCTTTTCATTACTGCATTATCCAGGAAAGGTTGAGAGATACAAGAAGAGTGGATCGAGGCTTTAACCAGCCATAGAGGTTTAATTGATAAGAATCAATTAGTAAAAAGTTTTAAGGGATCACTGATTCACCCCCTCCCCCTCTCAGTGATTCACACTGATCTGGGCACTTCAATATTCATAAATGTAACAAACTTCTCTAAAATTGTTTCTTCTTTTATAAAATTAACCTGAAAAAGGGGAAAAACATAAATAATGAATGAAATAGAAAATGAACAAGAAGTTATTCTATTAATATAAAATAGAAAACATCAAGAGGATGATGAATCAACTTACTAGGCTTATAAATAACATGATGAATTAGGTCCGGGGACAACAATCTCCTCGAAGGGAACATCCATCCAATGATTCCTTCATGCATCAATAAACACCATATTTTTGTGGACCATCGAAGACATTGATTGAAGAAAAATGTTTCACCTATATCAGAAACATATTTTAGATAATATATTCTTCAATGCTAGAAATTTCACCCAAGAATTATACCAGTTACTAGGATAAGCTGATCAGTGGTAAAAAATAATTAAATACCTGAATCCAATAAGGTAGATTCATGCTATAGAGTAGGAATAGTCCGAGTGAATATTTTTAGTAAATATTTCAGTTGTTTCAAAAAAATAAAAAAGTTGAAGGAATTTGATCGATATGAATTATAGTTATAATGGATCAGTGGGGATCTATTAGATAAAATATATAAGATATTCCGGATGAACTTATAGAATTGTTATGGTTCATAATAGAAAGGATGATACATTCTTCCATGGACCGCGATGAAATTTATAGTGTAATCTATAAATCATTAATCTGGAAACTATTGGAAGATAGTGCATCATGATGTGATGGTTGGATAAGAGTTCTTTGAGACATTATTTTCAAATATGATGAATAAAAAAAGATAGTAATGACGAAAAAATTGGTTTAATTTCAATCTCAAAATAGGAGGAAAGGGATTTCAGCTTCCCACAATAATAAAATGGGGGGTGGAGAATTTGGTAAACTTATTATTGGATAGTGTAAAATGAAACATTGGTAGAATATATGTCTATATATATTAAAATATTTATGGTGATGTGAATCGTCAACATATCCCAAATATTGATAATTAAAAGATGGTGTAGACCCAGGTAGATTATCAATGCTTCAAGTGTATAAAGCATTAGAACCATTTAAATAAATATGAACCTTTTAATATAATGTGAGGAAAAAACCAAAAATATTATCATTTCCCAAGGTATGAATTTATAGGATTTAATATCATGGTATCTAATGTAAAATAACAAAATTATGGTGTTCAAGGTATAATAATTCTTCTCTCAATGATTGAAACTACAATTTTTTTGTTGATTGCATTAAATTATTTAAACACTGTTATCAATTAATATAAAATCAATCCAATATCTTATATAATTTCAGATATTATTCAAGAATCTTGGAGGTATTATCCATCCAACAAAAGTGTATATATACTCTCATATTACCTTTGGTTAGTAAAATCTCATTTCAAATCTAGTAGTCATTCCAATATTTGAATTAAACACTTTTAAAACCAATAGATAGGTTAACCAACTATAATTATATGATCAAATATATAATAAAGGAAATTACAATAGTCTTTAATGGAAAATTTTATATTTACTTTCAAATGAGATATATCATAACCTCTTATTTTTTCAAAAGCACCTCTTATAACCTTCTTTATCAAGTTAATATATGATGAAGAAGAAGGAAATGCATGTATAAAGATAGAGACTATTCACATTTTTTAGGAATACATTTGAGTAATTAAGGAAGAGTTACATGGACCTACCTCATAATTATGGGTACAGTTCTCCATTGTACTTATACCTTGATACAAGCGAATATCGTTGACACTATATTGAATGAAAATTGTTGAGTCTTAAGAATTAAATAAACAAATTCTTGATATTTTGGAGAATTAATTTATCTTGACCATGTGTGGCCACATGGGGAGAAAATATTATTTTGGTGATGATAAAGGATGGATCAATGTGGTAATGTATTGATTATGGAGAACTCAACAGGATCAGAATGAATTACAAGTACTATCACCCATGGATGGATGATTCATTTGACCTTCTTCATTGGGCTCAGTTATTCAGAATCATTTACCATGGATATAGGTATCATGCATTGATGGTGAAGGAAGAATATATCTCAAATACTTCTTCCAAATTAGAATTGGTCATACCAAGTTTTTTTGTTATTCCTTAAACTTGACTAATGCTCCATCTATATTTATGGATATTATCAATATAGTATGTAAATAATAAAATGATAAATAATTGGTGGGTATTATTAATTATATAATGATACATTAAAAATATTACAATGATCATGAAGATTATATAAGGGTTTTACTAAATACTCTAAGGAAGTAGAAGATATTTGGAAAATGGAACTAGTGGGTATTTTGGTTTCTACAACTTTCATTCTTGGAGAACATTGTCACCAAGGACATAATATCATTTGACCCTTTTAGGTAAAATTCAATAGAGGTGTGTCCTCATCCTATAAAAAAACTACGATTTATATATTTATTGGTTTATAAGAATATTATATGTGTTTTTTGATAAAAAATCATGATATTCTAATCCAATAAAAATTATAACATGGAAAGGATCTAAATTTACCAGGAAAAAAGAATGTGAAGAAACTTTCTAGTAATTGAAGAAGTTATTGGTTATTGGACATGTGATAACTCTACCCTCTGTCATATAATGTTTATTATTAATAGTTATACATATCTAAAAAGTATTAGTGGAATCCATTAGAAAGATGACAAGATGAACACTGTGTATCTCATTAGTTAAGGGATCATTTGAAGAATTATCTTATGAATGACCTAGAATAAAATTATTTCATTTAGACTTGAAAAATGTTGAAGAACTAAATTTATGGGGATAAATGTGATATATACAAACACCACCAATTTTTGAAGTGTATATTCACACAAATTCAATTGAAATGTGTCAAATTAAATATTGGGATATTCTTATAGACTATGACTACTAAATTCATTATCCCCATGAAATGGAAAAAAATATATCTCATCAATTGCGTAAGAATCCCCATATTGTGAGGTAAATTTTGATGATTCAGGAGATCAACTACGTAAATAAAAAGTACTATTATACATTGTAATGAAAAGTAAATTGATATCATCAATTCATTCACAAATTATTTTTCAGCCATTGTTTTTAGATAAGTTTAATAGATCTCAAAGATAATTTCCTCTGAAACAAAAGAATATGGAGGCGGTGAAGATTTGAAGGTTGTATGGGTTCAATTTTTTTCATGATAGTGTGATATGATTTCTAAAAAATTAATGTGTATTGTCTTTCTTGGAGATAATGATGGAGATGTTTGATGATACTCGTAGATCCACATTTTCTATACATCCTAAAATAATGAACATTTATAAGAACCTATATGTTCATTATTACTTGGATACTATGGTAAGGGAAATTACTGAGTACATAACAAGGTTCTTGGTGTGTCAACAAGTGATGGTTAGGAGAAAACATAAAAAAAATGCGTATCAACAATTGCCGATACCAACCTGGATATGGAACAATTTCACTATAGAAATCATTATGGGTCTCCCATAAACATCCAAAGGGAACAACATAGAATGGGTTATAATTGATCGACTCTATAAGACATCCAATTACATCGCTATTCAAGAATATTTCTTTCTAGAGAATCATTAAATGTTATAAATAATTAATGTGGTGAGTCCTCTATGGGAATAACATTCTATCATTTTTTTCAGGATCCATGGATCACATATAATAGCTAGAAATGTATACAAAATTATCTAAATAATGAATTTAATATCAGAACATCTTATCATACCAAATCTACTAAACACACAAAAATGAAAATATAGACACTTGAGGACATGATAGGAACATTCTCAATGGGATTTAATAGTTTATTGGATCTACACCTTCAATTAGTTTATTTCCCACACAAAAAATCATCCTATCATGTACTAAAATAAAATAATATATATATATATGTAAGAAAATTTGGAACTCTTATATGATTGGATGGTGTTGGGGGGAGATATTTTATTCTCTTAGTCTTATAATAGATATGTATAAAATGGTTCATTACATACAACAACATATAAAGAATATTCAGAGTCAGAAAAACATCTATCCTAAAAATCAACATAGGGAAATGTATTGTGATGTTAGAGAAACTTTTTTCCATCAGCTATCACCATAGAATAGAGCCATGCTATATGGAATGAATGTGAATCTTATCCCCATGTATATGGTCTCCCATTGAGATCCTTGGTAACATTAGAGAACTGGCTTATTGGATAGAATATCAACTAAATATGGCCCACATTCATGATGTAATCCATGTATATCCCTTATGGAAATATATAAATGATACCTCACATTAACTGAATCTAAGGGTGATATAAATATTACATGACCTCTATTATAAGTAGTTGTCAGTGGAGATATTGGACCATATACAAAATTTCTATGGAAAAACACAACTCATCTTGTCAATGTGTAATAGTGGAAATAAAAACACAAATAAGCAACATGGGAACTAGAGAATTCAAAGAGATAAATGTACACTCTCTATTTCTAAACGAAGAGAGAGTCAAAACATTATGGAATACATTTAATTTGTGGGGAATAATTTAATGGCTCAGACTTTTTAAATGATATTGTCTTCGCTAAAAAATGATTGTATATATTATATTATTTTGTACATGTAATATATATCGAGTAAGAAATAAAACCTTATCACATTAATAATTATCATTACATTAATTAGCTATGAAACAAATATAAATTCCAAACATTAAAATTGGTCATAAAATATAAAACATAATAGCTAAAATTATAAAATACCGACCTCCCAATCGATTAGAATCATTGACCCTGTGGTTAAAAGTAATAAAATGAATCAAACTATTAGTAAAAAATCAATATTTTATAAAATTAAAATAAAATATTATTTTTAATTTTAGTGAATATTGAGTGAAATAATGAAGTTATTTTTATAGGTAAAAAAGATAACTCTAATCATTAGAATTTAAACATTATTTGAATGTTGGTCCAATATAATCATTTAAAAATATAACCATTCATCAATTTGACCATTAAAAACTATACCCCTAGGTGATAAGATTGTGATTATAATTAGTGATTATAATTAGTAAGGAAATTTGTTAATGGATTTAGAAATGAGAAATGATGGCCTTAACCAGTAGAGTCATGTCATATGAAGTCCATTTCCCAGATCTTGAGAGGGAGGCAGTATCGCTTGTTTATTCCCTAGACCAAGCCCAATTAATGATTCATAATGATTTTGTTCATGAAATCGCATTCATTAGAAGGTCATTTTAGTTGATATTAACAGTCAGTTGATATTAGATGAGCCACCCCATTAAGCTACAACTATTGCACAACCTACATGTATGGTGTATGCAAGTGTAATAAGGGGTTACATGTCCTTAACATTAAAGCATAAAGGGTAATTTAATTTTTCAAAATAATATTTTTATTCCATTAATTCCATGTATTAATATATATTTTAATAAAATATATGAGTAATTTAGATGAATTGGATTAATTTTGGTTTGGTACTTACGAAATAATAATTATATTTTAAAAAATCGTATTTTTAATAAATAATAGAATTCTGTATAATATTGGTTTTAATAAAATGGTATTCTTAAACATTTCCCTATAAATATAAATTATATAATAATTCTATATATTTTTAGAAAATGTTTAATACATGTCAGAAATTTGGAAGTGCCTCAAAAAATTCTATTTTGAAATACATAAGGATTTTTATGTTTAAAAGTTATTATTTTCATATTTATAAAATTATTATAAATAATTAAATAGTATATTTTAAATAAAAAAATAAAATATAAGTTACGATTAATTTTATAGAATTGTATAGAATACATTATTTTCAGGATTAGTAAAAATACAGTTTTTGGTTTTTGGTTTGTTTTATAACATTATATTTATTTCATAATGAAGGATTATTTATTTAACCACAATCTATAACCAATTTCATTATATTATTATTAAAACATTTTTATTAGTTTTTAAAATAGTTACAAACATGTAAATAACTTTCCTATGTCTAAAATTAAAAATTAGTTTATGAAAACATTACATAATGAAAAAATATTTTTTCCGTCCAAAAGAAATATGAAAAATTTGAGTTCATTTCCGGCGGTTTTAATTAAAATAAATTATGACCCAACTAACTAAAACCATGAGATAAAACCATGTGTATGATAGTGGTTTTTTATTTTCCAAATCCCATATATCGAAGACATATATTTTGAAATTATTATATACTTCCTTCACTTTCTCTATAAGTACCCACCAATTTCACACATCCCATTAACTCTCAGTCTATCATCAATGTTTTATAATGATATTTTATTCTAGTGAGTCTCTCTATGGTGTCCTCAATCCCTCATAGTTCCATACTCATATTTTAGGAACAAAATTTCAGGGTAAGGGAAATATCCAAAAATCGTTTCGATTAAAGATTCCTTTTGTGGTATGACATATAATTTACTATAAAATTAATTTTTTACACTACATATTATCAATTTATTGTATGAATAGTATTTTATAAATTATATACTATTTTTCCATCTCATTTTACAATTTTCTAAAACCATGTTTTATACATGTCATGTTGTAAAAGTTTCTACTCAAATTTCACACTTTTACTAGGGAAAATCTCATTGATTTCCTTTTTTCAACACCTAAAACGTTTTATTTATCAATGGTATTCTTAATGTTTTAAAATTTATTTATTTATTTTTGTATTTAAATATATTCAATCTAAATTTCATTTTACTTGGTTAATGGTGACGTAATGATCATGTATTTAAGCATGTTTTCCCCGTGATTTTGATATTAAATTTATTCCTCATTCTACATTGGTTATTAATGAAATGATTTATTATGATCTATGTGGATTGTAGTAATTAACATATATGAATAGTTTACCCAAATAGTCTTCCAATGTTTTTTGAAAAAAAATCTCTATAGATGAAATGATTTTCAATACCGTGGAGAATATCCTAATTAATTTTTTTTTTGAATCCTTGCTAATAAACCATAGAATTATACTTATGAATTTATCATATAAGTGTTGTAACCAAAAATATATGTCACGAATAATTTTAGTTTTATTTTGATATTAATATTTTACGTAACTTATTTTGAAGCCTTAAGTTGTTTTGGATAAGTCTAATTGTCATATGTTTTTGTATCTGTCACGTATTCCCTTACAAGTCTTATTTCTCACCCATATACATTGAGATATGTTTTAATGATATTATATTTAACATTATTATCTTATGAAGAAACCATTAATGTTTATTTCATATTGATTTATAGGAATTTTATCTATTTCCAAGTATAATTTAACTTATTTCCATGAAACTAGTATTTAAAAGATCCATTATTTTTTTCATGTAATGATAAATTATGTAATAAAAACAAAGGATTCCATAAAAACAATATATAATTTGAACGCTATGGAGTTAATTTTTTTATAGTTTTTTATTTTTATTAAATTATTTAGTTTTAAATTTTTATATTTCAATTTGAATTTTAATATTAATGTATTATATCACCCTATGGTGGTCTATTAATTTGGGAAATTTCCTTTCATTTTAATAAATAATATAACATTTCATATTGTATAATGAATTAATGGATATTATAAAAATATTAGGGTTATTTTATTCACAATATATTGATTTTAGTTCTCCATACATGAAAAATATTCATCTTGACAATGAATTATCTAGACAAAAGAGATACAATTATGGTGTAAATTGAAGAAAGGATAAAATTATACTAAATAATATATGTGTATATCATTTTTGACCAAATAAATAATAATATTTTATTACTCAAATCTATGAAAAATTCCTTGAAATAATATTTTTTCATATTACTATCATTTATAATGATATCAATAACCTTTTTCACACCTATTTGTATTTTTGTTCTATGGTCGTTCATATTTTAATGATCATTCACTTTCTTATGATCAATGTTCTCTGTCAAATTCCATAATAACGTTAAATTTATAAATTTATTATATCTCTGAATCCTCACTTATCACATATTTTATTATATTTTTAAACCTAGTGTGTTTTATTTAGGATAACCCTTGAATATCATTTTCTCTTTTATCAGGAGGAGGTTTTATTCAGTTTTTTTAGGATTTATGTTTCAAACAAAATAATTTTTTTAAATTTGAAAAAATATGATTAAAGAGTTAATTTTTTAATTTTTGGGGGACAATTTGATAAAGAGGTTGGGTTGGGAGGATGTAAAACAATTGTATTTTAGAATAATACTGTTGTGTTTGATATTGTATTCCGGATGCAATAACAAGAATAAATAACCAGTGAAATATTAAAATGATATATAAAATATATTTAATATGAGGGTATTAATTATATTAACAACATTAATATATATATATATCCAAAATAATATGAACTATTGATAAGTTATTAATGAATAAAATATGAATTTTTAGTAAATTAATTATACTCTTTGAAATTATGTTTTAATCAAAATGAGGTTTTTGGATAAATTGTTATTATTTTTTTAAAAAAAATGAAAATTTATTTTTTAAAATAATCCAAATTTAATAAATCTTCACATAAATATAAAATTATGGTATAATTTTGAGATTTTTTGGAAAATATTTATTTTTTAGTGGACTAAAAAATTCTTTTTTTTGTAATACTATAATTTAAAATCTGTAATATAATTAATTTAAAATGACCATAATGTTTTAGTATGATATAAATTATAAAAATTGATACATATTTATATTTAATCAAAAAAATTATTTTTTATTCATAAAAATATTGAATTTTAGTATATGGTTATTTCATGGTTTAAAAAAAGTATTTTTCATAAAACTATTTTAATGTGCATAATGCTTATCATTCTTAATTAATTTAAAAACTATCAAAGAGAAATGATTGAAATGAAATTTATTTATATATATATAAATAAATATTAAATTTTCATTAAATGACGATTTTTATACCCTTAGTTTATAAAGAATCATATTTTTCTTGAAAAATTCACTTATTGAAAACATGATTTTTCATCGTGTCTACAAGTTTGATTTAGAATTAAATAATTCCATATATATTAATTTATTAAACAAAAATTGAATCCATATTTATTATTTAGACAAATTTAATTTATTTAATAATTTTTTACTATCTTTTTATCAATATTTATAGTAAAAAAAACTAAAAATGATTTTTAATTAATAAGGTAATGAAAAGTTCACAAGATGGATGAACTAAAAAGATAAAAATTATAATGACAAAAACGTATAAAATATATTTTATTAAAAAATATATATTATTTAATTTTTAATTCATTATAATAGTAAATTTTGGTGCCTCGTTTCATGTGTAAATTGTTGGTATACCATTCCCCTATAAAATTTACAATTATTCAACTCACCTCATATATAGAAGTACTCCCCTCCACTCTTGTATTCAAATATTGAGTTAATGTTTATCAATCAAGTACAGCCAAATATATTCCATACTTCTGTACAATTGAACTAGAGGCATTATTTTTATCATAAGTCAATTAAAATAAGGGTTTTGGGACATACCTAAGAAGTTTGTCAAGAGAAGATGTATCATACCAGACCAAATATTTTTACTATATTTAAAAAACCACATCCAAAGAATAGTATTAAATACTTATGTTATAATAAAAAGAGTATCTCTAATATTTTTATAGTTTATATTGAATATTTTATAACATATATCCATATCCTTATCCAACATTTGTGATTTGAAATCATAATTTGTGTGTATGGTACATTACCACATCATAAACAAATGCCATTCATTTCCAATCATCAGTTATCATAGAGTGTTATAATGAATGATAATATATATATATATATATATAAATATATATATTATTTTTATTTTTAACATATTTAGAACTTTGTATTTATTTTATCACATAAAGATTCCTAATTTATATTCTGTGGGAGATACGATGACATCGCCCATGTGTATATTAGACTACTGCATAGTTATTCTTCTTCACAAATGCATTACATTGAATATGATGTTAAATATAAAAAATATTAGTGATTTACATGAAACTAATATTATATTAATTAATTTTTATTGATATGAATATGTAATATATCATTTTCTTTGTTAAATATAAAAATGACACGATCATTCATGTGTACGCTTGGATTACTACCTACATGATGAAATGCAATTGTTTTCTCATTTCCATATAACATTGCTGATATATATATAATTATGTTCTATAAAATATATAATATATATATAAAATTATATATTTATATGAAATTATTATCATTATGTATTTGTAAAATAATATTTTCTTTCCTTCCATAATGATAATTGAAAAAATGAAAATGTTACTCATCATCATCTAGGACCAATTATCTCCATAATCGTATCATAGTTCATTTTTCATAACCATCATTCATGAGTTCTTCAAAAAAATAATAATTGATGAATAAATAAAATAATTATTTCATTATTATAATTATGGAGGTGTTTAAATAATTTCATGTTTTACCATAATCCAAACAACAAATCTATTCTGAAACAGTGAACTGAAAATCCTCAAAACACCTATCATCGACATAACTAATTTAATAATAAATTATTTAAATTAAATAAATAATATGAGTTATTTAAGTATTAGGTATTAGACCAAAAAAGTTTCTTAATAAATAAAATATTTAATTTAAATTTTTTATATTGGTGGTTCGTACAAATATAATGAATGTCGGACTGGCTATAATGTTTTTCTCATCTCACATTATATTTATAGGATATATATTCAATATTCAACACATTTTTTATTGTGTGGTTTATATAGATCCCTTTTATCACGTAATATCATGAATCCTTTGTACATAATGTTATTTTATGATTCAATTAATATTTATTTTTACATGTTTACTTGACTAGAATGTAACCATGTGGTAGAAAATATCATAACAAAATTTATTCAATAAGTTTTATTACTTATTTTTTGTCATTGATATCATAATATTATATAGGTAATTTTTTTTTTTTTTGTATTCTATTGTATTTTCAATTATTTTGTTTGTAAATTCATTTTTTACGCAAAATTTATTGAATGATTATTTTAGACATAAATTATATGATTATTGTAATGGTTTCCCATCTTAAATTGACTTCTTTGGGACATATGTTATGTTATAAATATTTTTTATTTAATGAGGTGTATATATAGCCCTATTAAATGTAATACCATAAATGTCTTGTGTTCATGATATTTAAATTCACATTAGATGTGATTATTTTATATGGATTACAATTGTTGAGTCATATGTTATTCTTATTAATTACCCATTATATTAGTTTTGAAAATCAGAAACAACATCATAAAACATGATTACTAGATTTTACGTTTTTTATTATTCTATTGTATAAAACATGGTATTTTTTCCATACATAGAATACTATTTAATGTTTTCTGACTATAAAAAGTACATTATTTATTAAAATAATAATAATTATTCTGAATATGATTATTGGTCTAAAATTTATTAGAACTTATGGTTAATACTTCCATAATTTGTATCATACCAAAAAACTTCTTAAAAATCATTCTAATACTAGTACCAATACAATCAGACTCAAATTCATAATTATTATAACATTTTCATTTCTATGGATTTCTATAATACTAAATTCTATTTTTAATCATAATTCAAAAGAACTATTTTTAATATAAAGAATATAATTGACATAGTAAAAATGTTGATCAATTAGATTTGAGATATTTCATTAGTCAAATATTTATCAGCTTTCAACTACCAGGTGTCCAAAGTAGTTGTGGAAAACTCGAAAATACAACTACTGAGAGATAAGAATATGATCATTGGGAGATCACCTATAAAAACCATATCATTTGAAGAGTTTAGATATGATCAATTACAAACTATCTAGAACATCTAGTACATTAATTGATTTGATTATCTCATCCATAAACATTATATTTTTTACATAGTTTACATTCTGAGGGAAACCTAATTAGGTTGTCTCTATATGATCATTTTGTTGTTGTTACAAACTTCTGATCATTTAATGACCTTATGCTTCTAGAGAATGGAATTTAGAGAACATGATCCATCAGAACAAGGGGGTACATGGATTGTAAGACTAAGACGATCATCAAATCGAATATTCTTATGGATAAGAAGACAAAGTCTTTTTGATATTCATATTGACGTATTTCCTATCTAAGTAAAGGAAAATATTTCTCTAAGTATAGAATAGTGGATACCTTTAGACTGTGATATAGACTACACTACACCAAACAATAAAAGAGGACTATATTATTTCATCATTCTATGTTATTCAAATATTTGTTATGTGTTGTATTACAAGTTGTTATCAAGTTTTATTTCCATTGCACATTTAATAAGAATCGATACCACATAATCATCACTGTATTGTGTTT
Source organism: Viscum album (assembly GCA_963277665.1). Taxonomy (NCBI): domain Eukaryota; kingdom Viridiplantae; phylum Streptophyta; class Magnoliopsida; order Santalales; family Viscaceae; genus Viscum; species Viscum album. The sequence continues at coordinate 59,597,755 of OY728164.1, read as the reverse complement.
CATTTTATCATATTTAATATGATTATGATACATACTATAATTAATCAGATCCATTATGATTCTAATACATTAACACTAATTTAATCAAATAATATCATAGTTCATATTCATTGACTTTGTTAATCATATTGGGGGTCGAGTGAAAAAATCTATGTTAAGAGGCATTGAGTTTGTTTAGTATAAAAATCATAATCTAGTTTTTATTCCACAATTCACCAACCACTTTTATGTTAATACATTGAGAAAACTCATATGACCATAGTTAGTTTTGAAAATATATTAATCTAAAAATTGCTATCAGAGAAATATTCAACTACTAATATACATATTGAGGTATTTACTGTATTTACTATTGGATGTTTGTTAATATTTAGAGATAAAATATATTTTTATAATTTTTTTTACAATAACATGTTTTTGTAAAATGAATTTTTATTTTTCTAAATATGGAATGAATTAATGTATCTTTAATAGAAAATATTGATCCTATTAACCCGCCTATAATTGATGGTGTTAATTATGAGAAAAAAAATATTGTATTATTAATTTAGTTACAAAAATAGGAATATAAAATTCTTTAACACTAACTAGTGATTATATAATATTTGATAAGTATTTTACATCTTTTACTCATCAAGAAAATAAATACTATAAAATAAACTAAGGATTATGGAATACATTGTTAGTCTCTATGTCAAGATGTATTTAAAATCAAATTTCTTCTGGTGAAGGATCTAATTGTATATAGAAAAATCATGACATCACACATTTTGGATCATCTATTGTTTATAAAACTATTTGATATATGATAATAGAAAATTATTTATAATTTTATTTTGTACCAGGTGAGTTAGTTACAATGATTAACCATTTGTTCATGAATATGATGAATATTTTAAATGCTACTGGTGAAAAATTTCTTGATGATTAGATCCATGTAGGAATGATAATTGATGTTATACATAATGAGTGGGAATAGAAATGAATCAATGTTGGTGAGGTGAAAAAATTTAATAATCTTACACTCGATGATCATAATTTAAATATAATGAAGCATTTGGGTAGACTCAAAAGAGTTACTAAGAAAATGAAAAAGAAAAATGTCAATGTTTCTTATGCTAAATAATCTACCATACCACCTACTGATAAATCAGATGAGAAAATTGTTAAATCAGTAAGAAATATGAATTATTTTTCAATATGATTCAATTTTTTTTAATCTTTTTGAGAATGAATTATCAATATTGGTGAGAAGTATATAAAAGGTTGTTTGAAAGAATAATTTTCAATATTATTAAGAAAAGTATTATAGCGATAAATGCGACATTAAAGATAATGTGGCATGCCATTAAAGCAATAAAGTTAGACACTTTACATCAGATCATCCACCATTGAGAAATAAAGATACAAAATATAATATTTACCAACCTTAGTTTTTAAATGAAAATAATATGTTTAATTGTGTTCCTGATATTCCACATCGAGATTAAAGGGAGAACAACTAGATATTATTCAAATGTTAAAGGTAAAAGTATTTATTTGAATAGAGGGAAAGAAGAATATTTACTGAATTAAAAAAATATTGTTTATGCATTTATTTATAACTAACAATTGGGTGAAAGAATAATTATAAATTAATGTAAAAAATATTTTAAAAATAAAAGTAAATATTTTTCGGATAAACTATTAAAATGTTGAGAAGTGTGTTTTATACCAGAAAGATAAAAAATAACTCTTCTTGGATTATATTAATGAAATATATAAAAGAAAAAAATAATTAATTTAATATTTTAAATTCTACTTATGTATTTTCTATACATTACATAAAAACAAATTCATTTTAAGAATAAATGGAGTGTTTTTAAAAAAAATGATGTTTTACTACATTTCGGATGGTGAACCCATTTTAAATTTAGTTTCTAAAGATTTATAAATTATATATGATAGAATAAAAATCTTATATATAATTCGAGTATCCAAATTAACCTTTTGTCATTTTCATTATTTTTCGATGAAACATTATTTTTCGATGAATAGTGAATAATTCGAATATTAGTTCAATAATATATTTTTATCAAAAAATTCAAGATTTATTTATATTTTTATTGTTTATAATATATAATTAAATAAATTTTATATCATTTCATCCAATTTAGTTAATTTTTATAAAATTTATTTAGATATTCTTTATAAAAACATGATGATATATTGAATGTTTTTACATTAAAAACATGTATTCTGAAACTGTCAACGAAATTCATTTAAAATTTATTTCTATGAAGTATGTGATTTGAATTTTTCAAAAATGGATTAAATTTTCGGAATAAGTGGTTTAAAATTTTGTAAATAGTTCCTTTCCAATATTTGACCTTATGAGTTGTATCTTTTGTAATTATTTTCAATACCATCATTAAAGATAAATCTCCATATTAATGGTAAAAATAATATAGAAGATATTATAAAAATACCTTAACACATTTCATTATTTCATTGAATGATTTATTTATGAAACAAATATTCACATGGATGACATTATTCCCTATATAATACTTGATTTTGAATAAAATACAAAGACGTCATACTCATGTATTAATAACTAAAACATTTATAATATATAGTTATTTATAATATATAATAAAATATAAATATTATTTAAAAAAATAATTTTTTGAAATATTTTGGTAAATTATTTATATTCTTTTGAATATGTAATTAAATTAAATGCAACACAAAGATTATATAGTTAATTTGTAATTAATGGAATAATAAAATAAATGATATTAAAAATATCATAATAAATATTATTTTAGTGAATTGATGTCCAAAACGAATTTTATGGATGACTATTCCATTTTAGTGATTTTTTATAATGTGTTTCTTTAGAACTTATATTTCTATAATAAAATGTTTAAAAACGTCTACAAATCAATAATTTCAAAATTTGCACAATTGATATTTTAAAATAAATAGTATTTAATTAACTGCTTTAAACATAATAAAAATACAAAATTTTACAATATTATTAAGATAGTTATTTTAATTTCATCAATGTATCATTAATTTTACTTTTTTAATTTTATAGTAATTATATAATCCCTTGATGTGTAAATTACAAGATATCACAGTAAGAGATAATATTGGTTAAAACAAAAAGATAAGGGTTAAAAAGTTTCCAAACATATCTAATATTAATTGGATTTATATAATTCCACCCCTAATCATCATATATTTGTAATATTACACTTTGGACCAATTAATATTATAAAATTAATTTATATTAATTTAATAATTTGTAGAATTCAAGAGTGGGTCTCTAGTTTCCTATGAAAGGAACACGTTCATATAATTTTTTCACACTTCGAAACCTATTTGGTTTTCTCATGTTATACCCAAATACAATTATATATTCTTTCAAAAATTCTAGGTACCTTACTTTATTATTTAAAACCTCCTTATAGATTTTATGTTGTTAATACAATTTTATCATCTGAAGAAGAGGAATCGTTTTTAATGAAGTGATTCTATTTTTTTCTTCTTCCTCTTACTTCAAATATTCATCCATGATGATGAATGAATAACTAATGTATAATAAATATGCTTTGATGTTATTATGTAATTACCATCACAGAGAACTATATGAAATTTCATCAAATGGGATATAAATTATTCAGTCATGCGTATTGTAGACTATAACCTCCATGAACTGATATAATTCATTTTCCATTACAATATAAAAATATTGGTTATAATTATTTAATTAATGATAATATATGATAGTGATGAAATATTTATTAATATAATAAAATAATATAACAATCAGGTTCTTAATTTAATGGCATATAATAATGGAAACATCGTTTGTTCGAACATGTGAACTATGAGCTTCACAAAGTGATCTTATCTGTTTTTAAACACCCCATCACATGAACAATATATATAAGTAAATTTAAATTATTATTATGTTATAAATTATTTTGGGATAATAATTTATTTATAAAATAATATTTACCTTCTTTTCATAAAAGTAATTTTAAAATAACAAACAGTAACTCATGTGTACGTACGACCTTCCATCTCAGTGGTTATAATACTGTTCATTTTTTGTAACCATAAATAACATTATGATTTAAATAACAACTTGATATATAATTTTTTTTCATGAATATTATCCTTGATATGATGGAATAATAACTAATTTAACAATTCACATCATTTCATGGTGATTTTGGACTCATGCGTCAAATATCGAGAAAACATCTGACATGAAATTAATTAACTAAGATATAGTTATAACATGACAATTTGTGAAGTAAAAAAAGAAATAATAAACATTAAAATGATTATCAATAAATTATAAAATTATCCTGGTTTTATTATTTAATAAGATAATGAATTTTTGTGATAGTTCAAACTAAAGGTAAGTGACTTTTTTTTAAAAATCCAATTTTAAAGTTACTCATTCAACTATATTTACAAAATCTGAAATGAGTTATTTTTAAAATTTGTGTCATGATTTGATTTTATTATGTTTTTCTATCTTTAATGTATTTATGATTCCATTAAAAATTTAAACTTTTATTTACAAATAAGTTCATTCCATTTTTAACATCGTGGATTTATAAAAATTATTTAAAAGTAGAGAACTTAATTTTATTTTTGGAATAATTAATGTTTTATGATTCTGTTATTGTTTATGGTAATGGTTCCTGAATATTTTTGGGTCTATGATAAAATAAGTTAGGGTGATCCTATTATATCCCTTCAATGTATTGGTTAATGAGACATAGTTAATCGGTAGGATTTCTCCTTAGAGGATAATGTAATATTCTATGGTGGGAATTTAAAATGTGACCGTGAAGGTTACTCCCTATGTGGCCATGAAAGCTACATAATGGATGATACATATTTTTTTTCCTAAATTTACCTTTCATATTTATGTTTTCAAAAGATATTTATAGGATAATTATTATTTCTTAAGGTAAGGTAAAGAGCTAATTTTTTATGGATGAATGTTATATATTTGAGAAAATGTTTTCATGGGTTTAAAATATTCATGAAAAATAAATTTCATTATTTATTTAATTTCCTATGGTAGAATTTTTGTGCTCGAACAAATTTTTAATATTTTTTCACATTATATAAGGATGGTTAAATGAAATATGTATGTCATGATTAATGTTATGGTGATCATTATCAAGAATAATAATTCATGTATTATTTTAAAAATATTCATTTTATCATGAAAAAAAAGTATAGTGACTAGAAGTGTCTAATTTTTAATAGTTGAGGAGTTATGTAATAGATTTGGCCTAATTATTTAAGACTAAAAACCAAAAAATATCATCATTGTGATAGAAATTAAATTTTGTACTAAAATACCCGATTTTGTTCTGATTAAGGCCTGATCCTTTTAGTTTATATCAATGATATGTTTTGAAAACATTAGAGATGAGGATATTTTTTGAGTGATATGCATATCATCATTGACTTATGATATTAAGGGACGTTATAATTTAAATTTCATTGATATCCATTTTCTGAATTTATGTTTGGAAATATTAACGTTGATAATGTTATTTTTATAGACATTTATTTATTATGTAATTATGGGTTTTTGATTTATGCGATGAAAAATAAATGTTATAATAATCAATTTGAGGTCAAAATTGTTATGAATATTTTCTATGATTTTTTTTCATATTTTTTGAAATTTATAATAATTATATAGTTTTATTAAAATTCCATCCAACATGATGGGGGACAACTCCTTGCATTCTACATGGTAGTAGGAATAAAAACCACAACTAAAATGATGAAAAATGTGCATCATCAACCAATAGACTATGTGAATTATTATGATCATATTATTTTTTATTTATACTTAAATAGTATTATTGAATAATGATAAGTTTATTTTATAAAAAATATTTATACTATATTGGAAAAATGATTTGGTTGATTAAGTGATAAATGATGTTTCAGAATATGTCCATTATTTATGGAACTATATATGATCAAGGTAAATTGAATAAAATTGTATTTTATTTAAGGAAGAAGAGTTCCACTAAATTTCTGAATAATATATGTTTACATTGTTAGATTATGGAAATTTTTTTAATTATTGGAACGGATATCGTAACTTGGGGATTATTAAAAAATTTCTCTTTGGTATGAAACTTCTAGGGTAGTTGACGTTACATATATATAATTCATAAAAATCATTTTGGAAGACTATGATATCGAATCGTGATGAGATTCTGTATAATTTAATGGTTTGTATTATTTTTAGGCATTTTATAGAAAAGTATGTTAGGAATGATTTATGTTGATACTTGGGTATTAGTCATGAATTTTGTCCACTAAAAGTTCTTTTAAATCGTAAAACGGTTTCTTATTTTTGGAAAAAAAATTTATCTTATCTGAATTTTTTTTAATAATGTATATAGATAGAATAAATGATTTTTAAATATTTTTTGTATTTTTTGATTCTCTATAATTTCATTATAGTGTATCAAGCAATAAAAAATAATCGTAAATACTCATCCTATGAATAGAAATATGATATTTTGGTGGATATTGATTAATAGATGTAAATATACATTCAAGTATGTTTGTTTCATTAGGTTTATAGTCTATATTTTAATATAATTCATTAACTCTATGAAAAGTATCTTTAAAAAATGTTATATATTTAATTTTCTTATTAATAAATTAGTGAACTTTTAATCCATTATGGATTTAGGGTTTTTGGAGGGTTAACTATATCATGTAAATGTTTTCAATTATTCTCCATCAGAATATGGTTGCCCGTTTTTTCTTCAAAAACAATTTTTTTATATATGTATCCCTCTTATATTTTATCTAAGGTGACAATTGTACATCCATTTCATTAATTTAATGGTAAATATTAATTTATAGATTATTCAAAGTGGGATTTTAATAATGATATTTTGAAATGTAAAAAATGTAGTTTTCAATCCTATGTTCTAATTGTGATAAAAATATTTACGAAAAGGTATTGGAAAAGGTGTCATAATGTGTCTTTAAAAAATAAAAAATCATGTGCAATAGCGTATGTTATTCTCCCTATTGAACTTATGTGAACAACTAGATAACATTTAAATGAAACCATTAAAACATGGTTTTTAGAATATAAGAAATTAACAGTAATAAGTATATTATAATAATATTATTCTACACGTGTATATATAATTAATTGTATGATGATAATTTAATTATCAATTAATGTAAAGCCATTTATAAAAAAATAGAAAAGGATATCTCAAAAAAACTTATATTTGAAAAAGTGTTTTTTATATCAATAAGTTAATAAATAACACTTTTATATTATATTAATGAAATATCTATGAAATATATATAATTTATTGATCAAAATTAACATTATGTTATTTCTATGTATAATATAAAAAATCAATTTCATGCATAAATGGAGTATTTTTCAAACAGTGCGTTTTACTGCATTTGATGGAGAAAAAATTATAAATATAGTTTTTATTCTAATTTTATAAAATTTAAATGAAAAAATAAAACTCTAAATTATATTTTTCATTTAAAAATTAACATTTTTTATGATTTTGGAATTTTTCTGAAAAAAATTATATTTTGATGAATAAAGAATAATAAAAATATTAGTTCGAAACATCATTATCATAAAATTAATTAAGTGTGTTAAATTTTGTTTTTAATGGTTTTAAAGTAAATGTAAAACAATTTTTAGCTATTAATGAAATTTAGATCATTGGAATAAATTTCATATTAAAACTATATATAAAATACAGTAATCTTTTGAATTTTTTTACATTCAAAAAATGTTTTCATGATCTGTCAACAGGCTTGATATTAAATTAATTTCTTTGAATTACGTGTATTTAATTAAGAATTTTTTTTTAATATTTTGAATCATTGTTTCCAAGGATAGTAAACAATTAACTCTTATTATTGTGAATTATGAATAATATCTTTAGTAATTATTATTATTACCATGGTTAATGGTAAATTGGTTAATTTAAGGAATGAATAATGTTATAAATATTATTATATTACATTTACAAATGAGATAATTTAATTATATGAGTTATTGTATACACAAATCATTATTATAAAAATTTAATGTAAACATGGAGCCCCATGTACGAATTTTTTCACATTATAGTAATTTATTTTAATGAAAAGGCTTTGATTGCAAACACATGTATTAATATCTATCACATTTTATATTTATAGTTACATATTAAAAATCTTTGACAATAAATAGTATTCATACAGGTAAAATTTTCAAACACATCATTTTAATTTATTTATAAATTTTAGGTGATAAATAATAAAATTTAATTGTGACATAATGATGATACAATTATTGGTTAATTAATGGATATATAAAATACATGAGATTTAAAATACTTCAATAAATAAAATTAGAAATAATTAATGTTATCTGTCAATTTTATTAAATATATTGACATGTAAGTGATAATTTAATGCTGTTTTTAGATCATATCTATATGTTATGATATTTTCTTTTAAAATTTACTGCTTAATATTTTCATAATTGACAATATTAGTATTTTGAAATAGATAATTTTCTAGTAAATGGTATATAATTCATAAAAATACACCATTTGAAGAAATTAGTTGGATATTTCTTATAATGTATTAAATGACTCAATTGTTGGTATTTTTTAATTTAATAGTAATTATGATAACCTACAATATGTAAATTATATAATATCACATTTTAAATTAATTATGGTTGTTTAGAAATGACATGGATTACCAAATAAAAAAATTTAAATAATATTAATTGGATTATAAGAAAGTAATCCATTCGTCATCATATATTCATAATAAGTCACCATGGAACTATTTCAATTATAAATTTTTATTACATTAATTTAATTATTTGAATATATCCATGAGTTACCCCCTTTATATAAAAGGGAACTCATTATTCCCTTTTCTTCATACATTAAATCATATATGGTTCAGAATGGTTCAACAAAAACCCCTTCCATGATTCCCTTTCAACATTGTAGATCCAATAATTTGGGATATACACCATCCTTAGTGGTGTTAAGATATTAATCATATGTGATCATCTAATAAAAAGTTATGATTTTTAAATAATTGGTCCTACATTATTTCTTCATCAACTTCATTCAAATATTCTTCCACCGGTATGAAATAATAAATCAATTAAACAATATATATTGTGATGTTATTATGTTAATGAAATCATGTAAATCCAAATCTAATGTTATCAAATGTGGAATAAAATATTATTTTCTATGTGTAGTGTATTTTCACCATTAAAAAAGGATATATTTTATTTCCATCAAAATACCTCACAATTGGTTATAATTAATGAATTAATTTTTATAACGACATCCATGCGTTCATATAAACTATCACCTCCCTGAAGCGATGTGATTAATTTTTTATCACTACATCTCATTGATGGTATATCAATGGAAATATTAAATTATTAATATGATAAAAATGATATTATGATCACTCTATAATTATAAAATAATATTTTCCTTATATCAGTGGTGATAATTGAAAAATTAAAATGTCCCTCATGCGTGCATATGGCTTACCATATCTATGATTATAATTTTGTTCATTATTCATAACCATTAAAAAATTGTTTGATTTAAAACAATAATTGATTTATAAATTAATTCCTATATAATGAATATTTTTATGGAGATGATGGACTAATGAGAACAGTTACTATTCATATCATACCATATTCATTTCAGACTCAAGTACCAAATGTTGAAAAAAAATCTTACATGAATATAAATAATTATATAATTTTAATAAAATTATAATATGTTATATAAAAATTAACAATAAAAATACAAAAAATCTATCAATATGGTAAATAATTATTTTAATGTATATTATTCAGAAAGATAAATATTGTATGCGACATGTCAGAAAAAAGGTAATTGACTTTCTTATAAAAATCCTCTTTAAACGTTACTCTAAAAATTATTCTTCAAAAACCAAAAATGATGTATGATTAATTTATATGGAATGAATTGATTTTCCTAAATTTATGGTGCTTTAATATTTTTATTATTCCTTTATATGATTATACTATGATTTTTGAAAAATGTGTTTTCATTTTTTATTGTTCAGCTTTGTAAAAATGATTTCGAAGATGAAGATTTATGTGTTGTGATTGTGTATTGATTGAGGGGAATTTTTTATGAATATTTTTGGTTCCATGATAAACTAATTTTTTTTGATCCTATGGTATATCATCAATTCATCATGTAATTAGATGCATTTAATTCGTAGGTTTTCTCCTAATAGATTACAAAAATATTATATGGTGGTTATTCAAAATTTAAACATGATGGTTAATCCGTATATAGAAATTAACGATACTGTAAGAGTGATATGTAATTAATTCCATAGGTTAATTTCATGATTTATGTTTCTTATGGATTTGTATGAGAATTTAATTATTTCTTGATGTACAATAATGTTTTTATGTTTTATGGGTGAAATTGTTATCTTTGGGGAAATGATTTCGTGGGTTTAATGTATTTGTGGACTATCGGGTTTTTTCATTATTTTATGTCCACTTCAAATATTTGTGTGTATTTTTCATGTTTTAAATATTTTTTATAGTGTATAAATATTGTTATGTTAAACGAGAAAGTCAAGATGAATGTTTTAAACATTTTTATCCAGAAAACAAATTCATGTTTTGTTAAAAAGTTTTATTCTATGAAAAAATTGATACTGAATATTAATTTATACTCTTTAATATTTGATTTTGTAATTAATTATGATTTAATAATTCTTTAAGACACTAAACCTTATTAATTTTATTTTTAAAAATGAAATTAAATTATTGAATAAAACTCAAAATTATGTATTTTCAAAGTTCAAGGCCTTATATAAGAAATATGAAATTAATGCTAAATGGTATTAAAGATCCAAACGGTATAATGTTTTGAATGCTACCGACACATGGAGTTCATATAGTGGTGATTATATTGGGATTTATTCAAATAATGGTATTTCAAAAACTTGGAACTTATTAATTTTTTTATATTTTGCATATAGATATTCAGTACTTCATGGTCAAGGTACACATAGCTGAATCATTCACCAAAACATATTTAGTTGATAACTATATTGATTTGAAAAATTATAAAACTGTATAACAATAATCTACCACATTCAAAAAGAAGATATTGTTATACCTTCATATGATGAGTTTCCTAATTTTATAGGTTTTTATAAAAAGATAACTTCAATTTTTTTAAAAATACCTGATTTTGGTAAGGAAAAACTAAGAATCGATAACTCAAGAATTAATGTCCATAAAAATGAAATATTAGATATTTCTAAATATAATTATTATAATAATACCAAAAATAAAACAATTTTTAAATATTTTAAAAAATAATTTCTCATATTGGTAATTTAAATACTAGTATTGAAAAAATTAGTTCCAAAAATATTACTTATGTGGATATTATTATTTTTAAACTAAATATGTAATTTATTCATTGAATAAATTTTTTTCCAATAATTTATACAATAAAAACATTAATAAAATGTATAGAAAGAATTGTCATCAATGTACTACTTCTAAAATGAGATTTAATTATAAGAAATCTATTTTAGAAAAAAAATTATTAGTTCCCTAAAATTAAAAGTTTGTACTATGTTTCAATGTGTTTTCAATTAGATGTGAAATATTATGTAAATAAATTTAATAAAATATATTTTCATGAAGCCTATATTTCTATATTAAATGTGTTTACCTAAGAGTTTTTTCTAATAATACTAGGCCCATAAGGGATTGGCCTCTGAAAGAAAAATGATTATGATTTTATGAAAAAATTAATTATACTAATAATAATAATACATAGTACATGGATAGTAGATGCTCCCATAAAATTACTGGAAATAAATACATAATTGATAAGATAATAATGATGAAAGGTTGTAGTCTCACTTTTTGATATAAGGCTTTAGGAATGATTTCTCATACATGTAACATTGTTCTTCTTGATAAGGAACTTATTTCAAATGTATTATTAGTGAATTATCACATGAAAACTATTATATGTTTATGTTTTTTACGTGATTAAGGTATCATTTGAAAAATTAGGAAAGATTAATGTTTCGTAAATAATTCTATGGATGAATTTATTCATTCTTCCAATCATTTTGACAATATTTATACACTAAACATATAAGACTATAAGATTGAAGACATAAATTCCTTAGTGTTATGGAATGCCAGTCTTGGTTATGAAATAGAATAAAGAAAATTAATATCTCAACATAATGATATAAAATATATTCTTAATAAATTTGGATAATACAATAATAAAAGTACTAGTACACGTATTGGTGCCTCCAAAACCCGTAATCATGGTGATGCTGGGAAACCCGTTGATCTATATAATTATAGAGGCATAATAGGTAGTTTACAATACATAACCCATAGTCCCCCAGATGTAGTGTTTTATGTATTCTTATGTGAAAAATATAAACCAAATATAAAATAATCTCATTTAGAAGATATAAAAAATATGTTCGCTCTCATACTTACACAATGGATTTAGGGCATTCCAATTATTCTACACATGATTTCAAACTAAAATGATATTATGGAGATTCCTATAGTTGTTATAGAATTTATTGTCAAATAACATCTATGAAATTAATTTTAATACTATATTCCATAGTTTCGTGGTCATGTATGAAATAACATAGAGTTTCACATTCCATTTATAAAGATTAATATGTGGTAGTTGGAAGTTGTTGAACTCATGTATTGTTGATGAAACAAAAACTCACTAACTAGGGATTGAGTTATACAATAACTCAAATAAATTGTGATAATAAAAGTTCCCCTAACTTATATAAAAATCCAACACAACACTCATGTTCTATGCACATAGTTAGAAGACACCATATCAATTGCATTACACATTAAAGGATATATCCTTTTAGAATTTACAATAATGAAATAAAAACTCGAGAATATTATGAAAAAACATTATCCTTCAGATATATTTGAAAATTGTAAAGAAAATATAGTAATGATCAGTGTAATGTAATCATTCATATATAATTCTTGTTTAACCTTCTCTTTATAATATGTTAAACCTTTTCAAAGCGGGAGTACATATGATTGATGTTTATAAAAACAATTAGTTTTGGAAAACCATTGTTTTTAAAAAATATATATATGTAACAAGTTTTCTAGATTTTGATATTTCTATAAAATTATCAAAGTCATCATCATCAAAATGATTCGTGATCTCTGATGATGTTATAAATTTTCCACATAATAAAGCTTCTTAAAAATGTCAGACTAAAAAAATTCTAAATGATTTATTAATTTAGAAATTTCGTATTTTATTTTTAAAACTATCTTTATTCGAATTATATTAAAATATACCATAATTACTTTTTGAAATAGAAATATCATATTTAATATTTTTATGACAATCATAACCTACATGTTTACAAAAACCAATACAAACATTGTAATCATACATATGAATCATTTCACTCCAAAATGTACTATTCTATTAATTAATGATTTTTCACTATCTCATTAAATTATAATTGTTTATTATTGTTATTATATTACATTAACTTTTATAATAGTCAGTTTTTCATAAATTTCTTTTAAAAAAATCTAATCAGATTTGTCTTCATTACGATGAATATTTTAAAAAAATATTGATAATTAAAAATTACATAATTCTTATTTGATGAAATATAAACCATAATATTATATTAGTTTTATTATCATCCATTGGATATATTTTGTAATTTCAATCATCATATGTGATGACTTTATAAATAAGGACACGTTATATCCCACATTGGGTGTTAAAATTTTTATTTTCTTGAGTTTCTACACCCCTAAAATATATCATTCTAAATGATTTTTCTATCATAATGATCCGAACACTATTTCAGTATGATTGAAACTGATGAAGACTAAAAAAATGGTACTTATTTAGGGAATGTTTAGTCCAAGGAGTTTCCAATGAGACATGACATTCCACTCTATGAATTATTAATGATTTTAAAGTATGATAACTTCTTTTTGCGGAAAAACGATACAAGGAACTGTATTTCCGTTACCATAACATCATTGGTCAGTTTTATGTATCTAGGAAATTTTTCAAGGGTGATGGAATATACATCATTATTTTGAAATGTATGGAAATCTCTAAATTTTTTCTTATCATAAATATGTGAGTTTGGTAGGAGAACCATCATATGGTAAGATATATTTCCCCTAATAAAAGAAACATAATGATCTCAATAAGAAAAAGAAAAATATGGCAGAATATTCATTGATTTTTCATCATGAAAAAATATTGAATGACACAAATCTAACACTGAATATCTATGTAATTGCTTTATGGATACAAGGATTATTGATATCAAGAAAAGGAAATCCTGATACATTTAATGATTAAGTTGTTTTCATGATGGATTTTCATATCAATACATGAAGGATATATTTGGTAAGATTTTTTCGTTATAATGGATAACATTAAGTCACAATAAATAAATTGAAAAATCATCATTTCCATACATTTTATGTATTTTTTTTGAAAAACCTAATGGAGTATGTCATAGTTGCCAATAAATTTTATCCGATGAGGGAGATTATTTCATTCAGCAGTGAAGATATGATGAATAGGATGTGAATTTGTTTAAAGGAAAATCTACGATGATTGTTTGAGAAATTGGTGGTACTACATCATAGGTAGAACCATCAAGGAATTTATAAATAGATTTTGAAAAAACTAACTATATGGTTTATATATCCACCCCACGAAATAAAAAAAGTTTCTAAAAGAATATTTTGATTATTGGATGAAAAATAATGGAATGAAGAAACCTAGTGATAAAGAGATTATAATACACCCAGATGATGCCAACGAATTGTAAATTCATGCTATGGAAAATTGACTTGAAAGTTAACATTTTTATTAAAATGAATAATCCCAGTACAATGAAAGAAGTCATGGGGGTCTAATGTAATGCATCCCCAAGGAATCATATTAGAAAAACTAGAACCTTCAGTAGGAAATGACCCCAAAGATGAGAAGGAATAAAAAGTACTATTTGGTGTTTCTGTAGACGCAATGCTATGGTAACTCATGATGAAGAATCCGTCAAGAATAAGAAAACAAAAATGTTGATTGAAGTCTAAGATTATGAAATTATTTCAAATGATGTAGAATGTGATTAATAAAATGTTTTTACACCATCTGTACATGAAGATCTGTATTATCATATCATGGATCATCTTTAGTCCATGCTGATGTTCCATCTATGGATGATAAAGGAAAAAATTAAGCTTTATGAGAAAGAATCTATTCTATTTTTTCTTTAAAATCTGTTAGAACAAAAGCCTTTTTGAAAAAATTGGATTTGATAACACTAAGACTATTATAACAAGGACCTGATAAATCTATTAGTGAGGATGTTGATGGGGATGAAATAAAAGAAAAATAAATATATTAAAAAAAAAATGTTGATATAAATATGTGGTAGAATAGATAAAAATTAAGAGGTATATGATAAGTATGAATGACAAAATGATAATGAAGAGTAATATGATAAGGAATAAACTCAATGTGATAAAATCAATATGATTAATCATCATCATCCTCATTATACATTCCCTCCATTGAAGAATAAGAAAATATATCCATTACTTTTGATGAATAAACATCTTTATGAGATAAGGAGGTCGAGTCATCTTCTGAATAGAAGGATCATAATTATAATTAAAAGACAAAGGATGATGATAAACCTCACACTAATGATGTGGATATCAACGAAATATTTGATAAAAATTTATTGCATAGTAATTATGAGATTTTTCATTCAATTTTTGGAAATAATAATGGAACGAAAATATATTTTGGGTGAAGAAAAATTTGACCTCATTAGGATCAATAAGAATAATTAGATTCATAAGTGAGCATTTCTTTATAAAGAATTTATTATATTTTTATATGTGTTAAAGAGCCTAGAAGGAAAAATTATTATTTTTTAATATGTAAAGCTATAGGTCAACTATTCATGATTGTTTAAATGATAAATCAAAATAAATGAATAATTTATTTGAGAAAATGGTTTAGATCCGAGATGATTTGAAAACATTGAAAAAAGTTCACAAGCACATAAAACGGAATGAAATCAAATTGTAAAATGGTCTGATAAATTTCATATAGATATTCAGATATATGATGATTAGATTGATGTAATAAACAGTAGATTTTTTAATTATAAAATTATTTCAATGTATTATCATCTCACTTGCATGATAGATTAATATTGTGGACAAATTCTAGGAAGAAGGTGATGAGATAATTGGGTATGATATTTCAATGATAATGAAGGATCAATAAATGTAGATTGAAATTACTAGATTCTACTCCATGGAGGTTATAATTTTATTCATCGGAGATGATAATAAAAATAGTTTTTAGGAATTAAAATAGATTATTTCTTTGTATGAAAAGGATAAAAAGATAGAAAAAGACTACAATGGGTTAAAAAAGATGAAATATTTTGTAATAACATTCATGAAAAATGATTAAATTAATGATTTTTAGCTCTTGTTGTAATCATTCTATAAAACATTTGATTTTTTATTTATAAATGAATAAAATATTCATTAAGACATGATTTGATTGAATGGTTTCCCCATATTTATTGGTTGAATAATCGTTCATTATTGTGTGTATGATTATTTAATTAATAATATTATTATTTTTGTATATTTATTTTTTTCGTTAGTATTTTTAGAATCAACTAATGTTTATATATTCATTTTAAAAATTAAAATGTGTGAGAATTTTATAGAAAAGGGGAGAATTATTCTTAAATGGAGATATGATTTTACAATGGTGGAGTTAAAATATAAAGGGGGATATATTTATTTAAAGTGGGTAATAACATCATTATGTTAGATATTATCTGGAGGGGAGTTAATCATATTCAACATCAATATATTTTTTTTATTCAAAAGATTTATAAATATATGTTGAGTTAAGGATAATGGATTAACTATCAATACAATGTTCATAAAAGAACAAAGGTTCTATGTTTTTCAAATAATTTCATTGATGATTTGTGGTTTGTGATTTCCAAAAATGGAGACATTGTTGAGATAGAAGTTATACTAATTAAGTTTCCATTTCATTGTGTTTATTAATAAAAAAACTTCTTAAAACATGTTTAATATCATGTTATGTCTAAAGTGTTTTTAATGATTTTATGAAAAACATCCTAGTTTATTATATATATAATTAGAAATAAATTATTATTAATATAAAAAATATATTCTTCAATTAAATTATAGTAACAAGTATGAAAATGGTAATCAAATTAACCTTTATGAGAATATAAATTTTGAATTCCTTTAACAAATATCCTAATGAAAATAGTCATGACGCATGGCCAAAGACTAGTACCAATACAATCAGACTCAAACACATAGTGATCATCATATTTATTTTGATAAGGGAGTCCATAATAATAAATTATGATTATAATTAGAATATAGAAAATTTATTTCTAATGTTAAGAACATATTTAACACTATAATGGTGACAACCAATACAATGTCAAACATTTAGTAACACTAGATAATTATGCACAATAATTTTCTAGGTTTCCAATGTCATTACAAAAAAAACACTGAAATTAGTCCATTGGGAGGTCAAAATATTACCATAGGTAGCTCTCATATAAATATTAATCCATTTGAAATGATTGAAGCTGAACAATTATATTATCTTTATATCCATCAAAATAATACATTGTGTGATTAGCCTTTTCATAATATTTAAATTTCATTAGTCAGTTTGTTTTCTGAATGAAACCTTGTCAAGTTGTATCCTTACATATTTTTTGTAATTGTTACTTGAGACTAAAAGGTTTAATGATCATGTGACTCAAATGATAAGAATATAGATAATTTGATCCATCTGATGGTGGGATTAATTTGAGAGTAATACAGATCAGATAAACGTACTGAGGGATTTCATGTATAGGAAGATAGAGACATTCTTATCATTGTATTAAGGGATTTCCTTGGTAAGGAATGTCATGAATTATAGTATGTATGAAATAGTGGATACATTTAGTCTGGGTTATAGACAACCTTGGAATAAAGGAAAAAATATTTTAGTCTTTTATGTATCTTTTATGTTATTCTTATTTTTGTTATCTATTGTATTAATTATTATTTTAGATGTTTTATTATCGATATAAATTTCATATAAAATGAATAATTATAAATTATTATCGATTTTTTATTATATTTTTTCAAATTCTAATACAAAATCAGATTAATTTGATCCATTTTGATCCTGATACTCTTAACTCTAAATTAACCATACCAAAGACTAGTCCCAATTTATTGACATTTTTAATTAGACTGAAGTTGATTATAATAAAATACATTAATAGGATTTGGGTTTGTAATGTTTATATTTTTAAAATTATGTTTTAAAATGAAAATTCACATATATTTTATTTTATTCTACTGAAACAAAATTTTTTTTATTTCTAACACTTTTTGGGAAAGTTAGAAACCAGGGGACACAGACTGCACAAGAACACAACCGAAACAAACCAACATCAAAGATCACCAAAACAAACAACTAGAAAATACCATCACAACCACTAATAATCAAAATAACCATACTCATATCCACATCTGACACATGAGTCCTCCTTCGTAGTGGTCGATTCCCATTCAGAAGCTGGTTTATTTTGCCTCCAGAGATTATCACTTTGGACCTGGTCCTCATTTGGACCAATTAGTGTTTCCCTGAATTGATTGCTTGGATAGGTTTTCTTTTTTAAAGTCATGGATCACCCCATGATCTAACATAGATGAAGCACTAGTAATCACTGGGTGCGGTAGATAAGAATAATCCTTCCTTGTTTTTCTTCTTGGGATAGCCGACAACATTCCAAAATCATCATTCATCCTCTATTCCCCACCTTTAACTATATCACTAAAAAAACGAGTGCCCAATTCCCCCAGATTTTCTTTATCACCCGCGAATGAATACTCCCTCTTGTTATATAGAGTCACTGTCACAAGTTCCTTGAACCCCTTGCCCTTGCCCCTCCTCAGTCTAGGAGGGTTGCATTCAATCACCGAAAGGCACCCAAATGCATCTCCATTGACTTTGGGAGTATCCTTTCCCTCACCCTCTGCCACTTTTATACAAACCACATTCATTGTATTGAAAATTTCCAATGTCCTAGCTAGGAAGCTCCTCCATCGGCAAAGAGAACCCCCCTCTACCCTTCCCTTCATACATTAGGTTCTCCTTGAAGCCTATATTTTAAGTTAGTCATCTGAGCATACACATTCAGTCCTATTTAGTATTATGGATATTCTGATACAACAATGATTAAAATGTTACCAATTTAGAAAATTATTTATGTTATAATCTCATTTATTTTAGGATTTCTTATGTTCATGAATACTTTGGAGGAAATCATATGTTATTTTGTCTTAAACCCCAACCTTAACATCAATAATATTTATCAACATGTTTAAAATAATTATTTATTTTTCCTCCATTATTCATTAAATAAATATGAAGATATCTATTTGTAATATATATTCATCTTGTATTATCTATTTGACTGGTTATAATTATTTTACTTATCTAGTTTCTCTAAAATGTTTTAAAATAAGATATTTTATAAAAAATGTTTTCCTATTGGATTTAACTTGACCTTTCACCTAATTTTATTTTTTTAATGAAATTTCATAATTTTTTCCAAATGTATCACATTGGATACCCTCTTTCAAATTTTTTAAATAAATGTTTATTTCAAACAGTTATAACATAAAAGGATTTTATATATGCGTCTTCCTTTATTGTCTTTGAAGTTTACATTATATTTTTCCAGGGATTGTTTAAAATAAATTTATTTTGAAAACATAATGAGAATTATTATTTCTTAAATATGATTTTAAAAATTAAGATATTATATTGGGAAATAAATATTTTAATGGATTTTTAATGTTATTTCCATTCATCAATATCAAAAAACATTTCTGTTACTAATGAACCAAATGGGATCTTATGTAATGATACCATAATAATTATTTATATGGGTGGATTAATTTTTTTTCATGGAGAGGGATAAGGATCCTATTTTATTATCACATGTTAACCATATTTAAATGATACTTTTATTGATCACATTTATTTTCTATGGGTTAATCCAGTTTCAATGATATTTTTATGGAACCCATTTCATTTATTGGGGTTAATTGTGTTTGAAGGATAATTTCATGGTTATTTTATTTAATGGGTTAATCATGATCAAAATGGAAAATTCGTTTATTCATTTATTTTATGATTTAATGAATGATCTATGTACTTTATTCATGAAAAAATCCATGGATATTGTTTATATTGTTGGATGGTTCTTTATAATCCTTATACAGGTGGTTCCGTTATAAACAAAGTTTTGATAGTGACGTTGTCAACACATAAAGTTATCTTTCATTATAAACCAATGATTTGTGGTTATCATATTAACCATGAATTTTTTGTATCATTATAAACAGAGTTTAGATAGTTCTATTAAAATCAAATGATGGATTGGCTTATGATAGCCATCCAATGAATTTGGTATATTAGATATGGTGGTTGAAAAAACTATATTCTTTGTTTTTAGTTAGTGACATGAAGATCATGTCCTAAGATACAATTTTTTATCAATTTTTTCATTATTTGGTAATAAATATTTCATTTTTCATGATTTATACCACCTGAATCATGATTATTGATTCTGATTACCGTTATCCTAGTGAAATCCTTATACTGTGTTTTCTTGTTTGACAATCCAAGAATTTTTTGGTATAAAAATTATTACACTAATTCCAATCATGTTAATTATGTAATCATACAATAATTCTATTATTTTCTCAGTGTTGAAGATAAATTTTTAATTTATATATTTACCATTACTTATCAAGTGAGTTCACCCTAATGTTTCATTTTCATGGTGAATGTTTTAGATGTTAAAATTTTGGTCTCCAACATTTTTATCAACAGCTAAAATATAATGATTCTATTTTTTACACTATATCTATGAACTTTTGTTTGGGTATATTTTACATGTTCTACATTGATAGTCTTATAATGAATTTAGAATTATTTTGGAACATGATTACACACTATCACAACATTTCCCCTTCTGATTGATTGACAAATTGAGGGGACCATCAAGATTCTTGGGGATATGTTACATGTCTGGATGCTATATTTTGATGGATATATGGATAATCGATTTACATTTTCTGAGTTATATTATAAAAAATCTACCCCTCATGCGTCAACATGACTCAATTTGAGTCATTTTATTAGAGGTCATGTCAATATCGAATGTTATGGAATATAGATGGTGAGTTTTCTTTTTTCCAATCCTGATGTAGTGTATAGACTACAACAATATTTTATGTAGTTCATGTTAGGATAATGGTATCACATTATTTTTATAATTATTTTTCTGATATTAGTTTATGACCATTTTCATTTGAGTTTTGGAACCACATACGCTAAAATGATTCTCCTCATCTACAAATGAAGTGGTGTATTAAAGGAATTATGCTTATTCTATAGTTCATCCGACCATTAAATGTGATGGTACATATTTTTATAGAGTTATATTGTATGTCACATCCTCTATGGATTGATAGGATCCATGAATTTTTTTATGTTTCATACCCCCATTGTTATCTTCATGATAACCCCATTGTATTTTATTAGGGATATATGGATTTTGATGATAATGAGATAGTAATTATTCGCTAATTAGAAATCTAGGAACATAATGAGAAGGTGTTTTTTGAGAAAAAAAATTATATTGGTTTTTGTTTTGAATTAACTATTTCTTGTTGAAAATTAAATTGTATTATTAGATTTATATATTTTTCATGTAAGAAAATTTATTTTGAATTTTTCATTTTTTTATCATGATGTATTGATTATTTAATCATTATGTATTTGAGATGTGTATTTTTATTAAATGATGGTGTCTATAATGGATTCCATCACCAAAAAATGGGGAAAACATAACAATAATTATATTTTATGATTAAAAAATATTTTAATACCTTCTGTAGTAGTCATTTATGGAAAATATTAAAAATATCTTGATAAAGGATGGGATTCAATAATATTTTTTCATCGGTATGTGTAATGTGATAGTCATGACAGTTATAGGTATGGTCTGTATATAGATTCAATTTGCAGTTCATTTTATTTAAAAGTGGTTTTAGGAAGATTTTGGTAGATTTTGGTATAGTCTATCTTATAATTTAACCCCTAATAGGATCCTTGAAGGGTGAATTTTCATAACTCCCACCCATCATTAATATGTTCCATGATCTATTTTAATTATTGAGGATGAGAATTATTAAATACTCGCCTGATTTAATTTTACGAACATTATCATTATTTTTATGATGGTTTTCTAGGATTTGGTAGTGTTGGTATGGAATTTGGGTGCTTTCTATGGGAATTGTTGTGGTATCTGTCCATTCTGAAGATAATCATGCTTGGGTGATTAGTGTGGAGGATATTTTTTTTATTCAGGAATATTCCCTATAAAAAATCTAAAATTTGAAACAGTTGGTGGGGTATTATATCTAGTTATAGATCATGGGTGGTGTTTTGGGTGAAATAGTGAAGATGGACCCACCACATCACAGCCTTGCACATATTGAGGGTATATCATCTTGTTTTTTGGCATTTAGAAGTGGTGATTTTCTGTGGGATATAGTGTAAAAGCCATTATGGATTTTGGAAATAGCATGATCTAATCCATGGTGGTCATTATATATCATTTATAATAATAAAGAAAAGGGTGAGATTTCATGTTGATTTTTATATCCCCCTTTCACTGTTCCGACTATGATCATTTGGGATTATCACTATATCATGGTGGAGTCTAATGGTATTCCTATATATTTAAGAGGGTTCATACACATCTGGTTAAACATACTTATTCTCCCATTTACCACAATGATACATCTAGACTATTTTATCAGTCTCAATAATTACTTTATGAAATGGGATTTTTGTGAAAGGAAAATATGTAATTTTTATTGTGTGTATGGATTTATTATGTGGCATGGTTCATAGAGATGTGGAAACTATACTGTGAGAGGATTGACACCATCTGGTAATGTAATGAGAAAATTAAGAACTCATTTTTTGATCCTATAGGTTTTTCATGGATGATATCTATTTATAAATAATTTTTTTGATGCACATTACACCAAAGTCACATTTTTACACTGACACCCCATATTTTTAGATTTCTGTTGTTTTTAAAATATCATTGATAGTGGGAATAAATGGTTGGAAAACCTTACATCCACTAAATAGATTTTAGTATAGGTTGATATGTAATTTTTTTATTTACCAACTTTCTATTTTATACTAGTGGTGATGCTTGATAAGGATTACATGGTTCATAGTAGTGTTTAGGAATGGTTGCAGAATGAATTCAGTTTTATTTCCATGACGATCGTCCACAATGAAATTCACTATTTGGAATTGGTTATGGGTGTGGGTTTCATGTGGTTCCACACGTGTATTTACAGGGGGTGAGATGTGTTTTCCTCTGTCTCATCCAGAAGGATTTTTTCTAGATTACTTTTTGTCTTCGGTAATGGTTCTATAGATGGGATGGGAGAACCATGACATACCATGTTAGGGCATGAGAGTTCCAAATTAGTTTGAAATTTTTTAGAGTTATAATTTACTGATATAAGGGTTATTGTGTTTCTATATTGGATATATTTTTTGAATTGTTTTCCTTGGTGGGGATGGTATTAGTTAGTTTACAAAATTATGTTTGTGTTTATTCTATTGTTTTTCATCAGTCCTTTCTTATGCTCTTTTAAAATGTGAAAATGAGTCACTGGGTATGACCCTAATTTGTATAAATTATATTATATATATATATATATATAAATTTTTGGGAATCCAAGAGGACGTAGGGTCTAATCTAAATATTACAAGATTGGACCACTGAGTTTATGTTTTGTAACTTATTTGGGATTTTATTTGGTATTTATGTAGATACTTTTTTGTATGTTTTTTTATACTCATCCTGGGATAATGTTTCGATTTAAATTAATTTTATGATATGGTTTTTTTTGTGTTTCATCCTATCTCTTGATTACACTTTTATAATACAGTTTAATGGCCTCAATATGTGTTTTTTTCTATGCCCTAATTTTTATTCACCAATCCACGACCTTCTAAAGGAGGGACTCAGAGGTCATTATCTCTATTCCTTGTTTTTAGAAATAGGAGGGGCACCTATGGAGGAAGGTCCCCTAATAAAGATGAAAAACAATTACCATATACATTCATTCCCAAAAAATAGATACTATAAAATAGTTCTTACATCATGTATGCTCCTTCAAATGTTTCCTCACACATAATTTCATGTTCATATATACTCACAATGGAGATGTCACATAGGTATTTCTTTATTAATCCATAAATACCAATATTATTATTAAATTACAGACCAATTTTCATCCCTACTCTCTTAGGCGATGTCACCAAAAATTGTACATGTGCCATAACTTTATAAAAAAGAGATACTACAAAAAAGTACACTACTTTTTTATGCATTCTATAGTGATGTAACAAAAATTGTATCATTATCAACCCTGTAAGACCAAGTGATACTACCAAAATTGAAATATATCACTACCATTGAATAATAATATGGAACACATTATACCACCCTTGTAAACACTATATGGGGAAGGCCACAACTAAAAACCAAAACCATTCCCTCTCCCAAAAAAGGTCATCTGTCATCCTATAATCACACCATCACCACATAATGACCACTAGAATATCATTAATGTTAGAATCTAATTATCTATTCTTATCATGAAACATACACTCTACTATTAAAAATAATTAAACACATAGAATACATAAATCTAATCCCATATGGTGATAGCTTTTCACCATAGTATTAGTAATTGGAGACCTGACAATATATCTAAATTACATCTTATCACACATATTGAAACATACTCAAATCACCTCAATACCATATTATCCACATAAACATTACAATATGAGAATATATCTGTCTTGATCATACCCAAAATGGAATATAACGGGGTTCTCAATACATCCATCGAAGTCAAAATTATTATTCAATGAAGAAAGGGCCAACAAGGCAACCCCAGGATTAAGGAGGTCCAAAATTGTGCAGACCAAGGGCATCCCCTCTGATCAAGTTTACACCTTCTGGTTTCAATTAGTTAATGGAGATAAGGATAGTGTTGATGGAGCTTTGGTCAGCTAAGGAATCCATGTTATCCGCGACCTTATTCCCCTCGCACCATGTGTGAGTCACTTGGATGTTGTGCCGAAGGAGAGCTCGACATTTCCTAACCACATAGGATATGGAACATGAAATAGAAATTTTACCATGAAGGGCATCATGAAGGATCAGGGATTCAGTCTCAACATGGGATATAGTCAGATTCTCTTGAATGTAGAGAGAGAGATCCCATAGATCATAGTCTTAGCCTCGACCTGTAGGGGAGAACCAGAACCATAGAATGAAGTGAAAGACAAAACCAAATTTCCCACCATGCCTCAAACCACACCTCCTACCTTCATCAAACCCAATGAGCAGGACCCATCTAGGATTAACTTGTAGCCTGTGATAGGAGGATTCCAACCCACCCATTTACCTTGTAATCTAACCGGGAGATGGTGAGCCAATGATGCACTTCCCCACATGAAATTGAAATCAAGGGCCTCCTGCCATCCTTCTGAGAGTGAAACCATATCATTCAATATAAAACAAGTCCTCGTAATAATTGACCTTATCGTAGGAGTTATGACTTCAAAGCTTGCCTGATTACGAACGTGCCACAAGAACCGGCACCCAGCATTGAGTAAAGCAGCTCGGGCAAACTGTTCCAACTCTGATCCCAGCGCGCTGTGGAACCACACCTCCTAGAATGGAGAGTCATTCTACTCTTCAGTGTCGGGACCCGAGATGCCACCGAGGAAGGACCAAACTACATGAGCCCAACCAACTTCAAAGAACAAATTTTCAGAGCTCTCCTCCTCCCTGTTGCGGCAGCAATGGCACCCAGAGGCAATGCTAATACCTAGTTTCATGATGTTCTCATCTATAGAGAGATCTCGGTTCCAGATGAGCCAAATGAGGAAATTGATTTTCGTGGGGATCTTGTGGCATAAGACCTTCTCATTCCACTGATCATGGTGGTCTTACGAGGAGAGGAGACTGCGGAAATCACTAGTGGAAAAAACACCAGAAGACAAAGGAGTAAACATGCAACGATCTGGTTCCGACATGATTTCAATCAACTCAAGCAGATCTTGCTGGTCCTCGTTCAAAATAGTGTTGGTGAGTCTGGGATGAAGCAACACCTCCTTCACTGTGATTAGAGGAGGCGGACAACCTGGGAGGGCGAGGACAGAACCTGCCCTGTTCTTGTGCAAGAAAAAAAGATCACCAGAGCTGATGATCCTCCTTGAGCATTGTTGTAGGGTCTGGACCTGAGGATATATTTTCGACCAGAGGGGCGAAGCATACCCGCAACCATCTGACGTGGTGTTCCCCCCGATATGCGATGTGGTCATCCCCCAGAGTGAGCACTCCTCCAGTATTTCCCACACCGTCTTGGCATGCATGCCATGTGGAGTACTCTAAATACTCCCGACGTTGATCCCTCTATCGTGGATGGGTCTCGCAAGCCTTCCCCATGAGGCCTAGTTCTTCTTTCCTTCAGTTTTTTCATCCCAAAAAAATCTGCATATAACCATTTTGATAGTGTTTATCACCCCTACGGAAAATTTTTGGAGGCCAGAGCATGAATGGGGATTGCGGACATAACGATGTAAACCAAGGCGATACGGCCCCCAATCAAGAGAAAGTGGTTTTTCTAGGTGAGAATGTGTCTCGTGATCCTGTAAAAAATGTGATCAAAATCACGAATGTGGAGCCTACCTGCAGAGATTGTAATTCCCAAATAATCCATCAGGAAGGAGCCATGTTGCATGTTCAGGAAGCTACACTAGGAGGAGACCCGCCTGGAAGTGGTCTTAAAGGATATAAAGAAGCTGCTCCGGGAGTTGCTGATTATTTGTCTGCTCCAGAAACAATAATCCCCCAGAATAATCATGATATTTAGAACATAATTCTTACAACCTTTGATGAAGATCATAGTATCATTCGCAAACATCAGGTGGGAGATCAAATAAATTTTGTGCTTTCTCCTATAATTATGGATTCCTTCCTGACGTATTCCATGGTTGAAGAGACGGCTGAGAGCATCCTGAGATAGGATGAAGAGGCTTTGAGAAATAGGGTCCCCCTACCGAAGGCCTCCCGTAGCCTTTAATAAGACATTATTCTTCCCCATGAAAGAGACCACCAGCCAAGAAGAGCTAATGCATCTGAAGATAATATCCACAGCCATGGATGAAAATCCCATTGATGAGAGGACTCTGTTCATGAAACTCCACTCAAACCTGTCGAAAGGATTGTTCATATCTAATTTGATCACCATGTTCGAATCGTGTGTGTTGATGTTAATCTCCCTAACCATCTATTGGGAAAGAGATCATGCACCATGAATGGACCGACCCTTCATGAATCCATGTTGTTCGAGAGAGATCCATCCTGAAAGATGCTCGAACAGCCTCTGATTGATAACGCATGCTACGATCTTGTAAGGGATGTTGCAGAGGCTCACAGGACGATACTGAGAAAACTGGGAGGGGTCCTTTACCTTGGGTATCAAAATCATTGATGTAGCACTAGAAACCTGAGGGAGGATCCCTCCTCGAAAAAAGTTCCACACAGCTTCAATGATGTCCTTAACAACAGCCCACCCCCTCTGTAGAACGAACCAAGGAAGCCGTCAGGTCCAGGAGCACTTTCTCGGTTGAGTTTCTACATGGCCATGTAGATTTCTTCCTCATTGGGAGTCGGATCTAAGCCCGCATTGTCTAGGATGGTCACTATGGAAGGGATCTCCACCCAGAGATCTGAGTTTCCTCTAGGATACCCACTGGCCATACTCGGTTTCGTGCCATCAAGGAGGTTATGAAAGAAAGAAAGCGCCAAATTTCCTACAGTGTCTCTATCACTCGAGTAGAAGCTGTCCTCTAATAATGGGTTGGGATTGATCCATCTCTTCCTTTCCCTAATGCAAGTGTGGAAGAAAGTGGAATTTTTGTCACCCTCATTCAACAACCTAACCTTGGAACAGTCCCAGGATAATCGTTCCTACTTGAGAAGATCCTCCTCACACCTTAACCTTTTGTCTGCTAAGACCTCATAAGCCGAGTCACTCCACTCTCCTCCAGGATCGATTTGAGAACTTCGACACTCTGTTTAAGAGCCTCTTAATTTGGTTTCGGTCCAAATCTCAGTGATTCAATGCCACTTCTTTTGTTTGGTGTTGGAATCAGAGGTCGACTTCATCTTTGTGTGGTACAAAGCCCCAAGGACTTTTGGGTGGTGGTATTTCATCCTAGCTCACTGGGCATTGGAGACCCACAAGGGGAAGGAGAGTCCTCGTGCGGTGGTGTGGATTGGTCTCCCTAGTATTCCCCTACCCTTCCAAAACGCAGCTTTCCTCAGAGCGATGGGCGACTCCCTTGGCGGTTTCTTATGTGAGGTCGATCTCATCATATTTTGTGAAGACATCCTGGTTCCTAGGTTGTGCGTTGAGCTGGATTTATTAGAGCTGTTACCCGAGCAGATCATCTTAAAGGTGTCAGATTTGGTGAAATGGGAACAGACTCTTTTTTACCCTGTTCTCTCTAGGTTTTTCTCCAATTTTTGTCTCCAGGTTCATTCTGGGGTCTCATGAAGATCTCTTCAGAAAGGCGTTCTTCAACATTTTCTTTGGATCCTATATCGTGGTTCCCCCCTTTATCCAGCCTGATCCTATGGACCCTAGGTGTCTTCGTGGGGAGGGGTCCTTGTCTTAGGTTGATCAGTTCCCCTCGTCAGTTTTTGCAGAGGATCCTCTGATGCCTCCTCCCCCAGCTGGAGCCTCCTCCCCCTATAGGGATCTGATGCTCGTTCCTGGAATCTCGGCTGCAGCATGTGGTCTCGTGGCTGGGATATCTTTTCCTCCTCAATTATTTGCTGTAGAGAAGATATGGGACTAGATTTTTTCCCTTCTTCATCCTCCCCTGGACCATCGGGAGTTTCTTCTTCCCCTAAAGAATTTTCTGTTTTCCTTTCATGGAGATCTAGTTAGTTCTGAGAGCCTACCATGGCCTCCGACCCTCAGCGAGGCTGTTGTGAATGTTGACCCCACAAAGGACCTGGTTGCCGACCCACCCTGGTCTCCTCCCTTAAAGGCCAGGGATGTTCATTCAGTGGGAATATCGGCCAATTTTGTCGAGAAGAGGTACTCTACCACCCAATCCCCTCGCCGGGTGCCGAAGGGGAATCCAGTGGAGCCCTCTCTTCACAAGTCGCCCAAGGCTGTTGATCCCTCTACTTCTAGCCCAGGGGTGTGCACCCGCTCCCAAGTGAGGCTTCTTAGGGAAGGCTCCCCCTTTCCAAGAATGACGACCAACATGCCTGGGGCCAAATCCAGGTTCCATTTGGATCAATGTTATCCATGTAAATTTTGAATGACTGCGGCCTGGGCTCCCGGGTGAAGTTAGACCACATTGTCTTGGAAGTCAGGAAAAACAAAGTCAACATCTGTTCAGTTTTGGAGAACACGCAAAATTTGATCAATATCAAGTCCTTCTATCGCCTTGTCCATATGCACGACACCATTCATGAAGACCCATCTAACATGCATATTTGGTTGTTCTGAAAATGGAGGATTCCCTAGAGATGATTGAGGCGGGCCACCAATTTATCACCACGAAAGTCACCTCGGAGGAGGAGTTCTACTTCGCCTCATTTGATTACGACAACTGTGTCCCTCAGGATAGAAATCGGTTGTGGAAAGGGCTTGGATCTTTTGATCCGGGGGTTCTGCAGTGGGTAGTGACAGGGTTCTAAACACACATTTCAACATTTTCAAATTGGTACAATGCAATATAAAACACACCCTTGATGTTTTATTATCCAACCCAATCATTTATTCCAGAGACATAAGACTATATTCTAAATCCTAAACCATGTAATATACCAAATCATTATTCTTCTATCTATGTATCATATCAAGAAGTCATACTGATATACTTTGAATTCATCTTCCAATTACAAAAAATAAATCTCTCAACAGTCAATGTTGTCATTCACATTGCATCTATCTTGTAAGAGATTTCTAGAATGTAAAAGAGAGAAAGACCTTAGTACCACAACACACATAGACCCATAGTATATATCCCCCTCATGGAACAATATAATAATCTATAACACCAACATGATAGTGTTTTCCATCATATAGTAGTTTAAAAACTATATAACAATACTTTCCAATACCAAACCATTAATTACACCTGAAGTATCATTTTAAAACTAATATAAGATATTTGAGTTTCACCATAGAACTATATAACTTCTCGATGTCAAATGTAAATTCATCTGGTCCATTCTCCATATATATGGAATGGTCATCGGTGATCCTATTTTACCCAATGTTCTAAAAAGCAATTATTACATATCTAAATGGGGGAAATTGTATCATATCATTTTTATTGGGTTCCCTTATTTCCTTTCCATTTAAAAAATCCTATAGAGATATGAGTCCATGAACAGTCATGTATAATCACACAGACACACACACACACATATATATATTTATAAATAAATATATATATATATATATATTAGGGAGGATACATACCTCAACATTATAGTTACTATCCTCTCTATACTTATCAATCCCTAATCAAGACAATTTATGCCTCATCTTGGATTATATTGATACTTGAGGTCCTATATCATGACACATTCCCTATTAAATAATAATATAAACATTCAATTAATTATTATTTTCTATTTATACGATAAGAAATAACTTGAAACTCAGTAGTAAATTTCAAATCATCGAAAAATAATTTGACCAAGGGATTCCCTCCTCATAAGATATCCTCTTGAAAAGCATGTAAATTGCCCATCGATAAAAATAATTCTCCCATGAATCCATAAAATAGTTTCTAAAACCCTATCCATATTCACTAATAGTAATTTTGGAATCATACATAATAAAAATGAAAGATATTGGATGAAAAAAATCAGTTTAATTCTCATATATAAACATCCAAGAATCACACATCCTTAAGGGGTATTTCACCGGGTAAGAATGGGGAAGAGCCACCAAAATGTCCCTCTCATAATAACAATTCCTTTTAATTGTGATTGAACTAGGGAAGAATGCGATGACCCAAAAAATTTCCCTATCCTAGCACACCTTCTATTTAAAATGGAAGACCACAATGATGATTTAATTATTAATGATCCACGAACATAGGTAATTACTCTCCTTGGGAGATTATTTATGAAAAAATATTAAAATTGGATCAAAGATCATTTTAATGATAATGTCACCTATTTTGTTGGTTTTATTGTTAGATGAACTAGTTAGTTTCTCACATTCCCTAAATAAATTGATAAAAAAACAATAATTTTATTTTTTTTATATGTAGTAAAGGATTATTAGTGAAGAACCCATTGGAATCACTAGGTAATTACCTCTTTTGAATGTATATCATGTTGTGACCAATTGGGTAATAAATCAAATTCCATCCTTCAGTAATGACCGAAATCCTTGAGACCATATTAAATGACATGAATAATCTGTTCATTGAATGGAATTTTCCCCTTGACCAGAGCAACTTCTTTTTCAGTCAACACCTCCATATATGGTTGCACATCATATTAAAACAACTATAACACTTCAAAGAGTGAAAATAGTTCCCCACATAGTTTTTACTCCATAATGTAACATGACATTATGTGGCCTAATTTTTATAGAGTTCCTGCTATTTCCAAAACAATCACACATAAAATACAAAACTATTACTAAACATACATAAAAGGTTCATTTTTATGGTCTGTATCCCATCAACTTGATTTGATTTACTATGTATATGTATTTCAAACACAGGAATCCATAGAAAATCCCTTATTTCATGGAACTCCCTAGTCATGGCAAAAATGGACACATCAACATTGTGATTCCTTTATTTCTATGACTTGATCCGTTTTTTAAAACTTATCGCCATGTGACCTTCCCTAACCATATAATGATGTGTTGCAATTTTAAAAAATTAAAAAAAGGGGACACCTAGGAACTTTTTTGAAGTTCAACTAAGAACCTCAAAAATCTTTTGGGCCACCCAAAAAAATTGTTATCATATCCCTGGGATGTTCCAGCACTCCAAATCCCCATCCATTTAAGAATTATCATGAAATATTATACTCCATGACTATTAATTAAAATATCCTATATAAAAACATCACATTATTTTATGATTAATTAAAAACTAATCACATTAGTGCATATTTTATTTAAGAAGTTTCATTGTTCCTCATCTATTATTTTTGATGTATAATTAAAATTCATTCCCTACAGATTCACCATGTCATATCTGTCTGTAACTACATCTAGTCACCTTTAAAAATGGCAACTGGCCTAGTTCGTTGAAAGACCTGAATGGTGTTCCCGATCCCCAAAGGCTGGAAAATGTTCCCAGGTATCATAAAAAATTGTGTTGTAATGATTTTACTAAGATTATAAATATAAAACAACCAACAAGGATTAAAAAATAAAATCTGAAAATATACATAAAACAAGTCCTTAAAAAAATTCAGAATTGAAATTCATAGGTTCATACAAGACCCAAAGTCTATTCTAAAGAAATTAATTCAAAATGAACAGCCTAAAACCCACATCATTTAAAGGATCAATTCCTTCAATCCATCTCCATGACACCCCATCTTGAATGACCACAATAAACCTTGACAACCATTTCTAAGTGATTTACCTTACCCAGCAAGAAACATTTCCAAGTATACATACACCCATAGGTGTACGTAAGGTGTGATCATAATCCCAGTAGTATTCCGAACCAAAGGATTCCATGTGATAATTATTTTTAGATGAAAATCTTGCATGTTTTTATATACAAGAATTATAGTAACAATTTCAAAGAGATGTAACATCAAAATTAAAAACTTTTTCAAGATTGTTAGTTTAAATATTGAAAACAATTATATAAAATGAAAATGCTTCATAATATTCAAGATAAACACACAGTATTGATGGTAAGTAAAAAGTATCCAATGACCACTAGTCAAGGGAATTAATTGTAGCCACTAGATAGTTCTAGTCCATGGGTACATCATATCTCAGTGAAATGTAACCGTAAAAAATATTTGTTCACATGAAAAAGCCACTAATAGGGAACATTCCCCAATACAATCATCAAAGATGATACATGAAATATGTATGAAATCACTCTAGATCACTAGAACACTAATACATGTTCACCCACCATGAATATCATTTTTTTCCTCTTCTGCTCAATCATGTTCTACTTATTACAATGTACCATTTTAACATGAAAATACCATTTCCAAATCACACACACAACAACAATCCCATAATCTTGTCAAATAATTTTCCTTCCACATTCAAATTCATTTTAACATCATACCAACACAAATAATCCCTAAAACATGTTTCACACCATTCTAAAATTTTAATAAATCATTTCACCAATCCCTAAAATGTTCTCAAGATGATTGACATAAATATCACCACATTCACTTTTGAAGACCCTTTTTTAGAACACACTCCCACCAAAATAGTACACACACATATTTTTCGCCGTTTTTGTAACTCAATAAATCATTTAGACTCTTCATAAAAAAATTCAAGAAGTGTAATGTGGATTTTCACATAAAACCAATTCAAAAGTACACTTTTAAGGAATAACACCCAATAACACCATACCCAACCATATTGGAAGCCATAACATCATTTAATTCAAAAACTAAATCAATGCTACAAAATAAGATTCTAGCACCAAACACAATGTCAAATGAACATGCTAATAAATAAAATAAAGAAAATATAACTCGTCAAAGAATTTATAAACCTAGATAGTGGAAATTTTTGAAAATAAATAAAGAGGATGGAAACCCCAAGGAGATGGATGAAAAAATATAGAATCACTTAGATGCATGATAGTGAAGTTTAAACATTATAATCCACATCAAAATGGGTTCCTATGGAGATTGGGGGAGCTTGGGAGCCTTCCATGGATCTGAAGCATGAAATGGGGATTAAATAGACCTAATAGAATTTATTAAAAAATTTAATATTGGAATTACAAATAGATTTGTAATGTGATAGAGACCCTATAGGGTTTAGCTATATGTTTTATTAAATTGTGCAGCCAAACCAAGTGACTTGTTCTGGCCACACAAAAACATTACATTTGTCTCCAAATTTGAAGGGGATCTAAGAGGAAGTTCATGGGGAATGTAAGGGGATTCAAGGTGATACTAGGGATAGAAAGATATTATTTTTAAAATAAGAAATGATTCCAATGATTTCAAACATGTCACACCCGACATGAAATGAAAATATCCATGAACCATAAGGAAGTGAAAAATAATAATCATCGTGAGAAAATTCTCACCACCAAAAAGCTTTATGTCCCCATAAATAAATATCCAGGATAAATGAAAAACAAAAAACAGAACTAAACCCACATCCATAGAGATTCATATAAAATACAAAATGAAAAAAACACGAACAACAACAGTTGGGAAATATGTATATGAACTATCCTGAGAGGCCAAGACAGACATCTGGCCAGTACGGGTCACCATGTTCCAAAATCCAAAACACCTCCACTTGATCAAAAAATGGATAGATACTCTCTATAACAAAAACGAACACAAAATTAATGAAATGGAAAAAAATAATCAAACCAAATCCCAAAACAAAACACCTTAAACACTACTAGATGAAGCGCAAGTAATTACCCTGAAATGAAAAATGTATTCAAACAAGGTTACCACAACTTTTCATTACAAAATCTATTAGTCACACTCGAATCCCAATGTTTACCAAATAAATATTTTTGTGGTAAGATTGATCATAATGAGACTACATACCACCAAGCCAAATCTTTTAATAACAATATTAATGTGCTAGATGATCCACAAGGTTAGGTCACAAGGTTTGGGAAAACATTTTGTTATCTTGCAGACAATTCTATTCGAAGGGAGAAACACACAGAGTTACTTGGTGTGAGGAGAATGGCCATGAAGAGGCCATGAGATAGGTTCTATCTCCTACCCCATGGGTTTCTGTGTGGGTTCATGGTTACTACTAACCATGCACAAACCTTGTTTATGGTTCTTACCTCCCATAAAATTAAATTTTTCATGAAAACCTCATAGGGAACTCAAGGAGAAATCTAGAACGATACACAAGACTAAACCAGGACACAAAAACTGAGAGGATCAAATAGAGTCCCCACCATAAGAGATAACATAATATCCTGAGACAGAACCAGGACAAAAAATGGTGGATACATTAATGACCTCCCAAATATAAGAACCAACCGTCATATCCAACTAACACGATTCAACACGAAAAGACTCCATAAGACCCAGTACCCAATGTAAGAGTGGTCGATAAAAAAACCAATAAATAAGAAAAAAATACAAGGTTCAATACTCCCAGGGCTTTGAAATACACTAATGTTACCAAATATCACTGAGATCAAAATAACAAACATTGTTATCTATAAAAGAACAAAATACTGAGAGTTTCACCCCCAAGGGTTCATGCATGGGACTTGAGAAAAAAACTATCCAACCTTTTTATAGACAAGGATGTAATTTTTTCACTGACACATTCTACAACAATGAGGTATTAGTTCCACACATACCATTAAAACACACTTGACAACTTGAAATGAGACCATCAAATAAAAAACTCAAAATGTCATCACATTCCACACATTAGAGAGATGTTAAACCAAGACTCGTTATGCCCATGGGGCTTCCTGACAACATGACAGCTTCACACGGAGACATACATTTGTAACTCAAACGATTGAAGAATCTCCTTCTTCAGAGTCAGGCACAAAAACCCCCAAATCAAAACTTCATTTCTGGTGCCACATGTGACTACACAATTATCCAACAACATAAATAAAACACAAGACATCATGCAAACTTCTTAGATTCTCATGGAAACTTCATCAATACAGGGACATAAGAGATAGACATGAATCACCTATTTCACCCAAAATAATATACATTATAAGAAATAAAAAATAGAAGATTCCTTCACTCAAAAAAATAAATTCAAAAGTTATTTGAAGAGAAACAAACTATAATTTTATCAGAATCCCTCAATATGTTTAGTAAAAAACACCTTCCTACCCAGAATTCACCTCCATCACATACAAATAAAACTTATAGACACTAAAGTGTCTAAATAAACCTTTAATATTTTTATAACTAAGAAACCATGACTCCATTAAACTCTTTCTGCATTCACTATTCATAAATTAGTGGATCTACTTAAACAAAAAATAAGAGTGACAAACTCAATCCTGATACCTTAGAAGAGATTCCATACAATAATACACTCGAGTACCTACCAATGGTGAATAACTGGTGTCCGCACTTCAACCATTCACTAACTCTTTGTGGGGGCATACCGTAGCCAACATGAAAACCCAATGACCAAACCAAGATGGTATTTCTGTCAAAACTAACCACAAACTAAAACTGAATTCATGAGGGGAACCACCAAAATGGATTCCCAAAACATTTCCCATAAATAAACACAAACCTACACATCAACCAAACTCACTAATGAAACAAAAATCCAAAATATTGTTCAAACAAGAGGGGTTCTCAAACTCCAAACATCCCACTACAACAATCCCAAATGCACATAAAACACACAACACAAACTCCAGTTTTGAAAAAAATAAAATTTTCTTCAAAAATTAATATCCTTGAATGTCAACTGGGTCAATGGTTAGTGCAGTAATATATGGTGTCCCATAGGCCTCACAGATGCATATTTATATGATACACTGGGCACCCTCATCATATCCATCCGAACATTCATCCAGTCATTCAATTAACTATACAACATTCTAGGTAAACACAATCATGTGTTCACCAATGAGGATACCAAAGACAAAAAATGAACCATTTCTCTTTTCAAAATCAAAAACTTCTAACCACTATTTCTCTTTCTCAAAACTGCTAACCAAAAAATCCAAGCCCAATTTTCATCTTAAAATCAATTTTAGAAAAGAAACTATCTATCAAAAAAACCTCATTGTCATGTCTTACGCATTAATTTGGAAAGAGGCATAAACACACAATTTTCCATTTGAAAATAGTTTTAAAAACTCATCTCAACCCTTTCAAAAATAAAACCATTTACCCTCTAATGGAAATTCATTTCACAGAAATTTAAATTTCATAAAATCAAATAATTGTTGTATTAAAACAAAGTCTCCATAATTCCAAAACAAAATACACAAGACAATGAGAATGAAAATTTGTATCAGTAGGTGGCGTGAACATATGGTTGGTGGCCATAAAAAATCACTCCATTTTCATGGTGTGTGTTCTAAGAAATTATTACCACCACCACATGTCATTAAGGTATTTGTGAGATCACTATGACCATTGACCGAAATCTCTTTTAATTCCCCCATTCATCAATAAATCATAAGAACAAAAGAACTGAAATAAAACCAAACATCCCAGTCTGACATTAATACCATTATGAGGTGTTCTGTCTAGACACAATACTTGTAATAATAATGTCAATTACAAATTGTACTTGATTCGGCCTACCTAGACTCTTCCAAAAAAAATTAATCAAAAAGAGAGAACCTCCTATGATACAATTTTGTCACAAACCAGATCTGGTTACCTTCCAAACAGACACCTGACCCGGTTTGTGGATATAACCAAAGGGTATTCGCGATCCCCACAGGCTGCCACACGTGGCTGGGTAACATAAAAAATTGTTTTAGATTGAAATACCAATGTTTTGATACTTAAAACAATCAAGAAGGATGAATAAACCAAATATGAAACTTTACACCAAATAATCCTTAATAAAATTCATAATTTAAAAACATAAGTTTATATAAGGTCCAAAGACTTCCATAAGAGATGAATGCCAAAACAAACCTTTGATGAACCCAATCATGGATTTGGGAAATTCCTTTAATCCATCTCCATGACATCACATCATGAAGGATCACTAGAAACTCGTAACACCGGTTCTAAGACCATTAACAAACATGTAACAAACAATACCAAGTCTACTAACACCCAAAGTTGGACGAAGGGTGTGAGCCTTATCCCAGGATGATTCCACCCAAAATGATTCCATGTTATAGTCATTTTAAGATTAAAATATAGCTTTTTTTAAAAAAAATCCTGCAAAAATTTCAAATAGATGCAATTTCAAAATGAAAAATGTTTTCAAGAGGGTTACTTTAAATAAATAACACTTTTAAATATAGTGAAAATGCTACATAATTTGAAAACAAAACACAATGCATGTTGATGGTATGTAATAAGATATCCAATAATCACTAGTCAAGGGATATAGCCCTATGCACTAGTTTTTTGTGGGCCTTAGGTGCCTCCACTCTCGGTGAAAATTTACCGTTAACAAATCTGTTCTCCTGCAAGATCCACTCTTAGGAAACTTAACCATAACCTATTAGTCCCCAACATCATCATAATAGTTTAGTTATTGTTTTCATCATAAACAATAAACCATTATATAGGGAAGAAACCACTCCAAATCACTAGAATTAATGTACACATCCACCAACCAAGATACTAGGGTTTTCCCTCTTGTTCTCAAATTTGTTCCACATCTTATAAATTACCAGTTTTACAAGATAATTACATTTAAAAATAACACACACACACGAAAATCTGAAAAACATGTCTCATAATAATCCATTCATGGTAGAATTCATTTTAACATCATACTCACACAAAACAACCCACAAACATGTTTCAAACCATTATTACAATTTAATAATACATTTCCAAAATTCATTAAATGTTCTCAAAACCTCTGGCATCAGAAATATCAACATTCCCTTTAAAACCCCATTTTTATTCCATAGACCCACAAAATAGTACACCATAATGTATTTAACCATTTGTGTTACTCAATAATAAATTTGTATGCTTTATAATACAATTTCAATATGTGTAATGCTGCTTTGAAAATAAAAACCATTGAAAATACTATTCTACAGAAAAAAACCCAACCACACCATACATTAAAAAATTTGGAGTCCCTAAAAACCATAAATATATTCATTTCATGAACCATAAAACCACCTCAATTGATACAAAATGCAATATACATGAAAAAAAATCATTTTTACACAAAAAATCATCTTTAAAATCAACAACTTAACCAATTTAACCAAAAATGGTTTTCACACAAAAAATAATGGAAGAAGAACATGATAAAGTCCTATATCAATCACGGACAATTCGCCAATGAATTCTTACACAATGAATCACCTGCCTTTCTCATCAAAACCCTAAATTGTTGTTTGAATCCTCAATCGCACCACCGCCGCAGGAAATGAGTATGAAATCGAACCCTAATCCACAAGATTTCTCCATGATGACAAAAAAAACCCTAGGTATGATCAATTGGATATTTAAATTTTAGAACATCATTAAGAAGTAATGAAACCCCATGAAGATAGAATAAAACAAAGAGATAAACACTTAGTTGCATTAGGTTTCCCTACAAAAAACCCCATAAATAATGGGTTTCAATGGAGTTTGGGAGTTCCTGGGAGACTTCCATTTATGTGAGGCATGAAATGAGGAAGAAATGGAAGAATGGAGTTCATTTAAGAAGGGAAAAAATTGAAATTAAAAAAATATTTGTTATTTTTTAGACAACTATCTCGGTTTTCGAATATGGTTTAGTAAACAATGCGGCCAAACCATGCCACTTGTTATGCCCACTGAAAAAAATTTCATTTTTTCTCATAATTCAAATGGGGTATAGATAGAATTCATGGGGGACATATAGTGGATTAAATGAGAGATATGAAACACCCAATGATTTCAAAGTATGTTATTTCATCAAAGTAATTTAATAACTTGCACTATATGCAACCTTGAGTTCTAGCGCACCATGACTTACCATACAAGCCGTTCAAAAGCAGTTATGAAGATTATTTACTAAATTTTGATCTTTATATACTCCTTATAAATTTATGTTCCAAATTAGAAGTTTCTTATAGATAATTTAAGAACAAAAACGTTTTTTCAGATTGACGAAGTATTTTTAAAAGATTCAATTTTACATCCATTTAAGGGTGAAGCCTTTTAAAATCCAATATTGGAAACTTTTATATATTCAATTTGACAAAATAAACTTATTCTTTAGAATCAGGACAAAAAAATTTAGTTTCAATAAATTTTTGGTGTTCTTATGATAACTTTCATATTTGGGTAAATAGTGAAAAAATAAAATATTTTAACTGAAAACAACTTTTTAAATCAAAATAATTAATATTGTTTAATTATAAATTTTAATGGTTTGGAAGTATAAATAGATTATATTTTTACCATTTAATCAAATTGATTTTCATTTTATGTAATTTCACAATGAAATTTGACATAATCAAGTGTCAAACTTTTGGTTGTTATTATTTCTTAAAAATACACCTTTTGGTTTTAACTGTGTGAATTAATTTTAAAATAATAAATTCAACTTATATTTTTTGAATTTGATAAAATAGACTTCATTATTGAATTCATAATATCAAAATTATCTTTGGGTAAATTTTTTCTATTTTGCGGAAAACTTTTAATTTTTGATGAGTAGTGAAAAACACTGAGTAATAATTTAAAACAGAATTTTTATTTAAATAATAATTTATTTTAAATAAATTTATTATATGTCAAAATAGATACATACTAACTATATATTTTTAATTTAATTTATTGGAGTCAATTTATAAAAATTTTAGATATATAAAATTTTTTTGAACTTTTCACCGTCTTTTACCCACATCCTAGGAGAATTGGAAAATTAACATAAAACATAATATTATCACATCTTTGAGTGGAATTTAAAATATCCGAGAGACATGGATAATATCAAGGAGTAAAATTTGGTTCAATAAGATAAAAACAATTTTTTGGTAAATATTAACTTTTGACTTTTATTTACCGCGATTAAAGGTAAATAAGGTAATTCAAGTTATCAAGTATATTATAATAATACAAAATTATATTAACACTTGTTATAACCTTATTTTATGAGTCATGGCCGACCATGGAAATCCTTGGATCGCTTTTGGGACCCCATGGATCCAGTTGAATGTGATAATGGCTCTTTATATTAATTAATTTAAAGTAAAGACAAAAATGACAAAAATAAATATCTTTTAGTAAATTAATTTTTACATTGGGTTATACAGGAGATATTTTCTACTATAAATTTTAATTGGAAAGATAAAAATATTTCCTATATCATTGTATTTTTTATAATTTTTATACAACAAAAAAATTAATTTATTTATGACATAAGGATGTTGCAGTAATTATCTTATTAATGAAATATTAAAATAATTGATATTATAAATACACAAATAAATATAATTTGAGACTTTTAATGATTTAAACGATTTTTATTAGTTAATATTACCTATTAGAGGTGATTAAATAAAATTTGGTTCGAGTTAATAAATTTAATAAGACATTAAAAAAATCAATTATTAAATAGTGTCAAAATTGACATAAAGGGATTTTTAAAACTAATACTATATTATTAATTGATATAATATTCATAAAAATATAAGGTTCGGCCAAAGGACTAGTATTATGATAGGTATATCATTAATGAACCACCTGGGGTTCTCTTGGTAGTTTATATTATGTTTATTAACCATATAATATAAATATACAATGAGACATGGTAAATGTCAAACTATTTAACTAAGAGTTAAATATAAAATATAAGGGTAAAATTGTAACCTGGACTTGTCTAAAACCCGTTGGTTGAGTTTTTTTCGACCCATACCCACCATATACTTTAAATAATATAGTTTTCATCCATTATATACTGAATATGAATTTATCATAAAATAATACTTTATGTTTTTTCTAAAGAGCCCATCCTCCCCCTTATAAAAGGACACCACTTCTAACCAATTCATTACACCTCTCAAGCCTTTTGGATCATCCAAATTCTGACCAATAAATCTCCCTACATCCCTATCCTCCTCCTATAATCCTTAAATTAGGCATGAAGGAACTTCAAGAGTCCTTTTTGGTTCAAACCAAAGGGAGTTGCACAAATTAGTGGTAACGATTTCTCTTAGCTTCTTTTCTTTTATTTTACTTCTCCAATCCCAAAAATCTTCTTATTCTTTTTACAAAGTAACAAAAACAGTACCCCTAATATGCTCAGTTATTTTTTTTGTAAAGTATTCGAACTACACTTAAGCACACCTCCATCTAATGGGTGAAGAATATAATGTTTCTTTGGATGGAAACCAAACGCGTCACGAAATGATTATTGGTCAATTATCTCCTACCGCCTCTCATGGTGGCCATAATGATGGAACTATAATTAATTATGATATTTATGATATTTATTTTATATATAAGCTTCTTTAATTCCATTTTATATCATACCATTATTCATTTCTTGTTGTATATATATATGATAATTTCATTTTAGGAATGGCAGACTACCACCCCCTTAATGTTATATAACTCGTTCATACCATACATAGAACATAAAAATAATGTTGTTAATGAAGTTATGTAACACAACTAATAAATTATATTATATTGTAATAATAATATACCTATGTATCATTTGGTTTTAATTTATATTAAAATGAAAAATGAAGTGGAAGTAGCGTTCGTGCGTACGTAAGGACTATCGTCTCCACGAATGTGATGAGATTCATTCCCTTTCGTATCCATTCCATTATAATTCTCATATTATGATTAAATAATGTTTGTGGACTTGATAGTTTTCTGGATATGAATAAGATACAACCTATCCATAACAAACAGAGATTATGAAACAAAACATATAAATTAAAACGGGTATGTTAACACCCAAAACGACGATAATACTAAGATTTTATTAACAAAGCAACATATCTTATCTGATATCATATTAACGTTTATGATTCTTGTATAATTTAATAACAATTATTTCACCATTATACATGAGGTTAAACTACCCTCAACCAAGGATAATTATAAGGTAATGGGTTTTTATTTCACTCCTTATTCTCATGAGAATCATGCCATATTTCCACTATTACCTTTTGTGTGGTGTATGTACTGCCCATAATTTTATTCTTTGTGTAATAAACTTTAATTTATGTGTATTAACATATTGTTTGTATGATAGCACTTTCATGGGGTTTATGTTACATATGTTTCCAAATTGGTAAGCTTTAATTCCTCAATCTCATTATTATCCGATATTGTTTATGTGTAAATATTTACTGGTAAATTTTTATCATTTGTGTACATTTTTCATAAAAAAGATTTCAAAATTAATAATTTATGGATTTTTGAAAGGTACTCTTTAACAAGATCAGAATTTTAAATTCTTTAAATTTTTATCTTTCTAAATATTTTTAATTAATGTCCATGTTTTCAAAATGATTTTAAGGATTTATTTATATGTGCATTAATGTTTTGAAATGACAATTCATTCCAAAAGTTTCAAAGTGGTATGGGACTCTTTGATTCCAAAATATCTTTTAAATTACTTACTTTATAAATGTGTGACTTTTAAATGATTTAAAAAAAATATTTCTCTCAAATAGTTTTGATTTCATCTCTCTAAACATCCTTTGATGGAATTTTAAGCTTTTTTAAA
This sequence comes from Viscum album, assembly GCA_963277665.1. NCBI lineage: Eukaryota > Viridiplantae > Streptophyta > Magnoliopsida > Santalales > Viscaceae > Viscum > Viscum album. The sequence continues at coordinate 59,553,732 of OY728164.1, read as the reverse complement.
GTTTATTTGTTATGATACAAAACATCCAAATTGTATTAAAGGTTTTGTGATTTATTATTCTGTGGATGTGCTATTTTTATAAAATTCATGGTTTATAGTTTATATATTGACATTTCATATGCCAGTTTCAATACGAATGTTTATGATACTTTCAATCCTTTTCATATGAGGAATGTATTATACTTAGTAAGTGACGGGTGGAGCCCGCTATGGCTCATAGATGCATCGGTAGGTCACATGAGACAACTAGATGTGGAATTGTTCGAGGCCCTTTCACAATTTTATTTATGATTTTGGCGGAGGCCTTAATCATTTTTAGACGTCTTGGTCAAGGAATTGAAAAAATGATTCAGAATGTCTGGCATTATACATTCCCTCCTTATGGAAATAATATCGATGGTCCATGTGGTCATTCGGCTAGTAGAATACCCATGAATATGTTTTATTATGGAATTATTTACTTAGGTCATATTCATGCCATAAAATTATTTTTGTTTATTATTTGTAATGGCATGTGGTTTCAATTATTTACCATGCTTAATATTTATGTCATTTTCTGCTATATTACACACCCATACTGAGCATTTGAATTCACCTATTTCTTAGGATTCCTTTTCCTAGGATATGAATAAGTTAGTTATGAGTGACCTGCAGGCATATTCTAGGAGGCTTGGATGTTTCTAATGAAATATATTTGTGTTGTATTTCACTTCAAGCTATAAAGATTAACATATGTATGAATCTGGTTTCTGATTATACAAAATTGATCGGTCTTTCGAGGCACGATTTCCTTTTGATCATGCCAGTGTTATGTAATAATGAACCAAATATGGGTAACTGGTGTCATGTCATTATAGTTGGCATCAGAGAAAGTTTAGTAAAAACCTTGGAAGCTAGAATTAGATAATCTATAATTATAGCACATAGGCCTAAGATGGAATTTGAGGATTAGTATAGAAGAAATTCATAGAATTTTGGTATTGTATAGATTTTTTGAGTTTTCCGAGCATTACATCCCTATCTGGATTCGAGCAGGTAGAGGCGGCTCTCGCACAGATGTACCTAGGGGTAAACCCCAAAAACACCATTTTAAGCTAGACTCTAACAAGAACTTGTGCATGACAACTAGCCAAGCTGCACTATTGGTTACGACACTCCAGGGGGATATGCTTAGGATAATTCTCATTTTCATTACAAATCATTATGAAGGGATTATGAGTATATAATTCCTCATTGAAAGCATCTTTATGATTATGGATTATATCCAAAAAACATTCAATTTACATTAGGTATTTTACATGTTTGTAATTATTCATTTCAATTCAGAAACTGACTTAGTTTATGCTATTGTATAGAAATGGCGCCTAGTAGAAAGAATGTGAACTCCAAAAATACGTATTATCCAAAGATTAAGAAGGATCATATCTTTCACAGTATTAAGACAACATTTAGAAGGGAAATAGTCTCCCATGTATTCTAAACATATGATGAAACAGTATTATGTGTTAATAAGATAAGTAATGAATTCTCTGAGTCCTATGGATTTGAAGGTATGAAAGAGAAGAAAAGGATGGAAGACATAAAGATGGATAAATAGAAGAGGAAAATGAATAATTTTTCAATATGTGATAACTGTGGAAAGAAACACCCTGGAACTTGCCTGAAGGGAGTGGGAGTTTGTTATTAGTGTGGAGAAAAAGGACACCATGTATGTTACTGCAAGAGTAAGAAAAAGGTTTCAAATGAACAATGCTTCATCTACCACGAGTTGGGACACTACGCGAACCGATGTCTAAATCATCAGAGTATTCCCAAAATGATGCTACTGGACAATAATCATGTTATGATACTACCATAGATGATGAGAAATGATTAGAGTTCTTATGTTGTTATTATAGAATAATGTAATTTGAGTGTTGTATTAGCAATTTACTGGTTGTAATAATTATGGAGTATATAAGGATTGTACTATAGTAATATTTCATTACGGATTTAAGATGTGCGGAACCATGAAAAGGGACTAAATAGCAGGTTCAATTTTTGGAAATTATATGGTTGAGAGAATGCTAAACCATAATATGGCTCTGATATCGAGGTAGTGATTCTGGAATAACACATTATTGATTTAGAAAAACTATATTGGTTATTTTGATTACCTTGAAACTAATAAATGATTTGTATATTCCATAATTGTTGGAGTTTACAGAATTTTTGGGTAGAAGGAGTATATCCAATATTCTATAAGGAATAAGGGATCATAAATGTAATCAATAAGGTTTTATGGTAATTTAGGATGTTGTAGTGTTTTAAAAGAATACATGATGAAAGTGTTCACATGTTATTATACGGAAAAATGGATATCGATTTTGTTTTCCATCTTTATAAATTATGGACTGTGAGTTTGGACATCAGTATTTAGGATAATTCTAGTTTGAGATTATTTTTGGATTGCCATAAAAAGACAACATAGAGGTCGGGCGGCAACCTGTCGTGTCCGGCAAGGCCGCGAGACATGAACCCACAATCGAAGGGTGAAAAGGGTGTATCATCTACCATTGGCCCACATGATATCATGGATTGAATAATGTAGTTTTTTTAAAAAAAAATCTGGTAAATGAATTATAAATTTATTTTTTATCCCTATACGAATAAGATAAATAGAATATTGTTTTTATGTTCTATTATCTACAAGATTAAAAGATGAGTTTGTAGTATAAATTAGTTATTGGATGGGACTCTACTTGTCAATTATATATTTTTCTTTGTTTCTTATTCTATGAGGAAATTAATTCTTATAAATTAGTAAAGGGATCTTGAAACAGAAAAATGTGTTATCCTATTTGTTGAACCGATGGTATTTTAAATCATCATAGATTGATGAATTTAAAGCTCTCAATTTTAAAATTTTTTGTGATTGATGACCTCAATCACTACCTATAAATATTTATGTTTTTCCTCCAATTATATGTCTTAAATTTCTTCCAATGTTCTCTTAATCGAGATCATAATTTGGTGGAGATCCTTTCATTTCCCTTTTCCTCTTATTACGACTAAATTTTATTAACCTTATTTCCTATGTGGGTTTTCCCTATGGTATTTTCTATTTTCAACCTATTATTTTCGAAAAATAATTTCAAATTGCGAGGACACAATTTATTTAAGTAGCGAAGAATGTAACACCCCAAGATATCATAGTACGTTATTTCTTCAAAGTAATTTAATAACCTGCACTACACGTAACACCATGTTCTAGCACACCATGACTTACCAAACAAGTCATTCAAATGAATTTATAAAGAGTATTAACTGAATTTTGAACTTTATATAATCCTTAAAAATTTAGAATCCTTATTATGAGTTTCTTAAACATAATGTATGAACAAATACATTTTTTCAGAGAAACGAAGTATTTTTAAAAAATTGCAATTTTAACGCCTTTAAATGGATATTACTTTTTAAATCCAATATTGGAACTTTTATATATTCAATTTTACAAAATAAAATTATTCATTAGAATCGGGATATAAGAATTTAGTTTCAATAATGTTTTGGTGTTTTTCTGATAACTTTCATATTTGAGTGAATAGTGAAAAAAACTATATTTTAACGGAAAAATACATTTTATATCAAAATAATTTATATTGTTAAATTATAAATTTTAATGGTTTGGATTTATAAATATATTATATTTTTACCATATAATTTCGTAAAATAGACTTCATTATTGAATTCATAATATCAAAATTAGCTTAGGATAAAATTCTCGGTATTTTTGTGAAAAAATTTAATTTTTGATGAGTACTAAAAAACACTGAGTTATAGTTTAAAACTGATTTTTTTTAAATAATTATTTATTTTATTTAAATTTATATTGTATCAAAATAGATACATAATACCTATATATTTTCACTATAATTAGTTAGAGTTAGTTTATAATAATTTTAGATTATAAAAAATTATATTGAACTTTTCACCATATTTTACCCACCTCCTAGGAGAATTTGAAAATTTACATAAAACATAACTTTACAGCTTCTGTGAGTGGAATTTCGAAAATCCGAGAGACACTGTTAATATATAGTAGTAAAATGTGGTTCTCTAAGATATAAATAATTTTCGGTGAATAGTAACTTTTGACTTTTATTTATCGCGGTTAAAGGTAAATAAGGTAATTCAAGATAAAAAGTATATTATAATAATAACAAATTACCTTAACACTCATCCTAACCTTATTTTATGAGTCATGGCCGACTATTGGAATCCTTGGATCGATTTTGGGACCCCATGGAGCCACTTGAGAGTGATAATGACTCTTTGGATCAATTAATTTAACGTAAAGTCAAAAATGACCCAAACAAATATCTTTTAGTAAATTAATTTTTACATTGGGTTTTATATGTTATATATTCTACTATATGTATTAATTATAATGATAAAATGATTTTTACGTCATGGTATTTTTTAGAATTTTTAGACAACAAATAAATTATGTTATTTATGACATAATGATGATGCATTAAATATCTTATTAATGGAATATTAAAATAATTGATATTATAAATACACAAATAAATATAATTTTAGGCTTTTAATGAATTAAACTAATTTTATTAGTTAATAAGACATTTTATTATTGATTATATAATTTTTTTCTATTTAATAATGTTATTAAGACTTTAAAAAAATCAATTATTAAATAGTGTCGAAATTGACATAATGGGGTTCTTAAAAAAATATTATATTATTAATTTATATAATATTATTAAATATCTAAATTTCGGCCAAAGGACTTATATGATGATAGTTATGTCATTAAAGAACCACTTTGGGTTCGCTTGAAAGTTTATAGTATGTTTATTAACCATATAATATAAAAATACAAAGAGACATGGTAAATGTCAAACTATTTAACTAAGAGTTAAATATAATAGATAAGGGTAAAATAATAACCCAAACTTGTTTAAAACCTATTGGTTGAGTTTTTTTAAACCCATACCCACCATAGAATTTAAATAATCTTGTTTGGAGCCATTATAAACCGAATAATAATATATCATAAAATAATACTTTAAGATTTTTCTAAAGAGCCCCTACTCCCCCATATAAAAAAACACCACTTCTAACCAACTCCTCACACCTCTCATGCCTTTTGGATCGTCCAAACTATGCCCAATTAATATCCCTAAATCCCTCTCCTCCTCTTAGAAGCCTTAGCTTATGCAGAAGGCACTTGAAGAGTCCCTTTTGGTTAAAACCCAAGGGAGTTACACAAATTAAAGGTAACGATTTCTCTTAACTTTTGTTCATTTATTTTACTTCTCCAACCCCTAACCTCTCCTTATTCATTTTATTTTGTAAAAAAACAAGTATCATAAATATACTAGGAAATATTTATAAGATGTTTTCGAATTACACTTACACACACCTCCATCTAATGGGTGAAGAACATAATGTTTCTGTGGATGGAAACCAAACGCCTTACGAAACGATGATTGTTCAATTTTCTCTTACTGCCTCTCATGGTGGCCATTATGATGGAACTATAATTATATATGAAATTTATTTTATTTATTTTATTTATTTTATATATAAGATTAGGTAATTCCATTTTACAGCATACCATTATTCGTTTCATGTTGTATATATATATGATAATTTCATTTGAGGAAGTGTGGACTACCGCCCCCTCAAAGTGATATGACTCGTTCATACCATACAATGAACGTACATAGGTTGCAGTTAATGAGCATAAGTAAAAAATATAAGATATTATATTATACGCTAATAATAATATACTTATGTATCATTTGGGTTTCATTCCTTTTAAAATGATAAATGAAATGGAAGTAGCGTTCGTGCGTACGTAAGGACTACCCTCTTCACGAACGCGATGAGATTCATTCCCCATCGTTTCCATTCAAGTATAATTCTTCTTTTATGATTAAAAATAATGTTTAATAACTTTGTATTGTTCTGGATATGAATTAGATAAAACCAATCCCTATCAAACATGGCTTATGTAGCAAAACAAATAAAATAAAATGAGTAAGTTAACACCCGAAACGACGATAAAACTATGATGTTATTAACAATAAAAAATATCATATATGATATGATATTAATTTATTTTATTATTTTATAATTTAATAACAATTATTTCACTATTATACAGGAGGTTAAACAACCCTCATCCAAGAAAAATTACAAGTTAAGTGGTTTTTATCTCACTCTTTACTGGTTATAATAATTATGGAGAATATAAGGATTATACTGCAGTACTATTTCCTTAAGGATTTTAGATTGTGTGGAACCATGAAATGTGACTCAATAGCAGGTTCCATTTTTGGAAAATATATTATTGAGTTAAAGACAAACCATAATATAGTTCTGATACCGAGGTAGTGATTTTGGAATAATAAATGTTTGATTTGGATAAATTATAATGGATATTCTTGATTATCATGAAACTGAATAATGATTTTTATATTCCATCATTTTTTGTGTTTACAACATTTTTGGATAGGAGGAGTATATCCATTATTCTATAAGTAATAATGGATCATGAATGTAATCAATAAAATTTTATGGTAGTTCCGGATGTTGTAGTGTATTAAAAGAATACATGATGAAAGTGTTCACATGTTATTATGCGACAAAAAGGATATTCATTGTGATTACCTTCCTTATAAATTATGTACTGTGAGTTTGGACATCATTATTTTGGATAATTCTAGTTTGAGATTATTTTTTTATTTCCATAGAAGGACAATCCAGAGGTGGGGCGACAACTCGTCGCGTCCGGAAAGACCGCAAGACTTGAACCCGCTACTGAAGGGTGACAAGGGTGTATCTCCTACCACTGGCCCATATAATGTCCTTGATTTAATATTGTATTTTTTAAAAAATTATTCTTATAGATGAATTTTAAATTCATTTTTAACCCTACACGAATAGGATAAATAGAATATAAATTTTATGTTCTATTAACATTTAGAGTGAAAGATGAGTTTGTGGTAGAAATTAGTTAAAGGATGGGGCTCTACTTGCTAAGTATATATTTTTCTTCTTTTCATATTCTATGAGGAAATTTATTCTTATACATTAGTTAAGGGATATTAAAACAAAAAAAATTTGTTATCCTAATAACATATGTTTTGTTGAACCGATGCTATTTTAAATCATCATAGATTGAAGAATTTGAAGCTCTCATTTTTACAATTTTTTGTGATTGATGACCTCAATCACTACCTATAAATATTTACGCTTTTCCTCCAATAATATGTCTTTAATTTCCACCAATGATCTCCTAATAGAGATCATAATTTGGTGGCAACCCTTTCATTTCCCTTTTTCCTCTTATTAAGAAAAAATTTTATTAACCAAATTTCTTGATGTGGGTTTTCCCAAAATAATTTTCTATTTTAAACCTTTTATATTCGAAAAATAATTTCAAATTGCGAGGATGCAATTTATTGTATGAGGGAAGACTGTAACACCCCATGATTTCATAGAACGCTATTTCTTCAATGTAATTCAATATCTTGCACCACACGCAACACAGAGTTCGAGCGCACCATGAATTACCAAACAAGCCATTAAAAAGCGGTTATGAAGAGTATAAACAAAATTTTGAACTTTATATAATCCTTATAAATTTATAATCAATATTATGAGTTTCATAGACAAAATTTAAGAACAAATACAATTTTTTAGATAAACTAATTATTTTTTTAAAAAATGAAATTTTACCGCCTTTTAATGGTGAAGCATTTTTAAATCTAATATTGGAACTTTTTTATATTCATTTTGAAAAAATAAAAATCTTTATTAGAATCGGGAAATAAGAATTTAGTTTCAATAATGTTTTTGTGTTTTTATGATAACATTCATATTTGGGTGAATAGTGAAAAATACAATATTTTAAATGAAAACATCTTCATAAATAAAAATTATTTATATTGTTAAATTATAAATTTTAATGGTTTAGAATTATAAATAGACTATATTTTTACCATTTAATCCAATTATTGTCATTTTATGTAATTTCACTTTGAAATTGGACATAAACAAGTGTCAAACTTTTGGTTGTTATTATATCTTAAAAATACGCCTTTTGGTTTTGACTACGAGAATTAATTTTAAAATAATAAATTCAACATATATGTTTTTAATTTTGTAAAACAGACTTCATTATTGAATTCGGAATATCAAAATTATCTTAGGGTAAATTTTTTGGTATTTTTATGAAAACTTTTAATTTATGATGAATAGTGAAAAACACTTAGTTATAGTTTAAAACCAAATTTTTATTTACATAATTATTTATTTTATTTAAATTTACATTATATCAAAATAGATACATAATCCCAATATATATTCAATTTAATTCATTGGAATCCGTTTATAATAATTTTAGATATATAAAAATTTAATTGAACTTTTCACCGTCTTCAACCCACCTCCTAGGAGATTTTTCAAATTCACATAAAACATAATTTTAAAACTTCTATGAGTGGAATTTTTAAAATTCTAGACACATGGTTAATATCAAGGAGTAATATGTGGTTCAATAAGATAAAAATAATTTTTGGTGAATAGTAATATTTGACTTTTATTTACTGCGGTTAAAGGTAAATAATATAATTCAAGATAAAAAGTAAATTATAATTATAAAAAATTACATTAACAATTGTCCTAACATTATTGAATGAGTAATGGACGTCCGTGGTAATCCATGGATCATCTTTGGAACCCCATGGAGCCAAGTGAGAGTGATAATGACTCTTTAGAATAATTAATTTAAAGTAAAGACAAAAATGACACAAACAAATATATTTTAGTAAATTAATTTTTCATGAGGATATATAGGTTATATTTTCTACTATAAATATTCATTGGAAATCTAAAAATATTTCATACATCATTATTTTTTTATAATTTTTATACATCAAATAAATTATGTTATTTATGACATAATGATGATGCAGTAATTACCTTATTAATGAAATATTAAAATAATTGATATTATAAATACCCAAATAAAAATAATTTCAGACATTTAATGAGTTAAACTAATTTTATTTGTCAATATGACATTTTAGGAATATGTAAATAAATTTTTTTTATAATTAATAAAGATATTAAGACTTGAAAAAAAATCAATTATTAAATAGTGTCAAAATTGAAAAAAATGAGATTTTAAAAAAAATATTATATTATTAACTGATATTATATTCCAAAAAACCTAATGATAGTCCAATGTATTTATATGATAATAGTTATTTCATTAATGAACCACTTGGGGTTTTCTTATAAATTTATAATATGTTTATTAACCATATAATATAAAAATAAAGAGACATGGTAAATGTCGAACTATTTAACTAAGAGTTAAATCTAAATTATAAGGGTAATATAGTAACCCAATCATGTCTAAAACCTATTGGGTGAGTTTTTTCGACCCATCCCCACCTTAGACTTTAAATAGTCTAGTTTGGAGAAAATATAAACTGAATATTAATTTATAATAAAATAATATTTTATGTTTTTCCTAAAGAGCCCCTCCCCCCTTATAAAAGGACACCACATATAACCAATTCCTCACATCTCTAAAACATTTTTTTCTAGTCCAACCTCTACCCAATTATTCTCCCTACATCCCTCTCCTCCCCCTAGAATCATTACCTTAGGCATAAGTCACTTCAAGAGTCCACTTTGGTTCAAACCAAATGGAGTTTCCCAAATTAAAGGTAACAATTTCTCTTAGCTTCTTTTCTTTTTTTTTTTACTTCTCCAACCCCTAAATTCTCATTATTATTTTATTTTGCAACAAAACCAGTATACAGTATATACTAGGATATTTTTATGAAAATTATTCGAATTACACTTACACACACCTCCATCTTATGGGTGAAGAACATATTATTTCTGTGGATGGAAACCAAACGCCTCACGAAATGATGATTGTTCAATTATCTCCTACCACCTCTCATGGTGTCCATTATAATGGAAATTAAATTAAATATGATATTAATTATATTTATTTTATATATAATATTCAGTAATTCCATTTTAAATCATACCATTATTTGTTTCATGTTGTCTATATACACGATAATTTCATTGGGGAAAGTGCGGACTACCGCCCCCTCAATGTGATATGACTCGTTCATTAAAAACATGGAATGTACAAAGGATGGTTTTGTTGAACATAAGTAACACATATAAGATATTATATTATACTTTAATAATAATATTCCTATGTATCATTTGGTTTTTATTGCTTTTAATATGAAAAATGAAATTGAAGTAGCATTCGTTCGTACGTACGGACTGCCATCTCCACGAACACGATGAGATTCATTCCCCATCATATCCATTAAATTATAATTCTAATTTGATAATTAAATATAATTTTTAAGGACTTGATATAGTTTGGGATATGAATAAGATACAACCTATACAGAACAAACACGGCATATGTAACAAAACATATAATATAAAACGAGTAAGTTAACACCTGAAACGAAGATAATACTGTGATATTATTAACAAATCAGAAGATCACATATGATAACATACTAATGTATATGATTATTGTATGATTTAATAACAATTATTTCACCATTATACAGGATGTTAAACTACCCTCATCTTTGGAAAAGTACAAAGTAAGGGGATTTTATATCACTCCTTATTCCCGTGACAATCATGCCATATTGCCACTATTACCTTTTGTGTGGTGTATTTACTGTCCATAATTGTATTCTTTGTGTAATACACTATAATTTATGTTTATTTACATATTAATTGTATGATACCTAGTTCATGGGGTTTATGTTTCATATGTTACCAAATTGGTAAGGGTTAATTCCTCAATTTCATTAGTATCCGAGATTGTTTATGTGTAAGTATTTACTAGGAAATTTTTATCATCCATATCCATTTTTCATAAATATGAATTCAAAATGAATATTATAATTATTTTTGAAAGGTACTCTTTATCAAGAGCAGATTTTTAATAGTTTTAAATATTTATCTTTCTAAATATTTTTAATTAATTTCATTGTTTTCAAAATGATTTTAAGGAATTATTTATATGGACATAAATGTTTTGAAATGATAATTCTTTCCAAATGATTCAAAGTGGTATGGGACACTTTTATTCAAAAGTATATTTTAAATTACTCTGTTTATAAAAGTGTTAATTTTAAATGATTTCAAAAAAAGTGATATTTCACTCAAATAGTTTTGATTTCATATAATTCAACATCCTTTGATGGGTTTCTAAGCTTATTTGAACTTGATTTTTTATGAAACAAAACATCCAAATTGCATTGATGGTTTTGTGATTTGTTTTACTATGTATGTGCTATTTTTATACCATTTAGGGTTTATGGTTAACGTATTGGTATTTAGTTGGCTAGTTTTAAAATGAATGTTTATTATATGTTTAAACCTTTTTCATATGAGGTATGTATTGGACTTACTAAGTGTCGGGTGGAGCCCACTGTAGCTCCTAGATGCACTAGTAGGTCTTATGAGACAACTAGACGTGGAATTGGCTGAGGACCTTTCCCAATTTGATTTATGGTTTTTGGCCGAGGCCTTAATCATTTTTATACATCTTGGTCGAGGGCTTGACAAAATGTTTCAAAATTTACGGCATTATACATTCCCTCATTATGGAAATATTATTGATGGTTCATGTGGTCATTTAACTAGTAGAATACCCATGACTAAGTTTTATTATTTTATTATTTACTCAACTCATTATCTTTCCATAAAGGTATTCTTGTTTATTATTGGTAATGACATGGGGTTTCAATTATATATCATTCTTAATATTTAAGTCGTTTTCCACAGGATTACTTACCCTTACTAAGCATTTGATCTCATCCCTTTCTTATGTTTAATTTTCCCAGGATGTGAAGAAGTTAGTTATGAGTGACGTGGAGAAATAATCTAGGAGGCTTGGATGTTTCTAAGGAAATATATTTGTGTTTAATTTCTCTTCAATATGTAAAGTTGAACTTATTTATGAAGATTGTTTCCACCAATACTAAACTGATCGCTATTTTGAGACATGTTTTCCTTGTGATCATGCTAATGTTATGTAATAATTCATCAACTCCGGGTAACTGTGGTAAGGGCGTTACATGATATGGGATAGAATGATATTCCATGGAAAAGAGGAAATGATTCCCCATGATTTCAAACATGTATCACCCACCATGCATGGAAAATGACAATGAACTAGAACAATGTGAAAATTAATAATTTGGGTGTGACATGTTCTGAAATTATATAATGGAATTTATCTCCAAGATAAATGTTAATAAGGTTCACCATCCCCAAGAAACTAATATAAACTCTCTTCACCATGTGAAAACAATGATATGGTGGGGAATCACACCCATATATCCCATAAAATTTATGTATTAACAAATGATACATTCCAAGTCATATGATTCTTCACAATATAAGACTCTTCCTATTATATATAACAACTATAATTATTTCCCCCCACCATAGGAATAACCTATCTAAAACACACAACTATTGATACATTTAAATGAATGATGTGGTTTCCCCCACACCACACTAAATATAAAAAAAATTTCCCCCTTCCTCCATATATTTATAAAAAATATCCGTGGTATGCATATATAATCTATCACATGTCCTAATCAAATTTATTTAAATACTAATATAATAATGGATTCATTCATTCATGAAACCCTATGTATAAACCTATCACAATGTTATATTTCAAGGTTGTCTAGGAAATTCATACACTGCCCTCCATACTCACTCAATGAGTATTGATGCATCCTAAATTTCACTCACATCTAGATCAAATTGTCTCTATCTAGATGCTAATTCAGATACTCAATTACCATATAACTCTTTATCTATATAAAAAAAGATATATAATAGTGATCCTGAAGAATCATATTTCTTTACCTTCTAGTATCTCTTTTCAATTTAAACTACTAAATAGACAACCTCATGACAAAAACAACCCTTTTAATAGATGGGCCACACACACATGAATGATTCAATTCACCCCACCATAGTGTTATATCCATCATCTTCATACAAAACATAAACACATCTTCACTACCTCCAATGTCTTTACGATTATCGAAGATAAGTGATAAACATGAAATCCCCATCCTGAATCACCAGGAACAATATCCTCGATGATCACTATAATTTGACCAAAATATAGTTCATGCCCTAAAATTTCCAATATTTAACTCCACACCATATATATTCTTTTCATATAATCTCATTTATAATCATGATCTTGTTCAAATACCACATGTGCATTCCACCACCAGACAGACTATTGGATATGATTGTAACACCCCAGGTAAATAAGGAATATGAAATTTTCATATTTATCCATATTTTCGAATAAAATATTAATATGAATTTAAAGGGGACGCTATGCTCGATGGCGTACCCAACACGCAACATCGAGTTTCTTGGGAATCTTACGTTGCACTCTAATAATAAAATAATATTATTTTAAATGGTAGTTAACATGTAGCCGTTGTAATGGCGGGAATGGATAGAAACTACTAAAATATGATTATATATGTTATTAAATATTTTTACATTTATACAATAAAAGATAAAGGCTTAAAATACAGAATGAATTCAATTTTAGGCATATATGCCCTAGTTTTCACTAAAGGTTCACTTATCACCTTTTGATGGAGAACCGTCATTAAATATAGTTTTGTTCACTCTTAAACATTATTTTGGACCAAATAAAACTCTTATTAAGAATCGGGACATAAAAATTTACTTTGTGTAAATTTTTGGTATCTTTCTGATAAAGTTCATTTTTTTAATGAATAGTGTAAAATGTTGTATTTTAATTCAAAACCACTTTTTAATCTAATTTATTTATATTATTACATTATATTTTGAATTGGTTTTAAAGTGAAATTAGAAAATATTTTTACCATTAAATCCAATAGTGGTCGTTGGAATCAATTTCACTTTGAAATCAGACTTAAACTAGTGTCAATCTTTTGATACTTATTGTTTCATAAAACACGCTATTTGTCATGACAGCGGGAATTAATTATTAAATTAATTAATGTGATTTATATGTTTTGAATATTGTAAAACGGACTTCATTTTTGAATTCAGAATATCAAATATAGCTTAGGGTGAATTTTTGGGATTTTTCTGAAAAACATCAATTTTTGATGAATAGTGAAACCACTAAGTGGTACTTATAAAAACTGATTTTCCGTTTAAATGAAATTTTTCCATCATTGTGTTTTGATTTTCAAAAATCCGACATACATGGTTGTCATTAAGAAGTAAAATGTGGTTCAATGAGATTAAAATAATTTTTTGGTGAATAGTAACTTATTAAGTTTTTAATCGCGATTAGTGGTAATTAGTGTGGTTTAAGGTAAAAATAATGCTTTAATAAAATGAGATGAGCTTGACACATGTCTTACCCTCATTGGTTATATCATGGCCGACCAAGACAAGCCATGGGTAAACTTGGGGACCCCATGGATCCACTTTGGTTGGGAAATGACATAAATAACATTTTATTTAATGAAAAAGTAAAATTGACACAAACATGATATGTTTTACTAAAAAAAATTTTACGTGGGGTTATACAAGTCATATTTTTGATTATAAATATTCATTGGAAAGATAAAAATATTTACTACATCATAGTATTTTTTTTATAATTTTTAGACATTAAATAAATTAAATTATTTATGACATAATAATGATGCAGCGATGACATCATTATTTGACGATTTAAATAAAATGGAAAGATAATGTAATATCTATGAACTAAACATGTCCAAAACTTATTGGATGAGTGGATTTAGAAGCCTTATCACCTTATCCACGAATTATATAAATGTGGGACCTTTTGAAACCGAAACACATTTTCAAATAAAGTAATATTTCATTACTTTCCAAAAGTACCCCTCCTCTCCTCTTATAAAAGGCCCCCACCTCTACCTCATTTAACACACTCCTCAAGCCTTTGGCTCGGACAACCCCTGCCCATTTACTCTCTCCACATCCCTCTTCTCATCCTAGAGGATTCCCTTTGGGCAGAATCCTTTCAAAGGAAGCCTTTAGGCTCAAATCAAAAGGAGTTACACTTTTAAAGGTAATTCACTCTCTCATGTTCATTTGTTTTATTTTGCTTCTCCAACCCCCTAAAATCTTTTTATTTACTTCTTTTGTAACAACACCAGTATCTTCAATATACTAGGATGTTGTTATAAGATTTATTAGAGCTTTACTCTCACACAACTACATCAAATGGTTAAAGAACATACGGTTTCCGTGGATGGTGAAATTCTGCCTCCCGAAACGATGATTGTTCAATACTCATTTAACACTTTCAAAGGTGGCCATTATGATGTCACTATTTTTATATATGATATATGATATGTTTATGTTTTATTTACGCTTATGTATTTTTCATTTTTGTCTTACCTTTATGGCTTCCATTATGGGTATACGCGATATCTTCATTTAAGGAAGCGCGGACTACCGCCCCCTCAAAGTGATTTGATTCGTTAAATACCATATGTGGGACGTATAAAGGATGGAACTATGATATTATATATGATATTATACTGTAATTATAATATACCTTTATATCATTATTATTCCATTCTATAAAATATGAAATAGAAATGAAAGTAGCATTCATGCGTACGTACGGCTTACCGTCTCCATGAACGGTGAATTTCATTTCTTACCTCTAAATAATTATGTAATGTTATAAATGCATGAATTTACTAGATATATATGACATATATGATATCCAAATCATGAATATTATTCTGGATATAATAAAAATTTTACCACACGAACAACATGTAATGGTAAGAAGTCCACTTTCGACTTAAGAACCAAATATCGACAAAACAAACATTATTAACATAAATGTTTACATAATGTTTATAACATGGAAATAAGTGATCTAATAGGAATAATGAACTATAAAAAGGTTCTTAAGGAATTATAAATTAACTCAAGTTTATTATTCAGGAGATTAAAGAACGATCGAGTCAAGTCGGACCCGAGGTAAGGGATCCTACTCCTCTCTTTCTTTTTAAGTACACACTTTTATGTCATTCCTTTTAAAGCTCATATTTCATGTTATTTGGATGATCTTTTATATTACACTTACTGTAATTTTTATGTTCATGTGATGAGAGACCCTATTCTCTCTCATCAATCCATTTTGGATGTTTTATGTGGCGCCGTTAGGCTACCGACTTTTCGTAAGGGATTTTTCATCTCACTTTTATTCCCGTGAGATTTATGCTACATTCGCCACAAATTCTATTGAGTGGTGTATGTACTGCCCATTATTCTACTCTTTGTGTAATATAATTTCGTTTATGAGTATTTACATCAATGACCTATTGTCTTTCTTTAATGGGGTGTATGTTTTGAAAGATACCCAAGTCGGTAAGGGAACCTTTCACCCTCCTCTTTTCTAAAAGACTTCTTTTGTTGGGTCTTTTAATTTACATATTGTTATGTTGGGATATGTTCTCATATATCCTTATTGATGTAAATTTTATGTACAAGTGATGAGATACACTTTTTATCTCTCATCAACTCATTTTGATGTGATGCCGTTAGGCTGTCAAGGGAACTTTTTAACCCAATTTCGATTTCTTTGGGTTCAACATGTAGTCATTGAATATGTCATCCATTGAATATGTGTGAATGACCTTTTATTGTTTTACACTTAATATCCACTTATATTGGGTGTATTTATATTTGTCACACATATTTTGATATTTATTTGTCCTTAATTTAAGGATACCTTCTTTATAAGGGATTTCATCACATTTGACATTTCTATTGAGGGTTCATTGTTGTTATGCACCAATTCACTCTTATATAGTGTATATACTGTACTTTGGAGTATTATATCATGAATCCTTTTATTCTCATGATATTATAAAGTTCTGACTAAATGTTATTCCTCGATTATTGTATTCAAGTGTCTCTAATTTTGGTAAAACCCCTTTAACCAAAATATCATTTTAAATGTTTTAATTATTTGTTCTTATTAATATACATGTTTTCAAAATGGTTTTAAGGATTTATTTATATGGATATTAATGGTTTAAAATGTTAAAAGCTTCAAGGTTGTATGGGACACTTTGATTCAAAAATCTCTTTATTAAATGTTCTAAATGGTTTTGGAAATGGTTTCTTTTTGAATGGATTCATTATTTCAATATCCTAAAATGTTATATTGTGATTAAAATGTGGAAATGTTATGTTTCCTTTATTCATGTTTTATGTGATACGATTATGTTATGGTTCTTGGGCATTGTTATGAAGAACGGGTGGTTCCGTGATAAACTAAGGGCGGGTGAGCCCGATATACCTCTCCAATGCATTGGGTAACGCGAAGGAGTGAAACGTTAAGGTTTCTCCAAAGAGATTTAGGGAATATACTGTGATGGGTATTCCTAACGTAACCAAGAGGGTTACTCCCTACGTAAGAATGTTATGAACGCTTCAAGTTACCTTTATGTCTTATGTTTTCTATGATTTATTCATGATTTGATATGCCTATGTTTTATGGGTAAATTATGATTTCATTCTTATGTATATATGAACTCATGTTTCCTTTCCATATTTTTATAACCCTTACTGATCTTTTTATGCTCATCCCAAGTTTTTGAAATGTTTTTCACAGGTCAAGGGAAAGGTACATGATGGGATTATAGTGTCAAGGATGTGTCAATAAAGAATCCGTGTTTTATTTTAAATAGGTTTCCATTGATGGGAAGAATGAATATTGTCTTTTATGTAACCACTTTTTTTAAAATGTGGAATGTAATGAAAGTTTCATGATCTAATTCTCTAAAACTCTAAACCTGAAAAGATCCTCAATGTGTAATCTTGTAATAACTCAAGTTTAAGTAAGGTTTAAGGCTGGGGCTTTATAGTTGGTATCAAAGGTCGGTTTAGATAACTTTAGAGGTTAGGGTATTCTTTAAGCATAATTGACAATTACCATAATGGTTAGGATTTCAGAAAGAGTCTTAGTTTTAGATAAAGTGAATGAGTAAGTATATATTATTGTCTATCTTACTCATTAGTACATGATTTTTTTGTTGATATACTCACACTGAACTTTTTGGTTTTAGTAAATGGCTGGATCTAGCAGGCACCAAAGTAACAGTGGATGTGAAGGAAACTGTGACAGTTCTTTGAGCAAGCAACTGAATGATATGGGAGCTGCAATGAGAACTCTTTTGATTATCCTCAACCAACTATCTGGAGTCATGATTGACCACCTAAACCTTGGAGATTTCTCTAAGGCATCATATATGCAAGAAACAAATCCCTATGGAAGTACAGGTAATAATCATAAAGGTAAGTGTGTTCAAAAACCTATGTGTCAAAGATGTGGAAAGAAACACCTAGGAAAATGTTTCAAAGGGACAGAAATATTCTATAGATGTGGAAATGAAGGTCATAAAGCAAGAACCTTCCATGGAAAAAGGAAGCATCTAGTTGACTCGAGGAAAGGGAAAGAAGTTATTTCTGAGGGATCAATTGAATGTTTTAAATGTGGTGTGCATGGTCATTATGAAAACACATGTCCTATGAAGAAGTTTCGTGAATGGGGTCACCAAGAGCGTACCAATATTCATTTACCAATACCTAATGCCATTCCGATTGAGGATGAAGAAACTGACAATGACCAATCAAAGGTATGTACTATTTCATGACTATTGTTTTCTTATTTTGGAATCTTAGGATATGATTCATGATTTTGTTTGTAGGAAAGAGGTATTTCGGAATAAGTTGGAAAGGAATGGATAATGGATCATGAAGAATGTTGAATGAGTAAGATGTCAACATATAAGGGCTTCAAGATTTAGGGTGAAATTCTTAAGAGTATTAAGTCTCTTTTAATGATGGGGTAACATTAGAAGACTTTTTATATTATGTGTAACCCTGATGTTTAATATAGGCAAATTTTATTCAAGTAATAGTTATCTTTTCTTTTGTGTACATAGTTATAAAGAACCATTTGGGTTTATATGATCCATACTTTTGAGGTAATTATGGGTTACCATATGTTATGATTGAAGTGAAAGGCATGAGATAAAATTGAGGTTAAATTATGTTATGGTTATTTTGATGATTTTATCCCTTTTTGGGTAATGATTTGAGAATTATATAGTTTTGGAAAAAGGACAACACGCAGACCGTGTGACAACCCGTCGCGTCGGACAATGCTGCGGGAATCGAACCCACAACCAAAGTGCAACTGGTATTTATCGCCTACCACTGGACTACGTGAAGTCCCTGGTTAGTTTGACTGATTCTTTTTAGTTATATGATTTTATGAATTAAGAGTAAGTTGATTTTGGAGGATATGTGATTAGGATAATTACTTTTCAATGTGAGACTTTAGGAGCAACTGATGTTGTTTGGAGATAAATGTTACGATTTAACTTGGAAGACTATGTGACTAAATCCTTCAAATATTTGGATTTCAATCTTATATTGGTTTACATTGAAGAATTTTATGGACAAATTTTTTATCGGATGGTCCTCATTGAACTTTGGGTTTTGTTGGACAAATTTTGGAGATTAAGAATAGATTTTCTTTTTATAAGGGGTTATCCTTTTCTGGATTATATGATCTTGTACTAACCTTTTTGGTTTTGGTTTTGGTTAAAGCCTAAATACATGGGATTTATGTAGTTCTCTTTTGGGGATTAGGTGATTCTCTAGAAGTTGATTATAGTACTCTTAATGGGAACAAGTCTCCCTAAATACTCGTCTTTTGCAAAAAATATGAGTTTGACTATGGAATATAGTAAAAGTTGAAAGTCAACATGATAAGTGATTATAATTCCTTATGAATAAATTCCTCAATAAAAAGTAACTTAAAACAAAAATGTTGTCTATTAACGTTTCCTACTGGGGAATCGAATACCGTTTAACCCATCACAAGTTTGTGATTTTCTCATGGTTAACTTTCTCCTAAACATGTTTTCTATCACTCTCCATCAGAACATGACCCTATGTTTTCTCCTCCATGTCCATATTTTCATACTTGGAATCCTAGTATGGGTTAACTCGGGTGACCTTTGTACTTATCTTTCTTTATTTTAAAGTGACTTTTTTTACCGACTCTTCTCCGATGTGGGACGTTTAAGGATGTTTCCAAGCGCAATTTTAAAATTGCGAGGACGCAATTCCCAAAAGGGGGGAAGGATGTAACACCCCAGGTAAATAAGGAATATGACATTTTCATATTTATCCATATTTGCGAATAAAATATTAATATGACTTTAAAGGGGATGCTATTCTCGATGGCGTACCCAACACGCAACAACGAGTTTCTTGGTAATCTTACATTGCACTCTAATAATAAAATAATATTATTTTAAATGGTAGTTAACATGTAGCCGTTGTAATGGCGGGAATGGATAGAAATAACTAATATATGATTATATATGTTCTTAAATATTTTTAAATTTATACAATAAAAGATAAAGGCTTAAAATATGGAAAGAATTCAATTTTAGGCATATATGCCCTAGTTTTCACTAAAGGTTCACTTATCACCTTTTGATGGAGAACCGTAATTAAATATAGTTTTGTTCACTCTTAAACATTATTTTGGACCAAATAAAACTCTTATTAAGAATCGGGATATCAAAATTTTATTTGTGTAAATTTTTGGTATCTTTCCGATAAAGTTCATTTTTTAATGAATAGTGTAAAATGTTGTATTTTAATTCAAAACCACTTTTTAATCTAATTTATTTATATGATTAGATTATATTTTGAATTTGTTTTAAAGTGAAATTAGAAAATATTTTTACCATTAAATCCAATAGTGGTCGTTGGAATCAATTTCACTTTGAAATCAGACTTAAACTAGTGTCAATCTTTTGATACTTATTGTTTCATAAAACACGCTATTTGTCAGGACAACGGGAATTAATTATTAAATTAATTAATGTGACTTATATGTTTTGAATTTTGTAAAACTGACTTCATTTTTGAATTCAGAATATCAAATATAGATTAGGGTGAATTTTTGGGATTTTTCTGAAAAACTTCAATTTTTGATGAATAGTGAAAACACTAAGTGGTACTTATAAAAACTGATTTTCCGTTTAAATAAAATTTTGCCATAATTTTGTTTTGATTTTAAAAAATCCTACATACATGGTTTTCATTAAGAAGAAAAATGTGGTTCAATGAGATTAAAATAATTTTTTGGTGAATAGTAACTTATTAAGTTTTTAATCGCGATTAGTGGTAATTAGTGTGGTTTAAGGTAAAAATAATGTTTTAATAAAATGAGATGAGCTTGAAACATGTCTGACCCTCATTGGTTGTATCATGGCCGACCAAGAAAAGCCATGGGTCAACTTGGGGACCCCATGGATCCACTTTGGTTGGGAAATGACATAAATGACATTTTATTTAATGTAAAAGTAAAATTGACACAAACATGATATGTTTTACTAAAACAATTTTTAAGTGGGGTTATACAAGTCATATTTTTGATTATAAATAATCATTGGAAATATAAAAAGATTTCCTACATCATAGTATTTTTTTTATAATTTTTAGACATTATATAAATTAAATTATTTATGACATAATAATGATGCAGCGATGACATCATTATTTGACGATTTAAATAAAATGGAAAGATAATGTAAACTCTATGAACTAAACATGTCCAAAACTTATTGGATGACTGTATTTCGAAGACTTATCACCTTATACACGAATTATATCAATGTGGGACCTTTTGAAACCGAAACACATTTTCAAATAAAGTAATATTTCTTTACTTTCCAAAAGTACCCCTCCTCTCCTCTTATAAAAGGCCCCCACCTCTACCTCATTTAACACACTCCTCAAGCCTTTGCCTCGGCCAACCCCTGCCCATGTACTCTCTCCACATCCCTCTTCTCATCCTAGAGGATTCCCTTTGGGCATAATCCTTTCAAAGGAAGCCTTTAGGCTCAAATCAAAAGGAGTTACACTTTTAAAGGTAATTCACTCTCTCATGTTCATTTGTTTTATTTTGCTTCTCCAACCCCCTAAACTCTTTTTATTTACTTCTTTTGTAACAACACCAGTATCTTCAATATACTAGGATGTTTTTATAAGATTTATTCGAGCTACACTCTCACACAACTACATCAAATGGTTAATGAACATACGGTTTCCGTGGATGGTGAAATTCTGCCTCCCGAAACGATGATTGTTCAATACTCATTTAACACCTTCAAAGGTGGCCATTATGATGTCACTATTTTTATATATGATATATAATATGTTTATGTTTTATTTCTGCTTCTGTATTTTTCATTTTTGTCTTACCTTTATGGCTTCCATTATGGGTATACGTGATATCTTCATTTAAGGAAGTGCGGACTACCGCCCCCTAAAAGTGATTTGTTTCGTTAAATACCATATGTGGGATGTATAAAGGATGGAACTATGATATTATATATGATATTATACTTTAATTATAATATACCTTTATATCATTATTATTCCATTCTATAAAATATGAAATAGAAATGAAAGTAGCGTTCATGCGTACGTACGGCTTACCGTCTCCATGAACGGTGCATTTCATTTCTTACCTTTAAATGATTATGTAATGTTATAAATACATGAATGTACTGGATATATATGACATATATGATATCCAAATCATGAATATTATTCTGGATATAATAAACATTTGACCACACGAACAACATGTAATGGTAAGAAGTCCACTTTCGACTTAAGAACCAAATATCGACAAAACAAACATTATTAACTTAAATGTTTACATAATTTTTATAACATGGAAATAAGTGATCTAATAGGAATAATGAACTAGAAAAAGGTTCTTAAGGAATTAGAAATTATCTCAAGTTTATTATTCAAAGGATTAAAGAACGATCGAGTCAAGTCGGACCCGAGGTAAGGGATCCTACTCCTCTCTTTCTTTTTAAGTACACACTTTTATGTCATTCCTTTTAGAGCTCATATTTCTTCTTATTGGGATGATCTTTTATATTAAACTTAATGTAATTTTTATGTTCATCTGATGAGAGACCCTATTCTCTCTCATCAATCCATTTTGGAAGTTTTATGTGGCGCTGTTAGGCTACCGAGTTTTCGTAAAGGATTTTTCATCTCACTATTATTCCCATGAGATTTATGCTACATTATCCACAAATTACATTGAGTGGTGTATGTACTGCCCATTATTCTAATAATTGTGTAATATAATTTCGTTTATGAGTATTTACATCAATGACCTATTGTCTTTCTTTCATGGGGTGTATGTTTTGAAAGATACCCAAGTCGGTAAGGGAACCTTTCACCCTCCTCTTTTTTAAAAGACTTCTTTTGTTGGGTCTTTTAATTTACATATTGTTATGTTGGGATATGTTATCATATATCCTTATTGATGTAAATTTTATGTCCAAGTGATGAGATACACTTTTTATCTCTCATCAACTCATTTTGATGTGATGCCGTTAGGCTGTCAAGGGAACTTTTTAACCCAATTTCAATTTCTTTGGGTTCAACATGTAGTCATTGAATATGTCATCCATTGAATATGTTTGAATGAACTTTTATTGTTTTAAACTTAATATCCACTTATATTGGGTGTATTTATATTTGTCACACATATTTTGAGATTGATTTGTCCTTAATTTAAGGATACCTTCTTTATAAGGGATTTCATCACATTTGACATTTCTATTTAGGGTTCATTGTTGTTATGCACCAATTCACTCTAATATGGTGTATATACTGTCCTTTGGAGTATTATATCATGAATCCTTTTATTATCATGATATTATAAAGTTCTGACTAAATGTTATTCCTCGATTATTGTATTCAAGTGTCTCTAATTTTGGTAAAACCCCTTTAACCAAAATATCGTTTTAAATGTTTTAATTATTTGTTCTTATTAATATCCATGTTTTCAAAATGGTTTTAAGGATTTATTTATATGGATATTAATGGTTTATAATGTTAAAAGCTTCAAGGTGGTATGGGACACCTTGATTCAAAAATCTCTTTATTAAATGTTTTAAATGGTTTTGGAAATGGTTTCTTTTTGAATGGATTCATTATTTCAATATCCTAAAATGTTATATTGTGATTGAAATGTGGAAATGTTATGTTTCCTTTATTCATGTTTTATGTGATACGATTATGTTATGGTTCTTGGGCATTGTTATGAAGAACGGGTGGTTCCATGATAAACTAAGGGCGGGTGAGCCCGATATAGCTCTCCAATGCATTGGGTAACGCGAAGGAGTGAAACGTTAAGGTTTCTCCGAAGAGATTTAGGGAATATACTGTGATGAGTATTCCAAACGTAACCAAGAGGGTTACTCCCTACGTAAGAATGTTATGAATGCTTCAAGTTATCTTTATGTCTTATGTTTTCTATGATTTATTCATGATTTGATATTCCTATGTTTTATGGGTAAAGTATGATTTCATTCTTATGTATATATGAACTCATGTTTCCTTTCCATATTTTTATAACCCTTACTGAGATTTTTATGCTCATCCCAAGTTTTTGAAATGTTTTTCACAGGTCAAGGGAAAGGTACATGATGTGATGATAGTTTCAAGGATGTGTCAAGAAAGAATCCGTGTTTTATTTTAAATAGGTTTCCATTGATGGGAAGAATTAATATTGTCTTTTATGTAACCACTTTTTTTTAAATGTGGAATGTAATGCAAGTTTCATGATCTAATTCTCTAATACTCTAAACCTGAAAAGATCCTCAATGTGTAATCTTTTAATAACTCAAGTTTAAGTAAGGTTTAAGGCTGGGGATTTATAATGATGGTCTATATACTAGAGGATATGCATTATGTTTACATCCTATTCTATTGGTGGAGAATAACATGATCACATTTGTTTTGTTGACTTTTCATACTAAAGTAACCATATATTTATTCATATTTCACCTTTTGGGGATCATTTTGGTAGCCCATGTAATTATCCTCATTGTTTTCATGAGGTTAGTGAGGTAACTATATTGGGACCCTTTTGGCTCAAGGGAACTATAATAGAGAATTGGTAATTCTTAAAACAATGACCATAACATAGACCAGGAATCGATCTTATGTCTTATTGGAATATACCATTGGAGTTCATGATGGGAAATTGGGTTTTAATTGGAGTTAATCCTTGGTTATGGTAGTGTCATTTGATGAAGAAAAGGAAATATAGCTCTATGTTTTTTTGACCCTTCATGACCTTTTAATGGTTTGTAATAGTGAAACACCATATGGAACATTCCTCTCTCTACTGTGGTATAAAAAATTTGATTCACATTTATAAAATTTGGAGGTACATGCTTGATCCTAATCAAGTCATTGACTATGTTTATGTTGATCATTATTGTAACACCCGAGACTTTTATGAGAAATATTTTGTTTTTATGTTATATAAATCATCAAAGGGATCTTTCGCTACACACAATCGCGACCTTACTCGATAGCGTGTGTAGTACGCAATACCAAGTTCTACAAAACAACGATATATTATTATAATATTATAAATTATCCGTTATGAATAGTATTAATTGAATTTTAAATTTTAAAACATTATTATTAATCTTACACATTTTCTAGAACATGGTAAGGGAACAAAATAAATTTTTTTGGGTAAAAAAGTATTTATCAAAAAATGCAGTTTTGCAGCCTTTTGATGGCGCACCTACATTAAATCTAGTTTTTGACATGTTAATAAGTTCAATTTGACAAAATAAAATTCTTATTTTGAATCAGGATATAAAAATTTACTTTGGATAATTTTTGATATTTTTATGATAACTTTCATATTTTGATGAATAGTAAAAATACGTTAATTTTTATTTAAAAACAACTTTTTTCATTGAGATAGTTTTTATGGTTAAATTATAATATTTAATGGTTTTAAAGTATAGATAGAATATATTTTTACCATTTAATATAATTTATGTCATTTTATTTAATTTCACATTGAATTCATATTTAAAAAACTTTTCAATCTTTTGCAATGTTTTAACTTCTAAAACCTGTTTTCTTAACAACAAGATTTATTTTAAATTAATTACTGCAACTTATATGTTTTGAATTTTGAAAAATGGATTCCATATTCAGAATCAGTGGGTCCAAATTATGTTAATATGTTACTTTTTATTTTTTGGGCATTATTAATAGTAACTACGGTAAATTTTATTTACCATAGTTAAAGGTAAATCAGGTAATTAAGAGTTAATATAAGATTATAAAATTACCATAAACCAGACAAAATCCTATTGGATGACTAAAGGTCTACCCATATCACCTAAAGGTAGGATTAGATTCTTTTAATAGACTTTTTTACATGAAAATAATTTAATTATTATTAAAACCAAAGAATGTGACAACATGTCACTTTCTTAAATCTTATAAGTATAATAATTTTAATTTAGAGATAAACATAATTAAACATCGAACACGAATAGTCTCCAGAAATATAATACAATTATCTACATCATAAGAATTTATTTATAATTTTTAGGGATTAAATAATTATCATTAATTATGACACATTTGTGATGTTGAAATTATTTTATTAATTAAAATATCAAATAAATGGTTTTAAAAACATTAAAATAATTAATATATGCACTATTTAATGGGCTCCACTAATTTTCTAGATACATATTACATTTTAGTAATCTATTTAATTTTTTATTTTGAACATAACCTCTGTATATATTTTATTTAAATTCATATAAATGAATAGTGTCAAAATTGAAACTATTGTTATTTAATAAAAATAACATATTATAAAATTGTTTAAAAATCACAAAAATATTTAAAAATTATAAATTAAAATTTATATGGTCTAAAATTTCATAAAGTGTCAAATTATGGATAATTCACAACAAATATTTAATTATTAATAATAATTTAAAATTTAGAATATTATTACCACAAATAAAATTAAATTGATAAATAAGGATAAATGAAGTTGATAATGTTTAAAATAAATTCCTAAAATGTCTAAATTTTATTGGTTGATAAGATTACAACCCTATCTAATATAAGTTTTGGATATGAGTCATTTTGGAAGTTTTTATGTGGGGTTGGGATTTAATATAAACTAATATTTCTTATATTTCCAAAGGTGTCCCTCTCCTCCCTTATAAAAGGGCACCTCCTCCCTCTCCTCATCACACCAATTTGAGCCTTCGATCTCGGCCAAACCCAGCCACATTCACTTCCCCACTTCCCTAGAATCATCCTAGAGGTTCTGGTCTTCTTCAAAGACCAACCCTAGTTCCCTAAGAGGAGGTTAAGAAGAGGCGCGTCAAAAAAGAGGTAATATCCATTACCGATCCTTTCCAAATTATTTCTTCTTAAACTTCTTCTTCTTTAGTTGTTTCATTATGAAGTAATAACATCAGTATCACTCATATACTGATATGTTATTATAAGTATGAAATAACTATATTTCAACATCTATCCACCCTACGGAAAATGAAATCACCGCGTGTGCGTACGTATGGAATACCGTCTCCACGCCGTGGTGTAATCTATTTTCCCCCACCACCTTACTTGGATGGGTATAATGGTGCAAATAATTACAATATATGATTATTGTAACGTGATATTGATTCTGAAATAGTATACATACACTCTAATACAATTCCACGATCATGGGAACAATATCATCGCTCGTGTGTACGTACGGAATACTGTCTCCACGATGTGATACGATTCGTTCTTCATGATCTTCATTGCATAATGATTATATAAATGAATTGAATGAATAAATATGATATATAGTACATTAATACCATTCTGGAAATTATGTATCTATAACCTAATGAGAATAATAAGAATTTATTCGACAAAACACGCACAAGAACAAAAAGATATAAACACCCGAATAACAAGTAGAAATGAAATATTACATGCTAAGAAGCTTAGAATATGACCATATATGAGATCATAACAATAATTATGATTCTGTAATAAGTCAATAACATTATTTAAATCATTATACAGGAGGTTCAGACACTTACGAGGCAAATCAGACCTAAGGTAAGGAAAATATTACAATCTCATTTTTATCCGAGATTGTTTATACTTTGGTATTTACTAGGTTGTATTTTATCATCCACATCCATGTTTCCTCAATATGTAATATTATTTCCATCCACCTAAAATTTTTTAAATCCATTTTTACCCTTCGGTGAGTTTTTAGTGAAAGATATGAAAGGAATCTTTTGTCATTTTTCGTACGAGGTACTTTTTGACTTTTCCGACAAAAGTACGAGAAGAATGTTTTTCTTAACTTATACTTCATGAATGGATTTTTAAAATATTTTTTTCAAAGAAGATTCCTTTACAAATTGTCAATTCTATTTTTAATTAACTTCTTTTAGTTTAGAATTTTAAGACATGTTAAGAATGGAAAAGTGATTTTGAAGTAGAAAGGATACTTTCCTCAAAAATGGAGTTCAAGTGTTTTATCAAAATTATTTTCCATATAAGATAATAAAGGATTCTGTTTTTAACCCTATTATTACATTGATTTGATTATTTTGTGATGGAATTATTTATATGAATTCCTTTATCTTATAAGAATTTTTTTATGATGTCATGATGTTTAAGATTCCCATTTTTATTACATGGGTTATGCTATGATGTATGGTTTATGATTTTGTGGAACACATAAGAATTGTATCATTATGAGATGGTTGGGACCTATATCTCCCTCCAATTCATTGGGTAAATATTTTATATCTCATGATATAGACATGGCTGGAACAGTAGGTTATACCAGTTCAGTGAAACAGGACTGCAACGAGGAGTAAACTCGGTTTAGAAATGGACGTTGTCCACTACGATAGTCTTGGCAATGATCCTTGACTAATAAGAAATGATTCTCTATGATTATGTGTGTATTCCACAAAGTTTCATGTTTTATGTTATGATTATTGGGATTACATTTCACTACTATGATTTATCCCATGTTATGAAATTATGATTTCTTTTCTAGGTTAAGATTTCGAAAAGTTATGTTCTTATGTATATGATGTGATTGATATTTATTTTGTTTACCATTACTGAGCATTTGAGCTCACCCTTTTGTATGTTTTATTTCCCCAGGTCAGGAAGAAGGTTATTAAGTAAGATATTCCAAAATTGGACTCTAGATATGATGAAATAAATGGGAGGTAATGTAGATTCTTTATGAACCAGTTGTTTATGTTTCCCAGATTCTAAAGACAATATACCTATATGGTCCTTTCCTGGTTTTGTTATGTGTTGTAATAAGTGTGATTCAATTTTGAAGTAATAACAATGTATGTAAAGTATGGTTCGTTATAGTTGGTATCAGAGGAAAGATATAGTAAACCTTTGGAAACAAGAATGTGAAAGCCTTAGTAAGAATCCTAAGGATAAGTCTAAGCATAGAACACAATCTTAGTGTTTTATAAATGGCCATGAATAACCTAGGATAAGACCTTAAGTGGGAAATTTTATTCTTTATTATGTGGTTTTCCTATTATAATTAGTGTTGCTCACACTATTTTTCTTGGTTTAAGTTAATGGATGGAACCCGAAGGAACCATGTTAATATGGAATGCGACGGGAAATGAAATGATTGTCCCCCTAAGAAATCAAACGTTATGGGAGATGGATTGAAAAATCGTGTATCCATGCTCACACAACTTTCTCAAGCTATGAATCATGCTGGACTTCCAAACGAGCAGATGAAGGAGAAACATTCTATTGAATCCTTCATGAGGCAGTGTCCACCTTCTTTCAGCGGGTCTACTGATCCATTAGTTGATGAACAATGGATAACTACTACTAAAAAGATATTTTCTATTATTCAATGTTCTGAACATGATAAAGTCATCCTAGCAGTGTATCATTTGTAAGATATGATGATCAATGGCAATGAGATGAAATTGAGTCCATGGAATGGGACAAGTTCAAGAACTTATTTTTCAATAAGTACATCCCTCGTATTCTCCGAACAAAGATGGAGAAAGAGTTTCTTGAACTAAAGAAAAAGGATGATGAATCTGTTGGAACCTATGAAGCAAATTTTACAAGACTTGCAAGGTACACTTCTGGTATTATTATCCAACCTTAGAGTAAGATCGATTGATTCTTTAGTGGCTTAAAACCAAGTCTTAGAAGGGCGTTAGCTATAAGGACTTCAATAGCTATGAGGAAATCGTTCAATGTGCTCTCAAATTCGAGATGGAGATTGGGGGAAACCATCAGTCATATGGGTTTGATAAGAAGATGAAAATGGAATTCAAAGGAAAATCTAAAGAGCACACTGAAAAGAAGATGAGATTTCTCTTATGCTCAAAGTGTGGAAAGAAACATGGAGGGAGTTGTCTTAAAGAAAAAAGTAAATGTTTCAAATGTAGAAAGGAAGGTCATAGGGCATTTGAATGCCGCACTGATGGGAAGAAGATGTCTAATGATGCAAACAAAGGAAGGGACACACATAATGAACCTACGACACTTCAATGATTCAAGTGCAAGGAGATGGGGTATTATGCCAATCAATGCCCAAATACAAGGGTTGATGATGATGGTCGACGTCAACAAACTCTTAAGGCTAAAGACAAAGGAAAGTCACATGAAATTTCTATCAGCGATGTGGAGTACGATAACAATGTGGTGAAAGGTACACTTACCATCCACTCTAAAGTAGCAAATGTTTTATTTTATTCTGGATCCACCCACTCAATTATTTTGGAAGAATTTTCTGAGGATATCACCATATTACCTCAACAATTAGATGTTGAGTTAGCTGTGACAACCCCTGATGGCACAACAGTCGCATCAAAAGTTTATAATTCTTCTCTGATTGATGTTTGTGGGAAAGTGCTTCCTGCAAATCTTGTGATCCTTCCAATAGTGGAATTTTATTTGATTCTTGGCATGGATTGGCTTTCTTTATATGGAGCTCATATTAGTTGCCATAGAAGGGAAGTCGCATTTCATATTCCAGATCAATCTATGATCGTCTATCAATGCAAGGATGAACCTAACCTTCTAGTGGAAATTTCTTCCCTCTTATGGGTCTTGATTCCACTAAATGATGGTTATTTATCTCAAATGTTTGGTGAGAAACTCACAATTAATAATATGCCCATTGTACGAGAGTTTGATGATGTCTTTCCAGAGAAATTTCTGGGTCTCCCACCAAATCGTGAAGTTGAGTTTTCAATAGAACTCGTATCGGGTGCTTTGCCTATTTCAAAGACACCTTATAGAATGGCCCCAATTGAGTTGCAAGAATTGAAGAAGCAACTCCAAGAGAATCTTGATAAAGGATTCATACGCCCTAATGCGTCACCTTGGGGAGCACCTGTTCTGTTTGTTAAAAAGAAATATTGATCAATGAGACTCTGCATTGATTATTGAGAACTTAACAAGATCACTATCAAGAACAAATATCCTCTCCCACGCATTGATGACTTATTTGACCAACTACGAGGAGCTCAATACTTTTCTAAGATTGATCTTCGTTCAGGGTATCACCAATTAAGGGTCAAAAGGAAGGATATACCAAATACGGCTTTCCGAACATGGTATAGACACTATGAATTTATAGTGATTCCATTTGGTCTTTATAATGCCCCTGCTATCTTAATGGATCTGATTAATAGAGTCTTTAGAGACTATCTTGATCAGTTTGTGGTAGTCTTTATAGATGATATTCTTGTCTATTCAGAGAGAAAGGAAGAACACGAAGATCACTTGAGATTTATATTTAAGGCCATGATAAAGGAGAATCTTTATGCAAAATTTACCAAGATTGAATTTTGGCTTCAAAGAGTTTCATTTATTGGTCACATAATCTCAAAAGAGGGGATATCTGTGGATCCAGCAAAAACAGAGGTTATCGAAAGATGGTCGAGACCAACAACAGTAACTGAGATCCGATGGTTTCTTGGTTTGGCTGGATATTATCGACGTTTTGTGAAAGATTATTCACGATTATCAAATCCACTCACCAAGTTGACTCGGAAAGGAGTTATGTTTGTCTGGATGGAGGAATGTGAAGAGAATTTCAAGGAGTTGAAAAGAAGATTATCCAGTGCACCTGTGCTCACAGTGCCATGTAGTGGAGAAAGGTTTGTGATCTACAGTGATGTATCCAAGAAGGGATTGGGGTGTGTTTTTATGAAAAATTATATGGTGATAGCTTATGCCTCACGACAGTTGAAAATCCATAAGCAAAATTACCCAACTCATGATTTGGAGTTAACTGCGGTAATCTTTGCATTAAAGGTTTGGAGGCATTACCTTTATGGTGAAAGGAGTGATATTTATACTGATCATAAAATTTTAAAGTATATTTTCACACAAAAGGAGCTGAATATGCGCCAAAGAAGATGGTTGGAGCTGATTAAGAATTACGACTGCTCAATTCATACCACCCTGGGAAAGCAAACAAGGTGGCAGATGCATTGAGTCGACAAGACCATTCCAGTTTATCCATGATGAGGATCACAAAAGATCCAATATTTATGGATTTATAAAGGATAGATCTTGGAATTATAATGGAAGGGGGAAAATCGTATCTTTCTAAAATTAATGTTCAACCATCTATACATGTGAAGATTAAAGAGGCACTGAAAGAAGATGTAGAGTTACAAAAAAAGGTGAGAAATGTTCCTGAACTAAACATTGATTGTGATGGGATAATAAAGTCCAGGAATCGGGTTTGTGTTCCTCCCATCCCCAAATTAAAGAAGGATCTACTGGATGAGGCTCATAGTTGTTCATTCTCTATTCATCCTGGAAGCAGGAATATGTATAGGGACCTGAAAGAGTACTTCTGGTGGGATGGCATGAAAAGAGTTGTTGCTAAATATGTCTCTCGATGCTTGGTTTTTCATCAAGTTAAATCTGAGAGACAGAAGTCAAAGGGGATGTTACAACCATTACCCATACCCGGATGGAAATGGGAAAACATCACTATGGACTTTGTCACAGGACTTCCAAAAACATCCAAATGCAATAATGTTATCTGGGTCATAGTTGATCGTCTTACAAAGTCTGTACACTTCATTTCTATTAGAGAGGATTTCTCTCTGGATCAGCTTGCCAGGATATATGTAAAAGAAGTGGTAAGATTGCATGGAGTACCACTTTCTATTATATCTTACCGGGATCCGAGGATTACCTCAACGTTTTGGCAAAGTCTTCATCATACTCTGGATACTGAGTTGATTTTCAGAACTACCTATCATCCTCAAATATATGGTTAGTATGAGAGAAAAATTCATACTCTAGAAGATATGTTGAGAGCTTTCTCTATGGATTTCAAAGGTGGTTGGGATCAACACCTACCTTTGGTGGAATTTTCTTATAATAATATATTTCACTCCAGTATTCAGATGGCTCCTTATGAAGCTCTCTATAGAAAGAAATGCAGGACTCCAACTTGCTGGGATGAAGTTGGGGAAAGAAAGCTATTAGGACTTGATCTCGTTGATGAAATGGAAAAAAAAGGTCATATCTATTCAACAACACATAAGAGCAGCTCAGATTCGATAGAAAAGTTATGCCGACAACCGAATAAAAGACCTAGAGTTTGAATTTGGTGATAAATTGTTCTTACGAATATCTCCCTAGAAGAGGATCATGAGATTTGGAAAAAAGGGGAAGTTGAGCCCTAGATATATCGGTCCTTTATAAATACTGGATCATGTTGGGAAGGTAGCTTACCGATTGGCGCTTCCACTGAATCTCTCTCAAGTTCACGATGTGTTCCATGTATCTCTCTTGAGAAAGTACATAACTGATCCTTCACATGTACTCAACTCAGAAGTTGTACCGCTGGATCAATATCTTTCTTATGAAGAACAACTGATAGAGATTTTGGATCATAGTGAAAAAGTCATACAAAACAAGACCACTCGATTGGTGAATGTTTTATAGAGGAACCACCAATTAGAAGAATCTTCATGGGAGGTTGAGTATATGATGAGGGAGAGGTATCTTCATCTGTTGGTTACAAAGTGACAAATTTTGAGGGTGAAATTCATTTTAAGGGGGGTAGAATGTATCACCTAAGACTTTTATGAGAAATATTTTGTTTTTATGTTATATAAATCATCAAAGGGATCATTCGTTACACACAATCACGACCTTCCTCGATAGCGTGTGTAGTACGCAATACCGAGTTCCAATAAACAATGATATATTATTATAATATTATAAACTAGCCGTTATGAATAGTATTAACTGAATTTTAAATTTTACAACATTATTATTTATCTTACACATTTTCTAGAACATAGTAAGAGAACAAAATAAATTTTTTTGGGTAAAATAAGTATTTATCAAAAAAATGCAGTTTTACCGCCTTTTAGTGGCGCACCCACATTAAATCTTCTTTTTGACACGATTATAAGTTCAATTTGACAAAATAATATTCTTCTTTTGAATCAGGATATAAAATATTACTTTGGATAAATTTTTTATATTTTTTTGATAACTTTCATATTTTGATGAATAGTAAAAATACGCTAATTTTTAATTAAAAACAACTTTTTTCATTGAGATAATTTATATGGTTAAATTATAATATTGAATGGTTTTAAAGTATAGATAGAATATATTTTTACCATTTAATATTATGTATGTCATTAGCATTAATTTCATATTGAATTTATAGGTAAAAACATTTCAATCTTTGGCAATGTTTTAACTTCTAAAACCCATTTTCTTAACAACGAGATTTATTTTATATTAATTACTGCAACATATATGTTTTGAATTTTGAAAAATGGATTCTATATTCAAATCAGTGGGTCCAAATTATGTTAATAGGCTACTTTTTACTTTTGGGCATTATGAATAGTAACTACGGTAAATTTTATTTACCATACTTAAAGGTAAATCAGGTAATTAAGAGTAAATATAAGATTATAAAATTACACCAACACCTTCCAGAATCCTATTGGATAACTAAAAGTCAACACATATCACCTAAAGGTTGGATTAGATTCATTTAATAGACTTTTTTCCATGAAAATAATTTAATTATTATTAAAACCAATGAATGTGACAACATGTCACTTTCTTAAATTTATAAGTATAATAATTTTAATTTGGTGATAAACTTAAGGAAACTTCGAACATGAAAAATCTCCATGATTATAATATAATTATCCACATCATAGGAATTTATTTATAATTTTTTGGGATTATATAATTATCATTAAGTATGACACAATAGTGATGTTGAAATTATTTTATTAATTAAAATATCAAATAAATGGTGTTAAAAATATTAAAATAATTATTATATTCACTATTTAATGTGCTCCACTAATTTTATAGATAAATATGACATTTTATTAATCTACTTAATATTTTAGTTTGAACATATCCTCTGTATATATTTTATTTAAATTCAAATAAATGAATAGTGTTAAAATTGACACTATTGTTATTTTATAAAAATAAAATATTATAAAATTGTTTAAAAATCACAAAAATATTTAAAAATTATAAATTAAAATTTATATGGTCTAAAATTTCATAATGTGTTAAATTATAGAGAATTCACAACACATATTTAATTATTAATAATAATTTAAAATTTAGAATATTATTACCACAAATAAAATAAAATTGATAAATAAGGATAAATGAAGTTGATAATGTTTAAAATAAATTATTAACATGTCTAAATTTTATTAGATGATGATATTAAAACTCTATCTCAACTAATCTGCAGATATGAGTCATTTTGGAAGTTTTTATGTGGGGTTGGGATTTAAGATAAACTAATATTTCTTATATTTCCAAAGGTGCCCCTCTCCTCCCTTATAAAAGGGCACCTCGTCCCTCTACTCCTCACACCAATTTGAGCCTTCAAGCTCGGACAACCCGTTCCACATTTACTTCCCCACTTCCCTAGAATCATCCTAGATGTTCTGGTCTTCTTCAAAGACCAATCCTAGTGCCCTAAGAGGAGGTTAATAAAAGGCGCGTCAAAAAGAGGTAATATCCATTACCGATCCTTTCCAAATTCTTTCTTCGCCAACATCTTCTTCTTTAGTTGTTTCATTATGAAGTAATAAAATCAGTATCACTAATATACTGATATGTTATTACAAGTATGAAACAACCCTATTTCAACATCTATCCATCCTACGGAATATGAAATCATCGTGCGTGCATAAGTAGGGAATACCATCTCCACGCCGTGGTGTAATCTATTTTCACCACCACCTTACTTGTAGGGGTATAATGTTGTAAATAATTACTATATATGATTATTGTAACGTG
Source organism: Viscum album (assembly GCA_963277665.1). Classification (NCBI taxonomy): domain Eukaryota; kingdom Viridiplantae; phylum Streptophyta; class Magnoliopsida; order Santalales; family Viscaceae; genus Viscum; species Viscum album. Next base: position 59,517,333 of record OY728164.1, on the reverse strand, counting down.
ATATTGATTCTGAAATAGTATACATAAACTCCAATACAATTCCACGATCATGGGAACGATATCATCCCTCGTGCGTACGTAAAGAATACTGTCTCCATGATGTGATACGATTCGTTCTACATGATCTTCATTTCATAATGATTGTATAAATGAATTTAATGAGTAAATATGATATATAGTACATTAAAACCATTCTAGAAATTATGTATCTATAACCAAAAGAGAATAATAAGAATTTATTCGACAAAACACGCATAAGAACAAAAAGTTATAAACACCCGAATAACTAGTAGGATTGAAATATTACTGCTAAGAAGCAAATAATATGACCATATTTGATATCATAACAATAATTATGATTCTGGAATAAGTCAATAACATTATTTAAATCATTATAAAGGAGGTTCGGACACTTACAAGGCAAATCGGACCTAAGGTAAGGGAAATATCTCAATCTCATTTTAATCCGAGATTGTTTATACTTTGGTATTTACTGGGGTGTATTTTATCATCCACACCCATGTTTCCTCAATATGTAATATTATTTCCATCCACATACAATTTTTTAAATCCATTTTTACACTTCTGTGAGTTTTTAGTGAAGGATATGAAATGAATCTTTTTTCGTTATTCGTACGAGGTACTTTTTGACTTTTCTGACAAAAGTACGAGAAGAATTTTTTTTTAACTTATACGGCATAAATTGATTTTTTAAAAAAAATTACAAGAAGTTTCCTTTACAAATATTCAATTTTACTTTTAATCAACTTCTTTTAGTTTATAATTTTATGACATTTTAAGAAAAAAAAATGTGTTTTTGAAGTACAAAGGATATTTTGCTCAAGAATTGAGTTCAAGTCTTTTATAAAATTTATTTTCCATCTAAGATAATAATGGATTCTGTTTTTAACCCTATTATTAAATTGATTTTATTATGTTGTGATGGAATTATTTATATGAATTCCTTTATCTTATATGAATTTTTTTATGATGTCATGATGTTTAAGATTCCCATTTTTATTACATGGGTTATGTTATGATCTATGGTTTAGGATTTTGTGGCACACATAAGAATGATATCATTATGAGATGGGTGGGACCTATATCTCCCTCCAATGAATTGGTTAAAGATTTTATATCTCATGAGATAGAAATGGATGGAACGGAAGGTTATACCGGTTCAGTGAAACAGGACTGAAACGAGGAGTGAACTCGGTTCAGAAATGGACTTTGTCCACTAAGAAAGTCGTGGAAATGATTCTTGACTAATAAGAAATGATTCTATATGATTATGTGTGTATGCAACAATGTTTCATATTTTATGTTATGATTATTGGGATTACATTTCACTACTATGATTTATCCCATGTTATGAAATTATGATTTCTTTTATAGGTTAAGATTTCAAAAAGTTATGTTCTTATGTATATGATGTGATTGATATTTCCTTTGTTTACCCTTACTGAGAATTTGAGCTCACCCTTTTGTATGTTTTATTTCCCCAGGTCAGGAAGAAGGTTATTAAGTAGGATATGCCAAAAAGGGACTCTAGATATGATGAAATAAATGGGAGGCAAAGTAGATGCTTTATGAACCAGTAGTTTATGTTTCCCGGTTTCTAAAGTCACTATACATATACGGTCCTTTCCGGATTTTGTTATGTGTTGTAATAAGTGTGCTTCAATTTTCAAGTAATAACAATGTATGTAAAGTATGGGTTGTTATAATGATCCTAACAAAATATATGAGGTTGATATTGTTTATATTAGAGAAATAATTGAAATCTATAATTGAGGGAGGATAGTTCAACAGGTATTAGAAATAATGATGCATGGATTGTACCTATAGAAGACTAGGGAATCTAATGATTAAATTCATTCTAAATTTCACATGTCAAGGGTGATATGTCTTTAGAAGGATGGAATTGTAACATCTTATTTTTTATAAAAAATAATGAACATTTTTTGTTTTCCAGACATTATAGTGAAAATTTTATATTTTCTAAAGTAAAAATTACCCTATCATAGGTTATAAGCTTTGAGTTTGGATAAATCAGGATTAAGAACTGTTACTAAATGTTATAGTAATTTTCACTAGTTTCATAAAGGTATTCTATTTATTTCACGTTCTCTATAAAAATATTCCCATCTATATGTAATGGTATAACCCTTTTTCTTTGGGTTAAGGAAACATATTATAGGCTAATTATAAGGGTTTTTTGAGTTTTATATCAGTATTTACATGGTTTCAAATGATGAAAATCGGTAAACCCTAAACATCAAGAGAAATTTATGAGATACATAGTTGTAAAATGATGTTAACCTTACCGAGATCCTCTATTGGGGAAAATGATTTCAAATCCATATTTTTCATTTCATCTTCCATAAAATGAATTAATAACTCAACCTTGATGATTATGAAAGCCTATTCATTTTAAAATTAGTTCATTTGAATTGATTAAATATAGTTACTTTTTTTAGATATTTAATGTGCACTGTAATATTGAAAATATTATAAGACAAATTAAATGATGAATTTAATCATTGCTTATAGAATCCCGCCTTTTTATCACATAACATTCATTACATTATACAAAACCGAGGATCTTTAAGGTTTAGTGTCTTGGAAACCAGGAACTTAGTACATGAAAACAACAAAAAAACATTCTTCCTAAACACTTGAAAGGCTTCTTCATTTGTTCATACTAATTTCATTACAGTATCTCATAACGTGGGAGCATACATCACAGGAAAGGGTGAGTAGAAGTACCAGTTAGAGAAACAAGGGAAACATTTTACATGATAACATGAGATACATCAAATGTCATGAAAAATAATTTTAAGGCATGAGAAATAGTTCATGAGGCATATAATAATAAAAATAATGTGTATTATAACTTGAAGATGTGGATACAACATTTAACATAGACAATCATTTCCATTTCACCAAGGTCCATCCCCAAGGTGTCTATAAAAAATTTTAGGGTTATTCACCAAGGTGTCATTAAAAATGGTCATCTATAGAGATTAAGTCTTTACCCAATGTATTAGAGAGCTATCAGGGTGCAAACTTAAATATGCCTTTTTTATCATGTGAGAAACATATATCTTAATCAATTATTTCATAAACAACCCATATAGCATAAAATAAATGGGTTTCATTTCATAGTCATCACATTTTAAAAACTGCTTTAAAGACGTGATGTTTATGTCACTTTTAACCCACATAAAAAGAAAAGAGGGTTTTATGTCTGTAAGTCCCAGAATTAAAATATATAATTTTGATATATATGTGAATAAACTTATAGAATAAAGAGAATTGAGTATTAACTTAATAAAATAAAATAATTTCAGAAAAAGGGAGAGAGATTTTGAGATGAAAATTAGGCAGCATAACGGCTATGTTGCATGGTTTTAAAAAACACTGAAAAGAGAGGGGACATGTGTCACCCACTCATAAATGATCCATAAAACAATATATGGAAAAAATATAATGGATATAATAAAATTTTAATTAAATTTTAAATACATACCATATGAAATGAAAAACATTGAAGGAAGACAAAAAATAATATTTCTCTTATGATAATTCGGCAGCCTAACGACGTCACTTAAAACATAAAAAAAATGAAATGATGAGATCAAACAGGTTATCTCATCATATTAACATAAAATATCAGTATTATTGATATTGATACCATACCCCAACATAATAAAAATGAACATGAAATACTTGACATGAAAATAGATCATGAAAACGAGAGGGGTGAAAGAATCCCTTAAAAATCTGGAAGCCTAACAACGCCACTCTAACATTCATATAATGAATTTATGAGATCAAGAGGGGGTATCTCATTATATTAAAATGAAAATTACTATAGGATGAATATTTAAGAACATCCTCCAACATAAGAACATGGATCATAAAAGAAATGACATAAAAGAGAGTACATGAAAGGAATATAGAGGTAGGATCCCTTACCTTGAAGAGTAACTTCGAAATCATGATGTTTGGGACCTTGGGAGGCTTGAGGGAACCTTGGGAGGACTCCTTAGGAGGTAAGGAGACCATAAAATCATTGAGGAGGATTTTGGAATGGAAAGGATGAGAGAATGGCTTGGTATTTATAGGGAAAGTGACGGGACAAGGCATTAATGGCCAAGGGACACCTCATTGGTGGTATTGGCAAAACAAGTTGTATTTCCTCATGGTTTTAGCCATTTGGGACACATAATACCTTATCTTACTATTCAATAGTCGACTATCCCTTACAATATTTCCTGGAATCATCATGATGCAGTCATGATGTCATTGAACATACTGAAACCATAAAACTATATTTTTACTATTCACCAAAAAATCAACATTTTTCAAAAACACCCAATAACTTATCTTAACATAATATGAATGATCTGAATTAAGAAATAAACTCCATTTTATAAATAAATTTCTAAATATTTTTAATTTAATTTTTAAATAAAAACACTATTCACCGAAAATTCATTTTTTTCTGAAAAATTCCCCAAAAATTATCATAACATAATATCGATGTTCTAAGTTAAAAAATAAAATCCATTTTATAAAAATAAATTTTTAAATAATTTTAATTTAATTTTTAATTAAAAACACTATTCAATTGAAAAAACTAATACTTGACTAATAATTTCTAAAACAGTTTTTTACCTATTTTATTGAATCACATTACTTAATCAAGGTTCCGAGATTATATTTATACTTTTTTTAAGTGAGATTACAAATCCATTTTGTCACATTACTTCTCCTAAGCATAAAATCACTATTCATACTTTACTATTCATCAAAAAATATGTTGATCTTATTAAACTCTAAATTTTGTATTGAACATAATTATAGAAGACCATTTTTTGAAAATCATTACACATAATTAATTATTTAAGGTTTACATAAATATTTTCATATATCATTTTTCTATAATTCATCAAAAATATGCATACTATATTTATTCGGTCATTTGAAAATTCACAAACATCATCATAAGAAGAAATCACATTTTTTTTATTTAAATCAAAGGATTACACAAGGCTATAATGGTCTCGTTATGTAGCCCCTTATAACACCAGCATAAGACCTAAGAGTAAGGTGTGCTAAGGTGAGAGAATCTTGGGGCGGCTCGACCAACATTGCACAAGTAGTAATTTCAATTAGTTTGAACTTCTCGCGAAAGCGATTTTGTTCTAACTTCACACGATAATGTTCTGCTTGGGTTTGGTCCAGAGCAAAGCCCAGTGGTGCTACCTCCTTCCCATGTTCTGTTAGATGGGCTTGGATTGGCCTAATAATACTGGATGAGGCCATCGACGCTTATTTCTATATTAATTAACCAATATCAACTATATTTAGAGACGATAATCACAGGATTTAGTTTCCAATGGTCATACTGACTAACGAGCATATAATAGTAAAAAACCAACAGTCTCATTTTAATTATAATCATGTTATTAAATGAAAAATAATTTTCTGTATGAAATAAAATAACACACAAAATTTAGGAAACAAAATTTATTCAAAATTTCGGGTCGTTACATTCTTATCCCCTTAAGAAATTGCATCATCGCAATTTTTAAAATTGGGCATGGAAATTTCATTCAAATTCCCACATCAGAAAAGGAATCAGTAAACATATTACTATAAAAGAATGAAAGGGAAGTACAAAGGACACCTGAGTTAACCAATACTAGGATTCCATGTTGGAAAACATGGATAAGGAAGAAAAAAAAGGGTCAAGTTCTGAGGGAGAGTGATAGAAAACATGATTAGGAGAAAGTTAACCACAATAAAATCACAAACATTTGATGTGTGTAAACTCTATTTGATTACCCATTAGGAAACGTAAACAAACAATGTTTTTTATATTACATTTCATAATTTTGAGGAATTCATTTACTACATAGAATAAAAATATAAGCAAATATACATACCTTAAAGTATAGCTTCATCCTTTAATAAATTTCTACTAAAACAAATATTTTCTCCAAAATATGAACATTTAAAAACACTTGGTATCATCAACAGCACAAGAATCATATTCAAGAGAATCACATAATCCAAAAAATATTAACTATCTATTTATTCTATCTTTAAACATTATTCAAAAAATATAAGTGTAAGATAAAACGAGTCTTCAAAAATAAAGAATATCATAGGAAGGGAAACTACTTTTAAATCTTCAAAATTCCATGGTACTACCCAATGTTCCTCATAGACCATTCCATTAATGACTGTCCTTATAATTCCTCAAAATAAAACAAACTAAGATTGAAACCCAAATACCAAACGGATTTGATAACATAGTCTTCGAAGATAAACTTTATCATTTACCTCCAAACAACATCATCCACTCCTAACATCTTATAATAAAAGTAACTAAACAAAACATTTTTTCCCCACGATATGTTAATCATTTCCATAAGTAACCTAAATTACTATAAGTTTACCTTAAATTCATCGATTCATGAAAATATAATTCAACCATTAATCCTCAACGAGAATAACTTAGTAATCTATTTACCTAAATCATAAAAGGCTCCCAATATACTGAACATCTTCCAAAAAAATAATCATCTTTTAATCCCCTAATCAACTTTTTTTAATAATAATATATTCACTACCTCAACATGTGGTACATAACAATAGATGTTTTCCTTAATTATATATAACCATCTCAGGTAGTGTCTCTGTTTTCTTAGATAACTTTTAAGATATACTCATAGGGCACGAACTAAAATACAAGATGACATAGACAATTATTGCAAAAAAGATACATTTACATCAGTCATCATGATCTATCTCAGCATAGGACTTGCATTGTTCACTTGTCCTTGAAGATTGCTGATGCTCATCATGCTTCTAATCCCTTCCAGGAGAGAATTTCCTTGATTAACGTACAACCTCTCCACATTTAACACATTGAATAGTATACGGTACATTAGATTTAAACTTATCTCCATTAATCACATTATACATTGTTTTATAGAAATTGGCTACATTATGCCCTATCTTCCCTCACATAAATAATCTCCCTATTCCTTTGTGGCATTATCCTTTGTACCTCTTCCCACACATTTTTCAAAAAAGAAATTGGGTCTTCTTTCCCTTATCAACTTGATCAGATGAACATCCTTGAGGCTTCGTCTTCTTCTTCCTTAATGAATTTGGGCATTCAAATAGGTACCAATTATTAATTTTGATTTTTGATAGCTAGTTTGGCATAATCACAATATGTTAAACTTGATCTCTCATCATCTATATCACATTAATAGGGAAATCGTCACATTTCCTATCACATTTGTTGTTGGGATATGTTCTTCCATTTCCTTCCATTAACTAAGAAAAGAAAGTATAATTAGGGGCTTAAATAATTAGCCAATAATCGTTAAATGGAAAGATTAAGCATATAAGGATAATCATTTAGAAGGAATGTATACCCTAACTTGTCATCCCCTAGGTTCCCATTTAGGTTATCCATGATCATATATTCTTATGTGAATCATTATTTTATTTTATCATTATTCCTTTAATAATGGTTCATACTAAGCTTATGAATTTACCAAAGCATATCCCCCAGGAGTGTCATAACCAAGAGTACAACAAGGCCCATTGTCGTGTACCGGTTCCCGTTCGAGTCTAGCTCAAATCGGTGTTTTTGGGTTTTACCCCTATGTACATCTGTGCCAGAGCCACCTCTACCTGCTCGTATCCAGACACGGATGTATTAGGCTGGAAACCCCATACTCAATACTCACCAAAATACCAGGAAGATTTCATATACTTAAACTTTTTTATAGGGTTCTTACTAATGTTTTCATACCCTAATTTCCACAAATAACTAAACCATCCTTTGATACAAACTATATCATCCTGCCTTTTTTCCCATAAACTTTCATTACATTATACAAAACCGAGGATCTATAAGGATTAGTGTATTGGAGACCAAGAACTTAATACATGTAAACAACAAAAAAACATTCTTCTTAGTCACATGAATGGATTCTTCATTTGTTCATCCTAAGTTCATTACATCATATCATTACCTGGGAGCATACATCAAAGGAAAGGGTGAGAAGAAGGCCCAATAAGGGAAACAAGGGAAACATTTTACATGATAACTTGAGATACATCAAAAGTTAGGAAACAATAACTTTAAGGAATGAGAATGAGTTCATGTGGAATTTCATAATAAAAATAGCATGTTTCATAAGATGAATATGTGGATACAATATTTAACATAGACAATCATTTCTGTTTCACTAGGGTCTATCCCCAAGGTGTCATTAAAAATTACCAAGGTAATTCACCAAGGTGTCGTTAAAAATGGTCATCTCTAGAGATTAAGTATTTACCAATTTATTGGAGCGCTATCAGGGCACACCCTAAAATTTTCCTTTGTTATCATGTGAGCCACATATATCTTCATCAATAATTTCATAAACAACCAATATATTATAAAATAAATGGTTTTCATTTCATAGTCATCACATTTTAAAAACTGCTTTAAAGAAGTGATCTTTATGTCACTTTAAATCCATTGAAAAAGGAAAGAGGGTTTTTTGTATGTAAGTCCCAGAATTAAAATAGATAATTTTGATATATATGTTAATACCCCTGTTTAAGAAATATCTTTGAGTATTCACTTAATAAAATAATATAATTTGAGAAAAAGAGAGAGACATTTTGAGACGAAAATTCAGAAGCATAACGACTATGTTGCACAGTTTTAGAAAACATTGAAAAGAGGGGGGGCATGGATCACGCACTCATAAATGATCCATAAAATAGTAGAGGGATATAATATAATGGATATAATAACATGGTAATGAAATTTTAATGACATACCATATGAAATGAAAAACATTGAAGGAAGAAAAAAAATAAGATGTCTCTTATGAAAATTCGGTATCCTAACGGCGTCACTTAAAATATCAAAAAATTGAATTGGCGAGATAAAATTGGTTATATAATAATATTAACATAAAAATTCAGTATGATAGATATACATATCATACCACAACATAGTAAAAAGTAACATGAAAGACTTAACATGAAAATAGATCTTGAAAACGAGAAGGGTGAAAGAATCTCTTAAAAATTCGGCAGTCTAACGGCACCACTTTAACATTCATAAAATCAATTGATGAGAGAATGAGGGGGTATTTCATTATATTAACATGAAAATTACAGTATTATGAATATAAAAGAACATCCTTTAACATAATAAAATGGATCATAAATGAAATGACATAAAATAAAGTACTTGGAAAGAGAGAGGTAGGATCCCTTACCAGGAAGAGTAACTTCAAAAGCATGAATTTTAGGTACTTAGGTGGCTTGAGGGAACCTTGGGAGGACTCCTTGGGAGGTGAGGATACCAGAAATTAATTGAGGAAGATTTCGGAATGGAAAGGATGAGATAATGGATAGGTATTTATAGGGAAAGTGAGGGGGCAAGTCATTAATGGCCAAGGGACACATCATTGGTGGTATTGAAAAAACTAGTGTTATTTCCTCATGGTTTTTCCCACATGGGACACCTCATACCCTATAATACTATTCCCTAGTCAACCATCCCTTAAAATATATCATGGCATCATCATGATGCAGTCATTATGTCATTAAACATACTGAAACCCTAAAACTGTATTTTTACTATTCACTGAAAATTCAACCTTTTTAGAAAACCCCCAAAAATTTAACATAACATAATATCAATGGTCTGATTTCAAAAATAAAATCCATTTTATAAAGATAATTTTCTAAATATTTTTAATTTAATTTATAAATAAAAACACTATTCACTGAAAAATCATTTTTTCAGAAAAATCCTAAAAAATTATCATAACATAATATCGAAGCTCTGAGTTCAAAAATGAAATCCATTTTACAAAAATATTTTTATAAATATTTTTAGTTTAATTTTTAATTAAAAAAAACTTTTCAGTTGAAAAAACTAATAGTTGACTAATAATTTCTGAAATAGTTATTTACCTATTTTATTGAATCACATTACTTAATCAACGTGCCTAGATTATATTAATACATTCCTTATGTTAGATTACTAATCCATTTGGTCACATTATTAATCCTAAGCGTAAAATAACTATTCATAATTTACTATTCATAAAAAATTAAGTTTATTTTATTAGACTCTAAATTTCTTACTGAAGATAACTGTAGAAGACCTTTTTTTAAATCATTACACATAATTAATTATATAAGGTTTACATAAATATTTTCAAATATCTTTTTCCTATAATTCATCAAAAATATGTATACTATATTTATTCGGTCATTTGAAAATTCAAAAAATTCATCATAAGATGAAATCACAATTTTTTTATTTAATCAAAGGATTACACAAGACCGTTACGGTCTCAATACATAGCCCCTTATAACACCAGCATAGGACCTAAGAGTAAGGTGTGCTGAGGTGGATAATCATGGGGAGGCTCGAACAACATTTCACAAGTAGTAATTTCTATTAGTTTGAACTTCTCACTAAGGCGATTCTATTTTAGCATCACATGATGAAATTCGGTTTGGGTTTGGTCTAGAGAAAAGACCAGTGGTGCTACCTCCTTCCCATGTTATATTATATGGGATTCGATTAGCCCGAGCCTACTGGATGAGTCCATTGAAGCTTCTTTCTATATTAATTAACCAAGATCACTTGTATTTAGAGACGATAATCGCAACATTTAGTTTCCAAAGGTCATACTGACTGACAGTCATATAATAGTCAAAACCCAACAGTCTCATTTTAATTATACTAGTTTTATTAAATGAAAATGATTTGTTGAATATGAAATAAAATAACACACAAAATTTAGGCAACAAGATTTATTCAAAAGTTCAGGTCATTACAGTGTTTCATAATTTTGTAAACTATTGTACCATTTTCTTTAAATATACTCATAGACTTATAGGATTTTTGTTGATATCCTCAACAGTCTAAAAATACTAAAAATCCATTTACATACGATCTATGAAGCACTTACTGATAAAACCATGATCATCATTTGGTTTTTCCGCAAGAAAAACCTATCTCCCTCCTGTATTCTCAAGAGTAGAATTTTCCTTGGGATAAATTCATGGTATTAAACATCTCATTAAATTTAAAAAACTATTTAATATGAAATATAGATAGAAATAATACAATCAATTAAGGATTATAAAAATGATTTATCAATTTTTAATAAATATTTAAATAAAATTATCAACGTATTAATGATATATGATTGATTATTACAAGAGGAATTATAATTAATCTGTAATAATTAAAAGGTTAATTGATGATTTTGACTAAATAAATAATTTTTATATTTCCCAATAGAGGGAGTGATGTTATAACATGTATATTTTTTAGTTCCCATAGAAGATAAATATTTTGATTTGTTCTAGGTTCCGCAAGATACTGGTTATAAATGGATAATGTACAGATATTATTTTGGGGATAATTCTATGATGAAAATGTCATTTGAATCCAAAACTGTGAAGTTGAATGTCCATTAACATATTTGGACTTGTATGTAATGTTTTATTGAAAAATTGTCTAACTATGCAAAACCATGATTATTATGTGTTTTCATATGGGTGGGTGAGGGAATTTAAGACATTAATTTTTTAGGATTATATGATTTCTTTTAGAATCTTGATAATTTCCATTCATATTCCATGTAATTATTTTTAATTTTATGTAATTCTTATTGTATTCTTTAGAATGTCGATCCATGGTGTAGTATCATGATTATGATGTTGGTTTTCTTCTGTTAGAAAACCCATTTCATGAGGAGCATGATGACCAGATGATCTATATGGATGATAAACCACATGATGGAATAGTTTAGATCACAAACATGACTATAAATGTGAAGTAAACTATCGAAGGGTCAAGAATCAATCATCTATATGATGAGGTGGAAGAATTATTTGTACGTGTGATGTGTTATCCAATTACATTATCCATTTCATACGGTACATACCATCATCTAAGTACAATAACCACTATCTGGTTCAGGTGTGCAATGTTATGAATAATGAACACCATAAGGTTGGGGTATGTATAGTTCCTGATAAATTCCATCTCTATGGTGGAGAATTCGATGTTCTTGATAATAATCACAGTCATGGAAAATTCATTATTCTAGATTATGAACGCCATTATATTGGGGTGTGTGGTGTTCCTAATAAGAATCACCATTATATCAGAGAGTATGGTGTTATTTATAATGACCACTATCAGGTTGGGTTCAGTTGTGTTTTTATAATGACCATTATCTAGGTTTGGTGTGTGGTGTTCCTAATAATGACCACCATCAGTGTGGGGTATGATGTGCTACTAATAATTATCCCCATCAGGGGGGTATACAGTGTTCTAGATAATGATCACTATCATTACCCAACATGTGGCTTTTCCTCAAAGGATGTACATGGTCGACATACTTCAACATCTATACCATTGTTGAGATGAAGAATGTGGGTTTTGGATTCATCAAATCATGGTTAGTTCATTATGATATGGAACAAGTGTGTAAGCGGTTTTATTCTAAAATTTTCAAATTTAATGTCATACATTTTAATGTAAAATCCAAATTTTTTTTAAGTAAACAGTAGTGGTGTCTTATTAGGTTAATTACAGGAACCCTACATGAGAATATTGATGTGCATGAAGATTTCATTTCCAAATAACATATTAAGGGAATGGGAAATATGATGGGAAGTGGAGAACATGGAGTATTGGAATAATATATAATGATGGGTCACACTCTATTCTATAACTTCATGATTTTCTTAAATTTCATTTTCTTTATGATTAATTGTTTTGGAATGAAACTATGGGATCTGGTCATTTTAATTATTATATTCCTGTTTAATGACATAGAACATTCTTTATTAGTTTTTAAATTTATCCCATTATCATATTATATTTACTTTTATTTTCTTTGTGTATAACTATGAGATATTATTAATGGTATATCCTCCCCACTAATATATTTCAAATGCACACAACTAGTCAAAAACATCTTGTGTCTAGGGAGGTTCTCATGCGGCATTGTGTCTATCCATAATTAACATATTAGATCGGGTTAGGTAATTACATTGGAAACTAAATTATATTCCAAAAATTTTAATTGAAACTATTATATGATTTCATAATGCTAATTAAAAATATTCGTATCATTATATATCAATCATATATAAAATTTTATTAAAAAAATATAACATAATCTTGGGTTTCATATAATAATTTTTTGAAACATGTATCTGCAAAGAATAATATTTTCATTATTTTGTTATAAATATTCATATAGTTTCTATAAAGTTGATAATTCTATAGATTCCTAAAAAATTATATCTTATAAAATAATTTTAATGTTTAGTAATATTCTTAAGGTAATGTGGATTTCATTTTAGAACAGTTTTGGGTGTTTGACAGTCTTGTCATGTGGTCTTTTATTAAGGATGTTTATATAATTAGATGAGTTATTATTAAATTCCACCACACTATGAATTAATTATATCATTTAATTTTATTACATGAAGTATAAAACGTGTGGGTTCTTTTCTCTCATCATAGACTCGTGGTTTTATATGGACACCTCAAATATATGACCATATTAGTGAAAATTTACAATATGGTGCCCAAATGGTTTTCTTTTTATAAAATTTTCTTATTCCAATTTTACAAATTTGATACTCAAATCATGTGATGTATTTGTTATTTACACAATCAATTGAAATATGAGGAACACATCTTAAACATTAGAGAGATGTGGATGAAATTATAAGAAATGATACTTAACTCGGAAAAGATCAAGGATCACTATGGAAAAAATATATATAATAATTAGCTTCCCATTCTAACCAAATTTAATTAAATAATTCCTAAAAATATATATCAAGAAACACTGTTTCATTAATGTAAATCTCCAGAGTTTGTCAACATAAATATTTATAACCCTCTAATCTACATTATTCAACTTTAATATATCATAAAATGGATTGGTGCTTCTTTTTCATTTTATGGACAATTTTTGGACATATATCCATCCATTATTTTCTTATTGAATGATTTTATCATTTTATTTCATTAAGATGACACATAAGTTTTTTAAAATTATTTTTGAAATAATTTATAGCTTATTATTTATAAAAATGATAAAAATCAATATGAAAATTTCAATTTAAATTTTACTTAAATATTACTATATATATTCTCATTATAAATTCATTTATTTTAATACATTAAAATATGATGATTTTATTATCCTCTATATTCCTTTATGGATTTTGGTATTATATCATATATTGATATTATTCACTTTCATGTGATATTTTCCATTATATTTGATTATGAATTGTATCCATATTAGTTTGTATAATGTATATTTTTTCACTTTAATATTTTTATAATCAAATAAAATATCTACATATAGTGTTAATTGTTGGACACATAATAAAAAAGATGGCACATTTATAGGATAAATATTGATGTGTCTAACTTATTATTCAATATTTTTATTTAAGGTTTGTTAATGAATATTTATATTGTTTTATATTTTTCAATCAATATGCGAGGAATGCATTGGAAAAATTTAAGAGATAAGTAGGACCATGTTATGGATTGTCCATTTATGTATCGATAGGACTCATGAGTAAAACTAACTGGCATACCATATTATTTTCTTAATTTGTGTTCTCCAACCGAATAATAGAAACTACATTGGCAGAAGACCATTCTTGTAATATTCATTATGTCATACCTCTATGAATTGGAAACTATATCATGATTTTCTACCATTCTGGATTTACATTAATGACAATTTAGTATCATTATTTACCTTATTTATTTAATTAATGTTTGTATTTCATTATCATGTTATCAATAATATGTTATATGTACACAAAATTCAATATTTTGTATTGTTTTCCCTTATTTAATCAAGAAGGCATTCATTGTACGGTTTCCCATATGAATTTTTTTTGTTTCTTTTTATGATAATTTATATTCATACATGTATAATTATGGAATGATTAAATGATATTCAAAAATTCATAAATTTTCATCTTACTATGTATAATTTTTTACATTAAAAAAATTATACATTTATATATCCTCCAAATACATCTAAACTAATCGATCATTCATTGTGTGAACAATAATATCTTGATCTGATATAATCATAAAAATTATGACATAAAATATTAAATGGAGGTTAATTATTATATGAATTAATGTATGTTTAGTGGGTCCCATGGGGAAATATATTTATTGAACATATATAGAATGATCGTGATGATAATCCCCTATAAAGATTAATTATGGTTTTTTGGTATTTTTATATTGTTGAAAAATATTCATCATATTGAGATATAATTATGTATATACCATAATTTAGATATAGATCCTAGTAGAATAAATAAAAAACATATTAACACACAACACTAATTTATAAATTACCATTTTTTAGAATTCAATACAGTAGGTTTTAGAGTGGTGAAAATCAATTCCATATTTGTGAAATTAAACATTGTTTTGAAAATAACATTCACATATGGAGATATATATTATTACATTGGGAAATCTTTCTATTTTGGAACACATTATAAAAAAATTATTCATCAATGGAAATAAAAATCCATCAGTAGATGAGTAGTAAAACAAGTCCCTTGAAATGATATCCCATTATCATTTATGTAATTAAAGGGAAAAAATTATTATATTATAATGGTTAATAAAATAATTTCATGTTCAATTGTTTTCATGGATCTGGACATCTATTAATTATGATAAATCATTATTTAATTATGGGATAACTTTTAATTTGAAATCATTGAGAAATATTTCCTCGACAAAAATATGTTGAAATAGAGAGAATGTTAATCAACCAAAACATTAAATACGACGAATTTGTTGGTGATTATGAGGCCATTTTCACATGATTAAAAGTGAATATAATAGATTAAATACAAAATATTGATAGACATATTTATTTTATCCATGATGGCCTTACTATAAATATTGGAAGTGTGTTGATTTATAAATAAATTCATCATATGATGTTAAAGTACCAATTTTTATAAAGATAGAGGAGGAATTATTAATGATAAATATTATTATGGATAGAGATAAAAAAAGATCTAGGATCATAAAATTAGGGAAAATTCATAGAAAAATTTAATTAGAATGATGTGATTTCCATAACGTGATAATTTTGGAATATGTATTCCGTATAAATTCATAAAGATAATTGGTGTTTTCTAAAATGGTGATCACAAGACAGATATGATAATGATTGAAATCAATTAGATAGCCCACATTTATACATTTTTTTAACTAAATGGATATGGAATATTATTCAAACCAATGCCACATGTGTCAATGGAAACTAACATAAAAGATAGAAAATGGGGAAGTCTAATATTTTGAAAATAACATAGTTGAATATTATGTTTCTATATATGTAGTGGATGGTACATTGAACTAAAAAAATACTAACTAATTAATTATCTAATTTTATATCATTTTAATCTAATATTTCATCATTTTTCTATAATAACATGGAATCATTCTCTACCACAATAAGAAAGAAGTTTCACATAAACTCCCTTAGTGAAACTCTTACTAGAATTATGATATGCATGTCAAACCTGATTCTAATACAAGGAAATTACATATTTTAAAAATTTGTTTCTATACCTATGGATTACTTTGAAAGAATCCAAGGATTTGATTGTATTTCAATGTATTATATGAAATTTTATTTCCAAGAGAATTGGACTTTAATTAAAAATGGTTATGTGGAATCCCCTACCATTTGAGGGGGAAAATATCTTCCAAATCAAGTATAGATAAAGCTAAAATGTATAAACTTAATGAAATTATAAGAGTTGAACATAATATGAGACCATTGTATGGGAAATTTATCCATAGATAAAAATGATTTACCTATTTTGAAGAAGATCATAATTTTGTTTCTTGAACAAATACCTGGAAATCCACCTGAGGGTTATGCGGTGTTTTCTATTAATCTAATACATGATAAAAAACCTAAAATAAAGTGACATGTTGAAAGTTAATCATTAAATTCTAAATGAATGATCAAATTACATATTTATTTGATACCAAAATGAAAAAACTTCAAATTCGTAGTAAAGTGGAAGTACGAGGTTGATCTCAAAGAGAATAGGAAACACATATTAAGACTTTTGACATAAGGTTGTTTCACAACTATTCGAATATTATTATTTATAAAACTAAATGGAAATTTTTAAATTAAATGATTCAAATAGAAATCGATAAGGGAGAGGTATTAGTTTCTGTGGTGGTTTCTCTATATTGAAATCCTGAGTTCACTTGTAAAACAATAATACACATTTTTTTTTCAATCAATCAATATTATTGATCGAATAAATGTATATTAGCTATTAATATGCCCTGAAACAATAATTCATCATGGTTAGATGAATTACTATAATGTATATTCCATGAGGATTTGATGAATTGATTGTTGGTTTCACATTGTGGACAATATGAGGCCTCTTACAAATGGATTCTTTTTAATCTATAATGTGTACTGTATACACTCTATGTATATTACAAACATCATGTACATAATAAAGAATTTGAAACCTACCTTTAGTGTACCAAAATCAACATTTATTTCTTTTTATTCATGTGTGAGCCCTATGAGTGTCCCAAAAGAATCATACATTATAAAAATTAATAATTGGGGGAATTTTTTGATATGTTAAACCAATTTTAAATCATCACTTCATCATCAGTTTCTAGTTTCTTGCCACAATAAAATTTATATTTCAATATTAATTCAAAATTATGTTCCTTCCAAAATTACATTGAAAAAAAAATCTGTAATGTATCTATTATTGTTCAACTAAAACATATATTGAACACTTGAATATATTTAAATACATAATAGATATATAACTATGACTTCCTAAAAAATTAATACTAGCGAATTAGTGAAATAGAACAAATAACAAAATATTTTATAATAGGGAATTTGATCACAATATTTTTTAAAGTAGGTTTCCCATGTACTTATTATGGGTAAGTATGGGTCTCTGTGGTTGTCAATAAATTATTGGAAAATTATTTACATCAATATAATTAATAGATATTTATTTCCATGTATTATTGATATCTTCTTTCAACATTATAGGAAAAATTATTTTTCATGGGGTTATGTTTATTCTAGGTATCGAAATTTATATTGATGAAAGTTATATTATATATAGTTTAAACTTCTCACATGGTAATTACAATATGATTTTATAGTTATTTCAATTAGATTTTTTATTCACAACATTATTTTAATTGAGATGATGAAAATTATATTTTCGAATTATCATGAGAATTTAATAGTGTTTCTTATCAAAGCATATTATAGTATATATGAAATTCTATGAAAAAAATATTTTCCCTTAGATAAACAATTTTTGAAACCACAAAGAAGATGAGTAATATGGAATTTTTAGTATGTGTGAATTATAACATCACTTTTCTCATTTCGTGTACACAATTTCACCATGACGGAATATTAGTTAACCCTTCATTGACCATAATAGATAAATAAAAATTTATAATAATAATAAATAATCTGATTACATTTTTTTCATTAGAGTATCACATTACTATTAAATCCTTGATCAAATTATTTACCATTTTTCAGTACCCCTTAACAATGTTGATATATATATGAATTATGTTACAATGGATTGAATTATGTTAAATTTTTTTTCAAAAACTAAAGTATAGAGTTTTCAAATAATCGATACTAAAATTACTATAGGAGATGGATTGTTATTTTTTATATATTGAAGAAATGAAGAAAGGATTCTGATTCATCCTTGTAAATAAATGTATTTATTTTTCTTATACATCATATTGATTCAGAATCCATGAATAGAATATTCCTACACATGACCTTCAATTGGATGTATTAATAACTTCCTAAAAAATATGTAGGCATGATCTGTATAGTGAATCATTTGAGATATATACGAATCACAAAAGGATAATATATATATATATGTTCAAAAAATTCATAAACACTAAACAATAAAAATGGATAGAAATTCTCAAGGATTATTTTTACTCAATGCACTCCCACAATAGGAATCTAAATATGGTGGTTGATACATTTAGTAGATGATATCATTATGTATTATTAAAAATGAATAGAGAATGAATTATATACTTCTTTATTTAGTAATGTTTAATATGGGAATCATAGGGGAGTTATAAACATTGAAAATTGTAAATTATTTCAAACCAACATTACTATTGAATACAAAAGGTCATAGAATAATGATATTTAATTACAAATTAATATTAATTTTTGAATGATTGTAATCAAGATGACTATGTTTATAATGATGATGTAAGAAAATTTGTAAGAGTCTATATGTTACAACCCTGTATTTACTTAAATTAGAATTTATATATTAATAGCATATAAACAATTTTTATCTAAATCCTAGAATAAAATATATATATATATATATGGATTTGAAGATTATTTTTAATTATATGAAATGAGGTTGTAAATTAGTAACTATATATTATGATTCATGGTTTTAAAATAGGTAAATCCTATGATACAATGTTCTAAAGGAGGCATGAATCCTCAACCTATTACTTTGTTGAAAGGGGAAAAATTTATGTTATACTTTGTGACTAGATTTACAATGACTCCTAAATAAAATTATTCTGAGGTTATTGATGATCACGTAAAAATGAATTCATATTTCTTCCATAAAATAGATGATATAACACATGATAACCTCATGAAACTCTATTTTGAAATAATTTTAATTAATTATGGTAAATGTATAATAATTATATATGGTGATGACAAAAAATATACATAAAAATAATGAATATTATTCAAATGGATATCATGAATAACATATATTTGAGAACTAGTTTAGAACATTTTATTGATAGACTATCTAATATATATATGAAATAAATAGAATTCATGATGAGTTCATGGTTACATGACTTTAATGGTATATGGGATTTAAATTATCTTTGTTTGAAAATAAATATTGATTCATCATCTAATCAAGAATTAATATAGAATTATAGAACGTGTTGTATGCGAAAAGATATCTTGCACCAACACATTAGGAAGAAGTTAGAAAAACATATCTTATAATCCTTGTACATTTTTAGGATATAATGGAAAATGGGTGAACTATTATGAGTATTAGCTAGGTAGGTTAATGAATTAATGAAATATATATCAATAACCTATGTATGTATATTCAATTTTCTGTAGCGGATCATTTTTTTAAATTCAACCTCAAAGGACGTGAGTTATGAGGATTGGAAGTAATGATACAAAATAGAGGACCCAAAATTTATAGTACTATGCCCAATTTCATTCTTAACATGCGACACCGGGCCATAAGGGAACTATGTTATACAATAAAAACAGTATTATTTAAATTTCACAATTATAACATATCCATGAAATTGGAAGATATGAATGACAACAAAAACATTACTCAATATCTATATGTTAGTTTCAATTTATTAACATTTATTAATATATCCATAATATGTAACACCGCGATATTTTATGAAGAATATTACTTTATTTTTGTTGATGTCTTGTGTTTTATGATACGCCAAAATTAGTTTCCGCTATACATGACATCGTATTAGTTTGCAGTATACGCAACACTATTCTTGGATCGTGTTACACAAAATTTCAAGTTTGTTTGATAGAAATAATTCTACGCAACATTGAGTGTATATATATATATTAAATTTATAAATGAAATATGGTTAGATTCTGTTATAAAAAACAATGAATCAGCCTTTCACAACATGAAACCCCGACTTGTCTTGCATTACACGCTTTCGTGACCTTCCTCGATAGCGTGTGTAGTACGCAATACCTGGTTTAACTAAACAACGATATATTGTTATAATATGATTATGGACTAGCCTTTATGAATATTATTAACTAAATTTTGATTTTTATAACATTACTATACAACATACATATTTTTTAGAACATGGTATGAAAATAAAATATATTTTTTGGGTAAAATAAGTATTTTTAAAAAAATACAGTTTTTCCACCTTTTGATGGTGCAACCACATTAAATATAGTTTTTTAAATTTTTATAAGTTCAATTAGACAAAATAAAATTCTACTTTGGAATCACGAAATAAAAATTTACTTTGGATAAATTTTTCATAATATTCTGGTAACTTTCATATTTTGATGAATAGTAAAAACACGCTATATTTTAATTAAAAATGACTTTTTTCTTCGCAATATTTTATATGGTTAAATTATAATATTGAACGGTTTTAAAGAATAAATAGAACATATTTTTACCATTTAATATAATGTATGTCATTAACATTAATTTTACATTGAATTCATAGGTAAAAACATTACAATATTTTACAATGTTTTATCTTTTAAAACACGTTATCTTAACAACACGATTAATTTTAAATTAATTTCTACAAATTTTGTATATTAAATTTAGAAAAATTAATTCCATACTTGGAATCAGTGGGTCCAAATTATTTTAAAAATATACTTTTTATTTTTCGGCATTATGAATAGTAACTACGGTAAATATTATTTGGCATAGTAAAAGGTCAATCAGATAATTAAGGGTAAATATAAAATTATAAAATTACCCTAACATTTGTATTAATATAATTGGATGCTTATATTTTTTTCTATGTCATATTTGGGTCGAAATGAAATCCATTGGAACCCACTTGGAGGTGATTAAGACCATTAGTTTATTTTATTTAAAGGAAAGTGAAATATGCCTCTCTCAACTTTAATAATTGCAGTATTTTTAATATTAATTTATACCAAATATAAATTAGGTTATAATTACTCATTTGAAAGAATTTTTTTTTATTTATCTTGGTAATTTATTTTTAATTTTTAAGAGTTATTTAATTATCTTATTATCTTATACATTAATGATGTAGATATTTTTTATTTAATGAAACATCAATAATATAGTTTTTATTGAAATATTAATACAAATCAAAAGTCTCAAAAATCTGCACAAAACATATTATTAGTATATATATAAACCCTAATCAGCCACTGGCTGATTTTTTGACCATTTATATCCTTATTAAGGAGATTATGTCACTTATAATATTTTATTTTAAATGATTCCAATGTTGTCCCCTTCATAATTTAATAAAGATAACAATTTACAAGTTGCTATTTTAAGATGATAAATTCGAGTAAAATTATTATTATATAATATTTTATATTTATATTCATCAAAGGATTTTATTTTTAAATTTTATGCAACAAATAAGTATATTAAATAATTACACAAAAATGTTGTACTAATTATTTTATTAAGAGATATACAAATAAATGGTTTTAACAATATTAAAATAAATATTATATAAACTATTTAATGTACTCCACAAATTTTCTAGACAAATGTGACATGTCAGAAATCTATTAAATATTTTAATTCGAATATATCCTCTGTGTATATTTTATTTAAATTCAAATAAATGAATAGTTTTAAAATTGACACTATTGTTATTTTATAAAAATAAAATATTATTAAATTTTTTAAAAATCACAAATTTTTTTAAAATTATAAATTGAAATTTATATAGTCTCAAATGTCATAAAGTATACAATTGTGGAAAATTAAAAACACAGAATTGATTATTTATAACCATTTATAATTTATAATTTTATTAACACAAATAAACTTAAATAGATTAAATAAGGATAAATCAAAATGATAAGGATTAAAATAAGATCAAAACATGTCTAAATTTGATTGGTTGATGAGATTACAACCCTATATAATCTAATATTCTAATTGAGTCATTTTTTGGATGTTTTTATGTGGTGTATGAATTTATATTAAACTAATATTTTTTAGGATTCTAAAGGTGCCCCTCTCCTCTCTTATAAAAGGGGACTTCCTCCCTCTCCTCCTCACACCACATTGAGCCTTCATGCTCGGACTACCCCTACCAATTTATCTTCTTCAGATCCCTAAAAACATATTATAGGTCCTGGTCTAATTCAAATACCAATCACGGTGCCCTAAGAGGAGGTTTCAAAGAGGCGTATCGAAATAGAGGTAATATTTGTTACTGATTCTTTCAAATTTATTTCTTCTTCTACCTCCTTTTATTTAGTTGTTTAATTATATTTTAATAACATAAATATCAATAATATACTTATATGTTATTATAAATATGAAACAACCCCATTTCACCTTCTATCCATCATACGGAAAACAAAATCCCCACTCGTGCGTATGTACGGAATACCGTCTCCACGCCGTGGTGTAATCTGTTTCTCCAACACCACCTGAATTGGATGGGTATAATGGTGTAAATATTAAATATATATGTTTATAATAACATCATACTTATTCTATGATATTATATCATTCACTCCAATTCGATTCAATAAATATGGGAACGATATCATCACTCGTGCGTACGTACGGATTCCCGTCTCCACGACGCGATAAGATTCATTTTCCATGTTAACAATTCAAGAATGATTATAAAGTATATACAATAAGTAATCATAAAATATATGACATAATAATGCTACTGTATTTATGTTTATATATATTTATGTCATCAAATTAATTCCATTCAATTCAATAAGGAAACAAAAACAATGTTCTTGCGTACGTACGGCCTACCGTCTCCATTAACGGTGAATTTCATTCCATTTATCGATATATCATATATATATATATATATGTATATGCTGAATATATATTATATATAAATCATGTTTTAAATTTGGGAATTATTTAAATCAGTATATAATTAATAATATCAAGAACAACAAGTCGAAACACGTACGATAAATGAAACGATATTACCCCAAATGATGCTTTAACATGAAATTTACAAAAGAAAGGGTAATATAAAGTCATAAGTGAACCATATATGATATCATAACAATGAATATGATTCTGTAATAAGTCAATGACATTATTTAAATCATTATATAGGAGGTTTGGTTATGTACAAAGCATATCTGACCTAAGCTAAGGGATAACTATTCCAATCTCGTTCTTACCTGAGATTGTTTATTCGTAAGTATTCACTGGGGTTATATTTATCATCCATGTTCCTGTTTTCTAAAAATGGTTTCATGTATTTTTAAAGTCCTTTTTAACCATTTTTTACTTTTATTACATGATATGTAAGGAATCATTCTTTTGATTACGTTACAAGGTACTTTTTGACTTTTCCACCAAATGTACGAGAAGAATGTTTTTTTTAACTTATACGGCATCAAAGGATTTATACGGTTTTATAAAGAATTATTTTTATGAAGCTACCTCCAAAGGATTTTGACTATTTTCAAAATAATCTCTTTCTTTTATAAATTTCATGACATTTTGTCAAAAGAAAATGATTTTGAAGAAGAATGGATATTTTCCTTGATAATTCATTTCAAGTGTTTTATAAAAACCATTTTCCATATAAGATAGAATTATTTCATATGTGTATTTTTGAAGTGTAATTTATCTATGATTTACATGGATTCACTTTTCTTTTGATGAAATGATATCCATTTTTTTGTATGGATTATGTTATGATGGGATGATGTTTATGAAACCCATTTAATACTTTGGGCAATGATGAATGATTTATGTTCATGTTGTGGAACATGTAAAAATTATTTTATTATGAGATGGGTGGGACTTATATCTCCCTCCAATGCATTTTGTAATGATTTATATCTTATGAGATAGATACGGCTGGAATTGTAAGTTAAACTGGTTCAGTAATACCGGACTGGAACGAGGTGTGAACTCGATTCAGAAAGGGACTTTGTTTACTAAGATGGTCTTGGATGTAATTCCTTCGCTAATATGGAAATCATATCCTGTGCTTAATGGTTTCCACAATCACATGTTTTAATATCATTCTATTTTATCATGATTGGTGTTCCATTATGATCTATGCCTTACATACTGCAATGCTTTATGTCATTTCACAAGATCTTGATGTTTTAACATTGTGTTCATGTTTTTAAGTTCAAATGTATACGATTTGTTTTATTTTATCCATTCTTACACTTACTGAGAATTTAATCTCACCCTTTATATTTATTCTTTTTCCCTGGATATAAATAAAGGTTTTTGGTAAGAAAACAAAAGGGGATGATCTTTATGGGAGATGTTGAAGATCTTTCAACAAGATTGGAAGACTATGTTCCAAGTTACCAAAGACACTAAACTATTGCGGTCCTTGGGTGTTGCTTTTTGTTAAGTATTCCGCAAAAGTAATGTAATGTCCATGTACACCAAGCTCTGGGTCTGTACATTTGGTATTAGAGGGAAGGTTTAGTCAATCATTGTAAACTAGGATGCGAAAACTTTAGTGAGATCCCTAGAGATATTTCTAAGGTATTTCTAGGGATGTCCCTAAGGTTAAGTATAATTAAATGTTATAGTCCTATAATTATGGTAATGATATTAGAATTAAACCTAAGATGTTAGATTTCAAAGGTACTCCCCCTTGATTATGTAATTTTCCCTGAATGATTTTTGCCTCTCATATAATTCTTTTTGTGTTTAGTCAATGGAGGGAACCAGATGGAATTCCGTTAACATTGAATCCAATGGAATAATTGGTGACTATGAGCAACGAAATTGCGTATTGCCTAGAGAGAAAGATATTGTGATTATGCTGAACCAGTCATAGCGATATATTATTAACAAGGTAGAATTTAGTGGTATTCCTAATTTATCAAATAAGAGGAAGATAGACATTTATGCTTGTTCTCATGTTGAGGAGCATAAAGAAAGGAAGATTGAGATTTATAAAGAAGAGAAGAAGAACCTTTATGAATACATCAAATGGAGGGGAAAGTGTTATCTGTGTGGAGAGAAGGGTCATAGAGTGACAGACTTTTATGGATTTCAATGTCTTATCAGTGGAGAACATGGGCATTAACCAACTCAATGCCCTGACCTAAGAGGTTACTTCTAAATCAAGGATGAACTTATTCCATGAAAATTATTGAAGAGGATGGATTGGAGTGTTTATGTATTGGTTTTAAAGAATAATATTTTTGAGGAACCTTTATGGTAAATTGTAATATCTCTTTATTGGTCAATTGTGGTTTTCAATAAGAATATGGTACTGGTAACCATGAAATGTGACTGAAATATTTTTGGAAATCTGATGATATGCGCATAATGAATGAATAAGAAGAAAATAATATGTTTGATAGTATTCATGAGCTCCTGACTGATATAAGGACAAAGTGATACCATGGTATGAGTATATCAAATTTTTGGGATTTTGGTATGTGGAAAGACTTAACTTTTGAGATCATTCATCTTTTCAGTAAGGTTTAATGGGTTTTCATTTTTTCCAAGAATACAAGATTAAGGTATTCACATGTTTGGAATGCGATAAAAAAGATATATCTTGTGATATATGAGAGATAAATGATGGTATTCACGTGATTTTTATATGACCTTTTTAGTAATCATTCTCTTTATACTATAAGATTAGACAGAAGTATTTTCGAAAATCCTAAAGGTTGGAATGGATTAAGTTGGACATCAGATAATACTATTTAAGGAGATAGTTTTGTGATATTATGATAGTATTGTTTTAGAAAAAAGTAGAACTTGCAGGACGGGCGACAACCCATCGCGTCGGACAAGGTTGTGGGATTTGAACCCACAACCAAAGTGTCACATTCCTTCATCGCCTACCACTGGCCTACATGATGTTCCTGGTTTGTAGAAATTAGTATTATTTTATTACGGGGAATTATAGATGAAGTGTAAGTCCAATTTTGGAACCATGTATGATTAACCTCACAATAGATGGATGTATGTATATTTAATATCTTATACTCAACTTTTATTATGATAGAGATAGATGGAATGACCTATCATTCTATCGAGTGCTCTTTTAATACTTCAATAATTTCCAATTAAACATCATATCTTTAAATAATATATGAAGCGGAAATTGTTAATTGAATGACCAATTATGACTTTACACTGAAATCAAGTAAGTATTTATCCTTATACAAAAAATCATCAACATTAGGGAAATGATCTTGAGAACCAAAAATTTTCTCCTAGTACTCTCATATCCTATGAATCTAGTGGTACCTTAGATCATCACAAATTTATTGCTTTGTGATTGTTGGATTTTTCATAGTCATGTTCTCTACCACTCTCTATCAGAACTTGATGGTAAGATTTCTCTTCCATATCAATATTTTTTACCAATGTTCTCCTATGTGAAAAACCAGTGATTAGTTAATTTGGGTAACCATTACGTTTCATAATTTATTATTTAATGTTAAGTTTTGGTATTCTATTTTACAATTTGTTTTTCTATTAAGGAAACTTTCATGTACTAAACAATTTATAACCCTGACGAATTTCGGGGGAGAAATTCATTGTAAGGGGGGAAGAATGTAACACCCTGATATTTAATGAAGAATATTAGTTTAATTTCGTTTATGTCTTGTGTTGTATGATACCATAAAATTATCTTGTGCAATACGCGACACCGTATTAGCTTTCACTATACGCAACACTATTTTTGGATCGTTTTACAGAAAATTTCAAGTTCATTTGATAGAAGTCATTCTACGCAACATTGAGTGTATATATATATATATATTTAATTTATAAATGAAATATGTTTGGATTCTGTTATAAAAAACAACAAAATAATTCTTCCACAACATGAAACCCTTACTTGGCTTGCATTACACGCAATCACGACCTTCCTCGATAGCGTGTGTAGTACGCAATACCGGGTTTCACTAAACAAAGATATATTGTAATAATAATATTATGGACTAGCCGTTATGAATAGTATTAACTACATTTTGAATTTTATAACATTATTATACATCTTACATATTTTCCAGAACATGGTATGTGGATAAAATAATTTTTTTGGGTAAAATAAGTATTTTTAAAAAAAATGCAGTTTTGCTGCCTTTTGATGGAGCACCCACATTAAATCTAGTTTTTGACATGTTTATAAGTTCAGTTTGACAAAAAAAATTCTTTTTTGGAATCAGGAAATAATAATTTACTTTGGATAAATTTTTTTTTTAATTTTGGTAACTTTCATATTTTGATGAATAGTAAAAACACGCTATATTTTATTTAAAAACAACTTTTTTCATCCCAATAATTTATATGGTTAAATTATAATATTGATTGGTTTTAAAGTATAAATATAATATATTTTTACCATTTAATATAATGTATGTCATTAACTTTAAATTGACATTGAATTAATAGGTAAAAACATTTCAATCTTTGTCAATGTTGTAACTTTTAAAACACGTTTTCTTAACAACAAGATTAATTTTAAATTAATTTCTTCAAATTTTGTGTTTTGAATTTAAAAAAATGGATTCCATATTTGGAATCAGTGGGTCCAAATTTTTTTAATAAGCTACTTTTCATTTTTGGACACTATGAATTGTAACTACGGTTAATTTTATTTACCATAGTAAAAGGTAAATCGGGTAATTAAGGGTAAATATAAAATTATAAAATTACCCTAACACTTGTATTAATATAATTGGATTCTTATACTTCGTCCTAAGGCATATTTGGATCGAAATGGAATCCATTGGATCCCACTTGGAGGTGATTAAGACATTTAGTTTATTTTATTTAAAGGAAAGTGAAATATGTCTCACTCAACTTTAATAATTAATGTATTTTTAATATAAATATATACAGAATATAAATTCAATTATAAATACATATTTGAAAGATAATTTTTTTTCCTTTATCATGGGAATGTATTTGTAATTTTTAAGAGTTTTTTTTACCTTATTATCTTATACATTAATGATGTAGAAATTATTTATTTAATGAAAAATCAATAATATAGTTTTTATTGAAATAGTAATACATATCAAAAGGCCCAAAATCTACACAAAACATATTATTAGTGTATATATGAACTCTAATAATCCACTGGATGAATTTGTGACCATTTGGATTCTTTTTAAGGCGATTATGACACTTATAATATTTTATTTTAAATGATTCCAAAGTTGTCACCTTCATAATTTAATAAAGATAACAATTTACATCTTGTTATTTTAAGATGATAAATTCGAGTAAAATTATTATTATAAAATCTTTGATATTTATCTTCATCAAAGGATTTTATATTTATATTTTATACAACAAATAAGTATATTAAACAATTATGTAAAAATGTTGTACTAATTATTTTATTAAGAGATATACCAAATAAATGGTTTTAAAAATATTAAAATAAATATATTACGAACTATTTAATGTACTCCACAAATTTTATAGGCAAATTTGACATGATAGGAATCTATTAAATATTTTATTTCGAATATATCCTCTTTTTATATTTTACTTAAATTAAAATAAATTAATAGTGTCAAAATATATAATATTGTTATTTTATAAAAATAACATATTAATAAATTGTTTAAAAATCTCAAAAATATTTAAAAATTATAAATTAAAATTTATATAGTCTACAATTTCATAAAGTATACAATTAGGGAAAATTAAAAACACATATGTTATTATTTATAACCATTTAAAATTTAGAATTTTAATCCCACAAATAAACTTAAATATATTAAATATGGATAAATAGAAATGATAAGGTTTAAAATAAGATAAAAAATGTCTAAATTTGATTGGTTTATGATATTAAAACCATATCCCATCTAAAATTAGAATTGAGTCATTTTTTGATGTTTTTATGTGAGGTTTGAATTTATATTAAACTAATATTTTTTAGGATTCCAAAGGTGCCCCTCTCCTCCCTTATAAAAGAGAACCTCCTCCCTCTCCTCCTCACACCACTTTGTGCCTTAATGTTCCTCCAAACCCTGCCAATTTATCTTCTCCACTTCCCTAGAAACATCCTATATGTCTTGGTCTACTTAAAAGACCAATCATAGTGCCTTAAGAGGAGGATTTAAAGAGGCGTATCGAAGAAGAGGTAATATCCGTTACCGATTCTTTCAAATTAATTTCTTCTTCTACCTCCTCTTCATTAGATGTTTAAATATATTGTAACAAAATCAGTATCAATAATATACTGATATGTTATTATAAATATGAAACAACCCCATTTCTCCTTCTATCCATCCTACGGAAAACAAAATCACCACGCGTGCGTACGTACGGAATATCGTCTCCACGCTGTGGTGTAATCTGTTTTTCCACCACCACCTTTCATGGATGGGTATAATGGTGTAAATAATAAATAAAAATCATTATTATAAAATCATTATTAATCTATGATATTATATCATTCACTCCAATTCAATTCAGTAAATATGGTAATGATATCATCGCTCGTGCGTACGTACGAATTACCGTCTCCACGGTGCGATGAGATTCATTTTCCATGTTAACAATTCAAGAATTATTATAAAGTATATAAAATAAGTAATAATTAAATATATGACATAATAATGCTACTGGATTTATCTATATATATATTTATGTCATCTACTTAATTCCATTCAATTCAATAAGGAAACGAAAATAGCGTTCATGCGTACGTATGGCCTACTGTCTCCATGAACGGTGTATTTCATTCCATTTATCGATCTATCATATATATATGTATAGGATAAATATATATTATATTTAAATCATGTTTTACATTCCAGAATTATGTAAATCAGTATAAAAGTAATAATATCAAGAACATCAAGTCAAAACACATACGATAAATGAAACGATTTTACCCAAAATGCTACTTTAACATGGAATTTACAAAAGAACGGGTAATATAAAGTCATAAGTGAACCATATATGAAATAATAACAATGAATATGATTCTGTAATATGTCAAAGACATTATTTAAATCCTTATATAGGTGTTTTGGATACATACGAAGCATATCATAACTAAGGTAAGGGATAACTATTCCAATCTCGTTCTTACCCGAGATTGTTTATTCGTAAGGATTCACTGGGGTTATATTTATCATCCTTGATTCTATTTTCTAAAAATGGTTTCAAGTATGTTTAAAGTTATTTTTAACCAATTTTGACTTTTACTACATGATATGTAAGTAATCCTTCTTTTGTTTACGTTACGAGGTACTTCTTGACTTTTTCGACAAAAGCACGAGAAGAATGTTTTTTGAACTTATACGGCATGAAAGGATTTATATTCTTTTATACAACCTTATTTTCATGAAGCTTCCATCAAAATATTTTGACTATTTTCATCAAAATCACTTTCTTTTAAAAATTTCATGATGTTTTGTGAAAAGAAATTGATTTTGAAGAAGAATCTATATTTTCCTCAAGAATTCATTTTAAGTGTTTTATCAAAACCATTTTCCATAAAAGATGGAATTATTTCATATGTGAATGTTTCAAGTGTAATTTCTCTATGATTTACATGGTTTTACTTTTCTTATGATGAAATGATATCAATTTTTTGTATGGATTATGTTATGATGGGATG
This sequence comes from Viscum album, assembly GCA_963277665.1. Taxonomy (NCBI): domain Eukaryota; kingdom Viridiplantae; phylum Streptophyta; class Magnoliopsida; order Santalales; family Viscaceae; genus Viscum; species Viscum album. The sequence goes on along the minus strand of OY728164.1, from coordinate 59,485,775 downwards.
ATATTTATGAACCCCATTTTATACTTTGGGTAATGATGAATTATTTATGTTCATGTTGTGGAACAAGTAAGAATGATTTAATTATGAGATTGGTGGGACCCATATCTCCCTCCAATACATTGGGTAATTATTTATATCTCTTGATATAGACATGGATGGAACGGTATGTTAATCAAGTTCAGCAAAACAGGACTGGAACAAGGAGTGATCTCGATTCAGAAAGGGACTTTGTCCACTAAGAAGGTATTGGCAGTAATACCTTGGCTACTATGGAAATCATATCATGTGATTAATGGTTTCCACAATAACATGTTTTATTCCAATGATATTTTATAATGATCGATGTTCCATTAGGATTATTCCTTACGTACTGCCATGTTTTATTTCATTTCTCATGATCTTGATGTTTAAACATTGTGTTCATGTTTTTACGTTCAAATGTATATGATTTGGTTTATTTTATCCATGTATACCCTTTCTGAGAATTTGAGCTCACCCTTTATATGTTTTCTTTTCCCCATGATATAAAGAAATTTTTAAGTAAGAAAACAAAAGGGGATGATCTTTATAAGAGATGTTGAAGATCTTTCACCATGATTAGAAGATTATGTTCCAAGTTTCCAAAGACATTAGTCTATTACGGCCCTTGAGTATTGGTTTTTGTTTAGTATTCCACAAAAGTAATGTAATGTCCATGTACGTAATTCTTTGGGTCTCTACATAATATTTATGTACAATTCTTTCCATAATATCATTATATTCTTTAAAAATATATTTCCATCAAAAAAATATTTTATGGAGCTATGTGTGAAAAAAATATAATTAATATATTCCGTTTTTAAAAATAAATTTTTTTAATGAATATATGTTTCTGAAGTCATCATATCTATATTATCATTGTGGATAAATTTTTGGATTTTTATAAAATAATTTATATTTTATTTTGTATTGAAAATTATTATTTTTTAAACTCTAATTTATTTTCGGTAAATAATTTAATTTAAAATACCCAAAATTTATTCAATTTTATATTAAGATAACATAAGTCTAGTTTATTTATAACTAATTTAATTAATTAAATTATAATCTAAATTTTATTTTATTTTTGGTATATGTTCAATTTTGGATTCAAGACACATTTCTATAAAAAAATTATTAAAAAAATTATGATTTATCAAAGTAAAAAACTAATTATTTTTTAAAATATTTTAATCATTTATTAAGATTTTATAATCAAAAAAATATTCTCAAAATTATATGATTATTTTTACTTGGAATGGATATGATAAATTCTAGTTTGTGATTAAAATTAATTTTATGAAAACAAATTTCTTTGTGTTTCACAAACATAATTGATATTTAAATTCATTGACATATACAAATTTACTTTCATAAATTTCATTCAATGTTTTGAAACATAATGTAAATATATATTAAAAAGGTATAATTATTTTTTCCTCAATATAAATAGAAAAATATATATGAATTGTTTTACTACCGTTGTTGTTAAATGATGTTAAACATGGGGGGGGGAAACAAAGAAATAAGTATTGTAATTCAATATAAACATCTAAAAATATTTTTTTAGGGTATATATACCAAATATTGAACAACGAAAAAAATATGTCTATATGTAGGAATTATACAGATTGAATAAGTTTAATTATTTTACTATTTTATATAATTCTATGTGTATCCCCTACCAAACTTATAAAGGGCCACAGACTCTCAGCCATTTTTATTAAATTTGATCTACCCCCTTGACCAATACCTACATCGAAATATTCTTATATTCCTTCCATTAATCATAGTTCCACTAGATGTAGGGGACCCAATCAATTTAGGAATTCCATTTGTGTTTTCGCAAATAATTACTTATACAAAGGAGGCCTAGAGAATAGATTGAGTGGTACATCTACTAAAAACTGTATGAATTGAGAATACCATGCATGGAAGGGTTTCATATGGTATATTTGTAGTGTATGATGGTTTGAGGGTAGTTTAGAGGGTGATTCATTTTTTATATTTTTTGGATTATATTAATATTTTAGGCATGTTTTTTTGAGTGATTTGAATCCAGAAATTTAAATGATGTGAAACGGTTTCACATCATGTTGATCCATTCTAGAATGTTTTTTAAATGGCACATTGCCTCATATTTTTCCACAAACCATATAGAATATCCTTATTCTAAGAGAATTATTTGTTCTCAATTTAGTGTTATTTAGAATCATTCAATGAGGGCTGACCCGTGGCATCAATTAATGATTCGTTGTGATCTATGGTGTGTCTAATATTTTTTTCTATAAGGTTCCCCATAATTGTTTCCGTTGAAATATTTTATTTCTTTATTTTATTTTATTCTTTATCTCTATAGTTATAATGATATTTATTTTTATTTCATTTAGTGTGAATTGGTAGGTATTTTTTTGGAGATCATAATTTTCTCTTGGTATTGGTGATTGGATATCCATAATAGTGTTCTATTCAGATGTGAAGAACAATGAATTATTTTGTGTAGGGGATTTTCTGCTACATTTTTTCATTTTATGAAATCATAAACTAATCATCGTTTATCCAGTTTTATTGAAGTGAAATAATCTTAGTAATTATATAACCATATCAAACAATTATATAGTGATAGATAGATGATGTTCTCTCTACCATGTTACTGGGTTTCATCATGATTTTTTTGATAATGGGTTATCTATTTAATTAATTTTATCATGAGATAATGATTATAATTGCATTTATAAATTGATAAATAATCTAAATCCACAGTTAATAAATTAATATAATGGAGTATAATTTTAGAAGAAGAATGTTTGTAATCAGGTGTTTGTTGTGATTTAATTAATATCAAATTTATTAAATGAACATGTTTAATTAAATGTGATATTCCATGGTTTAAATTAATTTCTATATAATGTGATGGATTTTAATGATTGTTGATAATAAATAAAATTTATGTCAAATGATAATTTTACTTTTCATAGTTCGATGAAACATATTTTAATTCTAGAGAGGATGTTTAGTGAGTTGATATCTTGAAATACCTAGATGCCTTAGGTTTCCTGTAGTAGGAAGCCATAAATAATCGATCAATTAAATTAATATTTAATGATAATATATTATTGTATAATTAATATTAATAGGGATTGAGTTTCCTATCATCTTATGAAGGAAATGTGCCTTGATTTTGGAGTTTTTGGAGCTCGTGTGGAGGATGGATGCCTTGTTTTAGGTACTAGATATAAGTATTGGTTATGATTGTTTTTTACATACTATTTTATATGTGATATAGATGTGAGAATATCTATGTGATAACATATGGGGATGGGAGGATTTGATGTGATATGAACCTGGGATGGATGAGCCAAGGATGGATGATTTGACATTGGTAGAGAGGCCGAAATGTTTCTAGAGTATTTAAAAATGTTGAGGATGAGATACATCGTGATAATCATGTGGGTGTTATGTATAAAGCTATAGATAATGGAATGGAATTAATATGGTCTTTCCTTTTTAGGTGATACTAATATATTGTATAATATATTATGGTTTTTCAATGGTTGATGGAACAGTTTATTGATTTATATGCATTCAACTTTCAATTATTTAAGGTAGATGGGTGTGCTAGGTTTCATGTTTCCTCTCTGTGGTACCATAATATGGTTTTCCAATAGAACCTAACTTATGGTTCAATAATAATAATGACAAAACAATTATTAACCCAAGGGGATAGTGTTTATGGAAGTAAAACTTTTAAAAGATTATAATCTTTTTAAACCTTGGAGTTAGTTTGGATTGTTCCCAGAGGGCATATATATTACTCAAATACTTATTGTAATCGAATTTTGAATATTTAAAATAACTAATAAATAGATAACTAATTAATTAAAGTATGTAAATGAAATATATAAAAAATTCTCTTAATGTACATATTTTAAATTTATTTGTTCTTTTAGGATATATGTTCTTTGTAGTGGATGTTGGGAGTCTGATTGATGTTAGGTAATGGTGAATCTAACACTATGTGACACCCATAGTGAGGTTCTAATCTATATTATTTCATGTATATCCTATGATTTAAAATTCTACCAGACCCATGAATGTTAGGGAAACTCATGCCTAATGTAATTTTTGAGGGGTTTTCCCTCAACAACATGGTGTCATGATAGATGGGTGAGTACCCCATATATATGTAACCACCTCTCTTAGTAGTTACTTGGTCTAGTATGGAAAACTGTTAGTTTTCTGATATATGTTTGAAGATGGTTTTGAGGTATTTTAGATATAGTTTCAAGAAATTTATTATAGGTATGATGTGTATATTCAATGATGGCTTATGGTAATATACTCATTGTCTAGGATATAATGTATTGAGGTGTAATTATTAGTGTTTGAGACATTTCATATAGTTATTATTGTATTTCAAAATATATTTTCTCTCAATATATGGATTTGTGGATTGGATGATATGATGACGTGATTCTTGAGGTTGTTTTAATCTTGACCCATGTGTCTCTAGGTCAGCCTATTTTGGATAGGGAAGGGTTATAACTTGTGATGATGGGGATGAGAGGCAAACCAAATAAAATAAAATCATGGTACCATTGATGTTGCATTATTATATTATATTTAATAATCATGTGATACATAGTGGGATTTATCAATGGTGGAGCTATGACATAGTATACCACTTTAATTTATCATTCGGTTTCACTATTTTTCAGTTTTCATTAACATGAATTCTTTATCATTTTCATGAGGGTATTAGGGAGAATTTTACATAGTATATTGATATTCTACCTGAATATATATATATATGTGTGTGTGTGTTTGTGTTTATTAGATCATTCATATCTAGTTAGAGATCTGGATAAATATTATTAGCGTGTTGTTTTTCGTGATATTCTTTGGATTCAAGGTCACATTCATATTTAATATTTTGGTACTTGTAACACCTTTTAGTTGTTTTAGTAATGTATGTAATTTCATTTTTTCAAATGGGATTTATTATTATATATTTTTGAGTGGGTGTTAATTAGTTTTTCATTTTATCTCCCTCTTCCAAATGATTATCTTTGATGGTAATGAATCCCATATACATGATTTTTATAACCTTAGTGCATGTTGTAAACTCGGGGTCTATTGGAGGCGGTACACTTTGAGTCACGATATCACACCCAATATTGAGGTATCATTAATGAGATGGGGTCAGGATTGATTCTTATCATAGACTTAGTTTTAGAGATATGGTGTAGTTTAGAGATGGGAATACAAGAGATTACATTGGATATTAGAGAAACAATTTCCGCTCTGTTTTCATAGTGATGTAATCATGGGACATTGAATGAGTCATGGTTATTTAGGACATCTGTGATTAAATACTCAGAATTTTATATTCACTAAGCCTATTAAACCAATTGAGATTGTTTTAATGATAAGTTCATTGGAATAGATCACACATAATTATTCTTTTCACTTGTGTTTGAAATGGGTAGACCAAGGGATATGATAAAATCATCACAGTTAAAAAAATTAATAAATAAATATTCAATATTTCTAGTTTTAGAGACATAACAATTTGTGTTTTTGGAAGGGAAGGATCTAGATCAATTTTTATGTCTGGTACTTGTCTTAGATGTTCAAGTGTACGTGGCATTATATCAGTGTGTAGTTGATGCCCCTGAATATGACACTTGGAGGAGGAAACAATAATCCTTTTACTGATATTGTCTATTTATGTATAATGGTTCTATTTAAGATTTAGTTAGAGAGGACCAGTAGGAGGTGGTGGAGATAGATTTCATTTGTATACATTATTGTTAAAAGAAATTGACTTTGTTGGCGGTGGGGATGTAGTGTGGACTAATGTTGTAGTTGTGGTTCTTTTTCCTTGGGGATTTCAATGAGTTATCAATCTAACAAGAGAAAATTTGAGACTAGTTCTAAGATTAGATTCATTGTTTGACTGTGAAGGTGTCCCGTCACCAGGAGCTACTTACTCATCAATGGAGAGGTCCACCATGTGAGATTTTTTGATATGTTACATGACCTGTATATTAGATTCTTCATATATTTTTCCAAAAGTGGTGGATAATGTGAGGTATTTGAAGGAGGGTTTAAATCTAGAGATCTAGTTCCAGGTCACCTCATTTATGAAATATACCTATCCAAATGTGATAGCGATGGAATGGGTTTTTGAGAGGATGGTGGTGTGAACTAGATCATAATGAGAGATGAGTCATCAGTTTTCCTTAAAAGGAATCCTTAGGGACTTTTTATCCATTTTTTGATGGAAAAAACTATTTTTTATGATGGGGTTAGGTCTCAACAAACATTATCTTATTTCTCTACGGGTTTTAGCTCTCATGCTTATTCAAATTGAATAGAAATTTTTTCCATGTGGAGGCCAAATTGAATAGCGGAGATTGTGACCTACCAATCCGAGTCTATATATTTTTTCAAGTGTTCCACTTCCTAGACCACTATTAAGTAAGTTTCAAGATGAGGTCACAATAGAATGATTCTTTAGATTCAGATCAGTATATAGGATATTGGGTAGGTGGAGTACTTTATTGGGATTATCCTCATTATTAGAGATTATAGTGCATCCATGAATGTGGTATTAAGTAGGTTGATAGTGGACATGGAGTAGGTCATGGAATGTTTCATTATTTAGTGGTGTAAATCAAAGGTTTTTTATAGTTGTTTTTTGGTACCGATTTCCTATTATCTACATGGGTTCATTCATTGTTTTCATTCAGGACAGACACATGCTTTATCTCACCTACCCTAAACCATGATATATGAAATTAGATATATAGTATTCCAATTACATTGGAGTTTATTATTCAATTTAGAGATCAATATGAAATTTATGAAGTATCTAGAGACTATGAGCTATTTTTGAGGCATTACTCCTCTTGGAAATAATTTGTAAGTTTATAGATACATCAATTTGAAATCATCATAATTATGGATTATTTGTGTTTTTTGTATGAAACCATTGTTCTCTTCATGATGTGTCTTATATTTTACAATGAAATTGGGATCTATTAGTGTTTTTTTGGTGAGAATGAACCTGAGATGGTTTGGTATCATTCTACTTCACCTACATATGTGGTTATTGAGTTAGTACTGATCTCATCATTGGATTATTATTTACTGTTTCCACGGTGTGTGGAAGAAATCCATTATGTATTTATAGGTCTATGATTTGTTCTAGTTATGTTTTGTTCTGTTGAGTTATGTCGCCTTGGGGTATAATTTTTCTATTCTCGAAGAATGATAATTTGTTTATTTTATTTGTATCAATTATCTTCACTTCAACCAAATGATACTGAGCAATGGCTATCTTAATCCATAGTTTTATTATTTTTTAAATTAGTTGAAGGAATCAAGTTGTTTATCAAAGATCAATTTTTGGTGAGGATATCATCATATGTTGGTGAAGGAAGACGATATTCCAAAACAAATTTATTTTTTTTCTTTGTGGGTATTTTGAGTTCATTATGATGTAGTATTATGTGAAAAATTCCCTAGATGTGTTCATGGTACTCATGAATAGGGGTTTTAGAGTGTTCATGTATAAGTTTTTGATAGTTTTCATCAATCAAATACTAGTGCATTATTTATCTTAGGAGGATAATGTAATGAAACAATGTTCCATTTTTGGACATATTAAAAATGAGTAGCTATCCAGGAAGATGTTGATGTTTGATTTATTGGCACATAATGGTTGTTTCATACGGAAATTGTAATATTACTATGTAGTAGTTATGGATATATTAATGATATAGGTGGTTGTGTATTGGGGACCCCTAAAAAATTATTAGAGGTGTATAGTTTCCATGGTAATTTAGACTATTATAATAGATTTGTAGAAAATTTCCCTTAGGTTGTAACTCCTATGAAATCCTTGAACTAGAAATATTGAGAATTATTTTTTGAATGACCAGTGCTAAGGAGATTTTGGGGATTTAATTAGGAATTTGGACATCAATATAGTTTATTTCTTCTCTAGTTGAGGGTGTCTAGTATGCATTTTTTTGTTTGTAATTTCTTTTTTGGAGATGAAATCCAGGAAACCCAAGATCAAATCCAGGTGGAGGCATATTTCCAGGGTACTGTATCAGGACCGTAGCAGTACTATAGAATTACTATAGCAGGTACTATGTTGGGAATTGTAGTAGTAATGTAGTAGGGATTATAGTGGTACTATAGCAGGTACTGTTTGGAACTATAGAAGCCGAGAATATTCCCCCATTTGGGACGTTAGGCCACCAATTTAGTCCCTGAGTCTTTTTAGGCCATCAGGCCACCTAGTCCATTGGGACATTAAGGTGTTCCGGCCAACTCAAGGCCTTCATTCTACCTTAAGTGAAGATGAAAACAAGAAAACCAACAAATAAAAAGCTCCAAAATTTGGATGAGCCAGGATATTTCACCATAGAAGTGGCTAAATGGATAGTAAGAATGAGATATTATGGAACCATCCATCAATACAGGCATGTGAATGCATGGGAAAGCCTAACCAAACAACCATGTGAAGGTGGAGAGATGATTTCATGATGAAGATGGAAGGGAGGAGCAGTTCCAAGTAGTTAGTCTGGGTTGTATGTAATGGTTGAATCCTACGGGAAATGAATTCCTCTATGGCATATGGGCCTTGTAATACATATGCCTACGGGCCTTGATAGGGTTCTACCTCACCCCTTGAAAGGTGGATTATCACAAATCAATTCAATATGAAGTCCTTAAGTCAAATTTAGGAGGGATGTGTTCTTATGAATCATAGATCAGTCGTTTTTTATTTTTATTTGTAGTTATTTCACGACAATCATAACTATGATACCCATGATCATGAGTTTGTATGATTTTTTTATTTTTCGATGTTGTGGTGACATTACCTTATCAATGAGTGTATTTTGGTATTTCCAATAATAATAGACTACGATATGTATTGTCCTCAGGTGGATAGATATTACATAACCGTCAATTTATTGAAAGCGTCCATAATTATGAATTTATTAAATTGTATATTCTAGGAAAGGGAATTGTTATAGCTGATGTGGTGAGTAGGGAGTCACATAGTGATGTTGTACATGTATTTTGAGGTTCCCAAAGTGTTAAAGATTATGTCTGAGTGAGTCATCAATATATGGGATATGATAGGGGTTTATGTTGTGTTTTATAGATGAAATTGTTATCCTCATTGGGGATTTAGGTGGAGGTGTCCTTGATGGGGGATTCTGAGGTGAAGGCATAAGTATACCGAGTTGTTTTTTTAATATTCCCCTTATTATTTTTTTTAATATGGATAACAATGTTTGTTGCTATTGGGAATTATTTTAATTATTTTAATGTTTTTAATATGTTTCTCTATGAGTTCTATTTATCATGCTTCGAAGTACATCCCAGTTTGAAAATTATTTTTTGACCTATTAGAGGCCAGTTTTGGAGGCATGTAATGATTTTAACGGTTGATGAGTTTGAATCCCATTATTTGGTCTCCCAGTAGGTGACGTATATAAAATGTGTTCCTGGTGGGTTTTTCCTTCCATTAGATGTTCCACCAAAGAAGTGGGAGTCAATATGATGCCCTTATTGACTATTTTATGATTAGGTCAGGGATGATGTGATGTTAATGGGGTTTTAGTTGACCATTTTAAAAAATAAACCCACATTATAGTGATACGAAAGACTTGTTATATGGATGATTTATTAATAAAGAATATAGAGGTGGTTTTTTGATACAAATATTCTTGATGAAGATCTTATCTAATTAAGATACGTATTTTTTCTTCTAGGGTGTGGAGAGGCCCCCAACATGATTTTGCATATCAATTCGTCTATCGTAATTTTTTCATCCTTAGACAAATGGTCAGACAGAGAAGACCATCCAGACTCTCCAAGACATATTTCACCATTTTGTAATATATTTAAGATATTTTCCAAGTAGGATTCATTTCTTAGACAATTTTCCACACAATAATGCAACAACTATAATTTCTAAATTAAGAACATTGTATTTGATAGAGTGTATGAAATGTAATACCATGTATAGAGATGAATATAAAAACGTGAAACTTTATGATATATTCAATATTTCTAAAACATTATATTAAATGTTACATAATTTTTATTTTTTTTACAAGAAACAGCATTGTAATATTGTGTTTCATGCAACAATGAATTTCTTCAAAGGTGTGCATTACATGCTAGACCACAGTTTATTAAACAACAAAATATTATTAAAATATTATTATTTAATATAATAATATATATCATATCCATTGAATTAGTGGGTAATGAATTGGATTTACTAACTTATGAAAATAAATATAGTTAAATTTATTGGACACAAATTATTTTTCTAAGGCATCTAATTTTTTATGAATAGTAAAAAATAGTGTTTTTTATTTGAAATCAATATTTTTTTGTACAAATAATTAAAATGTTAAATTTTAGTTTAATTACAGTATAAAGTAAAATTTCATTAATTATATATATATTAATCTTATTTAGGTGATTTTAATAATTTTTATGTTGAATTTTCATTTGAAAACATGATAATATTTTGAACATTTTAACATTAAAAACATGTTTCTTACCCAAATTAACTGTATTAATTATATATTATCTTCTACAAATACTGTGATTTTAATTAGGGAAATGAATTCCATATTTAATATTATAATACTTTATAATGTATATAATGTTTAAATTATATTTTTATCAAAAAATATTAAATGATAATAAAATTTAGTAATGTGATTATGGTAAAAAAACAGTATACTTAGTGGTTATAGTATAATAATAAAGTGATAAATGACCTAAAAAAGTTACCAAAACAAATATTCATAGAATAATTGAACCATAACCCCTATTTTATGATTTTTTTTTATTAATAGATGAAATTTCTGAAATTTATACATCCGAATATTGGTTACCTTTTGTCATTGACAAGAATACCACTCCCATCTATTATAAAATGGAACTCAGCATCCCTCAAACACTTATTAAAACCTCTCAACACATTTTTTTCTACAAAAATATAATTATCTCATTAAAAACCCTATAAAAATTTAATATAATACTCAATTTTGGATGAATTTATTCTATGTAATTCATTCAAAATTCAACTATTAAAGTTACACGAAAAAGATGCAGCGTTCTCTAGTGAGTAATTTAGTTTTAATTTTTTATAAACCCATAAATTTTTCTTATGTTCTGATTTTATATGTGATAATTATATTATAAATAAATAGATGTTATTATCCTATTTTTATGACCTTCAACAAAAAAACACCCCTCAAATTGAATACATAATCATCATTCCCCTCTATGGAGGACTACCACCTCGTGAACCGATATTGTTTGTTCTTATATTACGATATTCAACAGTAATAATGACTTATTTGTATTATTTATATTATCTATATTATATTAATAATTTATTTATGGTTCTACAATTATGATATAATACATACCATTATTATTTCCATTTTGTGATAAAATGACAAATCGTTTTGTGATGTGTAGACGACAACCCTGTCAAAGTTATGTGATTAGTTCATTCATTAAATGGAATGCATTGATGATGACTTTAATAGAAATATGTATATATATACATGAAATTTATATTATAATTTAATTATAATAAAATCATATTTTATTTACATTACATTCAATTAATATGACAAGAATATGGAAATGGTGTTTATGCGTAGGTACGATGTGCCATCTCATTTAATGGAGTATTGCATTCCCTATCTAAAAATATTATGAATAATTATAAATTAATATATAAATAATATTTATAATTTAATTTTTTACATCCTTGATATGTTTAAATTATGATCAATGTTTTATGAAAAAAACAACAAGTCAAAACATATGAAAATAATTTTGCAATTAACACTCCAAATAGTTAAAATAATGGAAGATTATAAAAAAATAGGTAATAAGATGTCATAAAAAGAACATATATGTAATTATAAATATTATTATGGTTCTTCATTTAAAGGGTGTATATACTTCCCTGTGACATGATACATCATGTATTTTATTTCATTAATTATATTGAAATTCTAAATCGATTTTAATGTTTCACAGATCTCATAATTAAAATGATACTCAAGTAGTAATATATTTCATCTTAATTTCATTTTAATGAGGCATATTTTATTATTATTCACATAATATTATTTTAATAGTTTATACAGTACAACATTAATATATAATATCATGAATAATACACCACTCATGGTATGTAATGTATAAATTTGAACTAATTTTTTTATGGGGATTTGAATTAAAAGATACCCTATTGTAATGAATTTCATAAAAAAATTATTTTTCATTAGGTTATATTACATCTACATTTCCATTAATATTCGTGGATTTTGTGTATAAATAATTTTCACTATAAATTTATGTATTTCAAATTATTCATGTGGATTTACACATTATACAGTTAATCGATTGGTTGATTAATTCTCCCTTCAATGTTGTGATAAACATAATTGTTATTTCATAATCTTGTTCTTTTCAAGATTGCCTATTTTTTAATATATATTAAATGAAATTTATTAATAAATTTTAAAAACACCATTAATTTTCATATTCAATTATTATTCATTATTTTTTTAATTAATATTATCGTTTTCGACTCTTTTGAAGAAAAAATATTTCATAAAGTGTTTTCATGAATTATTGACATTTTTCTCTCATCAATAAGAAATCTATTTTCACTAAGAATATGATTTATGAAATTTTTTTCTAAAATGTTTATATCAATTTAAAAATTATTTATTAAATAAACTTTTACACCTTTTTATTTTATTTTTTATCAATTTATTCTTCTTGCCTCTTTCTAAAAAAATCACTTTTATAACATATTTTTAGTGAACAATTATGGATATTTTTACAATGTATGGATTTCATTTATTTAATCATCATAAATTTTATAAAACATTTGTTACATGGTTTTGTTTTTAATTTTTAAACAATTGTTTTAAAGATATATTCAATGGAATATGATTTCAAAAATGATTTTAAAAATAAAAAATTTATTTTCATCAAGAGTTATCTTAAATACCTTTTTATTTTATTTGTGATAATAGCCATCATTTATACTCTAATTGGTATATGTTGTATTGAAAACAAAATTATTATTTATGTGAATGGATTATGATTATGTTTAAAAATTATAGTATTTAAATTCTCTTTGATGGATCATTTTTTACATTATTAACATCTTAAAAACATATTCACTTTCTTGTGACCATTGAATTTTAAATTTCTCCTAAATACCAAAATTATTTTTCAAGGATTTAACTATTGAGTAAACTGTATACCATTTATAAAAACCCTATAAACTATAACTGTTATTGATTAACTAGTGAATTGTTTATAAATAAAAATCCTTATCTAAATATATATTTTATTAGGAACATTGTTAGTTAACAAACCCGATTATTTGATAAATGATGAATTTTTTTCCAATGAAAGACATTTTTTATTGGCTAGTAAATGAAATCACCTTGATACATCTATTCTCTCATGAGTCGAATCTATTTGGTAGCCTTATCTACTAAGATTTTACACATTTTTTTAAACAATCTTAAGGATTGATATGGTTTGTAAAGGTTTCATGTGCCTTTGAAACATGACATCTGATAACTAAGAATTTCCAACATTAATATTTTAATAATTTTTATAAATGACATTTTCACTATGATAATGTATATGAATTCATTTCGTTCAATGTTAATTGACCAAAATAAATATTGTGTAGTTATTTTACATCCCTTATTTATTATACCTTACCAAGATATTTATGTGGCATGTGTGTTCTATTATTAACCTTTCCATATTATTTGTGATTTTTTTTCATAGTATTGATTTCATGTAATGAGTTATTAGTTATAGACCATTCCTTCAAATTTATGAATTTCTACCTCATTATTAATTACATTTAATGTGTTATCTTGTATTTACCATTCCATATTTACTAAGATCGTGGATTTCTTATTTCTTTTTAGAAACTATACCCTTATAAGTAATTTAAGATCATGCATATTTGTTTTAATTTCCCCATTATACCATGTAATGAAATATGAAATATTACAAAGATACACTAGATATAATAATTTTTTAAAGAAAAAAATAAAATTTATTATTTACCTCTTAAATTTTAAAAAAATACTCGAGTGTGTATATAGTTTACTAAGATTACAGAAATGTTTTTTCCATTGGGATTTGATTCCTACTAATCATGTATATGTAATGGTAGTATGAACTAACTACTGGTTTTTACTTCATAGGATTATATATTTGTTATAATAATGCAGTTATTAAAAACCTTGTTATCTAGACTTAGGAAAATATATATTAGGGAACCTAACCCTGATATATAATTTGGTGATAATTATGGAATAAAATTCCATTATTTTGGTATGGAAAATATTATATGGTTATTCTATGAAATATGTTCTTGTTTTGGTATTACAAGGGGATGTGGTTCTTGATCAAATTTTTATATGGGTAAAAACTCAAAAAAGGAGTGATAGTATGACCTGTGTGTGTCAAGGTATGTCAAAAAATGCCTTACTATGCACCTGGTTTGACACTCCTGGGAGTTATTCTTTGGATAATTCAAATTTTATTCAAAATTCATTATAAACGATTTTAGTTGATAATTAAAATTAATGACCATGGTTAATCATAATGTATTATAGATCAAAATTAATGTATCATTATAAATAAAATATGCAAATGGTTACATGGTCTTCCCTCTATGATAATTTTTTCTCACACTATGCTTTTTGGTTTTAGTCAAATGGTGGAACCCAAAGGAATCATGTTAACATTGAACATTATAGAAAAATAGGTGCTAAAAAATGATTAATAAAATGAGGTATTTATAGGAGTAAAATATATCATGTTTTTTCCTAATAAGATGTCCATAAATATGATTAACAACATATACCTCCACCCAATGTGTGACTCACCAAAGAATAGACTAATAGAGTTTTTTAATAGCTCATGTGGGGAAAACCATGGAGAAAATATATAGTTATTTCTAAAATGTATGAAATGTTGAAGGATAAGCATGAGACATTTTCTCAATTCAATGGTGATATAATTTATTTTTTTTAAATGAGGAAATTAGGAAAATAATTACCATAGAAAACCTAAGAGTACGATAAATGGAAATAAAAATCATCTTGGGCATCCATTAATAGATTGTTTCCTTAAATGTGGGAAAGATATTCATAACATGAGTTAATTCACTATTTTAAAGGATAAACCCCAGACCATGTAAAGAACTATGTTGATATTGAATTAATGAAATACCTAATTATTGTTATATGGGAAATAATTTTTTAATGTTTTTTATAAACAGTATATTTTTTAATAAAATCATGATATGTCTACGAATTCATTTAAATTAAAAAAAACTATTTTTTTACATAACATAAGATTTATGGAAACCATCACATGATTATGAGGTTATAGTTGATTATAAATTCTATGTCTTAAACAACTCATTTTAGGTATTCTATGATGAGAATCTACCAAGATTATGGATATTTGGAAGAACTTTTTGGAATGTATATGGTGCAATGTAAAAGGTATTTTAGGAATAATGCTTTTATATTTTAATAGAATCTGTTTATATGTACTGATAAATGTTAGTATTGATATATAAAAATTTTTATTTTAATTATTTAAATATGTTTTTATTGAAAACTGGTGTAAAAATGATATTCCATGATTAATTTCATTTCACATATGTCAATCTATTTGTTTCAACATCATACTAATTATATTAATATAATTTAGAAAAGGTAAAACATGCATTCATGGTGAAAACATTTGACCCCTATAAGGAGGGGGTCTTAAACCCTAGACATGTGGATGATACAGGTTTCTAGCCTATAAGTAGACTAGTTTATGTCATGATTAATATTTCAATAATTTTAGTGAAAAAATTTATGGAAAAAAATTCATAATGAATTATTAGTATTAAATATGAGGATTAGAGATTACCTTCATAACCATAATAGTTTAATAAAACATTTAGAGTCAAATATAAATACTTGTTTTATGGATCCTAAGATCCATTAAAATAGATTTTTAGTTCATCAGGATTAACAATAAAACTTTTTATTTTGTAAGATATTAGATATTCTTGAGGTGTGTTCTTCTATATAAATTATTTTATGTCAATTTATTTTAGTAAAGAAAAATTTCTAAAAACTATAAAGAGTCTTGGGGTTTTCGATGGTTTTGGAAATGAAATAAGGGATAAATGGACATCCAATTCATGTTATCTAGTTTTCAATAATCTAGTCGTAACTATGTTTCCAAACCTTAAATGCATAGAGGTGTGGTGAATAGTTTGATCAAAACATGCATGGGGGAAGAATAAACTATTTGGGATTGGATAAAGACATCCCCCATGGTCTAATCATGGTTTCTGAAGCCCTTGAAGATCCCTATGTATCTTTGTATCCTATCCTCTTCTGGGACGGAGGGTGGCACATAGTTGGCGCACAGTTTGGCCAACCGTTCAACCCATTAAAATTATGAATTTACCACTTTTCCCTCCATGGATATAAATTGTATAAATTGGTATCTTAAACATTTTAACCTCAAACATCCCTCGTGATGATCTCGAATGCTCCAAGATTCCCATGGATCAATCTCCATCATTTCTATACTATTTGGAGCATTTTATGTTGTGAATTGAAGGTCCAGATGAGTTTAACACACCTCTCCAATCTATTTTTAGGATTAGGACATGTGTAGTGTCTTTTCTTCTTCTGACTCCATAAAACCATATTTTTTCATTGGATTGTAGGTGATGGGATCCAATGGTGTTCAAAAAAATTTAAATTCTAAGGATAAGTGAGTGTTCGAATTTAGAATTATGGTAGGTGGTCTAAAATTAATATTCCATAGTATTTATGGTAATTTATGTGTATGTGTATATTATTAGGTGGTTTTGTGAATCACTTTTCTATTTCAATGGATTCAATGTGGAATTTTTAGGGTAACGGATTATTTAAACCCTTATGATCCCCATGGGATGTGATGAGTTTGATTGGATTAGGTTAAGGGCCACCCATTAGCTCAATAGATTCATAAACATGGAATTTTAAATGAAATGTGTGGATTAGAATTGTTATGACATAGAGCCCATAATATTTGTGATGTAATTTTTTATAGGGTTATGAATTTAAAACTAATGATGATTGTATAAGTTATTTTCCCATATTAAAATTTTTTTTAGAATATAATGAATGTATTAAATGGATTAAGGTGTATGTGTTAATATAATTATTTTTTTAAATAAGAATCAAACAATGGGTTAGACATAAAGATGATTTATGAATTTAATGAAACATTAATTGTGAATACTAAGTGTATTCACTTACTATGGTTTCATGAAATGTTTTATATAAATAACTGTTAATAAATAATTTGAAAAAGTCTTAGTGGTATGTGGGGTATTAAACTGAGGCTCCTCCCATGGGTTTGGATGCACTACGGCATTAAACCCCACCCCTATAATACACAAGTTAGGGATTCTGACTAATGTTGTAGGGCCCATAATGGTAGCATTGTATGAGACTACATGGAATGAGTCTCTAAGGTTTTTTTGATGTAATTAATTGTGAAATGGTTTCCCTATTGAGTGAGGGAAGTTGTGTTATTTCATTATTCATTCCTATTGTCCCAAATAGGTCGTTGCGTTATAAATGATTTTATTAACCCTAATGTAAAATGATTTAAATGGTTAACATGAAAATTGAAAACTAATTTTCCACATTATATATTGATTTACATATTATTCTTATAGTACATGCATATATTATCTATAAAGACTGAATATTTTCAAGACACCATTTGGGGTGGCCAATTGAGTTTTACTCACACCCTTCTCGGGTTGTTGTTCAGTAGTTGAGAAAATCTCATTATTTCTAGTCATTCAATGGTAAAGGGAGTGATGGTGGATGGTTGAGTTGGGTATGGGATATGCATGGATGAAGGATTTAGACTAGTAGATAGTCCCTTTTTTTGGGACACTTCATCTTGTATTAATTTTTCTAATTACACCTGGAACTATGTGACATTACATACCTTTTTAACCCTTTTGGTGGTGTTCTTATACCATGATTTCGGAGATGGTTTGTAATGAATTCATATTTTATATGGTTTAGTTTTGTATTAATTTGGATCTTTACTCTTATTGATTACTATAATAAATAGAATACAGACTCACCACATTATCTTTTAGGACCACACTTCTAATTAGTAGAATCTACCATATGGGGAGGAACACATGAGATTATGGGGAGATCTTGTTTGGGGAACCAACTTAGTTGCATACATAATGGGGATGATACAATATAGTATCATAGTAGTTAATTTATTTTGTATTACTATATTGGGATGGTCTATGTGAGACTTGGATGTGTTGTTCAGTAGACATGAGCTCGTGCATGGGAGTAGATAACCTTTTTATGAGGGAAATCACAAGTACCCATGGATGGATAAATTTTCTCGGTGACTTTTGTTACAGATGAATTATATTTCACCATTAGTTGATGCAATTTTTCGGGGTTTTTACTATTTTTATCATAATTTAATCAGGGCCAAAATGATATGATTTTATTCAATCATGCATCATTTTCAGCACCTAGGGATTTATAAGGCATGTATCATGGTAGGAACACATGGGGAGGATCTGTGGGATATAAATAATAGGATTAATTTCCTTATCCATGAAAACCAAAAGGATGTAGTTCCTAATAAAGATAATATAAATGGGTTAATTTAATGAATGTGTAATGATGGTTAATGAATATTGTCTAATAAAAATTCCATAATTGGTTAAAAGAATCATGGTGGAAATTTGTATGTATGGGAAGATTACTACAAGAGAAAGATTAGATTTTGTGTAAGTGGAAACACTAAAATGGCTGTTTATTGAAAATAATTAGGGATGTGTGGGTAGATTAACCCACTTTTTATCATGATCAATGGTATGGTTGAATTAGTTTTTTGATAGAGATATAACGATACCCATAGCATAGGGTTTGTGGAATAAGTTTTTTAATGATATTGGAGGTCATTATTCTATGCATATTGTTCACGTTTTGTGTTATTTGTTCTAAGATGTGTGTTTGGCATTATATAATGATTCCACCACAATGTTATGTACTTATTGGGTGAAAAAAGGATTCCATTGAGAATGAACATCTAGAAGAGGGTCGATAAAATGCATTGGTCCATTATAATCGGTGTGAGGATCAATGTCGTGCAAACATAACTCATTTTATGAATATGATTTAATGTGACAAAGGGAGTTCTATTCTATTTATGATTGAACATACTAGGGAGTTTCAGGTGCAACACCCTCTCAATTATTCTAGAGACGGTGGACTTGATGTAGCCGAGTTATGGATACAATCCATTGATATAATTTATTATCCCTTAATGACTCATACAACTAAGAGATTAATGTTTGATTCTTAATTTTTTTGATGATATGAAAAGGGCTACTAGGTTCTTTTAGTGTATACCCAAAGGATGATGGTATGATATGTAAATATTTAGCTGAAATATTTAGGGAAAATTTCCCTGTATTGATCGTGAGATAAGAGAAAGCTACATAGTTTACGAGGTTGGCCTAGGGATCCATGATAGCGATGAATTATGTTTGCTACTTCAGCAACATGAAAAACATTATTCATTATTTGTTAGGAGAGGAGGTGACTATGGAGAGACATTTCAATTATAAAAATAGACCTTATATTAAGTCCGAAATGAATATCTTAATCTTAAAGAGGGTTATTGAGGTGGTGGATCACTTCCTTTTTTAGAAGGATGTCTCAAATAGTCTTCTTTTGGTGGAAATGTTGGTCTAGTGGGGTGGCCAAATGGTGTGGTATCTGATGGTCATATTCTCCACTACTAGATTTTAACCAAGGGTGGTGGGGAAAGCTTAATCAAAAAATGGAGCTAGCCTCTTTGAATGGTGACTATTTTTTTACTATCATTGTGGAATGTCTGTACACATGAACTATCAGTGTCCCCAAACAACAATTGAGTTGAAAGAATGTGTCGGGTTAGGGAATGTGCAGATGTTCTATTGGAACCCATTGACGTATGTGTACTGATGGAGGATTGAGGCCGATTAAAAGTGAATGTTGGGGGTCAGTGACCCAGTATGAAGATGGTAGTTGGTGTAATATTTTCCATGCTAGTTGGGGAATCGACATTGTAAAATATGACCAGATCATCTATGTTAGCATGGTACTAAAAAATGATTTCCTAGGACAAAAATTAGGGTAGAGGGGATGCATATCTTCAGGCAATTCATCCATTATGTGGAGGTGGAGAGACTGGGACATAGATAGTTTGTTGTATGACTCTTGTAGAATCAACGCTTGTTAGTTCCTTGTTTGATACATATGAATAAAATAATTTAATCTCTTCTAATTTTTTTTCTTAGGACCAACGATGGAACAAATTTGAGGAAATTTTCTGATTCATAAACTGTTGGGAGTTCATGTAGAAAAAAATATATATTTTACGGGTTGTACAATCATGATTGATGGGAACCATTTTGTTTCGGACTAGTTTTTGTTGTGATTTCATGTTTAGATCTTATTTGATTCATGGATTGGATAGTGGTGTACCGGACCCATGGTGGAAATTTACACCAAAAGGTACCGTTTTTATCTATGATGGGGAGTGCATATGTTCACCATGGGTAATGGGATCTCTGATCATTCCTTGTAGAAGAAGTCTATCTAGAATTCGGTAATCTCAAAGACCAACTATCATGTATTGTGCTAGTTTATGGAAAGGTATAATACCTTGTTTTCCATCATATGGTGTACTAGTTTATTTTTTTATGAAGACTTTTTGGGTATTCCACTCAAGTGGTGGTTTGAGATCCCTATATTGTAGATCTCAGGGGGAATACATAGTTTATATTCGGTAGTAAATAATGGCATCAAAAGAACACCAAGATCAAAAATTTCATTGGTAGGAACAATAGAACAATGGATTCAATCATCTTATTACGTCCATTTGGGATACCCAATAATTCTTTCTAAGAAGGATGACAAATCCTTGTTTTTGTGTGTCGATTATAGGAAGTTGAATAGGATGATGGTTAATAATAAATTTCCACTTCCATGAATTTATGATAACTTCACAAACTGAGTGGTGAATTCATGTTCTCTAATTTTTTTTTTGATATTTAGTTATCAAAAGCCTATGGTGAATCCTTCTGGTGTACCACGATCTACCATAAGATATAGGTATATTTTATATTAGTTTTTGTTATGATGTATGGGTTAACCAATATGGCATATGATTTTATGGACTTGATTAAATAGATCATTAACCAATACACAGATCAAATTATAGTTTTTGTTTTGGATTCCATATCAGTTCACTCTAATACTCCCAATTACCATGAAAAACATCTTTATATCACCATAATTACATTAAACACGTATGGTCCATATACCATGTTATCCATGTGACCTTTCACAATTGACAAGGTAAATTTATTATGTCACATCATCTCATTGGTAGGTGTTTCTATTGACCTATAGAATGTCTAAGATGATGTACCATGGGATAAACCAAATAATGAATCTCATATCTTATGTGTTCTGGGTTTGGAAGTATATTATCAATGTTTCATCAAAGACTTTTCCAGTTTGGCATCACCACATTTGGGTTTGACCAAGAAGTAAATCCTAAATGAGTGGTCTGAGGCATCTAAGAATTCCAATTGTGATTTAATGATCTAGATGACTTATGAACCAATTTTCATCCTACCCAAACATGTATTGGAGAATACATTGTTTTTTAATGCATTAAATATTAGGATTTCATAATAATTGATGTATGATGATTAGGCAATGGCTTATGAGTCACACTATTTGTGGTATCATGAAAAAAACATATATATTCATGATCATTAATTTTCCACATTGGTTTTAGATTTTTTCTGTTGGGGGAAAAACTATTGGGGTAGAAGATTAATTTGTATAAAAATCATAAATAATTGAGTATATCTTCTCTTAACATTTATTAAATATTCAATTGTAAGGATTGTTTTAATATATGTTGTCATTTTATTTTGTGATGGTATAGACACTAGGAATGTGAAACAGTGTTGGGGGTTCACTATGTAGAATGACTAAAAATATGGATGTTCAAGAATGAAGTTCCCATTGGTGGATGATGGAGTTGTTTAAATAGACGCATCTCGATGTGATGTATGGGTTAGGAAATATGACCCATGAATCCTTAGAATATGAGTCCACACTTTTTATATTAATGAATGAGAGGTAGTATGTGGATCTAGATTCTTTTCCTTTGAGGTAATGTATTATCTTTTGGGAGACACCATTACCTTGGACTATTGTTGATAACAATATCATTAATGTTCATGTAAATGATATCGTGGGTAAACCCTATATTATAAGAGTTGATTAAATATTATCATGCATAAATGTGGTCATAAAATTAGGGTTTGACCAAAATGTATTTTGAAATTCATAGTATGTACTAGAAGACAGGGATGAAGAAGGAAGATGTAGGATTCAAGGCATGATGTTATACCATCTAATAGGTGAAGGACAAGCATTGAGGAAAAGGTTGTTTGTAATAGTAATTTTCCATTTCAAAATGAGAATGGAATTACATGATGATGGATTTCGTGGTGGTATTTCTGAGGTATCATTTGTAGAATGATGTGATATGGGTAATTGTGGATCAGTTGACTAAGGTTGAAAATTCCTAATTAATTTCAGAGACCATCACTGTTGATCAGTTGGCAGTGTTATATGTTTAGATGATTGTATGTTTTAATGGGGTTCTTTGAATGATAGATTTAGATATTTAACTGTATTATACTCCATTCTTCTAGGAGGTGTCATATTAATTTCCTGGTACACATGTAATTTCGAGTATGGCTTCCCACACACAGATTGAAGGGATGTAAATGTGTACTATTCAGGTACTAAAGGTCTTGTTTGTGGAATAAATCCTATATTTTGGTGGATCATGGGAGAAAATCATGGTGGTTGTTGAGTTCTCCATAATCAATAATTATCAAGTAATAATTAAAATTACACTATATTTGGTGCTCTAGGGTCTACCATATATACTACCATTATTATTCATGAAGGAAAGAGTGTTAGAGTTTGTTCTATCGAGTCTCGTGCAGGTTCAATTGTTTAGAAAATCAATACATATGGCTTGAAGTATGAAATCTTTGTATATGTATCATTGATGTAGAACTCTTGAGTTAATGGCCAGTGGTCATTTCTTTCATAGTTTCACTGAGGTTGGGTCACTTCATGATTATGAAACAGGTATTATTGGTTCCCAAGTACGCAGGATTATTTAAAATAGTGTAGTGGAATCGATTGGGGCATATATATTGCCTCTTCCACATCATTATCGTTGTAGATATGATGTTTTCCTTGTATCGTAGCTTCTTTATTATCAAAAGAACTAGTATCGTGTGATTTTTTTTATATGACGAGCATGAGCCTAATGATTCCATTTGCGTGATTCTGGTTCATGTTGTGGATAATAGTGAGAATGTGTTGTGGAGAATGTTTGTTACCCTGGTAAATTTTTTTTGGGCAAATGGTAAATTTCAAGAAGAATCATGGAAAAGTGTGTCAGATATGTAGCCTCAATTTCCAAATCAATTTTCATTGGAAACTTAGTGATGCTCCCATGTAAAGCTAGAAAAAGAGTTGTTATAATTTTGGAAGGTTAAAAAATCCAAGAAATTATTGAGAAAGGTTGTTGTTTATGTCTAGGTTTGATTCTATATATTTTTCTTAAATAAATATTCTTTAATGTAAATGGAGTCTCAATGATGTTCTGGGTGTTCAAAACATGAATGAGGGTAATGACAGCCATCCAGTGCAGTTTGAATGGTTTGAATAGAGTTATTTGTAGTCGTTCACCCAACCCATGCATTCCAACTGGAGAGGTTCAATATTGGATAACAAAATTGAAGGGGAATGGAAAAAACTTGTGGGAAAGGAATGATTCATCATGTATTGTCTATGAATGGTTATCAAAACCATTTGGGTTCCCTAGGTAACCATGTGGCCTAGCCTCATTCTCTATATATGGTGGCACAAAGTTAGCACATGGTCTGGCCAACCATGAAACTAAACCATGTGCCCATTCAAAAGTAGAAATTAACATCTTTTCCCCCATGGAAAATAAATGTTCAAACTTGGAATTTCCATCATTTCTTCCCGCTACAACACTAATGATGAACCAAAATTCTCTATGTATACTAATGATCAATCCCCTTCATTTATACAATATTTGGTGCAACTATGGTTTTGAATCGAGGAACTCGGTCCGTACAAAACTCATCTCTCATCTAATTTTATGAGTTTATCTTTTGTAGTTTCAGTAATTATTCTATATATGAAAACCTCGCTTTTCCAATGGATCCTTGGTTGGTGATTCAAAGGATTTTACAATTTTATATAAAGGACAATGATAAGTGAGCATTCATCTTCAGAATCAAGGTAGGGGGTCTATAAGTCATATCCCATATTATTGTTTGTTATTTATGTTTACATGGATGTAATTGATTGTGGGTATGTTTTCATTAAGCATTTCCAAGTCAGTAATGATAAATTGGTTGGATAAATGATTAATTAAACACCTGCTGTCCCCATGGGATGGGATGTGGTTTATTTGATCGTGTTGATGTACACCCATGGGGTGTGACACATCACTAAAATAGAAGATGAAATTATAAGTGTGGAGTTTAATTGTTATGAAATATGTAACACCCCATGCATCCACAATATGTTTCCCAATGAATAATACAGTAGCTTGTTATATATGCAACTTCAATTTCTTGCACACCAGGACAAATCAAATTATCCATTTTAAAAGCAGATATGAATCATAATACACACTTTTTGAAATTTGATAAATTGTTTTTTTCAAAATATACTTTATTTTGTGTTCGTAATATCATAATTACATAGGGTGATTTTTTTCTAAATACATTCAATTTTTGATGAATAGTGAAAATCACTGGGTTACTGTATAAAACAGACTTTTTACTGAAATAATTTTTTATTTTATTTAAATTTATTTTAAATAAATATTGATACATGATACCTATATTAGTTCAATTCAATTCATGGGATTCATTTTTTAATATTTTTAGATGTATAAATTTTTCTTGAACATTTTAACGTCTTTTACTCACCTACTAAGAACATTTATAAATATGCATAAAACATAATTTTACCCCTTCAATGAATAGAATTTAAAAAATCCGAGAGACACTGTTGCTATTAGTATGAAATATGTGGTTCAATTTAATGAAAATAATTATTTGGTGAATAGTAACTTTTGACATTTACTTACAACGGTTAAAATTATATAAGTTAATTAAAGATAGAAATGATATTATTATTACCCTAACACATGTCATAATTCTATAGGATAATTGTATTGAGACCAAAATCAACAATTTGAAAAAATGACCTTTTTGATCCACCTGGATTAGATTACGAACTATATTATTATTTATTTAATGAAGAGTTAAAAGTGTTAAATTCAAATTTTGATAACATAAAAAAATTATATACGGTTTTTTATAAGATAAATTCGAATATAATTATTCATTAGAAATATAATATTATTTCCAACATAATTGTATTTTATTTATAATTATTATAAATTATATAATTATATTTATTTATAACCCAATGATGATGCACTAATTACCCATTCAATGAATGATTAAAATAATTGATGTTATAAATATCCAAATAAATATAAATTGAGAATATTGATTCTGTAAATGAATTTTAATGATTAATAAGAAATTTTATGGTTGATTCAATGGATTTTTTCCATGTAATAATGTTTTTAAGACTTTTAGAAATACCAAATACTAAATAGTGTCAAAATTTACAAAAATGAGTTTTTAAAACAAACATTATTTTATTAAATGATATAATATTCCTATAAATATAATGACAGGACAATAGACTTATATAATGATATATATATCATTAATGACCCACCTGAGGTTATATTGTCATTTTATTTTATGTTTATCAACCATTTATTATAATAATACAAGAAGACACTGTAAAAGTTAAACTATTTAAGGGTTAAAACTGAAATATATGGTTAATATGGGGACATAAACCTATCTAAAACATATTGGATGATATGGTTTTCACCCAAAACCACCTTATTCTCGATATAAATCCTTTTTTATCCATTGGAAACCGAAAATTATATTATTATACAATTATATTTCAAGCTTTTCTTAAAGTGAACCTCACCTCTATTATAAAAGGGTACATTGCCTTCTCTTAAATTATCACCTCCGAAGGAATTTGGCTCAGAAAAACCTACTAAAATATCCTCCCAACTTCCCTCAATTAAACCTAGAGGCCAAACGTTGAATAGAATGCTAACCTAAGGAGACCTTTTCATCAAATCAAAAGGAAGCACCCGAAAAAGAGGTAATAATTTCATCACCTATTTCAATGTTCTTTTCTTCTTCTACTTCCACATTCTTTGTTGTTTCCATTCCAGAATAATAACTCCAGTACCTTTTACATACATTGATGTTATTATAAATAAGGATCAACCATATTCATTATTATATTTATCATGCGAATGAAAAAGTCACCACATATGTGTACGTACTGCTTACCGTCTCCACATCGTTGTGTAGTTTGTTATTCAACAATTAATAATTTTGGATTGGTATAATAATGAGTTTAATTGATGTATATAGTAAATATAACATGTAAATTATTCTATATATATGATATACCATACAATTTCATGTTATTTTACCAACAAAATAATTATGTTGTCGCTCATGTGTGCATACGGATTACCGTCTCCACGAATGTGATAAGATTCATTTCTCTATCATCACCACTCAATAATAATAATCTTTTTATGATTACAAATAAGGTTTAAGAACTTCATATCATTAGGGATATGAATCAAATACATACTATTCAAAACAAACATGACTAACATAACAAAACATATAAAGGAAAATGAATCTGTCAACACCTGAAACGATGAAACATCTGAAATATTATTAACAAAGCAATATTAGACAATCATATATGATATCATATTAATATATGTGATTATTGTATAATTTAATAACAAATATTAAACTATTATATAGGAGTTTAACGTACCCTCTACCACATAATAGTATAAGGTATGAGTTTATTTTACACTCTCTTTATTTATATGAGGTTATTTATATGTAATTATCAACTTGGAATTCTTTATCATACACATCCATTTTACTTAAAAAGGTATTTCAAAACATCTTTTTCTATTAACTAGATAATGGGTTAATGTCATTTATACACATGTTTGAATTTTTATAATTTTTTTGAAAGGAATCATTCCGTCATTTTTCAAAAAATCTACTTTATGAACTTTTTGAAAAAATAAGTTGAGAATGTTTTTTTAAACTTATATAGTGAGTGTGAATATTTTCTTCCATTACAACACCTTCTAAGAATTCATTACAAGATTATAAGAATATTTTAAAATTAAATGTTTTCTGTTACAATTATTTGACTTTTAAATGATTTCGAAATAGAAAGTGATATTTCTCTCTAATAGTTTTGAATGTCAACATTATTTGATTAATTTTACACTTGTTTAATGTTGATTTATTATGATACAATATTCCATATTTTATTGATGGTTTGTGATATTTTTGTCATTGGATTTGTTATTTCTATACCATTCATGGTTTATGGGTAAAGTATTAACATTTATTATGCTTTTTTAATTCGAATTATTATGTTATATTTCCACATTTTAATATGGTGGATGCATTGGACTTAGTATTAGATAGGTGGAGGCCTATTATAGCTCCTTGATGCATAGGTATATCTCTTGAGACAAACTAGTATTTTGGAACAAGGCCTTCAAAAAAATAGTATTCTTTGCATGATGCCTTGACTATGTGGTTATGATGCCCAACATTATGCATTCCATCATTATAAAATTAGGTATTGATATTACATCTGAATATTCGACTAGTATAATATCCATATGAATAAATAAATGACAATATTTTGATTTATATTTTCCATATTATGTTGATTTTTATGTTTAAAAAGATTTTTTTTAAGTCTTATTCATTGCCCTAAATGTCTATTATTATTTATGAATGTTTCCACTATATTGTTATCCTTAATGGGCATCTAATATCACCCCTTTCTATTTTTTACATTTCCCAGTATGTGAAGAAGTATTTTTTTTATTGACCTGTAGTGATTAGATAAGGGATTTAAGTGTGTTCAATAGGGACAAAATTATTTTTTTAATTTAATTATGTAATTTAAAACTTATTTATGTATCTAGTATTTCCATGGACACTAAACAAATCTTTCTTTCGATATGTGATCTATTGTGATCATGCCAATGTTATAAAATAATGCGCCAACTCTGAGAAACTAGGGTCGTGGTGTTTTAGTAGGTATCTGAGATTGTTTACTACAATCCTTGGAATCTAGATTTAGAAAAACACTAGTTATATACCATTATCCTAAGATAGATTTTGAGTACTAGTATATAAGGAAATCATAGAATTTTTGTAATTAAGGGATTTTGTGTGTTTTTCAAGCATTACATCCCAATCTAGAATTGAGCATGTAGAGGCAGCTCTGGCACAGATGTACCTAGGAGTGAAATCTCTGACGAGGAGTTTTGGTCTAGACCTGGGGTATCATGGTACACGACAATGGGCTTTATTGCACTCTTAGTTATGACACTCCTAGTGGATACACTTATGATAATTCACATTTTCTATAAAAACCATTGTAATGGATTTTTGAGTATATACTACCTCAATGAAAACATTTTTATGATTATGGATTATATCCATAATCTATTCATTTATGTTAATTGTTTTTCAAATTTAGAATTATGTATTGTAGTTAATAAACTAATCTAGTGTATTCCACTATTTAGAAATGGAATCTAGTGAATGGAATGGAAACATTATCAATGCTTGTAATACATGTAGGGATTTCCCTCCTTCTCAAGATAATTATTTTTTATCTGGTGAGGCAACTAGTGTTGATCATCTTATAACCATATGGAGACAACTCACTTAGGCTATTAATAATAACATTACCCATATTGAGAACCCTAATCCACATTGTGGAGGATCAATGTTAGAAAGCATCATATGGCAAAAACCACAAACATTCAATGGGACTACAAATACATTTGTAGCAATAAAATGGATATGTTTCATAGGGAAAAAATTTCATGCATTGGGGAGTAGTAGAAGAGAAAAAGTTTTCATGGCAGGTTATCACCTCATGAGTGATGCAGATCAATGATGGTCATTAATAAAAAACAAAAACGACGATGATGAAGTATAAAATATGGAATGGAGAGAGTTCAATGAACTTATCTTAGGAAAATACTTTTCTCTTGACAAAGTACCAGATATGGAATGAAATTTTTTGACTCTAAGGTGAAAGGAGGATGAGAATGTTGCAATGTATGAGGCTTGTTTTAAAATGTTATCATGGAATGAAGTAGATTATATATGTAACCCATAGAGCAAGAGTGATCGATTCTTTCAGGGGTTGAAAATATTTCTTCATTGATAATTAGTCTCTAAATCCTTCAAATCGTACGAATATATTATCTCATGTGCTATCAAGATAGAAAATTAATTCTCTTAGTATTATGATTTTAAAGGAATAAAAGAGAATAAGAAATCAGTTGAACAGTCTAGAAATTGAAATAAGGGGAATACGGGAAAAGTTGAATTTCCATCTTGCTGTAAATGGGGGTAGAAACACCCTGATACATGTCTAAAATGAATTGGAGTCTGTTACAATTTTGGTCAAAATGCCACCAAAGTCATGATTTAATGTGAAATAAAGAGTCTCTCAATACTTAATGATATAATTGTAGAGAAATGGGGAATTATGCAAATGAATTTCATAAGAATCAGGGAATCTAACCTCAGAAATGGCCAAGGGAGCAAGCCCAACCATATGTGATCACTACTATTGTGGTTGAAGCTCCGAATGACATGGTGGCAGGTAATTTAATGGTTTCCTCATATTTATGCAATGATTTATTTGATTCTGGACAATCACATTGTTTCATATCATCCTAGTTTTCTATGTAAATTTTATATTTTAAATTTTATTTAACAAGGGAGTTGTTAGTCAATACTCCTAAGGGATGTATCATTGAAACAATGTTTTTTGGATCAGTTACTATTAATTCATATAAACATTCATTATCATCTTATCTCATCATCATACCTGTGATTGAATTTGATATAATCATCATTTTGGATTGGATTATGAACCATGATATGAAAATTTATTGTAAGAAGAAGGAGGTTACTATTCTTGATGATGATAAAGAGTACAATATATTTAGAGAAGAATTGTCACCATCTGATTCTTATCTAGATCAACCCCCTGGAGCTCTACTAAATTCAATATTTGGGGAGGAAATTAATGTTGAAATAGAGGACGTACCTATTATACAAGAATATGTTGATGTGTTTCTATTGGATTTTCCAGGACATCCTCCAAAAAAGAAATTGAGTTTTCCATTGATTTAATTCCTTGTTCAAGGCCGATATCGAAGTCCTCTTATAGAATGGACAATGTAGAATTAGTTGAAATAAACAAACAACTAGAGGAATTGAAGAATAAAGGATTTATTTGCCATAGTTTTTCTCCTTGGGGAGCCCCTATCCGTTATGTTGAGAATAAATATTGATCTATGAGGTTTTTCATGGACTATATGGAAATCAATGATATAAAAAAGAGTATCTTGTGACTTGAATTGATGAATTATTTGATCAACTTAATTTAGATCAATATTTTTCAAACACAGATCTTCGATCTAGATGTCATCAGTTGTGTGTGAAGAAGAAAGACATTCCAAATACATCATTTTGAACCAGTTATGGGCATTACATGTTTATAGTAATACCTTTTGGACTGACTAATGAACACTCTGTTTTCATGGATCTAATGAATAGAGTATTCAAGGAATATCCTGATGACTTTGTAGTTATATTTATTGATGATATCTTGGTATACTCCAAAATATATTAAGACCATGAAAATAACTTGCGCATTATACTAATGTCACTTAGAAGAAATAAATTATATGGGAAGATTTGCAAGTGTGATTTCTGGAATCAAGAGAATTCGTTTCTTGGTCATATTTTGTGTAAGGATGGAATCTCTGTTGATCCTTCTAAGGCAAGAGAAATACATGAATGGCCAACACCGATGAGTATAACTAAGGTACACAATTTTATTCATTTAGAAGGTCATTATCAGCATTTTGTCCAGAATTTTTACTAATTGGCAATCCTATTAACCAAGATCACATGAAAAAGGGGTTAAATTTGTTTGTACAAAAGATTGTGAAGAATGTTTGGAAGAATTTATTAAATGATTAGTCAATGATCCTATTTTGACTCTACCATCATGGAATGATGGGTTTGTTATTTATAGTTATGCTTCAAAGAAAGGACTTGGTTGTTTCCTTATGCCGAACGATATATTTATTACCTATGCATCACGACAGTAAGAAATTCATGAACAAAACTATCTGACTCATGATCTTGAGTTAGGTATTGTAATATTTTCTCTATATATATGGAGACATTATCTCAATGGAAAAAATGTGATATATATACTGATCACACGTGTTTGAAGTACATTTTCTCAAATAAATATCTTAACATGAGGCCAAGGTGTTGGCTTCAACTACTCAATGATTATGATTGAACTATACACTACCATTTGGGGAAGGTATCTAAAGTGAAAGATACTTAGAGAAGAAAGGATCGTGGAGTTCTGAACAATATGAATTTTGAAAGGATCATATGTTATTGGATCTAGTAAATATGGATATGGGAATAATAATGCAAAGTGAAACACCAATAATTTTTCAAATGGTTTCCAAACCATCATTACTATAATAGATAAAAAATTCATAGACTGATGATGAGAAGATTAAATAGAAAATTAAAGCTCTAAATGAAAGAATATTGATTGACTTCTTTTATGAAGATGGAAGTTTAAAATTTGGGAAGAGACTTTGAGTTCATGACATACCCACTCTAAACATAGAACTGTTGGATAATTCTCAAATATCCAATTTCTTTATGCACTCATGTAGCACTAAGACGTATAGTGATTGGAACAGACATTTTTTGTGGGACAACATGAAGGGGATATTTTGGGTTATGAGTCATGATGTATGGTTTGTCAACAGGTGAAGGTTGGAAGAAAACATCCTAGAGGAGTTATGAAACCTCTTCCCATAGCTGAGTAGAAATGGGATGACATTACGATGGACATTGTCATGGGGCTACCAAACACTCATCAAAGGAATGATGCAATATGGGTCATTATTGATGACATTAACAATCCATCACATTTTCAAGAAATAATAATAGATTTACCACATGAACATTTAACTATACAGTCTATTAATCAATATATAAGACTTCATGGAGTACCCCTATTGATTGTTTCTGATTGAGATCCTCATTTTACATAATGATTCTAGAAATCTATTTAGAAGGCCCTGGATAGTAAATTTTTTTAGCACTCCCTAGCAACATCAAACAGATGGTCAATCAGAATAGACTATTCAAACCATAGAAGACATGTTGAAATCTTTATCACATGACTCTCAATGTATGTGGGATCAATATTTACCTCTGGTTGAATTTTCCTATAACAATAACAATCATTCAAGTATTCAGATGACACCATATGAAGAGCTATATGGAAATAAATGTACCATATCAACTTGAGGGGATGATGTTGGTGAAAGAAAACTTGTTGGCCCAGTACTCATTGAAGAAACATTGGAAAAAGTGAAGATTATCCAAACCCACAATAAAAAATATCAATTTAGGCAAAAGAGCTATGTTGATAACAGAAGGAATGATTTTGAATTTCAAATAGGAGATCATGCTTTCTTGAAGGTATCTCCATGGAAGAGAGTTATAAGATTTAGTATGAAGGGAAAATTATGTCCCATGTAAATTGAATCTTTTGAAATTCTAGAACGAATTGGAGTTGTAGCCTATTTTTTTGGAAATTCTGCCATGTCTCTCTAATGTTCATGATGTCTTCCATGTATCACTGTTGAGAAAATACATGTGTCACAAAATGAATGTACTTACCAATGAATAAATATAACCAGAACATGTCCTATCTTATTGCGAAGAGCCAATCAGAAATATGGATTCCAGAGAACACGTGTTGTGAAACTGGAAAACTCATCTGGTGAAAGTTCAATGGAGAAACCATAACATATAAGAGGCAACGTGGGACCCTGATGAACATATGATGAAGAATCACCTAAATTCATTTATGTAGTAATATTCTAGAAATTTCAAGGATGAAATTATTTGATGGAGGGAACAATGTGACACCCCAAGTGTCCACGGTACATTTCCCTTTGAATAATATAGTATCTTGCGCTTCACATAACTTCATGTTCTTACACACCACGAAAAATCATACTATAGATTTTAAAAGATGTTTTGAATAGTAATACAATTTTTTTTAAATTTTGTAAATTTTATTTTTCGAAATGGACTTCATTTTTGGATTCAAAATATCAAAACTAGCTTACAGTGAATTTTTTTATATTTATGAAAACAATCAATTTTTATGAATTGTGAAAAACAATATGTTGTTGTTTAAAAAAGAATTTTTATTCAAAAAAAAAATATTTCATTTTAATCTATTTTAATCCAAAATAGATACATAATACCTGTATTAGATGAATGTAATTAATTGGAGTTATTTTATAATAACATTTGATGTATAAAAGTTTATTGATCTTTTTAATGTCTTTTACCCACCTACTATGCACATTTGCAAATTTGCATAAAAAATAATTTTATTACTTCGGTGAATTGAATTTAAAAAATTTTTGAGACGCTATTGATATTAGTATGTAAAATTCGGTTCAATAAGATGAAAATGATTTTTGGTGAATAGTAACTTTTGACTTCAATTTACTACGGTTAAATGTAAATAGGGTAATTAAAGGTAAAAATGATATTTTTATTACACTCACACATGTCCAAATTCTATTGGATAAGTGTATATTGACCAAAACCAACATTAGGAATAAAATATGATCCTTTTGGCCCACTTGGATTGGATTAGGAAATTTATTATTATTTTATTTAATGAAGAGTTAAAAGTGTTAAATTCACAATTTCATAACTAAAACATTTTTAATATAATGCTATAAATAAGATATATTCGACTTTAAATATTCATTGTAAATCTAAAAATATGTCCTAAATAATGGTTTTTTATTTATAATATTTTGAAATTAAATAATTAAATTTATTTATGACATAATGATAATGTAATAATTATCCTTTTATTAAACTATTTAAATAATTGATGTTATAAATATGAAAATAAATTAAAATTGAGACTTTTGATTCCATCGATGAATTTTATAGATTAATAAGAAATGTAATGGTAGATACAATGAATTTTTTTCTATGTAATCATGATTTTATGACTTTAATAAATACCAAATAATAAATAGTGTCAAAATTTAGATAAATGAGTTTTTAAAACAAATATTATATTATTTAATGATATATTATTAATAAAAAATATATTGTTTGGCCAAATTACTTATATAATGATAAATATGTCTTTAATGAACCACTTGATGTTCTCTTGTCATTTTATAGTAGGTTTATTAACCATTAATATTATTATACAGGAAGTCATGGTAAAAGTTAAACTATTTATCCAAGGTTTAAAACTAAATGGTATGGTTAATATGGTTACCTAAACCTATCTAAAACGTATTGGATGAAATTTGTTGGAGACATACGATCCTTTTCATAGAAATAAATCCTTTTTTCCAATTAGAACCCGAAAATCATTTTATTATAAAATAATATTGAATGCTTTTCCTAAAGTGACCCTCACCTCTCTTATAAAAGGGAACATACCCTTTTATTAAATTCACACCTCCAAATACATTTATCTCATATAAACCCTACTAAAATAACGTCCCAACTTCAATCAATATAACATAGTGGTCATACATTGATCATATATCCATCCAATGGATCTCATTGGATCAAATCAAAAGGAAGCACCTGAAGAAGATGTAATAATTTAATGACCTCTTTCTAACATCATTTCTTATTCCACTTACTCTTTCATTTTTTTCAACAATAGAATAATAACTATTGTAACTTCAACATAATTTGATGTTGTTATAAATAGTGTACAACTTCATTCTTAATTCTATCCATCCTATGAATGACAAAGTTACCATACGTGCGTACATACGGCTAACCGTCTCCACATCGTGGTGTAGTTTTTTATTTCACAATTAATTATTTTGGAATGTTATAATAATGATTATAATTTATGTAAATAATAATTATAACATGTTAGTGATTATGTATATATGATATATTATACAATTACATACTATTTTATCATCAAAAGAATGATAATGCCGCTTGTGCGTGTGTACGAATTACTATCTCCACGAACATGATAAGATTCATTTTCCCATCATCACCATTCATGAATAATTTTATTTTTATTTTTAAAAATAATGTTTAAGAACATAATAGAATTATTCATATGAATTAAAAACATATTATCCATACAAAACATGACATAAGTAATAAATCATTAAATGGAAAACGAATCAGCTAACACCCAAAACGATGATACTACAGAAATATTTTTAACAATGAAATGTTAGATGATCATATATTATTTCATATTTATGTACGTGTTTCTTGTATAATTTAATAAAAATAATTTTACTATTACATGTAGGTTTACATACCCCCGACCATTGAAAATTTCAAGTTAACGGTTAATTTTACAATTTCTTTATTTATCAGAGGATGTTTATAAGTAAGTATCTACTTCTTTATCATCCACTTCCATGATTCATAAAAATGTATTTCAAAAAATATTAAACTATATACGAGAATATGGGTTAAAGTCATTTATACCCTTGTTTTATTAGTTATAAAAGGTTTTGAAAGGAATCTTTTCATCTTTTTCTAAACAAGGTACTTTATAACATTTTCGACAAATTAAGGTAAGAATTTTTGTCAACATATATGGAAGGTGCATATATTTTATACCATTATAACACCATTGAATCTTACATTAAAATTTTATGTTACTATTTTGAAGAAAAATTTTCTCTTTTATAATTATGTGACGTTTAAATTATTTAAAAATACAAGGATATATTTCTCTCAATTATTTTTGATTTCATCTATGTCATTATCCATTGATGGATTTTACACTTGTTTGATGTTGATTTATTATGATACAATGTTCCATATTGTATTAACGGATTGTGATATATTTGACTATGGATTTGTTATTTCAATACCATTCATGGTTTATGGTTAAAATATTAACATTTTGAATGCTAGATTTAATACGAATGTTTATGTAATATTTCAACCATTTCATATGAGGAATACATTGGACTTAGTGATGGGTGGAGTCCTCTATAGCTCCTCGCTGCATCGGTAGTTCTCATGATACAAACTAGTGATTTGTCCAAAGGCATTGAAAATAACATATTTGTAGTCTTGTCACAAGGCCTAGAAAATGTGGTTATGTTGTTCGACATTAGGCATTCCATCATTATGAAAATTACTATTGATATTACATGTGATTATTCAACTAGTAGAATATATATGTGAATAAGTAAATGATATTATTTAGATTTATATTTTCATATTATGATGAATCATAAGTTTAAAAAGTATTTTGTTTTAGTCTAATACTTTGGATTAAATGTTTATGCTCATTTATGAATGATTTCACTATATTATTATCCTTACTGAGAATCTGAGCTCACCCCTTTCTATGTTTTTTGTTTTCCATAATGTGTAGAATTATTTTATGGTCGACCTATAGGGACAGGCTAAGGGATATAAGTTTGTTAAAATGGGACAAAATGTTTTTGTTGTTTATAATTCCATATGTAATGTAAAACATTTTTCTGTATCTTGTACTTCTAATGATACAAAACCAATTGGTCATTCGAGACATGATATATTTTTATCATGCCAAATTATGTGATAATGCACCAACACTGGGAAAATAGGTCCGAGGTGTTACAAAATTAAACCATAACTATGTTTTTTCACATTTTTTCTTGGGATATGAATATGAAACTAATTATTATTGTATTGGTAGTTAAGTTGGATTAAAGGGATATATGGAATGTCATAAATGTGTTAAAAGGATTAATGTGAATGTGTTAAATGGAATAAGATTGTAAATGAGAATGTGTTAATGGGTAATAAATCATGATGATTTATGAATTTACTAAACTAGGAGTTGTTAATGTTATGTTTATTTTTTTATTTCTTATTGAAATGGATTTATCGATGAATGGTTTATTAATATTATGCACATGGGTAGCTGGTATGTTGGGTATTAGTTTGAGTCCCCTCTCATATGTAATGTTTTAATGAGGCTTCAAACATACCATTTAATTTAAGGGATTAGGAGTTGGACAAATGATCAAGGCCACAAATGGTTTCATTGGATGGTATTTCCATGATTGAGACTCTAAGGTAAGTGTGATGTAATTAATTATGAAATTTTTTCCCTTATGAGATAGAAAATTTGATTTATTTCTTGAATCATAGTTGTTTAACAACATAGTTCGATGTGTTATAAATGAATTTTCTAACCCTTGGATTAAATGATGTATGTGGATAAAGTGAATATTGTAAACTTATGGTCTGGGATATCATTGGATTGTCATTTTATTATTTTTTACATAAAAATACTACCAGTTTAAACATAACAGTTTTTAGACAACATTGGTGGTTGCCTATTTAGATTTACTCACACCCTATTCAAGACAACATTGGGTACCCAAGCTAATTTCATGGCTTTCAGTCATATGAAGGGAAATGGAACCAATGTAAATGGTTGGTTTGGGCATGGGGTTTTCGTGGAGGTGTCATCTAGACATTGGGTTAGGGGCCTGTTTTGGGGATTCGTTGAGTCATGGAGAATCACATATGGTAATGTGGTGACCTAGATCGAGGCCCCTGATTAGTGGAATTCCAGATAGGGTTGTTATGAATATTCATTTCATAGAGTAAGTGATGAACATAAAATCGAGTGAGGCACAACCAAAAAAAATATGTTATTTTTTCATAATATTATCGAGAATTAATATTAATTTAACAACATTAATAATATAAAAAAATGTCTTAATACTTTCATATTTGTTGAATTGATGGCCTTTTTAATCATCAAAGAATTATCTATTAGAGGACACCAAAATTTAAGTGATTATTCAATTTTTTGTGACCAATGACCTCAATAACTATCTATAATAATTTATTCATTTCCTCTACGCATGTATCTCTAAATTCCAATAATGTTATCCTACCTAGAGATAATGTTATATGTTATTCTATTTTAACATTGTACATATCATTCTATCTAATTAAGAGGATATATTAATAACTATTTTACAATGTCAGTTTTTAAACAATGAAATTATAACATATCAAACCATATATCATTGATATCATTTTTTAATTGATCCTATTTAATTTAATTATGCTTTGGAGAATGTAATGCCTCAAAAATTTTAGGTAATGACATTGAATTTTAAATTGTGTGTAACATGCAACACGAACTGTAGAATGGAATATTTCAACTCGTTACTTTATGATATTTTAAGTATAATCATTAGAATATATTACACATTACATAAAAAATGACTTCAAAAAATATATCTCCTCATTATAGAAGACTCTTTTTGTTCATAAATAAACCCAAGGAAGCCTTTTGGAGTGAACCAAAAGTAGATACTCAAAGAACATGTACTGTTCCAAAATGACCACTTTAGATTTATTTCATTCTATTCCAAATAAATTATTATTATATCATAATTATATAATATAATAAGTATCCTCCATATACTGAGATTATTTATCATAATGGTAAAACCTTCACTTTAAAACACTTTAAAAAATAGGATATCTAATCATCATTCATGTGTACAGTGGACTAACGTCTTGCAAGCCGATGTCGTTCATTATTAAATTACCGACTTCTTAGAATAGATTTAATGATTTATTTATAATATATATTTGATATATATTACTAAAATTGTATTTAAACTTCCTCAATTATTATATTACACATAACTTCATGATGTCCATTTTGTAAGGATACGATAACATCGTTTATGGACATGTTGACGGCCGCCTCCTCAATGAAATGTGATTCATTCATGTTTTACAAGGAATAGATTTATTATGGTATTACATAACATATTTTAAATGTATTTAATATATATGATTATGTAATTATAATATAAATATATATCATATACCTTTTATTCTATTAATATCAAAAGGAAATGAAAACAGCATTCAAGTGTATGAATGGCCATCCTTCAACATGAATGGTGTATTTCATGTCCTATATCTAAATTTTATGGATTATAGTAACTACATATATACTTAATATATTTAATATTTAAATCATGTTGTACATTCTGGATAAGGTAATATCATAATATAATGAAAAGGAACAAAAATAACAGGTCAAAGCATACACAAAAAACTAGGCAAATAACATCAAAATAGGGAAAATAAGGATACATTATTAACAGATGTTTAATATAATATTTTCATTAGGTAATATATTTTATTATATATATGATTATGTTTTATATGATAAAAACATGGTTAAAACCATTATACATGAGTTTAATGATCATTCCTCTAAAAGGATGCATAAGGTAAAGGGATATAAAGTGTCACTTTTATTGCTATTAGATTTCTTTCATATTTAATAGTTTTTTATTTTTTGTTGTGTATATACATAAATATGACATGTTATATCATGAATTTAATTAATTTCATGATATTAAAACATTCAATTGAGTTTATTCTTTCATCGATCTCGTCATTCAAAAGTTACTCCTATTGTGAATGATTTCATCTGAATATCATTACATTGATTTTTATTATATTATTGTAACCTAATTTCATTTTTGATGGTGTATAATATAACCATTTGAAATATAATATTAAGAATAATATATTAATTATGTTATTTCAGGTTTAAAATTTAATTTCATCATTGTATGAAATTTATATTAAACATTTCGAAGTGGTATTGAATTTCATAACCCAATTCAATTTCGTTGGGCTATATTAATTCCTCTTTGTCGATTATTTTATTAGAATATTTGTATAATTACTTCTTTATATATATTGATGTATTTAATATTTTTTATGTGGATTTTATTTTGGTAGATATAATATATTTTATCATTAATTCTCGCATCATTGTTATTATCATTTTAAGGGATTATTTCAAAATATCATTATAATTGTGATTTTTGTTAAATTAAACTAAAGGAAATTATTCATTCAATGCTCAATAAACCATTTTATTTCCACGTAAAATGGTTATTAATGATATTTTTCAGTTAATAGTACCATTATACACTACTTTTTAAATCAATTTTTTTGAATTTTTATTTTCCTAGAAACACAACTTCATTTCTTTAATTGATCGAAAGTCAATTTTCTCCAAAAACCCTATTTTATACAAATATTTTTTAAATGGTTCAAAATGTTTTATTAAATACGTTTTGGAACTTTTTTCTTTTACAATTGATTAAAATGTTTTATTTTTGTCACATCTAAAATAAGGATCTTTTCGATGATTTTAATTGTATAAAAGGAATTTTATTTTCCACCTGTGTGAAATTTGTGAATTTAACCTCTATAATTTCTATGAAGCTTTTTTTACAACTTTATAAAAGACATATTTAATCAATTTTTTTCTAAAACATATCTTCAAATAAAATATATTTTCAAAATATTTTTCAGTATAAAAATTTTATTTTCCTTGTCTTTTTTTTTCTTTAAACATTTATTTCATCAATGATATGAACCCTCATTCTTACTCCAATGGGAATATGTCATATTGATTCAATAATTATACTATATTTGGATGTCTTATTATTATTTTGAACAATTCCAGTATTAAAATTCATTTCCTTGAAGTATTTTGTCTTCATTAACATCATCTGGAGTTTTTTACCTTCTACCGATCATTGAACATGAATTTTTTTCGAAATATACACATTAGTTTTCATGGATATAATTATTGGAAAAAACCTGTAAAATTTTATATATGGTTATTACTTTGACAGTTAATGATTAATTGGTCATGTATTGATAAATCATTATCCATTAATCCGTGTAGATTTTTGATAGGATACATTGTTTTTGAATTAAAATGATTATTCGATATATAAGGAATTTGATGGACATACGAGACATGGGTAACAGACTTGAAAATGAAATCCCTTCAAAGCAACCATGTTATTAGGGAATAATTTAGCTAGTTAGTTTCAACTAATGTGTTTATAACTAATATATTTTCAACTATCTTGTGGATAGATATTTGCAATAAATGTTCCATGTTCCGGGAAAACAATAGGTATAATTATTAATCATTTCCTACATTATGTTATCACTTATTATTATCCATGTGATTTTTGTTATGAAAATATATACAGATTTAGTTTGTTTTATGTTTGTTTAATAACTGGAATGCTTTTTAGTTATTTACCATTACATTTTATTTATCACTTATATAGATATTTATGTGGAACTTATTTCAAGTTATTCACCGTACCATATTATGTAAGAATTTTTTATAATTTTTGATTAAGTTGCATATTTTAGTAGTTATTTACATTCTGATATTATTTATTCATTTCATTAAGATCATTTATAACATGGAATGTGTTCTTGGTTATTTCCCATTCTATATTGATTACACTCATTGATTTAATAATATTTCCAATGTACTTTACCCTTACTGAGAAAATGATATCACCTTTATTTATCATCATTTCCCCTTGATTCCATGAAGATTACTAAGAATGATATGCAAGGATATAATATATGGATTACTTTTTTATAAAAAAATAATTTGTTATTTATGTATTCATTTTCAATACCACAATCATTTCTTTTTATTGTATTCTCAGACTAATAAACTATTTCATCCTTTGGGATTTACTTCATTGTAATTATTTCAATGTATTGGTAGTATGAAAAGGCTCCATGATTCGTTATTCTGAGTAAATATATATAATAATATCCACTACACCGTTGATATAGTATCGTTTGATGCATTATAGAGTCAAACATTTAATTCTCCATTTTACTGGACAGATGTCATATAGGGAAAAAAAATTTGATTTATCATTTTTATAGAATACAACCAACATTTTATAGTCTATAATTGATATGATGATGATTGTAATAAGTCACCTGAAATTCAATATTGGTCCTAGGGATAGGCCTATGGATTTCAACAATGGAGATAATTAGTTCGTGAAGGTGACATATCATTTTTGGCAATAATGGGTTGGTTGTGGGAGTAATATTTCTCCCTTATTGGTTGGGACATTAAAGGAATTATAATGTGTTATATCTATATTGAATTAGGTGGAACCTTCATTATAGATGATCTATATAAATTTTGTTCTATAATGTTTTATTACTCCACCATTATATTCATGAGAACTCCCATGTCATTGATTTGGGTGCTATTTTTGATAATGATAATGAAATCATCAAGGAGATTCATGTTAGGATCCAGGGCCACTGAGGGAAGGGGTTTCATGAGTAAACTATTACATTGGTTTGTTTTTTTTTCTATTTCATGAATTCATCGATGATTGTACCTTGGAACATGATTAAAATGTGAACACCTGGTGACATTAGCTATTAGATGTTTATCTTTTCTCTTCAACCATTTTTTATTTTGAGGAAATTGAATATATTAGAATATTTGTTGTTTTTATTATATTTAATGTAGGTTATTTAATCTAATATTAGATATATGTCCCTCTATAGAGTGTTTAGCTACTGGTAATTATATTTTCATGGTTTTTTTAAATTCCACTGATGTTATGGTTGAGCTCCCGAGATGGAGATATCTTCCAGATGTATCGCATGGGTGGATATCTAAAAAAACATCATCCATTTAACTATGGGGTTGGATTTTGATTCTCATGGAAGATATTTTTTTATGTTGTATAGAATATGGGAATGAATCCACATAATCTTACCCATTGTGTGTTTTTCAATCTTGGGTTACTTGGTGGAGGACTACAAATTTTTTGGAGGGGTTCATATACTAAAAAATGGAAGTAGAAAGGATACACTATTTGTCTTTAAATAACTTCACATATTTCTATTTCAAGTCTTCTTATGGAAGACTCACATATTAATTCATGGTTTATAATGATTTGAGATTAAATCATTAATGGTAATGAGTATTTTGGAGGGTTCTAAAACCCGAAATTTACACAACGTGAAAGGGGTTCTTTCTCTATAAATCTTCCATAAATTGTGTTTATTAAAAGTACAATGGATTTATTTTTTCATAAAATTATATAATGTATCCCAATTCAATGTTATGTAGAATCCCACCCGTAAATGGGTTGTATATTTATTTTATAGAGATTGATTTGTGTATTTTTTATTTAATTTGTAGTGGTCCACGGTGTGTTCCTTCTTCGTATTATATAAGGTCAAACCTTGCCAATCTAGTTTTTTCCATTTTCCTATCACTATGATTTTCGACTAAATATTCACTATTTTAATATGTTTTTTCTTCTATTATTTCATTTTATGATTATGTATTTAGGATATAACATAATCCTTATCAGAGATGTGATTAAAGATATATAACATTGGTCAATTATCATTCCATGAATGTTGAGGCCATTAAGGTGGGGTTTTTTTCTACTCTATTGAGTAACATGAAATCATAAATTGATCATGGTTTCACCCATTAGATGGAAGTAAAATTTACATTATAATTATCAAACTAGATTAAATAATTTTATAACGATTACATGTTTATTTTCTTGATACCATGATATTGAGTTGCCTCTTGATTTCCCAGATAACGTGATATATATGCTATTATTTTTTTCAAACTATTGTGATTAAAGTATCATTTAGAAATTTTTAAATGACATAAATAAAAATTTAATTCATTTTTTTCCGTGATAATAATTTATGAATGGGTCTGTTTTTAATCTAGTGTTTTTTGTGTTTTGATGATGATCAGGTTAATGCAATGTATATTTTTTATGAGAATTTATATTCCTTGTGTTATAAAATAATATTTAATGTGATGAATTTTGGTTCATGTAGATAATAAATATATATAATATTAAACTATAATTATACTTATCATAGTTTTATGAAACAATTTTAAATGCTAGACAACATGTTTTATATTTTGATAGGTTTTTATAAATAGATTCATTAGGTAGATCATAGATGGTTCCTATTAATAATTAATTGGTTAATTTAGGATGGAATAAGAAAATTTTGCTAAAAATATAAGATTTTTAGGGAATATATTTCCAATCTTTTGGAGAAGATAGAAAACATTGATTTTGGTGTCGTTAGTGTTTGTGTGAATATTGTATTCCTTGTTTTAGGGCCTATATTAACGTGTTGAGTATGCTTGTTTGTGTACTATTTTTTTTAAATATTTGGATTTGATATTCACTATGTGACATTATATGACGTTGGGAGAACCATATTTGATATAAGACTTTGAAGAATGAACCTTTCATGGATGATGTACGGTTGTAGGATATGAATGAATTTTGTGACTGCAGTTGAAGATTGTGATGGTGGGATTCATTTAGAAATACATTTTGGTGCTAGGAATTTCACTAGATATTATAT
This sequence comes from Viscum album, assembly GCA_963277665.1. Taxonomy (NCBI): domain Eukaryota; kingdom Viridiplantae; phylum Streptophyta; class Magnoliopsida; order Santalales; family Viscaceae; genus Viscum; species Viscum album. Next base: position 59,440,810 of record OY728164.1, on the reverse strand, counting down.
AATAGATTCAATATTTGATTAAAAATTGTTTTGGTTTTGAGTTATATTATAATTTTGTATGAATTTGTTTAATGGTCGATGTCTAGGATGTTTATTTAATCTACAATACATTCCCAACACGATATAGATATTGGGCAAGACTAGTTTCATATTTCCACTCAGTTATGGATTAGTATAGGTTTCCTATAATACATATTTTATAGGATGACTATAATAATTAATAAGTAATTAATAAAAAATGGTGTTGGTTATAATGGACAGAAAATTATAAATACATGTTAATCTTTATAATTTATGTACTCATATTAGATTATTCTTGGATGGCATGGACATTATTCAGAATACAGTTGTAATGAAATGTGGAATAACTTTAATGGGTAATTTATAAGTAAATAATTATTTAATTTAGTTAAATTATTAAAATTAAAGAAATAAGATAATGTAGCACTTATAAAATCTTTTGTTTTTATAGGATATCTAGAATTATTAGTGGATGTTGGAAAATTGACCATTGTTACCTATAGTTGATTCTATTATTATGTGATGATTATAATGTGGTTGACAGATATAATAAATAAATAGTATTATTTTATTTCATACGCTACCCTACCAATGTCGGATAGGGAAACATACACCCAGTGGAATCTTGGAATGTGTTTTCCATAACATCATGGTGCGTGGATGGATGGTTGAATACATAACCATGCCCCACTCTATTGTCTTGGTAGTTACATATGCTACAATAAACTATAGATTTTATTCCCTTATATGTATAATCATCCCCAGGCCCCACTCTCTTCACTTGGTAGTTAATATGGTATATTTAATATTTATAGATGATATTTGTAAAAAAAATTTATAATTAATTATAATATCATATATAACTTATTACCATGCCATTATTTGGAAAACAATAAAAGTGTCCATCTATTATTGTGGTCCACAACCCCCATAAGGTGATGTGATTCATTTTTCATTTACTGCAAAATTAATATTTTTATTTTATTTCAAAGAGGGAAACATGAGAAATACCAATCAAGGAGCCTTGAATTAGCGATGTCTTAGAGGATCGCTGATAACATGAGCCTCCCCACAAGGTGGAAAGGATCCAAGGGAGAAAAACCACAAATGGTGGCATTCTAGGGAAGAGAAGGGTGTCAAGAAGTCAGCCACCCAGTTTCCCTCATGCCACATATGGATAATCTCCATGTCACTAGAGATGAGAGCCTTGCACTTATGGATCAAATAATAGATATGATAGTGGGAGGAGGATGTACCGATGAAAGAGCTTTACACAATACTGGATTCTATCTCCATAGTGGACAGGGGGATGGTTTTCGATCGACAAAGAGATAGGTCGTTGAGTAGTGCCAATGGCTCGACCTTAAGGGGGATTCCTCATCCAAATAAATAACTAAAGTTGAAAATTATTGAGCCTACTGTGTCACGGACCACATCGTCGCCGCGCACGGTGTCGAAGCCGAAGGCTCCAAAAATATTGAGTTTCAGGCCTGATATGGGGGCATCCAGTAGACCCATCATCCCCGCTGCCTGGGGCAGTTACGGTCCAGAGGAGCAGTCCTGGAGGAGAAGAGACATAGGGAAGGCACTGCACCATAATGGGGGAGGAGGCCGATAAGTTCTGAAGCAAGGCACTTGGATCTGACCAGTAAAGCCAATGAAGAGAATCTAGTCTGATGGCACGCTTGGTTGCACGACTTCCATATGTACCGACATCCCTCCTGTAAGAGGATTTCCCTGGCCGCAATCTCATGGCTTTGGTCCATGCCATCACTAAACCATCTCAAGAAGAAAGCCTCTATGGAAGTCGTGGTTCTAGGTGCCAGTGGTAACTCCCCAAGATCTCTCCAGTTCTGCTTGTGCCACTCGATTTGGAAGAAGAGGTGCGATTTGGATTCCTCAGAGTGAGTAAAACAGTAATGGCATTTGGAGGAAAACTGGACCCCCTTTCTTCTAATAAATAGGTATGAAGGGAGAGACAAATGTCTGATTCTCAAAAGAAGGAAGTTGAGTTTAATTGGGGTTATTTTGCACCAGAGATTCCACCCCCCCCCCCCCCCAATGGTCTCTCCCAGGCTGGGAAGACATACACTAGCGATAGGATTTAGCCGGGAACATCCTAATGAGGGAACCAGTGAAGATGAAACTCTCAGGGTAGCCATCCAATCTAATGCTGTCAATGAAGGACTTTTGAGATGGAGACAGAACCACCTAGATAAAGGACAGTTGGGAATTGGGTACCATGAAAGATATTTTTGGTGTAGGGCATCTAGTGAAGTCCAGCAGGCTGCCCCCCAATCACACTACCAGAAGATGAGATCCACCTGACCAAGGACCCACTATGAGTGGCACAAAAGCATGAGGAGATGAATCCTGAGATAACTCTAGAGGCATGAAGGTGATTTACCATTCTCATGGAGACCGAAGTTGTACTTCCCTCGAATCTGTTGTCTCAAAAACTAGTCACCCTCAATAACCTCCCATGCAAGCCTGCCCTAGAGGAAATACATGGCCTGGCCCACATCTCTGACCACAATACATCCCAACTCCACTTTCCTGGAAAAGTTCATCCAATAGGACCACTGACATCTCCCATCCCCATGGATATCCCAAATAAAGCGACTCGTGATCTTCTCAATCTGAATAATGATAGACTTAGGGACCTTTAGGGTTGAATGAACATGCATAAGGATCAACAAAAGTACACAATTGATAAAGGTGATCCTTCCTCCAAAGTATACGAACATATTCGTCCATTTGAGGATGTGTTTGGTAATTCTGATGACCAAGCCATCAAAAAAACGAGCCCAAATCCTGCCAGGGGAAATGGGAGCTCTGAGATAGAGCATATTTAAGTTTTTACTCTCAATTCCTAGGGAGGCGATAATGTTTTCCTTTCTCCTATTCGGGCTACAAGAGAGAAAGTAAAACCCTCTTTAATCAATTTTCATAATTTGACTACTCCAAGAATATCCATTTAATGAATATTTTTGAAATTTATGATATAATAATTTTTTAGGATAGTGATTTATTTTTTATCATATATTCATTCAATCCATCAAAAATTGGAAATGTGACTCGTGTGTACAAACAGACCATCATCTCCACAAAGTGAGGTAATTCAAAATACATCACTACTTTATATTAAAGGATATATTATAGTATATAATTATTATACAAGATCCATATAATAGTATTATAATTCTTTATATGGTTGAACAATGATCAATATTCATGGACTCTAACATCTAAAATGTTGTATTCGTGAAAAAATTGTATTCACTATAAAATGGGGATTTTAAACTCGAGTAGTTAATAATTGGATATTAAATTATTTTAGTATTATAATTAATTTTATTTCAATTTTTAAAAATTTTATATTACAGAACTAATATAAATATATATTTATTATAACACTGTTTATAGAAAATAAAAACCATGTCATAGAGAATGCAACTATTATTAAGCTCAACTTTTTTTTATTATGGCATATTTGATGTTTATATACCTATATATTATTATAAGAATCATGTTTTAAAACCAAGGAATTTTATATTCATTATAAATATAAATTCATTAAATATATATTTATAAAGAAAGTTATTTAAACTAATTGGTTATTATTCTAATGTAACTATGTGGTAAGTGTTTAACATCTCACGTTTATTTCCTTATGAATTATACCATATTCTACACTTTTTCCTTTCATAAATTTCATATGTTATACATTTGATTTATTAGATATTTAGACTATTTAAAGATATTGAATCTAATGATTTACTGTATTTTACTCCATTTATATGTGTTTTGATTCAAATTATACAAATGTTTAAATGGTTTTACATTAAAATAACATTTTGTCAAGAATGTTTATGATTAAAATTCCAATAATGAAACCATATAATTTTTCTCCCATAAATAATATTTCATTTCCAATCCTTGGTTTATTTCTACAATCTGTATTTGTTATATTCATATTAATCAATATAATTAATGAACACTCTTAAAGAATCATTATAAGGATAATAAGAATTATTTTTTTATCTTATTTGGATTCTATTTATTCCATGTCCATATATTCCCTAATTTTATTTCAGTAATGTTGTTAATATTTTTCAATGACTATTTAATTTAATTTTAATTATTTTTTAACTTACATATTGTGTTTTAAATTGAATATTCTTTTCATTTTCCACGTGGGGTAAATTTGTACAAGAATGGGAACATATTATTTTTGTAACATGCGCCAAATAAATCACCTTCCTCATAGTCATGACTATATTTTTGAATCAAATATTCTGTTACTTGTATACATGGTTCTATTCAAGGAAAATGATTTCCATAATATTAATAGATTTAAAGACTGGAAATAATTGGTTTCCAAAGGGTATATTCTTGTAGAAACATTCCAATGATATTATAATATTGTAATTTGTCTATAATAAAAACTTTTGATTTTACATATGCTACACTAGTGATATGATTGTATGATATAATTCTTATTATTTCTCAACATTGTTTTTCTATATTATAATTAAATCCGGTAGAATTAAATTTTCATTTCTATGTGTTATGATATGATGAAATTTTAAATATTTTCATGATCTTGAGGCATTCATATGGATTGATTATCATTTGTATGGGTTATTTCATTATATAAATACAATGAATTGTGGAAAAAATAAAGATTTTTTATCTCAAAGGGTAAATGAGAGGGTATATCAAACCCAAAATAGGAAACATGATAGTATACTGGGACCAATGCAGGCATATGGATAGTTATTGAAAGACTACCATGTGATTATTTTATTGATGGGTAGACTTGACAATTGATTTTAGAGATTATGACTATGCCAAAAAAATTAAATAGTCTAATGGAATGATATTATGACAATGTTATTATCTCAAGAAATTTTTCATTTTATTCGTTTTTATTCATTTCACATAACCTTCCATTGCTTATGCTTGACATTAAATTATGATCTATGAAATAATGGGTAAAATTATTTAATTTTAATCCCACTTTCACATTAAATTTTAATCACGTATTGAAATAAATTATACTTTATTGAAATCGCCTTAATTTACCATTACTGTGAATAATAGATCCCCCTTTATTAATATTTATTTTCTACAGGATATGAATATTTTTCATCTATATGAATTGTTTTTGAAGATTTAAATTTTTGTAGAATTTAGCGGGATATGTTGTAGATATTTTATGTTGTAGATGTTATGTATCCATATTTCCAAATATAATATAACCCAATTGTATTGGTGTTTATAATAATGTTATTTAATGAATATTAGTATAATATGCTTTAATATTTATATTCCTAATTTTTTTGTCACCTTAGAAGGTATTAAATAAAAAAATATTTAATTTTAGAAATTATGATGAGGAATCATTAGTGATGACAGACGGAATTATCCATGTTCTAGGAGAACAAGCTCTGGTATTAATAATGAATAATTATATTTTTTTCTGACAAAATAAAACCCTCTCTAAAATTTATAATGGGGATGGTTTCTTGTGGTATCAACATTGAATGTGGGATATTTTTTATTAACATGATCATCATTGATGCTTAGTTAGTGGGTCTAATAATGAAAACATTGAAAGATAAAATTTAGGGATATTATTGGATAAAATAATATAATAATTGTGAGCCAATTTGTTGAATTTGAATATATACTAGTCCCGGATGAATTACGATAATTCAAATTTTTCATATATTGACAATAAGGTACTAAACATTATATGGTCTATGATCTATTTTCATGATATTATGATTAATAATTTTGATAATTTTTTCTCTGTAAATATTTTTTTATAGTTAATGGATATAAACATGAATTGTTATAATAAAACTAAAAGAGATCAATGATTCAGTAATTTTAATCAAAAGAAACAATGTATACTGGATGATGAAATAACAAGTAATGGGATTATTCCATGGAATCTATATCAATATAGGACTAACAACCAGAGAATATGTGAGTTTTTATTGAAAAAATTATAAGAATATTTTTATTTTATTTTTTATATTTAAGAAATAATATTTATCTTTTTATATGTTTAGAATGTTATAAATATTACCCCATGAAATGTCTCAAAAGAATGTGAATATATTTCATGTGTAACAAAATATTGTAATGAAACTAATTTCCATTAAAAATGAAGAGTTAAATGTATAAGAATAAAATATATTCTAAGGTACCTTTTATAGTATATTTAATAATATATATTTTACTTGGGAAATACATATGTTTATTCTATAATCAAGTGAATAACTCTAACACCATTGATTGACCTATTATTTCAAAATTGTTGAACCTCAATGATTAATGTGTTTAGGTATTGTGCTTTGTAGAATTATATTATTAAATTGACTGATCAATGATATTATAGTAATAATAATCATAAAAACGTTATTTTATTAATTATTTCTTCACTAAAGAAGTGAAATAATATATTTAATAATAATGAAATATATTAAAATTTATTTAGTAGTGAGTTTATGTTTTTTAGAATATACCAGATTATTGGATACAATACCATTAATTTTTTCATAATGTTTTGATAATAGTGTTTAATTAGCATAATGTGATTATGGATGTTGATAATGTATATAATATGGTATTAGTGACAATGGAATTTTTTAGATAATTTATGTAAATGTGATGTATGTTATCTTTGATAAATCTTACTAAATTTTTTTATTTTTGGAATATAATTGATAATTTTTATTTTGTTTAATTAATATGTATATGGGTCATTAATTTTGGTATATTTTTTATAAATATTTTATTTTTATTGTAGATATTTTTATGTTTTATTCGAATATAAGATATATGAATTCAGTTGTTTGGTATTTGATACTCTGATATTTATTATGTTGAATAGTGATGAATGTTATATTTATTTGGGATATTTTATGACTGTTTCTATACAATTTTCAGTATCCATTATTTGTTCATAATGATTTAATGTATTTTAGAATTTAGTTATTTTTTTAAATAATTATGTATATAGTAAGGTATAATTACTAAAATAATTTATATTATTCATTAAAAGGCATTAAATTCACATTAGTTATATTAGAATGTGCTAAAAATTATTTTTGTCACTTACTGGATATATAAAGGAGGAAAATATTGTTATTATTTTATATATATTATAATATATTAAAACATTATTTATGTTATTAATGCATGAAATGTTCATATTTATTCCTTCAATATGGGAATATGAGATAAATAGAGGTGTACTCTTAGTGACACATGCAACCATAGATTAAAATTACTTATAAAAATTTCAAAAAATCATATAAGTGTATATTTTTCATTTTAAATTTAAAATTAATTCCTTAACTCTCTAAAAAATATCACTAAGGGTTAATTTTTCTTTTTTAAAATTATTTCTGGTTTATTGTGGGTTTGTTTCACCCCTCAATAATTTTTTGTTTTATGGTAATTAAAATTAAAATTATAATGTTCTATTATGATTCCTATTATTCTTTAGATATAATATCTCATCTTATTCTATATTCTCCCTTCCCAAATCTTATATTCACATATGTGTGGACAATTATCTATTCATTTAGGTATACTTCATATTTTTGACTCCACTATTCAATAGACATTTTATTATATCTTTTTTTGAAGTGGGATTTCAAAACAAAATTCAACTTATCAAGATTCTATATATTAAAAAAAATCGAAGGATGAAATTTATTAAATTAATGAGACTTTTAAAACAATAAAATTTAAAAATATTTTCTATATATATTGCATAAATTGAAACACCGAGTGGTATGTAATTTATTATATACAACCAAAATAGTAATAATTAAATGATATTGTTATAAAATATTAGTTAAATTCTCTAGTATGAACTGTAATAACCTCATTATGTAAATTAATTGAATTATTTAAATAAAAATAATTATTTAATTATGAAAAATAAATATTTCATTCATTTTGAATAATGACATATTATGATTCAAAATTATGTTTTCATACGAAAGTGTTTTCACTAAATTTTATTCATATGAATGGTAAATAATTTACCAATTTTTTTGAATTTTCATTTTAGGAATTTAATATAATTTTTGATATTATTTTTTCCATATAATATAATAGTTAATTTTTTATATCATTATATAAATAGTTATATATCAGGTAATAGAGAAAAGTACTAATTTTCTTATTTTTTTTATTACTTTCTTTAAGTAATTTATATTAAATTTCTCATTAGATTTTTAATTTTAATATTACTTAAAATTATCATATTTTAATTTTTAATAAAATAATTAATTACTTAGTAATATGGGCTATGATTGATTAATTAATGAGTTCATTATTTTTCTTCAAACATGTTTTTTGAAAAACCATTCATATGTGTGAAATGTGCTTTTATATTATTAAATTAAACTAATTGTTATTTTATAATATATTCAAATAAGGTTATATTTTTTATATTCAACATTATTTTTTAACATTCATTTTATGTTTTTGATTATTCATGGAATATTATTTAATCTAGGATTATGTGTGAAATGAATTTTCAAAAAATGGTTTTTGATATGTTTCCAGAAATTATTTTTAAATTAATTCTTGTTAATTACAAAAAAACTAAAAATGAAAATATTTATTTCTATTTTTAAATATTAATTTATAAATATATTAAATTCAAATTTGATTTTATTGATAAGTAAATCATAAAAATAGGGTTTAAAGGTTACTATGATTGAGGTTAAAACAGGTTTACATCATGGTTAAACTATGCGATAAGGATATGAATTCAAATTACCCGTGTATTAGTGACAATTTTATTCTCCAACTACTAATATCTAATGTCTTATGTTGTAATAAATAAGAGGTCTCTCAAAGAGGAGGTGAAAATATTAATCGAGCTTTATCAATTTTACTTGCCTATTTACTACCTATGAACTTATTGTATCCAATAGAAAATGGTGAGTAATTATTTCCAAAAATACTTTGATATTATTATTTTTATTTCACAACCATTTACATCCTTCATTTCATTTAATGGAAGAGGATATTATAGTTCGTTCATATATATTGACTACCCCAATCTGTTATAGATATGATTCATTTTCACTCAACGTATTTCATTGATGTTTATAATTATTGATATAGTTACTATATATGATATTTTTAAATTATTTAACATTATATAATTTAAATATATTATCTACCTTTTTAGCATCACATCCATGGAAAAATTATAATGTTGTCTGTGTGTACGTGTGGACTAGAAATTCCAAGAAATAATTTGATTATTTTTTCATTTCAACATTACATGAACATTAATAATAAAATATTTAATGAATATATTTGATATTTAGGATATGATGATGTTATTATATAGGTGAATTATTATTTGACATAGTTTTTTGCTATTCCTTTGAATGTGGAAACACCACTTATTCAAATATACAACCCACATTAAACCCAATGTTATATTATTTATTTTTCATAATTTTTTTATATGAATGGTAAGAAATATATAAAATTATTAAATATGATACATATAAAATTATTAAAATTATATATATGATATATCGAAGATCAATGTGCAATGATAATTTTTTTTGAACCATTACTCACTGGAAAAATGGATTAATTGACTTGTAGAAATGAGTGTTTGAAAAAATAATTGATATTAAACTCGTGTCGAAAGGTAATTAGTGGATCATATACTCTATAATCAGTGTGTAAATGGGATTTTATATAATTATAATAAATAAAAAAAATATTTTACATTAATATAGATCAATTAAGAATTCATTAGGCCATATGTTAAGGGTTCATCGTCTCACAATTATTTAATGGAGACATGTATGTTGTTACACACCTGTTTAGGATTATAACGTGTAAATAATAAATAATTGAAATCTTAACTAATTTATTATTCTAAATTAATTACATTAAATTCTTTAATTAAGTTTTTTAACCTTAGGGGTTTTTGTTCAATTGTTACCAAATGGAAAATGGGGTCTTGTCTCACATTTATTTCACTCAGACATTTTACATATTCAGTACATATTTAATTCTTGTGGTGAATATACCAAATTATCATTAAAATATTATATATATTTATATATTATAATTCACTAATTAATTTTTAAAATTCCCATTCTCTCCCTATTATAATTTTTTCATCTAAACTTAAGAATGTCACATCTTTTATAATTTTTAGAGATTGAAAAATTTTTGTGTTAAAATTAAATGTGGAATAAATATATATTATTTATTAGGACATCAATATATCCCAAATATGAATCAATATATACCATAAAATTATTCCATGACAAAATAGATCTATCTTTTATAATAATGAGATTTTAGTGGTATTCTTTTAATTAAACAAACCAGTATTCAATCCTCCACAACCAAAATTGTATATTATTGTTTTAAAAACTATTATTTTTGAAAACGTATCACCTCCACATAATATATGGAATTATTTTAAGTATTTTTTTAAATAAAATTAATAAATTATTGAAAACATCAACAATTTGGATGAAACAATGGGTGAAACAATGGTATATTGTATGGTTTTGTTAATATTTTTTTACATAGAATCCAAAACCATATTATCCAAATAAATCATGAATTCTCCATTATTTCAATATAAATACCATCCCAATATATCATAACACTTTATTAAAACCTATTTTTCATGAATTAAATCTATTTATTTTTCTTTACAAATCTCATATTGTGTTTACATGCCCTTAATAAGCTTATTATAAAATTTTAATAGAACCCTTTCATGAAATAGGATTTTATCCTCTCCCTTTTTAATGATGTAAATTCCATGAAGTGTGCCTATTTAATTTCTTTTATGAATGTTGTAAGGTAATTTTACACATAAATATTTTATTTTTATGAATAAAAATTCATGATAACCTCTCCATTTTCTTTTACATGCACCTGTTATGATTTCAAAATCATCACGTGATTGTCCATGAGAAGCATTTCTTCATGAATACTTATTCAAATATAAAATATTTTTTATTCAAATAAATGTACATATATAAGATTAAGTGGGGAAATAATTGTTTTTCAATATCTCTCAATATTAATGTTATTAAAAATTATGAAAGGCTTTCTCAAAGTGTATGATCAATATTCTTTTCAAATGTGTGTACATAATACAAATGTAACAGCAGGTCTTGGAATTATATAAACATAAAATGAATTGGGTAATGTATTTCTATTACCTGAAACCACATATGGTGAATTTTCTTTATAATAATAAAAATATATAATTATTTCCTAGTGTGTGTCCTTGATTTATATTTTTTGTTTTTTGTTTAATGTTGTTTCCATAATCAAATATATTTGTAGTGATTTCATAATCATTCACTATGCATCGATGTATCATATTTTCATTATCCCCAATCAATTATATGACTTGAATCATATTTAAACCCTTAAAATAAGATATTATCTTATTATTTACTTACAAATCATTATAACTCACCCATTTTTTATCTTATTCCCCATGTTATCTAGTTAAGTAATCGTAGGTCAATGGTATTAAAAGGGTATGGTGAGATGCTTTTAAATAACTTCTTTGTATCCATTTTTCATGTTTTTTATATATATATATATGTAATTACATAATGAAACAGGCCCTCCTAATCTTTTTGAATTATTTTATGTGTGTCTTAATGTAATAAATCATGAAATAATGGGTATAACTACATGTGTCATCATTTTTTTTTATCAAAGAATGTACTTTTTTTGGGGAAAATACTCAAAAACAACAGAGAAATTCATATTCATACCCTAAAAAGATGAAATGTAAATAGATTTTAGTAACTTATAAATTTATTTGTTTTTAAATAACATAATCCATGACTTGATACAACTAGTAGATTACAATGATGCAATGATGTACCTATGGACAATAACCCCGAAAGGAATCACTTGGTATTAACTCAAACATTAAATAGTGCATGATAAAGATGTCTTTCTACACACCTGTCTTGAGGATCCTATGATATATGATTTGTTTTATTTTCATGATATTTATGAATCATTATAATAAGAATAATGATATAAATGAATTTAATTTTATGAAATAAACAATGGATTACTTAGACTGAATCCTTGATATTCACTTTCTAAGTAATAAATGTAATTAATGAGTCAACCATTAAATATTAATAGTTTACCATTTATTTTTTTATTATTTGAAAAAAAATCATTCAAAATTTTGTCTTTATATTATTTAATATATGTAAATAGGAGTAATTGAGTAAACCACAAATGTAATGGGAAATTTTATTCCTTCCCAAATGTGATAACCACTCTATAGGGTAAGGTGGTGAAATATTATTGAAAATTCATACAAAATTAATTGATCACATTAATGTAAATCTAAATTATTAGGAACACATGATTCCCCAAAATAATGTGCATTTGAAAATTTAATCTTTTATGAGAAAAGTGAGTTGAAATTTCAGTCAATCATCTATTCCATTAATTTCAGAAAAATAAATCATATCCGTTGAAAATATATTATTTAATCCAATTAACTGATCAAGAGAAGGACCTGCTAGATATAAATCACATTATTGGATACAATGATCAATAGAGTATGATGATATGAAATAAAAATCCACAAAATCAGTCATTGTGATGATGTAGGAATAATTCATGAAAATATTATTCAATTATTATTTTTCTTACACTCTCACTTAAAATGGTGATGGATTTCTATATCTAGAATTAAAAATTGGATGAATCCATTAGGGTGAATGAGTAGAACATAAAATTATATTCATGACGAACCTCTAAATTTTCGGAGATATATAATGTAATATTTACCATCTATCCACTAGGAAAATGATTATTCTATGAAATAATTTTGGGATTCATGATATTGAAAACTAAAATGAACTTGCATGATGTAAAATCATTATTGAAATAAAGATAAAAAAATAACAACGGTCTCCTGGGATTAGAAAAATTAAATTGAAAATTTATTTTAGCTATGGAATAATAATAATGAAAAATCATGGTTGGAAGAAATTTAAACATCCAATTTTTCAATGTTTTGGAATGAAGTATTTCAAAATTTTATTAGGATGGTCATGGGATTTCATTTGGTCTGATAAGTAGAGGAAGCAAGATATAGAATATGTATAGATGAATCCACATAATTTAATTGAACAATGAAATTCTCTAGTCGCCACTCATCTTACTATCTAATGTGTCAACTATAGTGTACAAGGATACAATACGACCATATTCACTAATCTATGGTTTATGGAAGAGAATGAATGATTTCAAAAACCAAGGCCTAGAGAGTATGGGGAAAATATTTCATCCTAACTATTGTGGTGAATCCTGAATATTTTTTTGGTAACACAAATATTAGTGATTTTTTATGAGATTGATATCACACTATTTGATTCTAGTTCTATTCATTATTTAATATCATATAAAATTAGGAGAACTCTTTAAAAATACTGACAAAAAAAAGATATTTTAAATTTTTGTTCAAAATGAAAAATGGGCCAATTATTTCATCTGAAGAATATAAGATATATTGTAAAAATATTTCTCAAATGAATTTACTTGTAAACATTATAATACAAACATTTGTATAATTTTACTATATCATACTTATGGATTGGATTTATCTATATAGATAAAATATAAATTATCAAGAGATATAAATTACCCTCTATATCATGAATCTCTCTTTTATTACATTTAGTTGAAAGGATAATTATGGATCAATATCATAATAATTACATTTGTACTTAATATTTTTTAATTATGAGAATTTTTATCTTCCAAAAATAAAGGAAACTAAGGAGCATCTTCCATGCTGAAATGCACTTTGTAAGAGATTATGATGATATAATCATGAAATAATTTCATGTACTTTCTTCTAAATGGGATTTTCTGTTGGAAACCAAACTTATTCCCATATCTTTATCAATATCAAAGACTTCATATTGATATACCACTATTTAACTTGAATAAATTATGTTTATCTATAATAGAATATAGGTAATGGGTTTATACGCTGATGTACTTCACAGTGGGGTTTTGTAGTCAAATTATCCTGAATAATTTTTTGTCATGTGTGTAAAAATTGATTATCATGAGCTCAAAATGATCACAGAAAAAAAATGTATCCTCTTCTATATTTTTTTTAATTTGAAGAATTTTTTATTTCGTGTTATACACAATATTTTCAATTCCACTAGAAAAGACAGATTAAAAATCAATTACAATACAAGGAGTTTTAGGTCAATGATATAGAATTCCATCATATATTTCCTTGTAAGTACCCATGTGGTTTGGGAAGAAGAAAAGAATTTTTATTAGTTATATGACATGCTTTGAGACATGAGTTCTCATTAGATTTTTGACCTATCAAATATAACAGTCACCCAACCTATCTCCAGCATGTGATTTTCCTTTTTAAAGAAGAAAAAACTAGAACTAGAACATGTGTTTATTATATAGGATATACCTTTGGAAAACTATATTTCATATGAGTGGTTACATGTGAAGATATTATATCATAGACAAAATTTAATATAAAAAATACATCTAACCAAGTTGAATTATAGTGAAGATATTACATGTTTGATGAGAAAACATGTGAACCACAAAAGGTGATAAAGTAGAAGTACAATCATCAATTTTTCCATCTAAAATGAAATTTTGATGTAAATTTTTTTGAAGGTGCTAACATCGTAGGAATCCCAAATTTTATATATGAAATTCAATTATCATTGAATTAATGACTTATTAATTAATACGGATGAAGAAATAACATTCACCGTGTTTCATTTGTCATTAGGGGACATTATAGACTATATAATTAAATTTTTTATGATTAAAGTTCCCTTGTGTTTCGTGACCATTGATAATATATCTATTCTATAGTGAATATTAATATTCGTATATATTAAGAGTCTTGATAGGATCTAATTTTCATATATGAATAATGAAATGGTATCTTTCTGGAATATTTTACCAAATGAAGCACATTTATCAGAGCATCCTAGTCAGATGGAATTGCTAGAATTTTCCATTGACCTTTCCCATGAAAATATTCAGCTACTAAAACATGAATTAAAATGATTATGGGAGAATTTAATGCCCAAAGATACCACCCCCAAACCATGTTATGTATTATTAAATAATAATAGACAAAAAGAAATCCGATAAATGATATAAAAATAATCCATAAGAAAAAATATATAATCCGATTAAAAAATGTTCTTATTTGATTATTTTCACAAACATATAAATAGTCCTCAAAATCCTATATAATATTTTGTGTTTTAAAAAAGAACCTTTATGAACATTAATAAACTCTACATCATAGATGTAATTGTTTTGAAAGAATTTTGTTCATAAACAAGTAAAATATTGAAAAAAAACTCCATTGTGAGAGAAACATATGAAATAACCTTGGGAAGGATTCAGGTTTTTAATATTCTAGTAGATGGAGTCCATAACATATTTTTAGAAATTAATTTATAATTAACCTCTTGTATTATCTTATTACCCACCCAAACTCCCCTTATATTTTTCTCAACACACGTTGAGAATGAATTTACTCTACCAATCCATCTTTTTTTTAACGGAAAACCAAAGGTTTTATTAAAAAAGAAGGGATTACACCAGACAAAATGAAGGAGTTTTTTTTTACATCTCAAATATAAACCGGAATCAGCTCGGGGTGGAGTTCATCACTCCACGTAATAGCATGCACCACACCCATGTTTTCCAGACCATAATCAATCCTATTAGCTTCTCTATAGGTGTGCGTTGCAATAAAGCTTGTGGAGGAGAGAGAATTTAGGCAGCCAATCCAGCGGGAAGAGTGTTTCCAAGCTAGATGAATTGTACCCTTCAAAATGGCATGAACTATGGTATATGAATCACTCCCAATCTAGATATTGTTCCATCTGTGATCTTTAGAAAACAAGATAGCATGAATAACACTCCACATATCAGCTTCTAAGGAGGATGAAAATCCGCATGAGCCATAGAAGCATCCAAAGATCTGATCCAATTGTTTTCTGAAGATGCCACCACAAACTGATGGGCTAAGATTGCCTTTGGGGGCCCCATCCACATTTATTTTGATGCTCCCCATAGGTGGGGGTTGCCAAAAAACTTCCATCATAAATTTAGGGCAAGGAAATTTCCCGTCAACTCCAATGTGCCTCAATATCCCAAGGTCTCTGACAGAGTTAGAGTAGTGTTCATTCTGAATCGATTCCGCCTCTTGAATAGAAATGAGAATTCTATTTTTTCCTGCATTGATATTAAAGGATTTTTTACTAAAAATGAAGTCATTCCTGCCATACCTGATCACATGTAGAATCTCTGCAATATCCACCATAAAGAGATCCTTGATTTGCTTAGAGTACGAGACTTCCATGCATCACTGAAGATACAATGTTAGGGAAGTTCCAAACAACCATCTGCATTCAAAGATGTCAAATACAAGGTTCCAAAGAGCAGAAGCCGTATCACAAGATAGAAAACGATGATTAATATCCTCCCAATTCTGATTACACATACAACATTTTATAGTAGAGTTTATCTCGAATTATTATAGACATGATTCAGTGGGGATCTTACCATAAGCAACACGCCAAACCAAATTAAAGCGCGAGGGTTTTATCCAAGCTTTGTTAAATTTTTTGATCCAGTTTAAAATGTTGTTGTAATTATTGAAAAAGAAGTTGTAGTAACTTTTAGAGTCCAGAATGACGTTATGCACAGGCTACCATATGATAATATCATCATTTCGCAATAATGGATTGGAATCAACAATTCTATTGATCTCATCAGGATGAAATTCATTTTGTGAGTGAAGTGTGTTTTTATGGTGTCATTTATGTACAAGGGGGATTGATCAGGTGACAATAAAGAGATAAGGGGGGAGCCCGTCCAATTGTCCAGCCAAAATTTCAAATTGGAATCTTTATTTACCATTCATCAAGAATTTTTCATCATAACATTAAACGTGCGTTTGATGGAAGGCTAAATAGAAGACGTGAAATGATTAAAATTTTTTTTCCTCAATTTTTCCAGAAAGAGAGATCTATGAAAATAAGTGTTAGGCGAGTTATTACAAATAAGGTTCCATGTCAGCCTGGCCTGTAGGGCATCATTATATAAGGTAAGGGTTTTAATGCCAATTCCACCTTTATCAATAGGTTTACAACATATGGACTAGTGTATGGTAACCATTTTCCTTTCAAGAGTACTCCCTGTCCAGACTATGTTTTTAATGGAAGTATTAATGCGTTTTAGGAGACTAGTCGATCATTTTTAAATCATCATAGAGTAGACAAGTTTTGAGACAATTGTGGATTTAACCAAGCAAATCCTACCAGCCATTGAAATATTTTTCCCTTTCCAGGAGGATAGATTCCAAAGAGTATGGTCAATGATAGAATAGAAATAGATAGCCTTAGGACTGCCCTAAAATATACGGACTCCCATATAAGTAAAGGGGAACGTGCCTTCTTTGATTCCAAGATCGTTTTTGATCCTGCTTTTCCTGCCAGAGAGGAACTCTTTTCCAATGTAAATATAGGATCTTTTTCCAATTGATATGTTTCCTAGAGACTGACTTGTATTGTGAGAGAATGGCTTCTAAAATTTTTAAATTCCTTTATCCCCTTTCAAAAATAGGATTATGTCATCCGCATACAAAATATGAGAGGGGGAATTCAGGTTCTTGGAGGTAGATATCGGATTTAAGTCACCTATTTCAATTGTTTGTGAAATAATTCTACATAAATAGTCTTCGGCAATAGATAAAAGAATGGCAGAGACAGGGTCACCCTATCAGACCCACTTAGAACATTTGAAGTACCCCTTTGGGGATCCATTTAAGAGGATAGAAATATGGGCCGAATTGAAAAAGGTTTTGATTCTGTTTAAGAAAATATCATTGAATCCAAAATTATCTAGAATATTAAATATGAAATTCCAATCGATAATGTCAAAGGCTTTGGCAATATGAATTTTTATCTCAACATTCCCTCCTATCGTTTTCCTGTTGAGAAGGTTATTTGATTCAGAGGCAAGACAAATACAGATTTTAATTGATCTTTTTGTAATGAAACCAAATTGATTCCAGGAAACAATTGTATTACCAATAGGAGAAATTCTATTGGTAATGAGGTTGGTGATAATTTCCATGAGGTAATTTATTAGAGAAATAGGTCGAAAGCTGTGCAATTCATCAGCATTTTTAGTTTTAGGAATAAGCCCCAAGAATTGGGAGTTATGACCCTGAGGGAGAATGCCACAAGAGAAAAAGTCTTTAACCATCCAACCGACATCCTCTTGTAAGACATACCAGTGATTTTGATAAAAGTCATTGTTAAAACCATCAGGTCCAGGGCCACCATCTATATTAAGACTAAAAAAATTATTTTTGATCTCTTGATCCAAGGGGATGTTATTAATCATGAAATTCACTTCCTCAGTGACCAATTTAGGAATCACTTTAGGATGAAGATCAATATCAATAATTGATCCATTGATGAGAATATCAAAATATGACACCACATGATTGGAGATGGTTTATTCCATGTCAAATATTTGGTTTGCATTTCTAAGGAAAGAAAGGGTTCTGCATGATTTTTTAACCCTATTAAGGGCATTATAGAATTTGGTGTTTCTGTCTCCAACATTTTTTCATTTGGTTTTGAGAATTTGTTTTTTGAGGTTCTCTTTGAAGTTATGAAGAGTAATCAACTTTTTGGAGATGATTAGTTCTTGTTGAGGGATGTCACTAAATTTGGAGGAGGTGTTCTGATTTTGAAATTGATTTAGATCCTTTTCGAGAAGAGAAATGGTATTATCAATTTCAATAGACTTGGTTTTACACCAATTTTTAAGGGTTCTCTTAAGAAATTTCATTTTTAAAGGACAGGCAGGGGATCCTTGTTATTATGCAAATTATTCCAGAAGTTATTAATGATGTTGGCACAACCAGTATCAGAGGACCATGCATTATTGAATCTGAAAGGGGTCCTGGGCTTCAGGGTGTTATAGGATAAGCTAACGAGAATGTGATGATGGTCAGAGGAAATCTTAAGGATGGTGATACTGGAAGTATTGTCCCATTTATCAAGGGAAAAGTCATTAGTGAAGGCTCGGTCAAGTTTACTGGAAACTACCCTATTGCACTGATGACGATACCAGGTGAACATGGCACCTATTAAATGGATCTCACTCAAGTTATTATTTTCAATGCAGGCCCTAAATTCCCTAGAAGAGATTCTGGTATGCGAAGGTCCCATTGTTTCATTGGTATCCAAGATGGCATTAAAATCACAAACTAAAACGCAAGGAATCTAAATCCTACTATTCAGTTGGGTGATTTCATTCCATAGGGGTCTCCTATCTTGTTATCTATTAAAATCATATATAAAAGATGTGTAAACATGAGTTTCTTCAAGAATATTATGACAAGTAAAAGCTTGATTAGAGAAATTGTGTATGTTAACATTTTGAAGCGAAGAATGGGAAAACACCCATAGGGAATCAAAAGACAAATGATTTGAGAAAGCTCCTAAAAAGAAGTAACCCAAGGGGAAAATGTGATGATATCTAGAAACAAAGTTGACTTTTGGTTCAGAGATAGCAGACATATTCGAGGAGTGAGTAGAGATAAATTGTTTCAAAACATCTAAAGTATCAGAATTCACAATACCTTGTAAATTATAATACATCACATTCATTTGACCCTTTTTTTGGTGGGGTTGTCCCCTTCCTTTTTAGAAGCCAAGGCTCATGCCCTGGTTGAGACACCCAACATGTTGTTTTCTACAAATTTTCTAGCTTGCCCTATGATGTCAATAAGGGTGTCAAAGTGATGTTATTAGTTTGTGGGAAAACAGCCAGGTTAGATAAGTTGTCACCTTTCGGATTTAAATTATGAATAGCGGTGTTAGCAGGGTCAAAAGCATGGGAATAATTCCCCTATGTTGCAATAGAAGGAGACGCATTGCCCCCCCCCCCCCCTTTTGGGAGGACCCTTTATCCAGTGCAGGGATATAGAATAGATCCCTTGCAGGGTCCAGATCCAGCTTAGACTGAGTAGCAAGGTCATGTACTCTGTTATGTTTCTCAGTTTGTACAGGGGTCAAAGAATAGTTTTGTTTACTTTGTTTTTGGATAGAGGGAGTGAGAATATAATTCTAATCATCCTGCATAGGTACAGTTACCGGATATTCCTGTTTGTTCCCCTCTATTTTAGGTGAAGAAGAATTTGGGTAGATGACAATGATTTATGAAGAGGGTTCAGTCATAGTAGAGGATAAGGAAGCAGCCTTCATGGCAGAAGGAATCTGTTGGGTGCTAGAAGTGGGCTGATCAAAAGGATCTTTCCCAGCTTCCTTCAGAGAATT
Source organism: Viscum album (assembly GCA_963277665.1). Taxonomy (NCBI): domain Eukaryota; kingdom Viridiplantae; phylum Streptophyta; class Magnoliopsida; order Santalales; family Viscaceae; genus Viscum; species Viscum album. The sequence goes on along the minus strand of OY728164.1, from coordinate 59,420,330 downwards.
GCCTAGGATGAGATTTCAGACCTCTGATGTTTTACCAAAATCATTGGGATCAATGAGAGGATTAGACAGAATACAGATGACATCCTCCTATAGTTTATTTTTATGTTCGTGTCTATGAACTTGATTGCCATGCTCCTCTGCAAGGTCAGACCAGGAATTTCCCTTAAGGTTTCCGGGATTGAGGTTTTTAGCCACCCATTTATCCTCTCTTCCTTTAGAGGTCTCAGGTGTCTCTGGAACATTCCCTTTCCTGTTTTTCTTAACCACTATCCATTCATTAAAAGATTGGGGGTTGGGAGGTTTCTGGACAAAACGACAGTTGTGGATAGTGTGTCCAACAATTTTGGAAATATCACAAAAGGAGGGGAAGCTCTCATATTCGACATTAACTACAGTTTTGTAGTCATTAGCAATGAAATTAATAGAATTGGGAAGAAGGAGTTTGTTTTCCATATTGACATCAATTAGGATCCTGACATATATCCCCATTTCACCATTCAACGTCCTTTGACCTAATTTAAGAGGTGAACTAATGAAGAGATCAAGATCATTAGGGATTTGTGGGTGCCAGAAAAACCAATTATGGTTATACAATCTTACCCACACTTGAGCCATATTGTTCCTCTGTTTATTAGTATTGAAGGACACATCCCATTCAGACAGGCGCATAATACCTAGATTCAGATTCAAATTACCTATTTTATAGGCTCTATCATGTTCATTATGTAATGAAAATAAAATATGGAAGTATCCCTTACCTAGTGTAACAAGTTTCCAATTCCAAAATCCCCAACAAGTATTAATTCTAGGTTTTAGATCTGGGTAGTTCCAAGGTTTTTTAAATTTGATATATACAATACGATCCATGAGAGAAAACATACAGATGGCTACTCGTTGCTAAAATGCCACCAGATTTTCTTCGAAAACGAAGCATCCATCATCTATTTTTGGAATCTTCCTTTTTTTGTTGGTTGTGCTTTAGAAGAACCCATCAGCACCTCCAGGAAAGATATAATTTTCCCCTTTGATTCCGAGGAAGAAAACGTTGTGCTTGGCTTTTCAATTCCTACTTAGCTTTCTCGAAGCTACCATATAGGATCAAAACCATGCATAGAAGGCATATTTCGATGAGAATCAGAAGATTCAACTCGAGTCACCAGATTAGGGTTTCACACGGGATCGCGACAGTCGCCAGAGGTCGAGAGCTCCCATCTCTAAATCCTATAATGAACTTTTATTATCCTTTTTATTCCCATGTAAAAATATACTGGCTATCACTCCCATTAAACCCTTCCATGTTATTTTTTGTACTACTCTTATGAGACCTAACTTATCCGATGCTTCTACATAAAAAAACCTATATTAGAAATACCAATATCCATTTTAACTCATGGGTATCAATTTATATGGACCTATCTATTATATATTGGGGACATACTTTTATGAAACACACTCTCTTTAATAATGTCTTTTAAGTGATTAAATATGTTTGTATATTGTATGCTCTTTTTAAAACAAACTTTCAGGTACATAATATGAATGTAATGAGTGTGACTAGAGTTATATAGCCTTCCAATACACTGGATAATGATTTTATCTCATGAGATATATTGTATTGTGGATGGGTGGTATGCCTAAGATAATTATGATATGATTTCTCAATGGTCATCCCTGATATATACTAATGATGTCATATTATTATTTCATTTTTCATTCCATTGATTAATGACATTATTATTATATATAATGGATCAATATTTATGATTTTAATTCCTTACATTCTAATATTTCGATTTTATCACATTTAATCCTTTATATTATTTTATGGTTTGATTATTCCCTTACATGACTTTATTTCACAAACCATTCTAATGTATATCTACATATTATACCATGTATTATTAGAAGTCCAGTGTAATTTCTTGTTCATATAAAGGAGTATATAAATAATTCCAATATAACTATATTTAATTTTATTGTGAAAATTATCCAATTAAATAAATACACTTGGCCTGTAAATATTTACTTATTGTGTAATGTGTGTCATAATTCAATAAATCATGAAATAAAGATCATAATTTGTATGGATTGTTATACAACTTTTCTCAAAGAGGTATGATTTTCTTCACATGAGGTCAAATAATATGATATATGTATTCTTAGTGGATATTTTTAATATTTTGAAAAAAATTATTATATCCTAATAAATACAAGAATTTTAATTATGCATCTTATGAGATAATCTAACATTTTCATTCAATATTACATACATGTGTTGTCTTATATATATGAATATAATTTCCTTAAGAATTGGAAATATGGTAAATGGACTATACATTATGTTTATAATTTTTTAATAATATTCAAAATATTATGTTTAGGATTTTTTATAATTGTACATATATTTTGAATTTTATATGTGGCGATTCTAATTAGAGACACATTAAAAAATCCACAAACTATGATCATTGAATCTTTCTATTATTAATCATTTGATACATGGAAATATTTTTTCATAGAATAAATTTCAAAATAACCATTTAGTGGGATAGATGAATGATATAGATAAAATCAGTTAATATGAATAGTGATATGTGTAGACTAATGAGTAGTCATGTAATTAACATACCATAATACCCTCTAAAATTGGAACCCAACACAATAAACCACATACTTAATGGGTTTTCATGATCCCCACAAGATGGTAACTACCACCAGGGCGTTGAATAACATACAACAATAATTATTTCTCCAAAAATGAATAAATAAATTGAATATATATATAGATAATAGGGAAAAATGTAAGAAATATACCAGTCATAACTAAAAACATGTTAAAACCAAACTACTATTAGTAGTTACAATCTTTATAATAAAGTCCAACAAAAAAAGACAACCAAAAAATGAAAAAACATTGCACCATGTGATTTGGTGGAAAAAATCACACCATATAACAATACATTATCCCTATCCAACATGTTAGAAGAAACACAATAGTTCCTTTTCAATACCGATATAAAATGATGTAAAGGGGACCACATACCACTGAAGAAGTTCACAAGATTTTACCTAAAAATCCTGGTATTATCAAACATAGTTGTTACATACCATGTCTTTGTTTATAAACTCATGTAAGTTCATTTTTAATAAATCAATGCATAATAATCGGTAAATAAATAATATCAATAGAGTTGTAAAAAAATTTCTTTTCCAATAATAGAAAAATAATGTCAAGTAAATCATTTTCAATCATAATTTCTATTATCATATATAAAAATTCAAATCACACATATTACATCCAAAACAAAACAAATATAGGCATAGGTAAATCACACCAAGTAACATAATATGTATGGATTAAAATCTACTCATATAATAACAAATGACTAATTTACACCAATATCCTTGAACACGGCCCTAAGGAGATGTGAAACCACCCGTGAGTGGACCTCCCAACAATGTCAAAATAATATCCAATGTATAACAAGCCAGTGGATCAAATAAAATCCACATGATAAAATGTTGTGGTGGTAATATATATGATGGAACAATGAGAAATAATCCTCCTATATTCTAATGGATTCCCAAATTTATTTATAAATCCATTTACAAAATGAGTAGGAAAAATAATGTTTCCTCAAAACATGATAGAGATATAAACACCTTCCTGAAACTCAATTTCACTCATACCCACAATGGATCCACTAATATAGAGGAAAGAAAAAACCATTAAATAGATCATATAACCTTTCTACACCTTATTAAATTTTTTTAATTAAACCAGAATGGATGTTAGAGAAAATAAAAAGACATATACCTCAAAATTTCACACCCTCTTCACCACAACCAACAATCATTTTCCCCCTGGAAAATATCACATGACAAATATATAAGGAAATAAGGGGAATAATCACTACATATTAGTATATTTTATAATGAATCTCTATAGTGCTTCCACAATCCAAAATTAAAGATGTATATATGATCACTCACATAGAGAGATTAAAACCCACTTCCAAATCGATAAATTTCTAATGATATCTATCCGCATGAAACAGCGACTCCAAGAATCATTAATGAAGGGTTCTAGTTTAAGATACATGAGATCTGTTAGAGAATGAAATAAACATTTAGTTCAGTGGAACCCTAAAATCCAACCTCCCAAATGTCACATGATGTGTTACTCTTTTACGTGTAATGTAATCAATGACACATAAGTACTCTAAAATCCGCAATCATTATTACATAAAAATATATTTTTTATTACACATCATGTAACCATTATACGATACATACTCCTTTCATTCTATGAAATTATTTCCCTGCATGTGTTTAGTGACCATGTAAATATCAAGTATGTGACATCACATTACATTTTATGGTATCTTTTGATGTTTCCATGTAACACCCGAGAATTTTATGAGAAATATTTTGTTTTTATTTTATATAATTCATCAAAGGAGTCTTTCAATACTCAAAACAATAGTTTGGCTTTCTGTACACGCAATCGTGACCTTCCTCGATAGCTTGCATCGTACGCAATACTGAGTTTCACTAAACAGCGATATGCTATTAAAATATTATTAAAACTAGCCGTTATGAATATTAATACCCACTTTTTAAAATTTTGTCAATTTTAATTTTCAAAAGGGACATCATTTTTGGATTCGGAATATCGAAATTATCCTCGGGTAAAATTTGTTATTTTTCTGAAAACTTTCAATTTTTGATGAATAGTGAAAACACTTGGTTACAATTTAAAACCCGACTTTTTATTTAAAAAATTATTTATTTTAATTAAATTTATTTTAGGACAAAATTGATACATAATACCTATATAAGTTCAATGCAATTCATTGAAGTCATTTTATAATAATTTTAGATATATAAAAAATTTATCGAACTTTTCACCGTCTTTTACCCACCTCCTATGAGAATTTCCAAATTCACATAAAACATAATTTTAACACTTCTGTGAGTGGAATTTCGAAAATCCAAGAGACACGATTAATATCAAGGACTAAAATGTGGTTCAATGAGATGAAAATAATTTTTGGTGAATAGTAACTTTTTACTTTTTTTACCACGACTAAAAGTAAATAGGGAAATTAAGGGTACAAATGATATTATTATTACCCTAACACATGTCATAATCCTATTGTATAAGTGTAATTCAACCAAAAACAACCTTAGGAATAAAATATGACCATTTAGGCCCACATGGATTAGATTTGGACATTTATTATTAGTTTATTTAAAGAATGTTTAAAATAGTTAAAATCAATGTTTAATAACTAAATCATTTTAAAAATAGGGTTATACATAAGATAAATTCGAATATAAATATTCCTTAGAAATAAAACAAATTTTTCATACATAATTGAATTTTATTTGTAATTTTTAGACATTAAATAATTATATTTATTTATGACACAATGATGATACAGTAATTATATTATTAATGAGATATTGACATAATTGATGTTATAAATACCAAAATAAATGTAATTTGAGACTTTTTATTAATTTAAATAATTTTCTATGTTAATATGACTTGTTATTATTGATTTAATTATCTTTTTTCGAACTAATCTTCCTGTTATGATTTTCCCAAAAATCAATTACCAAATAGTGTCAAAATTGATATAAAATAGTTTTTAAAACAAATATTATATTATTAATTTATATTTTATTCCTAAAAATCTAAGGTTTTGTCAAATGACTTAGATAAGTTTTTATATATTATTAATAAACAACTTGGGGTTCCTTTGGATTTTTATAGAATGTTTATTAACCTTATAGTGTAAGAAAACAAGAAGACACAATAAAAGTTAAATTATCTAACTTGAAGTTAAATATAAATGATAAGGTTAAAATAGAAACCTAAACTTGTATAAATTCTATTTGATGAGAGGATTTCGACCCATCCCCTCCTTTTCTTAGAAAAAAATCAATTTTGAGCTATTAAAAACAGAATATGGATTTATAATAAAATAATATTTTTAGTTTTTCCAAAGGTGCCCCTCTCCTCCCTTATAAAAGGGCACCTCCTCCCTCTCTTCCTCACACCACATTGAGCCCTTAAGATCGGTCAACCCCTGAAAAATTCTTTTCTCCACTTCCCTAGAAAAATCCTAGAGGTCCTGGTATTCTTCAAAGACAACTTTTTTTGTCCTAAGAGGAGGTCTCAAAGAGGCGCTTCAAAGAAGAGGTAATGTCTGTTACCGATTCTTTCAACTTTATTTCTTCTTCCACTTTTTCTTCTTTAGTTGGTTAATTATTAATTAATAACATAAGTATCAATCATATACTTATATGTCATTATATGTATGAAACAACCCTATTTTACTCTCTATCCATCGTACGGAAAACGAAATCACCGAGCGTGCGTATGGAATACCGTCTCCACGCCATGGTGTAATCTATTTTCCACCACCACCTTACATGGATGGGTATAATGGTGTAAATAATAACTATATATGATTATTGTAAATTGATATTGATTCCTAAATAGTATACATACACTCCAATACAATTCCATGATCATGGGAATGATATCATCGCTCGTTCGTACGTACGGAATACCGTCTCCACGATGTGATTCGACTCGTTCTACATATTATTCATTGCATAATGATTATATAAATGAATTGAATTAATTAATATGATATATATTACACTAATACCATTCTATAAATGAGGTATCTATAAAATAAAATGAAGAATAAGAATTTATTTGACAAAACAGACATAAGAACAAAAAGTAATAAACATCCGAATAACAAGTAGTAATGAAATATTACTAATAAGAAGCTAAGAATATTACCATATATGATATCATAAAAAATAAGTATGATTCTTGAATAAGTCAATTACATAATTTAAACCATTATACATGAGGTCCGGATACTTACGAAGCAAATCAGACCTAAGGTAAGGGACAATCTCGAAATCTCAATTTTTATCCGAGATTGTTTATACTTCAGAATTTACTGGGGAATATTTATCATCCACATCCATGTTTCCTCAATATTTAATATTATTTATATCCCCCTAAAATTGTTTAAATCCAATTCTACCCTTTGGAGAGTTTTTAGTAAAAGATATGAAAAGAATCATTTTTCTTTTTTTGTACGAAATACTTTTTGACATTTCCGGCCCACGTACGAGAAGAATGTTTTTTTAACTTATACGACATGGATGGATTTTTAGAAAATTATTTCCATGAATATTCCTTTACTAGTTTTCATGTTTATTTTTGATCAACTTCTTTATGTTCAAAATTATATGACATGTTACAAAAGGAAAATGTTTTTAAAGTATAACGAATATTTTCCTCAAGAATGGAGTTCAAGTGTGTTATCAATATTATTTTCCATCTAAGATAATATAGGGTTCTGTTTCTATACCTATTATTACATTTATTTGATTATGTTGTGATGGAATTATTTTTATGAATACCTTTATCTTATATGAGTTGTTTTATGATGTCACGATGTTTAAGAATACCATTTTTATTATTTGGGTTATGCAATGATGTATGATTTTTTGATTTTGTGGAACACATAAGAATGGTATCATTACGAGTTGGATGGGACCTATATATCCCTCTAATTCATTGGGTAAAGATTTATATCTCATGAGATAGACATTGCTGGAACGACAGGATAAACCAATTCAGTGAAATAGGACTGAAACAAGGAGTGAACTCGGTTCAGAAATGGACTTTGTCCGCTAAGATGGTCTTGGTTATGAGTCTCGACTACTAAGAAATTATTCTCCATGATAATTTGTGTTTACCACAATGTTTCATGTTTTATGTTATGATTATCGGGATTACATTTCACTACTATGATTTATCCCACGTTATGAAATTATCATCTCTTTTGCAGGTTAAGATTTCCAAAATGATATGTTCTTATGAATATGATGTTATTGATATGTCTTTTTTTTAACATTACTGAGCATTTGATCTCACCCTTTTGTATGTTTTCTTTTCCCCAGGTCAGGAAGAAGTATATTAAGTAAGATATTCCAAAAAGGGACTCTAGATATGACGAAATAAATTGGAGGCAATGTAGATGCTTTATGAACTAGTTGTTTATGTTTCCCAGTTTCTGAAGACACTATACATATAAGGTCTTTTCATGGTTTTGTTATATGTTGTAATAAGTGTACTTAGTTTTTGAAGTATTAACAATTTATGTAATGTATGGTTCGTTATAGTTGGTATCAGAGGAAAGGTATAATCAACCTTTGGAAACTAGGATGTGAAAGACTTAGTAAGAACCCTAAGGATAAGTCTAAGCATAGAACACAATCTTAGTGTTTTAAAAATGGCAATGAACAACCTATTATAAGACCTTAAGTGTGAAAATTTATTCTTGATTATGTGGTTTTCCTATTATAATTAGTGTTTCTCACTCTATTTTTCATGGTTTTCGTCAATGGATGGAACCTGAAGGAACCGTGTTAATGAGTAATGTGACTGGTAATGAAATGATTGACCTCCTAAGAAACCAAATGTTATGAGAGTAGGAATGAAAAATCTTATAGCCATGCTCACACAACTTTCTCAAGCTATGAATCATGCAGGACTTCCAAACGAGAAAAGCAAGGAGAAAAATTCTGTTGAATCCTTCATGAGGTATCGTCCACCCTCATTCAGCGGGTCTACTGATCCATTAGTGGAAGAACAATGGATCAGTACTTCTGAAAAGATTTTTTTAGTTATTCAATGTTCAGAACATGATAAAGTCATCCTAGCAGTGTATCTTTTGGAAGGAGATGCTAATCAATGGTGGAATATTGTCAAGAATATGAGGCAAAGAGATGAAATTGAGTCCATGGAATGGGACGAGTTCAAGAACATATTTTTCAATAAGTACTTCCCTTGTATTCTTCGAACAAAGATGGATAAGGAGTTTCTTGAACAGAATCAAAAGGATGATGAGTCTATTGGCACCTATGAAGAGAATTTTACAAGACTTGCAAGGTACGCTTCCGGTATTATTATCCAACCTGGGAGTAAGATCGATCGATTCTTTAGTTGCTTAAAACCAAGTCTTCGAAGGGTGTTAGCCATAAGGGACTTCAATAGTTACGAGGAAATCGTTCGATGTGCTTTCAAGGTTGCGATGGAGATTGGAGTAACCCATCAGTCATATGGGTTTGATAAGAAGAGGAAAATGGAATTCCACGGAAAATATAAAGAGCACACTAAAAATAATATGATTTTTCCCTTATTCTCAAAGTGTGGAATGAAATATGGAAGGAGTTGTCTTAAAGGGACATGTAAATGTTTCAAATGTGGAAAAGATGGTCATTGGGCATTTGACTGCAACAATGATGGGAGGAAGATGTCTAGTGATGTGAACAATGAAAAGACTACACATAGTGAACCTCCTATACTTCAATGTTAAAAGTGCAAGGAAATGGTGCATTATACTAATCAGTGCCCCAATCCAAGGGTTGTTGATGATGATTGACGTCAACAAACTTTAAAGGCTAAAGACAAAGGAAAGTCACATGCAATTTCTATCAGCGATGTGGAGTACGATAACGATGTGGTGAAAGGTACACACATCATCTACTCTAAAGTAGAAAATGTTTTATTTGATTATGGATCCACCCACGCTTTTATTTCTGAAGAATTTTATAAGGGTATCACTACATTACCTCACCAATTAGATGTTGAGATATCTGTGAAAACCCCTAATGGCATAGCATTCACATCAATGGTTTATAATTCTTTTCCAATTGATGTTTGTGGGAATGTGCTTCATGCAAATATTATGATCCTTCCTATAGTATAATTTGATGTGATTATTGGCATGGATTGGATTTCTCTATATGGAGCTCATATTAATTTCCAATGAAGGGAATTCACATTTCATATTCTAGATCAATCTATGATCGACTATCAATGCATGGATGAACATAACCTTCCAGTGGAAATTTATTCCATCTTATGGGTCTTGATTCTACTAAATGAAGTTTATTTATCTCAAATGGTTGGTGAGAAACTCACGATTAAGAATATGCCCAATGTACGGGATTTTGACGATGTCTTTCCAGAGGAATTTCCGGGTCTTCCACCAAACCATGAAGTAGAGTTTTCAATAGAACTAGTACCGTGTTCTTTTCTTATTTTATAGACACCTTATATAATGTCCCCAATTGAGTTGTAGGAATTGAAGAAGCAACTCCAACATTATCTTGATAAGGTATCCATATGCCCTAGTGTGTCACCTTTGGGAGCACCTGTTCTGTTTGTTAAGAAGAAAGATTGATCAATGAGACTCTGCATTGATTATCGAGAACTTAACAAGATCACTATCAAATACAAATATCTGCTCCCGTGCATTGATGACTCATTTGACCAACTACGCAGAGCTCAATACATTTCCAAAATTGATCTCCGTTCAGGGTATCATCAATTAAGGGTCAAAATGGATGATATACCAAATACTGTTTTCCGTACAATTATGGACACTATGAATTTATATTGATGCCATTTGGTCTTACTAATTCCCCTGCTATCATCATGCATCTGATGAATATAGTCTTTAGAGACTATATTCATCAGTTTTTGGTAGTCTTTATAGACAATATTCTTGTCTATTCAAAAAGGAAGGTAGAACATAAATATCACTTTAGAATTATACTGAAGACCATGAGAAAGGATATGCATTATTCCAAATTTACCAAGTGTGAATTTTGGCTTCAAAAAGATTAATTTTTGGGTCACATAATCTGAAAAGAGGGGATATCTGTGGATCCAGAAAAAACAGAGTTTATCGAATGATGGTTGAGACCAACAATAGTAACTGAGATCTGATGTTTTCTTGGTTTGGATGGATATTATAGACGTTTTGTGAAAGATTTTTCACGATTATCTAATCCACTCACCAAGTTGACTTGGAAAGGAGTTATGTTTGTTTGGATGGAGGAATGTGAAGATAATTTCAAGGAGTTAAAAAAAGGTTATCTAGTCCACCTATGCTCATATTTCCTTGTTGTGGAGAAAGGTTTGTGATCTACAGTGATGCATACAAGAAGGTATTGGGGTGTGTTCTCATGCAAAACGATATGGTGATAGATTATTCCTCACGACAATTGAAAATCCACGAGAAAAATTACCCAACTCATGATTTGGAGTTAGTTTCTGTAATCTTTGTATTAAAGATTTGGAGGCATTATCTTTATGGAGAAAGGTGTGATATTTATACTGATCATAAAAGTTTAAAGTATATTTTCACACAAAAAGAGCTGAATATGAGACAAAGAAGATGGTTGGAGCTGATTAAGGATTACGACTGCTCAATTTATTACCACCCTGGGAAAGAAAACAAGGTGGAAGATGCATTAAGTAGAGAAGACCATGCTAGATAATCCATGATGGGGGTCACAAAAGATCCAATATTTATGGATTTACAAAGGATGGATCTTGGAATTAAAATGGAAGGGGAAAATAGTATATTTTTCAAATTAAGGATCAACCATCAATACATGTGAAGAATAAAGAGGCACAGAAAAAAGAGGTAGAGTTACAAAAGAAGGTGAGAAATGTTCCTGAATTCATCCTTGATTGTGATGGAATAATATGGTTTAGGAATCTGGTTTGTGTTCCTCCCATCCCAGAATTAAAGAAGGAGTTTCTGTATGAGGCTCATTGTTCTTCATTCTCTATTCATCCTGGAAGCATGAATATGTATAGGGACATGAAAGAGTACTTCTGATGGGATGGCATGAAAAGAGATGTTTCTGAGTATGTCTCTCGATTCTTGGTTTTTCAGAAAGTTAAAGCTAAGAGACAGAAGTCTAAGGGGATGTTTCAACCATTACCCATACCAGAATGGAAATGGGAAAACATCACTATGGACTTTGTCACTGGACTTCATAAAACATCCAAAGGCAATAATTCTATCTGGTTCATAGTTGATTGTCTTAAAAAGTCAGCACACTTCATCGCTATTAGTGTAGATTTCTCTCTGGATCATCTTTCCAAGATATATGTGAAGGAAGTTGTAAGATTACATGGAGTACCACTTTCTATTATATCTGATCGGGATCCAAGGTTTACATCAATGTTCTGGAGAAGTCTTCAGCATACTCTTGATACAGATTTGAGTTTCAGCACTTCTTATCATCCTCAGACAGACAGTCAGTCTGAGAGGACAATTCAAAATCTATAAGATATGTTGAGTGCTTCCTCTATGGATTTTAAAGGTGGTTGAGATCAACACCTACCTTTGGTGGAATTTTCTTATAATGTTGGCTTTCACTCCAGTATTCAGATGTCTCCTTATAAAGCTCTCTATGGAAAGAAAAGCAGGACTCCAACTTGCTGGGATGAAGTTGGGGAAAGAAAGCTATTAGGACATGATCTTGTTGATGGGTTGTCAGAAAAGGTTAGATCTATTCAACAACACATAAGAGAAGCTCAGAGTCGACAAACAAGTTATGCCGATAACCGAAGAAAAGACCTATAGTTTGAAGTGGGTGATAATGTGTTCTTACGAATATGTCCTTGGAAGAGAGTAATGAGATTTGGAAAGAAGGGAAAGTTGAGCCCTAGGTATATCGGTCCTTTCAAAATACCGGATCATGTTGGCAAGGTTTCTTACCGATCGGCGCTTCCACTGAATCTCTCTCAAGTTCATGATGTGTTCTATGTATCTCTCCTGAGAAAGTACGTACCTGATCCTTCACATTTACTCAGCTCAGAAGTTGTACCGCTGGAGTAAGATCTATCTTATGAAAAACGGCCAATAGAGATTTTGTATCATAGCGAAAAAGTCCTACAGAACAATGCCACTCGCTTGGTGAATATTTTATGGAGGAACCACCAATTAGAAGAAGCTACATGGTAGCTTGAGAATATGATTAGGGAGAGGTATCCTCATCTGTTTGTTAAAAATTGACGAATTTCAAGGGCGAAATTAATTTTAAGGGGGGTAGAATGTAACACCTGAGACTTTTATGAGAAATATTTTGTTTTTATTTTATATAAATCATCAAAGGAATCTTTCACTACACACAACACTAGCTTGGCATGCTTTACACGTAATCATGACCTTCCTCTATAGCTTGCGTCGTACGCAATACCGAGTTTCACTAAACAGCGATATGCTATTAAAATATTATTAAAACTAGCCGTTATGAATAGTAATACCCACTTTTTTATATTTTTTCAATTTTATTTTTCAAAATGGACTTCCTTTTTGGATTCAGAATATTGAAATTAGCCTAGGGTTAAATTTTGGTATTTATCTGAAAACATTTAATTTTTGATGAATAGTGAAAACTCTAGGTTACTATTTAAAAACCGAATTTTTAATTAAATAATTATTTATTTTAATTAAATTTATTTTAGGTAAAAATTGATACATAATACCTATATAAGTTCAATTCAATTAATTGAAGTCATTTTATAATAATTTTAGATAAATATAAATCTTATCGAACATTTCACCGTCTTTTACCCACCTCATGGGAGAATTTCCAAATTCACATAAAACATAATTTTACCATTTCTATGAGGAGAATTTCGAAAATCTGAGAGACACAGTTAATATCAAGGAATAAAATGTGGTTCAATGAGAAGAAAATATTATTTGGTGAATAGTAACTTTTTAACTTTTTTTAACACGGTTAAAAGTAAATAGGGTAATTAAGGGTAAACATGATATTATTATTACCCTAACACATGTCCTAATTCTATTGGATAAGTTTAATTCGACCAAAAACAACCTTAGGAATAAAATATGACCATTTAGGCCCACTTGGATTACATTAGGACATTTATTATTAATTTATTTAAAGAAGGGTTAAAATAGTTAAAATCAATGTTTAATAACTAAATCATTTTTAATATAGGGTTATACATAAGATAAATTAGACTATAAATATTTATTAGAAATCTAAAAATCTTTACTACATAATGGTATTTTATTTTTAATTTTTAGACATTAAATAATTTAATTTATTAATGACACAATGATGATGCAGTAATTATCTTATTAATGAGATATTGAAATAATTTACGTTATAAATATCCAAATAAATGTAATTTGAGACTTTTTATGAATTCCAATAATATTTTATGTTAATATGACATGTTATTATTTATTTAATTAACTTTTTTTGAACTAATAATTCTGTTATGATTTTCACATTAATCGAATACCAAATAGTGTCAAAATTGACATAAAATAGTTTTTTAAAAAAATATTATATTATTAATTGTTATTTTATTCCTAAAATTCTAAGGTTCGTCCAAATGACTTACATAAGGTTTTATATATTAATAATAAACATCTTGTGGTACGTTTGGCTTGGTATAGTAAGTTTATAAATCTTATAGTGTAAGAAAACAAGAAGACACGGTAAAAGATAAATTATCTAACTTGAAGTTAAATATAAATGATAAGGATAAAATAGAAAACTAAACTTGTATAAATTCTATTGGATGATATTCTTTCGACCCATCTCCACCTTAGCTTCAAAATAAATCAATATTGAGCTATTAAAAACTGAATATGGCTTTATAATAAAATAATATTTTTTTTCCAAAGGTGCCCCTCTCCTCCCTTATAAAAGGGAACCTCCTCCCTCTCTTCCTCACACCACATTGAGCCTTCATGCTCGGCCAAACCTTGAAAAATTCTCTTCTACACTTCCCTAGAAACATCCTAGAGGTCCGGGTCTTCTTCAAAGTCCACTTTTAGTGCCCTAAGAGGAGGTCTCAAAGAGGCTCTTCAAAGAAGAGGTAATGTCTGTTACCGATTCTTTCAACTTTATTTCTTCTTCCACTTATTCTTATTTAATTGTTTCATTATGAAGTAATAACATAAATATCACACATATACTGATATGTAATTATAATTATGAAACAACCCTATTTCCCCATCTATCCATCCTATGGAAAACGAAATCACCGCGCATGCGTACGTACGGAATACCGTCTCCACGCCATTGTGTAATCTATTTTCCACCACCACCTTACTTGGATTGGTATAATGGTGTAAATAATAACTATATATGATTATTGTAAATTTATATTGATTCTGAAATAATATAAATACACTCCAATACAATTACGTGATCATGGGAACGATATCATCGCTCGTGCGTACGTACGAAATATCGTCTCCACAATGTGACGTGACTCGTTCTACATGATCTTCATTGCATAATGATTATATAAATGAATTGAGTGAATTAATATGATATATATTACACTAATACCATTATGGAAATGAGGTATCTATAACCTAAAAACAATATTAAGAATTTATTCGACAAAACACACATAAGAACAAAAAGTAATAATCACCGAATAGCAAGTAGTAATGAAATATTACTAATAAGTAGATAAGAATATGACCATAAATGATATCATAAAAACAATTATGATTCCGGAATAAGTCAATGACATTATTTAAATCATTATACAGGAGGTTCGGACACTTATGAAGCAAATCAGACCTAAGGTAAGGGACAATCTCGCAATCTCAATTTTTATCCGAGATTGTTTATTCTTCAGAATTTACTGGGGAATATTTATCATCCAAATCCATGTTTCCTCAATATGTAATATTATTTATATCCCCCTAAAATTTTTTAAATCCAATTCTACCCTTCATAGAGTTTTTAGTAAATGATATGAAAGGAATCTTTTGTCGTTTTTCGTACGAGGTACTTTTTGACATTTCCTGCCAAAGTACGAGAGGAATGTTTTTTTAACATATACAGAATGAATGGATTTCTAGAAAATTATTTCCATGAATCTTCCTTTAAATGTTTTCAAAATTATTTTTAATCAACTTCTTTTAGTTCAAAATTATATGACATGTTAAGAAAGGAAAATGTTTTTGAAGTAGAAAGGATATTTTCCTCAAGAATGTAGTTCAAGTGTTTTATCAAAAATATTTTACATTTAAGACAATATAGGGTTATGTTTCTATACATATTATTAAATTGATTTGATTATTTTGTGATGGAATTATTTTTATGAATTCCATTATCTTATATGAATTGTTTTATGATGTCACTATGTTTAAGAATCCCATTTTTATTACATGGGTTATGCAATGATGTATGATTTTTTGATTTTCTGGAACACATAAAAATGGTATCATTATGAGATGGGTGGGACCTATATCTCCCTCCAATGCATTGGGTAAATATTTATATCTCATGAGATAGATATGGCAGGAACGGTAGGACAAACTGGTTCAATGAAACAGGACTAAAATGAGGAGTGAACTCGGTTCAAAAATGGACATTGTCCGCTAAGATGGTCTTGGCTATGAGTCTTGACTACTAATAAATGATTCTCCATGATTATGTGTGTATGCCACAAAGTTTCATGTTTTATGTTATGATTATTGGGATTACATTTAACTACTATGATTTATCCCATGTTATAAAATTATGATCTCTTTTACAGGTTAAGATTTCCAAAAGGATATGTTCTTATGAATATGATTTGATTGATATTTATTTTGTTTACCCTTAATGAGCATTTGAGCTCACCCTTTTGTATGTTTTCTTTTCCCCATGTCAGGAAGAAGGATATTAAGTAAGATATTCCAAAAAGGGACTCTAGATAGGATAAAATAAATGGGAGGCAATGTAGAGGCTTTATGAACCAGTTGTTTATGTTTCCCAGTTTTTAAAGACACTATACCTATACTATCCTTTTTTGGTTTCTTTATATGTTGTAATAAGTGTAATTCAATATTGAAGTATTAACAATGTATGTAATGTATGGGTCGTTATATTCCATGTACCTATGTTATGATGTAAAGACTTGGGGTACGTTTGGGTGGAATTTTAATGAAAACTAATGGACTTTGGGTTTTGCACGGGAGGCGCACGGTTTGTCAAACCATGCAGCCAAACTGTACGAGAAGGGAGGTTGAGGTAGTAGCTTCCGCACAGAAGGCACACAGTTTGTCAAATCGTGCGGCCAAACCATGCGTGAAGGGTGGCCCAGGGAGTAGTTGACGCATGGCTAGCGCACGGATTGTCAAAACGTGTGAACTAACTGTGCAACCACTTAAATGAGATCCTTAAATTGTGGATCTCACTCGCTTTTGCCTCTAACTACCTAGTTTTTTCTTCTAAGTGGCCCTAACTCGGGATTTTTCTTCCCCTAAGGTGAGAGAAGGTTCTCCCATTGTTCTGGAGGTGATCCAAAGGCTCGTCTTGGTGAATCAAAGCTAGATTTTGGAGGTATGTGATCATTCTTCATCATTCTTGATCGTTTTCTTAGATCTACTTCTCCTCTTCTCTTGGGTTGTTAGATCTACACCCTTTATGGGTAGATCTATGTGTGTGGTACCATGTTTGATGAGATTTGGTATTGATATTTCTAGGGGAAGAGATCTAAGGCAGGTTCTTGAAGAACAACCCAGTTTTCTTGAGCGTTGTCGGCCATTGTGGTTTTGGTCAAAACCTTCGAGGTAGGTGGTTCCATTCAGACTTACCAAATTGATTAACATTGTATTTGGTTGATTTATATCAAATATTGAATTAAATTAAATTGTTTTATTGGCTTTCAATTAAATTGATAAAAACTGAATTCCATTGAATTGAGATATTTGAAATGGTTTTGGCTTAGAAATTTGAGAAAACCCCAATTCCATTGAATTGGGTGTGTTTATGGAAAATTGTTCAATTTATATTGTTTAATTTAAATTTTGTATTTGATGGAAATGTTTTAAATTTAATTGTTCAATTTAATTGTAGAAATGAAATGTTTATTGATGGAATTTTTTTTGAATGGATTTCAAACTTATGAAAATGGCATATATTGATTTGATAGAATTCCATTGGTTTTATCTTGTGAAAAAGGAATGTTTTTGAATAAAACTGGTTGTGGTTTTAAATGGAATGAACTTGGAACTACTGAAATGGAAGAGTGGGATTGATAATATTTTATGAATTCCTAAAATAGTTTTCCCATCATGTAAGAGTGCATTCAAGCCTTAGGTAGTTAGTGAGTTATTTGCATACACTCTACGCTACGACAATGTTCTAAAACAAACACATCGATGGTCATATCCCCGATGGGTTGGTGACGATTAAGCTTTGTCAAGTTTCATAGGGACGTGTGTATAAATTTTTTTTGTGTTCACATAGAGAGTGTGGAATCCTATAACTAGTTAATACTATCATAATGTTTTGGAAGAAGACCATGTTGCTCACTTGTTTGATTATATTTGAGATATAAATGTATGCCAATGCTTTTTAACTGCTGTACATGCCTGCTAAATTTATATAAACTATTATATATATGTGTTTTTCTTAAGCAATTATCTTAAAAATATTCCATCATTGTAAATCCTTTTCATAATGTAAATTCTTCCATCATTTGAAAATGCATAGCATGTTTTTGTAAAATTATGTTTTTGAAATGGAAAAATTTTTATTTGCAAATTGAACGATTTTCTTTGGTTAACCTATTTTTCGCATCTATTACGAAATCTTTTGTGGTATTTTACTGGACATAGGATCACACCCTAATTTTCCTTCAGGTGTTTGTATATTTTCTTATTCAAGGTTCGAGAAAAGGGAAGGGACCTCTTGGAGGTGGATCCAGTTGTTGATCTCTAGTCTTGGGGAGTTGTGCCCTTATGGACATTGGGACTATTTTTCCCTTTTTTGTTCTTCGGTTGTAGTACTTTGGGATTTTTATGCCTCTTTGTTTTATGGTAAATTACTCTCAGTGGAGTTTTTTCTATTATGCATACTGTTTGTTTTCTCTTGCTTCCTAATTCTTGTGGAAAAATCATTCCCACTTGTATGTTTTACGATTCCAGGTGCTAGTCACCGACCAGTGGGGATCGGGAACGCCCATCAGGCTATGTCAGGACCTCCCCGGTTATCGGGTTACCATGGTACCTAGGCTGGTTCGTGACAAAGTAGTATCAATGGAGAGGTTATGCATCTTCCCTTGATGACAATATGCATTTTATTCCTCTTGTCGGGACATGAGAGGTAGTTGTGATTGAGTTCCTGGCCAACTCTCACCATAATGAACCTTATGTCACTAGGGATCGTTAGGGAAATACGACTTGTGGATTGGTTCTAGTTTGTTCCATATTTTTATTTGGATAGAGTGGAATCCAAATCTTTGTATCCCTTCTTTTAAGAATAGTTTTCCTTGTCACTACGTTTGGGTGTTAATCTATGTATTTTTTTGCAGTGTAGCATCATGAAAATGAGAAGACATGAGAATAGGATCCAAAAAGAGGATGCTTCTGAATTTTTTCAAGCGAGTCCTATTGTGGATCCGAATCTGGTTGAGGTGATTGTTCGCATTGTCCAAGCTCAAGGAAAGGCACCACCTCCACATCCTGTTCAGACTCCATCTATAGATCCTCATATTGATATTCTCTTAATTCGTTCTCAAAAGTTTCTTTGCCAGAAGACACTAGTTTTCAAAGGCTACACTGACCCTCATTATGCTGAGGAATGGTTCAGTAATATTGAACGGTTATTAGGGTTCTTGGAGACACTTGATGTGATCAAGGGGAAGTGTGCCACCTTTGTGGTGGAGGGACCAAGTAGGGGATGGTGGGACACCATGATGACGACTTGGAAATATGAGGGTTTGGAGTGGGAAGACATTAGGGTTCTTTTCACTAACCAGTTCTATCCAGAAACAGTGGTGTTGGCCAAGGCTGTGGAGTTTTTCAAGCGTGATAAGGCCAACAAAACAGTGGCTGAGTACTCAAATCTTTTTTCGGAGCTGGTATAGTTTTCTCATGAGATTGTATCTAATGAGAGTATGAAGGCTTGACTATTTGAGTTTGGACATCGATCAGATATCCATTCTCAGGTTTTCCAAATGAAGATACCCAGTTATACTGATCTTCGGGATATAGAGATGATAGTTGAGATGGACTTGGCAGGAAAGTAATGGATGAAGGAGGTTCTTTTCCCTCCTTGTGGCAGTGTTGGCTCCTCTAAAGGGAAATTTATGCGTGACTTTTCTCATGGTTGTTCTTGACAGCATATTCATCCTAGACCTCTAGTGGCATCAGGAGGGGATTCTTTGACTTTCTATCAGTGTGGGAAGCCAGGACATTCTAAGAGGGTTTACACTGAGGAACCGAAGAACTGTAGCTCCTTCGGACGTTTAGGACACTAACAGAGATTCTTCCATCACTTTTCTACTCGCCGCGGGGGAAGTAGATCATCAACACCTCCAAATACTGTGGGGTAATCAAATTCTTCACGTACAAAATGGTTCCAGTCACATGCATCTAGAACGAAGCTTCTTCACGCAGTGGATGAGTCACCAGAGGTAGCTGATGCTAGTCCTACAACTGTGAGAGGTACCATTATGATAGCTTCGTCAATAGTGATAGATCTTTTTGATACTGGTGCATCTCAATCATTTATTTCAACACATATTGTTAATCTGGTTAATCTACCTGTGGAGCTGTTATCTTGTGCGATGGATATTACTACACCCCATGCTGCAATGAGAGAGAAGGGCCTCCATAGTCCTTCTTGTGACTTCTCTCTATCAGATGTTGAGCGTTCATGGACTTCCATGGTTCTCGACATGAAATCTTTTGATGTCATATTTGGGATGGATTGGCTCTTTTCTAATAAATCCCAGATTGATTGATATCTACGACGGGTCTACGTTACTACACATAGTGGTGTGCCTCTTGTTTTTCAATGAGAATGGGACCCAAGGACAAGCAGAGCAAGACACTCTTATCCAAAGTTGGGGAAATTTATATTAGTGTTTTATTTTGATCTGGGTAGAGATTCAATGAGTGGCGATCTCCCTCCAGTAGTCACTTAGTTTCTCGACATATTTCCTTCTCACTTTTCTGGTTTTCCACAAGTAAGGGAAGTAGATTTTACTATTGACTTAATTCCTGGTACTCAACCGGTTTCAATTCCTTCTAACCAAATGGATCCAGCTGAACTAAAAGAACTGATGTCTCAGTTAGATAATCTTCTTGAGAAAGTATTTATACGCCAAAGTGTGTCACCTTGGATAGAACCAGTTCTCTTAACCCAGAATGCTGATGGTTCTCTTCGCTTATGTGTTGATTATTGAAATCTCAATTGAGTTACGATGAAGAATAAATCTTTGTTACCATGAATTGATGATTTGTTTGATAAATTGAATGTGGAAAAGTGGTTTTCAAAAATTTATCTTTGATCTGGTTACAATAATTTCAGCATAAAAGAATCTGGCATTCCTAAGAACGCTTTTTAGAATAGTTATGGCCATTATAAGTACGTTGTTATGCCCTGTGTAATAACAAATTCTCTTCTAGTTTTCATGGATTTTATGAACAAGGTTTTCCGTGAGTTTCCCGTTACATTTTTGGTTGCCTTTTTATAAGGCATTCTTGACTACTCCATGTCTGAGGAGGATCATGTACATCATCTGAGAATAGTTCTGAACCTTCTAAGGAATGAGAGACTTTATTCCAATCTTTAAAAGTGCAATTGTTGGATTCAGGATGTGAAAATAATGGGACATGTTGTGTTAGAAAAAGGAATATCAGTTGATCCTGAAAAGGTGAAGGTTGTTATGACTTGGGAACAACCAAGAATTGTTTTCATGATTCAGAGAATCTTGGGCATAGCAGTATATTATCACATGTTTCTTAAATACTTCTCAAATCTAGCTTCTCTAATGACTGCTCTGACTCTAAAGGGAGTGATGTTTTCCTGGAATGATAATTGTCAGAGTTTATTTCTTGAGCTAAATAATCTTTTGACTACTACGTCAGTGTTTATTCTTCCTAAGGATGGGATTGGTTATGTGGTCTTATGTGATACATCGGGTTACAGTTTGGGATGTGTGCTTATGCAGGGTAATCATGTTTTTGCCTTTGGTTCTCATCATCTTAAGCCTCATGAGAATAACTCTCATACCCATGACCTTGAATATTCAAATGTAAACCACACACTTAGGTTTTGGAGACATTACCTTTATGGAGAAAGGTTTACTGTGTATTCATACCACAAGAACTTCTGTTATATCTTCTCTAAAAAAGATTTGAATCTTCGTCAAAGGCATTGGGTGGAGTACCTGCAATCTTTCCACATTGTAATTGCCTATACCCTGGGGAAAGGTAATGTAGTTGCAGATGTGCTAAGCAAGAAAATTCCATCACAGGATATGAAAGAATCTTTAGAAGAGTGGAGTTCAATGGATCTTTTGGCTTAGTTTCATATTGGAGTTCTGTGGAAGGGGAAAGAAGTTTCTTTAGCCAGTGTCATGTTCACATCTTCTCTCATCGAGTTAATTATTCCGGAACAACAACTGGATGATGAATTCCATAGCATTATGGACTCTCTTTATTGTGGGGAGATTGTCACTCAGTGTTTGTTCTCTATTGAGGGTGTTATATGTTATCGGAACCGTTACGTTGTGCCGTTAGTGGCAAGGAAGGATGTGATGGGGGGTTTCCATTACTCTATGTGGGCTATATTCCCAGGAACCATGAAGATGTTCTATGACATGTGGCGACAGTTCTTGTGTACCGGTATGAGACAAGACATTGCTGTGTTTGTATCTCGTTTCTATACATGCAAGTAAGTGAATGTCATGAAACAGAACCCTTTAGGTTTGGTTCGACCACTTCTAGTACATACATGGAATTGGGATGATATCTAGATGGACATTTTGGTTGTGTTACCTTAATCCAAGAGGAAGAAGAACGTGATATGGGTTGTGATCAATAGGCTGACCAAGTTAGCTCACTTTATACCTATTCGAGATACAACCAAAGTTTAGGAGTTGGAAAATATTTATATGAATGAAGTTTTTTGTCTTCATGGAGTTTCGTCTGCTATAGTCGTTGATAGGAATCCTTGGATTACTTCTCACTTTTGGAGAGGCCTTCAACATGCATTGGGATCTCAGGTTCATTTGAGCACGGACTACCATCCACAGTTAGACGGCCAGACCAAGAGAGCTATTTTGATCCATGAGGATATGCTCCACGCATGTGTTCTCCACTTTGGTGGGACTTGGGATGATCATCTGGGGCTAGTAGATTTTTCTTATAACAAAAGTTATCAGTATGTGATCAAAATTGCTCTTTTTGAGGTTTTCTGTGGTTGTCCTTGTAAATCTATTTTATCATGGTCAGATATTGGTGAATGTACTTTGGTAGGACCGATCTTGGACCAAGAGACCACAGGTATGATCGAGTTGGTTCATCAAAGAATGATGACAGCTCAGAGTCAGTATAACACTAATTCTGATCTTAGCTATAAACATTTAGACTACTCAGTTGGTGGCATGGTGTTTTGGAATGTTTCACCCTGTTTAGGTCATCAACGGCTTGGTAAGGAAGGGAAGCTTGCTTCCTGTTTAGTGGCACCTATTGAGGTTATTGGCCTTGTAGGGAATGTTTCTTACTATCTAGATCTACCACCACAGATGACATCGATACATAATGTGTTCCATGTATCAGAGCTGCGAAAGTATCTCTCTGATCCATCTCATGTTTTGAGCTCTAATGATCTTGAGATTGAACCAGATTTATCTGTTACTGAACGATCAGTCAGGGACGTTGATTTTTAGACCAAGGTACTCTGTGGGAGAACGATACCCCTGGTCTATGTACTTTGGTATCATGGTTATGATTCTCATGAGACGTGGGAATGGGAGGCACTTATTAAAGAGTAGTGGCCTCATCTTTTTGTCATGGAGGCTTCTTCATAGGCTTTATGGGGACTGAAAGATCTTATGGTGGGGAGGTTGTAACATTACATTACATTTTTAGGTATCTTTTGATGTTTCAATGTACCTATGTTTTGAAGTAAATACTTGGGGTATGCTTGGGTGATCTTTTAATGAAAACTAAGGGACATTGGGTTGTGTATGGGCGGCGCATGGTTTTTCAAACCATGCAGCCAAACCATTCAAGAAGGGAGGTTGATGCGGTGGCTTCTGCATAGGAAGCATACGGTTTGCCTAACCGTCTGGACAAACCGTCCATGGAGGGTGGCTAAGGAAATATCTGTCACACATCTACCATACTGTTTGTTAAACTGTGTGAACTAACCATGCGACAACTTAAATGAGATCCTTAAATTGTTGATATCACCCGGTTTCCCATCTAATTGCCTCCTTTTCCCTCCTAAGTGGCCCAAAATCGAGATTTTTCTTCTCGTAAGGTCATAGAAGGTTCTCTCATCGCTCCGGAGGTGATCCAAAGGCTCCTCTTGGTGAATCGAAGCCAGATACATGAGTTATGTGATCGTTAATCATCGTTCTTGATTTTTTTCTTATATCTACATAGATCTACTTCTCTTCTTATCTTGGTTTCTAAGATCAATGCCCATTATGGGTATATCTAATTGTGTGGTACAAAATTTCATGAGATTAAGTATTGATCTTGCCAGGAGAAGAGTCGTATATAGGGTTCTTGAAGAATCAACCCGGTTTTCTTGAGCGTTCTCGACCGTTGTGGTTTTGGTCAAACCCTTTGAGGTATGTGGTTCTGTTCCAACTTACCAAATTGATTATCATTGTATTCTCTTGATTTATTTCAATTGTTGATTTAAATTCAATTTATCATGTTTCTTTCAATTAAATTTGTTAAATACTTGATTCCACTGTATTGAGATATTTCAAATGGTTTTGGCATAGAAATTTGGGAAATCCCCAATTCCATTGAATTGGGTTTGTTTATGGAAAATTGGTCGATTTAAATTATTTAATTTAAATTTTGAATTTGATGGAAATGTTTTCAATTAAATTGTTAAATACAATTGTGGAAATGAAATTTGTAATTATGGAATTGGTTTTGAATGGATTTAAAACTTATGAAAATGGCTTAAAATGATTTGATAGTAATCCATTGGTTTTATCTAGTGAAAAAGGCATGTTTTTGAATAAAACCTATTATGGTTTTAAATGGAATTAAGTTTCCACTTTTGAAATGGATGAATTGGATTGATCCTATTTTAAGAATTCTAAAAATAGTTCTCTGATAATGTAAGAGCTCATACAAGCCTTGGGTAGTTACTGAGTTATTTAGAAACACTCTACACAAAGACAACGTTCTAAAACCTACATGTAGTGGGTCACATCTCTGATGGGTTGGTGATGAGTCTCTGTTGGCCAGTGTCATAGGTACATGTGTATACACATTTTTCTAAGTTCACATGGAGAGTGCGGAATCCTATAACTGGTAAAGACTATCATACCTTTTGGCATATTACAATGTTGCTCGCTTGTTTGATTATATTTGAGATATAAATATATTCCAATTCTTTTGAACTTCTATAAATTCCTTCTGAATTTATATAAACTGTTCTATATAAATGTTTTTTAAGCCATTGTTTTATAAAAATTCCATCATTGTAAAGCCTTTGCATAAATTAAATTCATCCTTCATTTGAAAATGTATAACATGTTTTCATAAAAATAAGATTTTGATTTTCCAATCCTATTTATTTGAAAATTGAATGATTTTCTTTGGATAATATATTTTTGGCATTTGTTAAAGAATGTTTGGTGGTATGCTACTGGACATAGGCTCACACCCTACTTTTTCCTTCGGGTGATTGTGGATTTTCTTCTTCATGGATCGAGTAATGGGAAGGGACCTCTTGGAGGTGGATCCAATTGATGATATCTGGTCTAGGTGAGTTCTACCCTTAGGGACTTTGGGAATATTTTTCCCTTTTTAGTACATGGGTTATAGTACTTTGGGATTTTTTATGCCTCATTATTTTCTAGTACATTATTCCCAATAGATTTTCTTCTGTTATGAATATTTTTTTGTTTTTCTCTTGCTTCCGCATTCTTGTGGAAAAATCGTTCCCACTTCTATGTTTTACGATGCCAGGTGCTAGTTACTAACCCATGAGGATCGGGAATGCCCTTCACGCTATGTCAGGACCAGATCTGTTATCGGGTTACCAGGCTACTCGAGCTAGTTCGTGATAGTGTATCCAATTTTCATGTCATGTTATTTCCCATAACATAGTATAAAAC
This sequence comes from Viscum album, assembly GCA_963277665.1. NCBI lineage: Eukaryota > Viridiplantae > Streptophyta > Magnoliopsida > Santalales > Viscaceae > Viscum > Viscum album. The sequence goes on along the minus strand of OY728164.1, from coordinate 59,394,319 downwards.
TAAAAATTAATAATGGAAAACTCAAAATACATTTGTAATTCTCTGAAGACATTGATAACCTCACCAATACATTAATAAATTTATACCTATATTCCATTAATTTAAAAAATATTAAAAACCTAATAATAATTAGTTTCAATAAAAAAATTCTTCTTCTCCAAGAGTCCCAAGATGCACCCAATTAAATATAAAATTAAGAAATTATGATAAAATTACCCATAATCAGGTAAAAGTTTTTTACCAACTACCCACCTTATGACATTACATCCTGAGATGTCATATAAAGAATGAATTTTGTTAATTATTTTATCCCACTACTCCATCATCATTGATTCATGCACCCTTGTCTTATTAATATTTGATTGTTATTCCAATACCCCTCTGACTAACTGAATTGAATTATGATCAATGATATTCACTTGAGAGTCAATGATCTGATATTGCTACTAAATAATGTAAACAACTTTCTCTAACTCTATATCTTCCAAACTAAAAACATAATAGGTATAAGGATGATATTTCCTAGTATGATATGTGGAAAACATAACGATTTTTTATCAACTATTTTGGCAGTTTCAGTAGATAAGTATCCTACCCAAGACACACAATTACCCCAAATGGCCAATCATATCATTGATCCAACATCTGAAATTTTACATGTCGATAGTGAACTAGGAGAGGATACACATTCATGAAAACATAGTTACCCACAAAAAACACAATAGGATTACTTCATTGATCCGCATAATATATCATTCGACTCTATTCTATAACCACAAGTCTATGTATATCCCAAATTCACAATGACGTCTCCTAAACCAGACTTGGCCTCGGCAGATAATCTTTCCCACATATTTATAACAAATAGGTGACATTCATGGGTGACCATAAAAAGAAATGAATATACCCATTATAATTAAATAATGATAACTATTATTGTGAAAAAACTAAAGTAGACCAAGATGTAAATCCCAGTATCCACTGAAGATGATGTCATGGGCACAGAGAATATGTTCTAAAATATGAGTAACATTTTCTTTCATACCATATTTTAATGGATTTTGAGTTGTACTCAACCGTTCTAGACCCCACATCACCTCATGAAGACTTCCATAGAACCTAAAACTAAACCTATAATCAATCTCTAGAAAAATGGTATAAATAACACAAAGATACACCACAATTTCTAGCACATATAGATTACCTAGACCATCAACTTTTTCAGTTTCATTTATTGTAATTAATTGAGATTTCTTTTTCATTTTATCAATAAACCCTAAATATCATTCCTCAGAAGGGGTGTTTGTGGTTACCTGAATACAATATCCATGTATTCCTCATCCCATTTCCATTGAGGAACTTGAAGAGGATTGAGTATACTAGAGGGATTCAAATACCCTACCTTTATATACTAGATGTTGTTAGAGTAAGACACATAATCCACAACGCCAAGTTTCATACAAAAACACCAGAATCCACCAATCATGTCATTATACATATGCATATAAACATAATGAATGGAACATGGTGAACTATTATAAAAATACAAATATCAACAATGAGTATGGGAGGAAAAATTTATCCTCAAAACCATAAAAACTATCTTAAGAGGGAAACTGACCAGAAAGAGTCTCCCCACAATATAGGTATTCATGAACACACATACACTCATCTCCATAGTGAATACTCTATAGAATATACTTAGGGATAGATGAAGATAAATGAACAATAGTCATAACTATACAAATAACATCCACCTATAATATGTTTGATACTAATAAATCCCCCCTTAAGGTTCCACTCCTCCTTCAATTCCAAAATAGAATATGATGGAATGTTTATTCTAAAAGCATTTGAAAGGACATTCCCCTTCATCAGGGTGTAGGCGATATCGAAGTGAACCATCAGATGTTATTCCACCCACTACCTGTATCTAAAATTCGAATCATTCAAGTGAAATAGATTTCTTATTCTCTTACACATAAAAAATACTATGAACATTTACTAAATATTATTATTCTTCAACAATGTAGATAATTCATAAATACAATAATATCTACATAATCAGTGGGGTAATTAACCTCATTTGGAGGAATATGATGAGAATTTTAATCCAACACAGGATCATCTTATTTGAGACAAAAACAAAATCATATCCTAAATTTCTCACATTAATCCACATACCCCTTAACGGGATTTTGTATGATTGAAATAAGAGTTAGTATCAGAATATATTTTATCTCGTCGATATATGACTAACACTTTCCAACCGATGTGAATTTAGATTGTTTTCCAATATGATCAGTCAATGTTTATTATAACTTTGAGAAATCATTGATGAACTGTTGATAGTATCTAGAAGTTCCATGAATTTTCTGAATTTCAATGACATTTTATGGATCTTACCAGGAAGAAATAGTATCCACCTTCTTAGGTTATACTGGTAATCCATGACCATAAATTTCATGCCCCAAAAACATTACTTTATGAACCATGTATTGTCATTATTGAACTCATTCCATACAAATGGTGATTTTATAGGTTTTTAAAATCCAAACTCATATAGTTTACATAATCATGCTTGGAAATCGGTTGGACAAGAATATCTTCTATAAAAACTACTAAAAAAGTGGACAGTTACCGATGGAATAACCAATTAATTAAATCCAAGAGATCATAAAGAGTGTTAGGTAGACCAAAAGATATCAGAATATATTTGAAACTGTCTTAACTTATCTTGAAATCCTCCTCTAGTATATCAAACTCTTGAACTCTGAGTTGATGATAAATATTCTGATGATAAAACACTGAAACCCACTTTTCCAATTTTAATTAATCAAAATAATCATCAAGATAAGAAAAAATATACTTTTATAAAACATTAAATCATTCATTTTCCAATAGTCGACAAAAAATGGGTGTTAATTTCCCACCTTATTGGAAAATAGGACTAGGGCCTCCCATGGAAGAACAGTAGAGAGATAAAAACCATTTCCCATCGGGTATTACACCATAATATTTAGTTCTTTCATCACTATTGGCTTTATATGATATGAATGTATCGATATTAGATGTGTTCTTAGTTCCAGTTCAATCGTGAAATCAACCTCCCTCTATAGATGAATCCCGGAGAAATCTTTTTTGAAAAAGATAGGATATCCCTCACAATAGATGGAATAATAAAAATGGATGAATCATCCTATGGATCAACTACAATAGTAGATGAAAAAATCTTGATCTCTTGGCTTAATGTCCTTCATGGATAGACCTAAATTCCTAATTTCAATGAAACAAAAATGAGCTCCCATTTGTAAAAAGAAACAATACTCACTAATGATAACAATCAACCTCATCTTAATGTGTAATAATCAAATCCATCCTGATGAAGAGCTCAAAAAAATCAATACTGAGAGTAAGAAAATCCCAGATAAGCCACTTATATATTATAAAAAGAGTAGAAGGACAGTGAATCTGCAACTCTTTCATATTTTCGAATATTTTTTCTACCTCTATTTCAATGGAAATAAGTACATATGGGTGTTATATCATATTAAAAAAAAAATACATAGATAAATTAGTGTAAATTACCTATATCAAATAATGAAATTTAATACTAGGACAAAATAATTATGGTTTCTATAAATAAATCTAGACTGACATCATCATTCAATAGAAAATCATCTACAACTCAAATGTTCATAAATCCTTATACCTGTGGATGGAGCCCTAAATTCCTATATACTTCTCAATATGTAGAAGTACCAATTTTAGATGATGGTCCATTGTCATATCAAAGTGTAGAAATGGCCCAAGAGAAGTGTTTGATGTGTCCATAATGTCCACAAATGTAACACCTCTATGATTTTTCTGGACAATATCATCGAGTGTGTTTGATATTTCCACACTAGTATCATGTTAGAGGCACAATAGCATTAATCACAGGTGTTGAGGAGGCACATCACTAAAAACCACCACTACCACTACTATGATTATCCTTGTCTATTTTCTTAATACTTTTCATGCCATTATAATTGTAACTTAAAGCTAGAGAAGATGAAGAAGATACGTCCTTTACATTCATATTCATTTTATCCATTTTACCCCTTTCATGGTCTCTGCACTGGTCAAAAGATTTACAATAAAATCATGTGATATGATATTTTTTTGTAACACATGAATTTACTTATAAGCTAACATCTGGTAATTATTCACTTCCGTTGTTGAAAAATGAACCAACCTATTAAATCAATTGATTTATGCTAACACCGAACACACTCCATAACGTATAGAGGGGATATCAATATGCATCTATCATTAGAGACTCCATAAAGAACTAACATAATAAGATATCCTAGAATCCCTTACATCCCAGCCCATATTCTTATCAACATGTCACAAGTAATCCCACAAACTCTTTAAAGTTATCTATGTTCATAAATCCATACACATTACCATGATAAAAATATGTTCATCTCGGATGTCGAATATCTTACTGATCATTTTTATAAAATCTTACTAATGATGAAGTGCATTTGTACAATTAATGGATGGTGTCTTATTTTGTACAAAAAAACCTAATATATCTATGTTTCCTCCCAGTCCTTGTAGTTATATCAGTAAAAACATTCTTGACATATGGTATATTATGATCAACATAATGAACCACTCGCATGATAACCTCAATGAAATTGTTATCAATTAGAGGATTTACTAGAGGATCATCATTAAAACCCTCCTCAGGAACTGAATTAACACATCTAAAAATAATTCCACTACACAAAAAAATAGAATAAAGTACCTAATAAAAAAATAATATGTTTTCAATCTAGAAAACCGATAAAAAAACATATATAAGGAACAAGAACTAAAAATAAAAGACACACATCAAAAAATAAAATTGAAACTTGAGTCTTATAATATAAATTGACGGCACATAACATACCCCCACACTCCTCCCATTTCCTCAATATCCTATTTCCATTCTACCATACATCCCAAGATAAGGCCACTTGAGTAAATACGATCCCTCAGATATAGAATTTTATTGAACTGACCCAAATTCCCTATCAAAATGGTACCCTAATCGTTACCCAAATGTAAAAGAGAAATTTATGATCACCAAAAGCTAGTGACTATCAACCAAGAATAAAAAAATATGTGGAACACTTTCAATAAACCTAAATAAAATAAAAGGAATAAATATGGATAAAATAGACAAAAATAGAAGAAATATATATTAAATAATAGAATCAAATTGTAGAAAAACTCAAAAAAAAACAATAATTTCACAATGCAAATTCAACCAGAAAGAAAAAATAAAAGCAAAAAAAAACAATATTACATGTGGTTATGTGTGAAACTTGCACCATCTCACCATCCATAAACCTAAACCAAACTTATAGAAAACCTAACTTCCTTATTACTCTGTCTTTACATCCCCTGTATGATGCTACATAAAAAGGACTACGCACCACTAAATAAGTTCTCTAGGAATGAACTAATATGATCAATTGGATCCAACACATATATTCTTAAAAATTATTTCTACCAAAAATCATGTATGATCATTTTAAATAAATCATGGAATAATAAGAAGTAATGAATCCATAAAATGCATGGTAAATATTTCCCTTTTCAAAAAAGTACAAAAAAAGATATTTATATCTATTTTAAGAATAATTTACACTGTCAATTATAAAAAAAAGAATGACTATCAAATCCAAAAATGGAAAATACTAAGAACCAGTAAATGAATGCATGTAACTCAATAGGTTATTCTAGAAGACAAATCACACAAAAAATGACTATTTCACAATAGTTCCTTAAAATAAATTCCTAATGAGTTGGGAAACACCCCATGAGTGAACCTTTAAACAATGAAAAAATCATGTACCAAAAAAAACTTCCCTAGGGATAACAGAATATCCCCCATGAAAAAACCACATTATGGTAATACTGATGATGTCTCTATGGTCAGTCGTCAACTTACACACCAAAGGCCTCCCATGTGATGAATTTCATGAATGATTTTTATGATTTAAAAATAAAACATTCTTTTATTTACAAAAACCAAGTGAAAAAAACATTTTGATCACAAATCCATTGACAAACATCAAAAATGTATTCCATTTTATTTACAAATCAATTTATAAAATGATGTAGAAAAATATAGCATCATCAATACATGCTTGATACAAAACCACACACATAAAAAACCAGGTCAAACAATGCCCATGAACATTCCACCAATAAGAAGAAACATAAAAATGATGAGAGACGGCATAGAATCAATTTACACATATCATAAATGATTCAACTCAACCATAAGGGTTATAAGAGAATAGTAATTCAATATATCTCAATTATACAGACTGTAAGATCCTAGTTTTTTGAAAGGTATGTTTTCATTATGTATTTTCCGAATACCTTGTTTTGGGGTTCAAGAGATGTCTTTTGAATGTATGGGAGGTCTTGGGGGTGTTTTGGGGTTCGGGGCATGGCAGAAAAGAAAACTGGGCAAGACAAGCCAGGGCGCATGACCTTCGTACGACTAGGGAAAACCGTGCAGCCTTCCCAGGTAAATCGTGCAACCCTCTTCTTCCAGACAATAGCATGCACAAGGTTTTCACACGGTTTGTTAAACCGTGCGGCCAAACCGTGCAGCCTCATAATGTTGGAAAAAATTACAAAATTTCCACTCTGGGTTTTTAAGATCCCACTTGGGATTTCCTCTACATTTGTCCTTCTTCTCCCTTAGAATGAACCAAATCTCCCAAGATCTCCAAGAGGTCGATATACCTCATTTCTAAGGTGTTTTTGGTTCCGTTGGATGCGAATAGATGATTCGGGTAAGGCTAATCCCATACCTGATTCTCACTTTGGATTAGGGTTTTAATCTTCTCTACCTCTTGTTCTAAAGATCTAAAAAACTATCTTTTGGGTGAGTATTAGGTTGGAGCTATGATTATTGGTTGGATCGAGGTATAAGGTCTCGATTGAGAGTGCGTTAAACGAAGGTTTCAAGGTAGGTGGTCTTCATTTGATATCCCATATTTATTTGGATATTTGTGCATGTTTATACGTGTTCTCGTTTTCCCTTGGTTATGTTTTGAACAACATTTGAATGTTTGGTAATAATGATATTTAGAATGGCTAATAGTAACCCTCATGATCCCCTTTGGATGTGTTGGGATTGACATGACCTAATTTAGGGCCATTCATGGGATGTGCCTGCTTTTCCTGGACATAGGGTATGTTATTAAACAAGTTACCTTGTTGTAATGAATGATAGATCCCTTGATGAATATGTTGGAATGATTGGGTGAAATTGAAATAGAAGTTAGGTGATGAACCTATACATGGAAATAACATAATGGTTAATTGGAATGGGTTGAATGGATGATTCATGGGAATGACGAATGGGTTAAATGGGTTAATGTGTAACTGATTAAAGACCATAATGGGATGAATTAAGGGTCTACCGTTGAATGCTTAGTGAGATAGGCATAACAAATGGGAATTGGTTGAATTGATAAATGATGTGAAATGGAAATGTGTTAATGGGTTAAGGCATAATGTGAATTCACGTGTGGTTTGTTGTGACTGGTGTTTGTCAAAGGGAAATGGTATTGTGGGTTGATGGTTACTTATATATATAAGCATGTGAACATGGTTTGGTAGAGTGGGGTATGACTGGAGGATATACACCCACTGGTCGAGTGAAGACTGATGCTCTGAACTCCACCCTAAATGCACGGGTTAGGAATGGGGACTGAGGATCTATTATCATAATTGTTGCATCCACCCAGACTGAGGCTTCGTTGTGAGGATATGGTTTCTATTAGGGGGTTAGTCTTAGTGAGATAGGATAACGATGTGTTCACCCTATTTCATGTGATTTTTGGCCTTAGAGCAATGTAACATAATGAATGTGATTAACCAATGGAAATGTGATGAATTGGTAAGTGATGATAAATGGTGTGTAATGAATAGTAATGGAAGTGGAAACGGATTTGGCCATGAACATGTTAATGGAACCTCAATTATTTACTTGGTAATTATCATTCAAATTCCTTTTACATGAACTAGTTGTTTATACTGGATATTTTGTAGACACTGTTGGTGGTGGCCTACTGAGTTGTACTCACACACTCCTTGGGCTGTCGTTGGGTATCGGAGTAATCTTCATGTTTGCAGGTCTGGAGAAGGGCATGAATCCTTGAATTATAGTTGATTGGACATGGGTAGCACTTGGTGGAGGAGCCAGATATGGAGTCGGGACCATTTTGGGGATTTTGGCAGTTGTCCTTATTTTGAAATTTTGTTCACTTTGGCACTTATAGTACGACATAGCATATTTTATTGTTGGAAATTGTTGTTACACATGTTCCTAGTTTATTGATTATTTTTTCTGCTATTGGTTATTTCTGTTGTGGCTTACTCTGATAAAAGGGGGTATAGTCTCCCCAGTTGACCCCATAGACCCCAGATGCTAGTCGGCAGCATTTCACGTATGGGGAGGCACGCTTAAGGTCATTTTACCACCCGGCTCAGATCACCGATTTAGTGGCTTCCGGGTCGGGGACGTTACAAAGTGGTATCATAGGAGGTCTTTCTTATCCTTCTCTGAGGTCTTGTTATTTGGGATAGGTTTCCAAGGGTTAAGATGTGTCGGGCCTTGGTAATGAGCTCGTTCTTGGGAGTAGAAAACCCAAGTACGATGGAAAACCCTAGTCACCCTGGGTGGGAAATGTTGTTCTTGGTTTTTTGTTGTTACAATTGATGATATTTCACCATTTGATGATGCACATGTGATTTGATATGGATATTTTTTGATATTTGGCTCGTGGCCTTAACAGCATGAGGATTTGTATTCATGCATCATTGTTGGCACAGAGGGAGATAGGTAGCATGCATCTTTTAAGGCACATGCACGAGATGGGTGTGTGAGGCAAGAAGTTAGGGTGCATCATGCATTTCATGAATCCATGAAATAATGAGAATAATGAAATAAAACAAGTGGGTAAATATTTTTTAAGGAAACATAAGGGTTTGAAATGAATTCAAAATTGTTTTGTAAAATGTTATGTGAGTTTGGTGGTAGTGCATGGTTGTTTACCGCATGTGGACAATGGCCCATGATACGGATTGTCCGGGCAGTGAATTTGAGGTTGTAATGTTGTTAAATTAGCATATGAAAATGGGTTGTTGTAGCTATTAAAGATATTTTTGAGGAATTTTTGAATGTTTTAAGGTATAAATGCTAAATATATTGTTTGTAAATATAGGGAGATGCCACCATGACGTCGGTTATTCATTGGGAAATGAGAGGTTGTTGGTGATGACACTCCTCCAGTAGAGGAGAATGAAAATGAGGTGATCCATGAAGGTATAGAAGACTAGTTCTGGTAGAACTTGACTATCCTTATGAAAATGATGGATTGGGACCGAGGGCGGGATTCATCGAGTATCTTTGAACTGACCAGGGAGTTTTAGCTACAGCACCATCCGACCTTCACCAGAGAGGGTGGGCCAGAGGCAGCAATGTTCTTGTTAGAGTATGTCCAGATGATACTGGATCATCTGGAGACCCCTATTGAAAAGTGAGTGAAGTTTTCCTCTTATATTTTGCGAGGCCAGGAAAGGATTTGGTGGGACATTCAGGAACAGATCGAGCAGGCTGAGGGAATGTAGTGGACGGTTTTTCAAGGAAAGATTCTAGAGAATTTTTATCTGGAGGCTTTGAGGTAGGAGCAGACTACAGAATTTATGAGCATGACTCTAGGATCGCTATCAGTGATGGACTATGCTGGTCTCTTCAATGATTTGAGACTCTTTGTCCCAGTGTTAGTAGTGGATGAGGTGGAAGTATCAAAGCCTTTCCAGGATGGGTTGAGACATGAGATCTGGTCTCAAGTAAATATCTTCCACATGAAGAAGTTTGCAGAGGTGATGGATCTGGAACTCATCCCTAAATGGAACATGAAGGCAGCTTTGGGTGGTGGGATTTTCATGCCAGTTGGGCGGAAAAGTGGTGCATCTTCCGAAGGTTGTAAGAACTGTTTAGAATGTCTCCATCATGGTGGTCAGAAGATAGGTTCAGCCTCTCAGAGTGAGAACCATGTGTTTTTTCATCCGTGTGGTAAGTCGGTGAATATTCATGGTTAGTTTCCTCGACCTCCAGTTGATTGTTGTTCATGTGTCAGGATGTGGCATGTACAAGGGTTCTTGGTGGAACCCTTAGTAGACGAGTTAGCATGATGATGAGAAGCAGGTGTCGGGTATGGGAAGGGGATCAGTTGCCCCGTATCAGGCAGGATGTTGGAGCTCCTGGGGTTGACTGGAAGGGGCGGTGGATGTGGATCTTCAGGGAAAGATCACTCATTCTAGCTGGGCAGTGCGACGTAGGGTGTTCAGGTATGAGCCCACGGTAGAGGGGCAGGTCAGCTTCAGGAAGTTTAGTTTTCCCCTAGTGATGGCAAAGCCGGACCGTCGACTATTCGAGGTATGATCCTTATAGCTTCTACTTTTTTATTGCATTGTTTGACACAGGTGACACACACTCTTTTATCTCTTCTCAACATGTTGTAGCACTGGGTTTACCTGTGGAGATGGTGTGTGGAGAATTGTCAATTGAAACTCTATTGGGGGTGTGGGTTGAGGATATCATGCAGTGCAAAGGATGTGTCTTATATGTTGGTGGGTATCATTTTCTGTGGGATATGTTCTTTCTCGAGATGTCAGGGTTTGACCTAATTTTGGGAATGGATTGGTTGGTGTTGTATTGGGCACACATAGAGTGTTATCGTCGCAGAGTATCGTTCGGGTCACTTGAAGGTGATGCTTATGTCCACCATGACTAATGGGATATTCGAGCATGGCGTGCGGGGCCGTTTTTTCAACAGATGAGGGAACTAACGGCTCAAGTGGCATTTATAATTATTGATGATGATGAGGGAGGATAACAATATAATTTTCCTCCTATTTTGTATTTGTTTTAGTATGTGTTTCCTGAGTATTTCTCGGGGTTACCACATGAGAGGGATGTCGAGCTCACGATCGAGTAGCTGTCGGGAGTAGAGCCCATTTCTATTACGTCATTCGGAATGTCACTGGAATAACTCCAAGAACTGAAGGTTCAGCTTGATGATTTTGAGCATAAGGGGTTTATCAGTCCTATTACATATCTTTGGGGACCTCTCAGTCTTTCTTCAAAGAAGGCCGATGGGTCGTTGAGGCTGTGTGTTGATTTATCGGATGATAAATCAGAAGAAGGTGAAAAATCGATACCCTCTTCTTATAATTGATGACATTTTTGCTCAGTTTAGGGGTTAATCAGTGTTTTCTAAGATTGATCTAAGATCAGGTTATCACCAGTTAAAGGTGAGGTCTTCTGACATATCACGGACAGCTTTCTGGAGTCTGTAAGAGTTGTTTGAGTTAGTGGTGATTCCTTTCATCTTGACCAATACACCAGAGGTTTTTACGGATTTGATGAACTAAATATTTCATCCATATCTAGATTGGTTTGTGGTTGTATTTTTTGATGATATCTTATTGTACTCAAAAACTCATGACAATCATTCCCAACATCTTGATATCGTCTTGGGTACGCTAAGAGAGCACTGGAGATACTCCAAGCTATCAATGTTTCAATTATGGATAGGTGATGTGTATTTTCTGGTTCACATCATCTCGGAGGTAGGTGTGTTAGTGGATCCCAGGAAAGTGCAGGCAGTTATGTCTTTGGATCAGGGAAAGAGTGTTTCTGATGTTCGGAGTTATCTGGGTTTGGCTGGGTATTACCAAAGGTTCATTCAGGATTTCTCTTGATTTTCAGCATCTCTCTCAGGCTTGACCAAGAAAGGAATCAGGTTTGAGTGGTCTGAGGCCTGTGGTAATTCCTTTAATGATTTTATGAAGTGGTTGACAACAACAAAAATCTTGATCTTACATAAACCAGGAAAGAAGTAAATCGTGTTTTATGATGCGTACGGAATCAGACTTGGGGATGTGTTGATGTAGGATGAGCGGGTTGTGGATTATGGGTCGAGGCAGTCGAGACCCCATGAGCGGAACTATCCAACCTATATCCTTGAGTTGGCTACACTGGTGTATGCCTTGATGTGATTGAGGCACTATTTGTTGGGAGGACGGTTTACTGTGTTTACCGATTATAAGATTTTAATGTACATCTTCTCACAATGGGATTTGAATCTTCATCAGTGAAGATGGGTTGAATATCTCTTGTATTTTGACATTGAGTTGGTGTACACGCCGGGAATGGGAATCAGTGTTGCTGATGCTCTGTGTAGGAAGGTTCAGAATCAGGTGGTTCAGGAGTCCATCACCGAGTGGAAGGTGATGGATTTGTTTATAGAGAAGCACCTGGAGGTGAAGGAGGAGAGTGGTTAGGTCACTATTGCTTCCTTAATGATGAATTCAACACTTTTGAGTCATGTTAAGGGAGTTCATCATGATGATCCTGAGTGTTTTACCATGAAGGAACATCTTAAAGGTGGGGAGCTACCTACTGGTTGGGCCATCGACACGGAAGGTGTTGATCGTGCTTGTGATCGTGTGGATGTCCCAGAGTGTGTGCGGGAAGATTTGATGCGCGAGTTCAATGCATCAAAGTTGAAAATGCATCCTGGTTCAACCAAGATGTACCGTGATCTTGGAAGGTAGTTTTGGTGGCCCAGAATGAAGAAGGATGCTATAGGCTTTGTGGCACGGTGCCTTATCTGTTAGCAAGTGAAGGCCAGGAATCAACACCCAAGTGGTTTGTTGCATCCATTTCCCATTTCACAATGGAAGTGGGATGATGTAAAAATGGATTTTTTTTTTGTGGGTCTTCCGATGACGCCATCGAAGAATGATGCAATCTGGGTGGTTGTGGATCAGTAAACGAAGGTGGCTCATTTATTACTGATTCAGGAGACCTTTATAGTCGACCAGTTGGGTGAGATGTATTTTCGGGAAATAGTGCAGTTTCATGGTGTTCCATGAACCATAGATTCAGACCGGGATCCACATTTCACATCACTTTTCTAGAAAGGGTTGTATAAGGCGCTTGGTATGCCGATGTTTTTGAGTACAACATTCCACCTACAGATGGAGGGGCAGTTGGAGCGTACGATCCATGAGTTAGAAGACATGTTAAGAGCTTGTGTGATGGACATTGGTGGTTCTTTGGAAAGGAAGCTATCATTAGTTGTGTTTTCCTACAAAAATAGTTTTCAGGAAATGATTCATATGGCACCTTTTGAGGCACTCTATGGGAGGCCATGTAGATCTCCATTGTGTTGGATAGAGGCCGGTGAATCTGAGTTATTGGGGTCATGTCTCATGCAGGAGACATGAGAGAGTAAAGATGATCTGGAAGCGGATGGCTATGTCTCAGAGTAGGTAGAAGTCATATGCAGATCGGAGGTGTAGACCTCTTTAGTTTTCAAAGGGTGATAAAGTGTACCTTCGGGTGTCACTAAGGTTGGGTCACCGTCAGATTCGAAAGCAAAGTAAGTTGGCGCCCATGTATGTGGGACCTTTTAAGATTGTGGAGAGGACCGAACTAGTGGCTTACCGATTGTCTCTTCCATAGTGGTAGGGTGGGATGCATGATGTGTTTCATGTGTCGCAGCTTTGACGGTATAACTCAGACCCATCTCACGGGGTTGATGTTGAGGATGTGGAGCTTGAGGCTGATGCTTCCATTGTGGAGAATCTGGTTCATGTGGTGGAACATAGTGAAAAGGTCCTGTGAGGCATGTTTGTGCCATTAGTGGGAGTACTATGGCATCATGGGAATGTTCAGGAAGAAATGTGGGAGCGAGAATCGGATATGCGGGCTCAGTGTCCCGAAACATTCTCTTCAGTGGAGGAATGAGGCTTGGGAACTCGGCTTGAGGATGAGCCGTTATAAGGTGGGGAGGTTCTAAGATCTCGGTTTTTGGATAGGTATGTTGTCATTATATATTTGTTGAATCCCTTGTTTCAAGTTTCATGGGATGTCTTATAAAAGCATGGGAGGTCTTGGGTGTGTTTCAGGGGTTCGGGGCTCGAATGAAAGGAATGTTGGGCAAGACAAGTTCGGGCGCACGACCTGTGCGCAGCCATGGAAAACCGTGCAGCCTTCCTAGGTAAACCATGAAACCATATTCCTCATGATAGTAGCATGTGCATGTTTTGCGCATAGTTTATTAATCCATTTGGACAAAATGAATGGCCTCTTAAATTTGGAAAAAATTACAAAATTTCCACTCCGGGTTTTTTTGATCCCACTCGGTATTTCCACTCCATTATTCCTTCTTCTCTCATTTAAGGAACCAAATCTCCCAAGAGCTCCAAGAGGTTGATCTCCCTCGTTTTTAAGGTGTTTTTGGTGCTGTTGGATGCGTATCGAAGCTCCGGGTAAGTCTAATCCCATCCTTGCTTCTCTTTTTGGTTTAGTGTTGTATCTTCTCTCCCTCTTGATTCAAAGCTCTAAAAACATAACTTTTGGGTGATTTTTAGGTTAAAGCTCCAAAGGTTTGTTGGATTGAGGTCTAAGGACACTATTGAGAGTACGTTCAACTGTGGTTTTGAGGTAGGTGGTCTACAAGTGATATTGCATAGTTATTTGGGTATTTGTTAATGTTTAGTTGTGTTATTGTTTTCCCATGGGTATGTTTTGGATAACCTTGGCATGTTTGGTAATAATGATGTTTACAATGGCTAATGGGAACCCTCACAATCCCCATGGGATGTGTTGGGATTGAATTGCCCTAATTTATGGCCATCCATGGGATGCACCTGCTTTTCCTAGACATAGGGTTTGTTATTAAACAAGTTACCATGTTGTAATGAATGATAAAGCCCATGATCAATATGTTGGAATGATTGGTTGAAATTGAAATAGAAGTTAGTTGATGCACCTAGATATGGCAATAACCAAACGGTTAATTGGAATCGGTTGAATGGATGATTCATAGGAATGTTGAACGGGTTAAATGGATTAATGTGTAAACTGATTAATGACCATAATGGGATGAATTATGGGTCTAGGGTTGAATTCATAGTGATATAGGCATAAAACATGGGAATTGGGTGAATGGTTTAATGATGTGAAATGGTATTGTGTTTATGCGTTAAGGCGTAATGTGAATTCCCGTGTGGTTTGTTGTGACTAGTTTTTGTCAAAGGGAAATGGTATGGTGGGTTGATGGTTAAATATATATAAAAGCATGTGAACATGGCTTGGTAAAGTGGGGTATGACTTGAGGATCTATGCCCGCGGGTCGAGTGAAGACTGATGCTCTGAACTCCACCATAAATGCACAGGATATGAATGGGGACTGATGATCTTTTCTCTTAACGGTTGCATCCCAACGTAATGAGGCTTCGGGGTGAGGATATGATTGATAGGATGGGATTAGTCCTAGTGAGATAGGATAATGATGTGTTCACCCTCTTGCATGTTATTTCTGGCCATAGACCCATGTAACAAGATGTATGTTATTAACCCATGGAAATCTGATGAATTGGTAAGTGATGATAATTGGTGTGTAATGAAAGGTAATAGAAGGGGGAATGGATTTGGCCATGAACTTTTTAATGGAACCTCAAGTAATTACTTGGTAATTAGCATTCATATCCCATTTTCAAGCAATACTTGTTTATACTGGATATTTTGTAGACACCGTTGGTGGTGGCCTACTGAGTTGTACTCACACACTACTCGGGCCTCTATTGGGTGCCCGAGAAGACTTCAAGTTTACAGTTCTGGAGAAGAGCAAGGGTCCTTACTAGATAGTTGAGTGGACATGGGTTTCACATGTTGGAGGATCCAGACATGGAGTCGGGACCAATTTGGGGATTTTGGCCGTTTTCCTATTTTGGGATTCTGTTCACTTTTGCACTTGTAGTATGACATAACATATTTCATTGTTGGAAACTGTTGTTATACATGTTCCTTTTTTATTGATTTTTTTCCGCTATTGGTTATTTCTGTTGTTTTTATTATGATAATAAGGGGGTATAGTCCCCCCCCCTTGACCCCATAGACCCCCGCTGCTAGTCAGCAGCCTTTGGCGTAAGGGGAGGCGTGCTTAAGGTCATGTAACCACCCAGATTAGAGCACCAGTTTAGTGGCATCTGGGTTGGGGACGTTACCCATACCCACCACACCACATCTGACATGGAATGGCCCCTGAGG
This sequence comes from Viscum album, assembly GCA_963277665.1. NCBI lineage: Eukaryota > Viridiplantae > Streptophyta > Magnoliopsida > Santalales > Viscaceae > Viscum > Viscum album. The sequence goes on along the minus strand of OY728164.1, from coordinate 59,378,127 downwards.
CAATATGACATGATAATTCTCTATGTAAACAAGAAGAAACATCACTATAGAATAAGGGATCTGATAACACATTTCCACTGTGCTACTATGATGGATGAAATAAATAAACATAAAGGATAACTCATCAATATAGATGCAATCCCACCTCCATAATGATCAATCACTACACAAATCAATCCGAATCTAATTGGGGCTCAAAAAATCACCGGATAAGGGTTTTAGGTCTACTTCCATAAGATGTGAGTGAAAATGTAATAATATTTCATTTGAGTGGAACCCTAAAATTTGAACTCCTAGTAGTGACATGAGGTGTACATCCTTTACAAATAATGTTATCCTTGACTCTTAAGTTCACCATGAATCCCATACCTTTTTTTATTAAAAAATAATCTTTTTATTATTACATTCCATTTAACCATTACACATTGTGTACTTCTTTTACACTATATAAATAGTTCAAAACATGTATCTAGTGATCTTTTACATGTTCTGTAACCCATTTAAGCATTATTTAATTACATAAATGATATAAGAAAACTCAAAATTATTAGATGAAATATAAATACACCTCTCGTGTTTTCTAAATTGTGGGAGAAAACCTCTATGTCATTAACACATTTATACCCAGATTCAAATTTTTCAAATACAATTCCATCCCAAAAAATAATTCATTTCCACAAACAAAATTCCATCTGTATGTCTCATATGATGAAACAAATTGATGATGAAAATTTTAAAAGATGCGATAATTAATCGAAATAATGTAATGGGATGTTACAACTCAAGAAAGCGGGGTTCATAACTTTTTGTTATCCATTATTGATAAATTTATATTATATGGATATTTTTCTATAATTAGTCATAAGATTTCGTCATTAGAATTTTATTAAAAAATTATGAATGATGTTCAAAATATTTTGGGAAGAAGTTTTATGTTTCTATTGTATGATTCAGGTGTAGAATACATTAATAAGGAATTCATTGATCATTAAGTGATTATAGAATAATTTATAACTCTCTCCACCATGACCACCAAAATCAAATGATATATCAATGATAAAGAATCATATCTTAAGATGCATTGTTCAACAAATGATGAATCAGTGTTACAGTCTTATATAATTCTTGTAATATTATATTGAAAATGATATGAAATTACTTTACTGTGGTCCATAGAAAATATTAATTATAAAACCATATGTGATATTGACTCGGATAAGTATATATATTTATTTTATGATGATTTATGATATTTATATATATATATAGTATTTTTATCATTTGATAAACATGAACAGAATTCAGATAAATTTTTATTTTTTTGGTTATCTCAAATAAAGAAAAAGATTATATTTCTATCTTCTCAGAAGTTAATTGTTTGTGGTTTTATTTTTTTATATTCTATGAGAATGAATTATTAGTCAGGTATTATATGGTATGAAAATGGTTTTTGGAGATTTTTAAGACCAAATAATAATAATTTTGTAATAACCCGACCCCAGAAGCCTAGAGTAGGTGCATCGAATTATTGTATAGGTATGATATCAAGGAATAAAATCCCAAATTAATGATTAGTTTAGTTGTTTTGGATAAAAATATATGTAAATAAGATCAACCTTATAGCTTGAAATGAAATAAATTATATAATTTCCACTTGAAACATCCACAAATCTTACATTATCCTTATAATTCATTAATAATATACATATTTCAATCATTCGGATAAACCAAAAATAACAAAGGGATGATATTAGATGCTCAGTAAGGGTAATAAATCCCATACAAGATATCATAAACATAAATATTAGGTGTGGTGAATAACTAAAAACATATGTCTTCAAAAATAAGCTTCAGTATAACATGTTAGAAATAAAATCTCAACAATGAATTCCATAATAAGTCAAAACCATGAGTATTATACTATTAATATAACCACATGGACTATAAATTATTATTTTCATAATAAAGGAATGAATAATGTGGGAAATCATAGCTATTTTTCTAAGGCCTCATGTAAGGCCATTCATAAAAGTGTAAAACCCTAAATCAGTTTGTCTAATGTGACCTACCGATTCATCGAGGAGCTATAGAGGGTCCCACACATCTCTTAAAAAATTTTAATTAATTCTACATATGAATTGTAAGAACATAATCAAAATATTAATTCATATTTAATCTATCATATTGGATGTAAATAACTTTCACCAATCATTAAACATAATCCCAAACCATATGGAGTAATATGGTGTATGATATCAAGAACACACATCAATTATAAACTAATAAGAAACACATAAAAATAATACTGCAGATGATATCATAATAGATATACATCAATGAAGTAAAATACTCAATAACGAATTCTGTCATAGATGGAGATTCTTTTAAATTGGACCATTAGAAAATTTGTGTGTAAATAGTTCGTAATCATTCTAAAGTGTCCTATACCACTATGAAACAGCCATGTCCTAAACACTTATAAAATAATGAGAATATGTACTCTTTTTATATGATATACCAAATGACATTAATTACACCACATCCAAGGAATAAGTGGTGAAAAAGTCTTATATCCTATAAAAGTTAAAATGAGTAGAGAAAAATCCTTTTTTACTTTGAAATAAAAAATTCTTTTTGAAAATCATTTTTATTTTTCATGAAATCATATTGTAAACATTTATATCCCAGAATATAAGAGGGAAGAAAATTTAAATTGTAATATATGAATAAATTATTCCGACTATTATGAATCAATGTAAAAAATAATGTTTAACGAAGCTATAGAAATAAGTCATTTTAATACACTTTAAGGAAAATATAAAAGTGATTTTAAAGTGTTGGGGACTTTTAATTATAATAAAACAAAAAATGAACAAATATAATTTTTAATGATAAAATTTTTGATTTAGAAAAAATAATTAAGGATTAAAATAGTATATATAGTGATCTTCGAAATGGGTCGGAATCCAAGATGTTATATTGATTCGGGCAAGTTTATCGGGAAGAATTGGGAAAAGAACCATTTGGAAACATTATTATCACCATAAAAGTAGGATGATATTTCCAAGATATATTAGTTTGAGAAAAAATCCTAAATTTGGATAAATTTAATAAACATTAATCTTTACATTTGAGTTATGATAGAAAAAGAGTAATGTGAAGGAATAACGGGGGTTCAGGTAAAATCCATTACCACTATGTAATCAATCAAATCGTATTATCAAAAATTAATAACCATAAAATGGTACATTTACTACATGAAAATAAATAGATTCAAGATATTATACAGTAAGGTCCATTATATATAAAACAATACCCAATAAATAATGGTGAATAAGTAATATCTCACTAAATTGGATGTGCGATGAGAACACCCTTATAATTTTGTAATCAATTGAATCATATGTAAAAAATTAACAATAATCCATGGAATAATTTAATAGCTTTAAGATAAATATATTCATTATATTATAAATCAAACTATAGTATAAAAACAACACATTCAGGAAATAAGTGGTGAATAATTGAATTCTCACATAAATAGAAGTCTGGTGAGAAACCTCTTACCTTATGTCTGAATATATTCTACAGATTACCTTAACATTGTGGTTAATAAAATAAAATTAAATAGTTAATTAATTAAAAAAATTTTATATATATATTTTTTAAATTATAGTTTTCATATGTTAATTTATATCTTTATTGATGAGTTATAATATTGAATTTTTTCGTTCCTAAGTGTTCATTTTCTTATATTTCCTAATCGGTTTGCTTGTTTAAAAGTAATGGAGTTCATTTGGAAGGGATACAATTCCCAAGAATTAATTGTTTTTATAATAATAATATATTTAAAAAGAAAAACTGGTCATATAATTCATTTAATTATATTTTTTTAGGATTATTTATTAGCTGAAACATTAATGATAATTATTTAGATTATTTTGGTGGTATTTTGATAATTACGAACTAGTTTTGTCGTATGAATTAATATTTTATAAATATAGTGGTTATAGAATATTAAATTGGTTATAATACGTAAATTAATTTTTTTCCTACGATAATATTGTTTCATGACCATGCTTGGTGGAGAAATTTTATAATAATGGTTTATTGTACATGAAGGTTGTAAATGAGAACCTCACAAATGATGATTTAATTTATAAAATTAGAGAGAGAGAGTAAGGAGATTGATGATTGGTGTTAAATTAACATTATATAATTATATTATATGTGATAATGGAGTTGTAAATATATTTTGTAAATAGGATGCGTGGAGAAGATAAGAATATAAAACAAATTGTACATGGAATTTAAAGAAAAATAGAGAGGGTTTACCTCTCGAATTATCCTCCATCAGAATATCTTTAAGGGAAGGGGTTTTGGTAGTTTGGAAATACAAATATATCATGGATGTGGGGAGAGACTAGGGATTATTATATGGTCCTAAAATTGAGATGATTCAAGGAATGGTGGAGTGAAGTGAATTGGGAGTGATGGGTGGGTTTTATACTGGAGGAGATGAGTGATTTCTGAATATCATATTCATTATTTTTTTATTTACCTCATGATAAGAAATATTTTTTGATTACTGTGACAGAAAAAAATAGGTGCATGTGATTTTGAACTAATGGTTTCTTAAATTATACATTCTTCATGTAATAGTTTATTTAACATGTAATGTGTATATATGTTAAATTAAAATATTTCACTATTCAAAAAAATTCAAATATTTCTAAAAAATAAAAAAAATACAACATAAATATTTTTCATTGTCTATAATAAAAAAATGGAGTTTATTGTATCAAAATTATTTTATAAATATGAGGAAATTATGTTTTAATTAAAATCATCATTTACTAAAAAAGTATAGTCTTCAAAATTAAAACTAATTTTATAACACCCAAAAAATTAAATATGGTTTCATTAAATTATTGAAAAATTTTAAGAAAACAAAAGAATTATTTAGGTATAAATTTTTTCAAATATCATATTTTTTAAATTAATTCATTTTATTAAAAACTGTAATTAAATAATTATTTTTTAAAAAAATTCCCATAATTATTTATAAATTCTTTTTCATTAACATGGTTACAAATTTTTTTATACTTTCCTATTTGAGGTTCAAATTAATAAGGGACATATTACTATTCATAATAGAAAAATTATTATTCTTAAGTGTCAGGTTACTATTCACCAACAAAATTGTGTTGACCAAATTAGACTCAAAATATCTTACTGAACAATACCGTGTAAGTCAGTTATTCGAATTTCCAATCACAGAAGCAGCATAATTCTGATTCATGGCTATGTTGTAACAATTTTATGTTTAATAGAGACATGGTTTTTTATGAATTCTCTATTTTTATTTTTAAATCCAATGGGTGTTGCATTTTAATCTCCTTACAAAAATTTCAGCATCAAAATTATAGAATGTTAATGTGAAAATATATTTTGGTAGTTCATCATGATAAGTTTCTCAGGATCTCTCATTGCCTCTTGAATTTTATGATTTTTTCAAAGTAAATTTACCATCAATGTCATTTAATTCATCAATAAATGTTATTTAGTGTCCATAACTTAGACTGTCTCTTGACGGTTAGATATTTTAGGTTCCAATTCTATTAATTCAGTAGTGATTACATGTGATGGGTATGGAATGTACTTCTACATCAATTAGATGTGGAATGAATTGTGCACCTCATAAATACTGGTAAATATTTCCAAATGATAATCCATAACTATAATTCTCTTAAAAAGTTAAAAATTAATGATGTATCTGCGGCTCTATTCCCCCTTAACCATAAATATTATAACACCCTTCATTGATAATTCCTATATCCATCCTTCATTGATCCATGTACAAAAGGTCCTTTATAATCCTTATTTTCATAAAAACTAAACGATAAATCCTAATAAATTCTTTAGCAACATTTTTTCCTTTTAATCAACATGTTTCTACTCTAAATTTCCACATTCCAAACATGTGAATAATATCCTCGTGTGTCCTCTTAAAATATTGTAATGACATGAATTACAATAAATCATTATTGGAAACATGAATTCATCCTTTCAATGTCCATTAGATATATTTCATATATCCAAAAATGTTTCAAAATCCATCATTGATAGCATATACCAGTTGTTGACAAGTCATTAATCAGTTCCAAGGTAGTCATCCCATATCAAAATCAATAAATTCAACATCATGATGTCAACATTAGGAATATATTTTCAGTTTCCTTTCCCACAATAACACATCTTCCAAAAAAATTAACTTTCCACTGAATATCATTTCTTTGTAGCATTCAACTTATGGTCTTAAATACTTAATGAAAAATTGTTGCATATTAATCCTAATATATTCCATAATTCTTATGACCAGTTCATTGATGATAAAATATTAAAATTACTTGATTCATGACTGGGAATATTAATCATTCCATATTATATGTGGAAGTATCATAACATTATTATTATCCATTAACATTATTTGGGAAATATTCCATTGATTATTGGGAAAATAATTCAAATAGATTACCATATCTTAGCAGTTGAAGCATTATACATTGGATAAAATTTCATACCATTTCAATCATGTCCATAGTTCCCATTTTATAAACACATATTAAAAAATCCCATTCAATTCTATAATTTTCATAGGGGATTCATTCCACAGTTATTACATGTGGGAAAACCCTTTTTTCCCTTCATCCCTTTATCCATCTTTTTCAATACTATCCTCCTATTCTATAGCTTCCCTTCAAATCCATAAGACTCAGAGAATTATTTAAACATTTTTAAACACATAATAATATATCCTCAGATTATGAAGATACATGTGAGACTAGATTATTTCAAAATTATTGGTTAAGACAATGAGATATATAATCCTTTATACTCTTTACATCACGTGTATTAGTGTCGTTATCATTATTTGGTCTAGGCGTCATTTCTAATAAATTCTATATACTATCTTGGATCATAAAATTATTAACATTATATAAATACAAACATTTTATAACACATAACATTAACTTAAATATCATTAATACTATAACAATATACATTAAATACATTTGGGGTTTAAATCTTCCATAATAAAGGGAAAATGAAATTTACATTTTCCCTGTAATATCATTTAGGAATTTGAAATGAGGTTTTCTTCATGTCCCATTGTAGTGTACGAAGTTACTACAAGTCATGCCTAGAATACCTTGTCAGTTTTTTTAATCCATGTTAGATTTTTTTCTTGTACCACACCCACTTGTACTATCCAGATAGTGATGTATTTTCTAGGAAGATCCACATAGTATTTTCCTCACAAATATTATTGGATGTTCTTGTATATATGTCATCAATGTCTATCTTAGGGGTTTGTTTCATAATCTATGTTTTATAATTCATGTTTCCAAGGTTTCTACTAAACATTCATTCATACAAAATGTAACACCATGACCCTATAAGCCTAGAGATAGTGCATTTTTTTACATTATCAGGATTGAAAGTAACAAAATCTAGAACCAACAAATAGTTCATTGATTTTTTAAAACAATATATATACATAAGTTCAATATTAAAACTTGAAATGAAATATATTATATAATTTCCAATGGAAACAAACACACACCCAATGTTATACCTTTAATTCATTCATAATATACTTCCTCGCAAACTTTTGGAGAATAAAACATAATAAAGGGGTGAGCTCAGATGCTCAGAAAGGATCTGTAATATAGTGAAAGATATCATAAAAATAAATATTACGAATGGTGAATAAAGAAAAATACATACCATTAAAAAATAATCTTTATTATGACATGATAAAAATTAGAGATGAATTAATAATTTTATAATAAAACATAATAATGGGTGTTATACCGGTTGAATAACCAAATGGACTATCAATTAGAAGTTTTATAATGATAATTTTCATAATGATGGAAATCATAACCATTCTTCCATGGCCTCATTCTAGATCTATACAAAAATTTGTAAATCCCCAAACTAGTTTCTATCCAAAAACATAACAATGATTCACGAGGCTATAGAGGGAGACACCCATCCCTTAAAATATCCAATGCATTACTCATATGAATGTGGTTATAAGAATAAACTTATAAATTCACATTGAAACTAAAATATGAATTTTAAACAAACATCTCCAATCATTAAACACAAACACTAACCACTCAGAGTAATACGGTTAATGGTATCCATATTACACATCCATAGAAAAAGTAATCAGATTCCCTTCAACAAAATATTCTCGATTATTTTATAATATATTAGCCTCAATTAATTACAATGTTATGTAATGTATTTTGACATCGATGAATACACATTTAATCAATACAACTGAAAAATTATTAAGGAAATAATCCTTAAACATTCCAAAGTGTCACATTCTACATTGATACAACAAAATCATAATCCATTGGAATTTTATTAGAAAAAGGAGACTCTTGGCATGATATATCAATGGTAAATATATAAACCACGTGAATTAATATGTTGTGAACAATACATATATCAAATAATAGTTATTATGAGACGAGAAAATCCTTTTTTACACTGGAAAAAATATTTTTTTAGAAAATCATGTATATTTTTTCTGAAATCAGTTGGTAAAAATGAATATCCTATATATATAAATGGAATGAAATTTAAATTATATTGGAAGAATAAATTTTTACCCACTAAAGTGAAATAATATAATAATTGTTTTTAAGGATACTTTAGAAAGAAAACATGTCTGTGCGATTTAACGAAAGTATTAAAATGATTTTAAAGAGGAAATGAATGAGTGTTTTATTAAAACCAGAAATAAAACAAAATAGTTTTTTATGATAAAATACGTGATTTAAAAAAATTATTATTGATTAAAATAGAATGTAAATTTCACTTTTTATTGGGTATGAATTAGAGAATTTCACTCGAATCAGGCCTGATTGTCGAGAAGAATTGATGAGGGAACAATTTTAAAAAAAATTATATCCCTATAAAATAATGATTATAGGATTATAAAAATAGGGTTTTAGAAATGTAAAATAAATCTAAATGAAATATAATAAAAAGTAAATAATCATTATATTTGGGTAATGGTATAGAAAGAGTAACCTGAAATAAATATGGGGGTTTAAGTTGAATCTAGTTGCACTTTTTAGTCAGTAGAATCATATTCCCAAAATTAAATAAACATAAAATGATACATTGAATAACATGATAATAAATTAAATCATTATATGATACCACAATGGGTAGTATCCGTACACCATACACAAGGAATGTTTTTGAATATTTAATATCTAACAAAACTGAAAGTGAGATGAGAAAACCCTTAACAGTTTGTAATCAATTGGATTGAATCTCCAAAAATTTACATTAATCCATTTGATAATTTGATACCATGAATATAAAGTGACTAACAATATTATATATCAAATTTGCACATATATAAACCACATACAATAAATAAGTAGTGAATAATGGAAATCTCACGAATATAAAAGTGAGATGAGATACCAAATACCATATAGATGAACATATTCTGCACTTACACATAACATACTATATAATAAAATTAATTAAACTAATTTACTAATTAATAATATTAGGTACATATATTTTGTTAATTATTATTTTAATAAGTTCATTTATTTTATTATTAATATGTTATAAGATTGAATTCTATAGTTCTTGAGTGTTATTTTTTTCTAGGATTTCATAAGTCGTTCAATCGTTTATATGTAGAGGAGTTCATGTTGAAGTGATATAATTCTCCAAAATTGACATTATACAAGAGTAATGGAAATATAATACATTAAATTGTCATATAATTCATTTAGTTATTTGTTATGAGGATGAGTTATTATAATAATCATTAAGGATTATCATTTACATTGTTTATACGGTTTTTCTATTATTATGAAATGGTTTTTTCATATGAATTAATATTATATATATACAATATAAAAAATATAAATTGGTTTATAATAAATATATAATATTTTTTCAAATATAAAAATTGTTTCATGACCAGTGTTGTAGGATAAATTTAAGAATGAATGTTCATCATCCATGAAGGTTGTAAATTGGCACCTCCCAGGTGATTATTTCATTTTAAAAATAAAAGACATAGAGTAATAAGATTGGTGATGAGTCTTCAATTAAAACGATATAATTCTCTTATATAGTTGATAATGGAGATATAATGTTCAGATTTATAGAGTATGTGACGATAATATATGAATATAAGACAAATTTAAAATAAAATTAAAAGAAAAAGGGAAAGTGTTTACCTCTTGAAATAACACATTCATAACCTCCTTATGGGAAGGGGTTTTGGTCTTTTAGAAATACCAAGAGATCATGGAAGTGGAACGTGTCCACAGAAGAGTATTTGGGTAGATAATTTCAATATTAACTGATTAGAGTAGCAATGTGAAGTGGGAGTTAGAGTTGGTTTCTATAGTGGATGAGAGGAGTGGTTTTTGAATATCTTAATAATTATTTTATTTTTTTTACTGAAGACATGAAAGAGTTATTTATTATTGAGACCAAAAACAGTAATATGTTCATGTTTGTTTGATATAATAGATTATTACATCATCTATGATTCAAGTAATTTTTTAATTTAACATGTTATGTATATGTATGGTAAATTACCTAATTTCACCCTTCCCAAAAATAAACAAATATTTCATAAAATTCCAAAAAAATACAACATATAAATTTTTAGACATATAAAATCCAAAAATGGACTCTATTTTAACAAAATAATTTTCTAAATATCATAAATATAATATTTATCTAAAATAATCATCTACTCGAAAAATATAGTCTTCAAAATTAAAACTGATTTTATGACAGACTACAAATTAACTGAGGTCATATTAAATATTCCTCAAATAAAGAGAAACAATTACTGATTTAGAAGTATATTTTGTGAAAATTAAATATATTTTAAATAATTTTATTAATTATATAATTGTAATTAAATATTTATTATTTAGTAGAAAAATACCAACACATAATTGTTTATTATATCTCAATTAGAAGGTGCCTAAATTTTATTTATACATTCATGTGTGAGGTTATTATTCATAAGTGCCATGTTACTATTCATAAGAGTGAAATTACTATTCATAAGGTTCAAGTTACTATTCACCAAAAAGTTATGTAACCCGGTCGGATTTAAAATATCTTACTAAATGCAACTGTGTATGTTGGTTTTAAGAAATTCAAATCACATAATTGAAAATATAATGATTATTTTCTAGGTTATAACAATGTTTTGTTTCATAGATACTCGTTTCATGAATTCTATGCTAAATTTATTTTTAAATAATTAGTGTGATACTCTGTTCTTCCTAGATGAATTTTTTTCAGTGCTTTACTTAGATATAGAAAAATTGATGAATCATGTTTCAAAAGAACCTTGGATGTCTTATAGGATTCATTGGTATATCGAGAGGTATGGTTTTTTATTGAAAATAATCATAATGAAATTTCCTAAATTAAATGAATTTCTCCTAAGAAGATTTCACTGAGAGTTTGGATAATGTGAAAAGGGTAAAATCCATGAAATAAGAATTTACCACCATATATATTAACTAATATCAAAATAGGATAGATCCACATAAATTGTTGAGGCTCTTATGTTATAAGTGACATTTCAAAAGATTAACATGGATGATCGAAATTCTACTTATAAATATATGTAGAAAGAAATGTATTTTAATAAAATCATGATAAAATATTAGATAAAACCCTTTATTTAGTTTTGATGATAATGTTTATTCATATATTTTTATCCATAATATCTTATTTTGATAATGGGATAAATAAAATTGAGTTAAAACTTTCTTACCCAATGGGAATTTAGACAATGATATACATATGATATAACCCAAATGTTTTTATATTCTAAATATGTCTACAATGGTTTTCAAGATCCCATGACACATTTATATATTGAGGAAAAATTCTTCTAGTAATTAAATATTGTTTTGTAATTCAAATAATGAGTTATATGTCACTAAAAACATATCTTGTTATTTGTATATAAGAGTATTAATGTGCACATGGTGGTATTTTGGATATCATATGTGGATGACATACTTTTTATTAGAAATTTACTCCAAAATGTATATTCAATAGATATGTGGTATGTGTAATGATAATTAATAAAAGTTATATGTATTGTATCATATATACAAGTTATGAAAATCTATAGAGATATATAAATATTATTTTGACTTAGAAAAACCACATACAACTATAATTAACTATAATATTTTATCATATAATACTCTATGATTGAAAATTTATCGGTTTTTTCTATCATGAATCTAATGAATATTTTACCTCCTTCTATGTTCATGGAAAGGATGAATATGGTTCCATAAAAAAATATAATACGTTTTATCACTCATTTCATGTTATGTACATGAAGCTATTTTTCTTGCAAGTTGGTCATTACAAGTAGATGGAAATCCAATATTTAGGGGAGTCATTTTATTAATGTTTAAAAATATACTTATGTAATTATTTATATATAATTATGTTTTATCAGTCTACTATATAGAAAAAATGATCATTATAACATGTTAAAATATTTTTAGTTTCCAATCTAATAATGATTACGTAAGACCTCTATTCAATTTTGTCTATAACATAAATTGTGATAAATCATTTATGAATATTTACATATAAAAAACATATCATACAATAAAATAGATCCATAGTATATTATTTCATTATATAATGTTAAAGAATATATTTTGATTCAAAATTAATTTTCAAATCTTTGGATAATTATTGTAATTGTGGGAGTAATTGATTTATTCATTTCTAAAAATGTGGAATTATCATAGGCCATGGAACTCTGGTCTCACAAAAAAACAAACTCAAGCTTCACAAATAACATCTCAATATTGAAATAATTATGCGTGTAATTGTAAAAATCAATATAATTGTTATAGATGATAATATATATTATCCTTAGAAAAAACAATTTCTTATTAAAACCATAGGGTTCCAGTTGAATCTATATGTATTCAATATATGAGATATTAAATATTATTGCATTAGTATATATTATCATTTAATGTTAAATTTAATCATTTTTTATTATCCATTCATGGGTGCTACATTTATTTTTCTAAAATAGTGAAATTATAATATCATCACTATATATAAATTTATATTATCCCTTATAGATTATTATAATAATGTATTGTGGGTTGTGTTGATATGTTATTATAAAAACGAGAACAAGTTTTTCATGTGAAAAGGAGTTGCATGAAATTAAAAAGTCTTATTATATAAAAAGTTGATAATTATTATATAGAATGACCCACTAATGTATATCACATGGAATACCATATAGTTTTTAATATATATATGGGTGTGTGCTTTTTATCCACCAGTATTAACAAATTGGTTTAAGTTAGATACCATGATATCCTTATACATTGATACCTTTCATATAATAACCCAAATGATTAGATAATTAGGGGTTTGTTGGATATGTTTCTGGATATTTTAGTAGTTGGGTCATAACTGTGATGTGAATTTTACACCTTTGTGAACGTAAACGAAAATTCAACAATTTGGGGTACTGAAATGGAGAAATCCATGTATAAGAGGTGTTTTGTGAATTTTGATTTTTTAATCTTTTTTAGGAACATCATGTGATTTATGCATTTAAATTTTATAGTCTATTTTGAATGATCAATAGTGAATAAGTTTTACTACATGTGATTAACATGTTCCATTCCAAGTGTTCACTTTAGGTTTGCGATAAATGTGTCATATAATCTTTCATATAATGTACATTATATTTCATGAGATGGAAATATTCATATTATCTATTACTGTTCTTGGTTGTGGTCATGCAAAATGGTATTGTTTTTTTAGAAACACTTATATTTTCAAAAAATAATATCATTGGTTAAAATAATATATTAGTTACTTAATAATATTTAACAATGCTATATTGTCTTATAGCATCACTAATTATGTCCTAGTATGAAGATTTATTTTAATTATAGGTATTTCTTCAAAATAGAATATAGATGATTGAAATCATATATACATTATTTTATATATATTAAAAAATTATTGCCTAATTTTTACATTTATACATAAACACATTGGTACATGTTGTATATTTATAAACAAAATAAAATAAATAATTTTCCACTACATGGTGATGGTCACTATGTTGTGGTGTTGGATTGGTCATGGTATTTTAAACCATGTCATGGTTAATCTGATAATTTAATGACACACCATTTGGATTACTCATAAAAATATTTTTTTTCAATCATCCATTATTGATAACACATCTTGTTATGTTCTGTAATAAATAAATAAAAATTGAAAAAGATTTAAAAATGAAATTCAACAATGAAGGGGGAAATAGGTATTTTATTTTCATCATTTATAAAGTGTTATATGTATCCCAAGAAAATATATATTTGATGCATGATTTCCATAGATGTAATTTCAAGAACCTTATTTTGATAATCTTCGGTTCCTATTATCCTAGAGAATTCTCTCCCATACCCAAATTTTCAAATTATCACAAAGAGATAAATGCAGGTCTGTCTGTTGGAGAAAATATTATATTAAATTTCTCAATGATTATAATGGAAAATGGTTATCTGGATGTTCAAAATCAAAGAATGTGAGATTTGAAAAGATCATAATATTATAACTACGTTATATTATATTATATTAATAGGATCATGGTTCTGGAATTGATGTTTTCTTCTATTGGAAGAGGGAAATTTGTAATCCCATTATCCCTTCAACAAAATAATTCTAGTCCCCCCTATCCCCATAATATATCATGTATACACTTGAAACAGGGAGAATAAACATAAGAAACATCATAAAAGAAAATTAATCCTATGATTTTGAAATGGTTATAGTAAAAATTCTATATTTTTTTCTTTTGAGGTATTATATAGTGCAGCTCCTATATCATGTATGATCATTGAGAGTAGTATTGAACCGGTGATGTCATTTACTTTATCATAATTGTTTTATAAACTCATAATTTATATGATTAAAAATATTCAATAAAATACACATTTTCCACATAATATATTAGATAATAAAATAACAAAAATACTTTGGACAATATTGTTTATTAGGTTCAATATCAATGTGATCTTACTACATGATGAAGTCTTCTAAGTGAAACATTATAATATTCTTAAAATATTAGGGTTTGTACATTTAAAAAACTAATATAACACAATCAAAATATGAAATCTCATCTTGTGAATTAGAATCCCATTGATGTGTCTTTATAATACATCCCTCATTCTAGCCTCCCAATAATTCATATTATTTTCAATAAAAACTCACCATCCTAGATTGATTTGATAATTTTGGACCATCCTTGATATTTAAGAGATTCTGCTACTTCCTTCGAATATAAGTTGTAATTTTTTTATCTCTTTATTACAGAAAATAATCCTTGTTGTTTTCATTTTTTCATGTATATTTATCTTGAATCACATAGAATTTATCAACCACGTAGTGACAGTGAATCGCAATTTCTACGCTTTTACATTTTAACCATTTTTCACCACATAGTTGAAACAAAATACTTATCCTACATTGATATTTTATACATAATGAATTTTCAATTATTTCTAGTTATTCTCATTTGAAAAATAGAAATTATTCTCTATAATTTAAATAGTATCATATTCTCACAAATTTTTCATTTATTTTAATACATGTATGGATTTTAATATGATAATATCATGACCATAATAACATAATTATTTTTTATTTCTTATTATATCCAAATTATGTGGAATTTAATCTCATTTTCAACTAAAATATTACCTTTTTAAAAATATCTAGTTAAATTGGTCAAAGAAAACTCATTTCATATTTAAATTATCATAGCCTTCAAATGTCTATTAATCATTCACCAGTTAAATATTTTTCCATCTTCATGATACATAATGATAAAAGAAAACACAGTGTGCAACATAAAACTCCTCAGGATTTCCTTTTAATAATAAAGATATATTAAATTTCCACCATGAATAAACTATATCATGGTCCATCTGGAGTAAATACCACTGTAAAAAAATTAAACAACCTCAAGAATACTTATATAATAAATGTGACTATCCCATATTTCATAAATTGGAAACTATTTCCCTTCAATATGGTAACTCCTTGTATATAGAAAAAAATACAATTCATTATGCTTATATCCAAGAATCATTATTAATAGGGATCTGTTCTCTAATAACCCATGTAGTTATATGATCATATTTAATAACTGAGTGGTGGATATAATTATCTAGGGATCCATATATTTTTTATATAATAGTAACTAAAAAATAACCTCTATAGATTATTAAAACTTTCTTCCACTCTCTATGTTATTTTCTGCCTCTATTGAATAATGAAATATTTAAAATTCAAGCTACACAATAATTTTCAAGGGTCGGTCTCAATCTGATCAAACTCTTTGGTGTAACTATTTACGAACCACAATTTATTAAGTATTTCACTATTAACATAAATACTTATAATGGAATAGTGTCCATATATTGGTACATGACATCACATCATGTGACACATAATCCCACTGAAGGATCATTATATACGTTGTAAAGTACATCATACAAATGGTTTATATTTTAAACTCTGACAACTTATCCCTTCATAATAATGTCGATAAACTCAAATTTTCCTTTATCATCAATGTCTCCCACAAACTCTTTTGAATATATATTCAAATATGGTATCTCCCTATATAATAATACCTTCTTTTTTATTTTCAAGTAATTATATCTAGTTTTACTATATCATTCCGGAATTATCTACCAAACTATTCTAATGAATAATAATGGCTTATGAAATTAAATATTCACTTCCCCAATGATACCTTTGTATCATGACACTTATCGTACATCAATTAATCATTTCATAGAACCTCCTTTAAGATCTTGTATTCATAAATTTTGATACAAAAAAATATCCTATAATTTCTTATTAGTATTGTGTTAAAAATAGTTTATCATATCATTCCATTCTTATAAAATTTATCAAGGAATAATATTATAAAAATAATTCTTTTATGATTTTTGGTATCATGAATTCATATAATAAATTGGCCTTTAGTTTCATTTAAAATTGATAAAATTTCATCTTATCAAATCTGATAAAGACTCAATCATTATTTTTTATAAATTATTCATCTAAACAGATCCTATATATCCATTTAAATTTTTTACCCAAAGATCATGTGTTTCCATACCTCTGACAAATAATAAAATAATTTAATGGTTTATAAGGAAATAATTTATTACGGTTGGACACAAAATAAGAAAAATTATTTTAAACTATTAAGGATCCATCATTATAGATTCTCTGACAATTATCTTAATAAATTTAAATAGATTAACAACATGCCACAAATTCATTAAATCACATCATGCTCCCCAACATATAACTGAATGATCATTATACGAAATCATATAATCCATACTCCCATTTGTTCTTATTTCTATCTCTCAAATATTATCCCCCATGAATTGATTTTAAAATATCAAAAACATTGTGATATTAATGTTCTTTAATATCCTTCACTAAATAGGTATTCAAACCATGTGTTTCCTTATAATATAATTTCATTATTTTTATTTTCATTTAATTAAGTCTAGTTATCCTACATCATTAAATCATTCTCAATCTCACTATAATTGAGATTAACAATGTATCATTTTCTTCTTCTCACACTTCGTCCATGATATAATTATATCATGAGACTTATCCTAAAAAATCATTAATACACATAATCACCAAAATTCCCTTCAGTTCATCACCTTTGAATAAAATATTAATTAACTCTATGGTTTTAGTATTTCCATGTCACGACCCCCTCTCTTTAGTGATACCCCTCTTAGAACAAAAATGAAGAAGGGGAGATAATGACCCATGAGTCCTACCATTAGAAGGCCCTGGGTTGGTGACTAGATGTAATGGTGTACAAATATCACAAAATGGGAGGAATTACCCATTATAAGAAACAATACTAAGAGATATAATGAATCACCCACAACAACCCCATAATATAGTATAAAATTTATGAAATCCAAAAACCAACCCCCAATGAATGTATAAAATTGAACTTTTACAATACAATAATGTCTCCTAAAACAGTACCCAACAATGAGGCCAAAGTTGCAACACATCAATTGTCCCATGGCCCAAGCTAGTAACACACTACATGGTCCACATATTCCTCCTAGAAACTGGGAAATGTTCTTTAATATGTATTGTGAGCATTCATGTACACTTAGTTGGAAGTCCAATGTCACTTGTTCACAAGTGAATGGAGCATACGAGTTCCCCCATGAGGAAACAAAATTACAAAAAAACACCTATCATGGTATTCTAACGATCCAAAACTCACAAATGCACACACAACAAATAACATAAATCAAAATATATAATATAAAGTAAAGCACATCGATGATTGGTTACCCTACACCACATTCCCAACTGTTTGATTCTCTCTCCTGAAATCTTATGGCCAATCAATCCCATCCATTTTGTATACCAATAACACCCCACTCGCACACACCTAGTCCTCACAACACATCGAACCCACATGCAACTAGGCCTCGTAACAGTTGCAATATACACACAATTGGGCCTAACAACAAATCACATCACCTCTATTCAAAAGGACACATTGGAACGATCATTATAAATCATCCTAAGGACACTGGGGAACAAAACAACTCACCCACATACACCTGGTCTATCATATCTTACACAAAGACATTGTAGCCTCAAAACTCCTCTCCAGCAAACCAATGGGATATAAAAACCACCATGAATGTCACTAAAAGACCCTTTTCCATCATAGCCATTTCCCTACCTACATCTATTGGAATAAAACTTATAAAATAGCAGTTACCTATCCATTTCAACCCTCCACCAGATGTTGAGACAAACACCAGCTGCTGATATGTCAATGTGGGTGTTTTTTAAATAGTTCCCAACATGGTTGGGGAGCATATAGAAATCATAAAAATATTAATATATATATATATATATAATACCAAAAAATCCATCTCAACCTATATTTTCACAAACAATCAAATCTACTCACAACACTGTTACCTTTTGATTCCACCTCCTAATACATAACACCATGCAAACAAAACACAAACCATTTTTTTAAATCATTTATTATCAGGTAGGAATTTTCCATTTTTTAATCCATTTAAACCGATTTCTTTAATATTTATTCATTTGAAATCCAAAATTAATGGGAACAACCATGTTGAAACTCATCGAAACAATAATTTTAGAGGGTGAAGATCCTAACATTATTTAAATAGCATCACATTACCACTTTGTTTAATAGACATCCATTTTTCACCATTTACCAATCCCCAAGACATGGGATGACAGTTTATAATTATTATTTTTGGAGAATATCTAGGATAATAACCCATACCAATCACTACTTTCCTTATTGATTTTCTTCCTTCCCAAACAACCATACCAAAAAAAACAAACCCCCCAACTCCCAACCACCCCTAGAAATACAATAAAAAATTACTAGATTTGCTACAATACTACAAAATCACACCACGAACATCATAGCCCATTATACAAACACATTCCATACAATTTACCCACTTGTAAAAACCATAGAAAATCACATGATGAATCAAAATAAAAAAAATTATAGGTTAATAAGAATATTTATCACATTCTTATACTTTCTTATGAGGACATATCACAAAAACTAAATACTTGGGGAAACTAATTCATTATCAAAATATAAATGGATATTCAATTTTGAATATCATGTAACACCCAATAATGGTAATGGGTTAAATGAATAAATGATATGAAACATGTCAACAAGGTGAACATTCGTTTTACAGAGCCTACCTAATTTGAACTCTATAGTTAGGAGTGTTTGGAATGTATTAGTTATATAGATGGGTGACCTTCTAGTTATTTCTATGGTGTTGTGTGTGTGAGAGGTAAAACAGCACTGGAAAGGACATGTGTTGGCCTGTGGTAATAGTCATTAGTATGATGACCTATTCAGGTATGTGGGTGTGCCCTATGATGGGGAAACATGTCTATGGAGAAACGTGGTGTACCAGGTAGGCCAGGACCGAACAACAATGTTAATGAAGGCTGTATGTACTGTCCGTGGGTTCTAATTGTTACAATTGGTATCAGAATAGTACTCATACATTTGTGGGGTGCACTTCCTGGGTTGAGATGTAGGGCCCACATTGTGGGTGTTGTGCTCTAATGGGGGGGGGGGGTTGAATGTAACACCGCATAATTATAAAAGGTTAAATTACTAAATTATAAGACTCATGTGAAAAAGGTGAAACTTCCTGTTTGAGAGCCTATCTAATTAGAAATCCATAGTTAAGGGCACTTTTATTGGAGTAGTGATCGGGATTGGTGACCTTTTGTGATGATTTCCATAATGTGTGTGACTGAGGACAATGCTATCTATAAAAGACATGTGTTGGACTTTGGGGATAATAATTATCCAAATGGATCATGCGGGAACCGGGGTGGGACCTAGTTTGGGGACCATTTGTCTATGGGTTAACTAGTAGTACCTATAAGTCTAGGACCCAAGGACCATGTTATGGTGAGATGTATGTGTTGTTATTGGGACATAGTTGTTACATATCAATTGATACATAAACATCACATCCAAAACAAAATTCACAACACACATACCCAGTGCATGAAAAGTCACCAACGACCTTAATTTTAAGTGGGGTGTTATGCTCTTAATACCTAATATAACAATAAAATACCAATGATGTAAATACATAAGATTCAGATCCCCTAAACTCATTCAAATTCATTTATCCAAATAATTATATTTTTTAACCAAGATAAACCATAATACATAGGTACACAAAATCATGCCCCTGCTGGATGATGCATAAATGAAGAGAATCGAAATAAATCTTACCTCAGGGAATCATTTCAACTTTTTTTTGCACCGTAGACTAAAGAAGAACTCCTGAAAACAAGATCCACACAATGGGGAACTTGAGATCATCTGACGATGCAACCCAATACTATCAAATGAAACCCAACACACACTCAAAACAAATTGAACACAACCCTAGTGGATTCCCAGGATAATAACAAATGAATACCAATGACAAGGAGAATATATCTCACCACAGATCAACAAAATATTTTCAATGAACATCTACAACGATCAATGGGTCAAAGAGGGATGAATAGTGCTCGAACAACACCTCAGGATGCCTTTGGTTCACCTAAAACATGAGGAAGAAGATATCATGGTTAAATGAATAAATGTTTGGATGAAAAATGAAAATTTAAAACTACACTTCATCGGGGGATTTGATTTCATATAATCCTCTTTCACATTGTGATTTCCCAAGCGGTTTGTTTCAATAGAAAAATGTGTGTCCTCTTAATTTATTTTTTTCGGTTCATGAAATATTACACACAATAAAAATATTCTTTACACCATTGGAAATATTTACTCACCGTGAAACATCCTAGAAATGAATTGAATCCAAATATCATGTCATGAAATCCACTTACATGACATGTAATCACCATGAATTCAACCTTTAGCAACTGAACATCTCCATAATTCCTTCAAGCCTCCTATGAAGACATCCATCAACCAAAGATGGCACTGTAATTTACCAGGAATGCATTATTTATTACGTATGATTCCTCTAAAATGATTATCTCCCTCATGAATAAAAAATCAAAACTAGAATGAAAGGGATCTGAAAAACTATACGATGAGATTACCCTCAAGGATCTCTCCATACCTCAAATGTTACCTCTAACCAAACATGCCACACAACCAATACACAGCCGTCTCAACAACTATATATCTGAAACCAACAACCCCTATATCCAATGAACCACATTTTCAGACATCAAATAACCAACACCATCCCAAACACACAAATTAATTAATTTCATCTTCCATATCATGATAATATCGTTTTTTATGGAACTAACCTTCCACCACGAGTTTAATCACATCCAAATTAATGTGTCACGGTAGGAATTAGGCCCTTCCCTTTTCATATGTTATTAATATTTCACACAGTGCACCATACAAATAACAATGTAAGGAAAAAAAATAATCTCATAAATCAATATTAAAAAATAAATTCACAAATGAAAACAAAGAAAAGAAAAACTCAAAACAACTATTGGTATTTGTCCCACATATATGTCTCTCCCTCACAAGTGACCTCTTATAGGCATCCATTTTTTCACAACACACTAACCATTGAAATATTCTTTCTACATGGTGTCTTATATTGATGATTCAGGATATCTATTGTCCATTCCACAAATGTATTGTCATCCTTGTCCTCCAAATCAACCTTGATAAGGGAATGAGAGTCATCGTCAAGATACTAATAACGCTAATAGAAGTGGAAGATACCATGGAACCTCTCCAACTATGGTGGTAACATCACCCAATATGCCACCTCACCAACTCACCCTAACACCTCAAAGTGACCAAAAAATGGGAGAAACATTTCTCCATCTAACCAACATTCACTTCACACATCGGGGGGAAACATTAAACAATAAGTTTTCCATAACCTAGAACTCCTAGGGACTCCTCCATAGACTAGAATAATACTTCTTTGGATCAATTGTTACTTTAATCATCTCACGAATAATCTACGGCTTCTCTATCATCATATGAACCACATTGGGACCAAGAACTATTTTCTCCAAAACCACCATCTAACAGTTAGGTTAACAACACAATCATCCCTAAAACCTTAAAATGGATCCATTTCTGTGGATGAATGATATATATTATTATAAAAAAATCCAAAAAATGATAGTTTCATACCAAAGATCCACCATAGTACAATACACATGCCTGAAACATGTCATTCATTTTTTGGATAATCCATTCCATCTAACCATATTTATTTAGGCTGAAAGTAGTGTTGAGGCATACCATAGTTCCAAAAGTGTGATAAATCCCTAACAGACTACTTCGGTAACACTTTTTTTTGATCTGAGACAATGGACCTTAGAATTACAAGCAACTTCGCCATCTAATCCATGTATATCATATCTAATTCATACATTGGGATTGACTCCATGATATCTATGAAGTTGGCCAATTTCGACAACTGATCCATTATCCCCAAAATATAATCATATCCTCCCTCAGATATGGATAACCATGTGATGATAACCATCATGTTTAATCTTATTTCCACTCAAGAACAATTAATGGTTTAAACAAACTACTTAGAAAAAGACACTCAACCATTACCTGTTGGAATACCAAGAACTTCTCTATAAACTCAGCCATTTCCCATTTCATCCTAGGCCTCTAGAATTGCTTCCTCAATCCAAGATACATATTGGTAACTCATGGGTGTACCTACAATGTTGATCTAGGATAATAAAAAAGTACTCTATCATACATCATGATGGAAAAAAAACATCACATGAAACAACATCCATTTTTTTCCATCATCCAACCATCCATTCAGAGAATCTTCATGGCTGACATGATCATGCACATTTTATGCCTTTGAGACTCCCGGCAATGACTCCCCCACCTATAACATAAGAAAATATTTCATGGTCATTTTAATTAGACAACATATACCTTAATTTACAATTTAATCTGTGTAAATGGATTCCAAATCCTCCATCACTCTATAAGTATTTCTAGATTCTTGAAAAAATCATTTTGTGACTTTCTTCTCAAAGAATAAGTCATTAAATTAGCCTTACCTAAGGTATAAGTGATATCATAATCAAAATCCTTATGAAATTTAATCCACCTTCATTTTTTTTGACCAAATTCCAGTGAGAATAGATGTATATCATGATCATGTTATCTCTAAGGACAAAAAAGAACACCCCAATAAGGTAATGGCTCCACAAAATCAAATGAAAGCACATTTTATTATTTCTATTGACCAGGGTTGGTGTAACTATGCTCCTCATGGGAATAACTAACTAGTCACATAAGAGTACCTACCATTTAATCCATCACCACAAACCCCCAATTCCAAACAAGATACATCACAAAACACCACAATGAATGCACTATCCTCTTAATGCTAAAACATTAGAGAACAAACCAGAATTCCCTTCATGTAACTGAATTCCACATAAATATGATGAATACACATAAAATCATTTTCCTTCCTACTCAAATCTGTCAATGGGGATGATACTCCAAAGAAATATTGTACAATTCTCCACTATTAGCCAGTAAGAAAGAGAAAACTATAAACTTATTCCAGATTCTTGGTATCTTACCAAGAAACTAGTTCCAAAACCTGTGAAAGGTCTAGTCTCATACCTAGTTGAGACACCACATGCCTGAAGAATTTCACCTCTTATGTCCAAAACATAAACTTAGACAACATTTTATAGATATGGTGGTGTCAAAGAACTTACAAGACAGTTCTGAGATGCTTTGGTGTGATCCTTCATTGAATTTTTGTTGACCCCGATATCATCATTGAATACAATGATGAACAGATACAAGAACTCACACAAAAAGGATTTCCAAGTCCCATTGAACAAGGTTGGTGTGGTTATATCACTAAAGGTAATGAATAGAAACTCGATGTTCCCATACCTGTATCCGATGGAATTATTTGGTATATTACTCACTTGTACCCTGAACTTGTGATATACAAACCATAGATCGATACTAAAAAACCAACTCTCCCATCACATATGGTCGAATAGATTGTCAATACATGGAATAGGAAAACTATTTTTGAAAATCACATAATTTAACCTCCAGTAGTGTATACACAATCTTAGACCACCAAGCACTATCTTGTCTAAAAACATTGGATCACCATAGAGTGATCCAATAGGTAAGATAAAACCTATCAACCTTTGAAAATATATTTGGGTCCCCAACTCCCTCAATGGATAAGGTTTCATCCAATAGGGTTCCATTGAAATCAGAGAGGCACATGGCTTCACATCTATATCAAACTCAACATAAAATCGAGGTGGTAGAGTCGCAACCTCGTCAGAGAAAAAATACAAGAACTCCCCAATGACCATTGGAACCTCTATTGTCAAAAAATCCTCATATTCCACTATAAAATCAACTAACTATGAAATAAGGGGCTACATAAAATATTTTCCAACCTAGAAACTCCACTCACCAACGTAATACACATTGGCTATCCATATCTGAAAACAAAACTATCCTCTCGAAGTGATTGATAATATCACGTATGGAATTCACCTAATTGATTTCGATGATGCCATTGTATTGATGAATCAATAGGAAGAAGAGTTCCCCATGGGTATAATGTGTTAAAATCATTAGTATAAAACCTCAACACTCATCAAACCAGATATTCTAGCTTTCTAATTGAGTACACAATATTCGGGGCATGATAAGTCTCTTTACATCTTGTCATAGAGCATGGGATATATCAGGTTCAATAATAGAATTTGAAGCTCTTGAATCAATCAAGGCACAAATAAGGATACTAAAAAAATGATTGTACCTATGATGAACTTTTTCCCCTATATAACTAATGCCTCTATTGTAAGAAAATGACCATGCCCAGCTCCTCTTCTTCCCTAATGATGACCACCTCCATATCCACGATCGGTTCATGGTACCAGAACACGAGGAACATCCATGGGTCGGACTTCACCTGATCTATCATCTCTATGATGAGCATAATATTATTTCCTCATGCTATATAAAAGATCACACAGAAAAATATAGCTATGGATGGGACTAAAATTATCCACCTCCACCAAACTGAGATCAGAGAACAACTGGGAACTAACTCTTGTAATGGCCACAAAACTGACAACCAAAACACATATGAACTAATCTCCCAAAAACATCACTGAATCTACCTGCACTAGAAGGAAAAAATTAAGATGTTGTGGTTAAATTATTTCCAATCAAAACCTAAATGGTCTTCATGGAAATGATTTTCCATTGAATAATCTTACCATCATAGAACTTTGTTGGCTTCCCCCTTGAGGTAAACCTCTCGGAGAGTCCATTCATGTGATCATAACTACTTTTTAAGGATCCTCTAGATATGCTGGAAATGAGAAATGGGTAACTCTATATACAATAGAAGAATGAAGTTACTCCTCATGGTGGCTTGTACAAGACTCCCCATCTATAAAATGATCTACTGAAAAGTTAATAATTACTTTGAACTTGAATCAAAGCTCTCACTCTGATATATTCCCCAGATATGTAGAATAATCTCTAGCCTCTTCACTGCCTTCATGGTTAATGATATGAACTCTACCTGGAACTCCATATAGATGTTTACCCACTAAAAATTTACCTCCATCCATTATTATAATAATGGAATCCCCCGATGATTCATAGATCCCCACATCTGACTAACTACCAAAGGGACCCAATACTCCATCTGGACCCAGATCAAACTGAATGCGATACCAAGAAACTCCAGCCAACTCTCTATCTTTACATGTGAAACACTTAAATCATACATCCATAAATCATATTGATTGAAACCTCCCTACATCCTCTTCCCCTGATCATCCTCCCCAGTAAGACTTACCCTACGATGATCAACCGAATCAGCAAACAGAAAATCAACTTATTGATCCACATGCTAACAATTTCTGGGAGCTATAGATTAAATAAAAACATAGATTTAATAATGTTGAGTAGTATGAAATTTTAATTATTATTTATTTTAATTCATTTAATTTATTAGACAACCAATTTTTTACTTTACTAACAAAACCTAATTCAAACATGAAAAAAATTATATATGATTCATGTACATTTCAATGGTTTTTATTCTGCAAGAAGGCCCATATCTCTTATCATTTCAATATACATAGGGACTATACAATGGACTATAGGATGAGCTGAAATCCCTTTTCCTAGCTGGTTTCCCTAGCCTCTGTCACGTGCCTTTGTCAACTAGAACTATTGACCTTCCAACCCATGTAAGCCTAATAGTTCCCAATTCTATCCTCCATCATATCTCCCATCCATAACAGTTGATACCACTCTTCCATGACCCCCTCCCTCAAAAGATACCCCTCCTGGGATTTCAAGGATGAAATGGGTATAATGAACCCCGAGTCCCACCTCTAGTAGGCTACAGTTTGGCGACCAGCACCAAGGGTGTAATGATATCACAACATGTGATGCATTATACTTTTTATGAAATAAGATTGGGAGATATAATGAATCATCCACAAATACTCCCATACATAGTATAATAATGAAATAAAAATCCATATGACAATTAATTTAATAAATAGAACTATTACTATAGAACAATAACTCCAATGTAAATACCCAAAATTAAGGCTAAATAAGTGACACAATAATTTACACAAGGATTGAGCTAGTAGAGCACAAAATGGTACATGTAATCCTCCTAGAAACATGAAAATAATTTTATATATGTAGGGTGAACAGAAAAGAATAATAAATATGATATTTGAAATCTCTTCTGCACATATAATGAATCATTCTAATTCCCATGGGAGAAAATGTCTAAACCAAATAGCACATATCAACGTATACTAACCATCCCAGCCTCTTTAAGAAATAATCACCATGTATTGAAAATCAGTTAATATAATATATATTAAATCACATATATGATTGGTTACCTGGAACCACTTTCCCACTATTATGTTATTCATTTCCATCATCCTATATATTTGAACACCCATTACTTATGTATACAAAATCACATGATACCCGCAAACACATAGGACATAGGACACATCCCTCTCGTACACACATGATCCTCATAAGACCTCTCGTACCCACACACCCTGTCCTGAAAACACATCACATCACATCTCATGCCGATGAAACCTATGAAATCACAACATAACTATTCCCAAAGACACCTATGAAACAAACCACCTTACCTGCAAACACTTAGTTTGTCACATCTCACCTAAATACACGTGGGCCACAAACCAGCTCACCCAAAAACACCTTGTCTATCACAACCACCACCTAAATCACAAAAAAACATTTAGAAATCATAGCAAGTTCCATAACTACATTTCATAGGAGAGAGAGAAGAAATGTTTGTAAACCCAGCCATGATTTCCCTTCAATGTATTATGGGAAAACACCTCCCCTATTTCTTACGATGAGAGTGTTTGGTTCATAGTTCTCAAAATTTGTGGTGTGCATATTGAAATAATATATATATATATATATATATATATTGCTAAACACTATATCCCAACTTATGGTTGCACAAATAAAAAAACCAACTCACAACATCGTTACAATTGTTTCAACTTTTAAATGCATAAATCAATGCCAAGAGAACAAAAGCCCCAATGTGTTTTAAATATTTAATTATCTATTTTTAGTTCTCTAGATTTTTTTCTGTTTCAATATATTCCCATAATATTAATTCATTTACCATCCACACATACATGAAAACTACCATGGTATAACACATAGAAACAATCATTTTAGAGGTTGAGGATCCCTTATAAAAATACGTGGCTTCACATTACCTCTCTATTTAACTAATAGCCATTGTACAATACATAAAAATCCATGGGAAACTTGGTGAAGGAATGTAATTTTTATTTATATATAAATTATTGGATAATTAACCATACAAATCATTATTTTCCTTCATAATCTTCACCCTTTTAAAACAACCATATCAACAAAAAAACCACTAACTCAAAACCACATCACTCAATACATTAATATATAACTAGTTTCATAGAACTTTTACATAATCACACCACACCCATCACATCCCCACTTTAAAACCACATTCCTTCCACTTCACCCACACGTAAAAACCAAAAAATCATACATTACATCACAAAAATACAGTTTATAGAATCAATATAATATATATACCATTCCACTAAATTTTGGGGCTTTATCACATGAACCAAATCATGGGGAAATCGATTCATTATCCAAAGAGATGTTGTTAGCCAATTTCCATTTTTATGTGATACTAAAAAATATCATCCAAAAAATTATTCACAACAAACACACCCAACCGAAAAAAATACACCATTGATCACACTTTTCATTGGGGCATTTATCCCATATACATACAATATCACCATCAATAACAATGTTGTAAAAGCAAGAGAATAAAATAAATTTTCTTCTATAAATTTCATTTATCCAGTTCTTTATCATTTATTAATCAATCGCAACCATAATCCATATGTAAAAAATGAAAGGCCCTAACACATGATTCACAATCAAAGAGAAATGAATGTAATCCTATATCAAGGATGTTTTTCAATGTGTTTGGGGACCACAATGTTAAAACTAATTCCCACAAACCATAGTTTCATCATGAGGAAATATAAATCAAGCTACACCCCATCCCAACACCATAAATCACCACCTAAAACACACCCCAAATCAAGGGAGAACTCCCACGGAGGATCCCTTAGAGAAGAATTGAATAAATCATACGAGAAAGCGGAGAGAAAATGCCCCAGATAAACCACAGATTGCCAACAAACATCCCTTGTGATCAATGGATTAAAGATAAAGGAATATGACATGATGAAAACCTTAGGAAACCTAGGGTTCACCAAATATGAGGGAAAGAAGAGATCATTGCAGAATGAATTTAAAATTTTCCAATTAGTTTTTAATAATGTACTAGATCTAGGGATTACATGACATGTAATACCATTTAAGGTTATAAAATCTTCATGGTTTGAGTTCTACTAGAAAATGTGTCTCCTATTCATTTTTTTACCCTTGATATATTACACACCATAAACCATTCCTCATTACATGTAAAATAATTACAGACTGTGAAACCTCTATGAAAAGATGTGAAATTGAATTTCACATCATGTAATCCACTAATATGACGTTTAATCTACTTAATTATTGAATTTAGCCACCGGTATTCTTCACACTCCCTCCATGCCTCCTTAAAAAACCTCCAACAACCAAAACCAACAATTTAATAGACCATGAAGGCACAAACCACTACATCTCAGGGCATCATAAAATTTATCATTTATTTTTCTGTATATAAATATATTTATCAAATGATATCATGAATATATTTTTTCAATTAACTGTGGTTTATTTAATTATCATGATCATATTTCTGTTAATCTATTATAATATTTTGAATACACTTTCTTTTAAAATTAATTAAATACTCCATGTTTCATTAGTAATTATTGTTTTACAGACAACCTCTATATCTGGTCCAATCATCAACCAACCCTTACATTGTTTCCATACCACTACTGATGAATTAAATAATAAAATGGTTATGGACATAAGGATTTATTATTTTTACCCTCATGTGGAGCCCACTCTTTTCTGGAAATCATTTTAGAATACAAGTTACACTATTTTCAACATTTAACAAAATAATTTAAAACAGAATATTATTACACTGTTTATATATTACATCCCTTCATGTTCTCTATAATACCATTGATGGATCGTTATAGTGCATCATATTTTCCATCCTCTCACTATTTCATATTTTTATCAATCATAAATTTACACTAATCTCATAAGTCACATATCTCACACTATCCATGATATCCATGGTTTTTTAAAACATTATTTTTATATTCATTGAAATAACATATCTCCTTGAATTTATTATAATATATTCTAATTTCATGAAAACAATTTTACTTATACTAGGTCATTTACCATTCCGCATCCTCACTATCATAGCTAATCAAAATGATCCCACTCCATTTAATATCTTTTTGTATGAAACCCTAAAAATTTATAATATGAAAATGTAGTTTGATATTGTATATGAATCAAAAAACCCAATATTAGAAATAAAAGTAACACACAATGAATTTATTTTTTATCTATTTATAATTAAATTTGATATCATCAATATCTTTTTGAATATGAAACCTTGAGTCAAATGAACAATACAGTAGTATAACATGACATCATAGACCTTAAATTGGTGGGTATGAATTGTACTATAGAATTCAAAAAATGTATATCATCAAAATTTTGTAAATGTATTCACTGTTTATATATTCAATATTAATTAAATAAGAAGTATTTAAATGAAATGTAAAAATAATAATAAAAGATGTATTTTTTCTAGAAGGCGGATCTGTTCTGCATTTTTCCCATAATTTATAAATATTTATTTTACCCAATTTATAAAATTAATTTGAAAAACATAAATTCATATTTGATATAAAATTTTCAATTATCGATTTCTTTATAATTTTCTAAAAAGATAAATGTTTTTAGGAATAATGAAAAATAATTATTTTTATTCAATACCGCCTTTTCTATAAAATAATTTATACGATTAAAATAAATTCAAAATTTGTTTTGACGTAATAAAAAATATAATGATATTAAAATTTATCTACATTATTTCATTGGATTATTTTTAATATTTAATTTTGATATAATACCATTTTGATCTTTTGATTTTTTTTCAATTGAGAAAATTAGTTTTTCATCACGCATGTGGGTATAATTTATAACTGAATTCCGCAACTTCTAAATATTGATTTTGGAAAAATGGATTAAATTTTTTGAATAAAATTATCTTACATTTTATAATATTCACAACTAATTTTTTTACTATTATGAATAGAATAAGGAAGTATAAATTGATTATTATGGTTATGGAAAAAATGGGTTTACTGGGGGTTAAACAAAGTAGATAAGGCTAAAAACTAAAATATTTCAAAAAAGAATAGTATGACCATATTTAGACATTATAAAATCAAATATTTTATAATTTAAATTTTTTTAAACTTTTGGATCGTGAAAAAAGTGATTACATATTATTAATTTCCAAAATGCCATGTTTGTCCCCTCCCCTGTAAATAAAAGAATATTCACACCATTCAGTTCATCACAAGACCCAATTCATTTGGCTCAAAAAATACCAAAAACATTATATCAAAATCATCTATATAATTATTATAGATCTCTTTTTGTTTCTTAAATTCAATCCCTAGGGTCTATAGGAAGAGATCCAAAGGAAGATTTTTTAAGAGAATGTAATTTTCTAAAACATGATTTTTTTTGTTTCTTTTTATTACACCATATATTATATTTTTACAATTGAAATATAATATCAATAGTATCAAAAATATAACTATATTTTATTAAATTTATTATATAATATATACCTATATCATCCTATGTAAAATCTGAAATGAAATCTTTGATCATCTGTATATTGGACTACCGCCACACGAACTGAGGTAACCACTTTTCCCTCAACACATCTCCGGATTATATATATGCATGGATTTAATGTATATGTAAAATATTTATAACTTACAATTATTATTTAATTATAATATATTAAATAACTCTTTACGTTCAATACCATTTAAATATAAGATATTTTCAGTCGTGTGTACAGGAGTCTACCGCCTCACAAATGATGTGATTTGTTTTCAGCTATGCATTCATTGAATATAAAAATGAAAAATATAAATAAATAATATCATATATATGAAACTATGTTTATTTTTGGTTATTAATTTATGATCAACATATTTACGCCATAACTCATTATAGAAAAGATATTATTTCTCATGTGTACAGGCGACCTACCATCTCTACAGTGCGATTTGATTCATTTTCCACATTCAACCTTCAAGAATGATTCTAAAAATGTATCTATTGATTAAATATGAAATTAATTACATCATAATAATTTTTTATATGATCTAAATCAATAATATTCAAAATAAATATAACATTTTTGAAGAAACATGCATGAGAAAAAAGGTAACTAAGAGAACAAACAATAAAAATAATCAAATTGTTTTCAAATTGTTTTTAATATTTAATAATTTGATCATATATTATTTTTTTAAATATTAATATAGTTATTGTTGGTTGGAGTGGATACTCAATAGGCGGGGTGAAATGATATCCAATTAAAAATTTCTGTTAAAAAATATTTCTCTTAAAATCCCCCAATTTAAAAACAATGTTAAACTGTAGCGAATCTATACAGAGTGTAAAGGTTCAATTAGTTTCTCAAATATTGATTAGGTCTCACTTAACTTTATTTGAATATTAAATTAACTTTTGAAACTAACTTCCTAGTTTAAAATAAGTATAAACACTTGCTAATTTAACTATCAAAGTAGCTTTAAAATTGTTTTTTATTTTAAAGTAATAAGCAACAGAATATATATATATGTAATACTTATATACTTTAAATAAAAACATACCAAAGTTAACCAAGAGGTTTAGTATAATGCTAAGAATTATCCCTCTCAACAATTTATATAAATTGATCCACACCCTGGCTCAGGGGTAAACAACAGTACAGTACTGTCGAGATACAAAGACCTCTACCACAGTTCTTCATGGGAAAAACAAAAAACAGCTCACAGGCTATCCAGGTCTTAATCGACCTCTACCACAATCCACAATGGGAAACAAAAGAGTTATAGAGTTTAATGGAGGATTAAATAATCCTCCGGTTTAGAACAGGAGACAGTGTGTGTTGTAAAGTAAATAGGATACACACACTACTCAAAATGAAAAGAATGAATCACTAAGAGAAGTATGATTCAGTTTAGAAATACTTTAGTGATTAGTAGTGCAGCTCTGGACTCGTTTAGTTTATCATAAATTCTTTTGAGTCCTTCCCTGGTTTTCTTAGAAAACAGTGTGTCAATTTCTTCTTTGATTCTTGGTCCATCTTAGCAGCCTGAGTGCATAAATTTTTTTTAGCTCTTCACTCAAGATGCAACTTGTGTTCTCTTCTAGAATAATTTTCTTCATGTATTTTCAAGATTCTTGGAGTATGGATGTAGACAGAAGACAAAATACACCACATTGGAATGCTTGTTCAGATCATTCTCTTTTACCCTTCGTGTATCATCTTTTTTCTTTCGGGGATTGTCATATGCATCAATTTCTTTGTCACTATATATAAGTGTTCTCTTTTCAATCACTTTAGGTTTTAGCTCTGGCAGAAAAGAACAATCGCCTTTCGCATGGGTACTAGATACGGTTCCCTGAAATTCAATAGAAATCAATAAATAACATTAACTGCATTAAAACAATCAAATTTAACCGTTAGCTGAAGAAAAAAATATATATGGTTTGACTAGTTGGTAAAGCATTAGTAGCATTCAATTAGTCGACGTGGAAGGTAGACTTTGTATCGCAAAACCTTCTATCTGTAGCTCTTTTGAACTTGCATCGGTAGCTCATATACCAGTGACTATAGTTCTATCGGTAACTCTTGTTATCGGTAGCTGTCTCTTCATCGGTAGTTGTCTCTTCATCAGTAGCTCTTTGCATGTATCAGTAGACTTACACTACAAGCATACTTTTATTGGTAGCTCGATATATCAGTGATTATACTTGTATCAGTAACTATCTGTGAACTGGATCTATCGGTAGACATCTGTCAATTGGTAGCTCCGGTATCTTCTGTATTGGTAGCTCTTGTCTATTATGTATTGGTAGCATTGGTCAGTTCTGTATCAGTAGCTCTGGTCTGTTCTATATCTATAGCTCTGGTCTGTTCTATATCTGTAGCTCTGTTTGTCTGTCAGTTGCTCTGTACA
The DNA here is from genome assembly GCA_963277665.1 of Viscum album. NCBI lineage: Eukaryota > Viridiplantae > Streptophyta > Magnoliopsida > Santalales > Viscaceae > Viscum > Viscum album. Next base: position 59,343,486 of record OY728164.1, on the reverse strand, counting down.
TATCGGTGACCTTAGTGTACTAGTGACTCTGTCTATGGGTAGAATAAGTCTATCGGTAGACTGTGTACCGGTAGCATAAACATAGATCAGTGACTAAATACTTATATGTTTTATACACAACATATCCGTGTGGGTTAGAATTACTTCCGAACTTATATATACATGGATAAACAAATATTAAAGAATCTCAGGGATTATTTTAATATTATTATCATCTTCGGAAAATATTGAAAGAATTAATATATAGAAAAACATTAGATTGAGATTATCAAAGTATATGAAAGCATAATTAGAATTATTAAAATAGGTGAGGTCAACAATCTCCCCCTTTTTGATAATCCAAACTTATGATATTATCATTTTAAAAAAAAATCAGAGGATATATAATTTAGCTCAATTTTCTCAAAGAAAATAGTATGGTTTAAAACATACTCTATCAGAGATAGAATTAAATATATCAGAGATAAAAGAAAACACCATGATATCAACATTAAAATTTAATGATATAAGAGAACATCAGAGTATGGTATAAAATTACTCCACCTTTCATTAATATCACTCCCACTTTTGATACTTAGAGAGTATTTCTCCCCTCATGTAAAATACTTATCACCATTAGTGATAATAAAAAAGTGGGAAATAATAAAAAGAAGTGAAATAATAGGAATAGAAGAAAATAACTTGTATTAAATGTGACAAATAGGTACTAAGATAGGAAATAAAATACATAGGATTCCTATAAAATAGTCCAATTACTGGATCAATCCACATTCTCAATATGAGATTTTCCCTTGGCGTCAGAAGAGAATGTAGGTGGTGAGGATTCTGGTGAAGGCTTAGGAAATATTGAAAGGACCACAGGAGACTGAGCAACTAACACTGTTCCTGACCTGTATTGAGGAGTCCGTTGTGGGATCACAGGTGTGAGGCTTCGAATGGATTGCACATGAGTCATCTGAATTGGAGAAGCAGTGGAGGCAGAGGCAGGAAAAGAAGGAGGGACAATTGTGGGTTGGGAATCAACATGTAGAAAGGGAAGAAAAAGATTCCTGAAATCCATAATGATTCATCCCCCTCTATCCATTGTGGATATGAATTCATCCTTGTTCTCCATAAACTTGTCCAAAGATGGAGTCAGTTCCCTTAGCTTTCTAACTTGGTCTCTAAAGGCTTGATTGACAGGAGGCAGTTTTATATTCTCAATCAGAAGCTTAAAATGACTGTTCATTTGGGTCTTTGTGTAAATTTTTTAGAAATAAGAGTCAACCTTTTCTTTTGATTCCTTTTAATAGGTAGAGGCTTTTCTCATGTAGTCTTGGACTATCTTCATAATTTCTCAGGCTGAATCTCTGGTAGAGAGAACAACTCTGCTCAGTTCAGATGAGTCTATAGAGCCACTGGTTGAGGCATAACCAATCTCTTCTTTCATCACAGTTCGAATTTGATTCATGTCCATCGAAGGTTTAGATGCTAGAGAACCAACAGAGAAAGATATAGTCTCTTTGAATCTTTTCGTAAAACCACTGATATGATTTTGAGCATCGGATTCCTAAATTTTAATATGATCATTCATATAAGTTTTTAAACCTTAAAATAATAAAAGCATATAACATACAACAGTCTTCACATAAACCAAGTCCATATCTGCTTGGTTTTTTGAGCTTATGTAAGAGTCTAAAGATACAACAGAATCGTTTAAATCTTCAAGATCAGCTTTAAGTCTAGAAACGTGAGCCTGACAATCTTTAACTTCTTCAAAAATTTCTCGCATAAAAGCTGATAGATTGCAGGCAAGATATGGTTCAATAATATTTCTAGAATAACTATTTCTTCAGCAAAACTTTGCTTCATCTCAACAACTGAGGCACGGAAAGATTCTTTCAGCTCATCCCTTAAGATATCCATATCAGCCTTGGTAACCAAATCAGTAGGTGCAACTACTGTATATGCTCATTCAGTGGCTAAAATGACCACAACATCAGTCATAACTGATTGAATTGAAGATACCATAGAAACTTCCATTTTCTTTACCTCTTCCAAAAAACATTCCTTATGCTTTTTTTAAAGTATCCAGGTCATGCATTCTGACCACATCATCAGGTAGCAATTCAGTCTCAACATCATAAACAATATTAGGTCTATTTTGAGATGCCTCATTATCAGAATGTTCATTTTCTAAACCATAGACTATAAAACCATGGTCTTCTTCCCAATCATTAAAACCAACAGCCACTATGACACTTCCAAACATAGATCGATGCTCCCCCTAAATGGGTGCATCCTCAATTAGAATAACGGCATTCTCAACATCATTCACAACAGCATCTTCAGTAGGTCTTTCATCCTAAAGAGAATATTCAACTATCAATTCCATTACTACAAAAATAGGAGGGTCTTCTGGATTAGGAAAGTGTATGCCAACTTAATTTTCTTCCCCAGTAGGTACTAAAGATTGTCCAATCACTGAACGCAGGATCATATCAGCTATCATAGATTTTTCACTCTCATGAACATCTTATTCATTTTCTACTGCATCCACTTCAATAGCTTCTTCCTTTTCTGGTATATGTTGAATTATATTTTCAGGAGCTGGGATAGGAGGCAAGTTGGGGTCTCCTCCTATATCAGCAGAGGTATCTTCCTCTTCTGAATCATCACTGTATTCTGGATCCTCTTCATTAGGTCCCAGACCTGGATCTCTAATATCCTGTGGTCTTGAAGGATGAGTCACATGAATAATCTTTCCATACATCCTCTGGTCATCATTGACCCATTCTCCATTCCAAGGGTTCCAATTTATCTTCATGTACATAAAAACAGTGGTTGTGATACAGAAGTTATTATTCACTACCACTGTCTCATCTTGATACTCAGCAACCCCTTTCACCTTGATCATCATAGAGACTAATTTATCAAAGAATAGGGCATTTGTCTTTCATTTCGGTCTTGTCATATCTTCCATCTATGGCATCAAAAATCTGCATAAATTTACCTTTACACAATTTCTTAAGTGGTGGAGGAGATAAATATCCTGATATCTCAAATTGTAAAAGTCGCCTCTCCTCGGTATCAAGACATGTTTAACAAATTTGAACATCAATCTATTATCTCCATCCATCTCTGCAAAAACTACTTGTCTCCGACTTCCATCACCAGTCAGCTCTTCCAAAGTAGTCTTATAATCAAAAATTTCACTGGTAGGTGGCGTGGCTCTCGCGACATATCCAGATTCTCCTTCATGTAGAACATTCAAGAACTCATCCCATTCAATAGATGAGAATGACATCTCATTTCCATTTACAATAGAAGTAACTCGATTTTCATTCTCTGAATATTCAATGGTTACAAAATTGTAAAACCGTTTCACTAATTTTGGAAAGTAAGGACCATTGTTATTCAAAAAACACTCTACCCATTTTTGATCTTCATGAACTTTGAGCACTAAGGACCTGCTAGGGATTAGCCATTCTACACACAGTTCCTTTTCAATAACAATAACATGATTTTGCAGATGAGGATTCACTGGTCGTCTCCTAGACCTAGTTCTAGAAACACTTCCACTACCACTTGCATCTTGCTCGGTCGTTTTCTTATTTGCTTTCGGCTCAACAGAGTCATTTCTGACGGTAGGAGGTTTGGTTTTTTCCATCTTTGGTTCTAAAAATTTATGGTTCTCTAAGGATTCAGTAGCTAAGGTTCGAGGGTTAAGGTTTGAGACTCGTCGATTTTGAAGTAGCTCAGACTTTAGTTTTATCATTTAGTAATTAAAAATTAAATAAACAAAATGAAATAAACTAAACGATTTAGATTCTGGCAACATAAATATGTTTTATAACAGTGTGCACATTGGTGAGAATTTCAATCAGTGAGGTTGCATCGGTGAGGTTACATCGTTGTGGTTACATCGGTGAGGATACATCAGTGAGGTTAGTTACCAATTTAGATTAATCATTCCTAACTCATGTTTAATGTAACTTAACCTATCGATACTCAAAGGATTCATGAAAATGTCGGCTAATTGATGTTCAGAACCTATAAAATCAAGAGTAATATCACCCTTTTGGTAATGATCTCTCATGAAATGGTGCCTTACATCAATGTGTTTTGTCCTAGAGTGAGACACATGGTTCCTCAAGATATTTATTGCACTAGTATTGTCACAGTTGATTGTCACGTGCCTAAAGTCATATCCATAGTCCAAAAGAGTATGTTTCATCCACAGAATTTTTGCACAGCAACTACCAGTAGCTATGTACTCTTCTTCGGTAGTGGATAATGCTACAGAATTCTACATCATACTACACCAAGATACTAAGGACTTTCCTAATAAATTACATGTTCCTGAAGTGCTCTTTCAATCCAACTTGCAACCAGCGAATTCAGCATCTGATTAACTCATTAACTCAAATAGTTTTCTTTTTGGGTAAAACAAACCAAATTTTACAGTGTGTTTAAGATATTTAAAAATTCTTTTAACAGCAAGTAAATGAGATTATTTTGGGTTAGATTTAAATCTTTCACACATACACACACTAAACATAATATCTTTTCAACTAGCAGTAAGGTAAAGTAAGCTTCCAATATAACTCTGTAATTGGTTTGATCCACTGATTTCCCAGTTTCATCTGCATCCAATTTACAAACAGTACTCATAGGAGTTTCACTTTCTGTAATACTATCCAAACCAAAACGTTTTAAAAGATCCTTTGTATATTTACTTTGATTCAAGAAAATACCATTTACATTTTTAAACGCATGAAATCCAAGGAAATTTTTATGTTCTCCCATTGAACTCATTTCAAATTCATTTTGCATACTCTTTGAAAAATCACTACATAAATAATGATTAAAAGATCCAAACATAATATCATCAATATATATTTGAACTACTAAAACATATTTAGAAATTATTTTAATAGAGAGTGTTGGATAAGAAATCCCTTTAGTAAAACTTTTTGTAATAAAAAATTACTAAGTCTACCATACCAAGTCTTGGAGCCTGTTTTAAACAATATAAGGCTTTAGAATGTTTAAAAATGTGATTTGGAAAATGAGGATTAGTAAATCCATGAGGTTGTTCCAAAAAATATCTTCATCAATAAAAAATTTTAGAAAAGCACTTTTGACATCCATTTGATATAACATGAAATTCAGATGAGCAGCATATGCAAGTAAGATCCTAATAGATTCTAATCTGGCTATAGGTGCAAATGTTTCCTCATATTCTATTCCTTATTCTTGAATATATCCTTGTGCAACTAGTCAAGCTTTATTTCTAACTATGTTTCCAGATTCATCGACTTTGTTTCTAAACACCCATTTTGTGCATATTGTTAAAGTTTCCTTAAGTCTGTCAAATAATTCCCAGACTTGGTTTCATTCAAATTGATTTAACTCTTATTACATATCCATTACCCAAAATTCATCATTTATAGAATCATTGATATTTTTAGGCTCTAGAAATGAAAGAAATGCTTGATGTTCAACCTGATTTCATAGAGAATCTATAGTCTGTGTCCCTCTATCAAGATTACCAACAACAGCATCAAAAGGATGATTCTTTAGAATCCTTGCTGATCTAGTAAAGGTAGGACTAAAAATTTCAGGTTCTTCTCTAGGATTGGGTTCTTTATCAACAGATTCTAGAATAAGTCCAGAACTGGTTGCCTTTATAGCAGGTTCTTTAGATTTGTCATTAAGGTCCAGAATAGATAAATATTCTCCAATATTTTCAAGAGAGGTTTTAAGTTCATGTGGATCAGTTTCATCAAACTTGATGTGAATAGATTCTTCCAAACATTTGGTTCTCTTATTAAAGACCCTATAGGCTTAGCTAGTTAAAGAATAACCAAGAAAAACTCCTTCATCACTTTTTGAAGCAAATTTTTCCAGATTATCCTTTTGTATTATTAATGAAAAATTTGCAGCCAAAGACTCTAAAGTAACTAAATTTAGGTTTTCTATTACTCCAAAACTCATAAGGGGTCTTCTCAAGAACTAGTCTAATTTAGACTCTATTAATAATGTAACAAGCTGTATTGACAGCTTCAGCCCAAATGTAAATAGGCAGGTCAAATTCATTAAGTATAGTTCTAGCAATTTCATACAGGGTTCTATTTCTTCTTTCTACTACACCATTCTACTAAGGTGTTCTAGGAGCAGAAAATTTGTGACTATATCCTTTGTGTGTGCAATAAGATTCAAATTCATGATTTTAAAACTCATGGCCATCATCACATTTAAGAGTTTTAATCTTAAGTCAACTAATATTTTCTATAGATTTGGAGTATTTATTAAAGTAAGAACAGGCTTCACTATTGTGTGCTAAGAAGTATACCCAAGTATATCTAGAAAAGTCATCTACTAGAACATATACATAGTGCTTACCATTTAAACTAGAAACTCTTGATGGTCCAAACAAGTCCATGTGAACCAACTTGATAGGTTGAGATGTTGAAACTTCTTTCTTTTATTTAAAAGAAGCTTTATGTTGCTTTCCCTTTGGACAGGGATTGAAAACATTGCCATTTGGGAATTCAAGATTGGGTAGGTCTCTATGTATATTTTTTCTAGTTAGTTTTCTAAGTGAATAGATGTTGCAGTGTCGTAATATTCTATGCCAAAGCCATGAATCATTATGAAAATCATTTAAGCAAGTATCATTTTTCCTAGCTAAAGAATTTAAATCAAATGCATAAACACTTTCATTTCTTAATGCAGAAAATACTAATACATTTTTAGAATTAAAAACATTGAAAGAATAATTTTCAATATTAAAATTAAATCCATCATCACATAATTTAGAAATACATAACATGTTATACTTAAGTCCATCAACAAATAAATCTTTAGAGATTAAAACTCAATCAGTGTTACCAATTTGACCTAGCCCGATGATCTTTCCATTAGAATTATCACCAATGGAGACATGTCCTGCACCAACCTTAATTAAAATTTTGAAGCATAAATAATCTCCAGATATATGTATTGAACATCCCCTATCCAAGTACCATACCTTCTTGTGAGAACTCTTTAATCATGTTTCCTATGAAACAGATTAAGATAGAAAATGATTTTGGTACCCAAATCATCTTGGGTCCAGAAAGGTCAGCAATCAAAACATTAGGTAACCATATTTGTTTTATGGATCTCATATTATTTATAGAATCAATAGATTTTGAAAGAAAAAAATTATTTGACCTATAAACATATGAATAAATGGTTAAAGTATATGAATTTCCAGAACTAGAAAAAGAAGAATTTTGTCCAAACATAGGAATAAATCGAGTTTTAGTGAACTGTCACGGTTCAGGATGATATCCCCAACCAGTAGTGTATTTATGTGTAACCTGTTTACCTATCATTTGAGTAAGTGCATCTTTTCCATTTGTAAACATCTCTAAGTCATTTCTAAGTTTCTCATTTGAAATTTTTAGTTCTGTATTTTCCTTTCACAGTTGAGCATTCTTCACATTTTTAATAGTATTAGTGAGAGAATGTGGCTTCATTAATGATTTGTATTTATCCTTAAGTTCATTGCATGTCTCTTCCAACATATTGCAGTATTAAAATAATTACTTACTAGTCATGTTTTCTGAATCCGAATCAGATTCTACATCATCTTCAGAATAATAAGAATTTAAAACAGGAGTATCTAAGATTACCTTAGATGTGTTGGTCATGAAACACATGTTGGCATGATTCTTCACAAAATCAGATTCTTCAGATTCACTTGTGCTGTCTTCAGATGCACTCCAGGTAACCTTCATAGCTATCTTGTACTTCTTGTCCTTATAATCATATTTATTTTTGACTTTTAACTTTGTACAATCATCCTTGATGTGTCACTTCCTTTTACATTCATAGCAGACTATTTCATCATTCGTTTCATCTTTCTTTCAATCCTTCTTCAAGTGTCCCTTGTTGTTGTACATTCCTATGTAGTTAGATTTCCTGAAGAATGTCTTCTTCCTATTAAACTTCTTGAATCTCCTGGCTATTTGAGCAATATTAGCATCCCTATCAGAGTATGATATTCCACTTGTTGAACTGTCAGTCTGTATTTGAGCTTTTTCTTTGTCTTTGTTCATTGAAGCAGTAGTCTTGAAAGGCACATATTTTCTCTTAGATTTATCATCTACTTCTTTATTCACCTTGAGTTCTTCCTCATACATCATAAGTTTACCAATGAGTTCTTTGACAGGTAGAGCAGCAATGTCCATGATTCTATGATTGAAACATATGTGCCTCCCCATCGTTTTGGCAGACATCTCAGTATCCACATAATTTGTTCCTTTACTGGAACAGATTTACCATGTGAACTCATTATATTGAATACCTCATTAATTTTGAGATACATATCAGAAATAGGATTATCTGTTTTCATTTGAACATTGTCATATTTAATAGTATAAGTATTCAATCTCATTTCTTTAACATTGGTTGTTCCTTCATGAGAAACACCCAAAGTATCCCAAATTTCAAAGGCAGTTTTACAAGCAGAAATTCTATTAAACTCTTCATCTCCTAAAGAACAGTACAGGGCATTCATAGCATTACAATTATTATTCTAAGCAGACTTTGTAGGTTCATCCCATGTTGTTATTTCAGTCTCTGGAATTTTATATTGAGACTCTATAGCAGTCCAAATATCAAAACCCATAATTTCTAAATGAATTTTCATTTTCAGTTTCTACTGGCCATAGTTTGTTCCATTGAAGAAAGGTGGTTGGTTAGTAGCAACACCCTCTTGTCTATTTTCCATAACTATATTTTAGAAAATTGTTTTAAAGAGATAAAACTTTAGAACTAACAGAAATTTAAGATCGTTAGATGCAAATAAAATCACAGTTGAAAAATAGAGTATTTAAAAAAATCCTATGATACCAAATGTTGGTCGGAGTGGATACTCAAGAGGGGGTTGAATTGAGTTCCAATTAAAATTTTCTGTTAAAAAATATTTCTCTTAAAATCCCCCAATTTAAAAACAAAGTTAAACTGTAGTGAATCTATACAGTGTTTAAAGGTTCAATTAGTTTCTCAAAGATTGATTAGGTCTCAGTTAACTTCATATGAATATTAAATTAACTTTTGAAACTAACTTACTGGTATACAATAAGTATAAAAACATGCTAATTTAAATATCAAAGTAGCATTAAAATAGTTTGGTATTTCAAAGTAATAATCAGTGGAATATATATATTTTTAATACTTATAGACTTAAAATAAGAACATAGAAAAGATAACCAAGAGGTTCATTCTCAAGCTGAGACCTAGTCCTCTCAACAAATTATATAAATTGATCCACACCCTAGATCGAGGGTAAACACCAGTAAACTACTGTCCAGGTAAAAAGACCTCTACCACAGTTCTTCGTGGGAAAAAAAACAACAACTCACAGGCTATTAAGGTCTTACTCTACCTCTACCACAATCCATAGTGGGAAAAAAAGAGTTATGGAGTTTAAATGAGGATTTAAGATTCCTCCAGTTTAGCACAAGAGACAGTGTGTGTTGTAAAGTAAAAAAGATACACACACTACTCAAAATTTAAAGAAAGAATAACTAAGTGAAGTATGACTGAGTTTAGAAATGCTTTAGTGATTAGCAGTGCTGCTCTGGACTCATTTGGATTATCCGAAAATCTTCTGAGTCCTTCTCTAGTTTTTCTTATAAAACAGAGTGTCGATTTCTTCTTTGATTCTTGGTCCAGCTTATCAGTCTGAGTGCATGAAATGTTTATTGTATTGCTTCACTCAAGATGAAACTTGTGTTCTCTTCTAGAATAAGTTTCTTCTTGTCTGTCCACAATTCTTGGAGTATGGATGTAGACAGAAGACAAAATGATCCACATTTGAATTCTTGTTCAGTTATTTCACTATTACCCTACGTGTATCTAGTTTTTACTTTCGAGGAGTTTCATATGCATATATTTCTTGGTCACTATATATAAGTGTTCTCTTTTCCATCACATTAGGTTTTAGCTCCGGCAGAAAAGAACAATCACCTTTTGTATGGGTACTAGGGACGGTTCCCTGACATGCAACAGAAATCATTAAATAACATTAACTGCATTAAAATAATCAAATATAACCATTAGCTAAATAAATAAATATACAGGGTTTGACTTGTTGGTAATGAATTAGTAGCTATCTATTGGTCGATGTGCACAGCGGACATTATATCGCAGAACCTTCCATTGGTAGCTCTTTTGAACTGGAATCAGTAGCCCATATACCAGTGACTTTAGTTATATCGGTAGCTCTTGTTATCGATAGATGTCTCTTCATCTGTAGTTGTCTCTTCATCAGTAGCTCTTTGCCCATATCAGTAGACTTACACTACAAGAATACTTATATAGGTAGCTCGATATATCGATGACTATACTTGTATCAGTAACTATCTGTGAACTGGCTCTATCAGTAGACTTCTGTCAATCGGTAGCTCTGGTATGTTATGTATCGGTAGCTTTGGTCTGTTCTGTATCGGTAGCTCTGGTCTGTTCCATATCGGTAGCTCTGGTTGTCTGTCGATAGAACTGTACATATCGGTGACCTTAGTGTATCAGTGACTCTGTCTATCGGTAGACTAAGTCTATCGGTAGACTGAGTAAAGGTATCTTAAATGCAGATCAGTGACTAAATACTTATCTGTTTCATACACAACCTATCCGAGTGGGTTAGAATTACATCAGAACTTATATAAACATGGATAAACAAAGATTAAACTATATCATGGATTAATTTTATATTATTATCTTCTTGAGAAAAAATTGAAAGAATTAATATATAGAAAAACATTAGATTGATATTATCAATGTATATGAAAGCATAATTGGGATTATCAAAACTGGTGAGGTCAACATTTCTGTTAAAAATAAATCACCTGATTAAGCCCAATATATATGTCTAAATCATGATCAACAAAATAGATCCACAAGATAAGGGAATTCATCTAAATTTCCTTTCATTGAGGCATATAGTAATGTTATGAACTTATTTTAATTTATATGGTGAATATAATAAAAATTTTACATATAACATCATGATTAATTAAAAATTAATTTTCTTTTATTGTTTGAATATAAATTATTATATCCATGTGGATTAATCCAAAATAATAACTAGTGGTAATGAATTTCATAATTCATTTTCTTTTAATTATTTTACATCGCTTAATTATTTGAAATAATATTCCATGATTATGTCTGTATTTCATTTTCACTATATTATGTTTTATATCGAATTTTATTTTTTGGATTTAAATTTTATAACTATAATAAATGAATTGAATATTTCTCACTTCAACATTATGATCCTCATAAGGTCTTATTTCACAATTTATTTCCAATTTATATTGTGTATGATTTAATTTAGATTGAATGAAATTATTTTATTATTGTAATATAAAACAATACTATTTTTCATTCAATGACAATTCATATATTTTTTAATTTAATTTTTCATTTACTCATATTTTGGTAATTAAAATTATTGGGGAAATTATTTTAATAAATTATGACTTCATTTCCCAATTCTGTTGAAATTCATCTTCTATCCAACAAGTTAATTTGAAATAACATTTTCAAATTTTTTTTAAAATCATTAAATGTATTATTAAATATATTTTCCCATTTTTTACGATTTACAAAATTTAGTGATAGGGATCTACATGTAATTTAAAAAAAAAATTTACCAAAAATTTGAAATGAATCTTAATATTAACATGTATAGAATATAAAAAATATTATTCCATCATGACCACTAAATATTTTAAATCATTCATTTTTTGTTTCAGATGCTATTTCTTATTGTTTTCGAAATTATTTTTGGAACTTTTTGTTTAAAAAATATTTTCAAATTAAAAAATTGATTTCATCTTCAATAATCTTTTTATTAAAAATTTACTTTAATTTTAATTATTTAGGGAAAAGAACACTTTATTTAAAATATATTATTCTATGGATATTTTTAATTGATACAGTAATAACTATTTATTTGGATTTTTAATGATCACTTTGAGAAATGAAATATTATACATTCCCTTTCTGGAATCATTTTTTACTCATTTAAATTCGATAAAAATATATACTTTCCTATGATCATTGACATTAAATTTACCCTAAATAAACATAATATATATTATGAATATTATTACTTATTAAATGTTTTACCATTTTTACATATGGTGTAATACATTTAATTTTATTTTATTATCTATGGAAAACATGATATATCCATATTTCTTACTCAATACATATATTTGATGATAAGGGACATTGTTCATGAATTTAATTGATTATTCGAAATTTGAAGAATTCATTGGATGTGAAGATATATATGGGACCTATTTATAGATATTCTCTAAATTAATAATCTGTTCCATGAAAATATTATTTTTTGTAGACATTCTTAATGGTATTTCTAGTGTAAAACAACCCATTAGTTTTAAATAACTTTGTTAATGGTATAGACTATAGAGGTATCCTGAATATTGAAATCATGGAATCCAATAATTGATAATTTACTTAATTAAATATTAATTTATGGTTTTCAATCTTGTATTGAATATTATATTATCTCTATATGCACATTATTCATAGATTATTTATTTAATGGATTTTGTCTATAGATATTTATCGTGTCTTCATGATTATGCCTTAACTAATCATAATATTCAAGTTATTTTTTAAATGGATTTTGTGTGTAAGTATTAATGATTACATATTAACTATTCCTTATCTAATCATGATATTAAAATTATAAAATGGACTATTTTTTCAATTATTAATCGTTATATGTTTATAATTCTTATTGATTCATGGTAGCTTCTAGATTATTTAACTCTTACTGATCACATAATCTAACACATATTTTTTACCAAGAATCCATGAACTGTAATATGTATGATATAAAATGCTATTCTATAGGGAATAATGTTATGAATGTTGATAATGTATTTTGAAATTTGTGATTTCAAATGTAATAAAAGACTCAATATTGTAACTATATTATTAGGACTAGTAAACTATTTTTCCTTATAGATGTGATCACTTGTATATTATTCAAAATTAATAAAGTGATTGTCAACTCCATGATATTGGGGTCAGTGTAATTAATATTTTTATTAGTGGGAGGTCTTTTAAACAATATATATACTATATTTAGGAAACGATATATTAGGTAACATATCCATTTAATAGACCTTGTGGAAAAGTATAGATGAAAATCTTATAATTTTAATAAGGAATAGATTATGAGGTTTAGCTTAAGAAATAACTGTTGTCAGGATAAAATGTGTGGACTTTTTTAGGGAATAGTTGTACGTAGTGGTAATATATCAAAAAAGACATGCAGTATTTTATAGATTGCTCTATGTTATACAATAATGGTATTTTTTACCCACCATGTTCAATAATCCGAGTAGATATTCTTTGATAATTCGCATTTTTTTAAAAACATATATATTGAATTTATAATGATTAATGAAAATTAATGATCTTGGTAAAACCTAGTATTTTTTAGAATTAAAATTATTTTTCATGATTTATAAATCTTATTAATGAATTTATAGTTTCCCTTATAAAGTTATTATTTCCCAAACATTGATTTTTGGCTTTAGTCAACGGATGAAACCCAAAGGAATCGTCTTTACATTTAATAGGTAGGAAAATTTACTTCCATAAGAAACCAAATTGGATGATTAAATTATTTAAATATATCATGATTATACATAATTTATAATATCCCAAAACCCACACACGGGGATCATGTACTAAAATACATAACATTAAATTCAAAAATTTGGTTCTAATAAATGTGTCCCAAAACATTTTTTATCTGGACCATTAAACATGAAAAAGAAAACATAGATCAATTATATTATAGGGGAAATGTTTTGGTATAGAGTTTTTGAGAATTAGTAGAAACTCTTGCATAATAAATTTAAATGACATTAAATGTGTATTTCTCCCACTAAACCCATATTCGCTTTCTCACATTAACACATCGTCATCATTCATATGAAATATCTTCAATACATACATCATTTTCAATCATTCATCAAAACATAGAGATAATAGAATATAATAATTTAGATCTCATATACTCAGTAAGGGTAAAAAATATCATTGAAAATTGAATGATGTTAATGATCATAAGGGTGAAAAAGGGTATGATGAAATAATAAAATTTTATTATTGAATAATAAATTAATTCCTAACCATCAATACCTAGAAGATAAAATTTGATAAAATGATAAAGGAAAGAGTAATCATAATAAATAATCAAAAGTGATATCATATCAATATTTATCATTATAAATATTATAATATCATAAAAATAAATTAAAAATATTTTTGGTATCATGGTGCACCACTTTCATAATATTATTTAAAACCCATTTCAAAACCCTTATAATTGGAATAATTATACAAATGACTTCTAAAATTTGTATTATCCAGTGTATTGGAGATATATCTAGGTTGACCCGTAAGTTATGCTATTACGGGCATACCCAGTGCTATCTTGGCCACCCCATGTTCTGTTATAAGATTTTTTACCATTGTTATGTAGTATAATCCTTGTTAATATTTAGCAATCTTTCTCAGCGAAACCTAGGCTAACCTATGTGAAGTTATAATGGTCTATCCAGGATCTATCTATGACACCCCATTATATAATATTTCCAATAAACAAAACATGAATAAAACACATATAAGAAATCATTAATCCATTTAGAACCAGATTAACCCATGTAAAAATTGGTTTTCTATTAAATCTATTTGAGACATGATTTAGCTATGGAAAATAAATGGGTCCCATATTAATATATTTAAAACATGTATATCCTATGGAAAAGAAAATTGTTTCTAAAAAATACCTCTGAAATATTATTATCCCATATATAATAAATCGGATCCATAAAAATCTCATTGAAACATGATATCTTCATGTAAATAAAAATTGTCCCATAAAAATATATTTGAATCATGGTTATCATCTTGAAATGAAATGGTTTCCATAATAATATCTTTGAAACATGGTTTACCCAAGGAAAAGGGAAAGGATACTTACATTTTCATTAAATTGATCATAATCCATAGAAAGAAATAATGAGGATGTTGTAAATAAAAAATATCCTAAGTGGATGATAACTAACAACAAGGGTTTTTGACGTTGATGAACTGAAGTACAATTAAATATAATTTTTTTGGAAATTAATCTTTACACATTCAAATGTGTCTCATATCACATGGAATCATTTCAATCACATCCCCCATGAATAAATATCATTAAATTATAGATATAATATCATAAAAAATGGATATTATTTATATATCATGTCATAGGGATGAATATTCACCACACAAAAGAAAGAAGTGGTGAATATGACATATTTTTCATGAAAGAAAAGTTAGACAAGAAATCCAATTATGAATTTTGTAACACCCAAATTGGAAACCCCAAAATTAATAACCACATAATAAAACCTGTAAAAAACAGGTATATTAATGAATTAATTATATAATATATCAAAAGGGTATTAGA
Organism: Viscum album; assembly: GCA_963277665.1. Lineage (NCBI taxonomy): Eukaryota > Viridiplantae > Streptophyta > Magnoliopsida > Santalales > Viscaceae > Viscum > Viscum album. The sequence continues at coordinate 59,327,939 of OY728164.1, read as the reverse complement.
TGCACCACACAAAATTTAGCAAGTGGTGAATAAGATGTTTATCTCGAAGATGTAAAAAGAGAGATAAAAATCCCTTATAATGATAATATAACTGGAGTGAGAATAAATTAATGAAATAATTATGTGTGATAAAATTAAATCCAAAAAAATTGAAATAAATAATAATAAAATCAGAATTCATTTCACAAATATTCATTTAATGAAAAAACCATTGGAATAGATATTTTACCAAATGAATATAATTGAGGTAAGAAGATACATACCAATAATCCATTTTCTACTAAAATAATAATTTTATTATATATATATATATATAATTTAAATATAATTGATAATTTAATAATGTTTAAATCAGTTATTTTGACACTATTTGGTTTATGTATCAAAATTGCCTTTGATAGGTTGACTATGGTCAATGTGATCACAATTTAAGCATATAAATAATGATAATCATGCCATAATTATCAAAAGTTTATATAAATTATCATTTTTATATAAAATAGAAATGGTGGTTTTAAGAAATGATCCAATGTTATGATCAAAGAGATTTTAGGTCGTACGTATACATGAGTAACATTCCAATATCAAAATGATCAATATGAAAGGAAATTAAGAATCATTTATCATAAAATAATTCAAATTAGATAATAAATACTAAAATATGTATTCATATATAATAATATATATCATTATAGTCATATAGTGATGAAAAAGAAAGAATAATATCGCTTCGAGGAGGCAGTAGTCTACACGTCCACGAATGGCATTGGCAGATATTCAATGTAAGAATAGATAAAGAGAAAATGATATGTTATATGTATGTTAAGATAAATTTTTTTAACTAATATAAAATGTATATTATTTATATCATATATTATTATTATTCCCATCCTTAAAAAATTCCATGTAATGTGTGAATTTGTCACATTACATAAAGGACGCAGTAGTCCACACATCCACAAAAGATGTTAGCTTATTCCAAAAAATTGAATCCATGAAGGTATGTGTTATATAATAATTTGTTATTTATAAAAACGATATATATATATCATATAAAAAATATGAAAATATTATTTACATCATAATTCCTAACTATAAGTGGTAGAAATGGAAAAACATGACATTGATTCGTGAGGTGGAAGTTCTTCGTACACATGAATGGTTCTTTTGTACAACATTTAATTGATGTGTGTGTAGTTATTAGACTAAAACAAAACATATAAAATAATTATATTATTTTATATATACTTATTATATTATGTAATAGTTCAATAATAAAAATTTATTGGGTGGAGAAACAAATTTAACAAAAGTTCTTGTTGAAGAATGCTACCTATTTACCGTGTAACTCCTGTTGGACTTCACCAAAGCACTTCCATGTTTTTCTTTATTCCCCAAATCAGTATTATATAACAATAGGATATATTTTGGTATATTATTTTTAATTTTTTTGGATGAGACAATGGTCTTGAGGGGTTTCAATTAGTGGGGAGGGTGGGTGTATTTTTACAGTGGATTAGAAGGGGAATTATTATTAATATAAAAAAGTAAACACTATTGGGTGGTCTATCTTATATATTTTTCCACCAATAAAGACCCAAATTATCTAATTGGTGTGATATGGCGTAATCCAGGGAAACAAAATTTAGGGCATGTTTCTAGGTTATTTTTTCTTTAATGCTCAGTGTTTAAAAACTAAGTAATCTTATTTTTAACATAATCACTGTTACTAATTATAATCAAATACATAAATATTTTTTGGTAAAAAAAAAGGTGACCATATTATAAATTATATATTATTAAATTCCAAATATGGTATCCATTTTTTAATTTAAAATCACATAATAGAAAAACCTTAAATTGAAATTAATCTTTTAAATGGGATGACAATGGTGATTTTTAAAGTGAATATGTTCACATGGTTTCTATATTTTTATATCTAAATACAATGTGAAATTGATTAAAATGAAATAAATTATATTAAATGATATATTATTTATCTATGTATACATAAAAACTAATTAAAAATATATTTTATCATAATAAATTATTTAAAATAAAATAAGATTTCAATTAAAATTCAGTGTCATAAATACTCATCCAAATATTAATTTTCATGAAAATTAAAAACAATTAACCCAATGTAACAAATTATATTCAAATTTAAATAATAGTTTTTATTTTTTAAACTAATTTTTAACAATGTATCAAAAAAATTAAAATATTTGTTTAGCTAAAATGTTATAAAACTACATTTTGAAAATTTACACCTTTTTATGATTAATATTAGAATTGTTCTTATCTTAATACTGTTATGAATATTGTATGGATTTAAAAAATAATAAAGATATAAAATATAGATTTACTTATATATTTAACTAATAGAAATTGATATATATTATAAATATAAAAAGCGATTCTGGATATAAAAATACATAAAAATCCTATATATTTAATTGATCTTTAATGTGATTTTTAATTAATTGTTAACTAATGAATTAATTTTATAAATAAATTTTAACCATAATTTAGTAATATGTTTACTCTCATTAATTCAATCCATTCCAACATCTAGGTGATGACTACCATAATTATATAATTAGTATATTGTTGTTGAAAACCCAGGAAAATAAAGATTATGAAATTTTCATATTTATTAATATTTGTGAATTAAATATAAATTTTACTTTCATGGGGTTTCTATTTTAGATAGTGTACCCAATACACAACAACATGTTTCTTTGAAATCTTACGTTTCACATTAATAATATAATATTATTATTTAAATTGGTAGTTAAATCCTAGCCTTTATATTGGTTGGAATAAACAAAACATACTACAATATGATTATACATGTTTGTTAAATGTATTTAAAATTATCCAATATAATTTAGAGGCTTAAAATGTGAAAGAATCTAATTATAAGCCGGAATACTCTAATATTCAGTGAAATGTTGATTTACCACCTTTTGATGGTGAACCCTTCTTAAATATAGTTTTTGTCACTTTTTTATGTTCTATTTTACACAATAAAATTATTCTTTAGAATCGGGACATCAAAATTTACATTGGGTAAATTTTAGGTATTTTTCTGATAAACATCATTTTTAATGAATAGAGAAAAATATAGTATATTAATTCAAAATTGCCTTTTAATCAAACTTATTTATATGGATAGATTATCTGTTAATTTTTTGTAAAGTGTAAATAGAATATATTTTTACAATTTAATCGATTTTTGGCATGTTGAATAATTTTCACATTGAAATTGGACAAAAAGATACGTCAATCTTTTGATAGTTATTGTTTCTTTAAAACATGGTATTTGTTTTAAAAACATGAATTAATATTAAATTAATTAGTTCCACTTCTATGTTTTCAATTTGAAAAAATTAATCTCATTTTTGAATTCGAAATATCAAATATAACTTAGGATGGATTTTTGGTATTTTTCTGAAAAACTGAAATTTTATATGAATAGTGAAACCACTAAGTAGTTGTAAAAAAATGACTTTTTCATTTAAATGATATTTTACAGCTTTGGTGAATTGAAATTCAAAAATTCGACATACATAGTTGTTATCATGAAGTAAAATGTGGTTGGATAATTTGAAAATAATTTTGGCTGAATTTTAACATTTGACTTTTATTTACCGTAGATAAAGGTAAATAGGTTAATCAAGGTTAAAATAATATTGTAATAAATCAAAATTTACCTTAACACTTATCCAAACCATATTTTATGAGTAATACCTGACCATGGTAAAATTTGGGTCAATTTTTGGACGACATAGAGACACTTATGAAAGAAAATGACACATCAGATTAATTTATTTATTGTAAAGGGAAAAATGACATAAACAAAACTATTTTAGTAAATTAATATATATATATATGGTGTTATATAAATTATTTTTATGACTGTAAATGTTAATTGGAAATCTAAAAATATTTCCTACATCAAGGTATTTTTTTTTAATTTATAGACATCATATAAATTAAATTTTGTTTGAAATAATAATGATGTATTGTTTACCTCATTAAAAATGATTTAAATAAATAATAATGTAATGAATATAATATTATCCAAAACATGTTAAATTATTATTGGAAGAATTTATTTCGAATATGAGTCATCTTAACTTTGACTTTAATGACTTTTGGACCTTTTAAAACAGAACATAAGTTTATAATAAAATAATATATTCACACTTTCCTAAAGAGCCCCTCCCCTCCCCTATAAAAAGCGAAAACTTCTAACCAATTCTCCACACATATAAAATCTTTTTGATCTTCAAAACACTACCCAATTAATCTCCCTACATCCTTATCCTCCTTCTATAAGACTTACCTTAGGTAGAAGGCCGTTCAATAAGTCTTTTGATTCTGACCAAAGGAAGTTACCCAAATTAAAGGTCATAGTTTCCCTTAAATTATTTTCTTTTATTTTACTTCTCCAACCTGTAAATTCTATTTATTACGTTAATTAATAACAAAAACAGTATCTTAAATATACTAGGATGTTTTTATGACATGTATTTTATCTACACTTACACACACCTCCATCTAATCGGTGAAGAACATACTGTTTTGGTGGATGGAAAACTAACCCCTCACGAAACGTTGATTGTTCAATTATCTACTACAGCCTCTCAAGGTGGAAATTAAAATGTCACAGTATATATATATGATATATATTATGTTTATGTTTTCATTATTCTTTTTTATTTTTCATTTATATCACACCTCTATGGTAAGTATATTGGGTAAATAAAATAATCTCATTAGAGGAAGTGTGGACTACCGCCCTCTCGAAGTGAAATTACTCGTTAATGCCTTATGTGGGACGTATGAAGGATGGATTTAATAATATTATATATGATATTATACTGTAATTATAATATAAATATGTAAAATTATTTTTTAATTACCTTGAAATATAAAATTGAAATGGAAGGAGCGTTCATGCGTACGTACGGCTTACAGTCTCAATGAACGGTGAATTTCATTTATTGACTATAAATGTTATGTAATATTATAAATACATGTAGATACTGGATATATATTATATATTATATCTAAATAATTAATTTTATTATGAATATAATGGATATCTTAACACATTAACAACTTGTAATGAAAAGAAATCTATTTTTAACTCAAGTAACAAATATCGACAATATGACTATTAGTTACTTAAATGATTACATAATGTTTATAACATGGTAATAATTGATTAAAAGGAATTATAAACTTGAAAAATATTCTTAATTAATTAGAAATTATATTTATTTTATTATTCAGGATATTAAAGACTGAACGAGTCAAGTCGGACACAAGGTGAGAGATTTCTTATCTCACTTTTAATTCCTTGAGATTTTTATTATTCTCCACCAATTTATTGCATGTGGTGTATTGTGTACTGACAATTGATATATACTATCATGAGTATCATTATATTCGTTGTATTCTGTGATTATTTTGGTGGTTATTAACTTTTGTTCATACGACTCAATTGAATTACAACGTGGTAAGGGGTCTTCATCTCATTTTTTTTATTTCCGTGAGATTAATGTTATATTTTCCACTATCTCCTTTTGTGTTTTGTATGTACTACCCATTATTGTAATCATTGTGTAATATGATTTCATTTATGAGTATTTACATCTTCATTGGATTATCCTTATTTCATGTGGCATATGTTTTGTATGTTACCAAATCGGTAAGGGAACTTCTTTACCCAATTCTAATTCTTAGGGTTGATCTACTCTTTCTTATTTATGTCGTGCTATGAATATGTGTGAATGAAATATGATTTTTTATACTTAATATACACATATAATGGGTGTATTTATATTTTTCACACAAAATTATCTTGTTGATTTATCCTTAATTTAAGGATACCGTCTTTGAAAGGAACTTTGTCTCAATTTACATTCCATTGACACTTATTTATTGTTATGCACCAATTAACTTTTATATGGTGTATATACTATCCATTGACTTCTTATATCATGAATAACATTAGTGTAATGATATTATAAGGTTTATATTATATGTTCCTCCTCAATTAGTTGTATTCAAGAATCTCTCATTTTGTAAGAAACTCTGTAACTAAAATACAGTTTTAAATATATTAATGATTTGTTATTGTAAATCATTCTCCTTAATGTATATGTTTTGAAAATGGATCTTATGTATTTATTTATATGGACGTTAATGTTTAAAATGATAGTTCTTTTTAAAATGTTCAAATTGGTATGAGACACTTTGATTCCAAAATCTATTTTTTAAAAGGTTTTTTAAAATGGATTGATTATTTCAATATATTGAACATAATTCTTATGATTGAAAATGAAATATTGTTTCTGAAATGGTTATGTTTCAAATATTTTAGGTGTAATAATGGTACATGGACATTTTACGGGTGGTTACCTGATAAACCATATGATGGGTGGTGTCGTGATAAACCAGGATGGGTGGTTGCATTATAACCTCCAATGCATTGGGTATGGAAGTCGGCCGTATGGATATTCCATTTAGTGATGTGCGGGGAAGTGGACCCTATGGTTATTCCACTTAAGAATGTTTGTGTACACAGTTACCTTTATGTGTTATGTGTTTTTATATAGGTTTTATGGTAATGATTTGGTTAAAAAGGGTAAGTAGTGATCTTTTATTCAGTGAAGAATATTTACAACTACATGAAGATAAAAAGTGTTACTTATGTTACAGTATTCATGTTTTACTTGATGTTTTTTTAAAACTAATAGTTTTCCTTCATTGTGTTTCCCTTAATGATATTTTTACGCTCATCCAAAGTTTTTTTGAAATTTCTTTCACAGGTTATAAGGAAGGGTATGATAAAGTATGTATTCAAGATGATTTGTATCAGAAAAATAACAGATTCTTAATTTAAGGAGTTTTGTTTTTGTGAAACATTGGATAGAGTATACGTGTCTTCTTTGTCATCTTTTGGTATGTAAGAGTAATGACCTAATTCTCTAAAACTCCAATCCTGAAAAGATACTCAATGTGGACTATTCATTTAATTCAATATTATGTATGTTTTAAGGTTGGGTCCTTACAGTTGGTATCAGAGTACAATTTATATAACTTTAGGTGTTAGGGTGTTATTTAATCATATGTGACATAACCATAATGGTTAGCATATTGGAAAGAGTGATATTTTTTTATATAAATTGAATGATTTTAAGATAACACAAATAAGTCTATCTTAGTATTTACCCTCATCATAAGACATTATATGATGACTTTACTGATATACTCACACTGACCATTTTTTATGAAATGGCTAGATCTAGCAGGAATCAATGTAACAATGGATGTGAAGAAAACTATGACCATTTTCTGAATGAGAAATTCAGTGAAATTAGAGCTGCATTGAGAACTCTTGTGGTTATTCTCAACCAACTATCTGGAGTCATCATTGACCACATAAACCTTGGTGATTCATATAAGGAAACATTTATGTGAGAAATAAATCCCTATGAAAGTTCAAGTGATAATCATAAAGGTAAGTATGTTCAAAAACCAATGTGTCAAGGATGTAGAAATAAACACCTATGAAAATGTTTCAAAGGGACATGAAGGTGCTATAGATGTGGAAATTGTTGTCATAAAGCAAGAAACTACCATGGAAAAAGGAAGCATTTGGTTGACTCTATGAAAGCGAAAGATGTTCTCTCTGCAGGATCAATTGAATGTTTCAATTGTGTTGTGCATGGTAATTATACAAACACATGTCATAAGAAGAAGTTTCCCGAATGGGATCGTCAAGATCATACAAATATTTTTTTTCCAATACATATTTCCATTCTGATTGAGGATGATGATACTGAAAATGACCAATGAAAGGTATGGATTATTTCTTATAATATGTTTTGATATTATTAGAATATGATACATGATTTTTTTTAGGAAAGGATTGTGTCAGAATAAGTTGGAATGGAATGGTTAATGGATGATGATGAATTCTGAATGAGTATGAAGTCAACATATATGGGATCTGAGAGTTATGGTATATTTTAGGATGCAGAAATGCATAAAATTATTAAGGCTCTTTTGATGATGTAATTACATTAGAAGAAGTTTTATTTTATGTGTAACCTATATGTTTGATATATGAAAATATTATTCAGGGAATAATTATCATTTCTTTTGTGGACATAATTGTAATGAACCATTTGGTTTTATATAATCCTTGAATTTGAGGAAATTATAGGTTAATACATTTTTGGGATGAAAAATTAATGTGGGATGTATAAACGATGGATTTAATAAGATTAAATTTGATAGGATAGTGGAATTACAATACAACTATCTATCATTCTGTTTTAATTCCATTGAAATATGAAATATAAATGGAAGTAGTGTTCATGCGTACGTACAGTTTACCGTCTCCATGAACGATGCATTTCATTTCTTACCTCTAAATGTTATGTACTATTATAAATATTTTTATATACTAGATATATATGATATATATGATATCTAAATCATTATTATCATTTTTAAGATAATTGATATCTTACCACATGATCAAATTGTAATTAAAAGAAATCCATTTTTGACTCAAGTACCAAATATTGAAAATATTCCCATTATTAACATAAAATATTACATAATATTTATAACATGATAATAATTTATATAAGAGGAATAGTAAACTTGAAAAAGGATCTTAATGAAGTATAAATAAACTTAATTTTATTATTCAGAATATTAAAGAATGGACGGGTCATGTCGGACACGAGGTAAGGGATTTCTTATCTCACTTTTAATTCTGTGATATTTTTATTATTCACCATCTATTTATTTCATGTGGTGGATTGTGTACTACCAAATTATATATACTGCCATGGTTATCTTTATATTCATGGTATTATTTGATTATTTTGTTGGTAATTAACTTTTGGTCATACGACTTGTTTGAATTAAAACGTGGTAAGGGGTCTTCATCTCACTTGTTTTTATTCCAGTGAGATTGATTCTATATTTGCCACTATCTCCTTTTTGTGGTGTATTTACTGCCCATTATTATACTCTTTGTGTAATATACTATCATTTATGATTATTTACATCTTCATTGGATGATACTTATTTCATGTGGCATATGTTTTGTAAGTTACCAAATCGGTAAGGTAACTTCTTAACCCAATTCCCATTCTTTGGGTTGATCTTATCTTTCTTATTTATGTCATCCTATGAATATTTGTGAATTACCTATGATTTTTTTACTCATAATATCCACATCTATTGGGTGTATTTAAGTTTGTCACACATAATTATCGGATTGATTTATCCTTTATTTAAGGATACCATCTTTGTAAGGAACATTGTCTCAATTTACATTCCATTGTGACTTATTTATTGTTATGCATATATTAATTTATATATGGTGTATATACAATGCACTGACATATTATATCATGAATCCCTTAATTCTCATTATATTATGAAGTTATGATTATATGTTACTCCACAATTATTTTTATTCAATAGTCTCTCATTTTGTAAGAAACACTTTAACTAATATAATGTTTTAAATGTTTTAAAGATCTATTATTCTAATTCTTTCTCTTTAATGTCCGTGTTTTGAAAATAGTTTTTAAGGATTTATTTATATGGACATTAATGTTTATAAATGATAATTATTTTAAAACCATCAATGTGGAATGGGACACTTGGATTAAAAAATCTATTTTTTAAACGGTTTTTGAAAATGGATTGATTATTTCAATATATTGAAATTATTTATTATGATTGAAAATGAAAAGTTGTTATTGAAATGTTTATATTTGCAATATTTTATTTGTAATGAAGGTAATTGGACATTTTATTGGTGGTAACGTGATAAACCATATAATGGGTGGTTCCACAATAAACCTGGATGGGTGGTTACGTTATAACCTCCAATGCATTAGGTATGGAAGTCAGCCATATAGTTATTCCATTTAGTGATGTGTGTAGATGTCGAACCTATGGTTATTCCACATAAGAATGTTTATGTCTCATGTTAACTTAATATGTTATGCGTTCATTATAAGGATTTATGGTAATATTTTGGTTATAAAAGGGTAATTAGTGATATTTTATTCATTGAAGAATATTTACTACTATATAAATGTGAAAGGTATTACTTATGTTAAATTATTCATGGTTTACTTGTTCTTTTGAAAAGATAACAGTTATCCTTTTTTTTGTATTTCTTATTGAGATTTTTATGCTCATCACAAGTTTCTTTGAAATGTTTTTCACAGGTTATAAGGAATTGTAAGATATAGGAAGTATTCAAGAAGATTTGTATCAGTAAAAGAATTCTTGTTTTATTTAAGGAGTTTTGTTTTTGTGAAACATTGGTCAGAGTAGAAGTGTCATCTTTGTAATCTTATGAGATGTAATAGTAATTTCTTAATTCTCTAAAACACAAATCATGAAAAGATCTTCAATGTGAAATATTCATTAAAATCAATATTATGTATGGTTTATGGTCAGGTTCATACTGTAGGTATCAGAGGCTTGTTTAGATAACTTTAGTGGTTTGGGTGTTATATAATCATAAGTGAAATAACCATAATGTTTAGAATATTGAAAAGAGTCGTGGTTTTTTTAGATAAAGTCAATGGGTTTAAGATAACATGAATAATTATATCTTCGTATTTCCCCTCCACATAAGATATTATATGATGATTTTACTGATATACTCATAGTGACCATTTTTGTTTTAGTAAATTGCTGCATTGCGAAGTCATTAAAGTAACAATGTATGTGAAGAAAACTGAGATAGTTTTTTTAATGATAAATTTAATGGAATGAGAGATGCAATGAGAACTCTTTTGGTTATTCTCAAACAACTATCTGTAGTCATGTTTGACCACCTGAACCTTAGTGATTCTTATAAGGCAACATTTATGCGAGAAACACATCCCTATGGAAGTTCAAGTAATAATCATAATGGTTAGTATGTTCTAAAACCTATGTGTCAATGATATGGAAATCAACTCCTAGTAAAATGATTCAAAGGGACAATAAGGTGTTATAGATGTGGAAATGAAGGTCATAAAGCAAGAAGCTACCATGGAAAAAGGAAGCATCAAATTGACTCTAGGAAAGAGAAATAAGTTCTTTCTATGGGATCAATTAAATATTTTAAATGTGGTATGCATGGTCATTATACAAACACATGTCCTAAGAAGATATTTTAGGAATGGGATCACCAGGATAGTACAAATATTTTTTTTAGAAATACCAAATGCCATTCCAATTGTGGATGAAGAAACTGACAATGACCGATGAAAGGTATGGATTATTTCATAACATAGGTTTTGATATTATTATAATATGATTCATGATTTTGTTTGTAGGAAAGGATTATTTCTGAATAAGTTGGAAGGAATGGTTAACAGATCACGAAAAATGTTTAATGAGTAAGAAGTCATCATATATGGGATTCACTTGTTATGGTAGATTTTTGGATGGTGAAATGCTTAAAAGTATTAAGTCTCGTTTAATGATGAAATTACATTAAAAGACATTTTATAGTATCTATAACCCTAACGTTTGAAATATGAATATTTTATAAAAGGAATAATTATATTTTCTATTGTGGATATAATTAAAAAGAATAATTTGGGATTATATAATCCTTGAATTTGATCCAATTACAGGTTAATACATTTTGGAATGCAAAATGAATGTTATTAGATAATATTTCTTATTAAAATATTTTATGGTTATTTTTTATGAATTTTTATCATTTTGGAAATGTTATAAAATTTTATATTTTTTAAAAAAGGACGACTCACATACCGCGTTACAACCCTCCGCGTCGGGCAATGCATCCGGAATCGAACCCATAACCAAAGTGCGATCAGGATTTTTCGCCTACCACTGGACTACATGAAGTCCCTGGATAGTTTGACTAATAATTTTTAGTTAGATGATTTTATGAATCAATAATAAGATGATTCTGGGTTATCTATGGAAATTATTACCTTACCATGGAGAATATGTGATTAGGTTAATTACATTTCAATATGAGACATTAAGAGTAACTGATATTTTTTGGAGATAAATGATAAGATTTATCTTGGAAGACTATGTGATTAACTCCTTTTGAGATTTAAGTTTCAATATTAGTATGGATTATATTAAATAATTTTACAGACATAAGTTTATTGAATGGTCTTTTTTGAACATTGGGTGTTGTTAAAAAAAATGGATACTAAGAGTTGTAATTAATTTTGTAAAATTTTATCCTTTTGAGGATTATATGATCTTAAAAAAAATTTGGTTTTTGTTGATGTCTAAAGAGAAGGTAAATATATAGTTCAAATTTTGTGGATTATTTGATACTCTAGAAGTTGATTTTAGCACTTTTAATGTGACCATGTTAGTTTGAGTACTCATCAATTGGAGAAAAGAAGAGTTTGTTTTAAGAATTTAGTAAAGGATGAAAGTCTACAAGACATGTAAGTGTGTTTTCTTATGTTTTTAGATAGGATCATAAATAAATTCCTCATCTGTATGAATAGTAACTTAAAACAAAAACTTTTTCTGCTAACTTTTCAATATGTGGAATCAAGGACCGTTGAACCTATCACATGTCTGGGATCTTCTGGTGGTTAACTTTATCCTAATCATGTTTCCTATCACTATAGATTATAACTTCATCATTTCTTTTCTCTTTTATATCCATGTTTTCCTACATATGATCTTAGTTTGGGTTATCTTGGGTGACCTTTCTACTTATCTTCCTTTATTTTTAAGTGATAGTTTTATTGACTCTTTTTCTGATGTGGGACTTTCAATGATGTTTCCCATCCAATTTTTTATTTTGTGAGGACAGAATTCTTCAAAGGGGGGAAGGATGTAACATTTCAAGAAAATAAATAATATGAAATTTTCATATTTATTAATATTTTTGAATAAAATGTTTATTTTACTTTAAAGGGGTTGCAATGTTTGATTGTGTACCCGATACACAACCACATGTTTCTTTGAAATCTTACGTTGCACACTAATAATATAATATTATTATTTTAAATGGTAGTTAACTCCTAGTAGTTATATTGTTGGGAATGAAAGAAACGAACTACAATATGATTATACATGACTTTTAAATGTATTTAGATTTATACAATAAAAGTTAGAGGCTTAAATTTTGAATGAATCTAATTTTAAGCATTAAGACATTAATAATCATTAAAAGGTAGATTTACCTCATTTTTTTGGAGAACACTTTTTAAATCTAGTTTTTGTCACTTTTATATGTTCTATTTGACAAAATAAAATTCTTTTTTATAATTGGGACTTCAAAATTTACTGTGGGTAAATTTTTGGTATTTTTCTGATAATGACTATTTTTAATGAATTGGGAAAAATACTCTATTTTAAATCAAAATTGCATTTTAATCTTACTTATTTATATGGTTATATTATCCTTTTATTGTTTTAACGTGTAAATAGATTATATTTTTTCTTTTTATCCTATTGTTGCTCTTTTGAAGCATTTTCACTTTGAAATTGGACATAAAGAAGTGTTAATATTTTGATAGTTATTGTTTCTAAAAAAACACGCTATTTGTTTTAACAAGGGGAATTAATATAAAATTAATTAATTCCAATTCTATGATTTTAATTCGGAAAAATAAAATCATTTTTTAATTCAGAATATCAAATATATCTTAGGATGAAGTTTTTGTATTTTTCTGAAAACTATAATTTTTTATGAATTGTTAAACCACGTAGTAGTAGTAAAAAATGGATTATTCATATAAATGAAATTTTATCACTTCTGTGAATATAATTTCGTAAATCCAAATAAATTTTTTTTATCAATACGTAAAATTTGGATCAATAATATTAATATAATTTTCTTTGTGAATACTAACATGTGACTTTTATTTACCACGGTTAATGGGAAATAGAGTAATTCAAGGTTAAAAGAATATTATAATAAATTAAAATTTACCTTAACACTTTTCCTAACTTTATTTGATGAGTAATTTCCGACCATGTGCATCTTTGGGTCTATTTTGAGACCCCATGGAGCAACTTATCAAAAAAAATGACACTTTAGATTAAGTAATTTAAAGTAAAGGAAAAATGACATAAACAAAAATCATTTATTAAATTAATTTTTATATGGAGTTATTTAAATTATAATTTCGACTATAAATATTAATTAGAATCATATAACTAATATATACATAATTGTAATGATTTTATTTTATTTTCAATCAAATAAATTAAATTTAGTATGAAACTATAATGATGTTTTTTCCTCATTAATAAATGATTTAAAAAAATAAGATTATAAAGATTAGTATATTATCCAAAACATGTCCAATTATTATTGTATGAATATATTTATAATATGAGTCATCTTAGCTTTGACATCAATGATATTTTGACCTTTTGAAACCGACGATAATTTTATAATAAAATAATAGTTTTAAACATTCCTAACGAGCCCCTCCCCTCCCTTATAAAAGGATTCAATTTCTAACAAATTACTCACACCTCTCAAGCCTTTTGGAATGTCCAAACGCTTTCAAATTAATCTCCCCATATCCCTATCCTATTTTTAGAATCCTTACCTTAGCCAGAAGGAACTTCAAGAAGTCCTTTGGTTCAAACCAACGGGAGTTACCCAAATCGAAGGTAATCATTTCTCTTAAATTGTTTTCTATTATTTTACTTCTCCAACCCCCAAACTCTTTTTATTACATTATTTTGTAACAAAATCAGTATCACAATCATAATAAGATGTTTTTATGAGAATTATTCGAACTACACATACACACACCTACATCTAATGGGCGAAAAACATACTGTTTCTATGGATGGAAAACCAACGCCTCACGAAACGACGGTTGTTCAATTATCTCTTTCTGCCTCTCAAGATGGCATTAAGCTGGAAAATTTTTTATATATGATATATATTATGATTATTATTTCATTATGATTATATATTTTAATTATTTTCATACCATTATGGTTTCCATATTGGGTAAATACAATAATCTTATTAGAGGATGTGCGGACTTTCGCCCCCAAAAAGTGATATGACTCGTTAATGCCATATGTGGGACATATAAATGATGGATTTAATAATATTACATATTATATTACACTAGAATTATAATTTAACTATGTATCATTATTTTTTAATTCTATTGAAATAATAAATAGAAATAGATGTGGCGTTCATGCGTACGTACAACTTACCGTATCAATGAACGGTGCATTTCATTTCTTACCTCTATATGTTATGTAATATTATAAATACATGTATATAATGGATATATATGATATATATTATATCTAAATCATTATTATAATTCTAAAGATAATGGATATCTTACAACATAAAAAACTTGTAACTAAATGAAGTCCATTTTTTACTCATGTACCAAATATCGACAATATGACCATAATTGACGTAAATGATGACATAATATTTATAACATGGTAATAATTGATATAAATGAAATAATAATGTTTAATAACATTCTCAAGCAAGTATAAATTAACTTTATTTTATTATTCAGGAAATTAAATAACTAACGGGTCATGTCGGACACGAGGTAAGGGATTTCTTATCTCACTTTTAATTCTGTGGGTTTTTTATTATTCGCCACCAATTTGTTGCATTTGGTGTATTGTGTACTAAAAATATATATATACTATCACTATTATCTTTATATTCATTGTATTATGTGATTATTTTTTTGTTATTAACTATTTTTCATACAACTCGATTGAATTACCACGTTGTAAGGGGTATTCATCTCACTTGTTTTTCTTCCAGTGAAATTCATGCAATATTTGACATTATCTCGTTTTATATGGTGTATGTACTGACCATGATTGTACTATTTGTGAAATATACTATCATTTATGAGTATTTACATCTTCATTGGATGATCATTCTTTCATGTGGAATATGTGTTGTATGTTACCAAATCGGTAAGAGAACTTCTTAACCAAATTCCCATTCATTGGGATGATCTTATCTTTCTTATTTATATCATTCTATGAATATGTGTGAATGTCCTATGATTGTTTTACACTTAATATCCACTTGTATGGGGCATATTTATATTTTTCACAGATAATTATTTGAATAATTTATACTTAATTTAAGGGTACCGTCTTTGTAAGGGACTTTCTCTCAATTTACATTCCATTGAGACTTATTTATTGTTATTCACCATATAATGTAATGAATGGAAATAAAAAATAACCTAAATATGCATATTATTTATCATATATATTATTATTTCATAATACATATGTCATTTCTACATGATATTTTATACATTTAATTTTATTGATTATCTGGGGATGACTGATATATATTTTTTTGTTAATCGATATTGATATTTTATGATGAGGCACATTATTCATGATTGAATTCAATTATTTATAAAAAGGAGTAATAATTTAGACATGCATATACTGGTGGCCCAAATTATAAATACCCTCTTAAATAATTGTTAGTTTCATGAGATTAATTAATTTTCTAGACATAGATAAATGTGTTTATAGTGTTTACCTACCTTCTATTTTAATATTGTATAATGAATATCCATGATAGTATATGTATCATGCTGCCTGAGATCATGATGTAGAATAATAAAGTATTTCCTTCATTAAGAATTTATGGATTATTATCTATGATCTTTTTTCAATTATATTATCTATGTATTCATTAAATTGTCATTTTATTTATTAAATAGAACATGTGATTACATATTTAACATTCCATGTAGATTTTTCTTAATAGAGTCATTATAGTCATTGTATTGATTAAATATAATTTGTGTTCAGTTATTTAACTTTCATTATTTATTATTCCTTATATAATCTTGATAGTCAAAATTTGTAACTAGAATGTGTTTTTAGTTATTTAACTTTTCATTTTGATTATAATTATTGATTAATGATATATTTTTCTTTATGAAACATGTATAATGTGTAGAATATCACCTTTTTTTCATTCCTATAATTCAAGGAAGTGTACTTTGAATGATATGAAAGGATATTCTAAGTAGATTAATGATATTCTTAACATAAATTATGTAGTATTTTCAGTTTTCAAATTTAACAGAAGACCCAATATTTTATCTATTTTAGCAAGATTACCAAATTATTTGTTACTTTAGGATTCTATAACATATATCATATTCAAATGTAGTAATGAAAAAAAATACTCAAGGCTATTGGGGTTAGAGAATTTACTCATTATCCATGATATATTAATATCATGCATGAATGGCTTAGATTCCTTTTCTATTGATTTTTATACCCCCCCCCCATTAAGGGATGAGGGGGAACCCTTGCAAGGAAAGTAGTCTTAGAGATTACGCAACCCATAGGTTTTAGTAATTATACAGACTATACTAGGAAGTCCTCCTCCTATCTTTTTCATCATGATATCAGCTCTTCACCTCCTCATGGATGTTTAGATAGTATTTTCGTGAAAGAACATGTTGGTCACGATGGCAATGTCATACAATATCATTCTAACAAATCAGTTTATCTTCTGCTCTGCTTAATGTGCATGCTCTGAATCTCCTTCATGATATATGTCCTTATTTACTTCATTGAGGCATAAAATCCCATAAATGGTCAAGGTTTCTCCACCTTTAATATACAACAAATAATATACATTATTTTAATAATATTGGTTTCTAAATTTCTTTATCATTTCATCATTAATATGTATATATGTATATATAATCATATAATATTATCAAGAATAGAATATATCTATTATTTATAGTATATTTAATTATCTTAAGTATTTTTCTTATAATTTATTTAAAAATAATATAACATCTTCATTTAAAATATTCTAATTACTATATATCACATTCCCAGAATGGTATATAAATTATCATGGCCCCATATTAACAATAAATCATAATGACTTTTAATTATTCTATTTGTTTATGCTAAATAATGCAACACTATGAAATAACATGTCGCGAGGAACTCCTTTTGTAGTGACTGTAATATTTGAGAAACAAGAAACATGTCCATAATGAATGAACAAAATTATAGTATAACGACCCATACTTTACATACATTGTTATTACTTCAGAATTGAATCACACTTATTAAAACATATAACAAAACCAAGAAAGGACCGTATAGGTATAGTGTCTTTAGAAACTGGGAAACATAAACAACTGGTTCATAAAGCATCTCCTTTGCCTCCCATTTATTTCATCATATCTAGAGTCCCATTTTTGCTTATTCTACTTCATAACCTTTTTCCTGACCTGGGGAAAAAACATACAAAAGGGTGAGCTCAAATGCTCAGTAACGGTAAACAAAATAAATATCAACCACATCATATACATAAGCACATAACATTTGGAAATATTAACCTGCAAAAGAGATCATAATTTCATAACATTGGATAAATCATAGTAGTGAAATGTAATCCCAATAATCATAACTTAAAACATGAAACTTTGTGTCATACACACATAATCATAGAGAATCATTTCTTATTAGTCAAGACTCATTTCCAAGACTATCTTAGTGGAAAAAGTCCATTTCTAAACTGAGTTCACTCCTCGTTTCAGTCCTGTTTCACTGAATTGGTATAACCTACAATTCTAGCCATGTCTATCTCATGAGATATAAAATCCTTACCCAATTCATTGGAGGGAGTTATAGGTCCCACCCATCTCATAATGATACCATTCTTATGTGTGCCACAAAATCATAAATCATACATCATTGCATAACACATGTAGTAAAAATGGGATTC
Organism: Viscum album; assembly: GCA_963277665.1. Taxonomy (NCBI): domain Eukaryota; kingdom Viridiplantae; phylum Streptophyta; class Magnoliopsida; order Santalales; family Viscaceae; genus Viscum; species Viscum album. The sequence goes on along the minus strand of OY728164.1, from coordinate 59,309,125 downwards.
ATAAACAACATGACATCATAAAACAATTCATATAAGATAAAATAATTCATAAAAACATTTCCATCACAACATAATAAAATCTATGTAATAATAGAGATAGAAATAGAACACTATATTATCTTAGATGGAAAATGATTTTGATAAAACACTTGAACTCCATTCTTGAGGATAATATCCTTTCTATTTCAAAAAAAACATTTCCTTTCTTAATATGTCATACAATTCTAAACTAAAAGAAGTTGATTAAAAATAAACATGACAACTTGTAAAGGAATATTCTTTTAAATATTGTTTTAAAAATCCATTCATGCCGTATAAAAAAACATTCTTCTCGTACTTTGTCAGAAAAGTCAAAAAGTACCTCGTACGAAAAACGATAAAATATTCCTTTCATATCTTTTAGTAAAAACTCACCGAAGGGTAAAATTGGATAGAAAATATTTTAGAAGGATATAAATATTATATATTGAGGAAACATGAATGTGGATGATAAAATACACCCCAGTAAATGCCAAAGTATAAACAATCTCGGATAAAAATGAGATTGTGATATTTCCCTTACCTTAGGTCGGATATGCTTTGTACATGTCAGAACCTCCTTTATAATGATTTAAATAATGTTATTGACTTATTCCAGAATCATTCTTATTTTTATGATATCATATATGGTCATATTCTTAGCTTATTATTAGTAATATTTCATTACTACTTGTTTATTCGGGTGTTCATTACTTTTTGTTCTTATGCGTGTTTTGTCGAATAAATTGTTATTATTCTCTTTAGGTTATAGATACCTCATTTCTGGAATGGTATTAGTGTAATATATATCATATTCATTCATTCAATTAATTTATATATTCATTATGAAATTAAGATCATGTAGAACGAGTCGCATCACATCGTGGAGACGGTATTCCGTACGTACGTACGAGTGATGATATCGTTCCTATGATCGTGTAATTGTATTGGAGTGTTTGTATACTATTTCAGAATCAGTATCACATTATAATAGTAATATATAGTCATTATTTACACCATTATACCCATCCAAGTAAGGTGGTGGAAAATAGATTACACCACGGCGTGGAGACGGTATTCCGTACGTACGCATGCGCATTGATTTCTTTTTCCGTAGGATGGATAGGTGGTGAAATAGGGTTGTTTCATACGTATAATAGCATATCAGTATATTATTGATACTGATGTTATTACTTCATAATAAAACAACTAAAGAAGAAGAAGTGGTAGAAGAAATAAAGATGAATGAATCGGTAACGGGCATTACCTCTTCTTTGAAGTGCTTCTTTGAGACCTCCTTTTAGGGCACTAAAATAGGTCATTGAAGAAGACCAGAAACTCTAGGATGTTTCTAGGGAAGTGTAGAGAAGAAATTGGTAGGGTTTGGCAGAGCATGAAGGCCTAATGTGGTGCGAGGAAGAGGGGGAGGAGGTTCCCTTTTATAAGGGAAGAGAGGGGATCCTTCGGAAAAACTAAAAATATTATTTTATTATAAAGTCAAGTTCGGATTTAAATAGCTCCAAATTGATTTATTTCTAAGATAAGGTAGGGATGGGTCGAAATAATCTCATACAGTAGAATTTATACAAGTTTAGGTTAGTATTTTAACCTTATCATTTAGATTTAACATTAAGTTAAATAATTTTACTTTTACCGTGTCTTCTTGTGTTCTTATACTATAAGGTTAATAAACTTACTATAATAAGCCAAACGAACCCAAAGTTGTTTATTATTAATACATATAACCTTATCTAGGTCATTTGGCCGATCCTTATATTTTTAGGAATAAAATAACAATTTCTAATATAATATTTGTTTTAAAAACTATTTTATGTCAATTTTGACACTATTTAGTAATTAATTTTTTTTGAAAATCATAACAGAATCATTAGTTCGAAAAAAGATAATTAAATAAATAATAACATGTCATATTAATCTAGGAAATTATTGGAATTCATAAAAAGTGTGAAATTACATTTATTTTGGTGTTTATAACATCAATTATGTCAATATTTCATTAATAAGATAATTATTGCATCATCTTTGTGTCATAAGTAAATTAAATTATTTAATATCTAAAAATTATAGATAAAATAACATTATGTAGTAAATATTTTATATTTCTAATGAAGTTTTATAGTAGAATTTATCTTATGTATATCCCCATATTAAAAATGATTTACTTATTAAACATTGATTTTAACTATTTTAACTCTTCTTTAAATAAATTAATAATAAATATCCTTATCAAATCCAACTAGGCCTAAATGGTCATATTTTATTCCTAAGGTTGTTTTTGGTCGAATTACACTTGTCCAATAGAATTAGGTCATGTTTTAGGGTAATAACAATATCATTTTTACCCTTAATTACCCTATTTACTTTTAACCGTGGTAAATAAAAGTAAAAAGTTACTATTCACCAAAACTTATTTCCATCTCATTGAACCAAATTTTACTGACTGATATCAACCGTGTCTCTCGGATTTTTGAAATTCCACTCACATAAGTGGTAAAATTATGTTTTTTGAAAAATTCAGTTTTTTTAACTACCACTTAGTGGTTTCACTATTCATCAAAAATTGAAAGTTTTCAGAAAAATTCCATAATTTCATCCTAGGCTAATTTTGATATTCTAAATCCAAAAATGAAGTCCATTTTGAAAAATAAAATTTATAAAATTTCAAAAAGTGGTTATTACTATTCATAACGGCTAGTTTTAATAATATTTTAATAGCATATCATTGTTTAGTGAAACTCGGTATTGCGTATGACACAAGCTATCGAGGAAGGTTGCGATTTCGTGTAAAGAAAACCAAGAAAGTGTTGTGTGTAGAAAAAAGATTTCTTTTATGATTTATATAACATAAAAGTCTCGGGTGTTACATTCTACCCCCCTTAAAATAAATTCCACCTTCGAAATTCGTCACTTTGTACCAAACAGATGAGGATACCTCTCCCTCATCATATCCTCAAGCTCCCATGTAGCTTCTTCTAATTGGTTGTTCCTCCATAAAACATTCACCAATCGAGTGGTCTTGTTTCGTAGGACTTTTTCGATACGATCCAGAATCTCAATCGGTTGTTCTTCATAAGAAAGATCTTGCTCATTCGGTACAACTTCTGACCTAAGTACATGTGAAGGATCATGTATGTACTTTCTCAGGAGAGATACATGGAACACATCGTGATCTTGAGAGAGATTCGGTGGAAGCGCCAATCGGTAAGCTACCTTCCCAAAACGATCCAGTATTTCGAAAGGACCGATATATCTAGGGCTCAACTTCCCCTTCTTTCCAAATCTCATAACCCTCTTCCAGGTAGATATTCGTAAGAACACTTTATCACACATTTCAAACTCTAGGTCTTTTATTCGGTTGTCGGCATAACTTTTCTGTCAACTCTGAGCTACTCTTATGTGTTGTTGAATAGATCTGACCTTTTCTGCCATTTCATCAATGAGATCGGGTCCCAATAGATTTCTTTCCCCATCTTCATCCCAACAAGTTGGAGTCCTGCATTTCTTTCCATATAGAGCTTCATAAGGAGCCATCAGAATACTGGAGTGAAAGCTATTATTATAAGAAAATTCCACCAAAGGTAGGTATTGATCCCAACCACCTTTGAAATCCATAGAGCAAGCTCTCAACATATCATCTAGAGTTTGATTTGTTCTCTCAGACTAACCATCTGTCTGAGGATGATAAGTAGTGTTGAAACTCAACTCAGTATCCAGAGTATGCTGAAGGCTTCGCCAAAACTTTGAGGTAAATCTCGGATCCCGATCAGATATTATAGAAAGTGGTACTCTATGCAATCTTACCACTTCCTTTACGTATATCCTGGCAAGCTGATCTAGAGAAAAATCCTCTCTAATAGCAATGAAGTGTGCAGACTTTGTAAGACGATAAACTATGACCCAGATAACATTATTGGCTTTGGATGTTTTAGGAAGTCCTGTGACAAAGTCCATAGTGATGTTTTCCCATTTCCATTTGGGAATGGGTAATAGTAGTAACATCCCCTTAGACTTCTGTCTCTCAGCTTTAACTTGTTCACAAACCAAGCATCAAGAGACATATTCAACAATATCTCTTTTCAGACCATCCCACCAGAAGTACTCTATCAGGTCCCTATACATCTTCGTGCTTCCAGGATGAATAGAGAATGAAGAAGTATGAGCCTTATACAGCAGCTCCTTCATTAATTCGGGGATGGGAGGAACAGAAACCCGATTCCTGAACATTATTATCCCATCACAATCAAGGTTGATTTCAGGAACATTTCTCACCTTCTTTTGTAACTCGACATCTTCATTCTGTGCCTCTTTAATTGTCACATGTATAGATGGTTGAACATTCATTTAAGAAAGATACGATTTTTCCCCTTTCATTATAATTCCAAGATCCATCCTGTGTAAATCCATAAATATTGGATCTTTTGTGGTCTTCATCATGGATAAACTAGCACTGTCTTTTCGACTTAATGCATCTTCCACCTTGTTTTCTTTCCCAGGGTAGTAATGGATTGAGAAGTTGTAATCCTTAATGAGCTCCAACCATCTTCTTTGGCACATATTCAGCTCCTTTTGTCTGCAAATATGCTTTAAACTTTTATGATGATTAAAAATATCACACCTTTCAGCATAAAGGTAATGCCTCCAAATCATTAATGCAAAGATTACCACAGCTAACTCCAAATCATGAGTTGGGTAATTTTGCTCTTTTATTTTCAACTGTCGTGAGGCATAAGCTATCACCATATCATTTTGCATAAGAACACACCCCAATCCCTTCTTGGATGCATCACTGTAGATCACAAACCATTCTCCACTACAAGCCAGTGTGAGAACATGTGCACTGGATAATCTTATTTTCAACTCCTTGAAATTCACTTCACATTCCTCCGTCCAAACAAACTTAACTCCATTCCGAGTCAAATTTGTGAGTGGATTAGATAATCATGAAAAATCATTCACAAAACGTCAATAATATCCAGCCAAACCAAGAAAACTTCGGATCTCAGTTACTGTTGTTGGTCTCGGCCATCTTTTGATAACCTATGTTTTTTCTGGATCCACAGATATCCCCTCTTTTGAGATTATGTGACCCAAAAATGAAACTTTTTGAAGCCAAAATTCACACTTGGTAAATTTGGCATAAAGGTTCTCCTTTCTCAGGGTCTTCAATATAATTCTCAAGTGATCTTCATGTTCTTCATTTCTCTTTGAATAGACAAGAATATCTTCTATAAAGACTACCTCAAAATGATCATGATAGTCTCTAAAGACTCCATTCATTAGATCCATGAAGATAGCAGGGGCATTAGTAAGACCAAATGGAATCACCATAAATTCATAGTGTCCATACCTTGAACGGAAAGCCGTATTTGGTATATCCTCCCTTTTGACCCTTAATTGATGATACCCTGAATGAAGATCAATCTTGGAAAATTATTGAGCTCCGTGTAGTTGGTCAAATAGGTCATCAATACTCGGGAGAGGATATTTGTTCTTGATAGTGATATTGTTAAGTTCTCGATAATCAATGCAGAGTCTCATTGATCCATCTTTATTCATAACAAACAGAACAGGTGCTCCCCAAGGTTACACACTAGGGCGTATGAACCCCTTATCAAGATTCTCTTGGATTTGCTTCTTCAATTCCTACAACTCAATTTGGGCCATTCTATAAGGTGTCTTTGAAATAGTCAAAGCACCCGGTACGAGCTCTATTGAAAACACAACTTCAAGATTTGGCGGAAGACCCGGTAATTCCTCCGGAAAGACATCATCAAACTCCCGTATAATGGGAATATTCTTAATTGTGAGTTTCTCACCAACCATTTGAGATAAATAACCTTCATTTAGTGGAATCAATACCCATAAAATGGAAGAAATTTCCACTGGAAGGTTATGTTCATCCTTGCATCGATAGACGATCATAGATTGATCTGGAATATGAAATGCGACTTCCCTTATTTGGAAATTGATATGATCTCCATATAATGAAATCCAATCCATGCCAAGAATCACATCAAATTCCACTATATGAAGGATCAAAAGATTTTCAAGAAGCACGTTCCCACAAACATCAATCAAAGAAGAATTATAAACTTTTGATGCGACTGTTGTGCTATTAGGAGTTGTCACAGATAACTCAACATCTAATTGTTGAGGTAATACAGTGATACCATTAGAAAATTCTTCAGAAATAAAGGAGTGGGTGGATCCAGAATCAAATAAAACATTTTCTACTTTAGAGTGGATGGTAAGTGTACCTTTCACCACATCGTTATCATACTCCACATCGCTGATAGAAATTGCATGTGATTTTCCTTTGTCTTTATCCTTAAGAGTATGTTGACGTCAACCATCATCATCAACCCTTGGATTAGTGAATTTATTGGAATAATGTCCCATCTCCTTGCACTTGAAACATTGAAGTGTAGTAGGTTCATTCTATGTATCCCTTAGTTTGTTTGCATCATTAGACATCTTCTTCCCATCATCACGGCATTCAAATGCCTAATGACCTTCCTTTCCATATTTTAAACATTTACTTGTCCAATTAAGACAACTCCCTCCATGTTTCTTTCAACACTTTGAGCATAAGGGAAAGCTCATCTTCTTTTCAGTGTGCTCTTTAGATTTTCCTTTGAATTCTATTTTCCTCTTCTTATCCAACCCATATGACCGATGGGTTACTCTAATTTCCATCTCAACTTTGAGAGCACATCGAATGATTTTCTCGTAGCTATTGAAGTCCCTTATGGCTAAGGCCCTTCGAAGACTTGGTTTTAAGACACTAAAGAATCGATCGATTTTACTCTCAGGTTGGATAATAATACCAGAAGCATACCTTGCAAGACTTGAAAAATTTTCTACATAGGTACCAACAGATTCATCATCCTTTTTATTCAGTTCAAAAAACTCTTTCTCCATCTTTGTTTGGAGAATACGAGGGAAGTACTTATTGAAAAATAAGTTCTTGAACTCGTCCCATTCCATGGACTCAATTTCATCCCTTTTCCTCGTATTCTTAATAAGATTCCACCATTGATCAGCATCACCTTCCAAACGATACACTACTAAGATGACTTTATCATGCTCAGAACATTGAAGAACTGAAAATATCTTTTCAGTGGTACTAATCCATTGTTCATCAACTAATGGATCAGTAGACCCGCTGAATGAAGGTGGATGCTGTCTCATGAAGGATTCAACAGAATGTTGCTCCTTCCTTTTCTCGTTTGGAAGTCCTGCATGATTCATAGCTTGAGAACGTTGTGTGAGCATGGCTACAAGATTTTGCATTCCAGCTCCCATAATGTTTGGTTGCTCAGGGGGACAATCATTGCATTGCCTGTCGCATTCCTCATTAAAACGGTTCCTTCGGGTTCCAGCCATTGACAAAAACCAAGAAGAATAGTGTGAGAAACACTAATTATAATAGGAAAACCACATAATCCAGAATAAAATTTCACACTTAAGGTCTTATCCTAGGTTATTCATGGCCATTTCTATAACACTAAGATTTTGTTCTATGCTTAGACTTATCCTTAGGGTTATTACTAAGCAATTCACATCCTAGTTTCCAAAGGTTGACTATACCTTTCCTCTGATACCAACTATAACGGTCTAGAATTACTTCCAGTGGACTATAATTGATACATATCAGGGCACTCCATGGGCGGCTACACCCCTTGGGTGGGACACACCACCATCCCCAGTGGCAGAAATTTCCTCATGAAGCCCTTGGGTGGAGAACCATGCTTCGTCCAACACTCACATGTGAGAGTTCCCAAGGATCGGATACATTCCTACCTCCTTTGCCTCTGATACCAACTATAATGACCCATACATTACATACATTGTTATTACTTCAGAATTGAATCACACTTATTACAACATATAAAAAAACCAAGAAAGGATCGTATTGGTATAGTGTCTTTAGAAATTGGGAAACATAAACAACTAGTTCATAAAGCATCTAATTTGCCTCCCATTTATTTCATCATATTTAGAGTCCCTTTTTGGCATATTCTACTTAATATCCTTCTTCCTGACCTGGGGAAATAAAACATACAAAAGGGTGAGCTCAAATGTTCAGTAAGGGTAAACAAAATAAATATCAATCACATCATATACATAAGCACATAACTATTGGAAATCATAACCTGAAAAAGAGATCATAATTTCATACACGGGATAAATCATAGTAGTAAAATGAAATCCAAATAATAATAAATTAAAACATGAAACTTTGTGGCATACACACATAATCATAGAGAATCATTTCTTATTAGTCAAGACTCATTTCCAAGACTATCTTAGTGGGCAAAGTCTATTTCTGAACCGAGTTCATTCCTCATTTCAGTCCTGTTTCACTGAACCGGTATAACCTACCGTTCCAGCCATGTCTATCTCATGAGATATAAAATATTTACCCAATGCATTTTAGGGAGATACAGGTCCCACCCATCTCATAATGATACCAGTATTATGTGTTCTACAAAATCGTAAATCATACATCATTTCATAACCCATGTAGTAAAGATGGGGTTCTTAAACAACATTACATCATAAAACAATTAATATAAGATAAAGGAATTCATAAAAATATTTCCATCACAAAATAATCAAATACATGTAATAATAGGGATATAAACAGAACCCTATATTATCTTATATGGAAAATAATTTTGATAAAACACTTGAACTCCATTCTTGGGGAAAATATCCTTTCTATTTCAAAAACACTTTTCCTTTCATAATATGTCATACAATTCTAAACTAAAATAAGTTGATTAAAAATAAACATGAAAACATGTAAAGGAAGATTCTTGGAAATATTGTTTTAAAAATCCATTCATGCCGTATAAAAAAACATTCTTCTCATACTTTTTCGGAAAAGTCAAAAAGTACCTCGTACGAAAAACGACAAAAGATTCCTTTCATATCTTTTACTAAAAACTCACCGAAGGGTAAAATTGGATATAAAATATTGCAAAAGGATATAAATATTACATATTGGGGAAACAAGGATTTTGATAATAAAATACACCCCAGTAAATGCCACAGTATAAACAATCTCGGATAAAAATGAGATTGTGATATTCCCCATACCTTAGGTCCGATATGCTTTGTACGTGTCCGAACCTCCTGTATAATGATTTAAATAATGTTATTGACTTATTTCAGAATCATATTTATTTTTATGATATCATATATGGTCATATTCTTAGCTTCTTATTAGTAATATTTCATTACTACTTGTTTATTCGGGTGTTTATTACTTTTTGTTCTTATGCGTGTTTTGTCGAATAAATTCTTATTATTCTCTTTAGGTTATAGATACATCATGTTCAGAATGTTATTAGTGTAATATATATCATATTAATTCATTCAATTCATTTATATAATCATTATGAATTGAAGATCATGTAGAACGAGTCGCATCACATCGTGGAGACGGTATTCCGTACGTACGCACGAGTGATGATATCGTACCTATGATCGTGGAATTATATTGGAGTGTATGTATACTATTTCAGAATTAGTATCACTTTATAATAGTCACATATAGTAATTATTTACACAATTATACCCATCCATGTAATGTGGTGGTGGAAAATAGATTACACCACGGCGTGGAGACGGTATTCCGTACGTACGCACACGCGGTGATTTCTTTTTCCGTAGGATGGATAGATGGTGAAATAGGGTTGTTTCATACTTATAAGAAAATATCAGTATATGAGTGATACTGATGTTATTAATTCATAATGAAAAAACTAAATATGAAGAAGTGGAAGAAGAAATGAAGATAAAATAATCGGTAACGAACATTACCACTTCTTTGAAGTGCTTCATTGAGACCTCCTTTTAGGGCACTAAAATAGGTCTTTGTAGAAGACCAGAACCTCTAGGATGTTTCTAAGAAAGTGTAGAGAAGAACTTGGCAGGGTATGTCCGAGCATTAAGGCTCCATGTGGTGTAAGGATGAGGGGGAGGAGGTTCCCTTTTATAAGAGAGGAGAGATGCTCCTTTGAAAAAACAAAAAATATTATTTTATTATAAAGTCAAGTTCGGTTTTAAATAGCTCCAAATTGATTTATTTAGAAGATAAGGTGGGTATGGGTCGAAATTATCTCATCCAATAGAATTTAGAAAAGTTTAGGTTCCTATTTTAACCTTATCATTTAGATTTAACATTAAGTTAAATTATTTTACTTTTACCATGTCTTCTTATGTTCTTATACTATAAGGTTAATAAACATACAATAAGCAGACAAACGAACCCCAAGTTGTTTATTATTAATATATATAACCTTATATAAGTCATTTGGCAGAACATTTTTTTTAGGAATAAAATACCAATTTCTAATATAATATTTGTTTTAAAAACTATTTTATATCAATTTTGACACTATTTAGTAATGAATTTTTGTGAAAATCATAACAGAATTATTAGTTCGAAAAAATTTAATTAAATCAATAATAAAATGTAATATTAATCTATAAAATTAGTGTAATTCATATAAAGACTCACATTACATTTATTTTTGTGTTTATAACATCAATTATGTCAATATTTCTTTAATAAGATAATTATTTCATCATCTTTGTGTCATAAATAAGTTAAATTATTTAATGTCTAAAAATTAAAAATAAAATATAATTGTGTAGGAAATCTTTTTATCTTTCTAATGAATATTTATAGTCGAATTTATCTTATGTATAACCCCATATTAAAAATGATTTACTTATTAAACATTAATTTTAACTATTTTAACCCTTCTTTAAATAAATTAATAATAAATGTCCTAATCTAATCCAAGTGGGCTTAAATGGTCATATTTTATTCCTAATGTTGTTTTTGGTCGAATTACACTTTTCCAATATAATTAGGACATGTTTTAGGGTAATAATAATATCATTTTTACCCTTAATTACCCTATTTACTTTCAACCGTGGTAAATAAAAGAAAAAAGTTACTATTCATCAAAAATTATTTTCATCTCATTGAACCACAATTTATTTTCTGAAATCAACCGTGTCTCTCGGAGTTTTGAAATTCCACTCACAAAAACGGTAAAATTATGTTTTATGAAAAATTCGGTTTTTTTAACTACCACTTAGTGGTTTGACTATTCATCAAAAATTGAATGTTTTCAGAAAAATACCAAAATTTCATCCTAGGATAATTTTGATATTCCAAATCCAAAAATAAAGACCATTTTAAAAAATAAAATTTATAAAATTTCAAAATGTGGTTATTACTATTCATAACGGCTAGTTTTAATAATATTTTATTAACATATCATTGTTTAGTGAAACTCGGTATTGCGTACGATGCAAGCTATCGAGGAAGGTTGTGATTTCGTGTAAAGCAATCCAAGCAAGTGTTGTGTGTTGAAAAAGATTCCATTGATGATTTATATAACATAAAAGTCTCGGGTGTTACATATAGCCTATTCCATGTTGAACATTAACTTTTTTTCTTCATTTTAGACAATGTGAAGACTAAAACATCATCTAAAATATCACTATATCATATAATAGTTTGTATTTTCACACATGTGATCATGTGTTCTAAAATACATGCCAAAATTATCATGAATAGTTGGATGTGGTTTTTTCTAATTTAAATTTCACAACACCTTTGGTGAGTTATTTATTTCATCTGTATAATGATCTTCCAAGAGTAATCCTTACATATAAACTACTTGATCCCCATATTATGATAACTTCTCATTTCTTCTCACAAAGAATTAAAATATTTTCAATTTATTTTGATTTTAATTCATTAATGATCAGTAAAAGTGAATTCCATAAAATATTTATAAATTTAATTTATAATTTATTTCCATTTTTTCTTGACAATTCTCAATAAATTCACATAGTATTAGTTCCAAAAAAACCATCCCATTCCGTTAATATTTCATTGGTCTCAATAATTACATTTACCATTATAATAATGGACTGATACCACTATACATGGAGTGAAAAACATGATTTAAGAAATAACACTCAAAGGATACCATTATATGGGGGATATTATTCTTAATATACCATTATGCAGCTCCTAAATATTAGTATAACATTTACAAATACAAATATGTTAGTATTTCCTTAACATGTATCCTTAATTAACATTATATATCATTTTTATACCTAGAATACCATTATACATGGTTTAGATTACTTTAATAAAGGTTTTGAACATGAGGTCATACATAGAAACAATATTTATAATTTTACATTTACCATTTTTGGGAAGAAATTCTAACATAACATTACATTAGAGTTTTCATAACCATTACCCAGGAATTCCAAAATTCATCAAATATTATATAGAGTGTTCATAACCCATAAAAACAATTATTATACTCATAGAAATATAAAGAAGTCATCATATATGATGTATCCTCTTGAACATATCCAACTATTCAATCTGTGTCGTAGCATGAACATCTTCCCATTCCATATTTATGTGACGGACCTCAAAATTCTTATCATATGTTCATATATTTATTTATATATACTAACATCATCTTTAATGAGGATAATTTCAAAAATTAATGAGAAAATAATTTTGGGCACCATGAACAAAATAGAATAAGGAATTAAATATATTTTAAATAAACTTATGGCCAATCTTGTGAATCTAGATATAAAATCCAATAAGAAATCATATTAATATATTGATAATAATTCATGATAAAAAATAAAATCATAATATATAATATAAATTGAGAGATAATCATTTTTAATTATATATATATAAATAGAATCATTAAAACTAGAAATAAATCCACAACTTTTATATTTAACAAAAAACATTTTCATTGGAAATCTAATAGAAAAAATTAAATTTGTATTAGTGTTACAAGGAATGATACTTTTGGGAGAAGATATAGATACTAGAAAATAATTCATTATAAGCTTCATGTATAATTTATTATTAATCCAACATTAATGGAAATACAATGGAATGAATATACACAATAAAATTTATGTAATAATATGTATAAATGATATAGGTAATAAAATTTGAATTTTAAAAATAGATATAGATAGATAGAGAGTGCGTGTGAGTCAGTGATGGGTAATATCCCATTAATAATGAATATGATTGTGATCATGTAGGAATGGAACCCATATATTAAATTTTATTTTAATATATATGATCATATAAACTCATTAATTGTTATTTTAACTTTATTAATTAAATTATTTCTATGCTTTATCATACACATTTGTTCTCCTATAATCCATGTTTAAAATATTTTGTTAATTATTAAAATAGTGGTATTTTCTTTAGAATTTAAGATATTACTTGGTTCATATAATTAAGAAAACATTTATATTTAGGTAATAATCTATAGTCAATATCAAATGCATCAATAATATATTAATTTTTTTTCAATATGGTTTATGTCATTTTATAATTAAATATTTTAATTAGTATAGAGTATATTTTAAATTCATTGATTCTTACTTAATATGAATTTTCTGGTTAAAATTCCTTTTATTTATTACATTAAATGTCCATAGTTCCATGAATATATAAAAATAATAATAAATAAAATTATCCCATATTTTAACACCCCATGATTTCATAGTATGTTATTTCATCAAAGTAATTCAATAACTTTCACTACACGCAACACCGAGTTCATGCACCCCACGACTATCCAATCTAGCCATTCAAAAGCGGTTATGAATATTATTAACTGAAATTTAAACTTTATATAATTCTTATAATTTTAGAATACATATTATGAGTTTCATAGGCATAATGTAAGATCAAATTAAATATTTTTAGATTTTGGAAATATTTTTCATAAAATGAAATTTTACTGCCTTTTAAGGGAGAAGATTTTTTAAATCCTATATTTGACACATTTATATATTCAATTTAACTAAATAAAATTCTTCTTTAGAATCAGGAGATAAAAATTTAGATTTGATAAATTTTTTGTATTTTTTAGATAACTTTCACATTTTAGTGAATAGTGAAAAATAATTTATTTTAACTAAAAACATCTATTTTAATCGAAAAAAATTATTGTAAAATTATAAATTTTAATGGTTTGTATGTATAAATAGATTATATTTTTACAATTTAATCCAATTATGGTCATTTTAAGTAATTTCACTTTGAAATTGGACATAAATAATTGTCAATCGTTTGATAGTTATTATTTCTTAAAAAAACACCTTTTGGTTTTGACAACAGGAATTAATTTTAAATTAATAAATGCAACTTCTATGTTTTGAATATGGTATAATAGACTTCATTTTTGAATTCTGAATATCAAAATTAGCTTAGGATTAATTTTCTTTATTTTTCTGGAAACTTTCAATTTTTGATGAATACTGTAAAACATTGAGTTATAGTTTAAAACTGAATTTTTATTTAAATAATAATTTATTTTATTTAAATTAATTTAAGTCAAAATAGATTCATAATAGTTATATAAGATCATTTTAATTCATTAGAATCATTTTATAATAATTTTAGATATATAAAAATTTTATTAAATTTTCACTTTCTTTTAACCACCTCCTAGGAGAATTTGCAAATTCACATTAAAAATAAATTTTCCACTACTGTGAGTTGAATTTAGAAAATCCGAGAGTCACAATTAATATCATGGACTAAAATGTGGTTCAATAATATAAAATTATTTTTTGGTGATTAGTAACTTTTTACTTTTATTTGCCGCGCTTAAATGTAAATAGGGTAATTCAATTTAAAAAGAATATTGTAAAAATTCAAATATACCTTAACACATGTTGTATTTTTATTCAATAAGTAATGACCGATCATTGGAATCTTTGAGTCGATTTTGGGACCCCATGTAGCAACTTATTAATGATAATGACACTTTAGATTAATTAATTTAATGTAATGGAAAAATTGACAAAAACAATGTCCTTTTAGTAATTAATTTTTATATGGTTATATATAAGTAATAATTTTGACTATAAATATTCATTGGAAATATAAAAAGGTTTCCTAAATCATGGTAATTTTTTTATAATTTTTGAACTTCTAATAAATTAAATTAATTAGGAAAGCATAATGATACAGTATTTACCTCATTAATAAATGATATAAATAAATTAGATTATAAATATTAAAATAATATCCAAAACATGTCCAATTATTATTGGAAGATTTTATTTTGACCATGAGACATATTATCTTCGTTTCTAATTATTTTTGGACTTTTAGAAATCGAAAATCATTATATAATAAAATAATATATTTACACATTCCTAAAGAGCCCCTCCTCCCCTTTATAAAAGGAGACCACTTCTAACCAATTCCTCATACCACTCAAGCCTTTAGGCTAATCATAAATCTACCCAATTAACCTCCTTAAATTCTTTTCCTCCTCTTAGAAGACTTACCTTAGGCATAAGGCACATCAAGGAGTCCTTTTGGTTCAAACCAAAGGATGTTACCCGAATTAAAGGTAACGATTTCTCTTAACTTTTTTTCTTTTATTTTACTCCTCGAACCCCTAAACTCTTTTTATTACTTTTTTTATAACAAAAACAGTGTCCTAAATATACTAGGATGTTTTTATGAGAATTATTTTAATTACTCTTACACACACCTCAATCTAATGGGTGAAGAACATAATGTTTCTTTAGATGGAAAACTAAAGCCTCACGAAAAAATGATTGTTTAATTACCTCCTACCTCTTCTCATGGTGGCCATTATGATGGAACTTTATTTATATAGGGTATATATTATATTTTTGTTTTCTTCATGCTTCTGTATTTTTCTTTTATAGCATACCCTAATGGTTTCCATTATGTTTAAACGCGATAATTTCATTTGAGTAAGTGCGGACTGCTGCCCCATCAAAGTGATATGACTCGTTAATACAATATGTGGGATGTATAAAGGATGGATTTATTGATATTATATATGATATTATACTAGAATTATAATATACCTAGGTATCATTATGTTTTAAGTCTATTAAAACAATAAATAGAAATGAATGAATCGTTCATGCGTACGTACGACTTACCGTCTCCATGAACGATGCATTTCATTCTTACCCCCAAAATGATATGTACTGTTATAAATACATGTTTATAAAAGATATATATGATATATATGATATCAAAATAATGAATATAATTCTGGATATAATGAAATTTTGACTACGTGAACAACATGTAACTATAAGGTGTTCATTTTTTACTCAAGTTCCAAATATCGACGAAACAAACGTTATTAACATAAATGATTATATAATGTTTATAAAATGTTAATAAGTTATATAAAAAGAATAATAAATTTAAAAATGTTTATTAAAAAAGTATAAATTAACTTTAGTTTATTAATTAGGATATTAAATAAGGAACGGGTCAAGTCGGACACGAGGTAAGGGGTTTCTTATCTCACTTTTAATTTCATGAGATTTCTACTGTTGACCTCTTATTTATTTCATGTGGTGTATTTTGTACTGCCATTTGATATATATATATATTATCATAATTCTCTTTATATTTGTGATATTATGTGATTAATTTGGTGGTTATCGACTATTGTTCATATGACTTGATTGATTACAACGAGGTAAGGTGTTTTCATCTCACTCCTTATTCCCATGAGATTCATGCCATATTGCCACTATTTCCTTTTGTGTGGCGTTTGTAATGCCCATAATTGTATTCTTTGTGTAATACACTTTAATTTATGTTTATTTACATATTCATTGTATGATACCTCTTTCATAAGGTGTATGTTTTGTATGTTACCAAATTGGTATGGGTTAATTTCAAAATCTCTTTATTATCTGAGGTTGTTTTTACTTAAGTATCTACTGGGAAATATTTATTATCCATGAACATGATTCATAAATGAGTTTTAAAAGGGATTATTTTTAAGGTAATTTTTACTAATATTTTATTTTAAATTATTTAAATTTTTATTCTTTTAAATCATTCTCATTAATGTCCATGTCTTCAAAATGGTTTTAAGGATTTATTTATATGGACATGAATGATTTAAAAATGTTAATTCCATTCAAAAGATTCAAAGTGGTATGGGACACTTGGATTCAAAAATTTCATTAAATTTCAACCTTTATAAATTGTGTAACTTTTAAATGATTTCATGAAAAAGTGATATTTCTCTCAAATAGTTTTGATTTCATCTATATCAACATCCTTTGATGGATTTTAAGATTATTTGAAGTTTATTTATTATGATACCAAACTTCCATATTGTATTGAAGGTTTTGTGATATGTTTGACTGTGGATGTGTTATTTTTATACCATTCATGGTTTATGGAGAAAGTATTGACAATTTTTTTGCTAGTTTTAATACGAATGTTTTTGTTTCGTTTAAACCTGTTCATATGAGGAATGTATTGGACGTAATAAGTTATGAGAGGAGCCCGCTATAGCTCCTCGATGAATCGATGGGTCTCATGAGACAAAGTAGTGTCTTGGCGGAAGGCCTTGAAAAAATCTTATTTGTAGTCTTGGCACAAGGCCTTGACTATGTGGTTATGATAGTCTGGCATTATACATTCCATCATTATGAAAGTGGTTAGTGATATTACATGTGATTGTTCGACTAGTAGAATATACATGCGAATAATTAAATGGAATTACTTCATTTTATTTTTTCTATGTTATGCTGATGTTAATGTTTAAAAGGATTGTGTTTTAGTTATAAATTTCTTTAAATGTTTATGCTTATTTTTGAATGTTTCCACTGTATTGTTATCCTTACTGAGCATTTGAGCTCACCCCTTTCTATGTTTTATTTATTCCACATATTCTAAGAAATGTATTGTGATTGATATGTAGGGTCAATCCAAGGAAAAAATAGCAGTCATAAAGGATTATTTATGGTCTTTTGTCTGTTATAAAGTGTATTGTAATATTCATGTATGTAATCTATTATCCATGACTGCTAAATCGATCGGTCCTTCAGGACTTGATTTCTCATAAACATGCCAATGTATTAAAATAATGCACTGACTCTGGGTAACTGGGATCTGGGCATTATAGTTGGTATCCGAGGATGTTTAGAAATAACCTTGGAAACTAGATTTAGATAAACTATGATTAGTGCACAAATCCCTCAGATAGACTTTGAGGTTTAGTCTAGAATTATTTCCTATAATTTTCGTTTTGAAGAGATTTTGTGAGTTTTCCATGCAATACATCCCTGTCTAGATACGATCAAGTAGAGGTGGATCTGGTACCGATGTACATATGGGTAAAACCCTAAAACACTTCTTTGAGCTAGACTCGAACGGGATCTGCTGCACGACAATGGGATTTTGCTGCACTCTTGGTTACGAAAATCCAGGGGGATATGCTTATGATAAATCACATTTTCTTTACAAACCATTATGAAGGGCTTATGAGTATATACTTCTTCACATAAAAAATTTGTATGATTATGTATTATATCCGTAAACTATTAAATTTATCTTAAGTGTTTTAGAATTTTGACTTTATGTATTGCGATTCATAACCTAATCTAGTGTATGCCATTGTATCTAAATGGTGCCCAGTTGAATGAATTTCCACTCCAGGAATACGTATGATCCAAATAGTACGAAGGGTCATATCTTTCATGGTATTTACCCACCATTTATAAAGGAAATAATCTCACATGTATTCTTAACATATGAAGAAATAGTATCATGTGTTAATAGGATAAGTAAAAAAAATTCTCTGAGACCTATGGATTTGAGAGGAAGCAAGAAAAGAAAAGGATGTAAGAGAGAAATATGGATAACGGGAAGAGGGAATAGAAGGATTTTACAATATACGATAATTGTGGAATGAATTACCATGGTTAATGCTTGAAGGGAATGGGAGTTTTTTATAAGTGTGGAGAAAAAAGGACACCATGTACGTGATTCCTAGGGTATGAAAATGTTTTCAAATGTAAAATGCTTCATCTAAAAGGCGTTGAGACACTACGTGAATCAATGTATCATTCATATGGGTATACCGCAAAAGATGCTATTGGATAATTATCAAGGAATGATAATACCTCAGATGAAGAGGAATGATTATTGTTCTTATGTTGTTATTATAGAATTATTTTATTTCATTGTTGTATCAACAATATATTGGGTACATGAATTATGGAGATAAATAAGGATTGTACTGCAGTACTATTTTTTTGAGGATTTGAGATTATATGGTTCTAATAACAGTGGCAGAATAGTAATCTACACTATTTGGAAAATAAATGGTTAATGCAAAGGTAATTCTTAATATGGACCTGATAATGAGGTAGTGATTTTGGAATAAGAGATTGTTGAATTTGGTAATTCAAGATGTCGTAGTGTTCTAAAAGAATACATGATAAAGCTGTTCACATGTTATTACCTGGAAAAAAGGATCCCCATTATGTTTAACTCCCTTATAAACTTAGGGACTGAGTGTTTGGATATAAGTGTTTTGGATAATTCAAAATGTTGGAATGGATTAAGTTTGAAATTGGAAACTATTGTTAAGGTTGTTTTTGGATTTCTATAAAAAGGGCAACCTGGAGGTCGGGCGGCAACCCGTCGCATCCGGCAAGGCCGCTAGACATGAACCCGCAACCGAAGGGCGACAAGGGTGTATCCCCAACCACTGGCCTACATGATGTCCTGGATTGATTAATGTAGTTTTTTAAAAGGTCTGGTAGATGAATTAGAAATTCAATTTTTTGAACATTATATGAATAAGATAAATGGTTTTTTTGTGTTCTATAGTCTTCTAGAGTGATTGATGAGTTTGTGGTATAAATTAGTGAGTGGATGGAACTATACTTGTCATATATATATAAATATATATATATATATTTCTCATTTTTGTAATGAAATTAATTCTTAAACATTAGGTAAGGTATCATAAAACCAAAAATGTGTTATCCTAATACCTTATGTTTTGTTGAACCGATGATATTTTAAATCATCATAGATTGATGGATTTGGGGACCTCAATTCTACAATTGATTGCGACTGATGACCTCAATCACTCCCTATAAATATTTACATTTTTCCTCCAATTATTTGCCTCAAATTTACACCATTGTTCTCCAAATCGAGATCATAATTTGGTAGCGACCCTTTCATTTCTCTTTTCCTCTTATTAAGAATAAATTTTATTAAACCAATTTTCTATGTGGGTTTTCCCACAAAGATATTTTCTATTATCATCCTTTTATTTTCAATTAACAATTTCAAATAGTGAGGATGTAATTTATTGAAGGATGGGATAATGTAACACCCCATGATTTCATTGTATGTTATTTCTTGAATGTAATTCAATAACATGCACTACACGCATCACCGAGTTCAAGCACACCATGACTTACAAAACTAGCAATTAAAAAGTGGTTATGAATATTATTAACTAAATTTTAAACTTTATAAAATCCTTATAATTTTTGAATCAATATTATGAGTTTCTTAGACATAATTTAAGATCAAATTCAATTTTTTTAGATAAAGGAAGTATTTTTTTAAAAATGAAATTTTACCACATTTTGAGGGAGAACATTTTTTCAAATCCCATATTTGGCACTTTTATATATTCATTTGGACTAAATAAACTTCTTCTTTAGAATTGGAAGATAAAAATTTAGTTTTGATAAATTTTTTGTATTTTTCTGATAACTTTCATATTTTTGAGGAATAGTGAAAAATACTATATTTTAATTAAAAACATCTTTTTAAATCGAAATAATTTATAGTGTTAAATTATACATTTTAATGGTTTGGAATTATATATAGATTATATTTTTACGGATTAATCCAATTCTGTTCATTGTAAGTAATTTCACTTTGAAATTGGACATAAACAACTGTCAATCTTTTGACAGTTATTATTTTCTTAAAAATATGCCTTTTGGTTTTGACAATGGTAATTAATTTTAAATTAATAAATGAAACTTAAATGTTTTTAATTTGGAATAATAGACTTAATTTTTTAATTCTAAACATCACAAATAGCTTCGGATGAATTTTCTGAATTTTTCTGAAAACATTCATTTTTTGATGAATAGTGAAAAACACAGAGTTATAGTTTAAAACCGAATTTTTATTTAAATAATTATTTATTTTATTTAATTAATTTATGTCAAAATAGATATATAATACTTATATAATTTCATTTTAATTCATTGGAGTCAGTTTCTAATAATTTTAGATATATTAAAATTTTATGGAACATTTCACAGACTTTTACCCACCTCCTAGGAGAATTTGCAAATTCACATAAAATATAATTTTTCCGCTTCTATGAGTTGAATTTCAAAATTCTTAGAGACATGGTTAATATCAAGGTGTTAGATTTGGTTAAATAAGATAAAAATATTTTTTGGTGAATAGTAACTTTTTACTTTTATATATCGCGGTTATTGGTAAATAAGGTAATTCAAGGTAAAAAGAATATTGTAAAAATTAAAAATTACCTTAACACATTTCTTAACCTTATTGGATTAGTAATGAACAACTAGTTTCATCTTTGGGTGGTTTTTGGGACCCCATGTAGCCAATTATGAAAGATAATTACACTTTAGATTAATTAGTTTAATGTAAAGGCAAAATTGACATAAACAAAATATTTTTAGTAATGAATTTTTATATGGTGTTATATATGTAATCTTTTTGAATATAAATATTCATTGAAAAGATAAAATGATTTCCTAAATCATGGTATTTTTTTAAATTTTTAGAAATCAAATAAATTAAATTAATTAGGACAATATAATGATGCATTATTTACCTCATTAATAAATGATTTAAATAAATTAGATTATAAATATTAAAATAATATCCAAAACATGTCCAATTATTATTGGATTATTTTATTTAGACCATTAGAAATCGTATCATAGAATATAATTATTTTTGGACCTTTAGAAACCGAATACCACTATATAATAAAATAATATTTTCACACTTTCCTAAAGGGCCCCTACTCCACATTATAAAAGGAGACCACTTCTATCAAATTCCTCACACCTCTAAAGCCTTTAGACTCATCGAAAATCTTCCCAATTAAGCTCCCAACATCCCTCTCCTCATATTAGGAGCCTTACCATAGGCAGAATGAACTTCAAGGAGTCCTTTTGGTTCGAACCAATGGAAGTTACCCAAATTAAAGGTATCATTTTCTCTTAAATTCTTTTCTTTTATTTTACTCCTCCAACCCCTAAACACTTTTTATTCCTTTATTTTATAAAAACACCAGTATCCTCAATATAAAAGGATGTTTTTATGAGTTGTATTTGAATTACAGTTACACACACCTCCATCTAATGGGTGATGAATATAATGTGTTTTATAGAAAACTAACGCCTCACGAAACGATGATTGTTCAATTACCTCCTACCGCCTCTCATGGTGGTCAGTATAATGGAAATATATTTATATATGATATATATTATGGTATTTTTTCTTCAGGATTCTGTATTTTTCTTTTATACCATACCTTAATAGTTTCCATTATTGGAAAACATGATAATTTCATTTGAGGAAGTGCGGACTACCGCCCCCTTAAAGTGATATGACTCTTTAATACCATATGTGGGAAATATAAATGATGGAGATAATGGTATTATATATGATATAATATTGGAATTATAATATAATTATGTATCATTATGTTTTTTCCCATTAAAATAAGAAATTGATATGAATGTAGCGTTCATGCGTACGTACGGCTTACCGTCTCCATGAACGGTGCATTTCATTCTTAACAAAGATGATATGTACTATTATAAATAAAAGTATATACTAGATATATATGATATATATGATATCTAAATCGTGAATATCATTCTGTATATAATGATATTTTGACCATGTGAACAATTTGTAACTATAAGGTGTTGCTTTTTGACTCAAGTGCCAAATATCGACAAAACAGACGTTATTAACATAAATGATTAAATATTGTTTATAACATGGTAATAAGTGATAGAAAAGGAATAATAAACTTGAAAAAGGTTCTTAAGTAAGTATAAATTAACTTTTTTTATTATTCAGGATATTAAAGAATGAACGGGTCATGTCGGACACGAGGTAAGGGGTTTCTTATCTCACTTTTAATTCCATGAGATTTCCGTTATTCACCACTTATTTATTTCATGTGGTGTATTTTTTACTACCATTTGATACATATATTATCATGATTCTCTATATATTCATGATATAATGTGATTAATTTCGTGGTTATTGACTATTTTTTATACAACATGATTGATTACAACGAGGTTAGGGGTTTTCATCTCACTTCTTATTCGCAGGAGATTCATGCCATATTGCCACTACCACCTTTTGTGTGGTGTATGTACAGCCCGTTATTGTAATATTTGTGTAATACACTTTAATTTTTGTGTATTTACATATTCATTTTATGAGACCTCTTTTATGGGGTGTATGTTTCGTATGTTACCAAATTGGTAAGCGATTATTTCACAATCTCTTTATTATCCGTGGTTGTTTTTACTTCAGTATCTACTGGGACATATTTATTATCCATTTCCATGTTTTATAAAAGATTTTTAAAATAAATTTTTTAATGGAATTTTTACTAAAACATTATTTTAAATGTTTTAAATATTTATTCTTCTAAATCATTCTCATTAATGTCCATGTTTTCAAAATGGGTTTTAAGGATTTATTTTTATAGACATTAATGTTTTAAAAATGTTAATTCCATTAAAAAGATTCAATGTGGTAGGGGACACTTCGATTCAAAAATGTCTCTAAATGTATTCCTTTTAAAATTTTGTAATATTTAAATGATTTCATGAAAAAGATATATTTCTCTCAAATAGTTTTGATTTCATCTATGTCAACATCCTTTGATGATTTTTGATATTATTTGATGTTTATTTATTATTATACAAAACTTCCATATTGTATTGAAGGTTTTGTGAAATGTTTGACTGTGGATGTGTTATTTTTATACAATTAATGGTTTATGGACAAAGTATTTAAATTTCGTATGCTAGTTTTAATACGAATTTTTATGTTAGTTTTAAAGCTGTTCATATGAGGAATGCATTGGACTTAATAAGTGATGGGTGGAGCCTGTTATAGCTCCTAGATGGATCAGTAGGTCTCATTAGACAAACTAGTGTCTTGGCACAAGGCATTGAAAAATTTTTATTTGTAGTCTTGGCACAAGGCCTTGACTATGTAGTTATGATAGTCTGTTATTATGCATTCCATGATTATGAAAGTGGTTGATGATATTGCATGTGATTATTCAACTAGTAGAATATCAATGTGAATAAGTATATGGAATTACTTCGTTTTATTTATGCCATATTATACTAAATTTCATGTATAAAAGTCTTTTGTTTTACTTATACATTGCATTAAATGTTTATGATTATTTTTGAATGTTTCCACTGTATTGTTATCCTTACTGAGTATTTGAGATAACCCCTTTATATGTTTTATTTTTCCCAGGATTCCAAGAAGTGTATTGTGATTCATATGAAGGGTTAAGCCAAGGGAATAAAGGCGTTCATAAATGAATATTTATGTTGTTTTGTATGTTATAAAGTGTAATGTAACATTCATGTATATAATCTATTTTCCAAGACTGTTAAAACGATCGGTCCTTTGGGACTTGATTCCTTGTAATCGTGCCAATGTATTAAAATAATGCACTAACTCTAGGTAACTGGGGTCGGATCATTACACATATGATTGGTATGTTATTTTAAAAAATTAAATGAATTTTTTAGAACAAACCAGGAATGAATTTTTTAAAAAACATTTCTTTAATCATATAGGAATAAAAAAAGTAACACCATTGAAATGATGGTTTTAAGAAATAATTAAAAAGAATATGTAGATTTTATTTTCCTGATGTTTTATAAAAACAATTAGGTATATAAAATAACCTATTTTTAATTTACCTATATTGATAAATTTATATTGCTAAACTTTTTGGGGAAGATTAAAAGAGAATAACATTGGTTTTAAAATCATAATTTTTTACATAGTAAGGGACAATAAATAAGAAAAATAATCGATTAGAGGAAGTGGGTGGTATCTCATTTTTATACGTCAAATAAAATCTATTACAATGTAAATTTAAAAATGGATGAAAAAATCAGGATTTTAAAAGTTTTCTTGGGTACAAATAAAAATAATATGAATAGAAAATGTTATTAAGAAACCATGGTTTTTATTTTGAGTCCTCTCTATTAGATCGATCCTAAATCCATTTGTGGTTTGTATTTTTGTCACAATATGGGATTAATGGTGTTTGATTGTATTTGGTCAGTGTTATTTGGATTGATATTCGGAAAATGAATAAAATTATGAAGTCAGGAGAATTGATTGGAGAAATGGTTTTTGTATAGCCAATTGGAAGGAGTATGCTAGAACAATGTATTGATTATTTTATCATTTTTCATTATTACTACACAGTGTTATGGATCATATATATTTTTTATGACTTAATAAAGGTTTTTTATTACACATTTATACCCAACAAAAAAAATATTGTATTGAAAAACTTAATTAATGTTATAGAATCAATAATAATTATTTAATAAAATTAATTACAAATTAGGCTTATAAATTATGAATATTCTTTTATAAAGAAAAATTATTGTCCCTAAATACATAATTTTACTCTTCAATTACAATTTAATTCAATAAACAAAATTTTTTATATCATATTCATAGATGATGATTTCATGAAATTATCAAATTCCTAAAAAATATATTTTCATTATTCATATAAAAATAATATATCTAAAACATAACATAAAAATTCACGCCTTGATAAATTATTCATCCTAAACAAAATAATTAATATCATTTTAAAGAATATATATTCTAAATAAAATATTCTTATTATTTAAAAAAAAATCATTATTTATTGAAATAAATAATATCTTAAATAAAAACTATATCTTCCATCTTCAATTATTTTATAATTATAATATGAATGATATCTAATTATTAGAAATCATTAAAAGAAATTTTGCTTCAATATTATAAAATTTTATTTTAGTATAAAATTTTATATTTTATTGTGGTTGAAATGAAATTATTATAATTTATAACTATTTTTATATTATGTTTTCTTATTTGAATAATCTTGTTATACAATTAAAATGGTAATATTTATTTGTAATTTAATTTTTTGAAGGAAAAATTTTCTTGCATTTTAATAATCTCTTCAGCCTCGACAATTTTTAAAAAATGATTTATTATCCCTCATGGGTATGTATAACTATAATGGTCACTATACATCCTATTAATTCCTCTAATGTTCATAATTATTTATTCACTAATTTATAAATAATATTTTTTTAATTTTTTTGAATCAACATATTTTAAAAAACAATTTTTCATTTTTATAGTGTTCTTATAATTCCTGTTAATTTTAGGGGATTGTGACTGTTGAACAATCATGTGAATTTATTTATTTTTTACATAGGTTTGTTTTACTATTTTAGTATTTTTTATTCTATTTAGTATATTAATATATTATAAAAAATGTTTTATTTTGAAGTAATAAAATTATTTTTTCGTAATCTGCTTGAATTATTTGAGGCTTTTATTAGAGAGTGATTTTTTATCTAAATTTTTTTATATAGTTAATGGTGAATGTGATTTGACAATGTAAAATATTTGTAGATGTATTTTTCAAACATTTTTGTGTGATTTTATATAAAAAATATAGCAAGATTCTATAAAAAATCTATATTTTTTTATATATTATTCATGCATATTTTTTAAAATTGCATTATTATTATAACTAATAACATTCCAACAAAAGATTCAACTTGATAAATTCTTTGTTGCTAATTTATTTCATCTAAATGAAAGGAATATATTGAATATGAATTCGTATATTAATAATAATAACCCTCCTAAAGGATCCATTGAGAAATTTATTTTTTCTAAAAATGTATGAATTTATGTTCAATGTAATTGTGTGATATTATGAAGACATGTTATCAAAAAAAAATGAAAATGAATGGTGGTATGTATTATCCAATTGAAGAAAATTTTATATCCCCCCCCCAAATGGTGGAATATAGATGTCATATACATTTTGTACATTAAATAATGAAGAGTGTGAGATTACACATTATAAGGCCTTATTGAACTATGATGTATTAGATTACAATGACAACTAATCAGTTTGAATATTTTTACATTTTCTATAATGAAAACTTAATTATAACTAAAATTTTTAATGTCGTATTATCTAGGTAATATACATAAATTATAATAAAAATTCATCATTCTTTACCAATAATAATTGGATACATTTCATGGTGAAGAAATTTCTACTAGGTAGAAATCAAGCGGAAACATTTAATTTGATATATAAAATAGTTATTAGATCATTCATAATTTTGACATCTTCATATATTTTAGGCACAATGTATACAAAAAAATGATGTGTATCTGAGAATAAAATTATAGTTTTTTTGGTTTATATAATGTGATGTGGGAATGGAAAACACATTTCATCACTACAAAAATAGGACGTATACCAACAACAATTATGTCAAGGATGGTTAATCTATTTTATAAAATTAGTTAATATATCATTTTTTTCATTTTACCAATAAAAAATTATTATAAGTTACATATTTCATTAAAGGTGACAACTACACATTACCAAAAAAATCATTTAGCAATGGATAAATTTTTTACCATATTAATAAAAAAAATTATTTTTTTAATAAATAACTCAATTTTTTTAAATTATTAGTATCAAAAATGGTTTTTTCAATATCAAAATCTATTACAATAAATTAATCAGTAAATAGGTTATAATTCATTTTATATATGTAACATATTATTAATAATAAATTTTATTTTATAGAATTAATATGATGTTATTATTTTGGAGTGGAATATTATTTCATATAACTATGTTTTTGTATGCTTAATAATAATATAGTATTTTAATCATTAATTACATTTTTTGTGAAATTAAAATTTCTATTATTATTACCAAATGTAAAACAATAATGTCCGCATTCACTAAACACTTTAAAATTATTCAATTCTATGAAAGATATTTTTTCCTAATATAATAGAATTTCATATTCTTTCTTGATACATTTTTGATCAATCAACCTTATTAGATTTCGATGCCTATTAAGAAAATAATTTACAATAATGTTTCACATCATGACCTTGAAGTAATTACTTATGCATATACCAAATATACACCATTATCACCACTTTAATATACATCCCTCATTAATTGGTTACCATGTATACCACAATAGTAACATATATTTATATAACATTAATTTATTCCATATCATACATGATTTTCACTAAATTTTGATGCTCCCCCCTTTTAACCCACCCATTATATTACATTATTTCTAATATAATAGGTTAATGTAAAATAAAATGATGTAAAATGGACCATATATTAGATGATACAATTATATATGTGATATATTTCTCAATTATTGATGACCATTTTTATTATTATTTTTAGTTAAACTATAAAAACAATATTTTTTTGATTTTTCATAAAAAATAGACCAAAAAACATTTCTATCGACTATATAATTTTATTGATTCTATTTCGATTAGTGAATTCAATACCATCCGTTATAGAATGGTTCTTCAAATAAATAATCCATATATGAGTGAACAATTATAGTGGTATTATCTCTACTTGAATACTATTGTAAAAGGAACCATATATATGAATTTTAGATATTTTCAATTATGTTATCTAAAAAATATAAAATCCACATGATAAATTATATTACTTGTAAATATTATGTTTTTGTGCTTGAAAGTAATTGTTTTTTCTATATGATAATGGAATATGATTATTCAACATTTTTGGGGGTATTATAGATTACTCATGTAGGCTGGTCAAAATATTGGTTTCGAATCCAGTATGATCTATTAATTTAATATTCCTTACATATCTACTCATAAACTGAATATTAATCATATGAAAACATTTTAATTAAATGAATTCATTCCGATAATGGATGAAATGTATAAGAAAATTAAATGGTATTTTTTGTAGAGGTTAATGCATCTTATTATCTCTATCATTAAATATTATATTCTTCCATTTTATCTCTACTCTAAAAAAGTAGGTCTAAGGATTCCTTTTATAATTCAGGATTTTGGTTATTGTATATTATTGGGATTTCAAAATTAGACCACAGGAGTACTAAAAATTATTAATTATAAATAGATAGATTTTTTGAAACAGAGAATAGTTTTTCATATATATTAAATCCCTTTCAATTCAATATTATATCTATGCTACATAATCCCTACAATGTTATGGTTTCTTCATTCAGTATTGAAAATAATAATGATTCAATATTTTCACAATATTTAGCAATAAATGTTGTTTGATGAAATAACATTACTATTTTTTTATATAAATCTCCTAGTGTCAACATTTTATGAATTTGTTTCGATTAGATGAAAAATTTATTACATAATTAATGGTAGATACTATTGTGTATTATTTGAAATTAAGAAAAGTGTCATACCAAGTGTAAAACATATCATAGAAAAGGTAAATTTTAGCTTCTATTCATTATAATAATTATCATCTCCAAGTTATATATATTAATAAAATTGTTTTTTAAAAATCATGTTATTTTAGTTCACAAAATTTATAATTAACAATTGTTGGTATTTCTGTAGGATCTAATTTTTATTATATTTGTATATATATATTGATTGATTATGACCAATATATACTTTCATGAAATTATAACATCAAATAACTAGGTGTTATAAAAATATATTTATATATATAAAAATAAAAGTTATTAATAATTAATTTATTTGTTAAAAAAATATATAATTTATATCCACTATTAAAGAATGTGAACATATTTCCAATGATATAGTAATCAGTTACATTTTAAATTTCATTATCTCAAATTAGAAAATTTTGTTTGATATTTGTTTGATGGTTGTAGTTGTTTCACCTGAATTTGGGATTGGTGTGTTATTTTCATCATAGGATTGAAATAAATTTTCATTGATGATCAGTTATAATTTGTGGCCACATTTATCATTTTTCTTATTATTATTTTATTTTCCTTCTTTTTTCTATTTTCTCATTCATTCCCACAATTTATATATAATATAGATTATTATAAATATTCAACAATCATTTTCCAAAATATATTCCTTCCCTTCATCTCCCCAATATCACATTTCACCATTAACATATTATAAATATTTATGAATCATTTGTTTGTATAATCACAAACCCCATATTTTTTATTTTAAATAATTACATTATCCTCCCTATTTTCATTAGGGAATATCGTGGTTTTTTATTTGATGGTTGACACTATATTCTATCTACACAATATAACTAGACATTTTTATATGTATATATAATTTCAAAGTTGAAATATGTTCGAAATTTACAAAACGTTTTTAATTACAGATTTTATATCGATATTATAGACTTGAATGTATGTTTAATTATATTGGAATATATAAAATATAAATTATAGATAAATAAAAAATATTGAAAGTCATTTACCTGAGATATTCATAGTTTCACACATAGAGGATCCCATTATATTGAAATATTTATATGCTACCATAGTGACTTCGAATGAACTATTTAATGGCGTGTTTTACATTGATTTTTATAACGATAATAAAAAAAACATATTATGTTTGATTTATTTTTTAATAATTTATATTAGATAGACTAATTTTTTAATATATTATTCAAAATATTAAATTACTTTTTAGAAAATCAAAATATTCATTTAATGTAAAATAATTTAAGAATAAATTTCATAATCTCATGTAATTGTATTATTTTTTTCAGTATCATAAAAATCAATTCATATATTCATTAGATAATATAGTTGATTTTTGTTTGTCTTTGAGTTAGTGTTTATGATATTTTGAAATAGATTTAACCTATTAGATTGGGGAGGCTTCATACACCATACATTACAAAATTAAAAAGATATTGTTATGGATCAAGCCATTGATTTCATGAAGGCAATCTCCTCAATGGTATATAAAATGCAAAAAAATGGTGAATATGAAAGTGCTAAATGTATTGTAATGACCCAGAAATGTAAAGGAAATTATGATATATATGTTGGGTTATCATCTTTTATAGTTATATAAATGATAGTATTGGCAATGTATTGTAATGACCCAGAAATTTAAAGGAAATTTTTTAAAAAACATTTGAATTTTACGAGTCCGCAGTTTCTGACGGCGCCTGATTCCGAGGACTGGTGTGCCCGAAATCAATTTCTGAAGCTTTTTTAGGGTACGTTTAGTAAATGTATGTGCAGGTTTTCTTGTATTTTGAACCGGTTCTTAGAAATTGAAATCCGAGGACATTGATGAACTCGCAGTGCCAGTATTCTCTAAAGGGGATGTTTACTGCAGTTGCATTTTATGCAAGATGATGGTAATAATTTGGGGATTTATCTAAAATTAAATAAAATTTTAGTGATACACTGTTTTATTTTATGCGGTTGTTACTTCCTAAAATGAAAATTTTAGTGGTGGGGCTCACACCCCGCATAACCTCCATGAGAGGATTTTGTGTGGTGGGGCCTACACGAACAAAAACCCTTAAACTCCCATGAAACCCCTTATTAATTCTTATAACTCCCCACCTTCTCCCTTAATTTTTTAACACCTACCCACATTATGATGGAGCATATCCACCACCCACCCATTGATTAAGCCCCCACATCCAATTAAAAATTTAATTAAATAATTGGCACCTCTCATTTGAATCAATATGAATTGCATGGAAATTGTATTAAAATTGATAGGCCTAATATAATATTTTCCTTGGCCAATATTTTGGTGGGGGAACCTTTGGAGAATTAGAGGATAAATTCATTCTTCCATGATGAACGTCATAATCTCTCGGTGACAAATCCTCCATGACTTCTCCTACCTTCTTCTTCCTCCGTTTCAAGGGAGAAGACACAGCTCAAAAGAAGTGTCACCTATGACAACAACTCTTCCTCTAATGTTGAAACCATGTTTTATCTTCAGACATATGATACAGCTAAATGCAGAGGGCACGGGTCGATCGAACACTGCCAAATGACCCTTCGTTGATCCTCATTTTATTTCGATGGAGGCGGTGACAGAAAAGGAGGCTGCGACCGGAGGAAGCGGCCGCGATATGACAGCAGCATGGAGAGGAACCGTGGGCTGCTCAGCCGAAGAAGAACCAACCAGCATAAGCCGGCCGAGCTGGAGGACCGCGGGGCCCCCAAGGCCCCATACTATGGAGTACTGTGACCTGTGCTCCACGGGCCGCTTTGGCAGCGAACTAGCCAGCTCATCAGCCGGTGGGGATGAAGAGGTCACAACACCAACAAGTGCCGCACACGAGGATAGCGTCCTGCCCATGCGGGCCGCTTATGTTGGGAAGACCAGACAGCTAGGAGGGTGGTTCCGCTAGACGCCGCATGTTCGGGAATGCGGCCCCCCCCCCACCCCCACCCCCCGCATCGCTCGACAAGACGGGCTGTTCCTCGTCCAGCCGTGGGTCGCGCTGGTCTATGCCCCGCCGGGCCGGGCATCGCATTATCGGGTCGGTCCGACCCCTTAGCTTGGTCAGACTCGCCGAGCAAGAACGGGCAGACCCGCCAGCCCACCAGGCTTCACTAGCCAAGCCCGTTTCTCTTAAAGGCGAATAACTTCAAGACTGTGAGTCCGATCAACACACTGCCTGCAGCACTGGGACCCTCCCATCGAAGCGGTCATTTTGAAATAATCTAAGTGAGGTTTGGACAACTTTGGAAAATGGACAGGTTTGGAACAAGCATAATTCCAACTGGGCCACTGGAATAGAAAATAAAAAAACTCTCAGACTAGGCATCTGGTTGACGCACCTTCTATTGCGTTGGGTTTCTTTTGATGAGACAGAACTTCAGGATAAATCAACTCAGGACTTCATGATAGTTTATGTATCGGCCGCCTTTTCTCAAGGAGCAGAACCTCCCGTAATCGAACGTGCAATTTGAGGGAACCCTAGAACTGGCTGCGACAGCATTGACTACTGTATTGGAATCCTCTATGTGTTTGGCAGTGACGACTACTATACTGGAATCCTCCATGGGCTCGACAGTGACTTCTAGCGTACTATAATCCTTCGTGGGTTTGATAGTGATGACTATTGTTCTTGTATCCTGTGTTGGTCTAGCAGTTTGACCTCTGTACTTGTATCCTGTATGGGTCCGGAAGAGTACCTGGTCTTGTATCCCGTGTGGGTCTGATAGATTAGCTGGTCTAGTATCTGGTGTGTGTCCGACAGCATAGATGAATCATGGACTATATCTGATCATCTCCGTCTCTATTTGAAAGATATATACCTGTGTTTGTAGAGTCTTGACTTTCAATAATTATAATCGATATGATTGACTTCATTCCTGTGTGGACTGGGATGTATATGGGCTCGAGATTTGGACTTGTACTGTAGTTGATAACATTGGTATGTATATGGGAATATACCTATGTAGACTTGGTTGATACTTCGTGTTTGTATCTCTCTTCTGTGGTTTATCCTTTGTGGATTCTGGGTGACCTTCTGGGGTATCAGGATCCCTACTGAGTATCATATACTCACCCATGCATAGGCTTTGCCCGCACTACATTATGGGAGACCATCAGGGGTCTCAGGATCCCTACTAAGTATCATATACTCACTCTTACACATGCTTTTCCCGCACTACGTTGTGTTGGATACAGACGACAGACATCACTGATCAAGGTGGAGACTTGTAGAGCTGGACGGTACCCGGAGGTGGACCACTTGGTGAGACGTAAACGGAGTAGACAGATGGACATGAGGTGCTGAGGGGACATCTGTACTCACCCTTCAGGTGGGATTCCCGTAGGATGACTAAGTGGTTGCTGTTTTACTCTACTGTAGTTGGGAAAGCTTTTCAGTTGTAATGTACTTTATAGTTGGGTTTGTATACAGGCCCATTTACTATCCATCACTTACTTTTGTACTCAGTTTACTTAGTGCTTACTTCAGCTGTGTACTCTATTTTGTTTGTTTAATTTTATAAAAGTAATGCCTTTCCATCCTAGGTATTTACACCTTTGGTTCTAGTCTCTAGCCCATGTCCTAAGGAAGGCGTTCTTGGGGTAGTCACGTGACGGGCCCCGAGGATGGGTCCTGACAAATTAGTATTGGAAGTGTCAGTTCTACCACAGAACTCAGGACACTGACCTTTCATTCTGTGAAGTAATAGTGTTAAGAGTATTGAGGGTGGTTCATAGTCTAGGGAATCCATCATTGGTGCGGTGGCTGACAACTGCGACCACCAAGTCCCTAACTTCTGATTTCTTACTCAGTGAATGAAAACAATGATTGTGTGTGTGTTTCCTTGGAAAAGTTTTCATTGTGACTATTTTGTGTGAGCTCCCCAGGTATACTGTTTGACCGTGGCACATCAGTTTATTTTTAGGATGGCCCCACAAAGGCATCCATCTAGGGTTCTAAGTCACATACGAGATGGTATCCCACCAAGCGAGGATGCCTCAGTGTTGGGTCCCATCACAGCGAAGGCACCAGCGGCACCACTACCTGATGGGCCACTGTTTCCACCAGCCCCAACAGTAGAGAGTTCACGCTACCTGAGTGTGTTGCACAAGATCCAGCAACAGAGGCCGCCAATGTTCCGCGGAGAGATGGACCCACAGGAAGGTGAGGATTGGCTGGAGGCTATCGTCAGAGTTTTTAGATTGGTAGGGACATTAGCCGACCTTATGCCGATCCTTGCCGTGAGTCTCCTTCATGCAGTAGAAGGTAGATGGTAGAGCCTGATTCTCTAGGTGCATGATGAGGCATCACTTCTTTGGACAAACATCGAGAGTCTCTTACAGTCATATTTTGTTCCAGCCACCCTTCGTGCGGTGTGGATTCATGAGTTACTACATCTGCAGTAGGGTAGCACGACAGTAGCTCAATACTCAGCGAGGTTTATTGACCTCTCACACTACTCCAGGAATATGGTATGAGACCCATTCATCAGGGCCTGGACCTTCAATCTAGGACTGAGGCATGAGATCAGGGCTTCGATGATACCACATAGCATACCGATGCAGGCATGGGCACTAGAGAGAGCCCTTCTAGTGGAGGTCTTTCTCGCCGAGTAGTAACTAGTGGTGAGACCCACAAAAGGACAACACGTAGTGGAGTCTTCTACAGCCGGCAGCAGACAGATGTCGCGGAGGTCCAACCAGACCAATCCATCAGGTGGGAGACCTCAGGATATAGGTTCGGTTGTGCGGGGTACACAAAATAGAGCCAGCCATACAAGGAGCAAGTAGTACTATGAATGCGGCGGGCAGGGCCGCATGGCTCGTGACTACACGAACTGCCATGTAGATGAGCAACAGACTGTAGAGGGGCCTCCCAAGCAGAGGCAGGTTTCTAATCATGGTGGTTTGATGGGAGCGAGAGGACGAGGTAGAAGAGATTGCTGGGCAGTGGGTGGTGGACGACGTTTCAAGGATCTACCACAACCACCACCGCCACCAGGAGGTCCAACCCGACCTCAGAGAGCAGGCGAACAGAGGCAGGCTTAGCTCCATGCTGTCGAGGTCTATGACCACGGCACACCTTAGATGATTCAAAGTACTATATGTGTCTACTCCACCATTACTGCAGTACTTATAGATAAAGGTGTGAGTCATTATTTTATTGTCGCTGCCCTTGTTCGGAGCTCATTGATTCTGATAGAGCCTTTGGCTCTCTCATTACAGCTAGAGACTCATATGGGAAAAGACTCGATGATTACACACTGGTTTCGATAGTGTGAGTTTACTCTAAGAGGCGAGAGCTTCAGCTGTGATCTTCTTATAGCGGTGTCGAGGCCTTACGGCGTTATCTTCGGTATGGACTGGTTATCTACAGTCCATGCTTTGATCGATTGTATTAGGCACAATGTGCGGTGTGTTCACACATATTGGACCAGTTTCACCTTCACCGACAAGAAGGGAGCCTTTGCAGCATAGGATGGACTTATTTATAGGATAGGGGAGCTGATCACACATTAGTTGTCTAGTCTCATCATTGGAGCAGTTGATGTGCGGAGTCCGAGTTTTCCTATTGTAGTGGATCAATATGCAGATGTTTTTCTGACGACGTTCCATGACTACCTCCTCACAGAGAGGTATAGTTATATATATACATGTACCCTGTGACAACACCGATATATACCCCAACATATCGGATGGCTCCTACCGATCTTCATGAGTTGCGGGTACAGCTGGAGGACTTAAAGGGAAAGGGATTTATCTGAACCAGTGTTTCACCCTGGGCTTCTCTGATTTTGTTCTCCAAGAATGCGGATGGGAGCTTGCGACTATGTGTCGACTACCGTCGCCTATATCCGGTGTCCGTGAAGAACAAATACCCACTTCAAAGTATTGATGACCTCTTCGATCAGCTCAATATAGCACGACGGTTCTGGATGATAGACCTTAGGTCAGGCTATCACAATCTCAGAGATAGAGATGAGGATTTGCAGAAGAGGGCCTTCATGTGTTGGTATAGCCATTATGAGTTCTTGGTTATTCCCTTCAGCATGACCAATGATCTATCAGTGTTCATTAGTCTCATTAAAAGGATCTTCCAGCCTTACATCGATCGATTTGTCATAGTCTTCCTTGACGACATACGGATTTACTCGACTACTATGTAGGAGAACGCCTACCACTTGCGGGTTGTAATGGATACACTCCGAGAGCACTAGATTTATGGTACGATCTTAATGTTTCAGTTATGGATTCAAGAGGTTCACTTCTTGGTACACGTCATCTCGGAGGCTAGAGTTTCAGTGGATCCAGTGAAGATCGAGGCAGTACTTGCTTGGGAGCCACCGAGGAGTCTGATAGAGATGCAGAGTTTCTTGGGTCTGGCTGGGTAATATTAGAGATTTGTGCCAGACTTCTCCAAGGTTGCAGCACCGCTTTCAGCCTTGACAAAGAAGGGTAATCCCTTTGTGTGGTCAGAGAGATTCCAGCAATTATTTCAAGAGCTGAGGTAGAGATTTAGTAGTGTTCCCATCTTGAGGCTACCGGAGGAGGGCGTTGGGTATGTAGATTACTGTGACGCATCAGGGTCTGGACTCGGGGGAGTCCAGATGTATGAGCGATCGGTGATCACATATGATTCGTGATAATTGAGATAGAATGAGCAGACCTATGCTACCCATGACCTGATGTTAGCAGTAGTGGTATTCGCCGTGAAGATTTGGCGGCACTATCTAATGGGTGAGTGCTTTACAGTCTAGTCTGACCACCAGAGTCTCAGGGACATCTTCTCGCAGAAGGACCTGAACCTGAAATAGCGATGATGGATCGAGTTCTTCCAGGACTATGTCATTGAGATAATCTATACTTTCGGGAAGGGGAACGTTGAAGATTATTCTCTCAGAAGGAGATCGGGCATTCAACTTCAAGGAGAGACGGATGGCCATAATGAGAGGAACATTTAGACTTTGAGGACATGCTCTGTGCATGTGTCCTCATCTTTGGTCTCAGCCGGGAGGATCACTTACCC
This sequence comes from Viscum album, assembly GCA_963277665.1. NCBI lineage: Eukaryota > Viridiplantae > Streptophyta > Magnoliopsida > Santalales > Viscaceae > Viscum > Viscum album. The sequence goes on along the minus strand of OY728164.1, from coordinate 59,271,509 downwards.
TTGGTGTAGTTTGCGTATGACAACTTCTATCACTCCACGATCGAGATTTCACCTTACGAGACACTATACGACCGACCTTGCAGATCACCTATGTGCTGGACAGACCCATGGGAGTCAGCACTTGTAGGGCCAGAGTTGGTGCAGGCTACGATGGAGAAGGTGCATATCATCCCGGAGTGGATGAAGATTGCACAGAGTAGATAGAATTCATATAATGATAGGAGACAGAGACCACTGGAGTTCGAGGATGGATACCATGTTTTCTTATACGTCTCACCTCTACAAGGTCTACAGAGATTTGTTCGGGGTGGCATGTTATCTCCATGATTCATCAGACATTTCATGGTCCTCATCAAGTTAGGTTAGGTGGCTTACCGTCTGGCCCTTTCACCTTAGTTGCACATGGTGCATGACGACTTCCTTGTATATTACCTGAGAAGATATGTGCATGACCCGTACCACATCATCAATCACGGGGAGCTGGTCATTGATGACGAGGAGACTTTTATTGAGGTCCCGGTAGAGATTGAAGATCGACAGCAGCATGTCCTACGTGGATGGTTGATTTCTATGGTGCATATTTACTACTAGCATGGGATCCTCCAGGAGAGATCTTGGGATCGGGAGGCTCATATTCGAGTTCAGTACCCCCATTTGTTCCCCTAGTGTGTGTTGTTTCTTTACAGGGATGTAATGCCCCAATGTGGTTGTAATTTAAAGGCACATAAATTTCAAAGATTTTTTATATACATTGGTATTTTAAAAGTTCACAGTTTCTGATAGCGCATAATTTCGAGGCCCGGTGTGCTAGGAATCAATTTCTGAAGTTTGTTTTGAGTACGTTTAGTAAATGTACATACAGGGTTTTCTATCTTTTGAACTGGTGCTGGGAATTGAAATCTGAGGACACTGATTAACTCGCAGCACCCGTATTCACGTAAGGGGACCTTTAACGCAGTTGTGTTTCATGCGAGCTGAAATTTATAATTTGGGGATTTATCATAAATTAAATAAAACTGTAGTTATACACAATTTTAGTTTAAGAGGTGGTTATTTCCTCCAAGAGGAAGTTAGGGGTGGGAACAAAACCCAAATAATATTAATGAGTGTATTTAATGTGGTGGGTCCCACATGAGCCCAAACCCATAAACTCCCATGAAACCCCTTATTAATTATTATAACTCTCCACCTTATCCATTAATTATTTAAATCATACCCTCATTATGGTGGAGCCTCTCCACCTCCCACCCAATAATTAAGCCACCACATACAATTAATAACTACATTAATTAATTGGAACCTCACATTTAAATCAATTTGAATTTCATGGAAATTCTTCTAAAATTGAGAGGCCTGATATAATATTTTCCTTTCAAAATATTATGGTGGGGGAACCATTGGAGAATTAGGGGAGAGTTTAAATCTTGAATGAAGAATTTCATACTCTCTCGGTGAACAACGATCCATTACTTCTCTTACCTTATTCTTCCTCTATGTCAAGGGAGAAGACATTGCTCGTGAGAAGTGTCAACTATGACAACGACTCTTCCTCCAACATTGATGGGATGACACCATTATTCCGCAACACCCGACTACCGTGACGCTCTTCTTCAGTGTCTCGACAATGTGTGATGTCAAATAAGAGTTAGGGGGGTTTCTTCAATTTTAATTGAATAAAATTGTTGTTCGTTCTTCATTGAAACCATGTTTTATCTTCGGACATATGATACCGCTTAACGTGGAGGGCATGATCTGAACGAACATGGCCGGATGACCCTCCGTTGATCCTTGTTTTATTTTGATGGAGGTGGTGACAGATGAGGTGGAGGCGACCAGAGGAAGCGGCGGCCGTATGTCGGCCGCAAGGAGAAGAACTGTGACCCGCATCTGTGGGTCGTTCTGCCGAAGAAGAACTAGCAGGCCGAAGCTGGATGGGCTGGAGGACAATAGTGGCTCTAAGGCGGAGCGCTGCAGAGAACCGCGGCCTATGCTCCATGGGCCTCTTTGTCAGCGAACCAACTGACTCATTAGCCGACTGGGTTGAAGAGGACACAACACCCACAGGTGCCGCATGGGAGGACAGCGGCCCGCACATACGGGCCGCTTGTGCCAGGAATACCTGCCGGTTTCAGCCGACCATATAGGAGGGCGGCGCCACTCAGCACCGATGGTTTGGAAATGAGCCCCCCCCCTGTGCATCGCTCGGCAAGCCACGGGCCCGGCCACGCCACGCCGGGCCAGGTCGTGCCCAACAGGGCCGGGCCGGGCCACCTACCACGGGCTGGGCTGTGCCCCACCGGGCTAGGCCTCGCATTATTGGGCCGGGCCAACCCCTTATCCAGGTCAGACTCGCCGAGCCAGAATAGGCCGACCCACCAGCCCACTAGTCTTGACAGTCCGGGCCCATTTCACATAAATTTGAATCTCATCACGACTGTGTGTCCAATCAACACGCCGTCTATGGCACTAGGACCCTCGCGACGAAGAGGTCCTTTTTTGATACTATAAGTGATTTTTGTACATATTTGGAAAATGGCTAGGTTTGGAAGGAGCGTAATTTCAACCGGGACCCTGGAACGGAAAAGACAAAAACTCTCAGACCGCGCATCCGATTGACGCACAGTCTATTGTGTTGGGTTCCTTTTAATGAGACGAAACTTCAGGATACATCAACTCAGGACTTCGTGATAGTTGATTTATCTAACCCCTTTGCTCGAGGAGTAGACCCTCTCGGAATCAAGCATGATGTGTGTGGGAACCCTAGAGCTGGTTGCCACTGCATCAACTAATATACTGGAATCCTACATGGGTTCGGCAGCGAAGACTACTTTACTGGAATCATCCGTGGGTTCGGCAGTGATGACTACCTTACTAGAATCCTCCATGGGTTCGACGGTGATGAATTCTATTATTGTATCATGTGTTGGTCCGGTAGTTTGACCTCTGTACTTGAATCCTTAGTGGGTCTGGCAGAGTAGATGGTCATGTATCCTTTGTGGGTCCGACAGCTTAGCTGGTATTGTATCATCTGTGGATCCCCTAACATAGATGAATCAGTGACTACAAATGATCATCTCTATCTTTATTTTATTAATGTATACATGTGTGAGATGATTCATGACTTTCATTCATTATCATTGATGTGATTGACTTCTTTCCTATGTGTACTGGGTTGTACATGGGCTCGAGAGTTGGAGTCGTACTGTGGTTGATAACATAGGTATATGTATGGGAATATAACTATTTATGGTTGGTTGATACTTCATGTTTTTATCTCTCTTCTGTGGTTTATCCTTTTTGGATTCTGGGTGACCATCGAGGGTCTCGGGGTCCATACTGAGTATCGTATACTCACCCCTACACGGGCTTTGCCCGCACTACGTTGTGGGAGACCTTCAGGGGTCTCGGGGTCCTACTAAGTATCGTATACTCACCCCTGCATGGGCTTGGACCACAGTACGTTGTGTTGGATGCAAATGACAGAAAGTACTGATCGAGGTAGAGAATTGTAGAGCTGGATGGTACCCAGAAGTTAAACACTTGGCGAGACGTACACGGAGCCGACAAACAGACTTGAGGTGCTGAGGAGGCCATCTGTACCCACCCTTCAGGTGAGATTCACAGAGGACAACTCAGTGGTTTCTGTTTTACTCTACTATAGTTGTGATAGATTTTCTATTGTACTATACATTATAGTTGGGTTTGTATAGTAGCCCATTTACTTTTTGGCACTTACTTTTGTACTCCGTTTACTTAGCTCTTACTTCAGTTGTGTACTCTGTTGTGTTTGTTTACTTTTTTAAGGTAATGTCTTCTCGACATAGGGATTCAGGCCTTTAGTGCTATTCGCCAGCCCCTGGCCCATAGAAGGCGGGCATGGGGATGTCACGGCATGGTCCCCGAGGATGAGTCGTGACATGTATAGTGAATTATTTCAGTGCAGTGATATGTATAATGGTGAATGGATTAAAATCAAATTAGATATATTCAAAAATGACTATAGAGAAAAGGATCAATCAATATATGAAAAGCATGATAATTTTGTTTCATATATTCATGGGATATGAAGGAATATTATTACAAAGTATATTATTAATAAATATTATTTTTTATATTCTAATTCAATGAACTAATTAGTGATGTTTTTTTCTATATGTATATAAGAGTTTCCTCAGAAACCTTGATTTTTTATTCAAATATTTTTTATCAGGATTCGAATGATTCCTATCACTGTTAAATGTTTTTAACCAATAATAATACAATATGTTATGTTTAAGTATATAATATATTTAAATTATTATTTAGTTACCCTTATGATTTTTTAGTATGAACACTAGATAGAAAATTTCTTATTTTTTATATGATGATTATTTCAAATGGAATTGAATGGAATGGTATGGGTACTCTAGTCATGGATAAAAATATCCCCAACATCTATTATAACATGGTTATTCTATTATCACATGATTTCAAGTTATGTTGATAATTTTATAGAATCTTATGTTTTTTTAATTGAATGGAATTGAATTTCGGAGTGATTTAATACAGTTTCACAATATATTCATAATTTCATTACCATTTTGTGTCAAAAAAAGTCACATTGTCTCCCACACCCATATAGATAATGAGAATTCATCTGAATGGTGGGAGGTTAATTGGGGTTTCCCAACTTATGAGGAATATAGACTCAGATTGGATGAGAGGATGGGATTTCAGGATCATAAAATCATTTTTGGTGTAAAAATTTCATAGTCTTGGACTCTATGATAGTTTTAATATTTGATTCTAAATCATTTAAAAACCTTGGTACAAGAATGGTTACTGAAAAAATAATTAGGAATAAACATCTTATAAAGAAAATGAGTGTTCTATTATATAATCCATATATATTTATATTTATATTGAAGTCAATCCATCACAATTTAATTATTTTCTAAAAATGGGGAAATATATAACTTGTATTTACCTGGATATGAACTCTACTATTTACTACCATATATGAAGAAAGATAGTTGTATAGAATTTTATAGAACCTAACAGAGGCATCCTATTCTCCCTTCATTTCTCATATATGACATATAGTTTAACATAATTAGTGGAGAGAATATATGAGAAAATATAATCATTGTGTATGGAAATAATGCCTTATAATGGAGTCATGTGTATCTTAGTTATAATAGAAATCAGATTCCCTGTAGTCTAGTTTGTCATAATTCTACAGAATGATTGGGGACATATAGTTATTACAGAATATAATTATTCCACTAGTGTTTATATATTTTAGAATATAATGTGTACTTACAGAAAAGTGTGTTCTCTTTTACTGAAATATTTGTATCATATTTTTGTGTGGTTGTTACACAATAAGGTTTCCTTGTTATTTTTGAAGGGATTACAAATTGTGGTATCCATAGTTGAGGGGATTGTTTTTATAATAGTGGAAAATTCATTACATCATCATAATCCCATGTGAGCCATGAACTATGTGAGTAACATTAGAGAGTATGTTTTTAGATAATCTTTGTAAAGATGTTACAATTATATATAGTACATGTCTTCTTGGTATATTTGATATAGGGATCGGTCCACAAGATGATGTATATTGTATCTAAATTATAAAAGGAATATGATCCCTCATAGTTTAGTTGGCTCTAAATAATTTGATGTATATTGAATAATCGTAAACCCACTAGTGGTTAGTATTAAAATATTTAGAAAATAGAATGTTGAGGGACACACAATAAGTTATATTCCCATGTATGAAATCATATCTTGTCATCTATTAGAAGAGGAATGATGTTATACAGCAAAGATATTTTTTCATCCTTTTAGCTAGAGTATTTGAGATATGGAGGGACATTCACTAAAGAGTCTTCAAATGGTATATACCTAGTCCATATCATCTAATGGATAATTATTAAGGACCACGAGAGGTACGTTGAATATGCTTCAATCACATGGTGCATCCCATGACGTGAATCAGGTTGCACATGTTCATATCACATAGACCATGATGTTCACATCGTTTAAGGGTAAATGTCTAAGAATTCCAACTGGATAAGGATGAAATTCCAGAGGATGTATATATGAAAATCCATACATGTATGAATATGTCTTCATGACTTGGATGATGTATATAATTATGTCATGTGATCAAATTTGGAAAGTCTAATGGTCATTGCGTGATACATTTGACACATCCTTGGGTCATCACATATACCAGGTGGCATGTCCAATAGTATCATGTAGTAGAGATTAATTATATAACCATGTCACATGATCCTGATTGATATTTATATGGTATTTTCATGAGATATTTTGAAATGAACAAAGGGCATCACAAGATCCTGTAATTCATGTGGGGGGACTCTACAAGAACATGAGAAATTTTAGGGGGATTCATCAAATCTAGGATGGTAAAATCCTTGGTTGTCACATGATCTCATCAATAATAACTATGGGATTTCACCTTATCCAGGCTAACATGTATGGGTGGTGTCACATGATATGTATAATAATTCAATGGTTAATTACATGATCGATGTCTGACATATTTGAGGGTGTCACATGATCGAATATGATATACCACTAGGTGGAATCATGGAAAGGTAAACATGTAGAAGGGTAATCAATTGATCCATACGGCATGTATAATAGTTTTCAAGTGATCCATGAAATGATCTTGAAAATTTAATTACCATATCCCTTGAAAATCATCATATTTTCCTTTGCATGAATATTTTATCATTTTCAGCATACATCACATAAATGCCTCGAAATGTTTCAGGTGTTTTCCTACTGTGGCATAACATGTTCGAGATGACATGTTGAAGGTAATTCACATGATCTATATGACATGATATAGATCATTTTGATGAAAAATGACCTGAAAAATATATGATAATATACCTACTATTAAATCCCATAGGTCACTAACCTGGATTACTAGGTTAATAAATATTGAAATTATATAGTTCTTCTCTCTAGAGAGTCTTCTACAATATGTATTTGTTTTTTAGTGTGTCTACATAGTATTTCATAGTCTTAAAATTCCAATATAAATATATATTTAAATTAGATTATGTCTTGTATCTTGGATCAAAATAACCTACGTTGCATATGATGAACTATTCCTTATTGAGTCACAAGATGGTAATGATTTCATTCATGTGTCATGAGGTAAACATTGATCATTTTATCTCTAATTCATCAAATTCATACTTTAACCCATGGATTGATAAATTTAATCATAATTACTTAATATTATTTTCAGGTATCCTTAATGAGCTATGGATGACTTTTCAAGGATCCTTTTTGTAACGGCCCGAAATTTTGAATAAATCTTGTTTCCTAATTTCATGTGTTATTTTATTTTATTTTTATACTCAACAAAAATGTTTTATTTGATAAACACGATTATAATTAAAATGAGACCATTGGGTTTTGACTGTTATATGACCATCGGTCAATATGACTGCTGTGAACAAAAATGTTTTGATTATTGTCTCTAAATATAAGTAATCTTGGTTGATTATTATAGAAAGAACATTTGATGGCCTCACCTAGTATTCTTGGACCGATCGAAGCCCATCTAACAGAACTTGGGAAGGAGGTAGCACTATTAGGCTTTACTCTGGACCAAACCCAAACCAAACTTCATCATGTGAAGCTAGAACGGAATCACCTTCGCGAGAAGTTCAAACTGATAGAATTTACTACTCGGGCAATGTTGGTCGAGCCTCCCTCAGACTCTCTCACCTTAGCACACCTTACACTTAGGTCCTATGCTGGTGTGATAAGGGGCTTTGTAAGAAGACCGTAACAACCTTGTGTAATCCTTTGTTTTAAATAAAAATTTGGATTTATTCTTATAATGATTTTTATGAATTTTCAAATAACCGGATAAATATAGTATGCATATTTTTGATGAAATTTAGAAAAAGTATATTTTAAAAATGTTTATGTAAACCTTAAATAATTAAAAATGTGTAATAATTTTCAAAAAATGGTCTTCTACAATATGTTCAGTAAGAAATTTGGAGTCTAATAAGATCAACTTGATTTTTGATGAATAGTAAATTATGAATAGTGATTTTATGATTAGGATTAGTAATATGACCAAATGGATTATTAATCTCACTTAAAGAAAGTTTTAATATAATCTAGGCTCCTTGATTAAGTAATGTGATTCTATAAAATGGTTAAATAACGGTTTCATAAATTATTATTCAAGTATTAGTTTCTTTGGGTGAATAATTTTTTTTAATTAAAATTAAATTAAAAATATTTAAAAAATTATTTTTATAAAATGGATTTCATTTTTGAACTCAGAGCACCGATATTATGTTATGGTAATTTTTGGGGTTTTTTCTGAAAAAATGAATTTTCGGTGAATAGTGTATTTATTTAAAAATAAATTTAAAAATATTTAGAAAATTATTTTTATAAAATTGAGTTCATTTTTCAAATCAGAGCATTGATATTTGGTTAGTGTGAAATTTTGGGATTTTTCTGAGAAAGTTGAATTTTCAGTGAATTGTAAAAATGCAGTTTTAGGGTTTCGGTATGTATAATGACATCATAGAAGTGTCATTATGATTTCATGAGATATTTTAAGGGTTGGCCGGCCAAGGGTGATGAATTATTGTTTTGGGGGCCCCATGTGGCCTAACGTAATGGGAAATATAAAGGGATAGCACATGGGTTTGAGAAAAGCACATGTGAGGTGTCCCTTGGCCATTAATGCCTCGTCCCCTCACTTTCCCTATAAATACCAAGCCCTCCTCTCATCCATTCGACTCCCCACTCTTCCACAATGAAGTTATGGTCCCTTTACCTCCCAAGGAGTCCTCCCAAGGTGCCCCAATCCCTCAAGGTCCCAACCTTTGACGTTTAAGAGTTACATTTTAAGGTAAGGGATCTGATCTCTCTCATTCTTTTCAAGAAATCTCTTTTATGTAATTTCTTTTATGCTCTATGTTCTTATGTTAAAGGGTGTTCTTTTATAATCTTATTACTTCCCTTTTCATGTTCACATAACGATAGATCCCCTCTTACTCTCATTATTTCTTTTTGTGATGTTTTTAGTGGCGTCGTTAGGCTGCCGAAATTTTTGTAACAAATTCTTTCTCCCTTCTCATTTTTCAAGATCCATTTTCATGAAAAGTATTTCAAGTTCTTTTTTATTATGTCGGGGTATGATATCTAAATTTATCATACTGATCTTTTATGATCATATGATGAGAGACCCCATTTGATCTCTTCAATTCAGTATTTTGATGTTTTAAGTGGCGCCGTTAGGCTGCCGAATTTTTAAGTGGTTCTTCACCCTTCTCATTTTGAAGTTCTACTTTCATATCAATTCGTTCATGTTACTTTTTTTAATGTTGGGGTATGATATATATATCTATCATACTTATATTTTATGACCATATGATGAAAGACCCCATTTTATCTATTCAATTCAGTATTTTGATGTTTTAAATGGCGCCGTTAGGCTGTCGAATTTTTAAGTGGTTCTTCACCCTTCTCGTTTTGAAGTTCTACATTCATGTCAATTCTTTAAAGTTCCTTTTTGTTATGTTGGGGTATGATATCTATATCTATAATACTGGTATTTTATTACCATATGATGAGATACCCCATTTGATCTCTTCAATTCAGTATTTTGAAGTTTTAAGTGGCGCTATTAGGCTGCCGAATTTTTACGTAATTCTTCACCCTTCTCGTTTTGAAGTTCTACTTTCATGTCAATTCAATAAAGTTCCTTTTTTTATGTTGGGGTATGATATCTGTATCTATCATACTGATCTTTTATGACCATATTATGAGAGACCCAATTTGATCTCTTCAATTCATTATTTTGAATTTTAAGTGGTGTCGTTAGGCTGCTGAATTTTTAAGTGGTCCTTGCACCTTTCTCCCTTTTCAAAGTTCTAATTCCATTTCATGTCTTGAATGTTCCTTTTTATTATGTTGGGTTATGATATCTATATCTATCATACTTATCTTTTATTTTCATATGATGAGATACCCTATTTGATCTCATCAATTCATTTTTGTTTGAAGTTTATGTAACGCCGTTAGGCTGCCGAATTTTCCTAAGAGAAATCTTATTTTGTCTTCCTTTCATATGTTATATTTTCAAATTTCATAACCATGTTATTAAATCCATTATATTCTGTCCCTCTACTGTTTTATGGGTCATTTATGAATGTATGACCCATGTCCCCTCTCTTCTAAATGTTTTCTAAAACCCCAAAACATAGCCATTATGCTGCAGAATTTTCGTCTCAAAGTACCTCTCTCTCTCTTCTCCAAATTATTTTATGTTATAAAGTGAATACTCAAAGCTCTTATTTCTACAGGGTTATTCACATATATATCAAAATGTTATATTTTAAATTCTTAGATTTACATACATGATACCCTCTTTCCCTTTCTGTGGGTTTAAAGTGACATAAAGATCATGTCTTTAAAGCAGTTTTTAAAACGTTATGATTATGAAATGAAACCCATTTATTTTATGCTATATGGTTTGTTTATGAAATGATTTATGATGATATATGTGGCTCACATGATAATAATGACATTTAAAGGGTGCGCCCAGATAGCGCTCCAATGCATTGGGTAAAGGCTTAATCTCTAGAGATGACTTTTTAGACTGATTCCTTGGTGAATAACCATGGTAATTTTTTAATGACACCTTGGGGATAGACCTTGGTGAAAAGAAATTATTGTCAATATTAAATGTTGCAGCCACATATTCAAGTTATGAAAAATTTTATTTTTATTATGATGTATCTCATGATTTCATTCTCATGCCTTAAAGTTCTTTTCATGCCCTTATTGAAGTATCTCATGTTCACATGTAAAATGTTTCTCTTGTTTCCCTTACTGGGCCTTCTGCTCACCCTTTCTTTTGATGTATGTCCCCAGGTTATGAGATGCAGTAAAGAACCTAGGATGAACTTAATGAGAAGCCTTTCAAGTGTTTAAGAAGAATGTTTTATGTTGTTTTCATGTATTATGTTCCTTGTTTCCAAGACACTAGTCCTTAAAGATCCTCAGTTCCGTGTAATGAAATGAAAGTTTATGTTATAAAAAGACGGGATACTATACTTTTTCAAGATCGGGATTCATGTAAGAACTCCGAAAAATATCTATCATAGCATGTGAAATTATATTTCATGAGGCCTATTTAGAATATTTGAAGGCCTTTTAATGATAATTATAATAATTAATTTAATTTGTCATTCTCATCACCTAAATAATAGCATTATATACATCGCATAAAGGTCATTCAATTTTTATCACCCACCTCATAAAAACATGGGGGATTGTCAGGTATACATCCCACATTGAGTTGATAAATAATGGTAATGGGCCCAAGATTCTTCATATATTCAGGATATGTTATGTTAAATACTTATAGAGATTATTATACCATGTTATAGGGTATTATAATGAAAAATTTATTGATTTCCCAAAGTGCATCACCTCCTCTACAAAAAAAATATTGTAATTCACTTCTCTAAGGGTCACATCATTTAAAGCCTCCCTATTTCATGAACACCTTGATGGTTGTCTAGCGTGTCAACCATGGGATCACAGGATAAAAAAATTCACAAAAGGGGTTTCATTTTTTCATGGGGGATTTTCAAATTCGATAGTGTGTTCAATTTGGAATTCCAAATAGATTTCTATATTCCAATTATTCATGTTGGATAACATTCAAGTGATCAATGTGTAGATCATTCAATGTTCGTAACCACATAAAGTGATTCTCCATGTTTCATGTTTTTGGTATTCTAATTGGAGGGAATTTTATTTTAATCCTTTTGGATACTAGTATCTTTATATCTATTCATCTTCCTTTATTCCTTTTTGAGGAATATAGTACATGTGATTCGACTATTATACTCATCCATTAATTCTTCAATGCACATTTGGTGGGTGTGAAAGAAATTCCCCCATCAAAAATAAATTACTAATGAACATGGAATTTGTTATAATGATTTGAATTACCACTTCAGTTTCTTGGCATTATTTATGATGGTATTATGAGAATTATTTGAAAATTAAGAAAACTGGTGTATTCTATGTGGTTTTTAATGAATAGGGGAACATGGGGGCATCAATTTCACTTGCATATCATGAATCTATACCTATAGATATTTTATTCCTCATGTGATATATTTAATATATATTTTTGTGTAACTCATCACATAACCATTACACTAGAACTGACATCATTATCTATTCATCTGACCTCATCATATGATCTCTCTACAGGATCACCCTATCATAATATCTCATTCACAAATCAAAGAGATCATCAAGGGTAGCAATATTAAACAATGATTCAATCCCATTGAAATGGGGATACACTAAATGCTTTACATGACTCTTAGGGGATGTGTATATAATAACTAAAGAGTTTCAAACAAATGTGATGAGATGGACAAGACCCACATGAGATGATTTTGAAACACAATCTTTTGTTGACATCCACTATGATGTTGTGAGGGGTCATGAGGATTGGAGGTCATTTACTATAAGTATAAAAATCCTCCAGTTGATGGGTAAAAAATTATTATACATAAACCCAGATTAGAATACATCTATTGTATAGAATATTGGTGACCCCAATTTTCCCATGGCTGTGGAAGTTCTGTGAATATTCCAACATTTGTTTTATGATGCTGGATGATGAAAAATTTGATATCATTAACAATAGTTATGACACCCCAGGGGTAGTTTGTTTTTAAGGTACTATAGAATGGTCCCTATATATCAATGATAAATTCTATGTGGTGGGACCGCCACTAATTTATGTAATTGAGTACCAAATTTAATCCTTTGTAATTTCTATAATACATGATAACATATTATCATGAATGTTAAATCTACTTGACTGGTTTGAAAAAAAAAGAATATTAAATCATTATCTAAGAATATATATGTCCGCAATAAATAGGGCATAATCGGTATGGAACATCCATAGGTAATTTAAAAACCCCGTGTTTTTATTATAGATGTATTTCCAATAAATTAAATTGTTTTGATAACTTCTATTACATGTAACACAAAGTTTTAAAAAAATGGTATATTATAAATATTATAATTTAAACACAACTATTATTATATATCAATTAAAACTGTTTGGATTAATAGGAATAATCATATTTTTATTATTATGAATAATGGGTTCGTATAAGGAATACATATTGATAATAAATTACTTTATTTTCTATATAATGTCTCTATATGTTTAGTAAATACTATTTTCTTTAAAAATGTTGTATAATTTCATTTTTTGAATTGTAATAAATTAAATTTTAAAAAATTTAGTAAATAAATCATTTAAAATAAAACAAGTTTCTTAAATATTCAATTAAAAATTATCATAGGGTGAATTTTTAGGATTTTTCAGAAAAAACTCATTTTTCAATGAATATTGAAAAACATTATTTTTATATAAAACATCTATTTTGTTTTAATAATTGATAAGGCTAATTTTTTTTAATTGTTTTTAAAATTAACATTAGTTGAATATAATTTTTTAATCACACTTAGATCATTGTAATAATTTTCATATTAAAATTTAATATTCAAATTTTTTTAAATCTTCAATCTTTTCATTGTGAACGCCCATTTTCATAGACATAATTTATGTTTTAAATTATATTAAATTATTAAACATCACTATGTTATGTTTTAATAAAATGATGTTTATAATAGTATCATTAATCATTTATATTATCTAATGATTTTAAATTAAGTTTTTCCCATAATATTTTGTAAAAATACGAAAAATTAATTCATATGATTTAGGTGAATATAGGTTTATCATGGGGTCAAAATAAAATGAAAATGGTTAAACTAATCCAAAGAAAGTAAAATTCCCATTTTATGTCCATATTTATACCTTATATCCTATATGATTAAATTATGGATCATTTTTTACTTTTCACGTGAAAAGTGTGTGTCCACATTTTTCATTCCAAAAAATTACAAGTGTTTCACTCTCCTCGGTTTAAAAAGTCACCCATATCCTCTCCTCTACACACTTCTGAAACAAAATATTTTGTCAAATACCTACCAAAATAACATCCATAAATTCGATATTTCATCCTTTATCCATATTCTTATAAAATATCCAACCTATTATTTCTTTTTGGGCATACCCCAAAGAAGTATCCTGAAAAAAGTATAATTTCCCTAACAAAGCATTTTATATTATTAATTCCTCCAACAATTCAATTTTTTTAAACCAAACTGATAAATTTTAAAAAAATTCATATAATTATATGTTATTATTTTAATTTCATAACCAATATAATTCTCCTCAACCATCAAATGTATTTCGAAATCATTTTTCATGTGTGAGATGATCTACCTCCTCACGAGTCGATGTTATTTATTTTCCTTCACCACCTATCACAACAGGATATATTTGAGGATTTATTTCCTATAAATAATATTTATTATTTTATTATTCATCGATAATTATTATACTACATATACATTATTATAAAAACATGGTCAATGTAATAGTTCCATGGAAATAGAAAATAAAAACATATACAAAAAACAAAGCAGTTATTGCACAAAACCTGATGGCAACATGGAATTGTCATAAACTGGAAATTAAATGTCATAAGTAAATAAGATCTATTTTTATATATATAGATATATATATTTAATTTATTTTGGATAAATATATATTTATTATATAAGATTTTTGAACATGTTGGAATTAAATAAGTACATAAGGTGTGATATTTTTGTCTCACATTTTTAGTTATATGTGATACATGCCATATTAATCACTTGTTTCATTTATGTGGTTCATATACTGTAAATTAATTTATTATTTGATAATTTAGTAGAAAAATATTTGGATTTAAATTTCCATTTTATGAACCCTATTTCATGAGGTTTACAGTTTAATCACTTCCAAAGTTGTAGGGTATTTTACATTAATTTATCTTCTTGGGCCCAATGTTGTGTTATGAATCTATATCCCTTTGTGAGATGTATATATAACCACATTGACATAAAATGAGATTATTTTATTTATTTTTTTTATATTTTATACTTCCATTAATTTTATTCCTTCTTGGGGTTTAGGATATAATGTTACCAAAGTGGTAATGGTTTTGTGATACAATCTCATCATTTATTTGGATTATTTTCAATAATTATTTTCATGATGAATTATTTTAAACTATATCATATGAAACCCAATAATTGACTTCACCTATGGTTATATCATAACAACAAAGTTTTTCATTTTTTTCAACAATTTTTATGTACTTCGGATTCAAACTAAATTTTTTTAATTTAAACCTACATTATTTATATTTTTTTTCTAAAAATAATTTTTATTAAACATCCATGTTTGATAAAAATGATTTCAAAAATATTATAATATTATCCAACAGATTTAATAGTGAAATTTTTACGCAGGTATATCATTTCAAACAAAATGTTTTCAATGGTATCATCATGTTGTTTTCTGAACAATTCATGCTTGAATTTTACGTAGAATGCGAAGGGAATATTTTCTCTAATGTGTATGGATTAATATAATTTCACTATCCAGTTAACACACCAATTTATTTACAATTAATTTATGTATCAATTTTTATTTTCAATGAAAATTATTGGGAAACTATTTTATTATTATTTGAGTTTAAAAAAGTTATCTTCGAAGTGAAAAGGTTATTTTCTTAGTGAAATGTTATTTGCAATATTTATAAATAATTTTACCACTAAGATTACATCCATTGATGTTAAATATTATTTATTAGGTATATGATCTGGGGATATCATTCTTGTTTTTTTATAGATGATTTAATTTTATGATAAAATGATATTTATAAAACATAATTCTCTTCAATGGGTTACACCATGATAAAGTACATTTGAAACATTTTTCTTCATACATATATAATTATTTTATAAAATGATGAAATGGCTTTGAAAAAAATTCATTTTATACAGGTTATTATATGATGAATGATTCTAAAACAAATTTAATTTATGTCTTTATAATATTTTGAATTATTTATGAATATATGGGACACATGTATTTGATTTTAATTATTTTATGGTTGAGAACTATACCTCCCTCATCTACATTTGGTAAATATTGATATCTATTATGATAAAAAACAATAGTAATGTGGTGTGAAACAAGATTAGTAATGAAATTTTTTAACTATGATAGTCATGGGTGAGACCCTTTACTACAATGATGGTTTTGTGAGTGAAACCATTCCATGATAATAGTATTGTAAATAAGACCTCAACTTTTTAGGAAATGATTTTCTATTCTTATTTTCATTAAAAAAAATCTGTGTCTTATAAAAATGGTATGTTTTCATGTTGTATTTTAATGAATTTTTTTAAGATTCATGTATTACAGAATACTGCTATTTATTTCATAATTGTTGTTTATGATCTGTGGCATTCATGGTAAGTTTTTCAAATGTTATTCTACTATTCTAATACAAGCATCATCATGATATGTTGATATCTACCCATTTTAATATTACTATGAATCTGATACCACCCATTTTATATGTTCATTCCCCACTTTTTTATGGTTGTTATTATGTATGTTATGTGTAAGTATTTTTATTTTAACACCCCAAGCTTCCAAGTTACATTTCTCTTTGAATAATAAAATAGTGTGTGATGTAAGCAACATCGAGTTCATGGGCACCATGACCTATCAATAATTCCATTTAAAAATGCAGTTCTGATTATTATTATAAAAATTTTAAATTTCATACATCCAATTTAATTTGAATATTTATTTATGGTGTTTTTTAGATATAATATAATGAAAAATTCAATTTTTTGAGATAAAAGAAGAATTTTTCCAAAAACACAATTTTCCGACCTTTTAATGGGGAACCCTTTTTAAATATAATATTTGACACATTTGTGTAATCAGTTTGATGAAATGAAACTATCCTTTCCAAGGGGGATAAAAAATTTATTTTGGATAAATTTTTTGAACATTCCTGGTAACTTTCTTATTTTGAGGAATAATGAAAAATACTAAATTTTAATTAAAAACAAATTTTTTATTCAAAATAATTTATTAGGTTAAATTACACATTTTAGTGGTTTTAAAGAATGATTAGATTTATTTTTTATCATTTAATATAATTTATGTCATTTGATGTAATTTTACATTTAAATTGTATGTAAACATGAGCCAATCTTTTGATATTTTTTACTTCTTAAAACCCCTCTTTTTTCAACAAGGAGAAGTGATTAGAAATGAATTTTTGAAACTTATGTCTATTTAATTTGAATAAATGGATTCCATATTTGGAATTAGGAGGTACAAATTTTGTAAATAGGTAGATTTTATTTTCAGACATTAGGAATAGTTTAGTAAAAATTCTATTTACCATGGTTAAGTGGTAAATCCAGTAAATAAGGGTAAAATTATATTAAAATTACCCTAACATGGGTCCTACTGCTATTTAATTATACATTCCCAACCATGGTCGTCCATGGGTCGATTTTGGGACCCCATGGAGCCACATGAGAGTGATAACAACTTTTTATATTAATTAATTTAATTTAATGTCAAATATAACATAAGCATATATCTTTTAGTGAAACAACGTTTATATGAGGTTATATAATAGATATCATGGACAATTAATAGTCATTAGAAATATAAAAATATTTTCTACTTCATGGTATTTTATTTATATTTTTTAGACATTAAATAATTAAATTAATTTATGACCGAATGATGATATATTAATTACCTTACAAATAAAAATTAAAATAATTGATATTATAAATATTAATGTAAAATAAATTTAAAGGTTTTGATGCCATACACGAATTTTATAGTTGAATATTACATTTTAGGGTTTATAAGATAATTTTTTTTTCCTATGATAAATTTTTTATGACTTTCACAAAAACAAAATACCAGATAGTGTAAAATTTAACATAAATGAGTTTTTAAAACAAATACTATATTATTAAATTTTATTATAGCCCTAATGATCTAAGGATAGTCCAAAAGAATTATATAATAATATATATGACATTAATTATCATCTTGGGGTTCTCTTGGTATTTTATTTTATGTTTATTAACCATGTAATTAAGAAATACCAGAATACATTATAAATGTTAAACTATTTAACTAAGAGTTAAATCCAAAAATATGGTTAAAATGGTGACCAAAAAATGTCCAAAACCTATTTGATGACAGGATTTAGTCCCATTGCCACCTTATCTTAGAAATGAATCTTTTTGGAGTAATTATAAACCGAATATGATTTTATAATAAATTAATACTTCAATATTTTCTTAAAGTGACCCTCACCCCTCTAATAAAAGGGAACTTCCCCTTCTCTTAAAATCAAAATTCCAAAATAATTTTTCTGGGACAAACCCTAATAAAATATCCCCCAAAATACCCTCAATAATTCCTAGAGGAATTACATTAATCATATATCCAATCTATGGAGACATTTTGATCAAATTAAAGGGATGAACCCGAAGTAGAGGTAAAGTTTTCATCACCTGTTCCATTGTTTTTTCTTCTACCACATACTCTTTCATTGTTGTTTCCATTCCAAAATAAAAAATCAGGTAAGATCTACATACTGTGATGATTATAAATATCTTACACCCATATTCATTATTGTATCCATTCTATCAATGAAAAAGTCATCGTACGTGCGTACGTACGACTTACCGTCTCCACATCATGGTATAGTTTGTTATTCAACGCTTCATTATTTTCAAGGGTATAATAATGAGTATAATTGATTTCATTAATAAATATGAATTATAATTATTATTTATATATAATATTAAATCAATTTACATATTATATCATCATCAAAATAATGATATCTTCGCTCGTGTGTACGTACGGCTTACCGTATCCACAACGCGATGAGATTTATTTCCAAGTTAATCATTAAATGATGATTATAAAAATAAATATTATTAATAATAATGTAATATAATAAATAATAATTAATACTTAATATATATATGTATATATATATTATTTACATTTATCTTCTTCACTTACTTCCATTCAGAATGATATGAAAACTGAAACAATGTTTATGCATATGCACGACCTACCGACTCAATAAACAATGTATTTCATGTCATATATCTATAAATTATACATATTTATATTCAGAATATATATGATATATAAATAATTTTTTTTACTCTTGAAGAAATTACATCATTATATAATAGATTATATCATGAATAACAAGTTAAAACACATATGATAAAGAAAACAATTATTACCCGAAATGATATTTTAAAATGGAAATAATTGTTAAATAAATTATATAAAGTCATAAATGAAAAATATATGATATAATAAATATGTATATGGTTATGATTTAATTTTTTATCATACTATGGTCATTTTACAGGAGGTCAAATCTACCCAGTACCAAAGAAAAGTACAATGCAAGTGTAAATTATACAATCTCTTCATTATCCGAGGTTGTTTATACATGAGTATCTACTGTGATTTATTTATCATCCACATCCATGTTTCTTAAAAGTTTATTTCAATACATATGTATTAATTCCTAAAATATGGATTAAATTAATTTATAACCTTGTTTGAGTTTTAGAAAGTTTCTTTAAAGGAATCCTTCTTTTGTTTTCTAAACAAGGTACATTATGTTCTTTTTGACAAATTAAGGTAAGAATGTTTTTTTAACTTATATGGAAGGTGTAGATTTTTTTCACCGTTATAACACTTTAAAAGCTTCCATGTCATTCTTATAAAAATGATTTCAAAATAAATGTTTTCATTTATAATTACACGACTTTTAAATGATTTCAAAATTTAAATACATATTTATCTCAAATGGTTTTGATTTCATCTATGTCAAAATCCTTTAATGGACTTTACCATCCTTTGATTTTGATATATTATAATGAAAAAATAATAATTTTATTGAAGGTTTTTTAATATTTTAGATTGTCGGTGTGTTATTTTAATACCATTCATTGTTTATAGTTAAAGTATTAACATTTCATTTGCATGTTTTAATATGAATGTTTATGTTATGTTTCTTCCTTTTCATATAAAGAATGCATTGAACACAGTATGTGATGGGTGGATCAATCTATAGCTCTTTGATGAATCGGTGTGTCTCATGAGACAAAATAGTGTCATGGCCCAAGTCCGTGAAAAAATAATATTTTTACTCTTGTATTGAGGCCTTTACTTTGTGGTTTTAATGTCTAGCATTATGCATTCCGTAATTATGAAATTAGTTAATGATATTACATGGGATTATTCGACTACTAGAATATCCATCTGAACTCAACCATTTATATGTTTTATTTATTCCAGGATGTGAAAAAATATATCATGATTAAACTGTATGGATATGGTAAGGGATATTAGTGTGTTCAGTGGGGAAAAAATGTTTTTTGCTTTTTATAATGTAATGTAAAACTAATTTATGTATATAGTACTTCCATGTATACTAAAATAATTGGTGTTTCGAGACTTTATTTCGTGTGATCATTCCAATGTTATGTAATAATGCACCAAATATAGGTAACTAGTTTCAGGGTGTTACATTTGGTATTAGAGTAGTTTAGTACAAAAATTTGAAACTAGATTTTGAAAAAAATTGATTAGAGAACATTTCTCAAAGATAGACTTTGACGATTGGTATGGTAGATCCTTCTAGAATTTTCGGAATGTAGAGATATTGTGCGTTTTCCAAGAAATACATCCATTTTTGATGCATGAATGTATAGGTGGCTCTGGGAAAGATGTTCTTAGCATTGAATACTCAGACACGGAGTTTTAGCCTTGACACAGTGTATCCAGGTACACAACAATGGCCCATGATTCACTCTTTGTTACGACACTCTCGGGGGATACAATTAGGATAATTCAGATTTGATTTAAAAATAATTATGAAGGATTTATGAATAAATATTCTAGAAAAGACAACATTTTTATGATAATGAGAAGAGATATGTGATAATAAACATTTAAGGTTGATAATTTTTCTATTTTTTGGATTGTACAGTATGATGTGATCAAACCTAGTGTATGTCATCATTTAAAAATGGTTCCCATTTGAACAAACGAGATATCCAATAATACATATGATCCAAAGAGTCAAGAGGATCATATCATTCATGGAAATAAGAAATCATTTAGAAGGTATATATTCTCCAACATATTCTCATCATATGAAGATATATTATCTTGTTTAAATATGAGAGGTAATGAATTCTCTAAGTCATATGGCATTTAAGGGAAACAAGATAAGAAGAGGATGGCGGAGAAAAATATAGATAAAGGGAAGAAGGGAAAGAAGGAATTTCCCACATGTTTTAAATGTGGAAAGAATCAACATGGTAAATGATTGAATTGAATGGGGTTTCTTATAAGTGTGGAGAAAAAGGATATCATGTTCTTTATTTTTAAGTTAAGAAAAAATGTTTCAAATGTATAGTGCTTCATCTAAAAGAAGTTGGGTTACTATGCGATTCATTTTTTCAATCATCATAGTATACCTCAAATGATACTTTTGGATAATAATCATGTTATGATACTGCTGAAGAAGAAGTTGAATGTTTTGTGTTCATAGGTTTCCCTTAAATAATTTTTTCATTTGAGTATTTTAATAATGATGTATAAGTTATAAAAATTAAATTGTGTATAAAGATTGTACTTCCATACTATTTTGTTAATTATTAAATATTTTATGGTACCGAGTAATGTGAAAGAGATTCAATTTAAATATTTTGGAAAGTATATGATTAGGGGAAATATAACCCGTAATTTTTTTTCTAAAAATGATAAAATGATATTGAAATAAGAGATAATTGATTTGGATAGTTTATATTTGATATTATTTACATCCTTTAAACTGATGAAGGTTTTGTTCCAAAAGCGGTTTATACCATCATTATTTGGTGTTTTTATATTTATGGATTTAAGGAGAATATCTTCTATTCTCTGTTTTACAAACGATATATGGAAGTACATACATATTAAATATGGTTTTATGGTAATTCATATCATTACCATGTTTTAATATAATACATGATGAATGTATTCATGTGTTGCTATGTGAAAAAAGAGTTCTTCATTATGTTTATCTTCCTTATAAATTTTGGACTGTGAGTTTTGATAAGATTATTTTTGATTAGTCTAAATGTTGGAATGGATTATGTTTGAGCATTGGATGATATTGTTTAATGTTAAAACATTTATAATAATTGTTTTGGGATTGTTGTAAAAAGGACAACCTGGAGGTCTGGTTATAACCACTGGCATCTGACAAGGCCACAAGACTTGAACCCGCAAATGAATGGAGATAAGTGTGATTCACCTACCACATGCCTATGTGATGTCCTGGTTTGTATACTGTAATTTATTTAATTGTATAACAGATGAATTAAATTTTTTTTAAACCCTATATGGAGAGTATAAATAGAATATGTTTTACTTATAAGATAAATTTGAGGTAGAAACTACTTAAAGGATGGGACTCTATTGGCCAAGTATTATTTTTATTAATATATGAATAAATTAATTCCTAAAAATTTGGGAAAGGATATTAAAACCAAAAATGTGTAATCCTAATACCTTAGGTTTTGTTGAACTAAAGATATTTTAAATCATCATATTCTTATGGATTTGAGGACCTCAATTTTCCATTAATTTGATGAAAAAAATTATTCCTTATAAATATATATATTTTTTTAAAATTATAATTTCCACCAATGATCCCCTATTCTAATTTATAACATGGTGGTGAATTTTTCATTTTCCTTTTTCGTTAATTATGATTATATTTTGTTGGCACTATTTATGATGTGGTTTTCCACAATGGAATTTTTTATTTTCAACATTTTACTTTAAAATAAAAATATCAAATTGTGAGTATGAAATTTTTTGAAGGAGGGAAGAATCTAACACCCCAAACATCCATGATATGATTCTCTTTGAATAATACAACATCATGTGATGTACGCAACAACGAATTCAAACTCACCACGACCTATCAAACTAGCCATTTAAAAAAGATCAATTAATAATAGTATTAAACACAATTTGAATTTTATATATCCCATATACTTTTAACATTCATCTATAGTTTTTCAAAGACAAAATATAAGGAAAAATTTCAATTTACCAGATAAAAGAAGTATTTTCCAAAAAACATAGTTTTACAGATTTTAATGGCGATTCCATTTTAAATATATTAGTCAACAAATTTATATATTACCTTTAATGAAATTAAATTATAATTTAGGATAGGTACATAAAAAATATGTTTGGAAATTTTTTTGGAACTTTTCTGATAACGTTCATAGTTTTATGATTACTGAAAAATAATAAATTTTAATTAAAAACAAATTTTTTAATTAAAATAATTTTTATAGTTAAATTATATATTTTAGTGGTTTTAAAGTATCATTAGATTATATTTTTATCATTTAATATAATTTAGGTCATTGAATATAATTTCACATTTAAACTACACATAAAGATATGTCAATCTTTTGATATTTTTTACCTCTTCAAAACCGTGTTTTTGGTTTCGACCACATGAATTAATTTTAAATTAATTTATGTAAGTTCTGAGTTTTAAATATGAAAAAATGGCTTAAATATTTTGAATCAGGAGGTCATTTTTTTTAAAATAAATAGCTTTAATTTTTAGACAATATGAATAATTACATTAGAAAATATTTTATTTACCATGGTTGAAGGGTAAATCCGGAAAATTAAAGTAAACAATAACATTAAAATAATATTAAAATTACACTAAAACGTGTCCTAAAACTATTTACAGATACATTATCGACCATGGGTATCCTTGTGTCGATTTTGGTACCCCATGAACCCACTTTGGAGTGATAATAACATTTTATATTAATTAATTTAAAGTAATGACAAAAATAACATAAAGATGTGTCTTTTAGTGAAACAATTTTTATATGAGGTTATGTAATTAATATCTTTTAATATAAATATTAAATAGAATTATAAATATATTTACTACCTCATCATATTGTATTTATAATTTTTAGATATTATATAATTAATTTACAGTAACAAAAGGATGATAAAATAATTACCTTATTAATTAATTAATAAAGTAATTGATATTATAAATATTATAAATAAATAAAATTTGATTTTTTTATTCCATCCACTAATTATCTAGGTGAATATTACATGTTATAGTTTATTAAATAATTTATTTCTATGTGAAAATGTTTTTATGACTTTCACAAGAACAAAATACCAAATAGTATCAAAATTTACATAATTGGGTTTTTAAAACATATACTATATTATTAAATTATACAAGAGTACTAAAAATATAAGGATCATACAATATACTTATTTAATAATAGATATGTCATTAATAAACCACATTTACTTGTCTTGTAATTTTATTGTAAATTTATTAACCATGTAATATATAAAAATACAGGAATACATTGTAAAGGTTAAAATATTTAATTAAGAGGTAAATCCAATGGATAAGGTTAAAATTATGATCTAAACATTCCTAAAACCTATTGTTTTAGAGTATTCCGACCCATACAAACATTATCTTAGATATAAATCTTTTTTGAGCCACTATAAACTGATTATTATTTTATAATAAATTAATATTTCATGATTTTCATAAGGTGACCGTCACCCCTCTTAAAAAAGGGTACATACCCTTCTCTCAAAATCACACCTCCAAAGAAATATTTCATGGGCAAAACCAGATCAAATATCTTCCAAAATACCCAAAATTAAACCTAGAGTAATTACATTGATCGTGAAGCCATCCTATGGAGACCTTTTGATCAAATCAAAAAGTAGAACCTGAAGAAGAGGTAATGATTTCATTACCTCTTTCAAAGATCTTTTCTTCTACCACTTCCTATTTATTTTTTGTTTCCATAAAAAAATAGAAAATCCAGTAACTTATAAATAAGGTTAGGATTATAAATATTTTACAACCATATTCATTATTCTCTCCATCATATGAATGAAAATGTCTCCATACGTGCGTATGTACGGCTTCCCGTCTCCACGTCGTGATGTAGTTTGTTATTCAACGATGCATTATTTGGTTGAGTGTAATAATGATTATAATTGATGTAAATAAAAAATATAACATGTTAATTATTATTTATATATAATATAAAATCCATTTACATAATATTTCAATATAAAAAGAATGATATCATCACTCGTGCGCACGTACGGCTTGCCGTCACCATAACGCGATGAGATTCATTTCGACGTTCACCATTCAATAATGATTATCAAAAACATATTATTAATAATTATGTAATATATGAAATAATAATTATATTGATATATATATATATACACATTTATCTAGTTCAATTACTTCTATTCAGTAGGATATGAAAATAGAAACAGAGATAATGCGTACGTACGGCCAACCTTTTCCATAAACGGTTTATTCCATTTCATATATCTATCAATTATAAATATTTATCTTCTGAATATATATGATATATATATATATATATATTGGAAGCAATTAAATCATTATATAAGTTATACGATCAATAATAACAAGTTAAAACACTTACGATAAAGAAAACGATTATTACCCGAAATATTACCTTAAGATGAAAATAAATGATAAATGGATAGTTTAAAGTCATAAATGAATCATGTATGATATCAAAAATATTAATATGGTTATGTTATAATTTAATAACATACTATGAGTATTATACAACAGATTAAAAATACACTCAACCAAAGTAAGGTACAAGGTAAGGGTTAATAATACAATCTGCTAATTATCCGATGTTGTTTATATGTGAGTATCTACTGTGACTTCTTAATCATCCAAATACATGTTTCATAAAAAATTATTTCAAGAAATTTTTACAATTTCTTATAATAAGAGTTAAATTCATTTATACCCTTTTTTTTCTTTTATAAAATGTTTTTAAAGGAATATATATAATTTTTTCTAAACGAGGTACATTATGGCCTTTTCAAAGAATTAATATAAGAATGTTTTTTAAATTTATACAGGGGTGTGGCTATTTCCCAATATTATAACACCTTCAAATCGTACATTAAAATATTATTATAGTATTTTCAATATAAATTTTTGTTTTATTTTTACTAGAATTTTAAATGATTTCAATATATAAAGAGATATTTATCTCAAATAATTTTGATTTCATCTATGACAACATCATTTGAGGGATTTTACACTTTTTTAAAGTTGATTTATTATGATAAAAACATCCATATTGTATTGATAGTTTTTTTATATGTTTTACTACAGATTCTTAATTTTTATGACATTCATGGTTTATATATAAAGTATTACCATTTTGTATGCTATTTTTAATAAGAATATTTATGTTATGTTTCTTCCATTTCATGTGAGGAACGCATTATTCTTAGTAAGTGATGGGTGGAACCCATTATAGATCCTTGATTCATCGGTTGGTCGCATTAGGCAAACTAGTGTCTTGGAATAATTCCTTGAGAAAATCTTATTTTTAGTATTGGCATGAGGTCTTCACTATGTGGTTATGATTTTCGAAATTTTGCATTCCATCATTATGAATTTATTTATTGATATTACATGAGATTATTCGACTAGGAGAATATCTATGTGAATATATATATAGAATTATCTGATTTATATATTTTATATTATGCTAATGTTTATTTTAAGAAATTATGTGTTTCTTCCTTATACATTTCCTTAAATTTTTATGCTTATTTATGGATGTTTTCATTATATTGTTATCCTTACTAGGCATATGATCTCACCCATTTTTATCTTTTATTTTTCTGAAAATATGAAGAAGTATATCACGATTAACCTAAAGGGATTGGCCATGGTATATTTTTGTGTTCTAAGAGAAAACAATGTTGTTGCTTTTCCTTTTCAAAATTCAATTTAAAACATATGTATGTATCTAGTACTTCTAAGGCTACTAAAAAATTGGTCCTTCAAGACATGATCTCTTGTGATCATTCCAATGTTATTTAATTACGCACTGAATCTGGGTAACTAGATTTGGGGCATTACATTTAATTTTATGTAGAATATAGTGGGATATTATGTATCCCACTTATAGGCGAGTTGTTTACATTTCCGTGTTTCAAAAGGATCAATAACATAATGACCATCTAATATGTGTATGTGTAATATAATGAATACTCATATAAAAAGATATAATATCTTAATATTGAAATCATGGGTCATTATACGTAAAAAAGATGATAGGTTTAGTTATACTTTGGATACTTGGATTATAAATATTTTTTGATATCCTTAGGTATATTTATATTGATTCACAAGAAGAGTTTTTCTAAAGATAAGTCTAAAGATGTGGTAATGTTTAAAAAAAATCCCCTAGAATTTTATTAAAATATATATTTAGTGATTTCCATGATTTTATATCCATTTTGGGATTCTATAAGTGTATTTTTTCCAATAATAGAGAAATTGAGTGGTAATAACTCTAAAAAGGGTTCATTGAGATGGACTCAATAACCACCTACTATGTGACAATGAGCCTTTATAAAGACATTATTTCGCACTCCAGGATGATACAATTTTGAAATTAATAATATCTTAACAATCCATCAAGATATTTTAATATTAGGGACATTACTAAGCATGTTTACTTGTAATTTTTCATTGATTTAAATGGTTTCATGATTTGGACATCCAATAAGATATTTTTTATGACTATTTGGTTCCACACTGTGAATAGTGTTTCTAGAACTATGATTTTTTTCAATGTAATGAACCTAAAATAACAATGTAAATGTATAGTAAGGTGGACAAAGCATTTACTTTCCTACAATTGAACCAAACATTATTGGATCTTGAATAAAAAATTTCATTTCTTTTTTTCATGAAACATTTTTTTATATGTATCTTAATGAACATACAAATGATCAAGTAGGGAAAATGTTTTATTGAGTCCCACATGAGCAAAAATATTCATTTTTTTAGTGGTCTGTCAGCTCCACTAGTTTTTTATATATAGATTCATACCATTGATAATATGTTTTTCAATCTCTATTGTTCAGTAAATGCAAAAAATCATTTTTGTAATCAACCATTTTGAAGGGGGAAACCTAATATATATGGTTATCAATAATATGATGTATTTTGATTAAATTAACTCTATGGAGTGGGAAGATATTACGAGAATAATTTTTGATTTAGTGCATCCCTATTATTATTTATACAAAAATAGGAAATGAATTCACTCGGATTAAATTAATTTATACTGATTTTTTTATAACTACAAGTAAATGATTAATATGATTGTAATGTACACATAATGTGTTGTCATATAGTCTAAAATTATGGTTGATCTATTAAATATTCTATTAAAACCATTTATATAAAGGGTCATTCCATAAGGGGCATCAGTACCTATGATGAAACTATTCGTTCTTCTATAATGGTGGAAATACATATTCGATTTATCCATCAATTTCATGGTTTAGATTTTATAGGAGTGATTTAATTCAAATTAGAAATAAAAAACCATAGAGAAAAGAATATGATATTTAATTTATGATCGATGTGTAGAAATAAAAATGAATTAAATCATCTTAATGATATTACTAAATAATATTTCGCGTAGAATGGAATTTTTTCAAGCTATTGAATGATGGCCTGATGAAAAAAATGTAGATAATCATGAAAATAGAGTAAAATCTCAACAAAATTCACAACCCACAATCCCATGTTCCATTTCCATGGATATTTAACATTATTTAGATCAATTATCATTCAAATGGATTATAAGGATGATAAGACAGAACATAAAATGATTATAAAGGGTTGAGTTAATGAATATGAAATCATAATGATTGGTTTAAATCATGATAGTAAGGGAACACTTATCATTCCCCCATTAGTTTTTAATTTCATGTTTTATTGTTCATGAATGATCCTAATAAGAATCATAATGTTTATCCTTTAGTGATATTTCAAGATATTTATACCATTGATCATCTCCCTCTACATGGATTATGTATTAATGGAATTTAATTTTCTATTCTATCTGTATAAGGACGGACCCAAGCTTCAAATGGATTTTTTTAGTATAATATATTATATTATCTTTGGAAAAAGGGGGAATAATAATTTTTATGGTTATATATATTCTAGTATTATTTCTATAAGAGTTTTGGATAGCATCCTAGGTTTTGAGTTTTTGGTTTATCATATGATCAATGTTAATGACACCCCTTTTGAGGTTTTATGTGATGTCTATTTATCAGTATTAATGATTATTTAGGTGTAATTAAGGGAATTACAAACTTTACTGTATAATATTTTGGAACAATGATGTAGGAGGATATATTCCTTTACAATATGTTTTCATATGATAAAAAGTACGGGTATCCTTTACGGTTTAACTTTTCTTTGATGTTGGGGTAAGTATTGGTTAAAATAAATAACATTACAAAGACATCATACTTCATTAATATGAAAGAATATTTCTACCAATATCATCTTTATTGGATATACACTAAGGACGTGGTAGAGTTTCATCGAGTATGACATTCCATTGTATCTAATTAGAATCCAATGTTTACCTCATTATTTTGAACATATCATCAGCATTCCTAGGATACAGAGCTATGTTTCATCACTATATATCATCCTCAAATAGATTTCTAGTTTGAGTAAATATTTAAAAATTTAGAGGATATTTTATGATCGTTTTTTATTGATTTCAAATGTATTTAGGATCAACAGCTTCATCAAGTTGGTTTGTTTTACACCAGTCACATTAAATCGAGCATTAAAATGGATCCTTATGAAAAATTTTATAAAATGAAGTTGAAAACGAAAAATTACATGAATGAAGATGCAGAATTAAATATATGTTGGCCTGTTTTTTCTGATTAAATGGTGGAGAAGTTTTGAGACATTGAACAACACATAATGATGGAACAATGTAAAATGAAAAGTTGTGCTGTTAATATTTCATGTAATCTATATTTTTATGTTGTTGATTAATTGTTTATTCAAATTTAGTCCAAGAATAATGATGGGAATACTAATATATAGTTATATGGATCCCTTTAATATTAATTATTATATATAGTTGTTCACCTATCGATCAATGCTCTCACTGAACGAGTCTCTTCTCCATGACGTGTTACATGTATCTCTCCTGAGGATGTAAATAAATGTTACATCCCATATAATGAACGCGGTGGTCATATACCCGGAGCATGATCTTTCATTAAATGAATAATTAGTTGAGATTATAGATAATATATAGAATGTTTTATGAAATACGACCACTAACCAGGTCATTTTTTTGTGGTAAAATAACAAGTTTGAAAAAACAACATGGGAACTTGAGGAAATTATTATCTAGTAGTATCCTTAGTTGTATATATCAAAATGTAAAATTTTTAGGGGAAAATTAATTATTATTTTGGTAGATTGTAACATGACACGTTTTCATAATTTAATATTTTTAATATAAATTAACTTTCATCGATAGTATGTGTTACACGCACCAGAAAATTCTAACAAATCGTGATATATTATTAATATTTATATTTAAACAAAATAATTCATTACTGGAAATTAACCTAGGATGAATGGATATAAATAAAAAATGTCAATATTTGATATATGAGTATTATATAAAAAATCTTATTGATAAAAAATTAAATTATTATTCATTATATTCATTATATGATTTAAAAATATAATTTTCCCAAAAATAGGATGTGGATTTATTTTTAGAAATAATGAACTGACATTTCTAAACATTTGAATATTATTTTGATAACAAGGACTTATCCTTCGAAATCACCAATCCAAAATTAGTATGGGGTGATTTTGTTTAACAATTTATGTTTTTTATGAATCGTAAAAATTTATGTTTTTATAGAAAACATCCCTTTCATTTAATGAATTTATAAGGTTTATTCTTATTTTAAAATGTTTTTATAATAATAATTTGTTTTATTATATATTGATTAATCAAATTTAGGTCAATTTAATATATTTCAAAATGAATATTTTTTTAAAACCTTTTTCATCAAATGAATATTTTTTCTTTCAAACAATGATTTTTAATTTCTTTTAGGTGTTTAAAAATCAATTATATTCTTTCACTTATGTGAGATAAATTTAGAAAAAAATGAATTTAAAGTTTGTAATCATCCTAATTTATATTAACTATTATGGTCATCATAATTTATTACCGTATAAAATATTATAAACTATAAAAATTAATTACCATAGTTAATGTAAAAAATGGTTTACCATGAGGTTAAACTAAAAAGTCATGGGATAAAATGACCCAAAACGTGATCAAAACCCATTAGAAAGCCTTATTTCGTCATTAAAACCTATTAGGATACAATAATTAACAATTTTAGACTAATAAATTAACACATAAAACGTCCAAACCCCATTTTGGGGGAATCCCATCCAAAATCACATCCTAACATCTTTGTTCACATCCAAAAAGACTTATTTTAGTTAGAAATCCAACCTAAGATTCCTTTTAGTGAAAAACCAAATATATTGATTAAAGAAAAGGTAATGTACGTAATCAAACATTTTATTTTATTTCTTCCCAGCATTATTATGTAAATGGATAAACCTAAATCCATATCCACATCTATTAAATTGGATATGAAATCATCATTCTATTGTATGGAGGACTATAACCTCACAAACTTGTGTTATGTATCATCAATAACCACCTCTATAGGATGGATATATTGTTGTTTTTATTGTTCATATATGATATATATGAAATTAGTATTCCTCTATAATTTTTATATCATAGATATATTCTTAAATTCCCTTATGTTGTAATATGATAACGTTTGTTGTGTGTAGGATATACTACTGTGATGTGAAGTAATGTGATTAATTGGACCATTACAAAGAAGGGAATTAAGATTTTTTTAATGAATATATGTGATACATATTAAATATAAAAGTGATTACTTAATGGTAATATATTGTTTATCTTTATTTCATTCAATCTTTTGATAAAATATGATCAACGTTTATGCGTACATATAACCTACCATCATTGTGAATATTGTATTTAAATTTCTATATCTAAGTCTTATATTATAATATATATATATATATAATATATATGACATTTTTATCATTTTTCATATTTTATTTAATGGTATCATTATCAAATAAATATGACTAAAAAATATCAAATCTAATCATACACAAAAAAAACAAAGAAGTTTTTTCCCAAACCATGACAGTAACATGGAATTGTTTGTAAATTGGTAAAAAAGGTCATAAGTAAATAATATATGGTTTCATAGATATAATTATGTATTTTTAGTTAAAATATATTTATTATTTAGTATTTTTTGGACATCTATGAACGATGTCGAGAATTAATGTATGAAATTTATGTCTTGCTTTTTACTTCTCTAAGGCAGGTTCCATATTCACCACCAATTTTAGTTATGAAGTTTATATAATACATATGAATGTATTTTAAATTTAATATCATGAATATTGTTTTAATTTCTATTATTTATTGGATCTATAATTCATAGGGTTTATGGTTCAAATTATTCCGAACATGTAATGAAATTTTCACTCAATATATTTTTTCTTTGGGAAATATGTTATATAATGAACTTATCTTCATTTATAATGAGTTTATATATATCCTATAACATATAATATATTTTTTTACGATGATTTTTTGGGTATCATATTATTTTATCCCATAATGGGGCTTATAATTCCATGTTTCCAAATTTTTATGGGTTTTATGGAATAATATCATCATTTATGAAGAATTATTTTTTAAAAATATGTAATATTATGAACCGAAATTATTTACTCTTTATGTGCATCAGATTAAATGAAAATGGTGTTTTATAGTAACCCAATTTTATTTCTCTCCTTGGTAAAAAAAACCCTAACTATTTCATATTCATTTTTTGAAAAAAGGGTTTAAAACATGTTATAAAATTATCCGAAATATTTATTAAAGGTATTTTTACCAGTTTTTCACTTTAATATAAATTTATTTAAAT
The DNA here is from genome assembly GCA_963277665.1 of Viscum album. Classification (NCBI taxonomy): domain Eukaryota; kingdom Viridiplantae; phylum Streptophyta; class Magnoliopsida; order Santalales; family Viscaceae; genus Viscum; species Viscum album. The sequence goes on along the minus strand of OY728164.1, from coordinate 59,238,376 downwards.
GTAATCTTCATGTTGTTTTCCAAAAAAAGGCCCTTTTGGAGTTTAATTTATATATGAAATGTATCATTGTTTTATTGTGTATGAAATGAGAAGATATTTTATCTATCTAGACCCTAAAATGTTTTCTAACATCCTTTTTAAATTTAAATCATCAATTTTTATGAAATTTATTTTTAAATTGTCTTATTTATTTTTAGTTTCAAACACAATTTTAATGTGAAAACGATTTTCCCCATGAAATTTCATAATTAATCATTCAAAGTTATTTCAATTAGATCTGATATCCATTGAAATAATATTCCTTTTACTGGGGATATGATCAAAGGACACCAATATTATTCATTCATAGATGGTTTATGTTTATGATGGAAATATATTTTGGAAACCTATTTCTCTTAATTGGGTTATACCATTATAAAATTATTATGAAAACCATTTATTATTCAATGTATTATGATATAATGAAATAATTAAATGATTACAAAAAAAAATTATTTTTAATAGGATATGATATAATTAATGTTTATAAAAACCATTTATTTTAATGGGGTTTGATTATATGAATATTTTTTCATCTATTGGAATAAGAAAATATCATTTTCATTATTTCATGATGGGAATATCTATCCATCCAATTTATTGGATAAATATTGAAATATAAAGAGATTATTAGGAGATGAATGAGGAGTTAACCCAATTAATTATGGGGCATTGTCTAATATGACACTGTTCAGTGTAATCCTTGAATTCTACACTGGTTTTTGGAGTTAACACATTCCACTATGATTATCATGGTAATGATAATTGAACTACTAATGAAATTATTTTTTCTACCTATTTATATTCCACAAATCAATACATTATTTTGATTATATATCCCAATGGTTTGTGTTCTATGATTTTATTTTTATTAATGTCTTATGAACATGAAATCCTTATGTCATGATTCTTGATTATGATCTATTATATATATATTATGGTTTTATATCGTTTTTTAATGTTCTAATACCCTTATAGTCATGATGTATTGATATCTCCCTTTTTCACCTTTACTGTGAATCTGATCTCACAATTTCTTATGATTAATTTAACTTGGTTATCTTGACTGTTTTTATATATCACATGTCTATGAATATTTCTAGTTTTGAAGAACATAGTGGGAGATAATGTATCTCAATTTAGGGGTAGTCATTAATATTTCCATGTTTAAATATGAATTATACAATTATGATCCTCATGTTTGTATTTCTTTAATTTGATTTAGTATCTTTTAATAAGATATAATTTTGATATATGAAAATCCCATTTTTTTATAGTTTTCAATAGACGATAGGTTTAGTTAACCTTTGAAAAATAGGATGAGAATCATTTATAGATATCCATAGGGATATTTCTACTTATAAAGATAAGTATATTTCAATGAATAGGTCTAAGGATGAGTCAATTTATCGTAAAAATGTCCCATAATTCTGGTAATGGGATGAGAAATTGATTTCCATTAATGTACATCAATATCTGAATACTACATATGGTTTTGGCTCTAGAATATATGTAACTAAAGGAAATACCTTCAAAAAGGGAACATTAATCAATACTCAATCGATACATAGTACATGAAAAATCTCCTTGAAACACAATTGGTTAAAAACTCATATGAGATCTAATTTTTAAAATTATAAACACATTATGAACCACCATAATTGATTTAAATAACGAGCCCAAATAATTGAGGTTATGCCTTATGGGTCCTATAATGTAAATAATGTGTCTTGATGTGGACATCATATACGTGATTTTTCATAATTATGTTGTTCTACACTACGATTAGTGATTCAGACACTGTTATTTTTTGTTTAATCAATGGATTGAACCTGATGCAACCTTAATGAGGTTGAATGTGATGGATAGTTCATATTTTTTAATCATTTTTAGAAATTTTTAATGGGATATGGAATGGAAAATATAATTTCAATACTCACATAAATTTTCAATTTATGAATCAACTTATATAAACATATTTTTATTGGAGTGAAAAATGTTCTATATATGTAATTAAGAGACAATGATTTTATATTTTTGTCATTCAGAAGATACACTAGTTTCATAGAAATTGTTCCATATGAATAAAAATATATTATCCATTCACCAGTGTTCGGAGAATGAAAAATTTATATAAGATATCAATTATTTATAATGAAAATTGAATCAATGATTTACACCTATCAGTTTTATGAAACAAGAAATAATACACTCCATGAAGTGGGAGGAGTTTAGGAAAATATTTTTTTAATGTCTCGACCCACAAAGCTCAGATCTGGTGCATTATTTTAATACATTTTCTTGATTGCAAAGAATCAAGTCTTGAAGGACTGATCAGTCTAGTAGTTTTAAAAAATAGATTACATACATGAACGTCACAAAACACATTAAAACATAAAACACTACATAAATAATCCTTTTATAATTCCATTATAGCCCTAACTTAAGCCTTTATTTCCAACTATATACACTTCTCAGAATCCTAGTAAAACAAAACATAAGAAAAGGGTGAGCTCAAATTCTCAGTATGGGTAAATAATTTAGATAAAGTTATAATCTTTTAAGGAATGATGTGTAATAAAAATAATATACTTTTAATCATAAAATTTAAGATAATATGGAGAAAATAAATAAAACATTACCATATTAATATTCACATGGATATTTTACTAGTCTAATAATCACTAATAATAATTAATTTCATAATTAGGGAATGCCAAACACCATACATCACTACCACATAGTCAAGGACTCATGCGAAGACTACAAATAAATTTTTTTTCAAGGCCTTGTGCATATATACTAGTTTGTCTCATTAGACCTACAGATTCATCGAGGAGCCATAGCGGGCTCCACTCGTCACTTACTATGTCCATTGCATTCCTCTTATGAAAATACCAAAACATATCATAATAATTCGTATTAAAATTACCATACAAAATGCTAATAATTAAATCATAAAACATGATGGTATAAAAATATCATGTCTACAGTCAAACATATAATTACTCATTCAATATAATATGTATGATTTTGTTATAATAATTCATCCTTAATCATGAATAATATCCAGTAAAGAATCTAGACATAGTTAAAAATGATCAGTAAAACTTTTTGAGTGAAATATCCCATTTGTGAAATCATTTAAAAATCACACATTTATAAATGAATTCATTTAAAAGATATTTATGAATCAATATTTCCTATAAAACTTTGAAACATTTTAATGGAATTAACATTTTAAAAGAATTATGAAAAAATAAATAAATCTTTAAAACTATTTTGAAAACATAGAAATTAATGTGAAATATTTAGAAGAATAAAATTTTAAAACATATATAAATATGTTGTAGTTAAATAATACCATAAAAGAATCATTTTGAAATTTATTTTATGAATCATGGACATGTATAATAAATATGTCTCAAAAAATACTTACACATAAACAATCTCGGATAATAATCAGATTGAGGAATTAACATTTACCTTGAATTTTCCTTGGGTCAAGGGTTCGTTTAACCACCTGTATAATGACCATAATACGTTAAATAATTATTTTGTAACTATATTAATATTTATTATATCATAAATGATTCATTTATGACTTTATAATTCCCATTTTATAATGATTTCCATGTTTAATTAACATTTCTGGTAATAATCAATTTCTTTATCGTACGTGTTTTAACATGTTATTCTTCATCATACCATTTAGATCATGATTTAAATACATAAAGAATATAAATAATGATTTATATATATTATATATTTTGATTATAAATATGTAAAATTGATAGATATATGAAATGGAAATCCCCATTTATAGAGATGGTTAGCCGTACGTACGGATAATGTTTGTTTCTTTTTAATATCGTATTGAATGGAAGTAAGTGAACATGATATATGTTAGTAAATATATATATATATATATATCCAATAGCATTATTATGTCATATATTAAATATTTATTAATAATATATATTTTTATAATCATCGTTGAATGGTGAACCTAGATATGAATCTCATCGTGTCGTGTAGACATTAAGTCGTTCAAACACATGAGTGAGGATATAATTTACTTAATGATTAAAAGGTCTGTAATTTAATGGAATATAAATTTTACAAAGAAATTATCATGTTATTTTCATTATTTAAATACATATTACTCATAATTATATTTATCCAAAAAACATAGTGCTGGAAAACAAATTACTCCATACCGTGGAGAGGGTAAGTTGTACGTACACACGCATGGTGACATTATCATTAATAGGATTGATTGAATATTGTGTATGATTGTACCATTTTTATAATAACATCACATTATGTATATGGTATTGGGGTTATTATTTTGGTTTGGATATATCAAAGAAAAATAATGTCGATGTATAAAAGAACATTAAATTAAATGATAAAATAATTACCTCTTCTTTGGGTCTTCGTTTTGATTTGATCAAAAGGACTCCATAGGATGGATTTTTTCTCAAAGGAAGTCATCTATTTTTACTTGAGGGGAGTTGGAAGGAGATTTGGTTAGGTTTTGGTCGAGCCAAATTTCTTTTGAGGTGTGATTTTGAGAGAATGGGAAGTTCCCTTTTACAAAATGGGTGAGGGGATCCTGAAAAAACGAGAAATATTATTTTATTATACAATAATATTCGGTTCATAATGGGTCCAAATGAAATTACACTGAGCCTTAGGTGTTTACGGGTTAAAATTTTCTCATTGAATAAGTATTATACTATCCGGGATCGACCATAAACAGTACATAGTCTTTAATTAAATGGATAATTAACATTGAGGATCTTTTCAGGTTTAGAGTTTTAGAGAATTAGGTCATAACATTTACATAACAACATAAATATTACATGTAGACAATTCTAATTAGTATACATTTTTTCATAAAATAAAAACTATTGAAAAAAAAGAGTCATGTCTAGTTCCATGTCTTAGAGGGCATGTCTTTTTCATGATAACATCCTTGACCCATATTCATCTTTATGTCCTGTGGAAAACATTTTAAAAACATGGGATTGGAATAAAAACATCAGTAAGGGATATAAAATATGTAATGAAAACATTATCACATCAATAAATACAAAACATTGAAACCATACATTTCAATCATAACATACCAGATGAAATCACAAGATTTATAAATAACACACAGAAGTCATAAATCATAGAGGTAACTTTTGGAATCCATATCAAACATACATTTTAGCTATCAAAACTACATAGGGATTCACATTTTAAATACACATCACATTATATTCCCTAAATATCTTAGGAGAAACAATCACGTTTACCTCCATCACGTTACCCAATGCATTGGAGAGCTATCTCGGGCTCACCCGCCCAAGGTTTATAACGTAACCACCTGTATACATCAACAATAAGTAATAGCCATAATGTATTCATACCACATAAAACAAACATAATAGTAAGATAACATTTCCACATTGAAATTAAAATATATTATTTCAAAATACTGAAAAAATGAAAGCTTTTTTCGAAACATTTTCAAAACCATTTGAAATATTAAATAAAGACATTTTTGAATCAAAGTGTCTAATACACTTTGAAGATTTTGAATGAAATTTGAATTTGAAAACATTCATGACCATATGAATAAATCCTTAAATCAACTTTTAATACATGTAAATTAATGTAATATATTTAGAAGAATAATCATTTTTAACATTTAAAACGATATTTTAGTTATTTAGTTTTTAACAAAATGAGAGATCCTATAATACTAATAATTGAGGAATAACATTTAATCATAACTTAATAATATCATGAGAATAATGGTATTTTGGATATAATATTCCCAATGATAGTATATACACCATATAAGAGTTAATTAGATCATATCAACAATGAAGTCTCAATGGAAATGTAAATTGAGACGAAATCCCTTATAAATAAGGTGTCCTTAGATAAAAGATTGATCAATTACATAATTATGTGGATAAAATATAAATACTTCTTCACATAATTGAATATTAAGTGTAAAAAAATCATAAGTTATTCACACATATTCATAGAACAACATAATCAAGAAGTAGATATATAACCCAAAAATCGAAACCCCGTTAAGATGATTTCATAGAGAAATTCGACAGACTAACGGTGTCACTTTAAAATTTATAAAATAAGTTGTTGAGAGAGAAAATGATATATCATCACATGGACATAAAATTTACATCAATAATGATATATAATAACATATCCCAACATAATAATATTTAAATAAAAATACATAACAAAAATAAGTCTTTTAAAAAGAGGATGGTGAAAGGCCCCCTTACCAATTTGGTAACCTTTGAAACATACAACCCATGACAGAAAGATCACACAATAAATATGTTAATACAAAAAAATTAAATTATATTAATCAAATTATAAAATAATTTTCAGTAAATCCAACACAAAAAAGGAAATAGTGTCTAATATCACGTTAATCTCATGGGAATAAAAAGTGAGATGAAAAACCCTTACCACATCGTAATCAATCAAGTCGTATGAGAAAAAGTTAATAACCACCCAGTGAATCATAGAATATAATGAATATAAATATAATCGTGATAATATTAATCAAATGGAAGTACAAAATACACCACATGAAATAAATATTTGGTGAACAATTGAAATCTCACAGAATTAAAAGTGAGATAATAAATCACTTACCTCATGTCCAACTTGACTCTTATATTCCATGTTCTTCTTGCCTAGTAAAACTAAGTAAATTTATACTATCTTAATAACCTTTTTAATGTTTATTATTACATTTATATCAATTATTACCTTGCAATAATATTTAGTTATTTATTTTAGTTCATATCAGACATTTTTTCGATGTTCAGAATTTGAGCTAAAAAATAAGCATGTTGTAATTACAGTTTTTCTATGGGTCCAAAACTCCATTATCTCTAGAATGATATTAATGATTTACATATCATATATATCATAAATATCCAGTGTATAAATATATATATTTATAATAGTATATAACATTTTTAGATAAGAAATGAAATACACCGTTTATGGAGACGCTAAGCCGTATGTACGCATGAATGGTACTTTAATTTCTATTTAAAATTTTATGGAATTAAAAAATAATGATACATAGGTATATTATAATTAATGTACAATATAATATATAATATCATTAAATACATCCTTTATACATCCTATATAAGGCATTATCGAGTCATATCACTTTGAGGGGGCGGTAGTCCACATTTCCTAAAATGAAAATATCGCATTTACCAATTATGGAAACCATAAAGATATGATATAAATGGATAATACAGAAGAATAAAAAAAACATAAACATAATATATATCATATATAAATACATTATGTTTTTCACCCATTTGATAGTGGTGTCTATAAGTGGAGTTTGAATCCTTCTCATAAAAACATCCTAATATTTGGTGGATACTGATGTTGTTTTAAATGAAAATAATAAAAAGAGTTTACGGTGTTAGAGAAGTGAAATAAAACAATAGAACATAAGAGAAGACATTACTCTTAAATCGGATAACTCCATTTGGTTTGAACTAAAAGTGTTTCGTGATGTGCTTTCTGCATAAGGTAAGGAATCTATGATGAAGAGAGGGATCTTGGGAGATGATTAGAGCATAGGTTGCATGAGCCATAGGCTTTAAAAGTCTGAGAAATTGGTATTAAGTGAGGGATGTTTATAAGGGAGAGAAGGTTCTCTTTAGGAATGTTTGAAACAATTATTTTATTATATCATCATCTTCGGTTTTGAAAGGTCAACTAGTCATTAAAGTCGATGTTAAGATGAATCAAGGTCCAATTAAAATCATCCAATAAAAATTGGATAGGTTTTGGATATTTTATTAAAATTTATAATCTTATTTATTAAAATCATTTATTAATGAGGTAAATATTGTATCATTATTGTGTCTTAAATAATTTAATTTATTAGATTTCTAAAAATTATTAAAAAAAATTTATGATGTCGTAAATATTATTTTCTTTACATATAATCTTTATAGTCGAAAATATATCTTATATAACCCCATGTAACAATTGATTTACTAAAATATATATGGTTATGTCATTTTTGTCGTCACATTAAAATAATTAATATAAATTGTCATTATTACACCCATGTGGCTCCATGGGGTACCAAATTCGACAAAAGGATTCCCACTATCGGATATGTATCATCCAAAAGGATTAGGAAATATGTTATGGTAATTTACTATTATTATAATATTATATTTTACACTTATTTATTATATTTACTGTTTATCATGGTAAATAAAATATTAACTAAAGTTAATATTTAAAATGTCTAAATATAAAAGTTTTCCATTTAAAAAATTTAGACCGACTGACTCCAAATATGGAATCCATTTTTCAATATTCAAAACACATAAGTTTCATAAATTAATTTAAAATTAATTCCTTCTGTCAAAACAAAAAGCGTGTTTTCAAAAAATAGTAACTATCTAAAGATTGACACTTGTTTATGTCCAATATAAAAGTGAAATTAATTATAATGTCCAAAATTGTATAAAAAGGAAAAATATATTCTAATTACACTTTATAACCAATTAAAACAATTATCTAACCATATTAATAGATTAGATTAAAACGCAGTTTTGAATTAAAATACAGTATTTTTTTACTATTCATTAAAAAATGAACTTTATCAGAAAAATACCAAAAATTTACCGAAAGTAAATTTTGATGTGCCAAATTTAAATAAGAATTTTTTTAAAAAAAATAACATATAAAAAATGAAAAACTAGATTTAAAGAGTTTCTCCATCAAAAGGTGGTAAATCGACCTTTTAAAGAATATTAGAGTATTTATACTTAGATTCATTCATATTTTACGACTCTAACTTTTACTGGTTAAATATAAAAATATTCATCAAACATGTATAATCATATTTTAGTTAGTTCTATTTATTACTACCTATAAAATTGCTAGTCGTTAATTAACATTTAAAATAATAATATTAATTTATTAGTGTGCAACGTAAGATTTCAAAGAAACTCATTGTTGTGTATCGGGTACGCCATCGAACATATCATCCCCTGTAGAATAAAATTAATTCCCAATACACAAATATTAATAAATATTAAAATTTAATTTTCTTTATTTACCTTGGATGTTACATCCTTCTCTACTTTTGGAAATTGCGTCCGCGCAATTTTAAAATTGGGCTTAGAAACATCATTGAAAGTCCTGCATTGTAAAATGAGTCTATAAAACTATCACTTTAAAATAAAGGTAGATATGTAAAAAGGTTACCTAAGACAACGGATTCTAGTATTCCTTGAAAACATTGATATGGAAGAGAAACTATCTCTCCTAGATTAATAGAGAGTGATAGAGAACTTGATCACAGAAATTTTACCACCACAATACCAAAAATTTGTTGTTGGGTAAAAGTATGTTGATAAAATAGGGAATATAAATTTTTTTCTTCAAGATCCATTTCATAGAGTTGAATAATATTATAATAACAATAATAATATCATAATAAAATATTATTACTCGTCATATAGAGTCTCATCCTTTAATAAAATCCTACCACAAACTCATCTCTTCTCCAAAAGGTAAGCATTCATGTTGTCTAGTTCACATTGAATGCATTATAATCAACATCTTGGGAATAACATGATCCACAAATTATAATCAATATATTTTCATATCATTATACACTATCCAAAACCAAAATTGTTTAGTACGTGATCAGATAATCCCCAAAAGGATAATCTTTTATAAAAATAAGTACTGCACATAATCTCCAAAATTCAACAAAAAGTACCCAAAGATCATGAAAGACCATTCAATATAAAATTTCACTTAAAATTATTCAAAAATAATAAAAATATGGTTGAAACCCAAAACTCAGAAGGATTTTATCAGACTTTATTCCACAGTAACTCTTAACATTTATCTCCAAATAAAATAGACTACTCTTAATGTCTAATACTAAAGATTAATTAAGCAAATGATATATTCTCTGTGATAGGTTAATAATTTCCATTAAAAACAAAACTCACCATATGTCTATAATGAAATCATAGATTCTCCTTATATAAGATTCAAACATTACTTATTAGAAGAAAAGATAATTGTTCCTTGAATAACATTTTCATATATCAATCTTCAGGGTTACAAATACTATAAAAATTCATCCAATGTAATACCAACATCAAAAGAGCCTTAATACTTTTAAGCATATCACCATCCTAAAATCTACCATAACTCATGAATCACTTATATGATGACTAATTACTCATTATACATTATTCATGATCCATTAACCATTCTTTACCAACTTATTCTGAAATACATCTTTCAAACAAACAAAATCATGAATCATATTATAATATTAAATAATGTAAGAAATAATCCATACCTTTCATTGGTCATTGTAAGTTTCTTCATCCTCAATTGGAATGGAATTAGTTATTGATTAACATATATTTGTACTATCTTGGTGATCCCATTCCTGAAACTTTTTCATAGGACAACTGTTTTCATAATTACTATATAAACCTCATTTAAAATATTCTATTGATCCATCAGAAAAAACTTTTTTCCCTTTCCTAGAGTCCACTAGGTGATTCCTTTTTCCACTGATGGTTCTTTCTTTATTACCTTCACTTCCACATATATATAATCATTGTATCACTTTGAATCATTTTCCTATTTGTTTCTTTCCACATCCTTGACACATTGGTTATTAAATATACTTACCTTTATTATTATTATATTTACTTATGTGGGGATTTGTTTCTCGTATATATGATGCATTATAAAAATCACCAATGTTCAGGTGGTCAATCATGACTCCAGATATTCGGTTATGAATAAACACAAGGGTTCTAATTACATTTAACACACCAAACCCAGTTACCTAGAGTCGGTGCATTATTTCATAACATTGGCATGATCACAAAAGATCAACTCGCGAAAGACCGATCAGTTTAGTAGCCTTGGAATCACTAGATACATTCATAATGTTTACAATACATCATAAATTGAAAACTACAAAAAAATCATGTCTCCACACTCATATCCCCAGATATTATCCATGCAGGTCATTCATAAAATACTTCTTCACATCCCAGGAAAACGAAAAATAGAAATCAGTGAGCTCATATTCCCATTAAGGATAACAATATAGTGGAAACATTCATATATAAGAAAAAATATTTAAGGCAATTTGTACCTAAAACAAAATCCTTTTAAACATGAACATCAGCATAATATGGCAATGTAAAAATGAAATAATTCCATTTACTTATTCACATGGATATTCTACTAGTCGAAAAATCAAATGCAATATCTATAACCACAATCATAATGATGGAATGCATAATGCCGGACTATCATAACCACATAGTCAAGGCCCTGTTCTAAGAATACAAATAAGATTTTGTCAAAGACTTGTGCCAATATAGTAGTTTGCCTCATGAGTACTATCGATGCATCGAGGAGCTATAGCGGGCTCCACCTGTCACTTATTATGTCCAATGCATTCCTCATATGAAAATGTTTAATCCTAACATAAAAATTCATATTAAAAATAGCATAAAAAATGTCAATACATTCTCTATAAACCATGAATGGTATAAAAATAACACATCCACAGTAAAACATATCACAAAACCTTCAATACAATATGGAAGTTTTGTATCATAATAAATAAACATCAAATAAGCTTAAAATCCCTCAAAGGATGTTGACATAGATGAAATCAAAACAATTTGAGAGAAATATCTATTTTTTTAAATCATATAAATGTCACGTTATCATAAAGTAAAACATTTACATTGAAAATATTCTTATAAGCTTGTTAGGTAAGCTTCAACGATTTTATAATAGTGGAAAATATCCACACCCGCTGTATAATTTAAAAAAAGGCATTCTTACCATAATTTTGTTGAAAAGGTTAAAAAGGACCTTGTTTGGAAAATGACAGAAATATTACATTATAAAAATATTATAAAAAGTCAACAAGGGTATAAATGAAATTAACTTATAGTCTATAAAATAGTAAGAATGATTATAAATACATTTTTAAGATAACGGATGTGGATGATAAAGATGTCCCAGTAGATAATTACATATATACAACCTCAGTTAATGAAGAGATTGTGAAATAAACCCTTAACTTGTATTTTCCTTGGTTGAGGGTAGGTTAACCTCCTATAAAATGGTGAAATAATTTTTACTAAATTATAAAAAAATCATATACCTTAATATTATATCATATATGATCTTTTAACAATGATTTGTTAATAATATCTTTGTATTATCGTTTTTTTAGGTGTTAACATACTTGTTTTCTTTTTTATGTTGTGTTACATAAGGCATGTTTGTTATTGATAGTTTGTATCTTAATCATTTCCAGAATTATATCATGTCCTTAAAAATTATTTTTAACCATCAAATGATAATTATTCGTGAATGGATACGATGGGGAATGAATCTCATCGAATTCGTGGAGACTATAGTCTATACATACGCACGAGCGACAATATAATTCATATGATATTATAATAATATATAATTGGATAGTATATCTTATATACAGAATCATTATCATGTTATATTTATTATTTACCTTAATTACACATCATTATCATATCCATCCAAATAATAATGTTTCGAAAAACAATTACACCACGACGTGGAGATGGTAGGCTGTACGTATGCACATATGGTGACATGTCATTCAAAGGGTGGATATAATAATGAATATGGTGTGACCATATTTTTAATAAAATTTTAGTATATAGAAGAAGCTGGAGCTATTATTTTACAATGGAAATAAAAAAGAAAGAAGAAGTTGAAGAATAAAGGAACTTGAAAGAGGGTGGTGAAAACATTACATCTTCTTCGGGTTCTTCCTTTTGATTTGATCAAAATGTCATGATAGGTTGGATTTCTGATCAAACTATGGCCTATAGGTTGAAGTGAAGGATGTTGAGATAATATTTTGGCATGGTTTGGCCAATCCAAAAGGCTTTTATGGTATGAATATGGGAGAAGGGGGGTACCCTTTTATAAGATGGGTGAGGGTCACCTTAGGAAAAGCTACAAATATTATTTTATAATAAAATAATATTAGGTTACTAATGGCATAAAAGTGGATTATTTAAAGGTTATGGTGTTTATGGGTCTAATCCATCCAACCAATAGGTTTAAGAATGGATTGCCTCACTATATTAACCTTATCTTTTAGTTTTAACTCTTAGTTAATTAGTTTCACATTTACCATGTCTCTTTGTATTTTTATATTATATAGTTAATAAACATACTATAAACATCCAATAGAAACCCAATATTTTCATTAATGATAAAAATATTATTATATAAGTCTCTTGGACAAACCATAGATTTTTATAAATTGAATATCCATTAATAATATACTATTTGTTTTAAAAACTATTTTATGTCAATTTTGACACTATTTGGTATTGGATTTTTCTGAAAATCATAAAAGCATGATTAAATTGAAAAAAAATAATTCAATCAATTCTAACATTTCATATTAACCTATAAAATTTATGAAATTCATAAAAAATCTCAAATTACATTTATTTGGGTATTTATATTATCAATTATTTTAATATTTCATTAATTACCTAATTACTACATCACTATTGTCTCATAAATAAAATAAATTTTTTAATGTATAACAATTATAAATATAATACTATTATTTAGGAAATATTTTTATATTTCTAATGAATATTTATAATCTAATTTATCTTATTTATAACCCTATATTTAAAATGCTTTAGTTATTAAACCTTGATTTTAACTATTTTACTCTTCGTTGAATTAAATAATAATAAATGTCCTAATTTAATCCTAGTGGACCTAAATGATAATATTTTATTTCTAAGGTTGTTTTTGGTCGAGATATACTTTTCCAATAGAATTAGGACATGTGTTAAGGTAATATTAATATCATTTTTACCCTTAAGTATTCTATTTACATTAAATCGTGGTAAATAAAAGAAAAAATTTACTATTCACAAAAAAATAATTTTTATCTTATTGAACCACATTTTACCCCTTGATATTAACCGGGTCTCATGGATTATCAAAATTCCAATCACAAAAGTGGTAAAATTATGTTTTATGTGAATTTGCAAACTCTCTTAGGAGGTGGGTAAAAGGCGGTGAAATGTTCAATAAAATTTTTATATATCTAAAATTAGTCTTAACTAACTCTAATGATATACATTGAACTAATATAGGTATTATCTATCTATTTTTTTCTTTAATTAAATTTAAATAAAATATATAATTATTTAAATAAAAATTTGGTTTTAAACAATAAATTAGCGTTTTTTCACTTTTCATAAAACATTGAATGTTTTCCAAAAAATACAAAAAATTCACCCTAAGTTAATTTCGGTATTCCGAATCCAAAAATGAAGAACATTTTGAAAGGTAAAATTTATAAAATTTTAAAAAGTGGTTATTAATATTCATTACGGCAAGTTTGATTGGTTGTGGTGTGTGTTAGAACTCGAAGTTGCGTACAACACACGCTACTGTATTATACAAAGATAAGTGTATCGTGGAAGATTCCAGAGTTTTGTTATCCCCTCCTTCAAATTATTTCAACCTTAAAATTTCTAGAATACTACTAGATGAAAATAATCAGGTGGTTCCTTATCATAAATTTCTCAGGTTCCCATGTTGCCTCTTCCATCTTATGGTTTCTCCATAGAACTTTTACCAGCCGAGTCGTCCAGTTTCTCAGCACTTGTTCTCTTGTCTCAAGAATCATGATGGGATCTTCACAATAAGACATATTGGGTTCCAATTCTAACTCCTTGTAATTAAGTACATGCATTTGGTCATGCATGTATTTTCTCAATAGTGATACGTGGAACATATCATGATCTTTGGAGAGATTTGGTAGCATTGCCAAACGGTAAGCTACAGCCCCAATTCGTTCTAGAATTTCAAAAGGTCCGATGTACTTGGGACTCACTTTAACCTTTTTACCGAAAAGTATAACTCCCTTCCATGGGGATACCTTCAGGAAAACTTGATCTCTTACCTGAAATTCCAAATCCTTCCTTCATTTATCGACATATCTCTTCTGCTTACTTTTAGATGCATTGATGTTGTTTTGGATTACCTTTACCTTCTCTATTGTTTCCTCCACCAGTTCTGGGCCTACAAGTTTTCTTTCACCAATGTCATCCCAACAGGTTGGTGTGCGACATCTCTTTCTTTATAATGCTTCATATGGTTCCATCCAAATATTTGAGTGGAAGCTATTATTATAGGAAAATTACACTATAGGTAAATATTGATCCCAAATATCCTGAAAGTCATGTGAGCAAGATCTCAACATTTCTCATAAGGTTTGAATAATCTATTCTGATTTTCCATCTGTTTGAGGGTGGTAGGAAGTGCTCAAATAATGTTCAGTATCCAAGGCCTTCTAATGACTGATCCAGAATCTTGAAGTAAAACGAGGATCACGATCAGAAAAAATTGATAGGGGAACTCCATGAAGCCCCACAGATTCATTAATATATAGTCTTACTCAGCGTTCAAGTGGTAAATCTTCCCTTATAGAAATAAAATGTGATGACATGGTAAGATGATCTACAATGACCCATATTGCATCGTTTCTTCTAGGATTCTTTGGTAGTCCCATGACAAAGTCCATTGTGATATTATACCATTTCCACTATGGTATGGGAAGAGGTTGCATTACTCCTCTAGGCTTTTGCCTTCCAGCTTTCACTTGTTGACAAACCATACATCGTGAAACAAAATCCACAATCTCCCTCTTCATGTTTTTCCAACAAAAATGTTCCTACAAATCTCTATACATTTTGGTGCTCCCCGGGTGTATAGAGAAATTGTAACTATTAGCATCGTCCAACAATTCCCTTTTTAGATGAGGTATATTGGGAAGACAATGTATCTTTCCAAATTTTAAAATTCCATCTTCATACACAAAGTCACTCAATCTCCCATCATTGAAAGCATTAATCCTCCTTTTAAACTCTTCATCCTCGGTCTGAGAACTCTTTATCCTTTCTAGTAAAGATGGTTTGGAAACCATTTGAAAAAGCACTGATGTGTCAACTTCTATGGTGATTCCCATATCCATTTATACTAGATCCATGTATATAGGATTTTTTAAAACTATCATCTTGTTCAAAACTCCATGATATTTTCTACTCAAAGCATCTTCCACCTTATTTTCCTTCCCCGGGTGGTAGTTTATCATGAAATCATAATCCATGAGTAGTTCAAGACATCTACTTTGCCTCATGTTGAGTTCTTTCTGTGAGAAAATATACTTTAAACTCTTATGATCAGTATAAATCTCACATTTTTCACCATAGAGATAATGTCTCCATATCATCAATGAAAAGATTACAGCAGATAACTCAAGATCATGAGTAGGATAGTTTTTCTCATGAATTTTTAGCTATCGTGATGACAAGGAAATAAATCAATCATTCTTCATAAGGACACAACCAAGTTTGTTCTTCGATGTATCACTATAAATAACAAAACCATAATTCCCTGATGGTAGAGTCAATATTGGATCATTGACCAATCTTCTCGTCAGTTATTAAAAAAATTCTTCACATTCTTTTTTCCAAACAAATTTAACCCCTTTACGTGTGATCTTCATTAATGGGTTATCCACTCGAGCGACATTCTAAAAGAAACGTTGATAATAACCTGCTAAACCAATAAAACTGTGTACCTCAGTTATACTTGTTGGTTCTGGCCATTCATTGATTGGTCTTCTCGTAGAAATATTAACAGAGATTCCATCTTTAGAGACAATATGTCCAAGAGAAGAAATCTCCTGAAGCCAGAATTCACACTTTCTAATCATCCCATATAATTCATGTCTTCTAAGAGTCTTCAGGATAATTCACAAGTGATTTTCATGATCTTCGTAGATTTTTTAGTATATGAAGATATCATCAATAAATACCGCTACAAAATCATTTAGGTATTCCTTGAAAACTCTATTCCTTAGATCCATGAATACAGAGGGTGCATTAGTCAATCCAAAATACATTACAATAAACTAATAATGATTGTACCTAGTTTGAAATGTTATTTTTGGAATGTTTTCCTTCTTCACACACAACTGATGGTATCCAGATCAAAGGTCAATCTTTGATAAGTATTGAGCTCCATACAATTGTTCAAATAAATCATCAATGCAAGGTAGGGGATACTTGTTGTTTATTGTTATAGCATTGATCTCCCTGTAGTCGATACATAACCACATAGATCCATATTTCTTATCAACAAAAATGATAGGGGCTCCCCATGGAGAAACACTAGGGAGAATAAATCCTTTATTACTCAAGTCCTCTAGTTGTTTCTTTATTTTAACTAATTACACAGTGGCCATTCTATAAGGGGTCTTTGATATGGGCATCGATCCAGGAATTAAATCAATGGAAACTCAATTTCTCATTCTGGAGGATGTCCAGCTAAATCTTATGGAAACACATATACATATTCTATCACAATAGGTACATCCTCTATTTGAAAATTACTTTCCTTACCCATAGTAATTTCATTCTCTTCCTCCCCAATAATTGAATTTAGTTGAGCTACTGGGGGGTGGATCGAGATAAGAATTAGGTGGGGATGATTCAACTATAAAGATAAGTTGTTTTTTATCATCATCATAAGAAATCTTAACCTCCTTCTTCTTAAAATAAATATTATGATCATGGTCGGAAATGGAATCCATACCATGGTTTATATCAAACACAATCATGTGTATGACAATGATATCAGCATATAAAGAACATTTATGTGCTCTAATGGGGACGGATCCATAGAACATTGTAGCAATTATACTTCCCTTAGGAGTTTTAACTGACAACTCCATTGTCAAATCAAATTGGAAATATCAAATTTTCTTATCATACTTGGAAGAAATTAAACAATGTGATGATCCATAATCAAATAATTCATTTTCTAATCTTGAGGAAACCAATAAATTACCTGCCACCACATCTTTCGGAGCTTCTACCTCAGGAGTCATGATAATATAAGCATGGCCTTGATCCCTTGGCCATTAATGAGGTAAGTTCCCCTGACACTTAATAAATTCATTTGCATAATTTCCCATCTCCCTGCATTTGTACCATTGGACATCAGTAGCTTCCTTCTTCCCCTTGCAATCATGAGAATGGAGGCCTTTTTCACCACACTTGTAACAGACTCCCATTCCTTTTATGCAAGTATTGGGGTGTTTCTTCACAAATTTATAGTAGAATGGATATTCCAATTTTCTCTTCTTCCCCTTATTTCTATTTCCAAATTGAACAGAATATCTCTTCTTCTCGTTCTTTGCTTTAAATTTATATGACTAAAAAATTCTATTTCTTTCTTGATAGCACATGAGACAATATCTTCATACGACGACAAGGATTGTTAGACTAATTCTTGATGAACAAATGTATTTAACCCATCAAATAAATGATAGATATTACTTCATGGGTTACGTATATAATCTCCATCATACCTTTCTAACATTGTAAATTTAGCCTCATACTTTGCGACGTTCTCATCTGCCTTTTGCCTCAGCCTCAAAAATTGCCTTTCCATATCTGCTCGATGGTTATGAAGAAAGTATTTTTCTAAGAAAAGAACTTTGAACTCCCTACATTCCATATTGGATACTTCATCATCTTCCTTTTTTTTGAATCAATGACCTCTATTGACCAGCATCTCTAGTGAGGCGATAAATTTCCATGATAAATTTTTCCCTTTCACTACTCCCTAAAGCCTAAAATATTTTCTCTATGGAAGATATCCATTGCTCATATACTAAGGGTTTTGTACTCCCATTGAATATTGGTGATTTTTTACTAATGAAGCAGTCTAACATTGATCCACCATGCTGCGGATCAGGGTGCTCCATATGGGTAAGGTTATTATTCATATCATGAGTGATTTGTCCCGGTATGGTGATTAGCTGATCAGCACTAGTTACATCACCAGCTCCACTATAATTATCTTGAGCTGGTGGGAAATCCCTACATGGATTGCGTTCATTGATACAGTTTCTATTCCTTCCATTAGGCCCCATTTCAAAAAAATGGCATAAACTAGATCAGTTTATGAATCGAATTACAGAAAGTCAAACTTGTAAAACACTTAACATAAATTGAACAGTTTATGGATATAATCTATAATCATAAAAATGTTCTCTTTGAGGAAGTATATACTCATAAAACCTTCATAATGGTTAGAAAATAAAATGTGAATTATCTTAAGAATATCCCCCAAGAGTGTCGTAAATAAGAGTGCAGCAAGGCCCATTGTCGTGCACTAGTTCCTGTTCAAGTCTAGCTCAAAGCGGTGTTTTTCGGTTTTACCCATAGGTACATTTGTGTCAGAGCCGCCTCGACCTGCACGTATCAAGACATGGATGTATTTCTTAGAAAGGTCAAAAAATCTCTTCAATACCAAAATTTTAGGAACTTCTTCTATATTAATCCTCAAATTCAATCATAGGTCTATGTTCTCTAATCAGAGTTTATCTAAATCTAGCTTTCAAGGTACTTACTAAACTTTTTATGATACCAACTGTAACGCCCCGACCCTAGTTACCTAGAGTTGGTGCATTGTAACATAACATTGGCGTGATAAAAAAATATCAAGTCTCTAAATACCTATTAGTTTAGTAGCATTGGAATCACTAGATACATTCATAATGCTTACATTACATAATAAAGCAAAAACTACAACAACATCTTGTCTCCACACTCATATCCCATTATACTATCCCTACAGCTCATTCATAATATTCTTCTTCACATCCTGGGAAAATGAAACATAGAAAGGGGTGAGCTCAAATTCCCAGTATGGATAACAATATAGCGGAAACTTTCAAAAATAAACATAAACATTTAAGGTAATGTATTACAAAAACAAAATCCGTTTAAACATGAACTTCAGAAAAATATGGCATAGTTAAAATGAAATAATTCCATTTACTTATTAATATGTATATTCTACTAGTTGAATAATTAAATGCAATATCAATAACCACTTTTATAATGATGGAATGCATAATGCCTAACTTTCATAACCACATATTCAAGGGCTTGTTCCAAGACTACAAATAAGATTTTGTCAAGGCCTTGGGAAAAGACACTAGTTTGTCTCATGAGACCAACATATGCATCGAGAAGCTATAGCGGGATCCACACGTCACATATTATGTCCAATTCATTCCTCATGTGAATAGGTTTAAACCAAACAAAATTATTTTTATTAAAACTAGCATACAAAATGACAATACTTTCCCCATAAACCATGAATGGTATAAAAATAACACATCCATAGTCAAACATATCACAAAACCTTCAATACAATATGGAATTTTTGTATCATAAAAAATAAACCTCAAATAAGATTAAAATCTATCAAAGGATGTTGACATAGATGAAATCAAAAATATTTGAGAGAAATATCTATTTTATTAATCATATAAAAGTCACATAATCATAAATTAAAACATTATCTTTGAAAAAATTATTTTAAGCTTGTAAGGGAAGCTTCAACGATTTTATAACAGTGGAAAATAGCCTCACCCACAGTATAAGTTAAAAAAAATCTTACCTTAATTATGTCCAAATGTTTAAAGAGGACCTTTTTTGGAAAATCACAGAAATATTCCTTTATAAACATCTTATAAAATGTCAAATAGGGAATAAATGACTTTAACCCATAGTCTATAAAATAGTAACAATTATTTGAAATACATTTTTTAGAAACATGGATGTGGATGATAAAGAGTTCTCAATAGATAATTACAAATAAACAATCTCAGATAATGAAGAGATTGTGAAATAAACACTTACATTGTACTTTTCCTTTGATGGAGTTAGGTAAAATTCATGTATAATGGTGAAATAATTGTTATTAAATTATACCAGAATAATATATATTAATATTACATCATATATGATCTTTTAACATTGATTTGTTAATAATATCTTAGTATTATAGTCGTTTCAGGTGTTAACTTACTTGTTTTATTTTATATGTTTTATTACATAAGTCATGTTTGTTACAGATTAGTCGTACCTTATTAATATCTAGAATGATATAAAGTCATTTAACATTATTTTTAACCATAAAATGAAAATTATTCTTGAATGGATACGATGGGGAATGAATCTCATCACGTTCGTTGATACAGTAGTCAGTACGTATGTGCGAGCGACAATATCATTCTTTTGATATTAAAATAATAGATAATTGGATGGTATATCATTTATAAAGAATCATTATCATGTTATATTTATTATTTACTTCAATTACACATCATTATAATATCCATCCAAATAATAATGTTTTGAATAACAATTACACCATGACGTGGAGACGGTAAGCCGTACGCACGCACATATGGTGACATGTCATTAAAAGGGTGGATAGAATAATGAATATGGATGTACCATATTTATAATAACATCATAGAATATATAAGATACTGTAGTTGTAATTTTATAATGGAAATTACAATGAAAGAAGAAGTTCAAGATGAAAGGAACATGAAAGAGGGTGGTGAAAACATCACCTCTTCTTCGGGTTCTTCCTTATGATTTGATCAAATGGTCTACTTAGGATGGATTTCTGATCAAACTACGACCTCTAGGATTATGTGAGGGAAATTGAGAGAATATTTTGGCAGGTTTTGGCCAATCCAAAAGGCTTTGAAGGTACGAATATGAGGTAAGGGGGAGTGCCCTTTTATAAGAGGGGTGAGGGGAACCTTAAGAAAAGCTATAAATATTATTTTATAAAAAATGTATATTCGGTTTCTAATGGCTCCAATGTAGATTATTTAATGTCTAAGGTAGGAATGGGTCAAAACCCACCAAAAAATAGGTTTTAGACAGGTTTGGGTCACTATATTAACCTTATCATTTAGTTTTAATTCTTAGTTAATTAGTTTCACATTTACCATGTCCCTTTGTATTTTTATATTATATAGTTAATAAACTTACTATAATATTTTAAGAGAACCCCAAGTTGTTCATTAATAAAACACGTATCATTATATAAGTCTTTATCCCAATCCTTAGATTTTTAGGAATTGAATATCAATTAATAATATAATATTTTTTTAAAAAACTCTTTTAGGTCAATTTTGACAGTATTTGGTATTTGATTATTGTGAAAATCATAATAGCATGATTACCTCTAAAAACATAATTCAATCAATTATAACATTTAATAATAACATATAAAATTATTGTAATTCATCAAAAGTCTCAAATTACATTTATTTGGGTATTTATATTATAAATTATTTTAATATTTCACTAATTAGTTAATTACTACATCACCATTGTGTCATTAAAAAATTAAATTTTTTAATGTTTAAAATTTATAAATAAAATACCATTATATAGGAATTATTTTTATATTTCTTATGAATATTTATAATAAAATTTATCTTATGTATAACCCTATATTAAAAAAATTTTAGTTATTAAACGTTGATTGGAATTCTTTTAACGATTCTTTCAATTAAATAATAATAAATGTCCTATTCTTAGCCAAGTGGACCTAAATGATAATATTTTATTCCTAAGGTTGTTTTTGGTCTGCATACTCTTTTCCAATAGAATTTTTACATGTGTTAGGATAATATTAATATCATTTTTACACTTAATTACCGTATTTACTTTTAACCGTGGTAAATAAAAGTAAAAAGTTACTATTCACCAAAAATTATTTTTTTCTTATTGAACCAAATTTTACTCCTTGATAATAACCATGTCTCTAAGATTTTAAAATTTCCACTCACAGAAGTGGTAAAATTATGTTTTATTTGAATTTTCAAATTCTCCTAAGAGATCAGTAAAAGACTGTGAAAAGTTCAATAAAATTTTTATATATCTAAAATTATTCTATACTGACTCCAATGAAATACATTGAACTTATAAAGGTATTATGTATCTATTTTGACCGTAATGAAATTTAAATAAATATGATAATTATTTGAATAAAAATTCAGTTTTAAACTATAACTCTGTGTTTTTTAACTATTCATCAAAAAATGAATGTTTTGAGAAAAATACCAAAAATTCACCTTAAACTAATTTCGATATTCCAAATCCAAAAATGAAGTCCATTTTTAAAGATAATATTTATAAAAATTTAATAAGTGGTTATTACTATTCATAACAGCTAGTTTAATTAGTTGTGGTGTGTGTTAGAACTCGAAGTTGCGTACAACACACATTACTGAATTATACAAAGAGAAGTGTACCATGGAAGCTTGGGGTGTTACATTGCAGCTCCAATTTAATTCAGTTTCTCATTCAGAAACCAATCATAGTTTACTTCACATACAATGTTACATTGTTTCCTTCTAGATCCATCCATTTAGTAAAACCGAAAGGGTAAGTGTTAGTATGTCAGGAAAATCATCATATTATATTTTATGAGGAGGGTAGATAAAATGATATACTTATTCATGTTATCATAAACCCATTCACATTATCTAAAATAACTATGACTCTTTCTAAAATCCAAACCATTATGGTAATTTCACTTATGCTTAAAGAACATCCTAACCTCTAAATTTATCTAAACCTCCCTATGATACCAACTGTAAGGATCTAGACTTGAACATTATATATTCATGAATTAATTGGATAATACCCATTGAAGATCTTTTCAGGTTTGGAGTTTTAGAAAATTAGGTCATAAAATTTACATAACAACATGAATATTACATGTAGAAAATTCTACTCAGTATACATTTTTTCATAAAAAAATTTCTTGAAGAAAAGGGACATTTCTAGTTCCATGTTTTAGACAACATGACTTTTCCTTGATCCCATCCTTGACCCTTATTCATCTTTATGTCCTATGGAAAACATTTCAAAAACATGGGATGAGCACTAAATGATTATTAAGGGATATAAAATAAGGAATGAAAACATTATCCCATCAATAAATACAATGTAATGAATCCATACTTTTTAATCATAACAAACCTCATTAAGTCATAAGATTTATGAATAATACTATGAAATCATAAATCATAAAGGTAACTTGTGGGATCCAATTCAAACTTACATTTTAGCTATCACAACTACATAAGGAGACAGATTTAGAATACCCAACATATTATATTCCCTAAATATCATAGGATAAACATTCACATTTACCTCCGTCATGTTAACCAATGCATTGAAGAGTTATCTTGGGCCCACCCGTCCTAGGATTATCAGGGAACAACTCGTATATGTAAAAAATTCCCAATATCCATACCATATTCATAACCCATAAAACAAAAATAATGGGACGATAATATTTCCACATTGTAATCACAATATACCATTTCAAAATATTGATAAAATCATTGATTTTATCAAACCATTTTCAAAAAAACATAAAATTTTAAATAAAGAGATTTTTGAATCAAATTTTTCCATACAACTTTCTTGCTTTTGATGGAAATTTAAATTTCCAAAAATTTTTGTCTATATTAATAAATACTTAAAACCATTTTTAATACATGGAAATTAATGTGAATGATTTATAAGAATAAACCATTAAAACATTTAAAATGACCATTTAGTGAAAGAGTTTTTAAAAAAATGAGTGATCCTAGAATATAAATAATTGAGGATAACATTTAATCATAACTTAATAATATCATGTCAATAAAGGTATTCATGATATAATATTCCAAAGGACATTATATGCACCATATAGGAGTGAATTGGTTCATATAAACAATGATGGCTCAATCGAAATGTAAATTGAGAAGAAATCCTTTATAGAGAAGGTGTCCTTAGATTAAGGATAAATCAAGTACACAATTATGCGTGAAAAATAAAAATACACCCAATATAAGTGGATGTTAAGTGTAAAACAATCTGTGTTTATTCAAACATATTATTATCACAAAATAATCAAGAAGTAAATGTTTAACCTGAAAATTGAAATTCGGTTAAAAAGTTTTCTTACCAAAATTCGACAGCCTAGCAGTGTCACATTAAAATTAAAAAAATAATTAGATAAGAGAGAAAAGGATATATCATCACTTGGACATGAAATTTACTTAAATAAGGATATATAATAACATATCCCAACATATTAATATGTAAATCAAAAGATATAACAAAACAATGTCTTTTAAAAAGAGGAGGGTGAAAGGTTCCCTTACCGATTTGGTAACATTCGAATCATACACCCCATGAAAGAAAGATCACACAATGAATATGTAAAAACCCATAAATTAATCTATATTATACAAATAACACAATCATGGATCATAAATCTACCACACAAATATAAATAGTGGAAAATATAGCATGAATCTCGTGGGAATAATAAGTGAGATGAAAAACCCTTACCACATTGTAATCAATGGAGTCGTATGAGAAAAAGTTAATAACCACCAAATGAATATCCAGATTCCATGAATATAAAAATAATCATGATAATATATATCAAATGGATGTACACAATATACCAGATGAAATAAATATGTGGTGAACAATGGAAATCTCAAGGAGTTAAAAGTGAGATAAGAAATCATGTACCTCGTGTCCAACTTGACTCGTATGTTCCTTGTTTATCCTGAATAGTAAAATTAAGTTTTCTTTTACACGGTTAATAACATTTTTAATGTTTATTATTGATTTATTATCACTTATTACCTTTCAGTAACAGTTTGTTAATTATTTGAGTTCATATAGGACATTTTGTCAATGATCGGAATTTGAGTTAAAAAATGAACTTGTTATAATTACAATTTGTCCATCTGTTCAAAACACCATTATCTCTAGAATTACATTAATGATTTAGATATCATATATATCCATTGTGTAAATAAATAAATAAATAAATAAATATATATATATATATTAATAACAGTACGTAACATTTTGAGATTAGAAATGAAATGCACCGTTTATGGAGACGGTAAGCCGTACGTACACATGAACGCTACTTCCATTTGTATTGTTTTATTTTAATGGATTTAAAACATTATGATACATAGTTACATTATAATTAAAGTAT
Source organism: Viscum album (assembly GCA_963277665.1). NCBI lineage: Eukaryota > Viridiplantae > Streptophyta > Magnoliopsida > Santalales > Viscaceae > Viscum > Viscum album. The sequence goes on along the minus strand of OY728164.1, from coordinate 59,212,228 downwards.
TATATCATGTATAACATCATTAATTACATCCTTTATACACCCCACATAAGGAATTAACGAGTAATATCACTTTGAGTGTGTGGTAGTCCACACATCCTAAAATGAAATTATCATGTTTACCCATTATGGAAACTATAAAGGTATGATATAAATGTAAAATACAGAAGTATAAATAAAAAATAAACATAATATATATCATATGTAAATAAAATTCTATAATAATGTCCACCATGGAAGGTGTTGGGAGTTAATTGAATATTCAAAGGTGTTAGTTTTCCATCCCCAGAAACAGTATGTTCTTCACCAATAAGATGGATGTGTCTATAAGTTTATTTCAAATACATATCATAACAACATAATAGTTTATTTAGGATACTGTTGTTTTGATTAAATATAGGTTGAAATTAGTTTAGGGGGTTGGATATGTAAAATAAAACAAAAAAACATAAGAGAAGACGTAACCTTTAAATCGGGTAACTCCATTTTGTTTGAACCAAAAGGGTTTTTTTGAAGTGCTTTATGCCTAAGGTAAGGCTTCTAGAATAAATAGAGGAATATTGGGAGATTATTGGAGAATATTTTTCATGAGTCAAAGGCTTTAGAATTGTGAGAAATGGGTAGGATGTGAAAAATTTATATAAGGGAGAGGAGGGGCTCTATTTGAAAGTTTGAAACAATTTTTTTATTATAACCTAATCTTCGGTTTCAAAATGTCAACCAGTCATGACTGTTGAATTTAAGATAACTCATGGTCAAAATAAATTTATCCAAAATGAATTGTACTGGTTTTGGATACTATTTTAATATTAATAATCTTATTTATTTAAATCATTTATTAATAATGTAAAAATTGCATCATTATTGTGTCATAAATAAGTTAATTTATTTGATGTACAAAAATTAAAAAAAATCATGATATAGGAATTATTTTTATCTTTCCAAATAATATTTATAGTCGAAAATATAACATATATTTCCCCATGTAAAAATTTATTTACTAAAATATATATGTTTATGTCATTTTTGTCTTTACTTTAAATTAATTAAAATAAATTTTCATTATTACGGCTCCATGAGGTCCCAAATATGACCCATGTATTACCATGGCTAGATATGTATCAACCAATATAATTATGACACATTGTAGGGTAATTTAATAATATTATAATATTATATTTTACATTATTTTATTATATTTACCATTTAATCATGGTAAATAAAATATTTTCTGTAGTAAATATTTAAAATATCTAAAAATAAAAGTTACCAATTTAAAAAATTAGGACCTACTGATTCCAAATATGGAATAAATATTTCAATATTCATAAAACATAAGTGGCATAAATTAATTTAAAATTAATTCCTGCGGTCAAAACAAAAAGCGAGTTTTTAAGAAATAATACCTATCAAAAGATTGAAACTTGTTTATGTCTAATTTAAAATTGAAAATAATTCCAATGTCCAAAATTGGTTTAACTAGTAAAAATATATTGTAATTATTCTTTTACCCAATAAAAAATATAATCAAATCATATAAATAAATTAGATTAAAATGCGGTATTGAATCAAAATACAGTATTTTTCACAATTCATTAAAAAATGACCTTTATCAAAAAAATGACAAATATTTACCGAAAGTAAATTTTGATGTTCCGAATTTAAAGAAAAATTTTATTTTGGCCAATATAACATATATAAATTACTACACTAGATTTAAAAAGGTTTCTCCATCAAAAGGTGGTATATTGACCTTTTAAAGAATATTAGAGTATTTATGGTTAGATTCATTCACATTATAAGCCTCTAACTTCTGTTGGATAAATTAAAACATATTCAAAAAACATGTATAAAATTATTGTAGTATGTTATTTTTATTCCCACATATACAATGGATAGGCGGTAAATACCATTAAAATTAATAATATTATATTATTACTAGGAAACATAAGATTTCAAAGAAAACCTTTGTTGTGTGTCAGGTACGACATCGAACATAGCATCCCATATAGAGTAAAATTAATACTTAATCCGAAAATATTAATAAATATTAAAATTTAATGTTTTTTAATTACATGGGATGTTACATATACCTGTTCAAGTTACCATATTAATCGTATCTTTTATATTTAACTCTTAGTTAAATAGGTTAACATTTACCATGTCTCCTTGTATTTTTTCTATTATATGGCTATTAAACGTAATATAAAATGACAAGAGAAATAAAAATTTATTATTGATGACATATATATTATTATATAAGTGTTTTTGCTGAACCGTATATTTTTATGACTATTATATAATTTATTAATATAGTACTTGTTTTAAAAATTCATTTTTGACAATTTTGAAACTATTTATTATTTGATTTTTGTTAAAGTCATAACAACATATTCATTTTGAAAAAAATTATTTAATAAACAATAACATGTAATATTATCATATAAAATTATTTGAATGCATCAAAACATTAGATTATATTTATTTTAATATTTATAATTTCATTTATTTGATTCTCTTATTTATAGGGTAATTACTATCTCATCATTTTGTGATAAATAAATTTAATTATTTAATGTATAAATATTATAAATAAAATACCATGAGTTAGAAAATCATTTTATATTTCTAATGAATATTTATAGTTTAATTTATATTATGTCTAACTATATTTTAAAAAATCTTTAGTTATTAAACATTGAGTTTTTCACTTTAATATCTTCTTTAAATAAAATAATAATAAATGTCTTAATCTAATCCAATTTGACCAAAAGGATTATATTTTATTCTGAAGGTTGTATTTGGTTTAAATAAACATATATAATAAAATTAGAACATGTGTTAGGGTTATTATAATATCATTTCTACCTTTAATTAAAATATTTTCTTTTAACTGTGGTAAATAAATGTCAAAGATACTATTCAACAAAAATTATTATCATCTTATTTAACTAAATTTTACTTATTGATTTAAACTGTGTATCTTGGATTTTTTAAATCCAATTCATAGATGTGGTAAAATAATGTTTTATGCAAATTTGAATAGTGCATAAGAGGTGGATAAAAGTCGTTAAAAAGTTCAATAAATTTGTATACAACAAATTTTATTATAAAATGACTCCAATGAATTACATTGATCTTATATATGTATTATATATATATATATATATATATCTATTTTTACTTAAAATAAGTTGAAATAAGATAAATAAATATTATAAAAATTGGTTTTAAACAATAACGCAGTGTTTTTCACTATTCATCAAAAATTGAATGTTTCCAGAAAAATAACAAAATATCACCCTAAGAAATTTGGATATCCCAAATTCAAAAATGAATTCTATTTTATCATATTAAAAACATAAAATATGCATTAAATAATTTAAAATTACATCTCGTTGTCAGAACTGAGAAGTTGTTTTTAAAATGTAAAAACTATCAAAAGATTTACATGTGTTTATGTCAAATTTAAATGTGAAATTACTTATGATAACATAAATTGTATTAAATGATAAAAATATAATCTAATTATACTTCCAAACCATTAAAATTCATAATTCAATACTAGAAATTATTTCGATTAAAAATTTTGTTCCCAATTAGAATTTAGTATTTTTCATTATTTATCGAAATAAAAAAGCTATCAAAAAAGTAAAAAATATTTCTTCAAACTAAATTTTTAGGTCCCGCTTGAAAAAAAATTTAATTTCATTATATTGAATATATAAATTTGTCAAATATAGGTTTTAAAATGGGTTAACCATTAAATGGCGGTAAAATTGCATTTTCTAAAAAATACTTCTTTTATCTGAAAAAATAAATTTATTCTTATATTATGCGTAAGAAACAAATAATATAAATTCAAAATTTATATGGATTATATAAAATTCAAAACATATTTAATATTATTTATAACTAATTTTTGAATGGCTAGTTTGTGAGTTGTGGTGCACTCGAACTCGGTGTTGCGTGTAACACAAGTTTTTAAATTAAAATGATAAGATAACGTACTATGAAATTTAGGGGTGTTATATTTTCACAAAATTAAATAAATTGTGTCCTCGCAATTTTAAATTTTTATTCAAAAAATTTTTAAAAATAGAAAAATACCATGGTGGAAAACCCATATCGTAAATTTGGTTAATAAAATTTATTCTTAATAAGTTGGAATGGGATATTAAAATGTGACCACCAAATTATGATATCGTTGAGAAGAAAATTGGTGGAAATTAGAGACACATAATTGGAGGAAGAACATAAATACATTTAGGGAGTGATTGAGGTCATAAATCACCAAAAAAAAGTTTCAAATTGAGGACCTCAAAGCGATCAATCTATGATGATTTTGATTATCATCAATTCAACACAACATAATGTATTAGGATAACACATTATTGGTTTTAAGATCCCTTCCCTAATATTTAACAGTTAATTTATTCATATAATAAGTGAAAAAAATATACATGACAGGTAGAGTTTCATCATTAAACTAACTCATACCACAAACTCATATTTCACTCCAAAAGATAATATAATTCAAAAATACTATATTTATTCAAATATAATAGGGTCAAAAAATAATGAATTTATAATTCAGTTATCAGAATATTTAAAAAAAATACATTATACATACCAGGACATCACATAGTCCATTTCTATGTGGTACACCCTTGTCACACTTTAGTTGCGGGTTCAAGTCTCGCGGCCTTGCCGAACGCGATGGGTTGTCACCCAACCTCCGGATTTTTCTTTTTATAATAATCCGAAAATAATTTTCTGTAGTGATTTAACCTTAACAATATTATCCAATTTCAAACATAATCCATTCCAACCTTTAGACTTATCCAAAATAATTCTATCCAAACTCACAGTCTAGAATTTATATGGACGGTAAACACAATAAAGATCATTTTTTCACGTAAAAACGTGTGAATACATTCATCATGTATTCTTTAAAAGCATGGTAATGTCATAAATTATCATAAAACCTTATTGATTCCATTCATTCTCCCTTGTTCCTTATAAAAAAATGGATATACTCCTTACATCAAGAAATTTTGTAAACATCAACAATAATGGAATAAACAAACATTTAATTTGTTTCCATGTTGTGAAGAATACGAAATATAATTTATCCAAATCAATCATACCTTATTGAAAAATAACTACAATAGTATCAGAACCATATTAAGGTTCATTATTCCTTCAACCATGTATTTTAAAGATGGATAACTTTCTATTGAGTCACTTTTCATAGAACTATTTAATCTCAAATCCACAATGAAATAGTACTAAAGTACAATCCTTATTTATTTCTACAATTCATATAATGAGTATATCGTTGTTAAAACACTAAAATGAAAAAATTCTTCAATAAAAACATAAGAACACTAGTCATTCCTCTTCATCTATGGAAGTATCATAACATGATTATTATCCAATACCATCATTTGGGGAATACTCTCAAGATTTTGACATTGATTCGTAGACTGTCCCATCTACTTGTAGATGAACCATTGTACATTTGAAAAATTTTTCTTACCCTTCAATTATTTACTTGGTGTCCTTTTTCTCCAAACATATAACAAACTCCCATTCCCTTCAAAAATTTACCAAGGTTATTCTTTCCATAGTTTTTGATTACATGAAAATCCTTCTTTCCACTATTCATCATTCTCGCTAACATACTTTTCTTCTCCTGTATCCCTTCAAAGACATAGGACTTAAGGAATTCATTACTTTTATTATTAATACATGATACTATTAATTCATATGATGAGAATAGGTGGGACACTATTTCCTTTTTAATTTTTTTGTTAATACCATGAATGTTATGATCCTTCTTATTCTTTGGGTCATGAATATTTTTGGGCTTCTCATTCCTTCTTTTGGGCACCATTTCTAAATAATTTCATACGCTCGGATAGTTTAGGAATCACACTGCATAATTCCAAACTTATAAAATACCAAACATAAATTGAAAAGATTATTCATATAATCTATATTCATAAAAAAAATTCATTGAGGATGTATTTACTCCTAAATCATTTATAATGGATTATAATGAAAATGTCAATTATCCTAATAATTTCCCTCAGAGTGTCGAAACCAAGAGTGTAGCAAGGCTTGTTGTCATGCACCAAGATACCTGGGGTCATACCTGAGACTCCTTATTAGATTTTTCACACCTAGTAATATTTGTTCCAGAGCCACCACTACTTACTCGTATCCAGACATGGATGTATTACATGAAAAATACACAAAATCACTACCTTACCATAATTCTTGGATGTTCTTATATAGTAATACTCAACGTCTATCATAGGTTAATGTTAACTACACTAAGTATTTATAAATATAGTTTCCATGTTTTGTACTAAACATCCTTTTACACCAAATCTAACATCATGACCCCAGCAGCCCAGAGTCGGTGCATTATTTTAATACATTGGCATGATTACAAGGAATCAAGTCCCAACGGGCCGATCAGTTTAGTACTCTTGGAAAATATATTAAATACATGATTGTTACATTACACATTCAAACATAATAACCAACATAAATAATCCCTTGAGAATGCCATTATTCCCCTATCTTAACCCTACATGTCAAACATAATACACTTCATGGAATCATGGAAAAAAACATAAGGAAAGGGTGATCACACATTCATATTAAGGGTAAATAATTTAGCAGAAGCTATAAACATTTAACGCAGGATGTTTAATAAAAACAACACCCTTTTATACATAAATTTGAACATAATATGGAAAATATAAATCAAACGTTACCATATAAACATTCAGCTGGATATTTTAATAGTCGAATAATCATGTGTAATTATTAATTTCACAATGGGGGAATGCCTAACGTCGTTCATCATTATAACATAGTCAATGCCTCTTACCAATAATACAAATATAATTTTTTCAAGGACTTGTTCCAAGACACTAGTCTCTCACGAGACCAACTGATGCATCGAGGAGCTATAGCAGGCTCCACCTGTCACATACTATGTCCACTGTATTCCTCATATGAAAATGTTAAATTATATCATAACAATTAATATTAAAACAAGCATACAAAATTAAAATAATTCAACCATAAACCATGATTGGTATAAAAATATAACATCCACAATCAAACATATCATAACTCAATAAATTCAAATTGGAAATGTTTTTATAATAAATCAACCTTAATCAAGAATTATATTTAGTAATGGATGCTAACAAAATTGGAAATGATTAGTTAAAACATTTGAGAGAAATATCCCATTTGTGAAATCATTTAAAATTCACATATTTTTAAATGAAGTTATTAAATATTGTATTTTGAATCATATTTCCCAACCCCACATTGAATCTTTTTAAAGTAATTAATTCTATAAAACAATTATGTTCATATAAATAAATCCTTAAAACCATTTGAAAAACATGGACATTATTGTGAAATATTTAGATGAATAAATATTTAAATAATTTTAAATGCTATTTTAGTTAAATATTACCATAAAATAATCATTCATAAATTTATTTTATGAAACATGGACACAGATAATAATTTTTTTCCATAAAATACTTACACATATACAATCTCAGATAATAATGAGATTGAGAATTAACCCTTACCTTGCACTTTACATGGGACAACTGTACGTTTAACCTCCTGTATAATGATATTACTATGTTATTACAATTTACCAAAACCATATTAATATTTATTATATCATATGTGATTCATTTATACCTTTATACAACCCATCAAATAATGATTTCAATGTTAAATTAACATTTCTGGAAAACTCACTTTCTTTATCGTATGTGTTTTAACATGTTATTCATGATATTATCATTAAGATCATGATTTAAATACTTATAGAATATAAAACATGATTTATATATAATATATATTTATAATACTAATATGTCTAATAGAAAGATTTATGAAAAGGAATATACCATTTATGGAGACGGTAGGTCATACGTACGCATAAAAGCTTTTTCTATTTTCATATCATATTGAACGAAATTAAGTGAATAAAATATATGTAAGTAAAAACACACATACATACATATATATATGTATCTTAAGTAGAATTATTATATCATATATTACATACTTATTAATAATATTTATCTGATAATCATCATTGAATGGTGAACCTGGAAATGAATCTCCTCACGTCGTGGACATGATAAATCGTACGTACACATGAGCGGGGATATCATTTCCTTAATGATTAAAAAGTGTGTAATTAGAGGGAATATTAAATATAAAGAGAAATTATCATGGTATTTTCATTATTTATATACATATTAGTCATCATTATAACCATCCAAATAACATAGTGTCGAATAACAAATTACACCGTGGTGTGGAGATGGTAAGTCGTACGTACGCACTCATGGTGGAATTATCATTAATTGGATGAATAGATTAATGATTATGGTTGTAAATATTTATAATAACATATAATCATGTATAATGTATTTTTGTTATTATTTCGTTGTGGAAATATCAATGAAAAATAATGTGGATGATTAAAAGAACTTTGAAGGAGGTGATAAAATAATTACCACTTCTTTGTGTGTTTCCTTTTTTTGAACAAAATGGCTCTATAGGTTAGATTTTTGCTCAGGGGAAGGACTCTAGGATGAAGTGAGGGAAGATACGAGGAGATTTGGGTAGGGTTTGGCTGAGCCAAATGGCTTTTGAGGTGTGATGTTGAGAGAATGGTAAGAGATCTTTTATAAGAGGGGTGAGGGGCATTTTAGAAAAAACATGAAATATTATTTTATTATACAATCTTATTAGATTTATAATGGCCCCAAATGAATTTATTTCGATAAATTAGTGCTTATGGATCTAAACCATATCAAATAGTAAGTTTTTGGAAAATTTGTTCCCATATTAACCTTTTTCTAGATATTACTCTTATTTATGTAGTTTATCATTTATCATGTCTCCTTGTATTTTTATATTATTTGGTTAATAATATTAAAATAAAATGCCAAGAGAACCCCAAGTGGTTAATTAATGAAATATTTATTATTATATAATTACCTTTTACAACACATGGATTTTTAGGAATATTATATAATTTAATAATATAGTATTTGTTTTAAAAACTCATTTATGTCAATTTTGACACTATTTAGTGTTTGTTTTTTTTAAAGTCATAAGAATATTATCATTTAGAAAAAAATATATTTAATTAACCATAACATGTCATATTAACCAATAAAAGTAGTTTAATGCATCAAAACATTCAAATTATATTTATTATAATATTTATAATATCATATATTCAAATCTTTTATTAATAAGGGAATTACGGCATCGCCATTCTGTAATAAATAAATTTAATTATTTAATGTCTAAAAATTATAAATAAAATTCCATGATATTGAATTTTTTTTGTTATTTATAATTAATTTATATAGTAAAACTTATATAATGAATAAGTCTATATTAAAAATTTTTTAGTTATTAAACTTTGATTTTTATACTTTTAACTATTCTTTAAATAAAATAATAATAAATGTCATAATCTAATCCATGCGTACCAAAAGGATCGTATTTTATTCTACATGTCAGTTTTGGTCTAAATACACCTATCTAATAGAATTAAGACATTATTAGGGTAATTATAAAATCATTTTTACCTTTAATTATCTTATTTACTTTTACTTGTGGTAAATAAATGTCAAAATTAAATATTCACCAAAAATTATTTTCATCTTATTGAAACACATTTTACTTACTGATGTAAAACTTTCCTCTCGTATTATAAAAATTTAATTCATATAAGTAGTAAAATTATGTTTTATATGAATTTTAAAATGTTCCTAGGAGGTGGATAAAAGACGTTAAAAAGATCAATAAAAATGTATACATCTAATTTTTTTTATAAAATGACTACACGAATTAAATTAAACATATATAGGTATAATATATCTACTTTGAGTTAAAAAAAATTTAAATAAAAGAAATAATTATTTAACTAAAAAGTCAGATTTTAACAATAAGTTAGTGTTTTCACTATTCACAAAAAATTGAATGTTTTTCGAAAAATACCAAAAATTCACGCTAAGATAAGATTGATAGTACAAATTCAAAAATGAATTCTATTTTAAAAAATTCAAAACCTAGAAGATTCATTAATTAATTTAAAATTAATTCCCATTGTCAAAACAGAGAAGCATATTTTTAAAAAGTAAAAACTATAACAAGATTGACATGTGTTTATGTAAAATTTAACTGTAAAATTACTTACAATGAACTAGATTGTATTAAAGGGTATGTATATAATCTAATTATACTTACAAAACATTCAAATTCATTATTAAACACTATACGTTATTTCAATAAAAAATTCTATTAAAATTTAGTATTTTTTATTAGTCATCAAAATATAAACATTATCAGAAAAGTACCAAAAATTTCTCCAAAATAATTTTTTTTGTCCCAATTATAAAGAAAAATTTAATTTAATTTAATTTAATATATAAATGTGTCAAATGTTGTTTTTAAAAATGGTTATCCATTAAAAGGTAGTAAAATGGCATTTTTTAAAAATACTTATTTTATTGGAAAAAATGATTTTATTCTAATATTATGTCTAAAAAACACATAATATGGATTCTAAAATTATATGGAGTATATAAAATTCAAAATTCAGTTAAAGATATTTATCATTGGTTTTTGAATGGCTAGTTTGGTAAGTCATGGTGTGATCCAACTCGGTGTTGCGTGTAACACAAGTTATTGAATTACATTGAAGAGATAACATACTATGAAATCATGGGGTGTTACAATTTTTCAGAATGTACCTCCCTTATATAATTTTTTAGAAAATTGGAATAAAATTCATTGAGAATAAAAAAGATTTTGAATATGTTGGTACATATGAGACAAATATTACAAGACAGAAAATGTATACTTCTAGTATTATCATTCAACCTAAATGTATGGATAATCAATTCTAGTGGTGTAAAACCATGTATCTCGTGGGAATTTTCCATAAGGGGTATTTTTAGTTGTGAATAAATTTTTGATTATCCAATAAAGGTAGAAATTAATATTGTATTTACCCAAAAATCCAAGGTTTTGATAAGAAAAATAATATAAATCATTGATAACTCAAAAATCTATGGATAAAATAATCTGATATTTACTTTATGATCAATATTTATGGTGAAATGTGAATGAAATTTCCTTATAAGGACAAATAAATATGTTATGTGAGGAAGGGAAGTGAATCATCTGTCTGAATGATTATGTAATGCTACGATGTTCTTTTATTGTGAAAATAGAGTGAAATCTCCAAAGACTGCACCACCAAAACTCAATTTTATCATGTGCATGTCATTTGGTAATTACAAAAATCAGTTCCTTATTCTATGTTATAATGTAAATGATAAGGCACAACATCCACTGAATAAAAAGGAAAAAATGATAGGATTTGATATCACATTGGATGATGTTAATTTTGATAATTAAATAAAACTTATCCTCTCATACATTGAAGTTATTTTATTTGTATGATTTTTTATAATTGTGATAAAAAATTATTTATATTTATCCATTAATGAAATATCATGTTATTTATAGAATTGGTTATGTCCATTTCCATGTATTCTGAAATAATGAAATCTCAATTCTTATTTTATTGGTATATGAATGAATCTAATATTTAAAAGGTAATGTTTTTTAAGATAACATCATATTTATTCAATAAATAGTTAATTATCTTTTTAAAGAATATATGTCTCCAAGAAAAATTGACATTTGGGATGTGATTCCATAAAGGGATTATAATATTATAGCTGATTATAAGATTATTTCCATGGAAATCCCTTTTTAGTTTTTATGTGATGGGAGTTTATCATGTTTAAGGTTATTTATTTGGGGATTTTATTGAAATACTTGTGTTTTATTTTATATATTATTTAGTAAAAAATATTATTTAGGGGGAATTAATTTAGACCTATTGAACATTCTATTAATTTTATTGTTAACATTTGTGGATTGTCATATCCTTGATGTTAAGGTAGTTATGGGTTTTCTTTGATCACATTATGAGGTTATCACACTGCATTACTATCAGATAATATTTTCACATCGATCATATTTTAATGATATACATTAATGAATTGGAAAGGATTCATTGAGTATTGCATTCCATTTTAGTTAATTGGGATCCATGGTTTACATCGATGTTCTCAATATTTCATCTATAATCCCTAAATATTGATCTATGTTTTAGTACTATGTTTCATCCTTAGACAGATGGTTAGTTTAATAGATTAATTAAAACCTATATGATATGTTATGATCATTTTCTATGGATTTTAATGGTAGATGACATCAACACATCATTAATTTAATTTTTATTACAATAATATATTTTACTCAATCATTTAATTAAATTCTTATGAATTCATTCATATAATGATATATAGAAGTATAATGTAATAAAATAATGTCAAAAAAGATATCTAATTTGAAATGATCTTTCTGATGAAGTGGAAGATATTGATAGATATGTTCAACCACAAGTAATGACAAAAATGTAGATAGGGAAGTTATAATAACAATATTAAATGTGATCTAAAATTTGTGGTTGGGGAGAGGGTGTTTTATAAATTTTTTCATTTAAGAATGATGAGGAAAAAAATACACAGCAATATATGTCCCTTGAATATTTCATAATATATCATGATGTTATCCAATTGACTATTACTTTCAACAAACCTATCCCAATTCAATATTGTGTTCTATGTATCTATCTAGGGGATGTATATACACAACCATTCACAGATACTGAACTCAAAGGTCATTTCACGGAGTATGACCTTTGGGATAAGGAAAGACTAGTTTTGATTCTGGATCATATAGATAATTTTTTTATACAAAAGAACACTGTCATATTCAGATATTTATGTTGAGGCCCCCAATTTAATGAATCTATATAAAAATAGAGGGAAGTTATGATGTAGAGGAATTGTCATTTGTTAGTATCAAAGTGAAACAATTAAATGTAAAAATAATTTTTTAACATGTAAAATGTAACAACCGTGCTTTTATGAATTATTATTTTTTAAAATTATTAAAAAAATGATTTCTATGGTTACATGAACCATCATGTTTTAAAAAACTAAGATATATTATTAATATTTTTATTTAATCACGGTCGTTATAAAATAGTGGTTAAACATGGATGCATGAAGATGAATAAAAGAATTTTAAATATTTATTATAATATTTTTATATAATTAAATCAGGTTTATAGAATGATACATAATTTTTGGTAAATTCCAGATACGTTTTGAAAATATAATTTTTTAAAAAATATGTTTCATCCATCTTGTGAATAATAATAACATTAATTTTCAAAAAAAATGAAACTTATTTTGATAAAATAAAATCCATTTTGTAAATAATCATGTAAAAATTATTTGATGATTAATTTTTGGTATTTTTCTAAAAAGAAATAATTTTAGATGAATTGTGATAAATAATGGGTTTTATTGAGAAATTCCTTTCTATTTAAATAAAATATAAGTTTTATTTTTTGTTGTAAATGGTTTAAAATGTAAAATTAGTTGAATTATGTATTTAATAATCCAAATTTAAGTCATTGGAATAAATTTCATATTGGAAGTTGATATAATAACGTTTTATTCTTTGAAACATTTTTAATTTTAAAACTCTCTTTATCATCAGAAATGTTGTTTTAAAATTTTATTAAATTCATTAACATAGTTGAGTTAAATATGAACACATGTTTCTATGTTATGAATAGTCATAATTATTTTTTATAATAATTTAGAATTTATTTTTTACCATAGTGAACAATAAAAATATTACAAAATTAATTTTAAGGGTTTTGATAAAAATTGTACTATCAAAATATTAAACAAAAAAATGGTTAATAATGACTTAAACTGGTCCAACCCACATTTAGTGGACCTATTTATGCATTATCACCTTAAAGAAACCAAATTACCATTTGGTTTGGCCAACACATATACAAATAAACCATCAATAACCAATTAGTTTAACCAATACGAACAAAAATCACATCATTTATAGCATCCTATGAATAAATAAGCCTTATTTTTTCAAAAAAAACCTAAGATTCCTTTTTTCACAAACAAACTGATGTTGTCTAAAGAATTAGTATTGTCCCGGATAGGTAATTTTATTTTATATCATCCTTTACCTTATATAATTATATTTAAACCTTAGATATATAATAACCTATATAAATATTTCATAATGAAAATTAATTATGTCAATTTTTTAATTTAAATACACCTCATCTTCCATAAAATTGGTTAGGAAATCATTATTAATGTGTATAAAGAACTAATACCTTGTGAAAAGATTTTATTTATTTTCCATCAATACTTTTCAATGTTGGAAATAATGATAGATTAATTTTTTTTATTATATTTATAAAACTATTATAATTCTTGATTTTTTATATCATTAATCCCTTCTTCTATCCCATTCTTTGAGAATATGATAATGTCGGTCATTTGTATGGATGACTACCGCCTCCTGAAACAATGTGATTCATTCTTTAATTACATGGATGGTTTTAAGGATGTGTTTAATGAAAACATGGGATATATTTATCATCATAATTAATCTTTAATGGTAATTTATAATTTAACTTTATCTCTTCCAATCTATTATGAAAATGTAAATACTATTCATGTGTATGTATAACCTACCATCTCCATGGACAGTGTATTTCATTTTCTATATATAACATTTATGGAATCCTAAAAATACATATGTACTAATTATATATGATATCTATATAACTTTTATCAATTTTTAGATGATGTTACCTTGATCAATGTAAGAGGACCAAAAAATAACAAATCAAAACACACTCAAAAAACAAACCAGTTATTGCCTGAAACGTGGATGTAAAATTGAACTATAAATAACCAGGTCATTAATGATCATAAGTAATAATAATATTGTATTATATATTTATTTAATATTCCTTAATACTATTATAATAAAAATATATTTTTTATAGAGTAATTTTTAACATGTATGAAGGATTTCTGGACATAAGGTATTGCCTTCAAGTCTCACTTTTTACTTCTGTGATACACATGACATATTCAATACATAATTATTTTATGTGGTGTATATACTACCAATGTATTTATTTTTATATTCTTCCCTTTATAACTTTCATATTTAAATTTCTTTTTTAATAACACACTTTTAGGTGGTTTAAAATTCAAAAGTTACAAAATATGTAATGGATTTTCCCCCAATTTTTCTTCGTGGTGTATAATTTATGTTATATACCTGTCTTATTTTAAAAGGTGTATATACATTACCTATTACAATAAATAAAATAAATTTATTTACTCTATTAATTTTTAAGCATTATTTAGTATTTTTTTATCATGGTTATTACAATTCAATGTTACCATGGCGGTAAGCGATTTTTGATATAGTATCATCATTTATCAGGATTGTTTATTGTTTTAATGATGTAATACTATGATATATACCTCAGTAAACAAATTAGTTCTATTACCATTTTTTATTTGTTTATAAAACATGAATTCATTTTTTTTTATTTAATTATAAATTTTATATCAAAAATTTATGTGGATTTAATTTAAACTGATTTTATATCTCTACTTTATGAAGAAATATATCTTCTTATGTATCCATTCCTTCTAATTTTTTTCAAAAAATTATTATTAATTATAAAAATGAATTATTAAATTCAATTTAATCATTTTTTCTATTTCATATAATAACAAATAAAGTGAATCGTTATTTCATTTTCCTAAATTATCCCATTTGTATTTAATTAAAAATGTGAAAAATCACTCTTTTTTAATGTATAGATTGAATATAATTTCCATCCATCATGACCAAAGAGTGTTTTAATTAATCATTTATAATGTTAAAATTGTATTTTCAATAATATACATTTTGAAATTATAAAATTAATATATGGATTTGAGAAAAAACTTCTAATTGAAAAGGTCATTTTCCTCAGGAAATGATCCAATAAATATTTGGAAATACTATTCCATCCCTAATGACATCCATTGATGTTACTTATGATTTACTATGGATATTATCAGTGGTTACCATTCCTCTTTTTTCTCTCACCCTTTTATGTTTTTCATAAAAATATATTTATGAAACCTATTTCATTTCCATGGGTTATATCATGATAAAATTATTATAAAAAACAATTCTTTTTCAATGGTTTATACTTCGATGAAATAATGAAATGATTATGAACCCTATTTCATTTTCACTAGATATTCTATGATTAATTTTTATGAAACACATTTATTTTTAGGAGTTCTGATATGATGAATTGTTTCACTTGTGGAACTGGAATTTATGATTTTTATTATTTAATGGTTGGGACCTATATATGTATCCAAATTATTGGGTTAACATTCATATATCATGAGATAAACATTATAATAATGGGTAGACAACCAAATTTAGGTAGAAAATTTTCCACTTTGAAATTTTCTAGAGTTATCCATGACATATATGTTGGTTCAATCGGTTAACCTATTCCACTATAATTGTCTTGGTAAAGATATTTTATTTTGAATGTAAATTTTTTAATACGAATAACTGTATTTCAAAAATAAATTTCATAGTATAATCATTTTTTCTCATGGTTCATTTTAATTAATTTCTATTATGATGTATGTTTTATAAACATCCAATACATTATAAAATGACACAGTTTTGTGATCTATGATATGAAAAGTATTGTTTTCAAATATATGCCCATACCCATATAATCATGAAATTTTTATGGCTCCCTAATTTACCCTTAATGTTATTATGTGTTATATATGTAAGATGGGTGATAATTTTGACGAACATGGGGGGGATGATGTAGCTCAATTATATACTGCTTTTTTTCCTCAATATTTCCAAAGGCAATACCCCATTATTAACCTCCAGAACATATTTTTATAATTTTATGATTATTCACAAAAAAATATTTTATATCTAGGTATAGAAAATATAATGTCACTAAAGTCATTGTAGGAATATATATCACATGTGGTCATGGATATATTTCAAGGATTCAAGGGGCACCCATCCTCTAGGACCAAAACATCCACTATGCAGAAGCATTGAGCCATTATGTTATCCACTATAGAATCATAGTGGGTTCCCCTTAATGGTGTCACTCTCTTTAACTAAACAATTTATGTGAGAATAAAATAAATGAATCATAGTTATGGGGTTCTAGGATAATTGAATCAATTCATGTAAATGGTGGGTATTGAATCAGACATGAATAAAATGATGGTTAATTATGGAAAAAAAATATTAAAAAAAGAATATTTCACACAAAAGGTTGTTCATCCACATAGTAAACATTTTATATTTTTTATTAGATGTAAAATATAAATAATATAATTATTTGATGGACCAATGGGGTCTTGAGTGCATGTTTCATGTTTTATTAGGGTCAAATGATATGACCTACGAGCATTATTTTGTTTCATACATAAACCCTAATTTTCATCGAAGATTGGGAAATGAATATCATAGTGTTATGAGGATAAATTTCTCTAAAACTAACCACTATATTTTTTTATATAGATATTTTTTAAGTATATTTTATTGTAAAATTTGGGTCATCTTATTTGGGAAATTAGAGGCTAATTTTTCAGGTTGTATAGATATGAACAAAGCGTAAGAAGATTATGTTCTTAAGGCATGTGGAATTATTTTTAAGGGAGTGTTATGCAATATTTTATTGAGTAAATACTCTTTTAAAAGGACCCCCTCACAAAATTAATATGGAAGGTGAAGGAGTTGTAAAACATTTCTCATGTTTCTTAGATCATGAGTAATGGTACACGAAATTCATGTTTTAGATGATCATGACACCACCAATGGTGTCGTGTTACACTACAATGATTTCATAGACCATGAGGATTATATATCTATTATTACATGTACTATATACCTATAGATAATGGTTATAATGACCCTATGATGATCCAACTCATACATGGTCAAATAGAAGGGTCTTTTCACCTTTCTGAAAATTGTTAAATGATTCAATAATAATAAAACACCCATGACAAGAAGTTCATTGTATAGATTATGGTACAAAAAAACATGATGGAAGAAACCAAAAATTCATTTTTCCAATTTGAGGCTCTAGTGATCCATTGAAACATAATTATTATAGATGATGGTCGTCATTTCCTAATATCATGTAGTGGGGATGCACATGTCATGTAGTTTATATTATTGTGATAAGGATGTAATTTCTACATAGATTAAGATCATGAAACTACGATATATTACATGTTTTTAAACATCATACAGTAATGATATGGGAGTGGACATAAAATTATTCAATGATTCCCAAGACGAACCCTACATTGGTCAGAGGAAATAAAGTGCATGGATAATTCTTTTAGACATTCATAGGATTATTGGTGGAAATATTGTGATATTGTAACCATTAAAGTACTTTGATTCATATGTAATGAATCCATAAATATATATGCTTTCTTATATATAGAAATTGAGTATTTATGACTTGGAAGTCAGTAAATATATTATGTTATTTCAATTTCTATGTGAGCTTATAGAAATATGAAATTTTGTGGTTTTAAATTCTTCAGTTTTCATAACAATTATCTATTTTCATTAATTAGAACATAGTCTACTTTTTCATATGGCTCCCCAAATGTATAGAACTCTAATCATAGGAGGTTTCATTTTGAGAATTCCATAAGAAAATATTTGTAATGAATCATCTGCAATTATTTATCCAATGTTCCAGAATGGATAAAGAATCAATACCTTAAGAGATATTCCTTTGAGGAGTGAGTTGTTACATTAATGGTTTAAACAATTAGATATGGGATATATATATATATATGTGTGTGTGTGTGTGTGTGTGTGTTTAGACCAAGTTAAGGATACTCTGATTGTCAATGCATTTTCGACCTTGATAGGATTCAATCATTACATAGTTATAGATGAATTGCAAACCACTAAAACCCCCCTTAATAGATCATAAAAAATATAAGAGGAATAATATTTATGGAATTGGTTCTTAAATGTGTGAGTGCATGTCAATATTTCCTATATAAACATGGCTCATAAGTAGGAAGGTGGAAATGTTTATTTTGGTTATTATGGATATTCAAAGGATTAATGGACCTAGGAATTTCCCAACATCATGTGATGTTATAAATGAAGACACACATAATTCGTATACAGTTTCCCTATATTTTTATATCCCATATGCAGATAGGAGGGGTTTTCATTATCTTTTCATAATATCCCTGATATAATAGTCATCTAATGTGTCATCTATATAGATTGATCGTATATATTGGGAATGGAAATTAAAGTATATAATTCTGGTATTGAGGTGATAAAGTCTTCCAAAATCCATATTTTTTTATATGTCTACCATTATCTATTATATTTTATGAAATTTCATCATATGGAATTTGTCATGTAGTTTACCTTAATGATACTATGACATATCGCTGAGAAGAATGACTACCTATAAGGATTTTTTTCATCAAACTAGATTCATTTACAAATATAAAATTTTATAAGGATGTTTTGTTGAAATATTTCATTGAAAATGGGTACAATGAACATACGGGTTTCATATAAATAATTATAATCCCTTTTAATAATTGTTATTTATCAATTGTAAATAATTACCCAAGAATATCTGAGTTAATGGAAAATGATGATCGATGAGTATAGGTTGACCATTAATAATTTTTAAAACCTGTAATCTAGGCGATTGAGAATATTTCACCAAAATGTAAGGGATGTCTCTCCTTAAAAATGAAAACTCCCAAAAAGTATAAACTCTGAGGAATTTTAATATTCACTACTGAATCCGGGTGGTGTTTCTTCAAATCATGTCATCCATGATACCATCGTTCTATGAGGATGAACCAAGTGTATGTGGTTTAATGTTCTATGGGATTGAAATATAGGAGTATCCAAAACTGAAATATTATTATATTAACTCATAAATTGAGGAAATTAATTTTATTCATGAAGTGTATAGTATTCATGAATTGTTCAAGAATCCTAATGGATATTCCCATATTTAGTAAATACATTTTTGTGTTGAAGGGATAAAACATTCAATTCTAAAGGATAAAATATTCAGGAGGATGTATTTTTCTTCATGATGATATCATTTCATGCAGATTGAAATCATGTGACTATGATGTAGGTCCCTAACATCTAATATAAAACACCTTGATAACATAAGTCAGAGTGGATTTCTAGGTTCATTAAGACCATATGACAAATACATAAGAATTGGACATTTTCAATTTATATTATGTATGTACCTCATATTTGATATTAAAGCATTAGTAATTTTCCTATTGTATTATTAATAATCAATATATAGTTGTTATAAATATGTAGTATAGTTTGTAGTCTTGTCAATACGACTTAGTTTTGAAGGAAACAACTAATAAGTTATTCTTTCTCTCTCTTGGATATGGGAAACTATGTGAAATAAATAATGTATTTAAATGTATATACCATATATTATTATTTTTGGATGATTTTTTGGAATAATGTCATATAATTAATGAAATCGTTCATGGTGTTATGGAGAGGAACTTCCCATCAGGACCAAAATACTCACTCTGAAGAAGATTTGAGTCACTATTTCATTTAAAGGATAATACTAGAATGATACTTCAATGAACTGAAACATAACGAATGAAAAAAATCATTGGCATTGTGTAATTCAGAAGTGAATCCCAATGGGGTCCCATAGGATCATCTATTCCATGTTTCTAATTTACTACATGTAAGAACCAAGAGTTTTTGATCTTAATTTATCTAGTGATATAGACATGAAAAGGGGGATTGAATTTCATTTTGGGGAAAATTGGTAGTCCAAACTGACCATGGAACATAAACATGTTTTGTCTTTATTAAATATACATACCCCGAAATGAAAGGGTACAAGAATGAGATTTTATAATGATTATTTTGTGGTGGGTATGCTACATAGACGAAAAATATATTAGGAAGTAAGTCTTCATGAATTGTTGGGTTACGAGAATGTTTTATCATAACCCAAGAATATATGAATCGTTATTATATGGGGATCATTGGGTATGTATTAATCATTAATAATTACGTAAAACTATATTCCATGTAGTTTAAAAAATAAATCCTATTTTTAAGGGGAATCTATATTCTAGGTCCAAAACACCTTCTAAGTACATTATATACAATTCTTTGTTATTCACCAGTAAATCAATGTGGGTTACCTTCAGATCATATAATCATTGTTACAAATTTGGTATAAAGAATTATCAGGAATATATGGGATCGATATTTGTGGGGTTCCAAGAAAAGTGTATAAATAATCAATTAATGGGTTTTTAATTACTAAAATACAAAATATATATGATTACAGTTAATAATGAATGTAATATTAAAAATGGGATTGAGTAGCCTTAATTTTATGCAAATTCTTATTGAAAACAAAATTTCGTCGAAGTTGTAAAACATGGAATAGTTGAGTACAGAGACAAAACATAGATAATATGTTAAGAATAAAGACCCCTTGTCATTTATTTTAAAATCATGAAACTAGGAAATGGTTTTCATGTTTTTTTACATCATGTAACTTTTATGTGGTTCCTTGTCTAGAGGTAAGATTCACACATATAATTATGGTCAAGGTCACAATATAGGTTCCCTAAACTCACATGGGCCATGATCAATGTGAGAAATAAGAAAAAATGGGTATTATATTGAGTACTTAAAGGGTTTATATAAGGAGTATATTATTATGTTCACATTTTCGTGTGGAATAAATCCTTTACAATGATATAACTATAATGGTGGGGCATGACTGGAAGTGATGAAAAGGTGTGGATATACCTACAATTGAGGATCTAGGTAGTAATATATATCATGGGGTACTATGAATAAAACCAATCCTAGTTCTTATATAATTTCCCCTATTAAGGTCTAGCCCATATGTGGCTGACGTGTAAAGTTTTCTTACATACTGGTCTAAAATATAGTATATAGTAATCTATTCATATACTGGGGGAATATGAATCAAGACACATGTAGTTCTTAAAAATGATTCATTCACAATACTATCCAATATATAGAAAGGGTTTTATTTCTATATAATATATATATACATATATATATCATGGATGAAAGTATGATTTGTTATCTGGGTGCCACAATGTATCATTTTGTAATGTGAATCAATTTACACACAGTTCCTTATAAAAAAGCCTCCATTAAGATAAAGATCATGCAAAAGGAATGGAATAATAATTATTATCAATATCATTCTACCGACACGAAAAATATATTTATACTGATCATGTTCAACCATAGGGGATAATTCATTTTTGAGAATAGTAAAAAATTATAGGTTGCCATATTTCTCTCAGATGAACAAAATTAAAGAAACACATAAATCTTTTAAACAATACATCATGTAGTTCTAACTCGCACTCAATGGAATGGTCATTTTATAAATGTGTTGCAGTTGAGCCTAATATTGAGGATATTCGAATTAATAATTACATTAGGTTAATATAGATCAATCCACATGTAGTTTTTTAGGTAAGACATACCTCCATTGCTTTGAGATGTGAAAAGGGAAGGGGTTATTTTTTCTTTTAAACATTTTGGAAGGACCCAGGATCCGATATTCATGTTCTATAGTGTATCATGATGTTTTTGTTATAAACCAACAAATAAATCTCATATATTATACCATATGTGAATAGATATCTAACATGTCAATGGGGGGACATGTTTTTTAACCATCATAGATATTGATCATGTTTAATGATAGAATTTATGTCCACAATGGTGACCCCATGTCATTCAATTTAACATAGTGAGACTCAGATGTATTCATTGTAGTCTTAACATCATCTGGTAAGGATATACTCTATATTGTTTAAACTCTTGTATTAAGGAATTATTCCATATAGTTCAAAATCATGTTGTAAGGATATATAATTTTATGTTGTTTGATTTCATACCACCATGAAATTAATTTATTTATGGTAGATATGTTAATTTCTTCTTATGAAACCAAGTTTTTTTGAATTGTTTAACGTGTTACCCATCTATCATTCTTTATAAGTAATATAAATTATAATAGGAATTATATATGATATAAGGACCATTATAGTTGGGTTCCATTTTTGATAGTTTATATTATATTATCATTTTACTTATGAGATCTAATATTAATTCTTCATGGTGGAATGATTTAATGAGATACCATTTTTAAGGTATTATTCAATCTAATTTGGAATGAATATATGGTTGTTCATTGTAAAAATCATTTCTTCATTGAATCATTCTACCTCAACTGGCGACTTATACTGTTGTTTTTTCTTATGAGAGTTATCCACATATAAGTGTTCATATTGAAGACAAATGGACATTGATGGGTAACACTTCCTTTATTCCCGATACAAGCATATATGAGGTCGATGGCATGGTAGTGTGTGTGGTGGTATGGTAGGATAATACAAAATATAGTATCTTATTTGGAAATTACCTCTTGTTTTACCCTATAAGTTCTATATTATATTTGAAAAATTCATATTGACATCCTATATATTCCCATTTTTTCCATGATTGTGATATGAATTAATAGTCATGAATATACAATCATGACACAACCTCTTCACTCTGAAGCACATAAGCTAGTTCTCCTATCTGTCAATATAATTTGAGGGACACCCAATCTTGTGATAATTTTTTACATTATAATGCTGATAATAATCATCATTTCATCTTTATCCAGGGTTATGTCAATCTCCCACATATATGTAAAGTTGGAAGAAGTATGGAATTACATAAACTACATATTTATAACTTGGGGATATGACACCACAAAAAAAAATTCCCCATATGGAAACCGATCAAGAATATTAATCCTTATGCATCTATTTTCATGGAAGATAAATTATGTTTCCATTAATCTAAATTGTGTTACACATCATAGTGAAATAAAACTGGTATGGTATTATCATATTTGATTAGAATCCAAATCATCAAATTTCATTGGAGTTTCCAGTTAAATACTCATGAGTACTAAAGGATCATGCACACACATCCCTTTTAAGGGTAGGAGTCTCTACTTCTACAACTAATCTATGGAGTACCCCTTCAATTCCACTTTTATTGAGGTATTTTTTTCTCATTATACCTATCCTTAACTTTGAAAAAAATTTCCTAGCATCAAATCTATAACTTTTTGGATTGATCCCATTGGAAGTTCCCATTTTAGAGGTAATATTCTATGGGATCCAACCATCATGGGGTTGATATTGGCTCATAGTGATGTAGTATAGAATTAATTTTATCAACATCGTCCATATCATATGAAAATGACCGGTGAGATAACCCTTCAATGTGGGTGTTTCATAAGACTAATTCATTTTGGTTAGAATTGTACATGATTCTAGAAGTATTATCTAGTGAATTGGTATGAGAATTCAATGATTAATGGATCTAATTAAACATCAATTCGAAAGATAAGTATTCCATAATCTAATAATGTGACCACTGATTAGGAAAAATTATTATTATTGATGATGTAATCACTATTAATCTAATTTACCACTAGATTTGAGTCTCTGTTGATATTATAGTAGGCTATCTATAGTTGTCATGGTAGCTTCAAGCTAGATAAAGGTAATGGTATTGGTCATTTTTTTAGTGCATCCTTCGGATAATAAGATGGGATAATAAAAATTTTCCACAGATTGGGAAACAAATATGATCCCCATACAAACACCAATAATAATTATATTTATATTTTCTTTCCATATATCCATCTGGAGGCACCATCAAATAATGTTTCTCTTCTTTTGGAGTTTCATTGGAATAAAAAACATCTTGTTATATATTTTTATATTCTATTGGTGTGCTTTATGAGATATGATGTGCCCCAAGAGATATACCCAGCACAATCTCCTTCTTTCTATGACATGAATTGAATGTAATATTGGTATAGAATGAAAACCCATCTAAAAAAACAATTGGATAAAAGTGAGGGGATATATATGTACGTGAGTTGGTTGATATAAGAGAATATTTAGACCTTATGGTTGTGCCTATAAATCCAAAACATTTTAACTGTGAAGATGGGTGTGAGGGAGTTTATCATAATAACATACAATCAAGTATCGATATCTAGATTTGTTTGGGTATGATATAAGATAATATTTTTAAATCCTAAATCATTTTTATATGTGGGGAGTTTTGAAATAAATTATTTTGTGATATCCATGTATATGATAAGTGGATTACCATCTACCAGGGACTTCATGATTAGTGGATTTAGTATATACCACATATGCTTCTGGAAATATTTTTTATTGTCATCATCCCATTGATAGGTGACTACTTATTTTAATTATCTTAATAATGGGTTGATATTTTTATAACATTTTAGTTATGAAAATCAAAAAATAATAAAATTTCTCTTGTATCCCCTAAATTTATTTATGATTAAAATTTGGTTTCATAGCCAAAATATTTCTATTATTTTATAGATCAACTAATATACTTATGTGGAATATATGAAATATGAGGAATTTCTATAATGTTACTATAAAAAATAGTATAAGGTATTCTTCTTCAAAATATGATGGTATATTTTTTTAATACAAATATTAGGATCAGTTAGTTAATCCCAACAATATTGATATTTATCCCCCAGTTCATCGATTTATCAATCCATGATTTACCTCCATGAATAGTTTAATGATATTTTGTATGGGGAATTGATATGTATATAAATATTTATTGATGTAAATGGGTATAGAATAATTTCATAATATCCACTGGGGAACTCGAAAGGTAGTGTATCCCTCATCTATAGGGGATATCATTATCTAGTCATACCATGAATACCCATCCCTAATGGAATGTGGTAGGAATGTAGTAGTTAAATTGATCAATCATTTTATGATTAGAACCAATAAATAATAATATTGGTAGACTCAATTAAGATCCCTAAAATCGATGTTGAACCTAATTTTCAAATTCTTCTTCCTGATGAGTACAATGATTGAATTCCATTATTGATACTAAACCATTCCAACGTAACTAGGTTTTCTCAATATTTAAACATAAGTCTCTACCCTGATAGAATGAGAGGGTTTAATTTTCCTAGATATATTTGTAAAATCCACAGTGTTCATTCGGAAATCCTTGATAATTAATATCCATAGTCGGTTTCTTCTCAGTGATCAAAATAAAGATCCACACAAACACATATTGATACATATTTAGAATGGAAATATTCAACTCATGTTCAATGAGAGTCATGGATGAACAACTCAAAATGGGCCACATATCATCTTATTCTCCCTAATTCATCTATATTATCTCATCTATGGTGGTGGTGATTACAACTAAAAAGGTATGAGGGAAGATACATAGGTTTTCTTCTCCCTAATTCATCTCTACATCTATGAGGGATTCTATATTCACAGAATAAAAATTCAGGTAAATCCATATCTATGTCTCGGTATGGGTGTTCATGACAAGAGGTATTAATATCATTAACTAAAATAATCATTTTATTTTATATTCTATGTATTATTATCTTCCATTACATAGCTATCTGTGGTAGGAGAGGTATGATCACCCCAAGTTGTAAGGGATGTCCTAAAACCATTATCAATTTTTTCACAATGGTGTTGTGGATTTTCTGAATCCCGGAATGTATTTTGACTTACTATACCTTGATTATGCCTTGTTTTCTGGATTTATTTCTATAAAAAAGAAAATTGGCCAATGATGATTGTGTTTAATAACAGATCTCTCTGATTATGTTGGCTACACAGGTCCTGTTATTTGGAATCATATAATCACTATTGATAATACACCAATTATTCATAGGGGTAGTTAGAAAACCCTAGGGAGTGGAATAATCAAATCATCCTTGATTATTTTCCATTTTCCCCCTATTATACCTTTTTTCATTGTACTATATGTATTCTTAAGACTAAAAGGGTGTTATTTCACCATGGAGTGTGTTGATGTTTCCATTAATGGGGTATTTAAAATAGTAATATAATCTTGATGGCACTATCAAATGGATTTGAAAATAAGGAATTCCATTAATTAAATTTTATATTATTTAATTCTAAATAACTATGAACATTTCCTTATATATGAGTCCCCCAAAACAAGAATTGATATTTTTCTTCTTAAGGGGCCTTTTATCGATTCTTTATTACCTTGAATGGTTAGATTCATTGGGGAAAAATAATACTCAATGAATCCAGAACATTGTTGTGTTCATAATTGTATTACATTGATCTCAAAACCATTTGCAACAATATTCCTTTTGATGAATACATTATTAAAATTTCCAGAATCATAGAAAAGTCTGATAAGATCTGAATAGACTCATCTTGATAATGCTTTGTAAATGGGATGATGGAATGAAACTCTACTATTTTAGTTTCCATTATATACACCTTAGCTAAGATTAATTTTTTTTTGATATCATGGTGACTCTCGAGGCCCTTATTAAATTACTCTTATATGTTCATTCAAAATATGTATATCATACATGTTTGCGAGTTTGGTTATCTTTGCAACTAGTTGATTCAAAATATATTATTTCTATGCTAGAGGACTTTTCATTCTGTAGTGACATTAAAAATTATCATAAATACTATGAGCACAATATTTTAAGGTGGGTAGGATTTACTCTTTGGGCAGAGTTTGAGTGTGAATAAGTTTCCTATTTTTTGGGCCACACTGGCCTTATCCATTGATTGTATGGATACGATAATAGCACCCCTTCGAATGTTATATTAAAAAATTATGTTTTAATGAAATCATTTGGGTTCATAAAAATCTTCATGATTCAAATTGGATTATTCAGCCACCTGCTAAGGGATAACATCATATAATATGGTTTTATCATGGAATAAACTATAATAGTAGGTTCAGTCATCTTCAGGCTAACCATTATACCATTAGCATCTATAGCATCTAACATCATCTAACCAGTAAAGAATTATGAGCATGTATTTAAGAGACTATTCAACATCATAAAATATTTTTTATGATAATATCATTAAAAATATGAAAATTTATATCTCCATACAATGAGGATTAAATTTTGCGAGGCAGTGTCTACTCTATTAACACTAAGGAAAATAATCCAAAAGAGTTTGTGTATGTGTGGGATATGGGTATGACTCTTTAAATTCTACCATTTTATGTATCTAATAATTATTTTTGATACTATGAATCATATTAATTTTTTTAGAGTCTCTACACATTTATCACGTAGTGATATTATGGATTCATGAACTCGTTCAACTATTTTTCTATGTCATCTTGTTATCATGAATATATTCACAGATAGTCATAGATGCATGTATGTATCAATATAATTAATTAGGTGTATACAACACATGTTACATATGTTGGGGAATGACATAGTATCACCTGTCTAGATTCAACAATTCACTTGGTAATTTAATTGAAAAAAATTATTCCTTGAAAATGTGACCCATTATCCATTCAACATTGAAGTGTTCTGGGAATTCAATGAGATTGACATCATTGGATATATTTTTCATTGGTAAATTGAGGATGATATTTTCCATTCCTTTTAGAAATTTTTTGATTTATAATGTATTCTTAATGTGATGTTTTCTGTTCTTATTCTACTCAAATCGTGGATAACTATGCTCATTATTTACCATCGTTCATGGGTGGTTTTTTCGACAACTTTTTGGGAAGAAATGAGTGATTAAGGAACTTCTTGGATGTGTCAAATGGCACATGTACATGCTTCATTGCGATAAAAATTTTATCGATAGCTTCAGTCCATTTTCATTGTATCATTGGTTTTGGCTGACATTTGGCTCGAGTTCACTCAATGGAATCTTCTAGTCATTTCATTATATCTGTGAACTCACAAAATTCACCCCGAAATTTGTTACAGATCAAGGGTTTTTTTATCTCATATCATTTATTATGTTCATAATGTTATGAGAATTTATATTATGAAAGTGCACTATATTACAAATAATAAAGACACATTCACATGAATATTATGTCAGAGAACCTTTCATTTTCTTGTTATTTTCAATATATATGGCTTAAAATCGCTATTTTACCTAACATGTTCGTGAATTGATAAAATAATTTATGAAAATGGTTTTCCTAGACAATTGAGGGTCCATCTAGAAGGCTACTGTATCGTACAAAGGGGGTCCCAATAAGATTTTATAAAAATATTCCATGTTTTTTCACATCCTAATAGTCATACAGACCAATCATATAAGTTTATTGGGATACTAATTGTGTGAAAAATCTATAATAGGTTTCCCAAGTAATCAATATTTTAGGTGATTTTGTTACCATATTTTTGGAGTGACATATATTCATCTACCCTTTCCAGATATGGATTCCTCGTAGTCTTCATGGGGGTCTGATGTCTATCAATGGATACATTCTGATTAAGTAAGGACTCAATGGTGTTGATGGGTTATATAGGTACCAATGTCTAGGTAACAAATCATGAATTGGGAGTGGCTGAGACTTGATATGTTTTTCTTACATTTATTGCACACTAATTCTCAATCTGTTCTAGGATTATATGATCATCACAATTAGGAATAGTCTTTCTTCGAAATAGAGTAATTTAATTATCATCGCCAACTTCCTCGTATATATAGATGAGCTACTCGAATCCTAAGATACAATCATGCATAAATTACTATCATACAATAGGATGGCTTTTCTCATTCTGTTTGGGAATATGGATATATGTTTATGATTATAGAATATACATAGTGGGAATGTTTCTCTTTAATAATTCATTATTCTGCCTCATGGTGTTTTGTATCTCATTCTTGTATGATTATATCAGTTTTACTAGGGAAGATATTTGTTCCTTTATTATGGTGAGAGGGATGTGGCCACAATTATCCCATTATACATAGTGTAATTCCACTATGTAGGGGGAGAATTCATCATTCAGAGGTGTAGTTTTTAAATTATACATTTATTCAACATACATATAGGCTTAGTTTGTACATAAATATCAGTTAATTATCAATGTATTATTTTGATAATTCATCTGAAAAAATTTCAGACTTAGTCCACATCATTTTCATTATTTGTGGTGTATATATTCAATAGGTTCATCATTCAATGATAGTGACCCATTCATTCTTAGTATAGTTTCACAGTTTTGTGCCCCTCACATCCCCTTTTGGATTTATGTAACATTCTAACATTTGGAACTTATTATTTATTTGTATTCTTTGATTGTGGTCATTTTTGTATTTTATTTTATTTTATTGACATTACCCTTGATCTGTTCACATAATAGAAACCTTGAAATGGTTTCCAATAAATTTTTCCAAGAGAGAATCAAATAAAATGGGTATGTCTTGTGGAAGAGGAATGAGTATGATTATATCTATTGGTATTTATCTCAAAAAATACATATTTTATCCATCCAGATGATGAAAAAACTTCCCCTTTCCCCATGATTTGGTGTTGATTTTCAGAAATAATTATAACTCTATGATCCATTCATTCATGTGGAGTGAATCATAGCTTATTGATTGACATAGAAAAACTCCCTGAACTATGGATTGGGGATGGTTTTAATCCAGCATCGATTCCATATATAATATATTAGGGTTTGATGACCATGGGGTGGAGGTGGTGGTAAAAATTACAACATCACTGTATGGTGGGTTACCTACAGGTTTACTGCCACAATGCATACAATTTTTATCCACATGTTTATGAAAAATATTTTTCAGATTTCGATTAATCATAATGGCTACTTTTTATTAGAGCCACATAATAACATGAGTTTTCTAGTAATGTTTTAAATTGGATTCCAAGTTATAGATGTGTCCCCATTTTCTAGAGAGTCCAATTATAAGAGTCTATTAAATCACCTCTATATTTTTTTATGGAATCGTTGCGTCCTCAAAGAAGATGATATACATTTTATTGAAAAAAAATCCCACATGTTACCTGTTAAATTTATATCTCATGTGGATATGAAATTGTAGGATTTCTACTCTATGTATACTTTATGTCTTAATGATAGGATAATTTGAAATTATACCCATTAACATATACAATCATGTAATTGGTATTTGGAAATTTTTTCATAGTAGTTTTAATTCTATGGAGTCATGCATGACATAAGATTTTGTTATACATTTCAATTTTTCTACCACAATCCAGGGAAAACGTGGAAAAATAATGCTAAATATAGAGTGTGTTTATGATCTACGGGAAGCTCTCATGTCATTATTATGAGGGAAGTCAAGCCTAGAACCACTAATGGTTGACTGACATATTCCACTGATTGTACGGCAATAACTCCTCCTCTATCTCATCTTGTTACCCATAGTATTATTTTTCAATGGGATAAAACATATTTCCAAGGTTTATTTTGGATAACTCTCTCCATATAAACATATTTTCCATATTTTCATTAGTCTGATTATCTAATACTCATCCTGACCTTGGAATTCCCTTCTCTATGTTACATGCTGACTGAGGTGAAGGGATTCTATTTGAAGGGTAACTATATATAGTTAATGCTAATGTTTGTAGAATTTCGATATATGAATGTGTTAGGAAAATAGGAGTATTTTTTTCTCAGGAGAGATATTACCATGGAGATTTTATCAAAGGGGAAATTTGTTGGTAGATCCCTATGATGAATCACTAACGTATATCAAGGTTGATTATACGTGAACATATATGATTCTTCTCTGTAGAAAGAGTTTTTGGAATATTGAGGAATTGTGGAAATTTTTCATTCAACATCGAGGACACTAGAATAGATAAGATTAGGTATATGAGCCTCACCTAACATCATGAATATGATATTTAGACCATTATTTTTTGGTTGATAAGTGATATGATCCTACATCATTATAGTCATTGAGATTAGTTTATGAGTATTTTTTTATATTACTATATGGGACCACATATGAGAAGATACTATACTATTTTTGTGAGATTCAGTATTTTTGGTTTGTATATTATCTTCCATTTTCGTTGAAACTAGAATAATCTAGTCAAAATTGATATTATAGGGGTTTATTATCCCTATTAAGATGTGAATTACATATTATAATACATTATCAAAACTCAATAATGGGATAAGGGATATGAGACTCTAGATTTATATGCTATTAATGATGTTGTTATAGTCCTTCCTCATTAAGATTATGATATGAACATGGATATTATAATATGATGTAATATGTAGAGTACATTAATCAGATTGTATATGATAATTACCTAAGGTACTCACCAAACTATATGGATGGACCTCAATTAGAGGTAGGAAATAGGCCCCACCCTATTTCTCAATTAGAATCTTCCACTAGCCTTATTTGATAGGATTGTACAGTAATCCTAATACGATTTTGAAATTCTATTAATGGAATCCTTTATCAATGAGAATATGATCCCAGTCATGTTCCTCATACTTTATCAAAAAATATTTGACAATCCACTTGGATATAAGAAAGGGGATGTGATTGCTCCGTAGTAGACACTCATTCATACTTATTATAGTGAATTACTAATATGGATGTTGGGATAAGAATATGTGCATATCCCTATATTTTTACAACTTATAGAATATATCTATGGATCACTTTATACATTTATAGAATATAGTTTCACTCTATTATAGTATTTTTGGGAATATAGGTGTACATAATCATGGACTCCATGATAAAATGGAATATGTCCTTAATTATTGTAGGTGTATAATCCCACTCCTCTCATCCTTATTCCATTGGAATATGATTATGGAATTTATGCATGGGGATGGGATAAGTACCTACTCCATGATTTCTATTTGGATATGTGGGCAAACATGGGCCAAGGTATTAAGGAAAAAAATATCTTATTGGTTTCCACTAAAATATATTGATAGAATTCATCAGTGGTGGTGGGTATATGGTCCGAACTATAATTATCTTCATTTTCACACACCTCATGATATCTCCTTGGCACCCAGGTATGAGTGTATCTGGTAATGACCATTCATGTAGTACCTAATCAAAAAACATGGGGACATTGTTGGGATCAAACTACTGAATGTGGTTCATAGGATTCTTTGTAGGATGTTTTTTATTTAGGATTAATTCATAGTTTAATCGTTTAACCATGCACCTAATAATAGGAATATTTTGATAGTCTATTTTGGAGATATCATTATTATGTGATAATCAGTTTTCATAGGCTTCGATGGATTTCATCACCCTTCTATATGTGAGGTGTTATTGAATGATTTTTACTTGTGAAATATTCAAATGACATTTAGGTCTGGGATCATAATCTATTGGTGGTATTCATTGGCCATCATGTTATAAATTTTATTTTTATGGAATCGGGGGGTATTGTAGTTTTTGGATTTCTAGATATTATTTTCATTTTTATAGTTCAATAAATGTTTCTTGATGATGTTATTGTTTCAAATATCACTTAATCTTATTAATAAAATATCTATAAACATATTGAATATAATAAATATCATCACTTACCAATATAACATTGCATGTATGTCTCATACTTATGTAGTTATGCATGTTGAATACCTTTTTTATATTTTTTTGATGCTTTATCAATTTTCTTATGTCAAGTATGAATAATGGCCCACACATAGGAAACCTAATTAAATATAATTATTGAAATATTCTAGTTGGGTTTGCAATTTTTTTCGATGGAATATAATAGTATGATATGGATTATCCAAATTTTTCAAAAAATATGCTTAACACTTATTCTAACCTAGTAATTTTATTTTTTAATTACATTGTATATGGTTAACCATTTATGCTTCATAAAAAAGATAGATGGAATGAATAATTTTTTGTTGTGGGGGTTTTAATATAGTATTAAAATCAATTAATTTTGCGATTTCCATTTTCAAGCCTATCATAATCACCCAATGTATCCCTCATGCATAGTGAAAATGGGTCTATTTTTTAAATGTAAATGTTTTTTATGGTTTAAAGGTAAACGATGATTTGGAACTAGCATTGGTTGAGAGGAAGTGTGTTCAGGCTTATCCCACCCTTTTTAGGTGGAATATTTTATACTCAAGGACTCTCTTATATATTTAATAATTGTTTTTAAATATTTTCCAAATCCCGATACACGATTGGTTTGCCTATTGAAATGATCAATCATTGAATTATTTTATATTAAATAGGGAGTTATATTAATGATGTAATTTGTATCTATCAAATGATATCCATATTTATACCTATTACTTCATAATAATAAAGAAATAATGAATCTTAACATCACATTGAAATTATCTATGGAGTGTACCACTATTATAGAAAGAAACTGGTGTTTCTGAATTTAAATTAAACCTCCAGGAAGTGGGAAATATATCATACATAGTTCATGTAATTAATGAATTTGTGTTTCATTAATTATAGACATATATGATGGAATTTAATAATTTTTTATCTATATTATCACTTATTAATGTATCTTAAATATATTTCTAGTAACCAGAATTAGAGTCCTTGTTGTTCAGTTTGACCTCATCCCGCTGATGGGTGGGGAGGTATAGTTAATTCTCATAAGGGTTACTAGACTAGTGTATAAAAATATTGACATAAAATTAAGAATTACATTAATGTTGTGTCTAATGTATAGAGTCTTTTAAATAATATTGTTGATATAGAATAACACATTAATGATGCCCCGATACTTGTGTAGGGTTAACACCCAGATTTTTCCATGATAGTTGGAATTTTGTTTATGTTAGTGGTGTAATCATTGAAAATCCCTAAGAACATATGTTTCATGATTAGTCTGATAATGAATATATTTTTGGTGATTATATTTACTACATATAGGTATGGGACATACATATTATAGCTTCCCTATTAGAATGTTTTAGATAGAGCTCGACCCTTTGGAAGGAATTTTACATATCCATCATATAACCAAAACGTGTTTCTGTGTTGTTCATTTGTTTCCTTACCAGCTAATGGATACATAAATATTATTCATCTATATGAGTTTATTTTTATGAAATACAATAAATATAAATTTGAGGTATTTACATAGATATAGATTTCATTTATTAAATCATTTCCCATTTTCTTATATATTCAGAAGGATGGTAGACACCTTTTATGAGCTAGAGTATTTGTGATTTGAGGGGAAACACACCAGAGTTGATTCCCATTGGAGATATGTAGTATTTATACCCTAATGAATAATGGTCATGAAATATGAGTGGTATATTGACTATTAATTAAGGACATGGAGAGTAGCATATAGTGAATAACTTTTTAGATGTGCATATCTCGTAGCCAGTCATGTTCGCAAAGTTTGAACATAAATATCAAAGCATGATATATAAACAAGGATGAAATGTAATTGGATGTTTGTATGAAAAGGATTACATGATTTCTGATGTATTCATAAAATGGATAATAAATTTAATGGTGTCATAGGACTAAATATCTCTGGTTGGAATTCTATAACATATTCTAGATAAAACATCTAGGGGTCCTTGTGTGAAAATGGTGACATATTCCAACAGGTCATATGAGAGGACCTATCATGAACATATGATTTTCATGAACATTTATTACATGAATATGTGGTTTTATTTAGTTATTATGACACATAAAAAGTGTGATTTTTGATCCCATTCAATATGTTTTACGGCTCTATGTGAATATGATGTCATGTCTAGGGGACTTTCATGAGACATGTAGACACATTCAAGGGTTTCATGAGACTCAAAATGATATGTATGGGGGATATTAGTGATATAGGAAGAAATTTATCCTTGGTGTTTCTTGATATGTTTGATATGTCGAAGGATATTCACCTGATTGAGGTCCAACGCATCTAAGGGTTTCACTTGATTAAAGATAATATTCATGATAACAATAATATGAAAATACTGACATGTACATGGGTCCTATAATTATCCAAATGACATGTCCAAAGTATTTCATGATATTATTGAATATATCAGGTGGAAAGATTTACCCCTTCATAATTAAAATTTATAACTACTTTCATAATAATATTTTTTTTGATAATGTTTCTCATATAAAACTCTTTATTTGTTAGGTGTTTGTCAAATCAGGCATCGCTTTCTCAAACCAAGATTAGTAATGTTGTTAAAATTATCTAGAGGGTGTGGAAAAGGTCTTTCACAATACAAATTATGTAATTATATGAATAGTATAATACATTATTGAAATCAAATAGGTTATATACTAGGCATTCAATGTTGATGACACTTGCGATTGTGTGGTTCTTCTCTCTAAAAAGTGCACATCGATCTTCTAGTGTGTATTTTATGGTACATGTGGGGATTTTATGTGAATTGACAGCAAATACATTTTCATATTTGTGTTGTGATTTCATCTAATATCTAATCTTCAGATAAAAAAGTTATCATGTCAGGTGCTTTTCATGATAGATATACATGATTTTAATGTAATATTTTTATATCGCCTGATAAACACGGAATGTTTGTTCACTATATACACAATAGCTTCCATTTACCAATGTCTTTCCAAAATGAATATATGTGACTAAAAATTATTTTATAGAGCCTTCACAAGATAAGGCCAAAATGTAGGTTATCCTTTATGATATCAGTCTACCTTTCAGAAGGCCTTCTTGATATCCAAGTTGGTATATCAAAAGGTTATTCATGAGAGAAATATTTTATATATTATGGCCTACATGTGATCTATGTAATGATCATGTTAACAACATTAAAACATTTTTTTATAAATAGGATAACATCCATCATGTAGGTATCCATCCATATTCATCTTCTACAATAGGTGAACCTTGAGTGATATTCAAGCATTCTTCCCATACAGAATCACATTATAATGATAATGAGACCAATTGTATTCTCATGATTGGGAGGAATCATATGAAATACTATGCCAGATTAAGAGGTATTGTAGTAGGTTATTCTCATGATAAAATGACGGAACATGCAGTGCATGTAACCAAATAAAATTATAATCAATATAAATCTCTTCTCATCAGGATACTATGATTTTATTCTCACCATCACATGAGTTATATAATGGTTGTCTTCTATGTCAACTAAAGCATCACATGATCAGAAATACTCATCTAATGGGATTTAATTGACCAAGAGGTCTTTTTGGAAATCCTTCACATCATTAATCTTGGATGCCAAATGGATATCATGTGACCTAGTCAGCATATCATGCAATATTCATTTGATGGGTGTATTGATCATGTGAACAATGTGACCCCTCTTCCTAATTCTAGTAGGTTAAATACATCTTGTGTCTTAAATTTTACTTTATTTTTATTATCTAGGGTATTAATCTCTATGTATACATGCCTCAGCATTTTTTCTATTTTTTTGAAAAATTATGATTTTTTGTCGGGTTTTTACTATAAATTCATTGATTCTAATTAGAGAGGCATCAAAAATGATTTCATTATATATTGTAGTCTTCCATCAACATAATCCTGACCCAAATCTTGGTAAGGCACCCAAAATTAGAAAAAGATAGATCTATTGGCATCATAACTAGAATATTATTCCAATTCTAATGTCTTATTTTATTTGATTTTTATCCAATATCATTTCTCTATGTGAATATTTGTTATTGAGTTAAAGCATAATTTATATATAATTATTTAGTACCATTTTCAAATATTAATTTAAGAAAATTATTATAACATAAATTTTTGGTTCCCATCACTATATTTTATTGATGTATCTATAAAGAAATCAAATGAAAATCTGTCACGTGTGTCTAAATCAATAAATAAGAATGATATTTTTAGGATATTTTTGAAATATTTGACGATTTTTTAATGATAAGTATATTTAAATTAAATATTTACATAATGAAATTTTTCCCCCACAGATTGTTGGATTATGTATGTTTCTAGTGATTTGAAAAAGGGAACTAGGATATTTGATAATTGGTGGATCAATGGGATAAAAATATAGTATAATAAGTTTAGAAACCATATTAAAAAATTTAAAAAATTAAAATATTATGTAATAACCACTCTTATACCCTCTAAAATATCTATAGAATTTAAATTTATGAATATATAAAAATTTTCAATGTGATATTCTTACTGTGTGGTTGGGTAAGAATAATTATTTTGATCTTGTTACTATATGGATTAATATATCCATATATTGAGATACATCTGGTATTCTTAAAATTAATGGATTCCAATATCATTTGACATCTGATACAATTATCAAAACTATGTATAATCTTTTCACAGAAATTTCTATATGATCACCTTTATTCGTGTATGAGTGAATAAGATGGTTTTAAACATTTTGTTATTCTAATCATAGTCATGTCCTATTTTTAATAATTATTTATATTTTTAGACCTCATATGTACTATAGTTAACCAATATAATGAAAAATCATTTTGGGTATAATGATTTGAATTTTCAAACGATTCAAAAGTATATTAAATCTAATTTTTTATTCTAAAAGGTTTTTTATGGTGAGAAAAGTTAAAATGGTGTTAATGTGGTCAAATGGGGTCTTAGAGTTTTTTGTTATGAGTGTATTTATGTGGATAACATATATTAGGTGAAAAATATATACATATAATACATCTATTATTAATGACCATAAACCATGTGAGTTTGAGAAATCATGGTGTTTGATTTGATAAGTATACATTTATATGAAACAATTTTTTTTGAATTCAGGAAAATTCAACTAAAAATATAATTAATATATATGTTTCGTGGTTTTGAATCTCCAGAACATGGAAGTGGATTCATAGTTCCCCTAATGAAATATTATTTCATTGTTGTTATGTGTCCCAACTCTCAAGAAAAAGCTTACCAAATTATTATAATTTTATTCTAGTCCCTTGTATACATATCCATTCACAATTTATATCTATAATTTTTCTTCTTATGATGTATCGGTTTCCTTTTAGATTGTCATTTTCTCATAGCTGACCTCTAATCAATTTGAATATGAACAATATATATAATAATGTTCTTATTTATATTCTACATTGTTTAAATTTATCTAAAATTATTTTTTAGATGTAGTTATGTTGAATATGTTTCTTATGATTGGTTTACTACTATCATATAAGAAATGATATTTACATGAATAGCTTATGATTTAAGTTTCTTATATGTCTGTGATACATATATTATTAATTAAAAAAATATAAGTAAATAACACGATATATGTTTCTAGATATCATCTTGAAAAATTCCATACAACCCATCAATAAGATAATTATCGATTATTTTATGCATGACACATGAATTTGTTTTCTTTTATGTATGAAATTTTAAAGGAATCTTGGAAATTCAGTCCATTCAACATACATAACAGTGGCTTCCTATGTACTTGTTTTTTTGTAATCAAAACTACAAAGCCTAGTGTTGATAGTGAAGCACAAAAAGAATTGGGTTTTTTTAGAAATCCTTAGATCCTTTAAAAATAATGGTTTTTGTATATTGAACATTATAGTTGGTGTTATTTTGATTGTTATTATGAATTTTTTATTTCTAGTTTGGATTATTGATAATATTTAGTTTAAATGTAAAATGTTCATTTATGAAATCATATTCATGTTTTTAATCCATTCACAGTGATAAATTTTTCCAGAAATGATATTTATTTTGATAATTTTTATATAAAAATATTTATTTTATTTTGTATAGTTATATTAATAAATATATTATTATGTTATTCCAATAATTATTTTCATATAAATTTAAAAGTTTTCATTTTAAAAATAAACAGAAATATTAATTGATGGTATTTTTATTAAATTGGATATATTTATATATCAACCATTATATTTGATGAATATTAAATTTATGTCATACTTATACAAATAGAAATATTTGTTCCATGAATAAAATAATAAATTTTTTTCCATAAGTTGTATTACGTGTTTGTGTTAGTTAACATTAAGTTAAAAAAATTTATTTTTCATTAAATGGTTTATTGAAAAAAATACTAATAATTCAGTAACATATAAATATGATTGAATAATGATTTTCTAAAAAATTAACTTCTACTAATGTATATTCTTATGTTAAAAAATATAAATATTTTATAATGTATCAAAGAATAAAAATTCATTATAACCAGTCATGGAGTGAAAATTATATCACAGCATACTGATGTTATAGTATCTACTACAATGAAATATTAGCCCTCTGAAACAAATACCCAATCATAATATGAAAATGTATCATGTTACAAAATGGTAGAGAGAATACACATAGTGGATTATTTGTTTCATGTTAAATTTAAATAATGAAATTTAAGTGGTCAAATAGAATTGACATATATGGAATATGTATTTCATACAAATGATTTCGTTTTATTTACATTAATAACTTCCACCTAATAAGAATCCTTATAGTGTAGAAAAAATAGTGAAAGTGGTTTTTTATTTATTGTATAATTGAAAATGTCACTTTGTGGTCACAGTTGATGTTAATATAAGACATATATTTTAATAAGGTACAGATGTAATAGAAAATATGAATTCCTTAATTTGATGGGAAAAATTTATTTCATTATATTTTATAGATATATTAATTGAAATATTTTATTTGAAACCCAATGTTTTGGTGGGAAATTTATATTAAATTTAGAATGTTTAATTAGAATTCCAAAAATTATCTTCACTATCAATTTGTTAAAATTTAAATATGTTTTAAATATAATCATAATTAATTAGTAAATAATGATTTAAAATAATTTATTTCTAATTATCAATATATTACCTTTAAAATGTAGATTATTTATAATTTTTTAGAGAAATAAAAAGGAAAAAATTCTATAATTGATCATTGCATTTGTTAATTGGAAATCACAGATGTGATATCCACTATGGATTTATTATTTATATTTTTTTATAAATTATATATATTTATTTATTTATTTGTTATTATTATATTTTAACCAAGAACTACTAACCAAGAGAATCATATTCTCAAACTATACTAGGGGAGAGTATTAATCATCATCGCCAATAGAGGTTGGATGGTTGTGGGTGTTCATAGAGCTCACCCAATACCTGATCCCACCCAGACCTTTTACCTCAAATCCCTTATTCTACATATTATTTTCCATATGATTTTATTTTAGGAATCATATATTTTAGGAAATATTGTATTACATAATCCATTTCTCTTAATCCAAAAAAAACTGAAATCCATTATAGTTATTTTTCCTATAAAATAGATCAACTTATAGAACAAGTAATTTTGAACCAACAATTTTTCTCTATAATTTCTCTTTCTAGTTGTTCGTACCAACCTGCACTATAATATTACAACCACTTTTTTGAAATTTTCTTTGGATGTTCTCTCATATCATTAAAATTTTATACTCAGTTACCCTTAACTTATATTTCAAATAATACTTTTTTTAAACTTATAGATCATATTGAGTTTATAGATACGTATAAATATAATGATAGATTAAAGCTAATTTTTCCTTTAGTACCTACTTATTAGTTAACATCATTTATCTTTTCAAGACCCGATTAAAAAATTTCAGTTTTAATTTTTTTTGTTACTATATTTTGTATTTTTATATTACTATTTTATCTTTAATAAATGGATCTACTACTTGGTGAAATTTACAAACTCACATGAGTGGTGTTTGTAACTATCATACATATGTTATTGTTGAGTATAATGAAAATAATAAAATTATTTAGAACTATTAAAGAAAATAATTAATCCTAATGAGAACCCATGAGAAATTAATTGAAGTCATTACCTTTTAATTGTTGTCATGTTGTCACATTGGTAATCATATAAGTGATATCTCTTCAAAAAATATATGGGTAATGATTTTTAACATTAAAATTTTCATTATTATATATTATCAAAATTAATATTTTTCTTACTAGGTTACTTAAAAATTACCTAGGGAAATTATACTCAGCATGATTGTAAATAAAATTATATTTCATTTAATAGAATATAATATGACAATATGTATTGTTTGGAACATGGGAGTTGGTTTTGGGATAGAGTATATAAGTGTCCAAAATGATTGACATTTTACATAGTTCTTATAGGTGATTACTTTCATAAAGAGTGTGGAATATTGGGAGTTATTATATTTAAATGTTTTAGACTAAAAATAAATATTTACATTTTTAGTAATTTAATTTTTCAATTTTCACAATACTAAAATTATATTATTTTATTTATGAAAACATATAATATTTATTTATAATTAATTAATATTTTTTTTGTTATTTATTGATATTTTTACAGGATTCATCCCTAAAAACAAATGAAAATGATTTTTTAAGAACTAGTTAAATACATTTACATGGTATTGTAAGATTGAACATGAAAAAATAGTTATTTTTGTAAACACAGATATTTGTATAGTTTTTTAGGACATTAATATACATCAAAAAGTTATATTTGGTATCCTAAACTTCATAATGAATTATTATTTTATGTTTGTTATTATGAGACACTATTAAACTAAAAAACAGTCATTAATTTTGTTATAGTAATCTTGATATGAAATCTAATAATTCTATTTTTTACAAGATATTTATTATCATTTGAAAAATATACAAATTATCATTACTATATCATATATATATATTAATGATATAAATTTAAACAAAAGGATTATTGATATAAAAATGGGTATTATTGATTTAATTTATACTATAAAATGGGGAAGAAACTTTTTGAATTGATTGAATAATTTTATTTTATTAAAATAGTTCATTTCACTTTTTTGTTGGAAATAAAAAGGAAATGTTTAACATTGTAAAAACATCATATTTTTCA
The DNA here is from genome assembly GCA_963277665.1 of Viscum album. Lineage (NCBI taxonomy): Eukaryota > Viridiplantae > Streptophyta > Magnoliopsida > Santalales > Viscaceae > Viscum > Viscum album. The sequence continues at coordinate 59,169,277 of OY728164.1, read as the reverse complement.
TTATTATAATATGAATATATTCTTTATTACATTAGTTATATAAATTATATGAAAATGGATGTAGGAAACATTTATCATCATGTACCTCAAGGTAAAAAATAATCTTAGGAAATAAAAGAATGAAATATTGAATTGAAATTAATGTTCAGGTGGATTAGAAGTTTATAAGTAAATATTTGATCATCAAGTTTTAATGTCATATTATTAAAATTATATTTCATTTATATTATAAAAAGTGTTAAATATAAGATCTCAGTGACTAGTATGATGTAAATTTTAAACTGAATGATTTTATACTGAACATAATAATTGATGAGAAATAATGGATGAACTATTGAACTAAAATACTATCATGACTTATAGGTATTACTATAATTTAATAAACTAAAACAACACTATGATATTAAACAAAAATATACATGCATCTATATTATAAACAATTGAGTCATCAAAATTGATAGCGTAATAGAATAAAACTAATTATAAGGTATAAATGAAATTTATGAATAAGATAAGTTTTAGTTTCCTTACATATACATCATATAGTGTAATCAATATTGATACATGTATTATAATGATTCTATAATATTATTATTCTCTATGAAATAAATATTATGTTTCTAATGATAGTGATTATAGTGTTGAATTTCTAGGTTGGGTTATTTTCCTGATTGTAATAGTGACCAGTTTGATGATGGATCATTTCACGATAATGGCCCATTATATTTATTAATTATTTTTTGTTACTATTTGGCCTTTTGTTTCTAGCTCAAAAAATTATTATGAATCGTCTATTTCATATGTAAATTATAAATTTAATTTTTTGTTTTTAAATATTTGGATGTAGTTTATAATAACTAAATTGTTCTTTTAATAAATTTTTATTGAAATTGAATTTTATATAACCGTTTTTTTCTATTATAATTGATTTATCTGGGTATATATGTGGTCTCATTCTTTATATGAGCAGGGTATAAAATATGGGCGTTCATATTTTGGGGCATTATAGAAATTATTTCTTTGAATTGTGGCTATAAATTTCTATAAACAATAATAGAGAAGCATTCCTATAAAAAGATATAAAAATCATTTAGATAACCTCGTAATACATATTAATACTGATTATAAATTTTTTCAATGATCATTAAACAATGTATATTATAAATATCTATATTTTATGTTTCTATAAATATGGTTCTAAATGTTGTGTATATCCCCAATTTCATATATATAAAATTCTTAGGCGACTTGACATAACCCAAATTTTTTATTTCATTATATATAAGAAAACAATTAATAATATATACAAGGTTCATAAATTTATTATATATATATATTTGATATGGTTCACTAAGGAAATAATAAAAAATAGTAAATATATCTTTTATTCATATGGTTAATAGAAATAATAATTGTGGAGGAAAATTATAGGATGAATGCCAAAGACACCTACACAATATTTTTTAGGAAACCAAATATTAGAGGGAGAATAATTAGTATGAGTTCATCAGATTTTCATGTGCCATTAGAAAATACATTTCATTAAATTGACCAAAAAAGTTTATTTTTTTACTTTTTATATATATATATATTCATATAATTATCTTTATAGTTTTATTCGGGGTTTAATATAACTAGTATCACACTCATTTGTAGTTGAAATACCTTATCTAAGAATATTCAAAAAAATCATGATATGTGTTGAAAACATTAGTTTCTAATGGGGGATTACATGTTAAATTAACTGGTTATCATTTTCATATCACTTTCCTCAATATAATAATCCACATCGATATATTTTTTACATGTATATGAATATTAATGCATTATTTTATCAGATTTAAGCAGAAAATGAATTTTTTATTTAGAGTAAATTATATATAATATCATGAAAATAACCAACTCTATAATCATATATTGTAAATCATTGATAAAAAGAAAACCATAAAAATATTTTAGACCATATATTTTATAACATGGTATGGTTAAGAAATCCAAAACAAATTAAAAAAATTATATCACAATGGTTTTTGATACTCTCTTGAATTAAAAAACTTTTTTATATTTGATGACAATTCAATAAGATAAATTACTAATGGTTTATTTATTAGTGAAGGTGAATGAGATAAATATTTTCTGAAATTATTGAAAAACGTTGTATGAAGATAATTTTAATCTAATGGTGGATATTAATAACTCATTATTTTTTAATTATAACATCAATAGATATTTAAATTTATACATGATTATTGAAAAATGGATTCCATTATGATATTAAAGTATTATAATATCGATGAATGGAATAGTTTTTAAAAATATATTATAATTTTAAATGATTGAGATAGGTAATTTCATAACTAGTACTTCATTTATCATATGAATTGTTATTAGATATAAATAAACTCAAACCTCTTTATAAACTATTACAGAATGGTGATATTAGGAGGATAAATTTACCTTCATAGACATGGTTACATAAATGATGATACTTCAAAGTCATCCATTATCTTATTAATGTAATGTGAAACAACCAATTATACAGACACATAATTATTTTCAAAATAAAGAGACATATGTAATTCCATATAATTGTTTTTGTGAAATAAAGTTACAATAATATATATTTTATTTTGGGGATGTGTGGTGTTAAAAATGTATAATACAAAAAAGAATTCAAATCATGAATCAAAATTCCATATTTTTTTAGAATATTTTTTAAACAAAATATCATTTTTTATGAAATCTTTATTATAGAATATATAAAATAGAAATTAAAACATTTTTATGGAAATGGAGAAAATCTCTAAAGTTGGTAGAATTAAAAAAATATACCTCAATAAAGGTATTTATATTGAATGATAATAAATAATGGATTTGGTACAAAAATATAATTCATATATCCATGTAAAAATATTTCCTAAAAAGACATAATTACCATTTAGAAAAGTATTGTATGTTATATAACTATAGATATTGTTTTATGTATCATAAAATGTCAAATTTTATTATTGTGAATAATATACAATTACCTTAAATTATATCATTAATTATAGTATTACAAATACTAAAAATGAATGTAAATTGGGATGCAAACACTCTTCATAAGTGGAGATTACTTCATCAAGTCTAGACGTTTTAAAAGTATTTATTGTAGAAATAATGAAATCTAATAATGTATTCATACAATAGAGTTCTGTTAATATATTGAATCATATAATTGATGGGTTTTAAAAGAATCTAAAAACACATGTCATATATATTGGAAGTGATTAATAAACCCAAAAAGGACTTCAGGAACTACAAATGAATCCATGCGTAAACCAAAATAACGGACCTATAATTTTTATAACCAAAATGACTGTTGTTCTTCATATATATTTTAATAGTCATGTTGAAGGCCACTAATAGTTGAAGCTAAAATATGTCCAATATTTATGGGTATCTATAGTCCACTAAATCTCTAATATGGTTTTGTAAAATTATACATCTACACATATAATGCTAACACTATGTTTTTTTAAGATGGATGATAGAAATGATTATTATAATAATGTTATATACCAATGAGAGGAAGTTGTTAAATTAGTTATACAATTATTTTAATTACATTTATATTAATATAAAATAAAGTGTATCAATAATGTAATAATCTTGTCAAAATATAATTATCACCAATTCTTGTATGCATAAAATGTAATTTCAAGGAATACTTTTTTTACATGTTTTACCCCATGTATTATTAACTAAGTCTTTATTGTATTTGGGTCTAGTATAAAATATGGTATTTTATACTATAAAACCCAATACTTATAATTTTTATGGGAATATATCATCCTTTACATAAATGTGATTCCCAACTATCATTTATCCTAAAAATTGATAGTATCAGATCCTGGTAGCATATAATGTTACTACAAAAATGATAGAATAAAATATATTTTTGTCCCATATACATTAACATGAAAATGAGATATTATGAGAATCCTTAAAAATAACTTCCTTTTTATTCTTCTCGCCATATAATTTCGGGAACCAAATTATCTCACAAAAACATATCAAGAACATAATCATTCATCCATCTCAACTGGATGAACTTATGGGATATAAAACATTCTAGTGTATTCTAAAACCCTTATCTGACTAATTGAATTATTTATCAAAATAAATGATCTTTTCAAATAAATATTTTTTTATTCTCATATTAACTATATATAATCATCAATAGAAACAAACTATATATGATACATATCATTTTATAAATATCCACATGGTAATGAACCTGATATTTGATAATTTAATTTTATGAATTTTTTAATTCATGTGCCATAACATTCAATGACTCTAATGATATTATCATTATAATTTTGGGAGGTCTTGGATAAATAACAGCAGCAAAATCATCATTAATTTTGAAAAATATCATATAGAATGAAGATATTAACATCATATTATTTTCCCCTCACATCAATACTTTCATAATCACAATCACTATAAATCGACGTAATTTCTATGTGAAATAACATGTCATATTATTATACTTTAAAATTCATTAATATTAGTTATCTATCACAAGGAGTACATTCTCCTCTTACTACTTGTTATTCCTCTATTGTATTTCATCTAGAATATGCCTACATAGAATTATTTAAACCAATTCATTCAATCCTGCAATAATTTCAGTGCTCACATTTTACATCTCGTAAATATAAATCTAACTCGAGCATTTGACAACATAGCTTCTGGAGTTCTGATTATATACACTTCTGATCATCCAGTATTCGGATAAGAAAACAATCAACTAATACCAAAAATATAACTTTTGGGATTCTATACATAAACAATATATCTTTTTAAACTCCTTATATGTTCATAACAATAACAACCTCCGTAAATTATAATCTATTTTATTTATCATCTTCATTAGTTAATTAACAGAACATAACATCTACACCTAAACAATTTCCAAATCCAAATTATTTACATAAACATATAATATTCTAATCAAATTAATTTTTAATGGAAATAAAAATAAGATTATTGAATACATCAACATACAGTTCTTAGTATCCACCATCTTATTATCTGTTACATTAGCTTTTAACTGCCCCATATAGAAACCATATACATTGGTATATTTATTATCATATATTTATGATTTCTCTTTATTTCAACAAAAATCAACTCATTACCCCCATTAAATTTTTTATCATAAATTTTCTTTAGTCACAATTGATACTAAAATTACTATCACATTTTTAACATTAATGAACACCCTAGAAATATATTTCATAAAATTTGATCTATTCCTATAGTTTAGTTTTCATATCTCTTTGATGTACCACATCATATTTTTTAATTTCACATTTGTATCATCCAATCACAATTTGGTATTATAAATTATTCCATTTTCATCTTCACGAATTCGTCAAATGTGTAGATTCTGATATTTATTCAAGTTGAATATTATGTTAAAAATATTTATTCCTATTTATCTCACTAAGACAACATAAATAAATTATTACTTTTGATTAAATCCCTTATATTTAGGGACTTTCTATCACCTTTTAATTTTTTTAGAATAATCCATCGATCCTATTATATATTTATTTAATGAGAAATCATGATAAATAGAAACCTCTAACAACAACTCTATAACATCTCATTCATGAATATGTTATCTCTCTAATACAGGTATCTCCATAAAAAACTCAACAACAAATGATTCACCCATCATTGATAGACATAACATCTTCATTGAAAAAGAAATATATCTTTTTTTCATGAATTCAAGACATTTCAACTTTTATCATCATGTTTAATACCTTCATATATTACAACATCTTATTAACCTAATCCTCAAAAACGTTCTTGAAATCATGGTTATCAAAATATACCACAATATATCAATAATTAAATATTCCCACTATCCCTCTCAATCTTCCCATTTAGAAATTTTTTCAGAAATAAAAACTCATCAATAAATACAAATATTAATCATTATATCTACCAAATTATTTCATAATGTTATAACCATTTTATAAATTCAATTTCCCACACCACAGTGGTAGATAAATAAATATATTTTATAGAATTTTATCCCTAAAAACCTTGTTACTTTTTAAATTATCTTTTGATCTCCCCATCGATCATCACTCATTATGTTTTTACCCATTTTTGTTAGAATAGATTTATTTTCAAAAATGATAAAAAATAGTGTTTTGTTAATACAATAGAAAATATTTATTGTTATTTCTTTATTTGGAAATAAAATTTTATGAATTATATGGTCACGTTAAAACTCTTTTATATTAATGAGAATTTAAAAAATGGTGTTTCTTCCTCAAATCCTCAAACCATTCCCATTGAATTGTTTTGGTGAATATACTAGAATGTTCAGGTTTTATGAAATATAGTTGAACATTGCATCTATATTAATAACATTTTGATTGAAGATATTATATTTAATATCCATGTGATTTTATCTAGTCATTGTTATATATTAAAAAAATTACACTTTAATTATAAAAGTGGAATTTATTTATTTCTTTATATGAAACATCAAATATTATTTATAGAAATTTATCAAACTTTTCTACAATACTTTTTTATTTAAATATATTCATATTCTGCTAGAATCAATGTTGTATAGTTGTCTTTCTTATTTTTCCACTTTCCTAGGCATTCTTCGAAATATTGAATGACCCATTTTCCGAGATTCTAACCATTGAAATCAATATCCTAATAAGAATTATAGAATATCAATATCCTCAGATATAAACATTTTATATGAATTTTTCATTGAGATTATATTCATTTTATATAACAAAAAATTATTTATTCCTATCGGAATTAGTGAATACTTATGATCACATGGATATCTTGCACATAAATTTTGTGAAAAACAACTATTTACTATTTTGCCTCTATGATAAATTAATCACCTGATTCAGATCAAATATTTAAATAATTATGATTTCTTCCTTCTATATTATTACTCTTAAATACCATAGAATTATTTTTGGGGGATTAATTATTTTAATATTCCCTGAAAAAATACCACAATAAATTCTAATCGATTTAATATAATGATTGGAAGATGAAAATTCATTTTTTTGACATGTAATGTTTAAAAAAATCACTATGAGCACTGACATATAAATGTACAGTTCAATATTTTCTACCAAAATATCAAATATTTTATTCCAGATCAAAAATGAAATTTTTTTTCAATAAAATTTTCAATAATAATTTTTATATGTGGAAATGTATCAATTACATATAAGATTCATTATACTATGCTTTTAGAAATTTAAATAAGTATTATAAAACTATCTCATTTGGTGTACCCGGCCTAAGGTGGGGGCAGTGAAACACATTCCATTAAATATTCTTGTTCAAAAAACATTTATAACACATTGAAGAATGAAACCTTATTGTTTCATTATAAAAATATACCCTTCACGTTCCATATTTCCTATATTAGACTTCATTTATATTTTTTAAACATTATTATGTTTAGAAGGTGGAAATTTTGGAAACAATTTGATATCATTATGTTATGTAATAGTTGTAAATGCATGTTCACTATATATGAAATCCACCTATTAATAAACTTCAAAAACAATTATTCTTTATTCATTTAGATTTCATTATTTTTTTCATTTATTACTAACCACAGACATTATTCCAATAACATTCACTCTAGAATGACTACAAACAAGATACCATGTGGACTTCTTTCATTCTGATCAGTCACTTCATTATTTTCATTTATCTAATCGTTATTTTCATCAACATATAATCCTGATTTTGGTATAATATATGAAATAAGTTCTTATTCATTTCCTTAAAAAAAATTAATTATTATCTATATAAATTCTCTATTATTTCCTATAATATTATTTTATTCAGTATTATTCTTTATCTAACTAAATTTTAGACTCTCTCCATAAGAAATATGTTCCACATCATTGGATTGGTAAATTGATGAAATAACCACAACTAGTCCACAATCATAATGATTCTGATGAAATTGTCAAAGAGTCATAGTTTTTAAAACTTTCACTAAAAATCTCTAGAAGTTACTAGGGATGTATATAATGTTATTGAGAATGTTTCTAAAATATTTAAGATTCCATAATAAGTGTTAAAGAGTTTCTATGATATTTTTCAAATGTTATGTATAACTTCTGATGTTATAAAATATATAATTAAAATAACATGAAATTATATTTTAAATATCATGAATAATGTGATAGTCATGATAAAACATGTCAAATAAGTTATATATACACCATATAGAAATGGTTTGTTATAAAAAATATGCCACTATGATGAATTTTCATGACTCTAAATTTAATCAAGTAGGTTGATATTTTAGGCCATATTCTATATTCCACTACACAGTTTCGTTAAAATGATTATAGTTAATAAAAGATCAAAGAATTTATTGAACATGATAAACAACAGAATCAGGTCTCTCTCATTTTACAAAAGAGAATATTATTGGGTGGATATGAAGATGATCAAAAATTATAGATACAGTATATATGAATACTCTATTGTTTCCACCATAAAATTTAACATTAATATTGAACATATACTGGATTGGTTGATCAGTTTGATTTTAGAGGATAGTGGATACCTGATAGGCTATCTATAGCTGACCTACATGGATTTCTGGTACTTCAAGCCTGGAAATGTCTCGTCGATTGTTTCATATATGTATTTTACAAAATAAAATTTGGATATTTTTATTTTAATTCTGCCAAATGTGATGATCTTTTTGGCCAAATTCATCTAAAGATATGTTATTCTATTTATATTATGAGGTCTACATAGTGAACACTAGAGGTAACCTAAACAGCATATGACTCTCAATTTACATTCAATTATTTTCACCATTCCAAGTTTTATTGTGTGATCATATAACTATTTAGGTGTCCACTAATTATTTTCAAACTAGAGATTCTTCTTGTTTTTACCATATTATTGAATCTTGATATATCTTTATTCTTTTTAATAAATTAATATTTTATTTTAATTTTTATATACAATGTGATGGGTTCAAGTTCTAGAAGATATATACATTAAAACAATGGTAAGAAGATGAAAGTAAATAATTAGATATATAATAATAGATATATTATTTGGAACACCACAACCATTTAATGACCAAACAAGATAATAATTTCTTAATTATATTTTCCGAAAATAATCATTGTACTATGTGCATGTCAAATAGTACACGATATGTTTGGATTCATTAACCATTTAAAATAGGTTAATATTTATATTATATAATCATAATTTATAATAACAATGCACAAATTAGCTTTTTTACATATAATTACTTTGATAATATGTGAACATTAATAAAAACAATCTTTAAGAGTATAGATTATCAATGAAATGGCATGAATTGTATTATACCCCACACATTGAAATCATGAATCTATATATGTTTAATATAATTTTTTGTTTGTAAAGTCAGTTTTTAATCTATTTTTAACCTAGAATCTATGAATTTCAAATCAAATATTACATATTACATAATCTGGATAACATGTTTTTTAATTTAAAATGAAATTCATAATTTATGCCATAATATATTTGTAATTTAAAAAAATTCAAAATTTCTTATGTGTGATATTTATGACCTCTATATTCTTGAATAAATTGTAAACTATGTTTATAAATTCCATAATTGGAAAGTGATGAACAAAATATATTTTCAATCTTTCTTATTGTTCTAATTTTCTTCTCAATGTGGATGATGCCTAGTATAATGAGATACAAATACATGGGGCTGAGTCATTACCCCATGATAAAGATATTCTTGGAATGGGTCAACATTAATTCTTACACTATGACAGAAACATTGATAATGTATCCATGAGGTATGAACATTTCAAAACAAAGCATCACAAGAAGTTATTAAATCAGATAATGAGTCATACACCCCACACCCAACAAGATGTTGAAATAGCTACAAAAATGGGGATGCATTACAATGGTATGAAGCTTATGTTAACCTGATATTTTCTATTACTCCATCTATTTATCCTCCTATACTATAACCATTTCTCTATTTGTTTAGGAATCCCCTTAGAGTTATCAGTTTTTTATATAATGATACTAGAACTATTGTTTTATAAAAATGATTAAAATAATTCATGGAAATCTATGTACTGTGATTGAGATCTAAAAACAATGAATTATAAATCATTATTTCAAAACCTCTTTAAACCTATAGGTTCATAAGAGTGTTTATGGTCTTAAATAATTTCAATCTTGCATGGGAGTATCATGATCTTTTGATATAATTAAAAAATTACAAAAAAAATAATAAACTATTAAAAAAAAGGTATTGGTATATTTTTTTCCTATATCATTTGGTGTATATGTCTTCTGACATAGGGTATCAAAATATTTAAATTCATCAGTGTTTTTTGAGCCTTAATAATTTTTTGATCTTTCAATTTGAAAAGTATTCAATTATCATGTTTCATTATTTTAACTATACTAAACGTCCAGGTCACTTTTTCCTTTTATTTATCATTTGGCCATCAATTTTATTGTACAAGCATGCTTGAATTTTAGTATTTATATTTTTATTATTATTTCTATTAATGATCATGATTCTAAAAATAACGAAAATATTAAAAATATCTAGTAATTGTTTTAATATTTTTATGATTATTTAGATTGGTTCATATAATAATTTGGTTAATAGAATACATTTTATATATTTATTCACTTAATTGTTTCTTATGCTATGTTTGAGTTTTGAAAACGTGATAAATTTTGTATTGTTGTATCTCTAGAGAATCTTGGATCAAGTGACCAGATAGGCTCTTCTAAGTTGTATCATCTTATTTTTTGTAAAATAAGTACTTATCCCCTAATTGTTTTTTTATTTTTTACATCCATTCTTTCTATTATTCCTTTTTCATGTGAGTCAAAAATTGATAAAAACATTCTATGACTCATTTTGATTTCATTCATGTAAATATATAATTCAAACTAACAAGCTATTGGATTTTTCATTACCATAATTTCTCATTTATAGGGCCTAATTTTTTCTCAATGTTGTGTGTTTTGTGTATATTGGGCTTGGAATGGTAAGATCTCAAACTGGATTTTTTCCTACAAGAAATATCACCTCATACTGCATGTGAACATTTGCATTTATTTTCAATTACTAGGGTTCATACAAAACCATAGTAATTTTATTTAGTTTTTTTTAAATTTTTTTAGCATTTTGGAAAAAAATTGTTTTGTAGAGAATTTCATGGAACGACCATCTAAATTGAAACATTAGGAACCACAATCCTAATAGCTTGGCCAAAATATTGGTGTGGCATTGTCCATAAATCCAAGATACATAATTAGCTCTATGTGAGGCCGTTGTTCGTGAAGTATCACCTGATATCAGACTCCCTACTACACGTTTGGTCAATATATCTGAGCCTTGACTTCACTATGAATTCAATAAAATCATTTCTATTGAACAACACCATTTTAATGCTTGTTTGTTTTCAAATTTTTTGTTGTAAATTTTTTTTTTATTCGCATTGTCTTTTTTTTCAACATGCACTTAGGTCGGTGTGTGGGATTTAATAATATGGTTTAAGTGTTTTTTCAATTTTTTCGGTATAAATTAATGGAAATATTTGTGCGTAGACTGAAGATGGCATGAATACTACTATAGCTGGTATGAATGGGCTAGATATTGAGGTATCATGTGTTGAGCTAGAGTTGGATGAGTTGGCATAGAATAGAGTTTGCATAGATGGGGTTAGATCATGCATGGTTGGGCTAAAGCACATTATAACATTGATGGTTGGGAGGTGCTGGTGTTGGAGTACCTGACTATGATGGGTTTGAGATGATGGGTTGGTTGATCCTATTTTGGGGGATCCAGTATGGTGGGGGAGTGGGTGTTGTCGAGCAACATAATGGTTGAATATAATTGGGGGGGGGGTTCCATAATTCTAGTACCATCTTTGTGGGGATCCAAAAGGTTTTCTTTGTAATGTATTTTAATATAAATATAACTAATTATTATCAAACTATATTTGGTTTAATAATTAAAACATTTTTATTATATATGATAAATTAATAAATATAATATGAAACTTTTTTGGCAATAAAAAATTATAATTTTTATTTAAATGTAATTTATAAATAAATATTATTTATTGGTCAAATTATTACTAATAAGTAATTTTTTCACTAGAACATATTTCTAAAAACATTAACCAACCTTAATATTTTCTGTGGCTATTATTAAATTTTCAACAAATCTATTTTATCTATCATGATAACATTTAGTTGCAGAGTTTTAATAATATTTTAGTGATAGAGACATATTTGGTGGTAAAACGTTTTACTATCCTATAAATAACTATTACTAAAAGATATTTTCTCATTTTAAAAAATTAAATATTTTGTAGTGTAGGGAGTGATACTTACGAGGCGATTCATGGATCACATTGGATGAACTCTAAGAGTAGTGAGAATTTGATGTGTTTTTACTGTGATACATGCATTATTTTTTGATGTTATCATCATACCTGAACAAGATGCTTCTAATTTAATTTTGGTATTTATTTTAAATGTAATGGATGATGATTCATACGTGTTTTCAAAGAGATGTTCCCACCCAGACAGATAACAATATTGTGTTCAATCCATCTTAAGAGTCATGTTTTATGACAATTTTTTTATTTTTTCAATTTCTAGTTTTGTTAGGTTGTCTATCATTACAATTTTGTTTTTATATTCCAAAATATATATGGTCAGTCCAATACTCCTTAAAGAACTAGATACGACATGGTTATTTATTTATTTCAAATTACTGATTTACTTAGATATATATAATAAATTTATATTTTAAATAATGGAACTAGATTATTCATCAGACACAATTATTGGAGGCCTGCATAAAATATTTCATGCCTCAGTTTGGTCACCATTGTATTTGGGTACCCATGCATACATCATGGGTTGCAGGATCAGGATCTGTGGATGATTTTTTGTGTTGTGTGTTTTACATGAGATATTTAGAGAATTGGTCTGATTTTGTACTCCAAATGCTCGTGGAGTTATCCCTTGGTATTTTATTCTTTATATTTCACTGATCTTTCTATTGCGTTATCCTAATTGTAAATGTACAATCATATGGACATGTATTCATAGTTGTATTTGGATTTTTCCACATTTATTCAGCTATTGTATTAATCTTAGTTTACTTTATTGTTTCTTTATTTATATTACTTTAGTTCTTTTCTATTATGCATTATTATTGTTCCACTCTAATCATGTGTGTAATGTCCCCACACTATACCACCATTAGACCATCACTACTAGTCATCATCTTTTGGCATATTCGAAGGATCACATGAGGTCTTGTGGGTATCGGTCTTGAAACAGGTTTCATAGTCAATCAATCTAATACGTTGTAGTTGTAGAGACATAGCCACCCACCATTAGTCAAAAAAATAAAAATGTTTTTTCCTTCTATTTTCATTATTTTTACGTTATGCATGTAAGGATAATAAAGATTATTTTACTATAACATACTCTTATAAGTAAAATGGGTTTATTTCCAAAAATATTATTATCAAACTAAAACCATTGATACCCCTCCCTGCAATCTTAGTGGTTTAGAGTATTCCTTGTATATAATCTGATTAATGAACCCATACCCCCTCTTTAATATCAACATTGTATTAATGATTGAGAGTTATAATTCAATTAATAATTAATTTATTCTAATATTTCAGGAAGAAAATATTCATGGATGGTTGACTATGATGAATTTATATCTTCTTCAACTCAAAATATAAAGGATATATGACTTTTCTATTTAAAATGAAATAATTTATAAAGATACCCACTTGTATTTTATTGATAAATAATACCATAATGTATATTAAAGGGAACTACATTTTATACTTAAATCACTATTAAAAAATGTTACCAATATCTTATGGTACTTTAGATTTAAATGAAATTTGATAAAAAAAAACTATAAAAACATTATGTCGTAATGCAATAGTTAATGAATAAAATCATTAAATATCAAGTAGATATTCTAAATATGTGAGGATGGTTGATGATAAAAATATTGTTGAGTATATTATAGGGTTCAAAGAAATAGTCATCTAAATTGGATGTTACATAACCTAATAGAATTAAAAATGGGATGTATTATTTTATAACCATTTCATAAAATCATTGGTGTATTCTATGATATTTTTTATGTTGTTTAAATTTCTTTTGTATTAATATTAGTAGTCTAAAAATAAATACAACAGGTTGTATTGTTTTATTCTGATAATATATTATTCTATTATTAATGATGGAATAAGAATAACTATTAAAAATATTTTATTACTTGTGAATTTATTTAAACATTTAGTTCTTTCATATTAATTTATATAATTTTTTTTAATATTATCTATGTATGTAGTTGATAAAACATTATATGACTTTGATTTTATATTTTGAAAGTATTTATTTTAGTTTTTTAACACGCATATGAATTTCATAAATATTATGAGTGGAAATATATAAAAATATTTTATTACATATGAATTTTATGATTTTATAAGACATTTGTGAGTCTTATTAAGACTCGTCCATGATGTTTGTGATATTTTTTTAATCATAAATCAAAAAATTCCTGAAGACATATCTTGTTAATTAGATGTTTTATTTTTAAAACAATTTACATGAAAATTATATTTCTATTGATATTCCCAAAGGAATTACAATACATAACATTTTATGTCATACTAAAACTTATTAGATAGAATTTATCGAAATAATTCTAGATAAGTACCAGAAATGTGAGATTTCAAATATATGAAATACTTGAGAAATTTTAGAATTACAAATAATGATGAAACTAAATTAAGTAATTCTATGTATTAAGAATAATTATTTCAAATATCTCAAACTATATTTGAGAATAATGTATCAAAATTTTAGCAAAATCATATTGGAATATTTTTTGATATTATGTAATAAATTAACTGTATTAAACTAAATATTTCATAATATAAGATGAATATTATTTGGTTTCATCATAAAAATATATTTCATTTAATAATGACAATCTGGTGATGATATTATCCAGGTTTCATTTACATTAAATAATATACATGATAAAAGTTTAAAACATATGGTATTACAAGATCTAAATTTATATATGATTTATTTTAAAATCAAGGTCATTGTTTCCAAAAAACTGCCGAGTTATATTTATTAGTTAATATTAGATAATCGGTGCTTTATAATTTATATAGAGAAATATTTTTAATGACAACATAATATTTAAGAATAATAGTACAATGAATATGTGAATATTTTAATGTTAAAACATGTGGATGATCTATTTGAAATATTATGTTATTATATTTTTATTTATGATGAGCTGAAATTTTTATTACTAAATTTATAAATATTGGTAAATAAGGAATTCATGTTTTGGGGAATAAATATTAGTGTTAATTTTAGAGGGTTAAGGGAACAAATTGACAAATACTACCATTATTTGACTATCCATGAAAGAAATAAATAGTAACTATGACCATGTTATTCAATTATTGATGATTGAGATAAAAATTGAGTACTAGATCATCAACTGGTTTTTTATTATTTTATCTTGGTAAACTGGTTTATGTTTATCAACTAATTTCAATGTTATATGTTCTTGGTGATGTGGGATCATTAAATATAATTATTCATATAATATTGATGAGAAATTAAATGTTATTTTGTATATTAACAAATAATATCTTTAGATCTTTAGAAAATTATTATGGATATATAGTACATATTAGTATGATGTTACTCTAGTAGGATATTTTGCAGTATTAGAAGAAAAACCAATATAGAGGATAATACTCCACATAAATATGTTAATTAGTGATTCATTATTAAATTAAATTTTATTATCAGATATAAAAATATAATAAATTATCGAGTAGGCATCCACTCTAAAAATTGACCATTTAGAAATTTTTATGTTCCTTATCCATTTTCATTTCCATTTTTTTATTTATTGTTTAGTTTAAAATGGTAGTGACTACTCTCCTAATAAATTATGGTTTATTATTTCATCAAAAAGATTTCATACAATTCTATAAAAACTAATTCATTCCCCTTTCTCATTGGTGTGCACAATCATTGGTCAGATCATTTGATATTATGTCATCTTGTTTCCCTTATTAGATACACATTTAGTTAGAGGAGGTAATTTTAAATTTAAATTAAATAATGGTTCTATTTTTAATTATTGAAATTAATTTTCATGGTAGGAAGAATGGGATAATACTAAAAATTATTTCTCATTTCATAGAAAATGTTTGTGTAACAACTATGGGCATTCCACCCCTTGATATATGTTCTCAAATTCCTTTTTTTAATTTTAGTAATTTGGAATCTGATGAAAAATTCAACAATTTTATTTCAATATACGTATTATAAAAGGATACTATCATGGTGATAAGACATTAAAAACATAAAATAAAATATTCAATAATAATAAATTTGATTTGAAGGTATTATATAAGATAAAGGAGAGACATTTTGGAATGAGGAAAATATATTTATGGGTATAAAAATGTATAAATATGAATCCATAGATTAATATTTTTACACATTCCATTATATTTCTTTTGACATCATAATATATTGATAATATATGTACGAATTTAATTTTTTAATAATTCATTGAGAATATTTCCTTTTTTGTTTAATCCCAAAAACAAATTGGGAGATATTGAAAATCTTACCCTAAATGACTTTCAAAATATATCATTTCATTTAAATTGTAAATAATAAATTAATTAATAACAATTTTAATGATTTAAAGGTTTTAAAATCACCAATGAAACTACAAAATAATTATAAACAAGTCAAATATGCTTCGTTATTATTATGAGGATGATGAAAATGATAAATATTCCTAGAGAATTTTTCATCGTTTATAAATAAAATTAAGGAAATAAATATGACTTTATAAATAAAAACACCCACATATGTAATTCATGTGTATTTTTATTTTATGATGTTCCAAAAAATTCAATTATGAATAATTTTTAGTTATAATATAATTAAAAATAAGAAAATTCATACAAATTAAAATCTATAATAACTCATTAGAGGAATAAAAAATAGTTGACAGAAAATATAAATTTAATTAAAGATATAGAATAATTTTGATGTGTAAAGAAAAATAATATTTCCACTAACTAGATATACAAATTGAATAATATATTTTTTGACAGGTTCGTAAACATCAGGTATTATGTGGAAACAAAAACGAGAATCCCCAAGTATTGATGTTAAAAAATGAGGGATAACTTATATGGAACACATGATTAAATATGGACTATAATCCACATTTTATATGGTTATAAATTTAAGAATGAAAATTAGTTTTTGAAGAAATAGAATGAAAGGAATACTGAATAAAATGAATAGTGTATCAATAGTTATGTAAAATACATTTATTACATATAAATATTTATCATAAAAGTTATCAAATAAGTTAAAATAAACAAATATATGGATAAGATATTGATATTTAATTTATATGTTCTTAAATGGATATAATATAGGATCCTTAAAGATGAAAAAAATTTAAATAAAATAAATAAATACTATGATAAGGCGACGTATGTCTTGGAAAAATAATTTATGTTTTTGAGAAACAAATCCCTGAAGGATATGTCAAAATATATTATTTAAAATTAAAAGTCAATATTATTTTTCTAATAGTTTAGATTCAAATTTTTTAACAATGAAGGTTTGATCTTTATGAAACAAAGATATATCTACAAAATAAACATAAAATATGAATATATTATGAATAAACACCACAAAATGAAGAATATAATTTAAAAAAAATTTAGGGAACTGGCATAATTTTTCAAAATTTTAATTATATTATAAATTTGGTAGATGATACATAATATTATACTCCTAGTGATATGGAATTTCTATACACAATGCGTAATCATTCTAATTAAAATTTTCAATACCAAGTGATTGGCATGAATCAATATGGATCCCTTCTAACAATAAGTGAATAATAAATTTTATCAATAAATAGAAATTATATAAAATATCGATTATTTCACCCCATTATTTATGATATATTTCCTTTAAAACAAATTTAATCTATTTTATAACTTCTGATACACACTACCCATGGTTTAATCGAACTGTAAAATATTACATTTTGATAAATTTAAATTTATATTTTATTGTATTAATAATACTCATTAAACAATGAAAACTAAATTTTTATAATTTTGTATAAAATAAATTCAATGTATATCTATTTGTTAAAAAATATAAACCATTTCAAATAAAATTAAATATTCTCTAACCAAACGTATCTTAAAAAATATGTATTTATTTCACATTTTGCACATAAATTTTAATTAATATATAAAAAATTTAGAAAAAATTATTTTTAAATTATAATTTCATTTATTTAATAATAATTCAAAAATTATTTTACTATTACTTTTCAATAATTTTCTCAAAAGGATAATTTATCAGTTAATATATAAAAATACTAATTTTAACTAAAAATTAGAATTTAATATTAATGAATAAAAAAGATGCTTTTTATCAATTTTTTTTAAAAAAATATTAGTTCAATTCTATTATAATTATTATGGCTTAGTTATTTATAATCATCTATATGTTCAATTTTGAAATAAAATCTGTAAATTTATTTGAAATTTTTTTGGATAATCTTTACTTCATCACATATATAAGATTAATTTAAAAAATAATTACTTGCGTTTGATTTTTTAAATTGTATATAATATTTCCAATAAGAAAAATTTATATTACCTAATTTGTTAAAATTATGTTTTAACCATAATTAATAATGATATTAAAATAAATTAATTGTAGTGATTAGTGTGAAAATGGCTTTATTGAGGGGTCAAACTAAGAAGATATGGGTTAATAATACCTACAAACATGTATAATTGTAGTTTTATGGACATATATCCACTTCATCCATCCCCAAATATATTATAAAGACTATTAGATTCCATTTTCTTATACGTTACTCTAAATTTTTTTATTCTTTTTGGTAATTTTCCAAGTATTTTCTAAGAAGGTCCTCTTTCCCCAATTATAAAGGGAAACACATTCCCCTGACTTAATCACATCTATAAAACATTTTTCCTCTAAATAAACCATATTCAATTTCTATAGGACATTTAAATCCACATTCAATATCTTCTGGTCTTCCCAAAAGGAAACCGAGGTAGTCCTTATAAAGTGATCCAAATGAGTTTTTTCGGACAGAAGGTATTTCTCTACACTTTGATCTTTATTTTTCATTATTCTTTTACAAAATTTATTTTTAAAATAATACACACAATACTTTATCAATATTGTATCCCATATAAATAAATTTTATAATTTTTTGGGAAAATAGTTTTTGATCTCCACTTCCATAAAATTGGGATGCAAATCGTCAATCGTATTTATGGTGGACTGCATCATCACGAACTGAAGTAACTATTTTTACAATAATATTTTTTATCATTTTATATAATTATGCATATATTTTTTATATATTACATATATGATACAATTATAATTTTTAAACTACATTATAACATGAACATTTTTAATTTCCATTCAATTGAAAATACGAGAACATTTCTCGTCTGTATGGTGCACTACAGTATTGCGAAGTGATGTAATTAATTGTTCACCAATTAATTACATGAATGTTATTAAAGATAAATTAAATGATTATATATTATTTATATGAAATGATACTGATTTTTAAAAAATAACATATCACCCACATTCAACCAACTTCACCCATTAAGTGAATGATATCATTATTTGTGCATACATAAGACTTATCATCTCCACAATGTGATGCAATTCATTTTTTGTTAAACAATAAATAAGTAATCAAAAAATTAATATGATGAGTAAATATAATATTTATAAAATTAATATAATTTTTTATTGGATGTATTTATGTCTTATAAACATGAATTTTTACATTAAAAAAATAACAGATAATAAAACACAAATGACACATGAAACCATGAAAATAACAAAATGTTATTAAATAAAGGGTGATATGTTGTTATAAAAGGATGATAAGTAATATTATAAATATTCATGTGGTTTGTGTCTACAATGGTAACATATTATAAAACACTATATTGAGGTTATTTATCACTTAAATAAAGGGATTTATTAGGTGAGTTATTTTTTTCAATTACATTTGATTAAGATATATTTGATAATATGCACTGATTAACATTTATGGGTTGTATATAAATTTAAATTTATGTATGCAACCTTAATACCCATTTATTCAGGATTTCTAGTTTTTCAATTCATTCTTATTCATCCAAGGTGTAAAAATTTACATTTTTTCAATGAGGTTGGGATTTATTTTACAATCTTGTTGTCTATTGGGATATGTTTAACTCATTAGGAAATAACATTTACATTTATTATTAATATGTTAAAATCATTTAAATAATCAAATCCATTTACCATAAATATTATTTATTATAAAAATTTACATCATTTATACATAATGAGTTTACCTTTAATGATATTTGATTAATAGGGGAAATATTCTTAAATCTGTATTCATTATTATTTACAGGTATTTTTTAATGAGTATTTAATTTATAAATTAAATCACTCATTATATATATGATAAATTCACTAGAAATTTAGTAATAGTTGAGAGCTATAATTATACAAATCCTCAATTTATTGTTATGTCTTATTATAAAAATCAAATTTCCAAATTAAATGAGGGTTTACGTAGAGTTTAAATTGTCTTTTAGAAGGTATTGACCATAGAGGTATCATGATTCCTTGATAATCTCTTCCTATAACTATGAATTTACATAATTAATAATTCAATTGTTATATTATATATGATATTTTCACCTTGATATTATCTCTAGATTCAATTCATTTGATGTTTACTTTATAAAAGTAATGAGTTTCCAATTATTTACATATCCATAATGATTATGAATTATCTAAATATGATATTAATGTTATTGATTAAATGGACTCTGTGTTTAGTTATTTACCTTTCAATATTTATTATTCCTTGAAAATATATGAAATTTTCCAATGCATGTGACCCTTGATATAAATTATTGATCACCATTATTTTTTAATGTTTCCCCGTGGATATGATGATGAATTCGTACAATGAGTTAAAGGATTCCCAATTATTTTTATTTCTATGGTTTTTATTTTTATACACTATATAGTATGAGTATAATGTATGTGATAGGTTCTCCAAAACAACTAAACTGATCACCCATTCAAGATTTTCCCACTTTAATATATATGGTAATTTTATAAACATGACATAGGTTCGGGGTTACTCGAGTCAGGATCTTTACAGTTACTATAAGAGGATGTTTAGTAGAATATTGGTATCAGGATTTAGCAAAACAAATAGTAAGGATAAATTATTCTATGAATAATTTATGGATATTTATACTTATCGAAAAATATAATAATGGTTTTTATAATGAATAAATTGTGTGGTTTCCTATAAATACATTTATTTGAAGATAATTATATAGGATTTGCATATGGAATAGATTTACCCATAGATAACAACTCTAAAAAACGAATATCAGTATATACTAGAGTGTTGCATGGTACATGATAATAGTCCGTAATATAACACTAGTTTGAATCTCTACATGTATATGTTTTGAATAATAAAATCATTCTTTTTAAACCATTATGAAATATATGATATTATCTATAATGAAACCAATTTTTATGACAATATTAAAAATGCATTAATTTTTAATATGTGTCATGTATTAAACTAGATTTAGAATTATACATTATGATTTAAAATTGATATTTTTATGAGGTAGTCCAACATATTTTTTTATTTATAAATAAATATTGGAATAAATATGTTTATCAATATTTATGGCCAATGTATAGATTTCATCACAAATATAGGCATTTTTTCTAGTCTTCTAAATGATCCAATCATGGAGATAATATAGAAGTTAGTTCATGTTATAACAAGTAAAAGTTCCCAAATTGAGGAACCTATTGTTCAACATTTTTATTCTTCTATATTGTATCAAAAAAGTGATAGAATTCTCCACCATTAACTGGTACTACTAATCATATGGTAGCTATAGAATGGATTACATCTTTTGATAAGATATTTCTCACTATGTCCTGAGATGAAAAGTAAATGGTTACACTTGTATCATATTCTATCCATAGTAATGTATATCGATTGTGGTTATTGATGCATAATTTTATATATGAAGTGGGCGCATAAAAAATGGATTGAAGTGCTTTCAAAGAAACATTATATAAAAATAATCTCTTATGTTAAATGAACTGAAATGAAGAGAATATTCCCCATCATAATGAAAAACAATCAGTAGGGTGTTATATAGTATTAGGATACCTTTTCAAGAAAATCTACATATGATAATATGACATATTAAATATGATATACCTGAATTTTTATTTAATAGAAGTGAATAATCCAATCTTCTAAAGGATACTGGTCTCCAATTTTTTTCATTTGATGAAATATATTTTTGTTGTATAATAATAGAGAATTAATTTTATAGTTCTTATATTTTCAATATAAATAATGAAAATAATAGGTCAATGATGAAAAATTTAAAATTTAATGAATTAAAGTAGAAAAAGAGAAAAAAATAAATTTATAGATTTTAAAAATCGTGGAAGAAGTTATACAAGGAAATGCATTAGGGTTTTGGGAGATTTATATAAATATGGAAATAACATTCATTAGGTAAAATAATTAAATTTTAAGAATAAAAAAATATATACAGTGCATCAACTACAATTAAATGTGGAATTATTCAAATGATTATCCCAAACATCAATGGAATCTACCACATAATAATCTATGGGAATGATGCCAGGCTCATGAGACCACTAAAAACCTCAATGATGTTCAAATGATATAGTGGTAGGTACACTAATCATATTTTAATATTTATATAATGTATTCTTTGATTATGGAAACTCTCACTCTTTTATTTATTCCGTGATTTTCATGAAGTTTATCATTTTATAGAGCATTAATAAGTGATTTTTATGAATAACTATAAGAGAAATTCTCACTATGAAGATTAGGTTTCATGTGGTCCCAATTATGACACATAAAATTTTTTCCTTTTATGAATTTTTTATCATACCAATGGTTTACATCAATATAATACTGGGTATGGAATGACCATCAATATAATATGAAAATATATACTTAAGGGAGAAGTATGTTATGATTTCAAAAAATTAGGTGAAATTCCTTATCTTTAGAGAAGACACGTCAAAAATATAGAAAAGTTTCAATGAACCCCCAATAGCTCTTATAAGTGATATTTCAGTGGAAAAAGAGAAAAATTCTATGGATGGAGGCATTAATATATTGGGTGAGGACATATATGATGTATTGGGATACACTGATGTATTTCTTGAGGAATGAAATGGTCATCCACTAGAGTTTGATGTGGAATTTTCCATTCATTTAAACCCAGCTAGAAGACCAATATCAAAGACACCATATTGAATTACGACTATATAATTGTTGTTTTTAAAGAAAAAACTAGAGGATTTGTGTGATAAGGGTTTTATTAAAACATGGGATTCACTTGGGAAACATACGTTCCCTTTTTTAAGACGAAATACTAATCCAAGAGGATATACATATAATATAGGAAAATCAAATTCTATCATAATAAATATAAATTATATCATACCTTTAATTGAGGAAATATTTTCTAAAATCCAGGGAGGTAAATAATTTAGAAGGATTGACCTTCATTATGGGTATCATCAATTTCCTATAAAGATTTAAGACATTCAAAAGATTGCATTCTGAATGACTAATAGATATTATGAGTTTATTGTAGCTTCCCATGTCATTAGACGAGATGATGTTACATGGGAATTTGAGTTTTATCATTTTCTGGATGTTCAATTTTGTATGCATGGCCTCGGTAAGTAAATACAAGTTTTGGAAGTCTTAAATGTGTTGTTTATAGTTGTTGATAAGAACCTACGAGGTGTTTTGGGTTATTCCTTGACTTTTAGGAGCACCATGCTCCAGAAAATCTAGTTTGTGTGAACATTCATGTTCTCATGGATTGTTTGAAAATGTGTCACCTTCCATTGAAAATATGTTTTTTTAAGGTGATAATAAGTTACATGAATCAGATGTTCAAGGTTTTTACAACCGTTCTCTTGCATTATATTTTTACTTCCGTTTACTTAGTTTTTGTGCACTTTATTCATCATGTTTTGTGCATGATATGGCCATGTAGTGCGGTCAAACTATGGACCCTCCAACCTAAGTGAGAAGAACAAGTATGTTTGGTGCACAGTATGACCAACCATGCACCAGATTAATACGGTGAAAATACATGTTTCCCCCATTCATATTAATTATTACTCCTATAATATTCTTCATCTTCTTGCATAAAGTATCCTTATATTTAGGTTTTATATCCTACTATAGGAACAAGGAAATCTCCCTCAAATGACCTCAATTAGTGCATCATCAGGTGTGTTGGAAGTATCTTGGTAATTCTAAGACTCCTCTTTCTTCTTTCCTTCATTAATATCCTCTATCACTATTATTTTTCACTTTTATCTTGTTTTATCTATTTTATGGGATTTTGGTGATTTCATGGATTTTACCCTAACTAGAACTAAACAATCCTCAATATTGGAAGGGTAGGTTCTTCTAAGAATGACATATGTGGTCTATATCTTTTCCTTCATGTTTCATTTATTTTAAAAAATGGCAGGATTGTTCCTCATACCAAACATATATTATTTCTTTAAAAATATTAAATATCCATGAATTATTCTATGTATTTCTCCATGTTAAGTATTGGGAATATAATTGGAATGGTCTAAGGTTATGAACACAACAAGAACCACCAATTTCGGGTGGGTTCGTACAGACTCCAATTCAAAAAAATTTCTTCCTTAGTTAGAGCCGACCATTTGTGTGTTCTTTTTTTTGTATGTTCAATATTAATAAATTTTATTAAAAAACCATTTTAGTTGTTTTCCATTTCCATATAATAAAATAGTGTTGTTTAAATTATAGTTAAGGAATTATTTTATAATGATGTCATTTTTTTAATAAAACTGGTCTCTTGAGGAGATCATTCTTCTATGAAAATAATGTTATGTATATAAATGATTAGATCCCTTCTTGTAAATTTATCCAATGTATTTTATCGTGGACTAAATATTTTGTAATGATGTGTGTATTTTAAATTATTTGTAGAATTTGATGGCCTTTTAAATTAATTGAATGTGTTTTAGTTTGGTATGATTGAGTTCAAGACCATTCCGTTTTAAAGAGATTTCATAATTGGGAGAGGCCCTCTTGATGTATGATGTTTGATGCTATGGAATGTTTACTATCATGGCCATTATTTTGTTTTTTAAAATTTATTAAAATAATTTTTCATGGTATGTGAAATACATGGATTCTATTCTTGAAACATAGTGTACATGATTGTTTTGATGGTGATTAGCTTCGCTAATGATGTGGGATTACATTGGTTGTTATATTATTTTTCTAGGATTTTCTCACAACACATTCCTCTTACCTCAGAATAAATGATACTTGTTGTCTAGTGGAGACACCTTGGACATGATCATTGTGGATATGTTTGCACTAGGCCATGATTGAGACTCGGTATCCTACGTGAGATACATGTAACATACTCCAAGGTCATTATCTCAAATTAGGCAGAGAGTGATACTTGGGAGTCCATTAATTGTTGTCCTTGGATGGACTAAAACATTAGTTAGCGTTTATGGATCTCCTTGTGTGATACATGGGTTCCTTGTCAAGGATTTAATCATATTGTCCTAAGATGTTGGTTATTTAGTTTTGGTATTTTTTCTAATAATGATGACTATTGACGCATTATTTCTATAATTGAAATTTGACTTCCAGGCTAAATAACATTATTGGATTTAGTCCATATTAGGACACATGTCCAAAAATACTGTTATAATATTCACCATATCTCATTAGTATAGGTTACCTAGCATTAGTACATTTCTATCTGAGGCTGATGTAGTTATAAAAGACTAGTTGTCCTTGAGGAACTAGAGTTGATATGGATATTTATTTATTACAAATTGACTCTTTACAGTAAAATAAAGGCACAAATATTGTTTATTGTGGACAAAAAAGATTATTCTATAGAAACTACTGGTGGTGGCCCATTATGTATATCTCACACCCTTATCGAGCAACCATTACACTAGGGTACATTAGAAGGTCATCCTTTTCATAGGTCTTTAGTTTATTTATTATGATGTCATGCTTTTCCATGGAGTAAGTAGCACTGGAATGAGCTAGTACTAAGGATGCCTGTGGAGATCTCCCTTCATGAAATTTATCATATAATAAATTGTATGTTCCTTATATATTAGGTGGCATCACATGGTCATGTTTTCAAGCATGATTTTATTCATAGAAGTCCATGTTTACTCATTTATTACAGTAATTCTTCATTTTTAAAAATTTTATTTCTAATTCTGCTATTTTCAATAATTTATTTTATAATATACCAATATTATAGTCTGATACTGAGTATATAGTCTCCCCAGCATACAATTATTTGACCCTGGTTGCTAGTTATAAGAACCTAACGCATGGTGAGGCATGCACAAGATATGTAGAAACAAGTCCATCTACTTGTTTAGTTTCTAGTTAGGTCAAGACATTAATAAATGTTATTAAGGCCTTTATTTTTTAATATATAAATATTTTGGGTGGGTATATTAGAGACTGAATATTTTTGTGCTTGTTGAATAGTTTTTCATGGGAGTGATATAACTATGTAAGGGGAAAAGTACAAGTTGTTAACAATGGGATTTTTGTTCAGGTTTGTCACTATTAATGTTGACTATGATTTCACCTAGAGTGATTAGAGTATTTTACACTACATTCTTATTTATGAGATTTATAGAATTTACATATGGCTGGGTTAGGCATGAAAGTAGCATTACATGCATCATGACATGCATAAAGGGATTCAAATTCCATGTATATGACATTCCATGTCGATTACATTGGTAGGTTGTTTGAAACTGTTAATTTACATTGTTTTTAATATCATTGTATATTTGATTCTATGTGTTTTATTATTATGCTTATCATTTATGTTCAATTATATTTTATTTCAAAGTTGTTCTTATTTGGCATGTCTGGAGATTCATTTTGTAGTTATGATTTTTAACAATGAATAGGTGACTAATTGATGAGTTTTTCCATCCTATTATAGTTTTTATTCCTTTTATTCATGCACTAAAAATGATACTTTTGATATCATGATATCCAACTTGAAATTAATAAAGTGTATGGGATCATTTTAA
The DNA here is from genome assembly GCA_963277665.1 of Viscum album. Taxonomy (NCBI): domain Eukaryota; kingdom Viridiplantae; phylum Streptophyta; class Magnoliopsida; order Santalales; family Viscaceae; genus Viscum; species Viscum album. Next base: position 59,141,797 of record OY728164.1, on the reverse strand, counting down.
ACTATAAAATGGTAACCCATATGATCAATCAATTATATATTTTTTATATTCATAAGAACAGTTTTATAAAAGTTGAGAATTTAAAAATTTGCTAAACCCAAAATGAAGTTTTTGCAGATAAATGGATGTTTACCTATAATTTTTAAAGTTTATATGAACTTTAGAAAGAAATAAGTGGTGAACCATATAACTGAACCTTGTTTCTGAGACTTATCCATTCAAAATCATCTAAATATATTTGTTCTTCAATTTAGACATTAAAAGATTTTGTTTCTTTTAATAATTGGTCCTAAATTTCTTGGGCATAATAACTTGTTTTGAAAATTCATAAATGCACAATTGGAAATAAGTAGGCCAAATCAGGGATGTTTCTTTAGAAGTGATCCACTATAGGGGTTTTAAATATATAATATCATATATTTTTTGGTTTTTATTAATCGAACCCAATGATTAATAACTGTACCCCCACATGTTGCCAAATAATTTCGTAATCCGTAGTGCCTAAACCCATTTGAGTGGTCAATATGATGTTTTATGGGACATTTTAAACACCTTGGCGATGCCTATATTGTTTTGGATGTAAATATAAGGTTTCATCCTTCATAATATACCAATTAAATTGTCGAAATATCTTTAATCATCTTTTGAGATGTAATTATATCCGAGGGATTTATAAATTCATATTTCAATTACAACCTAAATGATGTTTTTATCAATTATTTAGAATTAAAAATTTCTTTTAACTAAGGTAGATTTTTAAGATTCTAAATTAATTAATTCCAATTAAAATGGTTTTTTCTAATAAAATAACCTTACTACTATAAGGCATCAAGAAATAACTAACAGTTAAAATTAAATTTTAATATAGTTTCTGATGTCCCTTATAATATTAATAAATATTTACCATGTTTCTTAACATCTTTATGGATTTTGTTCTTCCAAAAATCTAATCCTTAAAATGATTAAAAAATTAAATGAATATTTATTAATGAGTTAAAAGAAATTTTCAGTGGAGTTTTAGTTTCAACCCTCACATAGAGCTGGTTGAGTCATTTCCTGAGTTTTCCCTTGAACATAAACAAGATTGTTACCATATGACTCTATTTCTATAGCTTGAACCGATAAGATAGGACCCAAATACCGATTACTTGTCTTCCTGTGTAATCAAATTATAGGATTGATGTTTCCTACATTGTTAAGTGGTTAGATGTTAAAGGATTCACATTTAGGTAATAAAATTATATTATCAAATCTTGTGAAAATTATTAGTCATGTGGTATTGTTCTGGTGACACAATATCTTGAAACACTCTTAGATTCTAAAATGACACATTTGTTTAGATAGGTGGTCATGCAATGTTTTGACCCTTATTTTCAGAATGAGCATAATGTAATGATCGGTTTATTTATTTTAAACTTCTCTAGGGAGTGATTGACTATTTAGTGGTTTGTGTAACCCCATATTCCTCTTCCTCAGGTATTGGAAACATAGTACACAACCAGAAGGGTTAATAGTCATATGGTGTAACATAAATTTCAGATCATATATTATGTAGTGCATCATCTATTTTAATTAGTATGTAAATATTCTCTAAGGAACTATTTCCAAGATTTTCCATTTTATAATGCAATAATTTGATAGTATGTGTTGGTATACATGGTCGTGACTCGTTTATAGAATGCTGCAATGAACAGTAAGAGTTTGGTGGTACACATTTAGGAGATAAGTTGTGCTACTTCATTAATAGGTTTTTTTCGGGATAGAGTAACCTAGTCCCAGATATAGAATTGTCCTAGGGTTCAGTATGATGACTTTTGGAGGATTAAGTGATTCCATGAAAATCATTTTCATTGTGATTGTATTCATAATGTCACGTCTCTGAGCATGCATGGGCATAAATCAGGATAATTATCATGTGTATGCCCATATTAAGTTTACTCTGGAGATATTTTAGGTGGATTACTTATCAAATTTTTTTGTTTAACAATCTCTAAATCATGTTTTCAGTTACATTTTTCTATGAACAGTTTGCAGAGCAGTCCTAGGGTAGGGAGGATTGTGTTGGAACTATTCTTGTGTGTCCTTTATATGGGGGAGAATCACCCTAGAAATACCATTTAGAAAAGGTATAGATTAATAAAAATACCCTTATGGATGGAAATCACTCATTTTGAGTTGGTTTTTATAAGGAAGAATGATTATGAAAGGATCAGTTGTGTTTGTAACCTTTGAAAACATCATCAGTACAGGTTGTACTACAGTTGTTGTTTTTCGGTGACCATGATAAGCCTTGGGTGTTTAAGGAATCATGGTTCGGTGGGGTGGATATGTCAGTTGGTGATGTGAAGATTTTTTAGAAGAATCCAATGACTATCGGATTGACTACTCATCCTTTTTTTGTGTAGTTTTGTTTGGTTGATCTGAAACCATCCTAATAGCATCGTCTGGGATATGGTGGGAATGCCACTAGCCTATCTGGCAATTCCCCTTATCCTTTTATTTACCATGTCTTAATGAAGATCATTTCTATTATCTTGACATCATCTGGGTACCATATGAGTGTTTTGGTTATATGTGTGGCTATGTTTTAAATTTCATTGGGATTGTTGAGTGGACTCTACCAGAGAGAAACCCAGAAGCGAGGGTTTCCTTGGAGTCATAGTTAGTCTTGAGTTTTACATGGGTTCCCACGTTGGAAAAAAACATCTAGAATCATTGATAATAGCTTATACCATTGACATGATCATTAGGTGGATTCCATATTTAGGTTAGTTAGTGTTCATAATATGTAATAATTTTTCATTGTACCTATGACCTCTTTGTAAACCCGTAATTTAGATTCCCAGTGATGAGAATGCTGGACTACAATGGACGAATCTGAGGTTATCCCAAATTTTTGTTGGTCTGGGTGTTGGGGTCTTATCTATGATGATCTAAATGATCCATATTGAGAATTTTCATATTCTTGTTCTAGGGAACGAAATATTAAATGGATATTTGGGAATCCTACATCACTGGAATCTGGATATGGACATTGATGAGTGTGCTTAGTGAAATACAAGGGAGAAATAAACTAATAGTCAAGGTTCCTATATTTTAAATGCACCGTCTATCTAACCTATGTTTTTAGAGAGTATTCAACTTATTATGGTTCAAATATTTATCCCAATCTCATTTCATTTCTGGTTTTGTAGGAACCACTCCATGAACATGTTGAGTAAGTTGAGATAAATATAGATGACAGTCATAACTGTTTCAAAGAGTTGACAACCAGATTAGTTTAAATGAGGTCAGAATGGAATTGACCCTTCAATAACATCATGAACTATCTCACATGTCATGATAGTCATTTTAATGATAATGGTATGTTTTAAATGAAAATTCTAATAGTAAAATTATAATGATTCATAAATATACCATAAATTCCAGAACCAATGGTAGATGTACCATAGGATGGATTCGTTAATATATTATGTGGGGATCATGTCTCAAGTAATATGGGCTACATTATGCATTGTCTCAGTGATAAATTAATAAAAATGGTTGTTTTCTTCAGATTCCATGTATTTTAAGCCATATGATTAAAGTGGAACATGGAGGAGAATTGCGAGTTTGGAAATACAACATGACAATTTGGGTGAAAATACAAACCTGAGTAGATTGGGTGCTTCTTCCTTTTTTAACAGGTCTATTTAGATAATAAAAGTTATAAGGTGGAGTGATTTTACTGCCCCTTCTTTATGGACCAGAAGTTGTTCCATTAGAATTTGTGGTTTATTGTTTAGTGGAAATTCCATTTTGTAAATTAGGCCTCTATTAGTGAATCTGTTTTCTGATACACATAAAAGTTTATTTTTTGTTTTTTATATGATCCCCAGAGGTGTATAATTCGGTTTTTTGGGTTTTAGGACTATAGGTCCCTGGAAACTCTTGTTTGGATGGACTGGTATGAGAGTAATGTTTCTATGAATCCATGAAGCCTAACAGTCTAAACCATGCTCTTTTCATATGTGAGTATAAGTTACATGCACATGATATGTATGGTTTTCCACAAATTCCTCTTAGACCACATTATTAGTACCATTTATGTTTTAAATTCTCAATATCTTCAACATGGTTAGATCACTATTTGGAAAAAACATGTAGCCAAAACATGGAACCTCCCTCCATAGGAAGCATCAGGATCACATTTGGCGCACGGTTGGGAAACCATACCTGAACAATGTTTGCATCATTAAATGGGTGAAATTACCCAATTTTTCAAATTTTGTATTTCTATTTGCTTCCATCTTTCTTCTTCCTCCTACAGATAAAATATCATCCTCTATGGGTCTTTTTCTCCCCTCTAGGTATGGGGAGATATAAATCTTACTACCTCAGATTCCAGCATTGTTACGTGCATGGGAAGTGTATCAGTAATTATAAAAATCTTATAACATCATTTCTTCATTATTATCCTCTCATTGTGTTATATTTTTATGCAATATCATTTATCCTATTTTTAGTGTGCTCTGTGATTTCTTCCTTTCTGGTGTTACATTTTAACCTCAATTTACTGGACAATTTGGGAGGTACGGAACAAAGCCAGATGGGACGTCAGACCCTCGTCTTATCTTCTTTTAATGTGTTCAAAGGGGATGCTATGTGAGTTAATGTCTGTAATGAAGAGGGGAACAGACTTTTATGGGGGTTCTAATCTTGTACAGGGTTCGTTCTGTCTTCTGAAGACGCAGAGGGTTGGGTAAGATGGTAGCCCCTATCATCAGCCGTAAAGTGAATTTTGACGGGTCATTCGTGAATGGATTTATGTGAGGGGGGGGGGGTCTCATTTGGGACAACATTGGATCAGTTTTAATGGTATTTTTTCTGCTTCCACGGTATGGGGAACTCGATAGGGGAGGAGGTATAGGAGTAACATATTGGTGTTATACTATGCATAAGGTTCTCGTTGATGATCATGGAAGTGGAGTCGGACTCTAAGGTGGTGATTCGGGCTCTCCAAGGGAGAGGTGATATCCTTTGGTGTTAGAATTAATTGGTTGGTGCATGTGTAAATGATCTTTCTAATGATTGTGATGTTTGTCATATCCCTAGAGAGGCAAACGTTTCCGTTGACACTCTTTCTCGTGGATGTATTCTTGACAACCCTTTGGTGATATTCTCTACACTAGGTTCTCTACCTCAATAATTTCTAAGATTTGTGATAGGGGACGCTTTGGGGCTCCATCATTTTAGACCTCTGTGATTATGTAATGTAATGTTCCTCTCCTAGAAATAAAAAATATCCAATTTCAGTCAGTCAGTTATGCTCTCAACCAAGACCACCACCATAAGGTGAGTCTGTATAGCTGTCACATCTAAATTTTGTCTTCCATTATTTGAGCCACCCCTTTGCGTTTGATTTTTATTTTTTTCTAATTGTGATGAATGTTGTTAAAAACCGTATTTGTAGTATTTTTTATGACTTCAGACGAAATATAATTTTGAATGATAAAGGGAATGAATGGTTTAATAATAATTTCATGTTTTCTAATAAAACCCTATATTGAGCTTGGTTGTATTCTAAGCTAAAAGGGATATGTATATATATATATATCTGTGTGTGTGTGTGTGTTTTACACCATTCATGACCTTTTGGAACTAGTGATTCACCATGGCCTTAATGTTTATTAATTAAGTGTGTGTTTTAAATTATTTATTTAATTTGATGTAATTTTTAATTATTTGTTTGAAATGTGTTGGGACGTATTTGAGTACAAGGACATTCTATTTTAATATGAAATAGTAAATTGGTGAGGGCCCCTTGAAATATGTTTTTTCCAGGTAAGGAAATTTTACTATCACGGGTATTTATTTTTTATTATAATTTATTAAATGAATTATGAACGTCAATGGTGGTACATAGGTTCTATTCACAGAACACCCTAAATTGGATCATCATTCTTGTGATTAGCTACACTGCTGGTATTTTATACACTAGGGGTGATACTAGTACACCATGATGGGATCATATCATTTTCCCCTTAACTAATTGCTAGAAATACCAGTTCCCTAAAGGAGAATACATTAATGGTCTAATTGGATAGATGGTTGTACCAGGCCATGAGTGAGACTGAAAACCCCATGGGAGATAACATGTTAGACATTATAGATTGTTATCTTATATTATGCTGAGAGTGACACTTATAACGCCATTTATGGATCGCATTAGATGGACTCCAACGTTAGTGCACATTTATGGATCTCTCGTTTCCATAAAATGTTTCCATGTTATTATTCTACTCAGACAATCCCATGATGCTTATTATTTATTTTTTATATTTATTCATATAATTATTGATGATGACTCATAATTCATATCATAGGAACACATCCTCCAGGAAATATCACATGATTAGGTTCACTCAATCTCATGAAACATGTTTGGAACTATTTTTATCACCATTCCCATATCTCATTAGTATATATTACATAATGTTTAGACATTTTTAGATTAGGACGAAGTAGTTATGGATGGCCAGGTTTCCATGAGTTACCTAGTCCCACTTTTTTTTTATTTTGTTCACTTATCCTCATTACCCAAATATATACACACAGTACTTATTTTATTAGAAATAATGGATTATAATTTAAAACCCATTATTAGTGGCTTACTTTGTATATATCACACACTTTTCAATCCTCCATTTCACTTGGGTGATTGAGAATAACTTTATGTCTTCCGATCCATTTTTCATTTCTTGTGTTTTAATTCATGTATATAGTAGTGAGGATCACAATACTAAGATAATACTCAAGATCCCAACAGAGATCACCCTTGGGACATTTTTCTTCATTTCATTGTTCATGTAATGTATTATACCCCCTGTTGTATGTTTCTGACTCTTTATGTCGTATCACAAGGACATGCATGCATGTATGGTTATATTAGTCATTTTACGTGTTTATTAATTTATTTACATTATTATTATGTTGTTTTTCCATGTTATTTTTAATAATTTTTTCTATTATTTATTTTACGATACATAGCATTGATACTCTAATCCTAAGGGTATAGTCTCCCAATCGTACAATTATTATACCAACTCTACTAGTTAGAATCCTTTATCAAAAAGTGAGGAAACCATGGGGCCATGTGGCCACTGCTTTGGCTACCAACATAGTTGGCGGTTAGTCTGGGACATTAAATTTGAAATAATTCTATTCAACTTGACTATTGGTCGCAATTTTTTATTTATTTAATGTACTACATGTTTATGTAAAATCATGATAATTTTTTTGGAATTCATTGATGTAATCTTGGTGTATTATAATAACTTTGAAGACCTTGGGAGTTACATGTGGATCATTATTCAGACACTTTGAATTAAATTTTAATGTGAGAAATTTTTTAAAAATGATTTATTGATTAAATATGTTTCATTTCATGAACATATTTTTTCTATTGATATAGTCTCAGTTGATCCAATGAAGAATAATTTATTTAGATGACGTCCTTTTCCCATTAACATAAATAATGTATTTGGGTTTTTAAATTTTTTATGTTACTTTCACTGATTCTTTTAAAAAATTTCCCAATTTCATAACCCATTAACCAATAATACATATAATGGGGTAATTTTAATATAGAAAAAAATGTGAATAACGATTTGAATAACTAAATAGGTTCTTTCTCAATGATCTAATTTTTACTCTAACCATAGGATTAATGGGTTTGTGATATATAAAGATGCATTGAAGAGGGGACTGGGTCATGTTCTTAAGAAAATTAATATTTTTATTTCATATGCATAAATGTACTAAATGACAGACGAACAGAACTATCCAACCCATGAACATGATTCAACATCATTAATAATTGTGTTAATTATATGGTGACATTATCTCAATGTTGAATGATGTGAGATATACACAGTCCATAAGAGCCTAAAATACATATTTTCACAAAATTAACTCTACATTCGAAAGAGGATTAGGATCTTGAAATTCAGTCATTGTGATTAATCAGTACATTACCACTCAGGGATGGAAAATAAGGTAACTAATATATTATGTTGTAATTATCGTTGACATATAACCAAAATTAGGATTGAGAGGTATCCCATGCTCCTGGATGTATAAATGAATGATATTGGAATTAATTATGAAGGATATTCATTACTCTTTTATGGTTATTTTTTATACCTAATATTTGTAAATGATAAAAATAACTCAATCTCATGATGATAATATTTAAAGGAAAATTTATGTTATGATAACTCGAAGTCATTGATCATCGTTTTTGATGATAGAATTATAAAATTTTGATGCAGATTATTTGTTCCATCTATAAAATATCTAAAATGTGAATTGTGGTTGTAACACCCCGAGATTTTATGAAAAATAATTTCATTAATGTCTTGTGTTTTACACTACACCAAAAGGAGCTTGCACAACACGCATAATTGACTTTCCTTGCATTACACGCAATTGCGACCTTCCTCGATAGCGTGTGTAGTACGCAATACCGAGTTTCACTAAACAACGATATGCTATTTAAATATTATTAAAACTAGCCGTTATGAATAGTAATAACAACCTTTTAAAATGTTAGAAATTTTATCTCTCAATATGGACTTCATTTTTGGATTCAGAATATCGAATTTAGCCTAAGGTGAAATTTTGGTACATTTCGGATAACTTTCATATTTTGATGAATAGTGAAAATTACTAAATTTTAATTGAAAACAACCTTTTTAATCAAAATAATTAATACTGATATAATATGAATTTGATGGGTTTTAAATTATATTTAGAATATATTTTTACCATTTAATATAATTTTGGTCATGGGATGTAATTTCACATTTAAACCAGACATAAACAAGTGTCAATCTTTTGATAGTTATTATCTTTTAAGAAAACGCTATTTGTTTTGAGGATGGGAATTAATTTTTAAATTAAATAATGCAACAGATATGTTTTGAATTTGGTAAAACAGACATTTTTTTTTCATAATATCAAATATAGCTTAGGCCAAATTTTTGGTATTTTTCTGGAAACTTTCATTTTTTTATGAATAGTGAAACCACTAAGTGGTAGTTAAAAAAAGGAATTTTTCATAAAACATAATTTTACCACTTCTGTGAGTGGAATTTAAAAAATCCTAGTGACACAGTTGATGTCATTAAGTAAAATGTGGTTCAATGAGATGAAAATAATTTTTGGTGAATAGTAACTTTTCACTTTTTTTACCACGGTTAAAAGTAAATAGGGTAATTAAGGGTAAAAATGATATTATTATTACCATAACACATGTCCTAATTCTATTGTATAAGTGTTATTCGACCAAAAACAACCTTAGGAATACAATATGACCATTTATTCCCACATGGATTACATTAGGACATTTATTATTATTTAATTCAAAGAATAGTTAAAAGAGTTAAAATCAAATTTTATTTACTAAAACATTTTTAATATAGTGATATACATAAGATAAATTCAACTATAAATATTCATTATAAATCTAATAAGATTTCCTTTATATTGATTTTTTATTTATAATTTTTAGACATTAAATAATTTAATTTATTTATGACACAATGATGATGCAGTAATTACCATAATAGTGAAAAATTAGAATAATTGATATTATAAAAACCCAAATAAATAAAATTTGAGACATTTTATCAATTACACTAATTTTATTGGTTAATATTACATTTTAGTATTGATTTAATTAACTTTGGTCGGAGTAATCATTCTGTTATGAGTTTCACAAAAATCAATTACTAAATAGTGTCAAAATTGACGTAAAATAGTTTTTAAATAAAATAAAATATTATTGATTGTTATTTTATTCCTAAAAATCTAAGGTTCGGCCAAGATAATTATATCATGATAGGTGTATCATTAATGGACCAATTGGGGGTATCTTGTATGTATATGGTAATTTTATTTACTATATAATATAAAAATACAAGTGACATGGTAAATGTCAATCTAATTAACTAAGAGTTAAAACAAAAAGATATGGTTAATATAATAACCTAAACTTGTCTAAATTCTATTGGATGATAGGATTTCGACCCATCCCCACCTTAGTATCTAAATAACTCAATTTGGAGCTATTAAAAACCGAATGACTTTATAATAAAATAATATTTTTAGTTATTCCAAAGGTGCCCCTCTCCTCCCTTATAAAAGGCCACCTCCTCCCTCTCTTCCTCACGCCACTTTGAGACTTCATGCTCGGCCAACCCCTACCTAATTCTCTTCTACACTTCCCTAGAAACATCCTAGAGGTCCTGGTCTTCTTCAAAGACAAATTTTAGTGCCCTAAGTGGAGGACTCAAAGAGGCGCTTCAAAGAAGAGGTAATGTCCTTTACCGATTCTTTCAACTTTATTTCTTCTTCCACTTCTTCTTCTTAGGCTGTTTCATTATGAAGTAATAACATCAGTATCAATAATATACTGATATGTTATTATAAGTATGAAACTACCCTATTTCACCATCTATCGATCCTACGGAATATGAAATCACTGCGCGTGCATACGTACAGAATACCGTCTCCACGCCGTGGTGTAATCTATTTTCCACCACCACCTTACTTGGATGGGTATAATGGTGTACAGAATAAATATATATGATTATTGTATAGTTATATTGATTCTTAAATAGTATACATACACTCCAATACAATTCCATGATCATGAGAACGATATCATCGCTCATGCGTACGTACGGACTACCATCTCCACGACGCGGTGAGATTCATTCTCCACGTTCACCATTAATGAATGATTATGAAGTATATATAATAATTAATCATGAAATATATGACATAATAATGATACTGGATTTATGTGTATATATATGTATGTTATCTACTTAATTCCATTCAACTCAATAAGGAAACGAAAACCGTGTTCATGCGTACGTACGGCCTACCGTCTCCATGAACGGTGTGTTTCTTTCCATTTATCGATATATTATATATATGTATATTCTGAATATATAATATATTTAAATCATGTTTTATATTCTGTAATTATGTAATCATGATCTAAGTAATCATATGAATAATTACAAGTCAAAAAATGGACGACAAATGAAACAATTTTACACAAAACGCCCTTTAACATGGAATTTACAAAAGAACGGGTAATATAAAGTCATAAGTGAACCATATATTATATCATAACAATGAATATGATTCTGTAATAATTCAATAACATTATTTAAATCATTATACAGGAGGTTCGGACACTTACGAAGAAAATCGGACCTAAGGTAAGGGATAATTTTGCAAATCTCATTTTTATCCGAGATTGCTTATTCGTAAGAATTTACTGGGGTTATCGACCATGTCCATGTTTTATAAAAGTATTTTCATGTATTTTTAAAGTCATTTTTACCCATTTTTGACTTTTAATACATGGTATGTAAGGATTCTTTCTTTTTTTACGTTACGAGGAACTTTTTGACTTTTCCGGCAAAAGTATGAAAAAATTATTTTTTTAACGTATACGGCACGAACGGATTTTTACGGTTTTATAAAGACTTGTTTTCATGAAGCTTCCTCCAAAAGATTTAATGAATATTTTCAACAAAATATCATTGTTTTAAAATTGCATGATTTTTTATGAAAAGAAATTAATTTTGAAGAAGAAATGATATTTCCCTCAAGAATTCATTTCAAGTGTTTTATCAAAACCATTTTTCCATCTAAGATGACTTTATTTCAAATGTGTATGTTTCAAGTATAATGTATCTATGATTTACATGGTATAACTTTTCTTATTATGAAATTATATCCATTTCATTTATATGGATTATGTGATGATGGAATGATATTTATGAAACCCATTTTATTCGTTGGGTTATGATGAATGATTTATTTTTATGTTGTGGCACAAGTAAGAATGATTTCATAATTAGATGGGTGGGACCTATATCTCACTCCAATGCATTGGGTAAATATTTATATCTCATGATATAGACATTCCTGGAATGGCAGGTTAAAATGATTCAGTAAAATAGGACTGAAATGAGGAGTGAACTCGATTCAGAAAGGGACTTTGTCCACTAAGATGGTCTTGGCAGCAATGCCTTGGATTCTATAGAAAATCATATCATGTGCATAATGGTTTCCACAATTAGAAGTTTTATTCCCATTCTATTTTATCATGATTGATGTTCCCATATGATATATGCATCACGTACTTCCAAGATTCATGTCTTTGATCAAGATTGTGATGTTTAGATTTTATGTTCATGTTTTTTTCATTCAAATGTTTATGGTTTGTTTTATGTTCTCTATGTTTACCCTTACTGGGAATTTGCGCTCACCCCTTTGATTTTTTCTTCTCCCCAGCATATAAAGAAATGTTTTAGTTAAGAAAAATGGGAGGATATTTATTGGAATATGTTGAAGATCTTTCACCACGATTAGAAGATTTTATTATGAGTTTCCAAAACACACTAAACTATTACGATCCTTGTGTGTCTGTTTTTCTTAAGTATTATGTATTCCGCAAAAGTAATGTAATTTCCATGTACGTCAAGATTCGGGTCTCTACAGTTGGTATCAGAGGTAAAGGAGGTAGGAATTTATCCGATCCTTGGGAACTCTCACATGTGAGCATTGGACGAAGCATGGCTCTCTGCCAAAAGGCTTCATGAGGAAATGGCCGCCACTGGGGATGGTGGTGTGTCCTGCCCAGGGGGTGTAGCTGCCCATGGAGTGCCCTAATAGGTATCAATTATATTCCACTATAAGTAATTCCAGACCGTTGTAGTGGGTATCAGAGGAAAGGTTTAGTCAACCTTTGGAAACTAGGATGCGCAAACATTAGTTAGATCCCTAGAGATATTTCTAAGGTATGTCTAGGGATGTTCCTAAGGATAAGTATACGTATAGGATATAGTCCTATAACTATGGTAACGATCTTAGAATTTAACCTAAGATGTTTGATATTGAGGGAACTCCCCCTTTACAATGTTTTTTCCCTATCATGATTTTTTCCTCTCACACTATTCTTTTTGGGTTTTAGAAAATGGCTTGAAAGAGGAAGATTCACGATAATGGAGGATATGACAGACAATGTAATGATATTCTTCATGAGAAACTAAATAAAACGGGATCTGGAAGTCCAAACATGGTTATTATGACTAATCATCAATCTCATAATATGATCAATAATATCACCATTGGTAAGTTTCCCGACTCAGATAATAAGGGAAATATGGAGTTTCATGATGATCATAGAGGAAAGAATGTTCAATTTCCATCATGTAAATCATCTGGGAAGAGGCATTAGGGAGATTGTTTCAAATGAACTGAGAGATGTTTTGGGTGTGGAAAAGAAGGACACAAAGCCAGTAAGTGCAATGGAAAAGGTTCAGTCAACACCATGGACAAGGATAATGGTATTTCTACGACATCAACAATGATTAGATGATTTAAATGTGGAATATACGGGCGTTATGCAAACCAATGCCCTAATAGAAAATATCATGAAGTGAATCAGCATGGTCATATGGGTAGTATTTATGTGGATGATGATGAGGAGACTACAAATGATATATGAGCTGAAAGAAGTGTTGAAGCTCAGTCAGTTGTTTTAGAAGGTAGTGGAATGATTCTATGTTTATCGAGAGTTATGTTGTATAGTTAATGGTATTATGGAATAAATAATTATCTAAGTATTGTTACACTATTTTTTTCCTAAAAGTATTTGAATGGTACCAGTAACCATGGAAGGTTATTCATATATTTTTGTAAAGTAGATGATATGCGCATAATGAAGGAATAATAAGATAATGAGATGTTTGATTGTATTCATGAGCTCATTATTGATATAAGGACTAAGTGATATCATGGTTTGAGTATATAGAATTATGAGGATTTTGGTATGTGGAAAGTGATAAATTTTAACTACATTCATGTTTTCAATAAGGTTCAATGGGTATTCATTTTTCATGAGAATACATGATTAAGGCCTTCGAATGTTTGTAATATGACAACAAGAAATATCTTATGATATATGGGGATCAACGATGGTATTAAATCTCTGGTAATCGTTTTCACTATATTATGAGAGTGCACTGCAGTATTATGGATAATCCTAAAGATTGGAATGGATTATGTTGGACATAAGTTATTATTGTTTAAGGATATAAGTTTTTTCAATATTATTGATGGGATGGTATAGTAATATAATTTTAGAAAAAGGACAACCTGTAGGACGGGCGGCAGCCTATCGCGTCGGACAAGGCTGTGGGAATCGAACCCACAACCGAAGTGCGACTAGCCTTTATCGCCTACCACTGGCCTACAGGAAGTCCCTGGTTAGTAGAAACTATTTTTATTTTATTAAGCGGTATGATATATGAAGTATAAGTTCATTTTTGGAACCATATACGATTAATCTAACCATAATATGGACTTATAACTTTTGCTAACCATTTGTTTGAATGAGATGGAATGACCCATCATTCTATCACATGATCAGCTAACACATCATGAATAAAAAATTAAACTTCATTTCATTAAGGGATGAAGTAGAAATTGTTCAATTCACGAACAACGGTGAGATTGTACGAAAATCATGTAAGTATTTCTTCTAATTTCATCAACTTTAGGAAAATGATCTTGAAAACCAAAAATGTTTTCCTAGTGCTCTTATATCTGATGAATCAGATGGTACCTTAGATCGTCACAAATTTATGGCTTTGTGATTTCTGGATTTTCCATAGCCATGTTCTCTACCACTCTCCATCATAACATAATGGTTAGATTTCTCTTCCATATCCATATTTTCACCTATGTGGAAACCCTGTTATTAGTTTATTTGGGTAATCGTAATGTTTCATACATTTTTTTTATAGATTGGTTTTGGTATTCCTTTTTACGATGTGGGTTTCTATTAAAGATACTTTCTAGTAGTAAACCCTTTATAACCCCGACGAATTTCGAGGGCTAAATTCATTTTAAAGGGGGTAGAATGTAACACCCTGAGATTTTATGAAAAATAATTTCATTAATGTCTTGTGTTGTACGCTACACCAAATGGAGCTTGCACAACACGCATCCTAGACTTTCCTTGCATTACACGCAATTGCGACCTTCCTCGATAACGTGTGTAGTACACAATACCGAGTTTCACTAAACAACGATATGCTATTAAAATATTATTAAAACTAACCGTTATGAATAGTAATAAAAACATTTTAAAATTGTGGAAATTTTATCTCTCAAAATGGACTTCATTTTTGGATTCGGAGTATTGAATTTAGCCTAAGGTGAAATTTTGGTACTTTTCGGATAACTTTCATATCATATTGAATAGTGAAAATTACTAAATTTTAATTAAAAACAAATTTTTTAATAAAAATAATTAATAGTGATAAAATATGAATTTGAGTGGTTTTAAAGTATATTTAGAATATATTTTTACCATTTAATACAATTTTGGTCATTGGATGTAATTTCACATTTAAAGCAGACATATACAAGTGTCAGTCTTTTGATAGTTATTTTCTTTTAAGAAAAAGCTATATGTTTTGACGGCGGGAATTAATAAATAAATTAATTAATGCAACTAATATGTATTGAATTTGGTAAAATAGACATCATTTTTGAGTTCATAATATCAAATATAGCTTAGGCCTAATTTTTGGTATTTTTCTGGAAACTTTCATTTTTTTGATGAATAGTGAAACCACTATGTGGTAGTTAAAAAAAATGAATTCTTCATAAAACATAATTTTACCACTTATGTGAGTGGAATTTAAAAAATCCGAGAGACACGGTTGATGTCAGTAAGTAAAATGTGGTTCAATGAGATGAAAATAATTTTTGGTGAATAGTAACTTTTTACTTTTTTTTACCACGGTTAAAGGTAAATAGGGTAATTAGAGGTAAAAATGATATTATTATTATAAGGCCCAGCCTTAAACCTTACTTAATATTGAATTAAATGAATAATTCACGTCTAGGATCTTTTCAGGTTTAGACTTTTAGAGAATTAGAATATAACTATTACATCTCAAAAGATTACAAAGTAGTCACTTCTACTATGTTTCCTTAATAAAAAAAACTCTTAAAAAGAAACATGTCTAGTTCCATGTTTTATATAGGATGACATTCCCTTGATCCCATCCTTGACCTTATTCCACATTAAGTCCTGTGAAAACATTTCAAAAAAAACCTGGGGTGAGCATAAAAAGCTCAGTAAGGAATACAGAAAGAATGAAAACTGTTAGTTTTTCAAACATCAAATAAACCATATATACTCTATCAAAGTAATACCTTCACCTTCATGAAGTAGTAAAAACTCTTCACTGAAAAAAGTATCATTACTTACCTTTTCGTAACCAAAGGATTACTATAAAATCCATAAAAAGAACACGTAACATATAAAAATGTAACTTGGGACATAAACATACTTAAGTGGAATAACCATATGGTCGACTTCCACACATATCACTTAATGGAATAGCCATACGGACAATTTCCATACATACTTAATGGAATAGCCATACGGCCGACTTCCATACCCAATGCATTGGAGGTTATAACGTAACCACCCGTCCTGGTATTCACGGCACCACCCGTCATATGGTTTATAACGTAACCACCCGTTAAAATGTCCAAGTACCAGTATAAAATCATAAAACATAATACCAATATAAAGGAATGATAACATTTCCACATTTCAATCACAATATATCATAAATATATTGACATAATAGAATCCTTTTTCAAAACCATTTTCAATACCAAAATACATAAAAGAGTATATGGCATTTATTTTATTCTAAAAACATTACGGCTTGTTGAGAAAGCCAAAGACCAAATAATACTCGCGGCGGCGGAAAAGGTCGTTGTCGCCGCGTACGTTAAAAGAAACATTCCTTTTTGTCGTTTTGTAAAATGCTTCGTATAAAAATATTCCTTTTGTATAAAAGTAAAAGTCAAAGGGTTTTATACACCATATAAAAGAAAGTTGTGTATAAAACGAAATATGCCTCAATGAAAGGAGATTGAGACAAAGTCCCTTACCTTGGGTCCGACTTGACTCGATCGTTCTTTAACGTCCTGAATAATAAACTTGACTTAATTTATACTTGATTAAGAACCTTTTAAAAGTTCATTATTCCTTTTATATCACATATTTCCATGTTATAAACATTATGAAACCATTTATGTTAATAATGTTTGTTTTCTCAATATTTAGTTCTTAAGTCGAAAGTGGACTTCTTACAATTACATGTTGTTCGTGTGGTCAAAGGTTCTTTATATCCAGAATGAAATTCCCGATTAGGATATAATATGTATCATATATATCCAGCATATACATGTATTTATAATATTACATAATCATTTAGAGGTAAGAAATGAAATGCACCGTTTATGGAGACGGTAAGCCGTACGTACGCATGAACGCTACTTTCATTTCTTTGTCATATTAATGGATTTAAAACTAAATGAGAGGTATGTATATTTTAATTAGAGAATTATATTAATAATTTAGATATATCATTAAATATATATATCCATTATATACATGTGTACTTTTAATAGTACATTACATTTGGGGATAAGAAATGAAATGCACCGTTCATAGAGACGGTAAGCCGTACGTACGCATGAATGCTACTTTCATTTCTATCTCATACCTTAATGGAAAGAAATAATAATTATATAGAGGTATATTATAATTCCAGTATAATATCATATATAATAACTTTAAATCCATCCTTTACACATCCCACATATGGCATTAACGAATCACATCACTTTGAGGGGGCGGTAGTCCGCACTTCCTTAAATGAAGATATCGTGTTTACCCATAATGGAAACCATAAGGGTGTGCCCAAAATGAAAAATACCGAAGCTTAAAGGAAAAATTAACATATTATATATCATATATAAAAATATTTACATCATAATGGCCACCCTTGAAGGTGTTAAATGAGTATTGAACAATCATCATTTCGGGAGGCAGAATTTCGCCATCCACAGAAACTGTATGTTCTTTAACCATTTTATGTAGTTGTGTGAGTGTAGCTCGAATAAATATTATAACAACATCCTAGTATATTTAAGATACTGCTGTTGTTACAAAATAAGTAAATAAAAAGAGTTTAGAGGGTTGGAGAAGCAAAATAAAACAAATGAACAAGAGATAATGAATTACCTTTAAAAGTGTAACTTCTTTTGATTTGTGCCTAAAGGCATCCTTTGAAAGGATTATGCCCAAAGGGAATCCTCTAGGATGTGTAGAGGGATGTGGATAGAGTAAATGGGCAGGGGTTGGCCGAGCCAAAGGCTTGAGGAGTGTGTTAAATGAGGTAGAGGTGGGGGCCTTTTATAAGAGGAGAGGAGGGGCATTTTTGGAAAGTAAAGAAATATTACTTTATTTGAAAATGTGTTTCGGTTTTAAAAGGTCCCAAATTGAAATTATTCGTGTATAAGGTGATAAGGGTTCGAAATCCACCAATCCAATAAGTTTTTGAATTGTTTAGTTCATAGATTTTACATTATCTTTCTATTTTATTTAAATCGTCAAATAATGATGTCATCGCTGCATCATTATTATGTCATAAATAATTTAATTTATTTAATGTCTAAAAATTATAAAAAAAATTCAATGATGTAGGAAATATTTTTAGCTTTCAAATTACTATTTATAATCAAAAATCTGATCTTTGTAACCCTATGTAAATATTGTTTTTGTAAAACATATTATGTTTGTGTCATTTTTACTTTTACAATAAATAAAAAGTTATTTATGTCATTTCCCAACCAAAGTGTCTCCATGGGGCCCCCAAGTGGACCCATGGCTTGTCTTGGTCGGACATGACACAACCAATGAGGATATGACATGTTTCAAGCTCGTCTTATTTTATTAAAGCATTATTTTTACCTTAAACTACACTAATTACCACAAATCGTGATTAAAAACTTAATAAGTTACTATTCACCAAAAAATTATTTTAATCTCATTGAACCACTTTTTACTTCTTAATGACAACCATATATGTAGGATTTTTGAAAATCAAAACACAATGATGGAAAAATTTCATTTAAACGGAAAAATCAGTTTTTATAAGTACCACTTAGTGGTTTCACTATTCATCAAAAATTGAAGTTTTTCAGAAAATTACCAAAAATTCACCCTAAGATATATTTGATATTACGAAATCAAAAATGAAGTCTATTTTACAAAATTCAAAATATATATGTCACATTAATTAATTTAATAATTAATTCCCGCTGTCAGAGCAAATAGCGTGTTTTTATGAAACAATAAGTATCAAAAGATTGACACTAGTTTAAGTCCGATTTCAAAGTGAAATTAATTCCAATGACCACTATTGGATTTAATGGTAAAAATATTTTATAATTTAACTTTGAAACCAATTAAAAAGATAATCTAATCAAATAAATAAATTATATTAAAAGAGGTTTTGAATTAAAATACAACATTTTACACTATTCTTTAAAAAATGAACTTTATCAGAAAGGTACCAAAACTTTACACAAAGTAAATTTTGATGTCCCGATTCTAAAAAAGAGTTATATTTGGTCCAATAGAATTTATAAGAACGATCAAAACTATATTTAATGATGGTTCTCTATCAAAAGGTGATAAGTGGACCTTTAATGAAAATTAGGGTATAAATGCCTAAAATTGAACTATTTCTGTATTTTAAGCCTTTATCTTTTATTGGGTAAATGTAAAAACATTTAAAAACATATATAATCATAATTTAGATATTTCTATCCATTCCCACCAGTACAACGGCTACTTGTTAACTAACATTTAAAATAATATTATTTTATTATTTGTGTGCAACGTAAGTTTTCAAAGAAACTCATCGTTGCATATCGAGTACGCTATCGAACGTAGAAACCCCTTTTAATTAAAATTAATATTTAATTAGTAAATATTAATAAATATGAAAATTCTTTATTCTTTATTTACCTGGGATGTTACATCCTTCCCCCCTTTTGGGAATTGCGTCCCCGCAATTTTATTTACTTATCAATGTAAGTGGGGGTATTTATCCCTCATAGCATTTTCAGATTCCCACGTTTCCTCTTCAATCACATGGTTTTTCCACAAAACCTTTACCTGATGAATCACCTTATTCCGTAACACCTGCTCCAGGTGGTCAAGAATCTAGACCGGTTGTTCCTCATAAGATAGGTTTTCTTCCAGCTGAACTATCTCTGGACTCAAAACATGAGATGGATCTGGCATATACTTCCTCAACATTGAAACCTGAAAAAAAATGTGTACCTAAGATAAACTCGGAGGTAAATCCACCCGGTATGCAACTGATCCAACTCTCTCCAGAATTTCATATTGTCCAATAAACCTTGGACTCAGGTTTCCTTTTTACCAAATCTCATCACACTTTTCCAAGAAGAAACCTTGAGAAAAACATGATCACCTACCTCGAAAGATAGATCCTTCCTCCGGTTATCCACATAACTCTTCTGCCTGCTCTGAGCAGTTCTCATGTGCTTCTGAATCAACTGAACTTTTTCTGCCATCTCTTCTACCAATTCTGGTCCCATCAGCTTCCTTTCACCCACTTCATTCCAAAATGATGGAGTTCGACACCGCTTCCCATATAATGCCTCAAATGGTGCCATCTGTATACTGGAATGAAAACTGTTATTATAAGAAAACTCAACCAAAGAAATATTTTGGTCCCAACTTCCCTGATAATCCATAGAACAAGCTCGTAGCATATCCTCCAATGTCTGGATTGATCGTTATGACTGCCCATCTGATTGAGGATGAAAAGCTGTACTAAAATTTAATTCTGTACCCAACGACTTCTGAAGGCCTTTCCAAAAGTTAGATGTGAACCTGGGATGACGATCAGGTAAAATGGAGATAGGAACTCCATGTAACCTGACTATCTCTTTAAGATACAAACGGGAAAGATGATCTAGGGAAAAAGTATCTCGTATAGTAAAGAAATGAGCAGATTTGGTCAAGCGATCAACAATAACCCAGATTTCATTATTACCTCGAGATTTCTTCGGTAATCCGACAACAAAGTCCATGGATATATTTTCCCATTTCCACTCTGGCACTGGTAAAGGTTGAAGCATCCCTTTTGGTAACTGCCGCTCTGCTTTAACCTGTTGACATGTCAAACACTTCACAGTAAAATCAGCAATGTCTCTTTTCATTCCATCCCACCAGTAATACTCCCGCAGATCTCTATACATCTTAGTACTGTCCGGATGAACACAAAATGGAGAACTATGAGCCTCACATAACAACTCATTCTTCAAATGTGAATCACAAGGCACACACAACCTCTTCCCAAACCTCAAAACACAAACACAAACTTATCCAAGAACTCATGGAATATTTTATTCATTAAGTCCATGAATACCACAGGTGCATTGGTTAGCCCAAAAGGAATTACTACAAATTCATAATGGCCATATCTAGTATGGAACGCAGTCTTCGGAACGTCTGCTTCTTTTACTTTCAGCTGATGGTACCCTGATCTCAGGTCAATCTTTGAAAAAAACTGAGCTCCCTGGAGCTGATACAACTTCATTTGATTGCCCGACATCTGCTGAAGTAGTTGTAAAGGATTTCACCACCCCTTTCTGCTTGTATTCTAACTGCTTCCCATCACTCAAGCTCTTTGACAGAGACTCGTTTGCATAGTTACCCATTTCATTACACTTAATACATCTTACCGTTGGCTTTTCATTTCCTGCTAGATCATCTTCCTTACAGTTACGAGCAATATGACCAGACTTACCACACCGAAAGCACTTACCAGACTTGGATAAAAATTCTCTAGGATAAATTTTACCACACTTCTCACAGGATGGATATTTGGTTTTCTTACCTCCTTGCTTCTTTGATGAATTATTCCCCTTTGCCT
The DNA here is from genome assembly GCA_963277665.1 of Viscum album. Taxonomy (NCBI): domain Eukaryota; kingdom Viridiplantae; phylum Streptophyta; class Magnoliopsida; order Santalales; family Viscaceae; genus Viscum; species Viscum album. The sequence goes on along the minus strand of OY728164.1, from coordinate 59,119,874 downwards.
GCCAACTAGACTTCTTATTCTATTGTTTGTCATAGAACACCTGATCATCGGCAAACTCCATTTCCACCTTCTCCACACATCGAACAAGTTTTTCATAACTTTTGAACTCACGAGAAGCTAATGCCCTTCGATACTTTGGCTTTGACCCTGAGTAAAAACGGTTTATTTTACTATCAAGATCTCGTATGAGGTTTAGAGCATACCTTTCCAATCGAGTGAACTTTTCTTCATAAGCAGCCATTGAATCATCCCCCTGCCTCAATTCTAGGAACTGGTTTTTCATCCTAAGATGAACCACCTTAGGAAAATATTTCTCAAGAAACATACCTTTGAATTTGTCCCAGTGAAGATCCTCAATCTCATCACTATCCCTTATATTTTTCACCATCGACCACCACTGATCAGCTTCACCTTCAAAACGGTAAACAGCAAGACTAACCTTTTGATGTTCTGAACAGCCCATGACATCAAAAATCTTCTCCAGTGCTTTAATCCACACTTCATCTTGCACAGGGTCAGATGATCCTATGAATGATGGGGGATGTTGCCTCATGAAATGTTCCACCACTGACATGTTCTTATGCGGTTGATCTGGCTGATCTCGTGCATGGATACCACCACCATTTATAGCCAGAGTCAACTATGCCATCACTACAACAAACTGTTCAGTTCCGATTCCGACCATCTCAGGTTTCTGATTTGGAAGGTTATCTTCCTCTTCATGTCGTCCCAACATAGCTGCTTTGTTTCCTCTGCGGAAAACCATTCTGAACACAGAAATATCTTAGGCGAAGCAACATGGTAATCCTTAAATGCTATATCATTTCAATCATATTATAATTTAACACTTTTCTAACTCCTAAATTTGTATAAACCGACCTTTGATACCAACTATAAGGCCCCAGCCTTAAACCTTACTTAATATTGAATTAAATTAATAATTCACGTCGAGGATCTTTTCGGGTTTAGTGTTTTAGAGAATTAGAACATAACTATTACATCTCAAAAGATTACAAAGTAGTCACTTCTACTAAGTTTCCATAATAAAAAAAATCTTAAAAAGAAACGTTTCTAGTTCCATGTTTTATATAGGATGACATTCCCTTGATCCCATCCTTGACTTTATTCCACATTATGTCCTGTGAAAACATTTCAAAAAAAAACTTGGGGTGAGCATAAAAAGCTAAGTAAGGAATACAGAAAGAATGAAAACAGTTAGTTTTTCAAACATCAAATAAACCATATATACTCTATCAAAGTAATACCTTCAACTTCATGAAGTAGTAAAAACTCTTCACTGAAAAAAGTATCATTACTTACCTTTTTGTAACCAAAGGATTACCATAAAATCCATAAAAAGAACACATAACATATAAAAAGGTAACTTGGGAAATAAACATACTTAAGTGGAATAACCATATGGTCGACTTCCACACATATCACTTAATGGAATAGCCATACGGCCAATTTCCATACATACTTAATGGAATAGCCATACAGCTGACTTCCATACCCAATTCATTGGAGGTTATAACGTAACCACCCGTCCTGGTATTCACGGCACGACCCGTCATATGGTTTATAATGTAACCACCCGTTAAAATGTCCAAGTACCGGTATAAAATTATAAAACATAAAACCAATATAAAGGAATGATAACATTTCCACATTTCAATCACAATATGTCATAAATATATTGACATAATAGAATCCTTTTTCAAAACCATTTTCAATACCAAAATACATAAAAGAGTATATGGTATTTATTTTTTTCTAAAAACATTACGGCTTGTTGAGAAAGCCAAAGACCAAATAATACTCGCGGCGGCGGAAAAGGTCATTGTCGCCGCGTACGTTAAAAGAAACATTCCTTTTTGTCGTTTTGTAAAACACTTCGTAGAAAAAGATTACTTTTGTATAAAAGTAAAAGTCAAAGGGGTTTATACACCATATAAAAGAAAGATCTGTATAAAAAGAAATATGCCTCAATGAAAGGAGATTGAGACGAAGTCCCTTACCTTGGGTCCGACTTGACTCGATCGTTCTTTAACGTCCTGAATAATAAACTTGAGTTAATTTATAATTGATTAAGAACCTTTTTAAAGTTCATTATTCCTTTTATATCACTTATTTCCATGTTATAAACATTATGTAACCATTTATGTTAATAATGTTTGTTTTCTCAATATTTGGTTCTTAAGTCGAAAGTGGACTTCTTACAATTACATGTTGTTCGTGTGGTCAAAGGTTCTTTATATCCAGAATGAAATTCCCGATTTGGATATAATATTTATCATATATATCCAGAATATACATGTATTTATAATATTACATAATCATTTAGAGGTAAGAAATGAAATGCACCGTTCATGGAGACGGTAAGCCGTACGTACGCATGAACGCTAATTTCATTTCTTTGTCATATTAATGGAATTAAAACTAAATGAGAGGTATGTATATTTTAATTCCAGAATTATATTCATCATTTAGATATATCATTAATTATATATATCCATTATATACATGTACTTTTAATAGTACATTACATTTGTGGATAAGAAATGAAATGCACCGTTAATGGAGATGGTAAGCCGTACGTATGCATGAACGCTACTTTCATTTCTATCTCATACCTTAATGGAAAGAAATAATAATTATATATAGGTATATTATAATTCCATTATAACATCATATATAATAACTTTAAATCAATCCTTTACACGTCCCACATATGGCATTAACGAATCACATCCCTTTGAGGGGGCGGTAGTCCGCACTTCCTTAAATGAAGATATCGTGTTTACCCATAATGGAAACCATATGGGTGTGACCAAAATGAAAAATACCGAAGCATAAAGGAAAAATAAACATATTATATATCATATATAAAAATAGTTACATCATAATGGCCACCCTTGAAGGTGTTAAATGAGTATTGAACAATCATCATTTCGGGAGGCAGAATTTCGCCATCCACAGAAACCGTATGTTCTTTAACCATTTGATGTAGTTGTGTGAGAGTGTATCTCGAATAAATCTTATAAAAACATCCTAGTATATTGAAGATACTGGTGTTGTTACAAAAGAAGTAAATAAAAAGAGTTTAGAGGGTTGGAGAAGCAAAATAAAACAAATGAACAAGAGAGAATGAATTACCCTTAAAAGTGTTACTTCTTTTGATTTGATCCTAAAGGCATCATTTGAAAGGATTCTGCCCAATGGGAATCCTCTAGGATGAGAAGAGGGATGTGGAGAGAGTAAATGGGCAGGGGTTTTCCGAGCCAAAGGCTTGAAGAGTGTGTTAAATGAGGTAGAGGTGGGGGCCTTTTATAAGAGGAGAGGAGGGGCACTTTTGGAAAGTAAAGAAATATTACTTTATTTGAAAATGTGTTTCGGTTTTAAAAGGTCCCACATTGAAATAATTCGTGTATAAGGTTAAAAGGGTTCGAAATACACCCATCCAATAAGTTTTTGACATGTGTAGTTCATATATTTTACATTATCTTTCTATTTTATTTAAATCGTCAAATAATGATGTCATCGCTGCATCATTATTATGTCATAAATAATTTAATTTATTTAATGTCTAAAAATTATAAAGAAAAATACAATGATGTAGGAAATCTTTTTATCTTTCCAATTACTATTTATAATCAAAAATATGATCTTTATAACCCCATGTAAAAATTGTTTTCGTAAAACATATTATGTTTGTGTCATTTTTACTTTTACATTAAATAAAAAGTTATTTATGTCATTTCCCAACCAATGTGTCTCCATGGGGTCCCCAGTTGACCCATGGCTTGTCTTGGTCGGCCATGACACAACCAATGAGGATAGGACATGTTTCAAGCTCATCTTATTTTATTAAAGTATTATTTTTACCTTAATCTACACTAATTACAACTAATCGCGATTAAAAACTTAATAAGTTACTATTCACCAAAAAATTATTTTAATCTCATTAAACCACATTTTACTTCTTAATGACAACCATGTATGTCGGATTTTTGAAAATCAAAACACAATGATGGAAAAATTTCATTTAAACGGAAAAATCAGTTTTTATAAGTACCACTTAGTGGTTTCACTATTCATCAAAAATTGATGTTTTTCAGAAAATTACCAAAAATTCACCCTAAGCTATATTTGATATTACGAATTAAAAAATGAAGTCTATTTTACAAAATTAAAAATATATAAGTCGCATTAATTAATTTAATAATTAATTCCTGATGTCAGAGCAAATAGCGTGTTTTTATGAAACAATAAGTATCAAAAGATTGACACTAGTTTAAGTCCGATTTCAAAGTGAAATTAATTCAACGACCACTATTGGATTTAATGGTAAAAATATTTTCTAATTTAACTTTAAAACCAATTTAAAAGATAATCTAATCATATAAATAAATTAGATTAAAAAGAGGTTTTGAATTAAAATAAAAAATTTTACACTATTCCTTAAAAAAATTAACTTTATCAGAAAGGTACCAAAATTTTACACAAAGTAAATTTTGATGTCCCGATTCTAAAGAAGAGTTATATTTGGACCAATAGAATTTATAAGGTCGATCAAAACTATATTTAATGACGGTTCTCTGTCAAAAGGTGATATGTGGACCTTTCATGAAAATTACGGTATAAATGCCTAAAATTGAACTCTTTCTGTATTTTAAGCCTTTATCTTTTATTGGGTAAATGTAAAAACATTTAAAAACATATATAATCATATTTTAGTTATTTATATCCATTCCCGCCAGTACAACGGCTACTTGTTAACTAACATTTAAAATAATATTATTTTATTACTTGTGTGCAACGTAAGTTTTCAAAGAAACTCATTGTTGCATATCGAGTACGCTATCGAACGTAGAAACCCCTTTTAATTAAAATTAATATTTAATTCGAAAATATTAATAAATATGAAAATTCTTTATTCTTTATTTACATGGGATGTTACAATTATTACCCTAACACATGTCCTAATTCTATTGGATAAGTGTAATCCGACCAAAAACAACCTTAGTAATACAATATGACCATTTATTCCCACTTGGATTAGACTAGAACATTTATTATTATTTAATTCAAAGAAGAGTTAAAAGAGTTAAAATCAAAGTTCATTTACTAAAACATTTTTAATATAGGGTTATAAATAAGGTAAATTCAATTGTAAATATTCATTAGAAATCTAATAAGATTTCCTACATAATGATATTTTATTTATTATTTTTATACATTAAATCATTTAATTTATTTATGACACAATGATGATGTTGTAATTACCATAAAAGTGAAAAATTAGAATAATTGATATTATAAATACCCAAATAAATATATTTTGAGAAGTTTTAGGAATTACACTAATTTTATAGGTTAATATGACATGTTAGGATTGATTTAATTAACTTTTTTCAAAGTACTAATTCTGTTATGAGTTTCACAAAAATCAATTACTAAATAGAGTCAAAATTGACATAAAATAGTTTTTAAAACAAATATTATATTATTGATTGTTGTTTTATTCCTAAAAATCTAAGGTTCGTCCAAGATATTATATCATTATTGATGTATCATTAATGGACCTCTTGGGGGTCTCTTGGATGTATATTGTAGGTTTATTAACTATATAATATAAAAATACAAGTGACATTGTAAATGTCAATCTAATTAACTAAGAGTTAAAAATAAAATAAAAGGTTAATATAATAACCTAAACATTCCTAAATTCTATTGGATGAGAGTATTTCGACTCATACCCACATTAGATTCTAAATAACTCAATTTGGAGCTGTTAAAAACTGATTATGACTTTATAATAAAATAGTATTTTTTGTTATTCCAAAGGTGCCCCACTCCTCCCTTATAAAAGGCCACCTCCTCCCTCTCTTCCTCACACCACATTGAGACTTCATGCTCAACCAACCCCTGCCAAATTCTCTTCTCCACTTCCCTAGAAACATCCTAGAGGTTCGGGTCTTCTTCAAAGACCAATTTTAGTACCCTAAGAGGAGGACTCAAAGAGGCGCTTCAAAGATGTGGTAATGTCTGTTACCGATTCTTTCAACTTTATTTCATCTTCCACTTCTTTTTCTTAGGCTATTTAATTATGAAGTAATATCATAAGTATCACTCATATACTGATATGTTATTATAAGTATGAAACAACCCTATTTCACCATCTATCGATCCTATGGAAAATGAAATCACTGCGCGTGCGTACGTACGGAATACCGTCTCCATGCCCTGGTGTAATCTATTTTCCACCACCACCTTATTTGGATGGGTATAATGGTGTACATAATAACTATATATGATTATTTTAAAGTTATATTGATTCTGAAATAGTATAAATACACTCCAATACAATTCCATGATCACGAGAATGATATCATCGCTCGTGCGTACGTACGGACTACCGTCTCCATGACGCGATGAGATTCATTCTCCACGTTAACCATTCATGAATGATAATAAAGTATATATAATAAGTAATCAAGAAATATATGAAATATTAATGATACTAGATTTATGTGTATATATATGTATGTCATCTACTTAATTCCATTCAACTCAATAAGGAAACGAAAACAGCGTTCATGCGTACGTACGACCTACCGTCTACATGAACGGTGTATTTCTTTCCATTTATCTATCTATTACATATATGTATATTCTGAATATATATTATTTATAAATCATTTTTTATATTCTGGAATTAAGTAATCATGATCTAAATTATCATATGAATAATTACATGTCAAAACACGGACGACAAATGAAACGATTTTACCCAAAACACTCTCTAACTTGGAATTTACAAAAGAACGTGTAATATAAAGTCATAAGTGAACCATATATGATATCATAACAATGAATATGATTCTTTAATAAGTCAATACCATTATTTAAATCATTATACAGGAGGTTCGGACACTTACGAAGAAAATCGGACCTAAGGTAAGTGATAATTTTGCAAATCTCATATTTATTCGAGATTGCTTATTCGTAAGAATTTACTGGGGTTATCGACCATGTCCATGTTTTATAAAAGTATTTTCATGTATTTTTAAAGTACTTTTTACCCATTTTTGACTTTTACTAAATGGTATGTAAAGAATCTTTCTTTTGTTTACGTTACGAGGTACTTTTTGACTTTTCCGGCAAAAGTACGAAAAGAATGTTTTTTAACTTATACGGCACAGACGGATTTTTACAGTTTTATAAAGCCTTGTTTTCATTAAGATTCCTCCAAAAGATTTCATGACTATTTTCAACAAAATCTCCTTTTTTTTAAAATTGCATGATGTTTTGTGAAAAGAAATTAATTTTGAAGAAGAAAGGATATTTCCCTCAAGAATTCATTTCAAGTGTTTTATCAAAACCATTTTTCCATCTAAGATTGCTTTATTTCAAATGTGTATGTTTCAAGTATAATTTATCTATGATTTAAATGGTGTCAATTTTCTTATTATGAAATTATATCCATTTATTTTATACAGATTATGTGATGATGGAATGATATTTTTGAAACAAATTTTATTCTTTGGGTTATGATGAATGATTTATGTTTATGTTGTGGCATAAGTAAGAATGATTTAATTATGAGATGGGTGGGACCTATATCTCCCTCCAATGCATTGGGTAATGATTTATATCTAATGAGATAGACATGGCTGGAATGGCAGGTTAAACCGGTTCAGTAAAACAGGACTGAAACGAGGAGTGAACTCGATTCAGAAAGGGACTTTGTCCACTAAGATGGTCTTGGAAGGAATGCCTTGGCTACTATGGAAATCATATCATGTGCTTAATGGTTTCCACAATTAAAAGTTTTATTCCCATGCTATTTTATCATGATTGATGTTCCCTTATGAGATATTCCTTACGTACATCCAAGATTCATTTCTTTGCTCAAGATTTTGATGTTTAGATTTTATGTTCAAGTTTTTTTCATTCAAATGTTTATGGTTTGTTTATGTTCTCTATGTTTACCCTTAATGGGCATTTGAGATCACCCCTTAGATGTTTTCTTTTCCCCAAGATATAAAGAATGGTTTTAGGTAAGGAAAAAAGGGAAGATCTTTATTGGGAGATGTTGAAGATCTTTCAACATGATTAAAAGATTTTATTCTGAGTTTCCAAAGACACTAAACTATTACGGTCCTTGTGTGTATGTTTTTCTTATGTATTATGTATTCTGCAAAAGTAATGTAATTTCCATGTATGTAAAGCTTCGGGTCTCAACAATGGTATGACCTGGAATATTCATATTTTTCTATACAACATGGTAGATTGAATATTCCGGGGATTCGAGAGGTGGTTTTTTGGGGAAAAAATAAAGAATGAAATTTGGGATTATTTATCATGATGCTTAGATTATCAATAGGTCAAGAATATGGGAAAATATCCAAGAGGGGTAATTTAACCTCTGAATTTTCAAGCATGGAAATATAATTGCATTACAATGGAATTTTTCATCAGATTACCAGATTGACTAGGAAATAATTATGAAATATGGGTTTTTGTTCCTCGCCACACTGAATATGCACATGTCCATGATGTAAGGGAATATTAAACTCTTGATAACATCAAAAGTATATATATTAATGAATTATTATGTCTTCATGGTGCAACACTTTCTATTTTACCTTACCATTATGCATATTTTCCATAATTGTTTTAAAAAATTCTCATAAAGTGTCTTGATAGTGGGATTCATTAGAGAACAATCTACTATATTCAAATTTATGGAAGGTATGAAATGATTATCCAAACAATGGAATTCATGATGAGGTAATTCTAATTGACATTCATGTTATATGGGATATGTATTTTACTTTTAAATAGTTTTATATGAAAATAGAATACATTCAAGTATTCTAATGGATTCATATAATGAATTATATAGAAAGGGATTTCATACCCCATATTGTTAGAATGATGTTCATGGAATGAAATTTTTAGGCCCAAAACATATTGAGGAATAAATAATAATGGTAAATACTACTGAAGATCATAATAATTAATATCAATGTATTAATAATATTTATGATGTAAATAAAATGCACCATTTTGAGTTTTAAGGTTGATATCAAGTTTTCTTGAAGGTATCACAGTTGAAGGATATCATGAGGATCTGTAAGAAAAAACTTCATCCTAATGAATGTACCACTCGTTGAAAATATGAAATGGATTTTATATGGGGATTTCAATTAGAAATTATTCCAATCCTTTATAAATTACATGATATGTTCTATATATCATTATTAAGAATGTACATGTAAGACCCAACAAGTTTTCTCAACTCTAATGAGATAGAATTTGAACAAGATATATGTTAATGAGATGATACTATTTAGTTTCATGATACTAGAGATAATGTGTTGAAGAATCAGAATACATGAAAGGAAAATTTACAATGGAAAAATCCTAAAATGGAGTAATTAATGTGATATCAAAAGGTTCTTATAAAGAAAAACATCCATTATTTGTTTACAAGCTAGTATCCAAGAAATTTAAATGGTGAAATATCTTTAGGATTGAATAATTTAACACCCCAATCTATTATTATATATTTCCATTATAATAAATTTAGTCTCTTTGGGATATTTTGAAACAAGAATCACTTAGATCAAGAGAACATTAAAATTGTACACTTTTATAACATAGACTCTAAATTGGATTATATGAATAATCTTAAATAAATAATTAATATTATATATTTTAAACATGTATAAAATAAATTCACTTTATATATATTTATTATAAACAAAATAAGAATCATTTTAATGAAAAATAAATGTTTTATGAAAAAATGAGTTTTTTTAAAGGTTGGATTGTTTCACTTTTCTCACATACATTAAAATAAAATGTTCTAAAATTTAAATAAAATATATTAAAAACTTAATATAATTTATGAATTAATTACATATATATTATCCATGAGTTAGGTTTTTTTATTTTTCTAAAGCGATTACTTTTTTCAATGAATGCTGAAAAATAATATTTTTTATTAAAAACATACTTTTAAGTTAGATAAATTACAAGTTCCATTTTTTTTAAAATTATATCAAATAAAGAATTTGAAAAATTATATTATAATTATTTCAATTAATACCATTAAATAAATTATATTTTTAATATTCATATGAATGCATTTCAAACATTCAAACAAATTTCCAATGGAAAACATGTTTTTCTTTGAACATTCAGTTTTTATTTTATATTAACTTCCACCACCTATATTTGATTAATTTAGTGAAATAGAATCCATAATTTTAATTATAATAGTTAATATTAACTAATAAGGTAAATTTAATATATTTTATTACTAATAGTGGAAATAATAAAAAACAATTCGTACTTTTATGGAGAAAATTATTTTACCGGTTGTTAGTATAATTTTATCAAAGGTAAAAAGTCATACCAACCCATATAATATGTATTTAACAGACATATTTTGAACATATCCATCCCAATTTATAATATTATTTCATTTCAATAATATTTATTTGTAATTACATTATAAATTTATATTATTTTCATGAATTTCCTGGTATTTTTCAAGAATTTGTTCTTTGCCAACTTATAATAGTGAAATCCCTCCCCTCATTTATTCAAACTCCCTAATACTTTTATCAGAGACAATCACTAAAAAACTATATCACTAACATCATTATTCACATTATAGATAAAATTCTATACGAAAAATACTAATCCTATGGTCTGTAAGAATAGATCCTACAGAGGTTTCTCTAAGAGATGATAATTGTCTTCAATAACGACATTATTTTCATTTATAATTTCAAAACCATAATTTATTATGAAACACATAATAAATAAAAATATGTATAATATGTATTTATTTTATTATTTTTATGTAAAAAAATTTATCCATATCAATAGTGATCAAATTCGAAAGAAAATCATCCATCCTATGTATACATTATTACAACCTAGTGCACTGAAGTAAGTTGTTTTATAGAAACACATCTCAAGGTTTTATATATTGATTCATTTAATTTAGGTATTAGATATTTATGATATGATTTCACTTATTTATTTATAATCTCAGAAAAAAAATCTTCATTTCCATACCATTTATTATATGATAGGGTTGATCGTCCAAATGGTGAACTGCAACCTCACAAACAAAGTCATTCACTATTAACTTCAGATTTACATAAAAGGTAAAGAAGATATATATAACGAATATATTATATATATATGAAATATTTTTTATTAATAATTATTATATCACTGTCTTTTAATCCCTTTAACATATTAATTGAATGATATAGTCACCTGTGTGATTGTATGACCTGCAGTTTCCACGAAGTGATGCGATTTAGTTTCCTTGTAAAATAATAAATAATGAATTAACTAATGAATATAATGATTAAATATGACATTTGTAACTTTAAAATATTTATGAATATTATTTAGTAATATCCTATTTACATGAATTTGAATAATTCATAACAAAACACGATTGAAAAAATCATGTCAATTAACTCCAAAATTAATGAAAATAATGAAATATTTTTTTTGAACTGTTGATAAGATGTTATAAAATGTCCATATATGATGTTATTAATGTAAATACATTTCAATAATATGTTATTAACGTCATTTTAACCACTATATAGGATATTATATTGCACTCAACTAAAAGTAAGTGTGTGGTAAGATATTTCATGTCAAATTCCATTCCATAGAGTCATATTTGTTAATATGAACATGTTAACTTTTATGTGGTGTAATAATTCCACATTATTTAATGTGAACTTAATTCATAATAATTATTGATTTTAAATATTTCAATTCATTTTGATCATTTCATGGGCTTATAATTTGATTCTACTAATAATATATGACTATATATTACAATCTCACTGTTTTTTGGAATTGCTTCCACCCTCGATAATGTAATAAAATAATTTACAATCCATAAGAAACAATAATATTAATATAAATATGATTATGTAATGGATAAAATTATTAACAAAAATATATATAATTAATATATATGTTTTTTAAATTCAATTTTATTTTATTAACTAGTGAAATGTTGATAAAAATATATTCATTACTGAATAATGATATTTGTTGACAAGGGATAAAATTTATCAATTAAATTAATAATTTTATATTTCAGGAGTGATTTTAAAATGAATTTATATGTGGGTGGTAGTGTTATATATCCCCTTGAATGCAACATTAGCTCTCTTTTGGAAAATTATTTGTCAAAATTCAATGGGTTTTCCCCATAGATTTAAACATTTTTGTGAAATGTGTTAACAATAGAGGTATCCTGATGTCCAATAATTGAGAATTTATTTCATTAAAATTTATAAATTATTATTATCTATTAGAGTTTTTTAATATTATATGGTGATTCATTTAATTGTCATTTTAGTGATTAAATTGAATGTGTTTTCAATTATTTACACTTCATTAATTTTTGTTCCTTATAAAAACATGATAGTTATTATATGGAGTAAATAGAAGATTATTTTAGATATTTAATTTTCCAATTTGAGTATTCATTACTGATTCAGGATAAAATACATTTTATATAACCCTTACTAAGAATTTGAGCTGATATTTTTTTTCATTTCCCTGTATATAAAGATAAATAATTGCAATGAGTTTGTGGGATAAAAATATTTTCTATTACCATGATTTTTATTTTCATCACTATTTAAAATTGGTGTAATTTATATTTCTAGTTCAAAAGAAATTATAAAATAATTAATCCTTTTGAAATTAACCAGATATATCAATGTTAATGTAATAATATAGACATTTTATCTGTGTTACTAGAGTTAGTCTATTTACATAGTTATTCAGTAAGTATAAAAACTCAAAAAATAAATTATTGTGTCCTTGTAATATGATAAAGGTGAGACGAATATAGTCACTATTATAATGATTTTATAGACACTCTCTTAAGGTAATCTATATATTCATAAAATTTAAATACATTTCAGGAGTAAAATAATGATGAGAAGTCTTCCATTTTATAATTTTCTCTCAAGGAATTCATGAAATGTAAAAAATTTATTCTAGATAGTGAATATTCCTAAAAGATATATATATACACTAAAAATTTAACAAATATTTAAAACTAAGATAGAGGTTTAGTGAAATTTGTGGATGATAACTCAATAAAAATAAATTCAGTAAAAACTACTGAGATACAATCTCAAATATTAAAATGTAATCATGTAATCTATGATTGAGTAAAAAACACAATAATTTGAGTGTGAAAAATTATATGATTATTAAAATGAATTTATTATCCAGAAAAAATTATTCATCATCATGAACATAAAAGATGTAAGAGTTGTCTATTAAGGTTGTCGTGCAAATGGAAATAAATTTAAAATATTTGATTAAAAAGTAATTATAGTTTTAGTAAAAAAATATTAGAATAATCATTGTCATTGGTGTCCTGGCCAAATTTCCCTTGATAATTTGAGAATAATACTAAAATATAATGTCTTAGTAGACCTATAATGATATAAGTTTGAAGGAGATATAGTTTTAAATTAATTCAAAAGGGTAAATTGTAACACCCTAATCTCCCACAGTATGTTTCCCATTGAATAATATATTATATTACATTATATAAAACATCGACTTCAAACACACCACAACAAATCAAACTAGTCGTTTTAAAAGTAGTTATGAATAGTAATACCCAATTTTTAAAATGTTATAAATTTTATTTTTCAAATTGGTTTTCATTTTTTGATTTGGAATATCATAATTATCTTGAGGTGAATTTTTTGAATTTTTCTGAAAACATTCAATTTTTTATTAATACTGAAAAACAATTTGTTATTGTTTAAAATCAAATTTTTATTTAAATTATATTTTATTTTATTTAAATTTTTTTAGTAAAAATAGATAGGTAATACCTATATTAGTTCAATGTAATTCATTGGATTAATTTTATAATAAGATTAGATTTATAAAATGTTCATGAAATTTTTATCGTCTTTTACCCACATAAGAGGCACATTTTCAAATTTGCATAAAAATAATTTTACCACTTATATGAATTAAATTTCATAAATCCTAGAGACATGGCTGATATCATTTTTTAATATCTGTTTCAATAAGATGAAAATAATTTTTTGTGAATAGTAACTTTTGACTTTTATTTACCACAGTTAAAAGTAAATAGTGTAATTAAAGGGAAATTTTATATTATTAGTACACTAAAAAATCTCCTAATTCTATTGGATATGTTTATTTATACCAAATTCAACCATTGGAATTAAATATGATCTTTTTGGTCCGCTTGGATTCCATTATGATATTTATTATTATTTTTATTTAAAGAAGAGTTAAAAGTGTTAAATACATATTTTCATAACTGAAATGTTTTCAATATTGTGTTATACATAATATAAAATAAAATATAAATTTTCATTAAAAATATAAAAATATTTCCTGAATAATAGTATTTTATTTATAATTTTTAGATTTTTAATAATTAAATTTATTTATGATGTAATGAATAAGTCGTAATTACACTTTTAATGAAATATTAAAATAATTGATGTTATAAATATTCAAATAAATGTATTTTTAGACTTTTTATGTCATCCAATAATTTTATAGTATTATATATAATGTTAGGGTTGATTCAATAAATTTTATTTGAAGTAATCATGTTGTTATGAATTTCACAAAAACAAAATACTAAATAGTGTAAAAATTGACACACATGAGTTTTTAAAACAATTATTATATTCTAAAATGATATAATATTCCTAAAAATATAAGGTTTCTCCAAAGGACATGTATAATGATATATATATCATTTATGAACCAATTTACATTGTCTTTCCATATTATAGTATGTTTATTAACCATTTATTATAATAATACAAGAAAACATGGTAAAAGCTTAACTATTTAACTAATGGTTAACACTAAAAGATAAGGTTAATATGGTGAACTAAACCTATATAAATCATATTTATTGAGATTTTTTTGACCCATCCTCACCTTATCCTCACAAAAATTCATTTTGGAGCCATTATAAACTGGAAATGTTTTTATTATAATATAATATTTCATGTTTTTCCTAACGAGAACTTCACCTCTCTTATAAATATCTACATTCCCTTCACATAAATTAACACCTCTAAATCCATTTATCTCGGCCAAACCCTTCTCAAATATCCTATTAACTTATCTCATTTAAACCTATATTCTTTTCTTTGATCAGAATTTTAACCTAATGAGCACTTTTGATCAAATCCAAAGGAAGCACCCGAAGAAGTGGTAATAATTTCATCACCTCTTTCAATGTTCTTTTCCTCTTCCACTTACTATTTCATTTTTATTCCATACCAGAATGATAAATACAGTACCTTCTATATACTGTGATGTTATTTTAAATATTTTACAACCATATTTATTATTCCATCCATCCTATTAATGTCAAAGTCACCATATGTGTGTATGTACGACTTACCGTATCCACGTCTTGGTGTATTGTGTTATTCAACAACTAATTATTTTCGATGGGTATAATAATTACAATAATTGATGTAAATAAGAAATATAAATTTTTAATGATTCTTATTATTTGAAATACCAACAAATTACATAATATTTTACCGTAAAAAATAATGTTGTCGCTCGTGCGTGCGTACAGATTAGTGTATCCACGAATGCAATAAGTTACATTTCCCCATCATCACCATTCGAGAAATTTTTTTTTATTAAAAATAATGATTAAGAACATAATATCATTATTTATATGAATAAAATACATAGTATCCATAACAAACATGGCTTACTTAGTAAAACATATAAATGAATATTATCTGTTAACACCCGAAACGATGATACTATTTAAATATTATTAAAAATGAAATATTAAATGATAATATATGATAACATATTTATGTATGTGGTTATGGAATAATTTAATAACATTTATTTAACTATTATATTGAAGGTTAATGTATCCTCGACCACGCAAACGTGCATGGTAGGTATAAATTTTACAATCTATTTCTTTATCCAATGTTGTTTATACCTATTTATCTACTGGGACTTCTCTATCATCCACATCCATGGTTCATAAAAATGTATTTCAAATCATTTTTTACAATTTAATAGAAAATGGTTTAATTTCATCTATACTATTTTTTGACATTTTATAAAATGTTATGAATGGAATCATTCTATTGTTTTCCAAACAATGAACTTTATGACGTTTTTGAAAAATTAATGTATTAATGTTTTTTAAACTTATATGGAGGGTGCGGTTATTTTCCGTCGTCATAACACCATAGAAGCATCCCTTAAATGCTTATAAGAATATTTTCAAAATAAATTTTTTCTTTTATAATTATGTGACATTTAAAAGGTTTAGAAATATAATGACATATTTCTCTGAAATAGTTTTTATTACCTCTTTGTCAACATCCTTTGATGAATTTTACACTTGATTGATGTTGATTTATTATGTTAAAATATTCCATATTGTATTGAAGGATTTTGATATTCTTGATTGTGGATGTGTTATTTCTATACCATTCATGGTTTATGGGTAAATTATTAATATTTCATATGCTAGTTTTAATACTAATGTTTATGTTATTTTTCATCCTTTTCATATGAGAAATGCATTAGACATAATAAGTGATAGGTGGAGACCGCTATAGAATATCAATGCATCGGTACATCTCATAAAACAATCTAGTGTATTGGTATAATGCCATTACAAAACCTTTCTTGTAGTCTTGGCACAAGGCCTTTACTATGTGGTTATAATGTTCGGAATTATGCATTACATCATTATGAAATTATATATTGATATTACATGTGATTATTAATCTAGTAGAATATCCATGTGAAAAAGTAAATGGAATTATTTTGATTTATATTTTTCATATTATGATGAATTTTATGTTTAAAAATAATTTGGTTTTAGTCCTATACATTGCCTAAAATGTTTATGCTTATTTATGAAAGTTTCTTCTATATTGTTATCCTTATTGACCATCTGAGCTCAGCCCTTTCTATGTTTTTTTTCGTAAGATGTGAATAGGTATTTTATGGTTGACCTACAAGGATATGTTAAGGGATATAAGTGTGATCAAAGGGGAGAAAATGTTGTTGTTGTTTGACATTCATAATGTATTGTAAAAATTATGTATGCATCAAGTACTTCCAAGCCTACAAAACTAATCGGTATTTCAAGACATGAGGTATTGTAATCATGGAAATGATATATAATAATGCACCGACTCTAGGTAAATAGGTTTGGGGCATTAAATTTGGTATCAGAGAAATTTTATTACAAACCTCAGAATCCAGATTTGAAAAACTCTCATTAGAGAACATTACCCTAAGATAGACTTTGAGGATTAGTATAGACGAACTTCCTAAAATTTTTGTAATGATGAGATTTTGTGAGTTTTTCAATCAATAAAACCCTTTATAGATACAATCAGGTAGAGGCATCTCTGGCACAGATGTACCTAGAGTGAAACCTCATACATGGAGTTTTAGGCTTGACACGTGGTATCCGGGTACACGACAACAAGAATTTTTTCACTCTTGGTTATGACACTCTCAAGAGATATTCATAAGATAGTTACCATTTTATTTACAAACCATTCTAAAGGATTTATGATTGTATACTTTCTCATAGAATTTTATTATTATTATGGATTATATCCATAATCTTTTAAATATATGTTAAGCGTTTTACAAATTTTTATTTATGTATTGTGATTCATAAACTAATCCAGTGAATGAAATTGTTTAAAATTGGTTCCTAGTGGATGCAATTGAAACTATATCAACATTCGTAATCCATGTAGGTATTTACATCCTACTCAAGATAATTATTGTGGAGCTGGGGATGCAACTAGTGCATATTAACTTATCACCACAATAGGACAACTGACTCGGGTTAGGAAAAGTAACCTTACCTGTATGGAACACGCAGATCCACAATGTGGAGGATCAATGTTATATTTTATAATGAGGAAACAACCACCAACACTCAATGGGGCTAAAAATCACTTTTTAGCTGAATAATGGATAAGTTTCTTAGAGAAAATATTTCATGCTTTGGTGAGTAGCGAAAGGGATAATGATTCCATGGCTGTTAATCGCCTCACTGGAGATGTAGATCAATGATGGTCATAAATTCAAACCACAAAGAAGGATGAAGAAGTATCAACTATGGAATGGAGGGATTTTAAAGTGATTTTCATAGAAAAATACATTCCTCGTGACCATCGATATGATATGGAATAACAATTTATGATTTTTAAGTAGAAGGAGGATGATAATATCAAAATGTATAAGGCTAACATTACAAGGTTAGCAAGGCATGAAACATATTATATATGTAACCCAAGGTGAAATATTGATCAATTATTTTATGCGTTAAAACCATTACTTAATTAAGTATTAGTCTCACAATCCATCTCATCGTAAGATGATATTTTATCGTGTTCTATCAAGACAGAAAATGATTCTCTAAGTCATATGACATTAAAGCAATGCAAGAGAAGAAGAGATCTGCTGAACACTATGGAAAAAGAAATAAGGGGAAGAAGGGAAATGTTGAATTTATATCCTATAGTAAATGTGGGAAGAAACACCTCGGTACAAGCCTGATGGGATTGGAAGTATGTTACAAGTGTGGTGAAAAAGGCCACCAAGCATGAGGTTGTAAGGGACTGAAATATGTTGTCATTGTTGAATTCTAAAATTTTAGAGATATGGGGAATTAGGTAAATTAATCTACTAAGTTTCAGGTAAATACACCTCAGAAAAGGCCAAGGGAGAAAGGCCTATCTTCTGAGATTTCTACTACTGAGGTTGAATCTCTGAATGAAGTGGTGGCAGGTAATTTAATGGGTTCCACAAATTTAGACACTACTTTATTTGATACTGGATCATCGCATTGTTTCATATCATACCAAATTTTTTTTGAAAATTGGATATTTTCATTTTGATTTAACAGGGGAGTTTTTAGTCAAAACTCCTAAGGTAACTATAATCTCAACAATGTTTTATGAATCAGTTCCCATTAGGGAATATAATCATTCATTATCTTTTGATCTCATCGTTATACCCATTATTGAAATTTGATATATTCCTTGATATGGATTGGCTTTTAGAGAATGATATGAATATTTATTGTAAGAATAAAGAGGGTAAAATTCTCGATGATGATAAGGATAGCCTTATCATTAGAGCAGAAACGTCACCATCTGATTCATATCTAGAACCACCCCCAACAACTCTACTAAATTCGATATATGACGAGGAAGAGGGTGAAATAACTATGGGTGAAGAAAGGAATGTTCAAAAAGATTACATACCTATTGTGCAAGAGTTTGTGGATGTGTTCCAAAGTATTTACCTGGACAACCTCACGAATGAGAAATTAAGTTTTCCATTGATTTAACTCTATGTTCAAGGCCCATATCGAAGACACCTTATAGAATGACCATGGTGGAATTAGAGGAACTAAATAAACAAATAGAGTAATTGAGTAATAAAAGTTATATTATCCCTAGTGTTTCCCCATGGGGATCCCATATTATTTTTCGTAAGAAAAAAGATTGATCTATGAGTTTGTACATTGACTATTGGGAGATCAATTCTATAACAATAAAGAACATGTATCTCGTACCTCACATTGATGATTTATTTTATCATCTTCATGGAGATCAATATTTTTCGAAGATTGAACATTGATCTGGAGATCATCAGTTGTGCGTGAATAAGTAAGACATGCCAATGACAGAATTTCGAACCACGTGTGAGAATTATGAATTTATAATAATGCCTTTTGGAATGACTAAAGAAACCTTCGTTTTTATGGATCTAATGAATAGAGTTTTTAAAGAATATGTTCATGAATTTTTAGTGATATTTATTAATTATATCTTGTTATACTTCAAATGATATGAATATCTTGAAAAGCACTTCTTCATTATTCTGAATACTCTTAGAAAAAATGAATTATATGGGAATTTTAGAATGTGTGAATTATGTCTTCAGGAGATTTGATTTTTTTGGACATATTGCCTCTAAGGATAGAATCTATGAAAAGAGAAATACAATAATGGACAGCAATGACAAGTATAACATGGGAACACGGTTTTATTATTTTAGCAGGTTATTATCACTGTTTTGTCCAGAATTTTTCTTGTTTGGATAACCCATTAATCGAGAACATGTGTAAAGGGGTTAAATTTGTTTGAAAAAAAGAATGAGAATAATGTTCTGAAGACTTTAAGAAAAAATTAGTCAATTATTCTATTTGGACACTACCATCAGGGAATGATGGGTTTGTTATTTATAGTTATTCTTCAATGAAAAGTCTTTATCTTGTCCTTATGCAGAGTGATAGTGTTATTGCCTATGAATCATGATAGTTAAAAATTCATGAACAAAACTTTCAGACTCATGATCTTTAAATAGTTGTTGTAATCTTCACTCTAATGATATGGAGGCAGTATCTCTATGGAGAAAAATGTGAGATATATACTGATCAAAAGAGTTTGAAGTATATTTTCTCACAGAAAGAACTAAATATAAGGCAATGACTTTGGTTGGAACTACTCAAATATAATGATTTCATTATACACTACCTTCTAGGGAAGGGAAATAAGGTGGTAGATTCTTTGAGAAGAAAGGATCATGGAGTTTTGAACAAGATGAGATCTGAAAGAGATCATATGTTCATGGATATAGTAAATATGGATATTAGAATAACCATGGTAGGTGAAACATTAATACTTTTTCCAATTGCTGTCAAACCAACCTTACTAGAAAGGATAAAAAGTTCTTTGACAAGTGATGAGAAGTTTCAGAAGAAAATTAATGTTGGGAATGATGGGAGATGGATTGAAATCATATATGAAAATAGAATTTTGAAATTTGGGAAAAGACATTGTGTATATAACATAAATGATCTAAAAATGGAAATGTTGGATGATGCTCATAGCTCCAATTTCCCTATAAACCCTATTAGCACTAAGATGTACATGGATTTGAAGGAACATTTTTGTTTGGACAACATGAAGAGGGATATTACTACTTTTGTGTCAAGATGTATGGTTTTTCAATAGGTGAAGGCTAGAAGACAACATCCTAGAGAAGTCGTGCAACATCTACCCATACCTGAGTGGAAATGGGAATATATTATATTTGAAGTTTTAATGGGGCTACCAAAGACTCTTATAATGAATGATGAAATATGGGTCATTGTTGATCATCTTACCATGTTAGAAAATTCTATTTCTATAAGAGAAGATTTTCCATTTGAACATTTAGCAAGACTAAATAATAATGAAGTTATAAGAATTCATGGAGTACCCTAATTGATTGTTTTTTATCATGATCCCCATTTTACATCAAGATTATGGATAAGACTTTTGATGTCCCTGGATACTAAACTTCGTTTGAGCACTGCCTTCCACCCTCAAACTTAAGGACAATCAGATCGAACTATTAAAACATTAGATGAACTTTTGAGATCTTGCTCAAAATATTTTCACGGTATGAGGGATCAGTATACACCACTATTAGAATTATCCTATTACAATAATTTCCATTCAAGTATTCAGATGGCACTATATGAAGAATTATATGAAAACAGATGTCACAGACCTACTTGTTGGGATGATGTTGATGAAAGAAATTTTTTTGGCCTAGAACATGTTGAGGAAACAATGGAAAAGATGAAGATTATCCAAACCACATCAAGGTAGATCAATGTAGGAAAAAAAGTTATGTCGATAACCAAATGAAGGATTTGTAATTTCAAGTAGGTGATCATGTTTTCATGAAGTTATCTTGCTGGAAGGGTGTCATACGATTCGGTAAGAATTGTAAATTAAGTCCCAAGTACATCAGTCTCTTTGAAATTATAGAATTAATTGGAGATGTATCTTACTGTTTGGAAATGCCTCCATGTCTCTCCAAAGGTAATGATGTGTTCCACGTATCAATATTGAGAAAATACATGTGTGTCCCAATGCATGTACTGACCTATGAAGAAATTTAACTAGAATCCGATATGACTTATTGCGAAGAGCCTGTCAACATTCATGATACCAAAGAACACGTGTTGAGAAACTGAATGACACATATGGTAAATGATCTATAGAGAAACCATAAAATGGAAGAGGCAATGTGGGAACCCAAGGAACATATGATGAAGAACCACCCGAATCATATTATGCAGTAGTATTCTTGAAATTTTGAAGGGAGAAAATTTTATGTAGAGAATAATATAACACCCCAAGCTTCCATGATATGTTTTCCTTTGAATATTAGTAGCTTGCATTATATGCAACTTCAAGTTCTATCACACCATGAAAAATAAAACGAGTTGTTTTAAAAGAAGTTATGAATAGTAATACCCACTTTGTAAAATTATATAAATTTTATTTTTCAAAATGGACTTCATTTTTGGATTCGGAATATCATAATTATCTTAGGGTGAATTTGTTTTTTTTTCTAAAAACATTCACTTTTTGATAAATTGTGATAAATTGTGCATTATTGTTTAAAACCAACTTTTTATTTAAATAATTTTTTTTATTTAAATTTATTTTAAGTAAAAATAGATTAATAATACTTATATTATTTTAATGCAATTCATTGGAGTCCTTTTATTAAAAGATTATATGTATAAAATTTTATTGAACGTTTTAATGTCGTTTACCCACCTACTAGGCACATTTTCAAATTTGTATAAAATTTAATTTTCAAAAATTTTTGAATTGAAAATCAAATATCGAAGAGAAATATTTTATAGCAGTAAGTAAAATTTGGTACATTAAGATGAAAATAATTTTTGGTGAATAGTAACTTTTGTCTTTTATTTATCATAGTTAAAAGTAAATTGTGTAATTAAAAGTAATAATTATATAATTATTACACTAACACATGTCAAAATTCTATTTTATAATAGCATTTAGACCAAAATCAATCTTAGGAATAATATATGATCATTCTGGTCCATTTGGATTAGATTATAACGTTTTTTATTATTTAATTTAAAGAAGGGTTAAAAGTGTTAAATTCTATTTTATATAACAAAAAAAATTAATATAGGGTTATTCATAAGATAAATTCATCTATTAATATTAATTGTAAATATGAAAATATTTCCTTCATTATGGTATTTTTTTAGACATTATATAATTACATTTATTAATTACACAATGATGATATTGTAATATGGCTTTTAATGAAAGATTAAAATAATGAATGTTATAAATATCCGGATAAATTTAAATTCAGACTGCTGATGCCATAAACTAATTTTATAGATTAATATGACATTTCTGGGATGATTCAATGAATTTGGATCGAAGTAATCATGTTTTTAGTACTTTCACAAACACAATATACTTAATAGTGCAAAAATTAAAATAAATGAGTTTTTTAAAAATTATTATATTATTAAATGATATAATATTCCAAAATATATATTGTTTTTCCAAAGGACATATATAATTATATATATATATATCATTAATTAAAAAATTGAGATTCTCATGGCATTTTATTGTATGTTTATTAACCATTTAATATATTAATACAAGAAAACATGGAAAAAGTATAACTAATTAACTAAGGGTTAAAACTAAATGATATGCTTAATATGGTAACCTAAACCAGTATAGAACATATTGGTTAAGATGGTTTCCACCCATCCCAACATTACCCTTGTAATAAATCATTTTGGACTCATTAGAAACCGAAAATTGTTTTTTATAAAATAATATTTCATGCTTTTCCTAAAGAGTTCCTCACCACTCTTATAAAAGGGTACTTCCTCTTCTCTGAAATTTACACCTCCATAGCTATTTGGATCAACAATCCCCTTCTCAAATATTCTCCCGTATTACCTCACATCAACCTAGATTCTTTAATTTTATCATAAATCCAACCTATGGTTCCATTTTGATTATATAAAAAGGAATCACCCGAAGAAGATGTAATAATTTCATCACCTTGTTCAAAGTTCTTTTCTTCTTCCACTTACTCTTTATTTGTTGTTTCCATACAATAATAATAACTCATGAACCTTATACATAGTATGATGTTATTATAAATATGGTACAAACATATTCATTTTTCTATCCATCCTATGAATTACAAATTCACCATACGTGTGTACGTACGGCTTACCTTCTCCACATCGTGGTGTAGTTTGTTATTCAAAACATAATTATTTTGTATGGGTATAGTAATGAGTATAATTGATTTAAATAATAAATATAAATTTTTAATGGTTTTGTAAATATGAAATTCCATCAAGTTACATACTATTTTACCATCAAAAGAATGATGTTGTCACTAGTGCATGCGTATGGATTACCGTCTCCACGAATGCAATAAGATTAATTTTCCCATCATCACCATTCAATAGTAATTTAATATTTATGAATAAAAATAATGTTTAAGAAATTATAATCATTTTGTATTTTAATCTAATACATCCTATCCATAACAAACATGAATTACATAACAAAACATAAAATTGAAAATGAATATCTTAAAACCTGAAACAATGATGCTATTGAAATATTATTAAAAAGGAAATATTAGACAATCAAATATGATTTCATATTTATATATGTGGTTCTTGTATAATTTAATTCAATGATTTAACTATTATATAAAAGTGTAACATTCCCACGACCATGGAAATGTAAAAGGTAAGGTGTATTTTTACAATCTCTTTCTTTATCCGAGTTTGTTTATACATATGTATCTACTAGGACTTCTTCATCCACATCCATGGTTCATAAAAATTTATTTCAAAACATTTTTACTATTTAAAAGAATATAGGTAAAAGTAATTAATACCATTTTTTGATTTTTTATAAATTTTTTTGAAAGGAATCTTTCTTTCGTTTTCCATAAACGGAAATTATGACCATTTCGACAAATTAAAGTAAGAATGATTTTTTAACATATACGGCGGGTGAGGATATTTTCCATTGGTATCAAACCTTCGAATATTCCCATAAAATCTTATAAGAATACTTTCAAAATAAATGTTTTCTATTATAATTATATGACATTTAAATTATTTCAAAATAGAAAGATATATTTCTCTCAAATACTATATATTTCATCTATGTCGACATCATTTGATGGATTTTACAGTTGATTGAAGTTGAAATATTATGATAAAATATTCCATATTGTATTGATGGTTTATGATTTGTTTGATAGTTGATTTTTTATTTCTATACCATTCATGGATTATGGTTAAAGTATTATCATTTGGTATGCTAGTTTTAGTGTGAATGTTTATGTTATGTTTCATCCTTTTCATTTGAGGAATGAATTGGACATAGAAAGTGATAGGTGGAGCCCACTATAGCTCCTAGATGCATTGGTAGGTCTCATGCGAAAATCTACTGTCTTGGAAAACTTCCTTGAAAAAATCTTCTTTGTACTCTTGGCACGAGTCCTTGACTATGTGGTTATGTTATCTGGTATTATGCATTACATCATTATGAAATTATCTATTGATATTACATGTGATTATTTGAGTAGTATAATATCAACGTATATAAGTAAATGGAATTATTTTTATTTATATTTTCTATATTATGCTGAATTTTTATTTTAAAAGGTCTTTTTTTAGTCTTATACGTTGCCTTAAATTTTTATTATTATTTGTGAAAGTTTAATTTATATTTTTATCCTTATTGACATCTAAGGTCACCCCTTTCTATGTTTTATTTTTTCCAGGATGTAATGAAATATTTTGTGGTTGA
The DNA here is from genome assembly GCA_963277665.1 of Viscum album. Lineage (NCBI taxonomy): Eukaryota > Viridiplantae > Streptophyta > Magnoliopsida > Santalales > Viscaceae > Viscum > Viscum album. Next base: position 59,094,054 of record OY728164.1, on the reverse strand, counting down.
CCTGCTGGGATATGCTACGGGATATAAGTGTGTTCATAGGGGACAATAGTTTTTTTATTTTATTTGTGATGTAATGTATAATTTATCTATGTATCTCTTATATGCATGGATCTAGAAAATATGGATATGGGAATCACCATGAAAGGTGAAACATCAATGATTTTTCAAATGGTTTCCAAACCATCTTTAACAGAAAGGATAATGAGTTCTTAGATCGATGAAGAAGATTTTAAAAAGAGGATTAAATCTATCAATGATGGGATATTGAGTGACTTTGTTTATGAAGATGGAATCTTAAAATTTGGGAAAAGACTTCGTGTTCCCAATATACATGATCTAAAAAGGGAATTTTTGGATGATGCTCATAGTTCCAATTTCTCTATACACCCTTGGAGCACCAAAATTTATAGAGATTTGAAGGAACATTTTTTGTGGCAGAACATGAAGAGGGAGATTTCTAATTTTGTGTCACGATGTATGGATTTTCAACAAGTGAAATATGGAAGGCAACACCCTAGGAGAGTCATGCAACCACTTCTAATACCTGAGTGGAAATAGGGTAATATCACGATGGAATTTGTCAGGGGACTACCAAAGAATCATAGAAGGAGCGATGCAATATGGACCTTTGTTGATCGTCTAACCAAGTCAGCACATTTTCTTGCTATAAAGGAAAATTTACCACTTGAATGTATAGAAATACTATATATTAATGAAGTTGGGAGGCTTCATGAAGTCCCCCTATCGATTGTTTCTAATCATGATCCCCATTTTATATCAAGATTCTGGAAGAGTTTTCAGAAGGCCTAGGATACTGAACTTCATTTGAGCACTACCTACCACCCTCAAACAGATGGAAAATATGAACGGACTATTCAAACCTTAGAAGCCATGTTGAGATCTTTGTCACATGACTTTCAGGGTATGTGGGATCAATATTTACCTCTGGTGGAATTTTCCTATAACAATAGATTCCATTCAAGTATTCAGATGGCACCATATGAAGCTTTATATTGAAAGATTTGTTGCACACCAACCTGTTGGGATTTTATTGGTGAATGAAAACTTGTACGCCTCGAAATGGTTGAGGAAATGATCAAAAAGGTAAATGTAATCCCTAACCACATGAAAGCAGCTCAAAGTAGGAAGAAGAGATATGACGATAACTGAATGAAGTATTTGGAATTTCATGTCAGAGATCATGTTTTCTTGAAGGTATCTCCATGGAAGGGAGTTTTACGTTTTGGTAAGAACGGAAAACTGAATCCCAGGTACATCTGACCTTTCAAAATTCTAGAATGAATTGGGGCTGTAGCTTACCGTTTGGAAATGATTCCAAATCTCTATAAAGTTCACGATGTGTTCCATGTATCACTGTTGAAAAAATACACGCCTGACCCAATGCATGTACTCACTTGTGAGGAATTAGAACTGGAACCCGATCTGTCTTATTGTGAAGATCCCGTCAGGATTCTTGATACAAGAGAACATGTTCTGGGAAACCAGACGACTCGTCTCGTAATAGTTATATGGACAAACCATAAAATTGAAGAGGCTACATGGAAACCCGAGGAACTTATGATGAAGAACCACCCCATTCATTTCATGCGTTAGTATTCTAGAAATTTCGAGGATGAAATTATTTGATGTATGAGAGAATGTAACACCCCAAGATTCCATGGTACACTTGTCTTTGAATAATACAATAGCGTGTGTTGTACACAACATCGAGTTTTAACACACACCACAACCAATCAAACTACCCGTTATGAATAGAAATACCCACTTTTTGAAATTTTATAAATTTTATCATTCAAATTGACATCATTTTTGGATTCGGAATATCGAAATTAGCTTAGGGTCATTTTTGTTATTTTTATGAAAACATTCAATTTTTGATGAATACTGAAAAACACTTAGTTATAGTTTAAAACAGAATTTTTTTAAATAATTATTTATTTTATTTAAATTTAGTTACGGTCAAATAGATACATAATTGTAACACTAAAGACTTTTATGAGAAATATTTTGTTTTTATGAATCTTTCACTACACACAAAAGTAGCTTGGCTTGCTTTACACGCAATCACGACCTTCCTCGATAGCTTTCATTGTACACAATACAGAGTTTCACTAAACAACGATATGCTATTAAAATATTATTAAAACTAGCCGTTAAGAATAGTAATAATAAATTTTTTAAAATTTTCCAACTTTATTTTTCAAAATGGACTTCATTTTTGGATTAGGAGTATCGAAAATATCCTTCGGTGAAATTTTGGTATTTTTCTGAAAAATTACAATTTTTGATAAATAGTGAAAACACTGGGTTACTATTTAAAAACCGACATTTTATTTATATAAAAATTTATTTTATTTAAATTTATTTTAGGTCAGTATTGATACATAATACCTATATAAGTTCAATGGAATTCATTGGTGTCATTTTATAATAATTTTAGATATATAAATATTATATTGAACTCTTCACCGTCTTTTACCCACCTGCACGGAGAATTTGCAATGTTACATAAAACATAATTTTACCGCTTTTGTGAGTGGAATTTAGAAAATTTGAGAGACATAGTTAATATCAAGGACTAAAATGTCGTTCAATGAGATGAAAATAAATTTTTGTGAATAGTAACTTTTTACTTTTTTCCACAGCTAAAATTAAATAGGGTAATTAAGGGAAAAATGATATTATTATTATTACCCTAAAACATGTCCTAATTCTAATGGATAAGTGTAATAAGACAAAAAACAACCTTAGGAATAAAATATGACAATTTAGGCCCACTTGGATCATATTAGGATATTTATTATTAATTTATTTAATGAAGGGTTAAAATAGTAAAAATAAATGATTAATAACTAAATCAATTTTAATTTTGGGGTAGACATAAGATAATTTGGATTATAAATATTCATTACAAATATAAAAAGATATAATACATAATGGTATTTTATTTGTAATTTTTAGACTTTAAATATGTTAGTTTATTTATGACACAATGATGATGCATTAATTATATTATTAATGAAATATTGACATAATTTTTGTTATAAATACCCAAATAAATGTAATTTGAAACTTTTTATGAATTAAAATAATTTTATATGTTAATATGACATGTTAATATTTATTTAATTAACTTTTTTCGAACTAATCTTTATGTTATGATTTTCACAAAAATCAATTACCAAATTATTTCAAAATTGACATAAAATAGTTTTTAAAACAAATATTATATTATTAATTGTTATTTTATTTCTAAAAATATAAGGGTTGGAAAAATGACTTAAATAAGGTTATATATATTAATAATAATAAACTTGGGGTTCATTTTCCTTGTTATAGTAAGTTTATTAACCTTATAGTGTAAGAAAACAAGATGTCGATGCATTATTTCATTATCAAGAAAAAAATTATATTATCTATAATATACAAGAGTTGTGATAACATTTTTAGGAAAGTAGGTGAGGAAAGAAAATGGGGGAAAGGAACATGAAAGAAAAGAAAGAAAGGAAATGAGAAATTTACCACCAGAATACATCATAATGGAAAATCACTTTCAGGGAGAGGATTTGATCTTCTGAAGAGACCATGGGATAATATATCTGGGATAGAGGATTAAGGAGATATTTGAGTAGAATTTGTTCTAGGAATAATGCTTGAGAGGTATGTGGAGAGAAGATAAAGATGTGTGGTATTTATAATGGAGTAGAGGAGGGTTTTCACAACATTATATTCATTATTTTATTATTATTCTCAATATAATCAATACTAATGATTATTATGACCAAAAATTAATATTTTCATTTGAGCTTGATCATAAGGATTTTACCTGAGTAGAACAACGTCCCTGACTCAAAAAATCATGTATTTAGGTTAGATGGTAAATTATCATATTTTACTATTCACCAAAATTTATGTATTTCACAAAAATCAGAAAGAAATCTCCCTAACCATTTTTTTTACATGTATAAATAAATGTTTAACTCCATTATATGAATATAATATTTAAATATGAGAAAGTTAATTTATAAAAAAAATCATAATTTACATGAAAAAAAACAAATTTTAAAATTAAAGCTGCTTTTCTAAAACATTGAAAAATTACATAATGTAACATAAAATTATATTATAATCATAATTCAAAAAAATAATTATATATGAATAAATTTAATGGAAATACATTTTCTTTTAATTTATTAAATTATTCATAAATTCGTAATTAAATATACACGACTTACAAAAATACCAACATGTTGATAATAATTTTTAAAATATATATTTTATTGTAAAATGATGTAATTATACCATATTGTCACTTATAAGATAGATAAATTTTATTTATAAAATCATTGGCGAGGTTACTATTACATTGGTCAGTTTACTATTAATAATGGCCACATTACTATTCCAAAGTTCATGTTGCTTTTTCATCGATATACATTCCTTGACTTCTAGAGAAACCATTTATTTTACTCATTATTAATTTATAAGGTTTGTATTATGTTCTATATGTAATAATATGTTATTATAGAACAATCAAAATTTATAATAAGGGAATTATATTTATAAAATATTGGGTCCTCACATTATTCCCCCTTTTGAAATTTCTACTTTGAAATTTTGTTTAACATTCTATGTCATAAAATTGTGTGCGTACTTTTCCTTCATTGCTTCCTCTAGTTCCCATGATGCATATGCATACTTATGTTTCTGCCATACTACTTTGACCAGGTCAGTGGGTTTTTTCCATAGAATATTATCATTATGATTCAAGATCATCAGTAGATGATCCTTGTAAGAAAGATCATTCTCTAACTGTACCACCTCTAAAGATAGTATGTGTGAAATATCTTGTATGTACTTCCTTATGAGGGATACATTGAATACATAATGTACTTTAGGATTGGTAGGTAGAAGTTCTAGTCGATAGGCCACATCTCATACATGATTACGAATCATGAATGTGTCTATGTACTTGTGACATATCTATCCATTCTTCCCAAACCCCATGACCATCTTCCATGGAGTTATTTAGAGGAATGTCATATCGCTAACTTTGAACTCAAGGTCCCATAGAGTGTTTTCTTTATGCCTATTTTATTGACATTGAGCTTCCCTAATGTTATTTTTAAATTTTTTCACCTTCTCCTCTATTAAATTGACTATTTCAGGTCTACACAGCTTTTTCTCACCGACTTCATCCCAAAATGTTGATGTTTTTCACCTTTTCTCACAAAGGTATGCATATGGGTCAATTTGGATTCTAGATTGGAAACTGTTGTTGTATGATTATTCGACCAGTGTAAGATGTTGGTATCATACCCCATTAATGTCTAATGAATATTCTGAAAACATATATTCTGATGTATAAATTTTTATCTCATATTGGCCATCAGTTTGAAGATGATAGGTCATACTAATGTACAGTTCAATGCTTAGAGCATGCTAGAAACTTTTCTAGAACATTAAGGTGAACGTTTGATCATTATAAGATACAATATATTGTGATACAACATGATTTCTTATAATTTTTTTGATATATATTTTTGAAATTTGATCCAATTATATTTCTTATATAATTTCCTTAAGGTGAGATTTATTTGTAAGATGATCCACAATGACCCATATACCATTGTTTCCTCTGGATGTCCTTCAATGTCTAATGAAAATGTCCATGATAATTTTCTACCAATTCTATGTTGGTATGGGTATTGGTTTCATCATCCCACTACAATTTTTTGTTTTATCCTTCACTTGTTCACATACCAGGTACATTTATGTATACTCAACAATCTCCTTCTTCATATTGTCCCATCAAAAATTCTCATGGAGATCTTGATTCATCTTTGTTCTCCCTATGTGAATAGAGTACATTGAGCTATGTGATTCATTCCAAATCCTCTTATTTATCTCTAGATTGGATGTTGTATATAATCATGACCCAAATCATAGAACTCCAGCCTCATTAATCTTAGATTCAAAGGATTTCACATTTCTACTAGCTTCGACACTTTTCCGAATTTCCATATCATTTATTTTAGCATCCTTTATTTTCTCCATCAGTGATGTTTGAGTATTCATTTGAGAAAGGAATGATGATTTTCCTCCCATAATGATTCCCATGTCCATCATCTACAAATATGAGAATATTGGATACTTTTAAATTCTCCTTGTTGAAAAATTTTCATGATCATTTCTACTTAGAGGATCTTCCACCTTATTTTTCCTACAAGGATATAAGTTGATTGAGAATTCATAATACTAGATAAGATATATCATTATTCATTGGTGTATATTAATAGATATATTTATTCATATATATATATATATATATGAGACTCTTGAGATTAATATATATCTAACTCATCTCCCCATATAGATAATGCCGCCATATTTTCAATGCAATGATCACAACTACCAACTCCAAATCATCTTTGGAATAGTTTTTCTCTTGTATTTTAAGCTTCCTTGATGAATAATATATAAAATAATCATTTTTCATTACCAAAAATATTGATCCAATTTTTATGAATCATTGTACACCACAAATAGTTATCCACTTATCTGGAGTGTTGGTATTGGTGTAGTGATAAGCCTCTTTTTGAGCTCCTTAAAGATTTCCTGTCATTCTTGAGTCTAGAAAAAAAAATCTCCCCCTTTTGTGCCAGTATGGTCATTGGGTTTGAAAGTTGTGATAAGTTCTTAAAAAATCATCTATGATACCCAACAGGACCAAGTAATATATGGATCTCCATTACAGATGTTGTCTTAGGACCCTCTTTTATTACCCTTATCTTTAAATAGTACACATATATTCATTCCAAGTGATAACATTACCCAATAATGATACATCATCAATCGAGAACACACATTGTTTGTACATTGCATAATTTTTCTCCCTTCATAAACTCATCAACACATTAGTCAAATTATCCTCATCTTCCACCATTCTATTGGAGTAAATCAAGAAATCATCGATAAATACAGGCAAAACATTGACGAAGGCATATCTAAAACCTATATTCCTTAAATACATGAATATTATCAGAGAATTATTGAGTCCAAATGGAATAACTATGATCATAGAGTGTTCAAAAATCATTCAAAATGTAGTTTTCTGAATATCTTCATTTCTCAACATTATTTGGTGATATCCCTACCAAAGGTCCACCTTATAAAAACAACTGGCCCCACATATCTGATTGAAAAATTTATCTATCCATGGTAGGAGATACATGTTATTTATCATGATTTTATTGAACATGAAATGATAAATGTAGAGGATCATTCAACCACCCTTATTCATAATAAATATGATTGTGACACTTCATGTCGAAGCAATCATGCATATAAAACCCTTCTCTAAATTCTCATGTAACATATTTTTTATATCTTCTATCTCAAAAATGCCAATTCTATAAGGTGTCTTTGATATCATTAGGGATCAATGAATAATTTCAATTGAAAACACAACCTATCAATTAGGTGGACGTCCATTAAATTCTTATGATAATATATAAGTGTAATCCCTCAAAATGGGCATGTCTATGAGTAGTATCATTCCATTTGTCTCAGTTATTTTTTATAGACATGCTTGCTCATTATGATATAATATTCATACTTGAGACAATCATTCTAAAAGAGATTAATATTACTCCTTAAACATTTAATGAATTTTAGGATGCATTATGATGTGAAGATTTATCATATTTTCTAGAAATTTTGATGTTGGATTTTTATAAAGATATCCAATATATAACAAATATAACATCAAACTACAATAAAGGAACTATGAAAATATTTAATTGGAAGTTCAATCCCAAAAAATTTACTGTGGAGGTGTTATAATCTTGTATTCATTAATTACCCCATTTTTTGTCCTCGTAGATAACTCATCCTCTAAATTTGGATTTGGTATTTGAATAGTTCTACTAAAAATGGAATATATTAAAGAATTATTATAAATCAAACAAAATTGTATATTCTCTAATCATGAGTAAATAACAAGTGTACATGTCCCCACATCATTGTTTCACTCTACCTTAGAAGTAGTGATAACACAATCCCTTCATTTTTTCCTTGGAGGTTGTTTTTGATTTCCTTCAACAAACCTTATCTTAGGGAAATTTTTCGCATTATTCCCATGATCCAAATAGTTATAACATTTCCCTACAGGAAGAGTTTTGATCTCAAACTTCTTATCTTCTTCCATGTTAGTGGGATTATTTGTAATCATTTGGTGATTTTTAGCTATATTTATCATTCTTCTTCATTGAATGTAATTCTTAGTACCCTTTACACTGTTCCTAGGATTATTCTACCCACAACATTGACAATGAGATTATCTATATTATTTCCATCATGGGATTTATTTTCTGAACCACCCACACAAGACTCTATTTTATGCCTTTTGTCATTGGACCCATGACACCATTGAGTGTCTCTTATCTCTATCTCATACTTTAGTTCACAACGGATAATCCCCTCATGAATTTCGAAGTCATGAATCATCAACTCACTCAGTAGATTCGGCTGTAGTCCACTAAAAAATATATCCACCTTACTTTCGTAATTCATGAATAAACTAGAGTGATATCTTGTATGCCATGTGAAGTTAATTCATATGGTCGTATGTAATCATCTTCCTTGTTCTAGAGTTTGACGTACTTTCTTTCTATCTTGAGATGGAGGGTTCAGAAAAATTATTTATTGAAAAAATTCGTCTTTAATTCCTCCCAATCCATGGAATAAATTTACTCCATTAACATCATATTCTTGATCAGTTTCTAGCCCTGATAATATTCCCCATCGCAATGATATACTAACACCATGAAATTCCATTCTTCTATGCACTGGAGGAAATAGAATATCGTTTCAATGGAGTTAAACCACTATTCTAAGAGAAGGGGATCATAAGTTCCCCTAAAAATTAGAGGACATTCCCTTATGAAGTATCTGAGGGAAACATGCTATTTCCATTTAGGAGGAGGGAGTTCCACATGATTAAAGATATTATTCATAACATGAGCCAACATATAATGTACTATCATAATGTTTGGATCACCCATTCCCATCATATAGAGCATATCATTTGGGATATCATCACATTGCCTATAAAATTTATTATGGGAACATGTTCTTCTATTTACCTCCATTAAATATGAAAACTAATGTACCATTAGGGGGATTTAATATTTAGCTATTAAGAACAAAACAAGAATCATTAAACAAAAAAGGATAAACACATAATGGAAAAGTATATCCTAACATTTCATTCCCTAGAATTCAATCTAGGTTATCCATGACTTGTTACCTAAAATATATTCTTATGGGCTTCTTATTTTATTTCCATAATAATGTTTCATATTAGGGTTATAAATTTACCAAAGCATATCCTTGAGGAGTGTCAAACTAAGAGTGCAGTAAGGCGTATTATCTGGCACATGTTCGCATTGAGTCTATCCCACAACAGTGTTTTTGGGATTTACCCCTATATACATATGTTCTATATTCACATCAACATTATTTACCCATACAGGGATGTTTTTTACTGATAACCCACTTACTCTATACTTACCAAAATTTATTGAAGTTTTCATATACATAGTCTCATACCTAAGGTTCCTAATAATGTTCTATATTCCTAATCTCCAAAAATAACTACACTATGTTCTGACACCAAATATAGAAATCCTATCTTTTTAAACATAACATTGCATGATTTTAAACATAACAAATCATCATATTACATCTAAGGATCGTAATATCTAGTGTTTTAGAAGAAAAGGTACATAAAACTGAAAGCATGGGAGTAATGAAATATTTCCTTATTAATTATTCATAAAGATAATATAACTTCAATTTATCTCATACCTCTTTATAGGATTGCTTATGGATAACATGAATAAAGGGATGTGCAAAAAATACCAGTGTGGTAATAAAGATAAAAATAATGGTTTAGCATATGGGTTAGAAGGCATGACATAATAACATAAAAAAGGCATCTAACATTTGGAATCATAACATATAATCATGGGATCATATAGACATGTACTTATTGTAATGCTAAGGAAACATAAACCATGAATTTATCCTGATTCAAGTCTAATTTGACATAGTGGAGCACAAGTGAAGGTTATCCACCATGATTGGTGCACATAGGTAGCACGAGTCAAGGATAATCGCCAAGATCGTTGCACATAACGTCTCACAAAACAAAATTTTACCAAATTAATTAGAGATCTATCTAGGCACACCCATCATAAAATGTTCATGAATATGTTTTCTGCATAATTAGTCATACATAATCAATCATACATAAACATAAGGGAATCGATGGAAGGAAATGGGAATCATATTCATGTCATAAGAATAATGATTGGGCATATCATAAAAGATTATATGAAATAATGTAATTAAAAAAACATGGACATTAATAAGGGAAAATAAAAATATATAATTTTAAGTTATTTAAAAGATATGTTTCAACATGTAAGAAGAGTAGTCAACAATTTTTATCTTCAAAAAATTTTTGTGTGGTTTTAAGGAAAATACTAAAGAGAATTTTAAAAAATGGGAATAATAGTTTACATAAAACTAGAAGTAAAACAAGAAGGTTTTCATAATAAACTTTATGATTTTATGAAAAAATGGTGTCCTAAAATTTATGATATATTTCATGTGTAATTGGGTAAAAATTCAAGAAGTTCCATTAAACTAGTTCTCTTATCGGGAAGTAATTTGAATGGGACCACTTAAAAATATGTAAATACCTAGAATAGATTAATGAATGGAACATGATACATGAGTTTTGAACATATAAAAATCATTTATAATATTTACATAAAAATAAAAGATTACATTATCATGGAAAAAATTATGGTAGAGGATCTCGATGGAATAAGGGAGGTTCATGTAGAATCTCGTACCTTATGATTGATAGGGTTCTTAACATGATCCTATTAACATGGATATCAAAATTACAATAACTAATAAATTTTTCCAGAACATATTCTTCATTTAGTTTTTTAGTATAACTTTATTAAGTTCATTCATGGTATTTTTGAGGGATAATGACGTTCAATTTCAGTGTTTGGGATGTTTATATCTTTTCTTTTCATGGTTTGTTTACTTATATATGTGTATGGATAAAAATTTAAGATGATAATGGTTGTACAGAATTGGATTTATATGTTCTTAGTGATCATTTATAATCTTACATTGTTAAAATATTCATTTTGTTATTTGTAGTGAATATGTTTAAATATATAAATCAGTAATGAAACCCATTTTGGATAATCCTTAGTTTTTTATCACATTAAAAAAAATTTCATAATAAATAAATATCTTGTGAAAATGGATTATGGAACATTAAATTAGAAATAATACTTATATTATAGACTATTTGAACAATAATAATGGTTTCCTGTATAGAATTGATTATGGTAATAAAAATTGAAACCCTGCCATCCTTGAATGTGATAAATTAACACATCTCGGATGGTGTTTTTATTTTCATTATAAACGGAGTTGGAAAGATGAGATGATCATGCATTATTATATTATAATAAAAAATTTATATTACATTTAAGGAACTAGATTTATCATAAAATTTTGACTAAATAAGGCGTGGATAGAAAAGAAATGAAGGGAACTAGAATGAAAATAAAAAATGAAAAGATGAATTCACCTCTTGAATAAATTTTCCTTGATAACCTCTTTGTTGGAGAGGATTTAGTCTTTTGAAAATATCAAGGGAATATGGACGTGGGATACAAGATTAGGAATATATTTTAGTAGAATTTTTTCATAGAATATTCTATGAGATTAGTGAGGATAGATGTAAAGAGGGGTGGTATTTAAAATGGAGGAGAGGAGGGTTTTTATAATATTTCATTCACAATATTTTTATTTTTCATCAGACAAGAAAAATTAATGATTCATGAGAAACAAATAGTAATATGTGCATGTGAGTTTGAACACAAGGTTTTTAAGTCAACATAATATCATCAATGTTTCAATAAATCATGTATTTTGATTATTCGATAAATTATCATATTTTACTATTAACCAAAAATTCAGGTTTTTTAGAACAATACCAAAAATTCACCCCAACCATTTGTAGACATTTAGAATTCAAAAATGTAGTTAATTTTTCAAGAAAAAATTAGAAATATGAGATATTTAATTTTTTATTAAATTCATTATTTACATGAAAAATAAATATTTTAATATTACAACTGATTCTCTATCACATTGAAAAATCAATTAGGGTCTCCTAAAATTATCTTATAAAAATAAGTCATCAAAATAATTATTTATTAATACATTTTATGAAAATAAATTTTCTTTTATTTAATAAAATTAATCAGATAAATGTAATTAAATATACACAATATAAAAAAAATACCAACACTATAACATTAATTTTTAAAATATCAGTTTACTTATAATATGATTTAATTATAAAATATTGTCAATTATAAGATGGATATATTTTATTTATGAATTAATTAGTGATTTTACTATTACATTTTTTGATTTACTATTCATATTGTTCATATTACTATTCTAAATGTCTAGGTACTATTTTACTAGAATATTTCCATTAACATCAATGGATACATTTTATTTTACTCATTCTTCATTTAAAAGGATTGAAATTTTTTCCCTGTGTAATCAAATATGATTATACCATATAGAATAATTATAATAATATAATTCCATTGATAACCCATTAGGTCATTACATTACCCATTCATGACATGACCAATGTTAGGGACGTAAGATGTCTCTATATGTCGATGATTTTCATATTGCATGTATTTTTTAAATATATTCTAAGATGGAGATCCCTATATTACTTTTCACTTTCGAAGTGTCCTCCAGGAGGTATTAAAATCTCTGGTACATATGAGGATATCATATGATTTTCATATTGATAACTAAATTGTGATCGTTATAGTGAATCACAAGTTTATTCTTTGTTCCTATATTCTTGAATTTGGTGGAGCTTGCGGCGTTCATTTGGGAATATATGAAATTTCGTATAACAATAATTACTATTTTACATTACTAAAGACTCATTTTAAGGCCTTGTATGATCAGTCATGTAAATTTCAATTCTGATGGTCAAAGACTAGGAATGTTATTTGGTGGGGCGGATTTTTGTCCATGAAAAATGATGAAGGTTCTGTATATTAGTCTGAGAATGTTCATGACATAGATATGGTAAAAATATTTTACTAACTATCACATTAATCCATTAGAGTTATTAGATGGTGAGAAGGATTTCGTGAGAGTTTCAGCTCGTTTAGGTCATCAATGGATTGGTAATTGAAGGATTCCTGCACACTAGTTTTTGGGACCTTTTGAGGTTTTGGGGTAGGATGGGAAATTAGATTACCATTTATAACTTCCACCATATTTAACATCAATAAATAATTTTTTCCATGTATCATAGCATTAGAAGTATCAATCTTACCCATATCATGTCTAAAACTAGGAGGATTGTTATGTTCATCCTAATTTATCCACGCCTGAGTATAATGTCAGGATATTTGATTTTGAGAAAAATGTGCATTGTGAGGGGATAATCCCATTGGGCAATCCATTCTAAAAACATGTTTAATATTTTTATGGTACAAGGGAGTGTGATACATTTATGAGAGAGTAGTGGACTCATATCATTTACATGGAATCTTAATGATTGGATTTTAGGGGATAAAAAGTGTTTATGTTGGGGAGGTTGTAACATCCCGCTACCATCATTCAAGTAAAATGTAACCCCTTTTTGATCTCTTTTAATTTGGGATTTATTTTTTGGTCATTAAAATAGAATTTGTAAAATGTTTAAATCCTATGTGAAATTCCATGGATCATTAAACATTCTAGAAACCCATATTGTATGGCCCAATATACCATGCACCATGATGTGAGCCACTGGATGGGGTACATGTTTGTACAACCCATGCAGTCGACGCCTCCAAATCATGTAATGAAAAAAAAGATAATTTTAACAATTTTTGCAGTATTTGACAAACCATGTTCCCTCCTTTTATTTATATCTCTCCCTACTGGAAAGGGAACATGGTTTAGGAGCATTGATTTTATAACCATGCATCCATATCCAATAAACAGTGTGTGTGGGTTTTATTTTTCCCAAAAAATCATTAATATAAATCCATAACACTCCATTTAAGATGTCTAATCACAATATTTGACACTGAATCAATTCAATTGGTTGTGAATTATCCGATTTGGTGATTTTAGATCCTCTGAACCCTTTTCATGATATATTGAAGCAATTTTTATCTATTTCAATCACCTCTTTGTTAGTCGGTCTCATGTCATGTTGTTTAATCTGATATCTCTATTTATCATCCATATAGAGTGATGTATGATCTTGTTATTGATGGATCTAAACTCATAATGTTATGATATAGATTCTAAAATGGGTTTGAATATATCTTAAGCATTGTTATTCGTTTTCAATCATGATTCATGTTTTTTCTTTTACCGTGTTATAATAGGCTGGTGGATCAAGATTTATTTTCCCTAATATTGAATCAGAAATTTCCATATAATTTTTTTAACTAATTTAAATAACCAAAATTAAAAGGATTTGATTTTTAATTTGAAAATGAATGAGAATTTCTGTGAAAACATGAATTTTATTATAATTGGAATACATAGTAGTGTTTTAGAAAAATTGATGGCTTCATTTTGAAATTTTTTGCTTGTTTATTTATTTTATCAAACATTGAAAAAAATGGATTATTGTGAAAAATGATTTGAAAAGGAATAAATTGAGGAAAATCGTGTTTTTTATTTAAAATGAGAAAGAAATGGTAAAAATAAAAAATGGACAATATTAATATGAAATAATTTGATATTTTGGAATTTACAATGTTTGATTAATTGATATTTATTTGAATCACCTTAAAGTTTATGTATTTTGTGATAAATCGTATAATAATTCTATGAACATGATTCCCTTGCAGTGGTTTGATGAAGAAAACTATAACTAAAAACGACAAAACTACATGTGATGGGTTCCCATATTTGACTGTAGAATAATCAGGATTGGTTCCCTCTATTTTGTTGTCTTTTTATATGAACACTTGACTATATCTCTTATCATTGTTCTTATCTATGAGGATCATATTACATAGAATGATGAATTATCATGGTTATTTCATATTTCGTTCATTGCATTAATTTTTGACATGATTCTATATGACGTTGATTATAGAATTTCATTATTTATTACAACTATTTTATGTAAATTTTTATATAAAAAATATTTAATATTTTTTTGATATATTATCCATCTCATTTAATGTGAAATCATGTTATGGTTTAAAATTTTTGAATGGTATTTCATTCCTTGGTTGACAAAAAAATTGTAGAATTTTTGGTTTAATTATTATACTTATTTTAATGGAACACTTGGTGAGATCCTGTGGGGATTTATAGATCACACCCTACCTTCAAAATTTAGCATTTCTATACATTCTTAAGCTCGATCTATGAAAATGGGAACCAACACCTGGAGGTGGTGGATATTCTTAATCATTAGGAATGTAGAGTTATTATGGTGTCAAATGGAAATTTTAACACTATTTACACATCAATTTCTAGGACGTTTAGTTTGATGAAATTGTACAGTCCTTTAAAAGTGTTATCTAACTATTTGATTATTAAATTAATTGTTTGTTTTTAGTAATTTTACTTTTTTTTACTGTTGAGAATGATGGCTTGTATCTCTTATATTTCACTAATTTTGGGGAAATTTTATTCCATATTGATCATTTATGATTATAGGTCATAGTTGATATATCTTGGGGATCTAAAGCATTATCCAAACTATTTCAGAGATGTATTGGGTATTAGGGTTCCAATATCTTCAAAATGGTTCAATAAATATGACCAAAAACATCTATGTCATTCTTATTTACTAAATTTATTTTAACTCTATGTGGCTCAAAACATAATAGCACATTGAAAAAACTACTACATAGTTTATTTCATAAATATTAATGTATAAAATGGTATTTCAAAGGTATTTCAATATTTTATCCTAAACTCTAATACATTTTTTTCTTATATTCCACTTATTGATAACAAGTATATTTTACCATATAGGTGACGTTATAATTTTATTCTAATGAAATGTGCCAAAATTTATTTCAAACGAATTCTACAAGATAATGTTTCACTATAAATAATAATAATATGGTATTATTTAGATATCAATTTTCTACATTCCCGTTTTAGAATAAGATTAAATCTATTATACCACCACTTGTTTCATTCCTCTGAGACAATAAAACTCTTTCTAAAATGATTGAAATTCATTAATTCAAATTTATACAATGCATGTTTATATTATCTGATTCCACTTATAAGGAAAATTCTAAAGATTCATTCAATCATAAATTCATTCACTGATATCAATATGGTGATTTAAAAAAATCTATTATAATAGTAAAGAATTGTTTATGTAATCATTCTTTGATTATCCTTGATATTTTTCTATTTATGACATTGATATAATTATATTTTCCAGTTTAAGAGAAAAAAACATTTATATTTTTTGTTGAATAAGATGTGGGAAGTTTCTTAACATACCTCAATAATGAGTTCTTGAACAAGAACCACACACTAATATCAATTTTCAATGAAATAATTTTTTAAAGATAAAACATTAGATAACCCCATCAGTCATGTTCTCCGATTCCACTTCATCAATATCGATCCTCTCATCTGTTTTTCTTCATAAATACATTTAATGTAAATGAAATTTTTTTTCTCACATCAATGATGTTTTCTTAAGATTTACTGAATATCTATAATTTCTTGGTCATCTTCATCTGGATTGATCTCTAATATATATAAAAATATAATGCAATATATCATTATATAGATATACCAATTTGGTTTATCCAATATTTCTCTGAATGTATTTATAACTTTTAGATGTATAATTACAATTTCATAACCATTTCTCCCCCAAAATTTATGATTCACCGTAATTTCACTATAAGTAACGAACAAAAAATTTATAAGGTCATAAATTGTATCTCTTTATTAATTATATTTATACATGAATAGATTATAATTTTTCATCATCAATGAGTCATTATTTTCTTATACTTGAGAGGGAGAACAATTCATGTTAGCTATTCTAGAAATCAGGGGTGTAAGGGATACATGAGGTCCATTTTTATTTTTAATAACAGTGTATGGACATTTCTAATAAACATTTAACATCAAGGAACATTCATAACTTGGTGATTCATATATCCTTTTTGAAATATATTCATGAGATTCTGTTAAGAGAAGGAAAATTATTTAAGATTTATTCATCACGTTTGTATTATTTTCACAACACCGCATAGATTTTAAAGGAATTATTCATTGATAACATCACATGACACTCAACTTCTTCATGTGGAATCTGGGGTTCTGGAATTTCCATTTCTATTCCCACATTAGATTGAATAATTAATGATATATCATTCTGAATATACATATTATTATTAATATTCCCATGTGACATCTATGGTGTTCTATTTACCATTAATGTCCATTGGTTTTCCTATTCGGATGGTTATACAATTTTTTTACTCTTGATTCAATTAATTATGATATAAATGGAATGTTTATAATGATCCATGGTGTGTCTTCTTCTTCCGAAAAAATAAGAAGCCAATTCATTTTAGTGTCGCACTAATTAGGTTAAAGGCCTTAATCTGAGTATCATAATTCATAGAATTTTAACCCAATGAATTGTTACCTATCATATTTTAGAACACCTATATTATTTTTTTGTAAATATTATATCCTGATTATTTCTCAGTGTGGGTGTATTTCAAATATTCAGTTTTAATAATCTTCTCATATTAATTGTTTTAGTGTCATTATATAATGATTTATAATTATATACCTATTTAATATGATCAAATCTATTTCAAAAACCATAGAGATTAATCAAACATTGAAATCCAATCAAAATTGGGAGTATATTTTATTTTCATTTATATTCATTTCTTCTTCAATAATGTTATACCCATGACTTAAGATTAATTTTATTTTCATCTAATTGTACATAATATGAGTAATCTAATTCAATGATCCCTAATTTGTCACAACACCATTATTCAAAAAAATATATTGATCTCTACATTTGGATAATAGTCTAGATATATTTCCATGCTTCTAGACTTTTTTCATATCATTCTGCAATTAGGATTCATAATAATAATTATCTTGTCTAACCTCATATTTAATTAAAATTTATTATATCTTGATATTTTTTTCTCATCCTCTTTTTCATGGGATTTAAATTTGAGCCTACAATTTTTATAAGACAATATTCAATGAAAATATTAATAACAAATTTTGATGGTACATTATTCTTTGAGAATAATTGATATTTATAAGTGAATAACATAATACATTATTTCAAAATTATAGAGATAATTTATGATTACAGTACTCTATAAAATATTATGTGGTAGAATATATTGTATTATTAGATCTTCTATCATATTTTTATGAAGTCTTGGACTTGAAATTTTTAATAATTATTTGTTATAATCCATGTTCAATACATTTCTTTATTATTAAGAATTTCACAACCTTTATAAAATTCAAATAATATCCTCAATCATTCTAGATATTCATGAAATTACCATATTAAAATATATGTTTCTATTATAGTAAGGTTTCAATCAAAATGACTATGATTTCTATGATCTCATTTTGAGCATTCTTAACATCAATGATAACATTAAAATTCTATTCTAATACATGAATACGTTCATAAAATTCTATAGTGTTTTCTTCTTTCTTGTAAATTTTATTTATCCACCGATATTCAATACAAGAGAACCATTATTCATGTTTTAAAATATTTAATTATATTTTATTGTTTTTAATGGACAACATAATATTGGATTTAATTAATTTTTTAAAATATTTTATATTGTTATCTAAATTTTCATCATGCTTGAGGACCTCTTCATGAATTAATATTAATGATCCAATGTTAAAAGTCATTATTTTCTCAATATAATTTTGTGTTCTACCAATAAATATAAGAACAGATTTATCCTTGACTAATTATGACTGGTGATAACTTTCACTAATGATTGGATTATCTAGAGGAATTTTTTTTCAGGTGATTCTTATCTCATAATCTTCATGTAAGGATATAGCTCTACATGTGTTAGACCTATTTTTGATCAATTTTTTAGTATAATGAACTAATTGATAATATAATCTTGTACATGACTCATATTCTTCATGAATAATTCATTGGGAAACTTTCTTATTCAAGCATCTGAAATATATGGTTTTCCTCCTAATAATTTTCAATTATTTACTTAATTTTTTCTTTAATGATATGGATATGATATAATTGTGGTCTGAAAAAAAATTAAAATTCAATTTTTCACTATCAATTTAGAATTGATAAGTGAAATAAAATCATCAAGAACATTCAACTCGATAAATCCTATTAAAAATATTACATGTCCCTCTAAAACTAACTATTAGGATAACATTGAGATGACCACCCAAAGATGGGGGTAAATCAATAAGGGATGAATTTATATCACGTTAAAAATTTTATGCCTTTTTATTCCACTATAAATTATTTGGTGGATGATTTTTCTCACCTCTTGATAGAAATCATGTATAGAAAAGAATAAATCAGAAGGAAGACTATTTTTTAACAAGGTCTTCCCTAGGTGAGGTTAACTATGTCAAGGACTTAAAATAGTTATTATAAATAAAGTACATAACATTAATTTTATTATAAAATAATTCAATGTAAATAGGATAATCATTCTCCATTCTTATGGAACTAACATAGTATAATGAAAACATAAATAATTAATAAAAGTGATACATGATATCAATATGTACCTCTTGAATTCGTTAACATTTTATCACATGTAATCCTCAGTATAACTCTCTTAAGACATCCCCAAATACAATAAACCATATTTTACATCTAATTTATTACATTTGAATAAGAATTAAGGGATCTAATACTGATGGACCAATCAATTTTTTAGTCTTTAAGAACTAGATATATACATGAATCATATTTTATATTGGAAATAAAATAAAAAAAAATTGGAATCATTGAAACATATTAAAATATTTCCATTACATGTCCTCATGAATAAAAATGAAATAAAGTAGAGGTCTAATTCTCATTAAGTATCAAGTACAATGGATTATTTTTTGATTAATTAAGGAATAATCAATATGTAAATGTAAATAACAGAAAACTCATGACATATAATTAATATCATAAGAATTATATGAATACCAATATCATATCAATTGAAATAATATTTAGTATAACAGTAATTTAATTTTAAATAATGAAAATTCTTAATTTTATAATTCATTATCTCAAACGTCATGAAATACTTACAACTAAGACATTGTGACAAGATGGTTTAAACAATTGGTTGGAAAAAACTAAAACAATATTTAATAAATCTAGAAAATTATATTGTATCATGAGACAGGTCGACAAAATGAGGGTAACTATAAATCCGGGCCTTACCCTTGACTACATGTCCAATTCATTAATCATATATTGAATGAACCATTTAATTTCAGAATTATATTCTTAAAAAAAATTCCTTATTGAGTAATGAATATGGAATATAAATAATTCCATATTATGCTAAATAAATTTCAATGTAAAACAATATTTGTATAAATGGTGTATGTTTTTAAAAAATAATCATATCCATGATAGAAAACATGTTGGTATTTTAGATAATATTATGTCCAATGATTAAAATATAATAAATTATTAATATAAATGTTAATTAAAATAAAATTAATCATTATATGAGAGATGCCAATGAATTTATCAGAAAAAAATAATTTTTAGGAAAAAAATCATTAATTTAAAAAGTTGAAGGAAAAATATTTAAAATAATTTTTTATAAAATATTTTTCCTTCAAAACTAATTGAAATATTATAGAAAAATATAAATAATTTAAATTGGTTTTCAAGGATGGAAAATCCGATAAAACCATTTAATTTTAGTATTATTCCTTGGGATTTTTTAAATACAACTAAAATATTCCCTTTTGGGAAACATATTAATAATCATTTAAAAATATATTAAATTTAAAGGATAACATAAAATATACAAAATATGTAATCTGTTTAAATAAAATTAATGTTGCAAAACAATTTTGAAAAATATCGACATGGAAGAAAACTATACCCGATCAAAAAGAGATTAAGATTGAATTGTAATTTAAATGTTTCTTTAAATGAATCAATTTCATATAAGGATAATAGTAGGTATAAATCATTAAAACGTCTTTAAAATTAATATAATAATGGAATATATGTATTTAATTAAGATTTATTTAAATAAAATATATTCAATCCCATGAAATGGAAGTATAAATTAAATCCTTACCTCTTTGATAACATTCAAACTCTATCCCATGGAAAAAAATATATATGAGTTTTATTGTTAAGAATCCATAAAAATTTATAATAATGTCCAATATATCAGTGGGTAAATATATTTTCAATTGAAAAAAATAAATAGGTACATAAAACAAAAAAATTATCAATAGAGTGGAAATTGTGTTGAAATCCATTATAATGATAATTTCTTTAAAATGAAAATAAATCAATGATATTAATATGTCTGTAAAATATAGACATATAAAAACAATTATTAATAAAATATAATATAATTATTGTCCATATCACAAATAATCATATAATAATATAGTTATTTATGTGGAAATAAAACTCAATCAATGTATATTGATTTAAGAACAACCATACAATGATCAGAATAATAATGTTAGAATTAATCAATGATGAAATTATGTGTATGAAATGTAAATAGGAATAAGTTAGTTGATATACCACACATATAAATTAAATTATACATATCATGAAATAATAAAAAATCAGTGTTAATAAATAGGTAATAAATCCAATAGAAAAGTAACTGAGTTATTAAGTCCCTTACCTCACATTTCTATTTAGTTGAACCTTATTCAAATTAACATATAATTTTTTTAAAAAATTATATATTTATAAAATAATAATATTCATATTTATAATATCATATGTGGATCTTTTATAACATATTTTCACCCATTTTTTTATCAATAAGTCATTATTATCAATATTTTCAGGTGTTAACCATTTTATTTTCTCATGCATGTTTTCTCACAAAAGTTATTGTAGATGTACATTGATTATGGTTCCATATTCAACAAAATATTAATATATATATATATATGTGTCATATATTGTTGTTTAATCTAGACTTATTACCATCCTTGTAAATTGTAAATGAAAAATAGATTGCATAGTTTTTTAGAGGTGGTAGTCCACAAGTACGCATGAGTGGCATTATCACAATCCAATAGATTGTAAGTTAAGATGGTATATATTATATTTTAATTAAATAAGAATAATTATTTCATTAATATCATATATAAACATTATTTCTACATTTAAATACATCCAGGAAAATTGATGATGAAAAATTTATAACAATGCTTCGTAGAGATGGTACGCCATATGTATACCTGTAGAGTCTTTTCACATTCTATATGATTTAAAATATGTTGAAAATGGTACCATCATAGTACACGAAAGAATGATTGTATTTATGATAATTTTCTGATTATTTTAATAGTATTAAAATAAGTTTACAGTATGAAAAAATAAAAAATAAATTTTAAACTATCAGTGATTATGATTACGTCTTCTTTGATAGACATCCTTTAGATCTACCATTAATGGATCTAGGGTGGTTATAATAGAAGGAATAGAACCACTTTAGCCTAGAATAATATGTTTAAAAGGTAAATATGAAGGTTTAGGTTGATATAGTTTCTCAATGTGGTGTAACAAGAAGAGAGGGTCATTTTCTGTTTATAATTGAGGGGTGAATAATTCATGGAATTTCATATTGTATTAAATTGATATAAATTATTATCTTCCTAAAATAGCATAAAATTGAAATAATTATAATGTAAGATAATGATGAGTCTAAAAAATCTCATCTAATAAATAGTGTAGAATTATATGTGAAATTATCAAACTTATCTCATTTTAACCCCCACTGCCCAAAAACTTCAGACAATTTTGGAGATAATAGCATGTTTTACACTATTAGAGCCAAAAATGATGTCATAAAGAAAATTATACCATAAATGGACAACATAGGATATTTTAAAACATTCATTATCCACTATTATAAGATCATTTGTTTTTATTTTTTCATAATTTAGTAAAATGATATTTTCATAAAATATCATTGATTATATTTTTGAAAATATTTTTTTAATGTGAAATTGAAAACATTATGAAAAATAGGGAAATATTATCCAAAACAATTAAAAAAATAAAAATATGATATTTTAGTCAATAATTTTTTAAAATTAAAAAATTCTCCCAGAGTTTATTACTTTTAATAATTTTAATAACATTTATATTATTTTTCAATTGATTCAATAAATGTTGGTTTGTAGTTTTGTAAAATTTTAATGTTATTACTTAATAAGTATAAGTAAAAATAAATTAACAAGATGGAAGGCAATTAATTATTATCAAAATATACTTTTATAATCCTTAATAATTTATTCTAATCCTCATGTAAAAAAGTAAAAGAAATTAAAATAAATAGATAGGTAATTTTGTATTTTCATTACTCAATGTCATAAAAATGACATGATCAAGATAAAATGGAATGAAAGACATTGATTCATATTTAGAATATATATGGTAGAATTTGACCAAAAAAATTAAATAAATTAGTGAGTTGGGTTTATTATTAATTCCATATCTCATTGTTTTTAACCTTAATGACCATAATTACACTTTCTTCGAGGTGATAAATTTTACCACGATTACTAATCGTAATACCTAAAAATAAAGGGATCATATATTCCAATTATCAAAAAAATAATTTTAAATATAATAAAATATTTACAAATTCATTTTATAGAAGTGGTAGAAATTAAATTTGATAAAAATATGTAGAACACTTTGAAAAAATGGTTTCTAGAAAAATATTTTTACATGAATAAAAAGTAAGTTATATCAATTTCCTAAAACGTATTAAATAAAATTATATTATTATAAATAAAATTGATCTTATTATACATTAATATTAAATCTAAAATAAAATTTGTCACTTCCATTTATTTAATTAATGAATATAATTTAAAATATTTCACAAATCGGTATATTTAATATTAACGGATAAATCCGTCATTTCAGAAATATGCCAAAATCTCAGGCTAAGATAATTATTATATTATGATTTTAAAATTTATGTTTTACTCGTCTATATAATTTAAGAAATTTAGAAAATTTTTTATATTTTTTTAAAAAAAATAATAAAAATCATTTTCCATTATAACGTACTTTTAAAAATAAAAATTCTTCAATAAAAATTTGATTTCATGTTTCTTGAGAATTCATAAAAATATTTATATTTATTATGTATTATTTATATGAATATATATTTCATAACTTGGTAAATAATATATATACCTTCCAATTCTATGACTACGTTTTTGTAGTCATAAATAACTAATAATATATCATCTTTTTTTATACTCAGTTTTGCGGGTTATATATACAATCGATCATAGTGTTTTTTTAAATTGAATGGGTTCAAAGTATAGAAAAAATAAATAAATTTTTCTCTTTTAATTTTATCTCATTCATATATGGATTAAAGTTTGATAAAAATACGCATTATAATGATGGATAAATTTTTTTGGAAAATGGAATGTGTGAAACAATATGGTTACCTGAAATTTAAGTTATTCAAGTTCCCAAATTAGATGATAATTTTTAGTAATCTAACATATAGATGTGTAATAGAACAATAACATGAAGGTAAGAATAGATAATGATATATAACATAGTCATAATAATTTTAACAACCAAAAAAGATAAATCATTATGGGATGTAAATATTATAAATTCATCATAAATATAGGAAATGGGGAAACATTTTTTATCATGATCCTATTAATAATTTTTAGGAATCCCATTATGATCTATGTTAAAAAATAAATTGAAATATACTTACATGAGATGATGAATTTCATTTTTTAATAAATTTCAAAAACAATCCCTTATTTTTCCCCAAATAACATGATTTCCAGATTAATTTTTTATTCCTAGTGCACTGAAATAAACATCCAACATATAACATCCTCTAAAAAGGGTAAAATGATATTACCAATATCATTAAAAATTTTAAAAATATAAAATATCTACCTCATATTTTGATAATATCACAAATTAAAAAACATTATATGGGTAAATAATACATTTTTCTTCAAAATATCAATAATACATGATAATTACAACTTATATTGTTCTTTAAATAAATTACCCCAGATCCAAATTAACCACGATGACCTTAATATTAAAGAATGTATTGTCCTCAATGTTAGTCTCATACCTTCTAATATACATACCTATAAATTTTATTACATTATTATTAAATAATAATTCTTGTAAAACATAGAGGATAAAAATACTTCCACCAAATCAATATTCACCAAAAAAAATTAATCACCGTGATAAATTGATATATAATCATATATTGTATTTATTTCACAAAAAAATTCCTGAATAAAATTTATATTATAACATAAAAGATACTGCTTTTCTTGACCAAAAATATATCTAAATATATCACTGTATAGACAAATCACATTTTTATCTTTGAGATAATCAATATAGTATAATCCAGTATGCCATAATTAAAAAAAATCAAATCAAATAGTAAACTAAAGTGTTATTTATACCATAATTGATTATTCTTCTTAAAAACTTATCTGATAAAATTCACCAAAAATTCCCATCACCTTAAACCTAAAAAGTGGTATCAATATATTGAACTTATTTTCAACATTATACTTATAAACCCATAATGTTATTTACAACTCTTACATTATCATCACATGAAAAAATATATTCCTGTAAAAATTATCACAATCCTTATTCTTCAGATACAATCATATACTACATTGATTATTCTAACAATTCAATTGACATAATCAAAGATGACCAAAATCACTTTTTCATAAACTTGATAACTATTTTAAAGGTAACCTCTACGATCTCATTTACATCATCATTATTAATCCACTCTTTATCCTAATTAAATATTATCATGTTACCACTAAATAATTTTTTTGATAATAGTGTCTTTAAATTTATGTTTCCAAATACATAATCAAAATATATTTTGGATCATTCCATAGAAGTAAGATGATTCTATATTATAAATTAAATGAACCATCTACAATATAATTATCAAATCCCAATAAATTAACAGTTCAATCCTTACACATCAATGATTATCAATATAAATTCATGTCCTTAGTCTTCACATAATCCCTTAGATTAGGGTATTAGATTTTATAATTCCCAAATTCCCCAAGAACAAGACATTAAATAATAAATTATTATTTGGGATGAAATCCATACCCGTCCATATAACTCATCAATTTTTTACACCATATACATTTATATATTCTCTTCTTTTCCAAAGTTAATAATCATTGCTTTTACTTTGATACAATTTTATGATGTTACAGTTCACATTTTTAACATGATAGAAATTTATCTTTAATTCATTCACGGTCTCCCACACATGATCTCATATTAAAATGTATCCTTATATTCTATAGTGTGACTATGATTTCGATATGAATTAGTTTTTTAATCATACATTGTGATAAATATTTTGTATAATAACAATATCCATCACTCCACTCAAAATAAAAATTTCTTTCTCATAATCATTTCGTGGACCATCACATTTACTATTAACATGATTCCTCCTAGTTCATGTTATAGACTAAAAACCAAAAAAAAGTATGAGGAATAATAATCATTCTGTTAATCCACATAATCATGAAATTTATTTATATCATGTATAAATATAGACAACTTAATTTAAAGTTAAAGTAAATTATGTTTACCATGTGTCATTCATGGTTGTAAACTATTCAAATCCGTCATATTGTTTCATAAAAGAAAATAAAAATCAACCCATGTATATCCATTGTGAGTGTTAAACCATGTGAATAGTAAGAGAATAGCCACCATGAATTAGAATAATTGGTGATATATATTTTTCATAGTATTTTTATGGTAATTTCCCATTGATGATTTTGTAACCAAACCACATCATCATGTCAAGTATAGATCAGGATGTGTTTCTAGGAGAACTACATAACCTCTACTATATAAAAAACATTCATATAATGTCTTATAACTAGTCATATAATCAAGGTAATTCATATGGTAATGTTTCCAAATTTATGTTTTCCAAAATCTACTTCCCAATGATTATATATGACTTCATCTAATACCATTATTATCAACTCAAACTCTAATAACATTGAGTTAGAATGTATATTATTACATTGTCACACTACAAGAAAACCTCCTATTAGCGGCGGTTTTTTTTCATATAGTGGCTTTTTAAACTGCCGCTATATGTTTTGGCGGCGGTTTACAGAAACCGCCGCTAAACATCCCGTCGGCAATCTATTAGCGGTGGATTTATGCATTTTGCGGCGGTCAATGAAAAGCATCATATTACCTCCTTTTGTGGCTGTTTTTTGTAAATTTAGTGGCAGTTTTACGGGATATTTAATTAGCGGCGGCTATAATCGCCGTGAAATTCAGGCGTTTCATGCGCCTTCTTAGACGCAGTTAATACCACCGCTATTTCCGGCGTGATTTCGCAGCGGTTTTAACCACCGCTAAGTGTATTACTGATTAAATTTAGAAGTGTTTTAAACCACCGCTAAATGTATAAGTGGTAAAACTTTAGCGGCAGTTAAAACCGCCCCGAAATACTGACCCGAAAAAATTGAATTTCTTCTTATACTACACCACTGCCCTGAAAAACAAAGCAAACAAGAATTATAAGAAAAATAAAATTCTTAACAACAATTACCTGGCTAATTCCTCTTGTAACTAATATGAGAAACATTATTTAATCACATCAAATGGGCCTTGCATTAACATAAAACATATAAACTTCTACAGAAAGACATATGGGATTCTAAAACAACAACTAGGTAGGATATATCAACTATCACTACTACTATGGGAAACATCATTTCATAACTTTTTCATTACCTAAATACATCGCCTCAACCCCAGAGACATTTTGCATCCTGGGACAGAATAGTGCATCAGGAATTTTGGTAGTATTTTGATGCTTATAACGCTAAAAATGATCACCTATCCACCAAAATAATATTTAAAAAGGGTCACTAATTTGATAAGGTATATTACCCTGTTGAAAATGGCCATGATGCTGATAAAAATAAGAATGTTTTGGAATGGATAGGTTGAGAGGCTTCACTTCTACCATTCATGCTTCTATAACCAACATGAAGACCTAGATTCCCAAATGTGAATCCCCAACAGAGAAGAGCCCTCCATTTAAAAACATGGACATGTATCCTACTAACCAAAGACTTAGGGATACATGTAGTCTCACCTGGTAATCCGATGAGGCATACTCTATAGCTTCTAGAGTAGCAAAAAATTATCCCATGACATTCCAAACATGTCGAGAAGGGCATAGATGAGGGCGTATGATAGATGTCAGATCCCCACTTCCATTAATGAAGATATTAATCCAATCATTGAATTAAATAATCAAATTCAAGTACAAATCATTTTTCTACCTCTCCTTTACAATGGAATGAATATCGCCTGATAAGGTCTGAGTCTATTTATTTCCATCCCAAAAAGTCCCAACGGGAAGGAATTCATCATATGTTTCCACTAATAGAAGTATTCCCCCAAGCATGAAAATATTTCATAGGCCAATTTCAACCTCACCATGGGCTAGATAAATAGTGTTGGTTCCTAGAAACCATCAACTAATCAACTCACTATGGAATTATCGTTTATGGTACATGATAAACTTAAAAATATATGTCTCCTCGTAATGATGAATAACATGCAATTGATAGGGGAATTTTGTGGAGATCCACCTATCCAAAAATGGCCATGCCCATTCATCAGAGAAATTACCACTAGGGTGCAAATCACACTTTCACCTCAAGCCACTTTTTTGGTTTTCTATAGAGAAGATGAGCATGTTTGATAAAATATGAGAAATCAATTGATGAGTGAGATCATGAATATATGAAACCATGGTGAATTTTTAAATGTATAATATTTCTCTATGAACGGTGCCACAATTAACTGACTATCCTCAGAAACCATTATTTTAATATAGTCAACAGAGAGTGAGAGCATGTGAGACAAAAGGTTGTATTCAGGTGATGAATAGAACTATAATCCTGATGTCCAAATCTATATAAAGGTAGTCTGTTCAATAAATGATAATTTTGATGTTCAGTCAGAATAATAACCTTTAAAACATCATTGTTATAGAATACATTGTATCGATGATTGACATTATGGTTACAGGAAATAAGGTCTCTCCAGTCTACCACATAAGAAGACATTTGAGAAATAAAGGACATATTTAAAGATAATAGAGAATATATTAGAAGATATGTAACCATTAAGAGAGAATCAGATGTGATAATAAAAAAAATAAGTGCATAACATGGAAAACATTATGTGGACCACATGATCCATTCTAGGTCACAAAAATCACATAACCCATAAAACATATTTTAAACACATGATTTATCTTAATACATATAATCATGTTACCATGTGAAGGTCATATGAATCACATAAAGATTAGTAGATCATGAAAAAACTCATCAAGAGACAACTAAATGACATAAGATAGACTAATGTCCAAGGGTGTGCATGAATGGTCAAATAAATTACCATTGATTAGTTCATGGATTGATTAAGTGATATATTTAGACAAGGTGATCACACAAAGAGTTCATGTGACATAATCACATGATTAGGTCTCTTGTATGGTTCTTGTGATAAGGTCATGAAAATTTGTCTTGCAAAACAATCGCACGAGAGTGGAGGTTTTAAGAGCTATGGAGCTTCATGTCACCGGTCAAATGACCAGCCTCTCACCCCCTATTTATAGGGAACCTCAAGGAATATGAATGTACTTATAGAAGACCAAAATATGTTTTTAATTCCAACCAGAGAAAGCATAAGAGACTCATGAAGTCATTTCCTACCTCATAACTGAGTCCTTGTTCCTTCGAACATCACTTATGTGGGGGGGGGCATTTTTTGACGCTAGCCAAATGAGAACTGTATATTTTTGGAACAAATAAACTCCCATAGAATAGGTATTAATATATACCCAAAGGAAAGAAAATTCTAGCATGTATACATATAGATGAATCACCTAGGTCACAAGGACCACGTGAACTTCAATGAGGCTCATGATCACATGACCCTAGGAACATCATGCAAAGGGGTTATGGAATTCATGTGATTTGTTCCTTCTCATGTGAAGCCCCATCAAATAGCCCAATTAATAATGTAAAACCCCTATGATTATTCCTTTTTATCATATGAAATGTCATCTAACAATCTCCCAATATGTTCATAAAATAAAAGTTATAAAAGAGGGAAGCTTCATGGGAAGGGAGTTGCATTGGTTTTCATGAGATGTGATTATGTGCCTCATAGAAACTATTAATGATCATTAAAATCACCTCATAAAACTATCTTGATCTAGTGATATCTATTCAATATGTCTGTTTGGACATTCAACACCCTAATGAGTCTAATTCCCAATGCTGAATTTACAACAGAAACATCAAAGAGCCTATTACCATAGATCATCTAACCAATGAAACAAACACATCATTCTCATTACCACACGAGGTTATTGTGATCATTCAAGGTTAACCACTGAAGCTCTTCCAAGACCAATGGTTTTTTAAAGGTTCCATATAGCACACATGTTATATATACAAACCAACCTTTCCCATATTTGTTCAACACATCAACAATACTACTCATGGTCCGATGATGCATCGCCACCCTCTACACCTCCATCTCATGCTGCCACATGTAATAACATTATATTGAAAATTAAATATTGTTTCATATTTATAATTAAACTTAAAACCAATAAAAGGTTTCAAACTAAATGATATTGATTTTTTGTGATTTACATGCTCACCACCACTTGGTGCACTACCTCTGGGGGCATATATGCTCATCTGATGATATAAATCAGTCAACAATTTCTGCATAGCGGATGTCTGAGCCCCTTGGTCTTGAAATGTAGCTCGTAGAGAAGAAATATCCCTTTGATAATCTTCAGGTATGGGCTGACTATAACCAAGAGTAGATGTGGCTGGAATCCCTGATGGCCTGCTAAAGACCTCAGATGGTACGGGTCCCAAACCCATCCCGCACACTCTACCAGGAAGCTCCTTCCCAAGGACTTGTGCAACCGGGTCATCCTGGGATACTGAGTAGGACTGCCCAAGATTGGCATCCCATATTTTTTAATTTTTACCTATAAATCAAATATTAATACATATTAACACGGTAAAAACTGATAATAAGTTATTATAATAAAAATTTGACTTCAAACCCTAACTTCTTTGGTAGGCTCATTAACAATGGAGCCATCTAATTTTCTGGGAACATCCAACCATAGTTCAGTCCGGGAGGCTTTGTGCCCTAAATTCTGTGACTGTATTAAGAAATGATAAGTAAAAAATTCAATATATTAAATAGATAATATTTTATTATAAATATTTAAACTATTTAAAATATTACCAATGACATTCTCCATCTAGAAAAACTTTTTGAGCCTGCCGTGTGAGGGATGACTTGCTTCACCCTATTTGATGCATTCTGTCATGAGAGATCCTGAAATAAATAAAATTCAATTTAACAGTAATGTATCCAATGTCATCTTCTCTTAATATACATGAATTAATGTAAAATGAGTATAATATAATAATATATATTTCAATACCATCTGCTTCTCAATAGGATGCCTGTCGAAAAAAACATTCCACTACTCTTTCGGTACCCCACTGGGTAGCTTGTCATGCATTTGTTGCAAGGTCAACGAAGTATCATTGACATCACACCACAATCTCCATTTGAAATATTTCTATTTTTTACCAAGATATTTCAACTTCCACTTCCGTGCTATCACATCAGCAACTGTGAAGTGGAAGAACATCTGTATACAAAAATTCATTTTTAACATATTAGTAACATGACATTCAATTAAAAAATAGTGTAATAAAATTACCTTTATTTGAGAATAGAAAACTTCATTTTTCCAGTTTGGAGGCATATTTCTCCAATCATCATATGAAATTGGAAGGGAAATGGGATCCGCTACCAACTGACCTATAATATGGCCAAGTTACCCCACAACATCATCCGTAGGGACCCCATAAGAATCAAATGGCACAACTCTATTTTCACCATTCAAGTTCCAAACATCTGAGATTTTTAGGTGTTTCTTAATAGTTTCATTTTTGTCATCTTCAATGAGAAAACAATTAGTATAAACAAAATACAATAATTTTATTTAATTAAAATTTATACCTATGACTGTGACCCTCCAGTATGTCTGGGATGAACTAGAAGGGGTCTGTTTCTGCCCAAATGATGAGGAAACATTAGGGGGAGTCGTCGACTCTGCCTCTAATGGGAAGCCCTCTGATGGTGTGACAGATGGTGCAGGGGGAGATGGTGCGGGGGTGGGTGCCTCAGATGTTGTGGGGAGTGACCCAGATGGATCGTCATCTATCGCAGAACTAGAAGAAATAGTATACCGATTCCTCCTTGGAATTCCTATCATTTAATCAAATAAAATTATGTTCATAATATATATTTCAAAAAAATTATGCAGGACAAAAAATTAAAAATGGTAATAGATGCCCAGTATTAACAAACAAAATATATATAACAATGATAATGAATGACTGCATAAATGAAACAAGTGGTTGCTGGATGAATGAATAATTGTACATAAAATAATTTTCCCCTTCAATCATGTCGGTATCCTACTCCATTGCTTCATCCACTTAATTCATCCTTGCAAGAATAATATTTTCAATATCACGATGGACAAATAATTATGCATCTTGTTGTTGATAACATTCAATTTCAGAGGACAAATCTTCTACTTCATCACCCATATCATACAAATCTCTTTGTATTACGTGAGTAACTACACTCCACCCTTCATCCACAACATCATTCACATAATATAACATTTTTTCTTGTGATGCTATGATATATGGATCATGCAGTTCACAATCACCAACATCTATAAAGCGAGAGAAGTTCACAGAAGTAAATTGCGATGAATCTCTTTTAACACCTATGATAATATCGACCCATTTGCATTTGAATAAAACAATAGAAAAATATCCTTGGTAGTTTAATTCAATAATATCATGCAGCTTTCCATAGTATCCCAGTTCATCAAATGTAAATATACCACTATTCTGTGTTTTCAAACCCACTTCTCGATTGACTGTATGAAATCTATAGCCATTCACCTTATAAGCGTCGAACTTTCTAACTTGTTTTATAGGACCTCTAGCAAGAAACTTCAAATCGTCTGACAAGTCTGCTTGAGTATCAGTATTCATGATCTGAAAAAAGAAATATAATTTAATAGATTTAAAAATTGTATTTTTCAAACTAATATTCATATTTATTGCAATATTTACAAACTTACAAGTCGTGCAAACCATTCTACAAGATCTTTATTCACAACTTTCGTTATATCTTTCTCATTTCGTGTTCGGCCTCTCATTCTTCTTTTTGTTTGTATCCTCAACTCCTCAATAAATGTATCTACAGTTTCACTATTAATCAGCACATATCTATGTGCCTATAATAATTCCAATTCTGTTAGTGTCACATTTGAGGTCCTCCGAACTGATCGGCCAATAGCAGGAAATATTTTTGATTTCGGATGCATTTGAGATTGAGTTGATGTGTTTTCAACACATACAACTCGATTAAATATTGTCTCAATATCATCTAAATACCTGGAACAAAAGGTAAGACATTCCTCAGCCAAATAGCCTTCAGCAATAGAGCCTTCTGGTTGAGCATTATTTCTCACATATTATTTCAAATGCCCAAGATATCTATGACATAAAATCATAATATTATACATGTATTTAAATGTCAAATTTTTTTACATAATTGGAAAACCTATAAATAAAATACCCCCAATTGGACACATCCATCGATAATGAAAGGGGCCTCCTAATTTAGCTTCTTCAACCAAATGCACAGTTAAATGCATCATGATAGTAAAAAAAGACGGAGGAAAGATCATATCCATTGCACAAAGAGTCAATACAAACCTCTCCTGGAGGTTGTCAAGCTGAAATTGATGTACAAATTTCTCACATAATTTCCTAAAAAATGTGCATAATTGGAGTACACCAGTAGAAACTTTTTCAGGTAATAATGTATGCAATGCCAATGGTAGTAACTGCAATAACAAAATATGTGAATCGTGACTTTTCAATCCATGTAACTTACGATTCTTCAAGTCAACAAACCTCGAGATGTTACTCGAATACCAATAAGATTCCTTCACATTATTTAAAATTCTATGGAAGGTATCATTATCCCTATTTTTAAATATGAAAATGACCGGAGCATACTTTTAATTCTCATCTGGCCACAGATCGAGTTTTATGTTCATTACTTGTAAGTCTTTTCAAGAATTAAGATGATCCTTCGACTATCCATGCTCATTAAGTAATTTGAAAATCAAATTATCACATACATTCTTCTCAATATGCATCAAATCAAGATTGTGGCGCAACAAATTAAATTCCCTGTACGAAAGTTTGAAGAATATACTTTTTATCTTCCATTGTTTCATTCTAATTTCACTTGACGATGCACTTCGGACATGTTTTCCGCTATCATTCAAATGATGAACCTTCCTAAATTAGGTTTCAACATTTTCAAGCTGTGTCAATGTTTCAGAACCAGTTAACAACTTTGGAGGTGGTCTATGATTAATTAATCCATTAAATTTTGATTTGTTCAGCCGAAATCTATGAGATGCATCGAGAGATCATCGATGGAATAAGAAGCACCATTTTCTACTGTGAGGTAGCCGTTTGGGCTCAAAATGAATGTTAAAAATTGGACAAGCCAAACCCGTATAAGTGTTCCAACCAGATAAATTCCCAAGCCCAGGGAAGTCACTCATGGTCCACAGTAAAGCAGCATGCATTTTGAACATTTTTTAGAAGAAACATCAAATGTCTCATCACCGTTACCCCATAACTCCTAAAATTCTTCAATCAAAGGCTGAAAATATACATTAATATCATTTCCAGGAATTTGTTTTCTAGGAATAATCATTGAAATGATAAAAGATGATTATTGCATACACATCCATAGAGGCATATTATAAGGGATCAAAACAACTGGAGAAAAGCTATAGCTTGTACTCAAAGACCCAAATGGGTTGAATCCATCGGTAGCCAATCCCAATAGAACATTCCTAGGATCAGCTGAGAAATCTGGATGTAATGAATCAAATATCATCCATGATTGGGAATCTCGTGGATGTATCATTAACCCATCATTTTTAATATCTATATAATTCAACTTCATGTGTTCGGCGGTTTTTGATGACATGAATAATCTTTGCAATCGCGGATTTAAAGGAAAGTAACACAAAACCTTTGTAGGTGTGTTAATTTTTTTCTTCTTCATGAAATTATGTTCAGTCAGACTTCCAACATTACCCTTTGACTTCCATATTGAAGAAGAACATTTCATGAAATTTTGTCTACTTGAATCCTATCCCCAATAAAGCATGCAATCATTGGGACACACATGTATTTTTATATAATTGAGACCAAGCTTGTTGAAATATTTTTTCATATCATAAAACGATTCTGGGATTTTTCCTTCAGGAAATGCATCACGAATCAATTCCAATATCATGGACATTGCCTTATTTGTAATTCCACATAGACATTTGATATGGTACAACTTCAGCAGAAATGAAGGCTTTGAATATTTCAAACACCCACTATACAACTCTTGATTTCCATCGTCAACTAAATCATGAAACACATTTTTCTCAGTGATGTTTTCCGTTACATTTGTCTCTACAGAATAAAGAGGAGGATCCAATTATATGTTCCAATCTTGATCTACTTGTGTTACAGTCTCAAAAACATCACTTGTCACGTTGCAATTTGTATCACCCTCTTCTGGTTGATCTGATATGTTTTGATGCTGATAGTGCGGTCCTGTAGTGCCGAATGCATCCTTTATGAGGTTTTTCATTTCATTTTCCATTGTTGACGAACATGGGACCTCATTCTGTGGATTAACATCAGTGCTCAATCATTCTATATTGTTTGATTCTCCATGCCAATTCCAAAAAAAATATTGACCATGGAATTGCTTAAGTATTAAATGTTCATAAACATCATCTCTCTTTAACCATGTTCTAAATTTACATTTAGGACATGTACAACTTATTCTCCCTTCAACGGATCGATTAGAAATCAAAAAATCTAAAAGCTCATTCAAACCCTTAACATACTGAGGTGTGTTCCTCGGTAATGTGATCCAAGTTTTATCCATGTATATCAAAATGTGCCTAGGGAAAAATATACGATAGTGTAAGATTTTAGAATCATAATATAATAAAGATGACCCATTGATCAAAAAGTTTTCATAATATAATAAAGATGACTCATTGATCACAATTACCACTTACTTAGCATGCCCAGAAAATCCAAACAATTCTGGTCCCTAGGAGACAACATGAACACCTCATTGAGGAGCAGTAAGAATATCTGGTTACACAATTATCATAACACTGTCAATCACACATTTATGTTGCCTCAAACAATTTCTATCCCCACTAAATTAATGAGATACATTTTTCCACTCGGATTACTTCCACACCCTGACAAAAAATACTACAACTTTCCTGAACATCTCATATACTCACATGATTGGTCATCTCAATTAAATGATTTGTTTTATTTTCCATATCTAGAAATGGGATACTAGTCGGTATATATAACATCCATCCAAAATCACTAATATAGAATAAAAATGCATGGGTTCCCATTTCTAGAGTTTCCCCTCGTTGGATTATATTTAATAATCATTACCTTCACTTATCAATATTATAGATCAATAAAAATAATAAGGAATATTTTTTACCATATTTAGTTTCCTAATTTGAACAATGTTGTTGATACTTTTTTATAAGCAAATGAATATTCTTATCACTAGATCCAACACAGTGATAAGAGATTACGATAATTCCGCATCTTAATTTGAATGTTTTTTAATCTATAAACAATTTATTTTGTCATGATTACCTATTCTTCAAAGATGGACAAGGATTGTTTAATTCATTAAAAAGATGAGTGGTTTACACCTCGGGAAGTGTGGTTTAAAAGATGGACTAGGTTACACACCATGTAACTATTACTAGATACAAGTCATGAAAGGGTATTCATGCTGTGAATGTTTACACCTCGGGAAGAGTGGTTTCACATTGTAAATTTTAGAATAATGGATTTTTAATTTGAGGTGAATTATTTTTCAACATACTAGAACACAATGGATTTCACAGTAGGTAATAGTATTACACATCATCCAATGGCCCTCGTGTAGTTTTTAAAATAGGCGGGTGGCTATTTTGGTTTCATTTCTTTTCTCCAGGACCTTGGATCCCTACGTAGAGATTTTCTCATGTTATTTTGGGAGGGTATACTCCATCTAGATTGATCCATTCAACATTGGATATTTTATTATAGTTGTGGCGCATCTCTCGGGGTATGAAATATTTCTGATTCTTCGTTTCTCTTGATAATGGTGGCACCCTAGGGTAACATTATCAGATCTGGTGGCCTCTGTTTTTGAATCTTTGTGTATTCTTCTAGATCCTTTGGGAGATTCCATTATGGAGGCCATTCCTTGGTTAGTTGTGGTGCGTCGGATGTCTGTTCTTGAGTTATTTGGTGTTTTCCCTTTCCACCAACCCCTTCATTTCTAATTTATATCAATATTAATGTTTTTATTATATTCTTGGGCCTTCGTTTTCATCATTGGGTTTTCATTGTTGGTGGATCCCATTACGGGAATGTGTGACTTGAGCTTTGAGGTAGGTGGTTCCATCTATAGCCTATGATAATTACCCTAATTTCTCTTAATTTATAAGTTGATTTATCAAATTGGAATGACTATTTTCATTTTTTTAAGAAGGGGTTTTTGAGAGAAATGTTTTTCCAGGATTTTTGATAAATGAAAATGAAATGGGTACTTTTAAAATACGGAAATTGTTTTGTGAAAATGAGCACTTAGGTTACCTTTTGTACTTCGGTGGAAGGTTTATCTTGGATCCATTGTCCATGTTTTGTGATTATTAGGAGGTTTTCTCATGGGTATTTCCTTGGTTTCCTAGTCCCATTTTTCTAGGGGACAACTATTATCATTTTCGGGGGGGGGTTTACTAATGGTGTATTCCTCTTTTTCCTAGGCATGTGTTATAGAAATTGGATTGTGCACATGATTTATTATGGTATAAGTATTCTTCTAGTCTAAAATATAGTGTTCCTTGGTACTTATGCCTCTACTGGTTATTTTATTTTTTATTGATTGGATTTCTGAGTTATAATTGATATACATTTTGTACCTACTTTTCTTTAGAACTAGGAAAAATGGAAATGTGTACCCATGTTTTCTATAAAATTTCATTACTGCTTATGATTCTATGTTATATTTAAAATAAGAATACATGAATAGTTATATAGAGGATTGATTTGGCACACCCGAGTGGGATCCTATGGAGCCTGTTAGCACACACCTTGTGCACCTCCTTAGGGCTACGTAGACATTTGTATATCTTCCAATACTGGGAAGGGAAGGGCACTGAAGTGAGGTGGTGAGGTTTGTGTTAGCTGGTTTTGGGTAGCTGGTGGTGAGATGGAGGGAGTTCATCCACACCATCTCATGGAGTAGTTTTTGGTTTTAGTCCATGTACTTAGACTTGTTTTCGAAACGTTGACTACATTTTTAATTGTTCTTTTCTACTTTCTTTTGACTATTATGGTATATATATATTCCTTTACTATTCCACATTACTTTTCATTTTGTGTATACATATATGCAATGTGTTTGATCATGTTGGGATAAAGTTTTCCCTTTGTTTTGTTTTTTGATGCATTGGTGCTTTCCTCCAACCCACGATGATTGGGAATAACCTTCAGGTATGTAACATAATGGGTCAGTTACAACGTTTGAGGGTTACCCGGGTCAATTCAATACACAACCTCAATGGAAACTCTTCCTAGAATTAAATTAAAGATGAGAGTGACCCCTATATCCAACCTCCTACAAGCCCCGGGTTGATGACTAGAATAGGGGTATAAAAAATTAGGATGAGTGGAATTACCATCATATGTACCAATAATAAAAAAATAATAACACTGAACAACATCATAATATATATATATATATATAAATTTAAATCAACAAAAATACTTTAAAGAATGAATACGTAAAAAACCCCCAATATAAAAATACCAAATAAATCTCCACGGTAGTTATTTCATAACAAACCCCAATCACAAAGATAGTACGACCCAACTTAGTCACAAAAATTATCCTCGGAATCCTGAATTTTTTATATATATGGGGTTTATCATAATATGTATCCTTAGTATGATTATACACAATACCTCCAATGAAAAAGTTAAAGGAGTATAATAACACATCATTGAACAAAAAACATAACTAGTAAGAACCTAGTAGGTCAACTATTGAAAATACTCACCAAGACTCAATTACTAAATATCATAATCATGCATAGTAAAATAATATCATATGAATATGACACAAAGGCACCCTAAAACTAATTTCTTATTTTTTTCACTATCGCACCCTAATATAAAATTTCATATTCTCCCAATATTTTTAACATTTATTCCATAGAATACTATATCTCATATTACAACCATACCACAAACCTTATCCATAACATCATCATTAGCCAATAGCCTCTATCACATATCACATATAATCAACACTTCTCAAATCCAGTACTGTTGGGAATCAAAGTCATGAAGGACATTAACCTAATTCCATCCACCTACCATGCACAACCTCTAATATATATCCTTACATCAACACCACAATATCCCATCCCATAAATACCACTTATAGTCCACTATTTTACATACATCATATCATTATCTCAATACACCATAGGGACTTATAGTACACCTAGTTTATAATCATTATCAATAACTCAAAGGGTTTTCTAATACATAGTGTACCTTCACATAAATAACCAGTAGGGTCTTCTATTTCACTATATACTTTATAAGTATGATCTTACCCACCTCAAAACATCAAAGATAATTCTAAAACTAGAAGGGAGAGTGGGGATGGGGGAGTAGGCATGCATCCATTCCCTCACCAACCCGAATGTTAGGGGAAACAACCTAGTACCCAGAGCTTGTTGGGATTCGAGAAGGGTATCTAACTCATGTGGGATGTATTAAAAAACCAAAAATAATAATATTTAAGTATATTTATAGACACACACAAGACCAACATAATACATAAATAATCAAATAGAACTTATATAGCTAGTAAAAATCACCACACTACTACTACCTCACATTACCATATTTTCCAACTATAACACAATGACCATCCCCACATCTTATACAAAGATCCACAATAAAGATGAATACTTTACCATTATGCCTCATCATTTATCCCATTTACATATTCATTTCACCATACATATTACATTATTTATATTTTATATAATGACAAACCATGCAGCCATCACACATATTATTCCCAACTATTAACCATTAATTAAATGGCTTATTTTTTTAATATTTACCCATGATCTTTTTTAATTCCATCGAACACCGTGTCATTATCATGATTAAAAACT
Source organism: Viscum album (assembly GCA_963277665.1). Taxonomy (NCBI): domain Eukaryota; kingdom Viridiplantae; phylum Streptophyta; class Magnoliopsida; order Santalales; family Viscaceae; genus Viscum; species Viscum album. The sequence goes on along the minus strand of OY728164.1, from coordinate 59,053,072 downwards.
ATATTCCATTCTATAAGGAAACTACCAAACATTCATTTTTCATATAACCAAGTCATGTCCCATAACAACCCAATCATTCCCTCTTTTCAACCATGTAAAGGAGAAAATATCCCCACTACAAAATCCATAATCTCAATTTGATTCCATAATACCACCCATTTAATCTTTTCATCTATGCTCCTTTGTACTCTAGGATTTATACAACTATTCAATATTAAACTATTATGTCATAAATCATTGAATCCATGTTCAAACCTCTAATGAAACGATCACCTACCGATCATTCTCAATATTATCACCATGCATGAAGTGTATCAAAATTTTCTATATTTCAAACCTAGTTAAATGGATACATAACTGGAAGAGATGGGTCGCCGGAGATGGAGGTCACGGAGTCGCCGAAGACGAAGGTCACGGGGTCGCCAAAGGTCGCGGGTCGCCGGACGGTTGGGGGTCGACGTACAGTTGGGGGTCGAGGGTTGCAGGTCGCCGGGGGGGGGGGGGGGGGGTTAGGGGAAGAAGGGAGGGCATGAGGGTTTGGGGAATCGATTGGGGTGGGGTAGGGATGGGTCGGGATTGTTAAATTAAATTTCGGGTTTCGCGGCGGTTTATTAAAAACCGCCGTGAAACCTTTTGGCGAAAACATTTAGCGGAGGTTTTGTGAACCGCCGCCACAAAACCACCGCTAAACCTGGTTTTTTTTGTAGTGTCATAAGATATATGTGATATAATCTCGATGGGACTATCAATTTAGTAGTATTGATGAACCAAATAATGATGTTTTTCACAATTTACATTTGAAAAAATATATAAATCATAAAATATGAAACTATTATGCATCCGTAAAACTCATTGAAAATTTTAGTTTATAAATATTAATAATAAGTAACAAAACAAGGGTGATCTAAAAGTCATATTAACAGTTAGGTACAATGGAAGGATTTTTGAGTAAATATGGTAGTACCAATATGGTAGGTATATAAATGAAAACACATTCCATTTATTCATTATATTGGACAAAAAATAAATATATAATATAAAATATGATAATATAATTTATAAAGTAACATAAATTCTCAATGACATTAATGAATTATCCTGGATATCATGATCCCATAAATCATGATATACTTGCTTCTAAGGAATCCTGACATCCCATTTTAAACCATGGGTGGGAATAAACAAAAATAATTTTACTAAATATATACCACTAGTTTTTCTAATGAGCCTATCTGATGAATTTAAAGACCCAATCCCTAATAACCTAAAATTGGGTCCTTATATTATTACATTTTCATATATACATGATTAAAATATGAAATCACCGTGTGGTATAGTTATCATGAAGTAATTTATTCAAGCATGGTACCCTTATCAAATTGGTACTCAATTGTAAAACATTAAAAAGTAATGTAATTTCATCCTTTAACTACATCAATCATTTCATCTTCATAACATGAGAAAAATAAAAAATGGGTGAGCTTAGATGCTCTATAAGGGTTAAATATATTTGAGTCAATCTTGATTAGGAAATAAATTCCAAAAAAATAAATGTTGAATGTTTTATATAATTGAAAAATAATACACTTAATTAACAACGTTTAAATCATGATATTTAATGGATTAGTCATTATGGTAATGTAAATAAATGTAATTTAAATCCATTTAATTAACAACTTGAGAATAGTCGGTATACATTGGATAATATCACAGTAAAAATCACAAGACACTCTAGATGTATCATGGGGCTATCTATAACAAGGAACCACTTATGTCTACATGTCCAAATATGTCCTCTAATATCAAATTGATTTATTTAATTCATTAATGAATTTTCATTACCAATAGATATCAACATTGACTAAAAGATATGTAATTAACTTTATTTCCCCAGTTTTAAAAATAAATTTCAAATTAAACTATCTATAAACAATTGTTTTACAGCTTATGAAATAATTAAATCTATGATATATAAGATATATATATATACAATAAAATCATTGATTAATGGTTATAATAAATTAAATGGGTAGTATATAAGCCATATAAAAGGAAATATTTGTATAACTTTTAAAAACATGCCTCAACAAATGAAATTTGAGACGAAGTCCCTTAAATGGATTATATAATTAATCAAATGAATATATTATGTGTATTAACTATAAATAGAAATAAAATAAGTTTAAATTAAACATAATATAATAAAAATACATTTTAAAAATAACATTAACATGACATGATCAATGAAATAGATGTTAAACCTAATCAATGAATATTGAGTTAAGAAATCCCTTACAACCTTTTAATTAGTCAAATTGTATGTACATCAATGTATTAATTATAAACTAAAACTTTTAAAAAAATTATGATATTTAGTTTCATGATATGATCTATAAAATTTCAGTATACATACACCATAGGCAATAAATAAGTGTGGAATAAGGAATATATATCAGAGAAGTAATGGTCGGATGAGAAACCATGCCATTTTCTAATTCATTGAATTGTTTTCCCCATGAAATTATATCATTTAAAAAAATTAAATACCATAAAATTAAATATATTAATTACATTATATAAAAATGTTGATTAGATACATCACATAATGTAATAGGTTTTAGATATGTCAAATCTCACAGAAATAAAAGACGGATAAGAAACCATTAACCTTATGTCTAAAAGCGTTATGTACATGTACATAATGTCATGTAGAAAAAGGGTTCAATTATATACTTATATAAGAAACTATTAAATATATATTTCAATTATTAAAATGTAATTAAGTTTATTTTTTTCAATTTCAATGATTTATAATGTTTAATTTCACTATTTTGGGAGCTTTCATTTATTCGTTTCATGATCAGGTGACTTGTGTATAATATGGATGTTCATTTCAAATATAAATAGCATCTCAGGAAGTGAAATTATTCAGTATTGATGAACATAAATATGATTAAAAAGTATCATATATAATTTTTTTTATATTATATTAGGATTATTCAATAGTAAAACATTGATGATACTGTTTTAATTTACTTTGACATTTTTTTGACCATAAAAAACTGATTATTTTTTATATTTTATATTAAATACATATATATTTGTTCCATAATATGATACAAGTTATAATATTTCCTTAAAAATTTTATTCTAAAAAAATATTTCTTTTATGAACAAACTTTATGGATATAATAGATAATGAGAACTCATTATTCACAATGGTGGTAAATCGACACATCACATATGATGTTTTCATTTTTAAAAATAAAAGAAGAATATATGAGATTTGATAATGGATATTAAATTAGCACAATAAAATTCCAATATATATATCATAATATAGATATCATTACACATCATATAGGGTATTCTAGGAGAGGATAATAAAATAAAATAAATTTAAATTGAAATAATGATGATTTTACATCTTGAATATTGTTTCCTTGGGAACCTTCTTACGACAAGTCTCTTTAAACATCTGGTGAGAAAAAAAGGACATGGATGTAGGGATGAAGAATTGAAATTTATATGGGAAGTATTTTGGCATGATTAAATTCATAGAAGCTGTGAGGAGAAGGGTGATGAGGGGTGGTATTTATAGTTGGATGAGAAATGTGATTTGGTTTTTTATTCATTTGATTGTTATTTTGGCTCAAGAATATTAATAAATCAAAATAATGTGACTAAATAATTTAAATAGTGCATTTGATCTCGATGTACAAGTAAAGTAAATCATCTATGGATAAAACATTTATGTATTTGGCTTAAATAGTTGACTACCGTAAATTATCACATTTCACTATTTACTAAAAAAATATATATTAGAATAAACCCAAAAATTCACCCTAGACATTTTTCGATGTGTAGATTTCCAAAATGGAATCTATTTTATAAAGATAATTGTATTTTTATGAGAAATTTAATTTCTAAATAATTTCATCATTATTTCAATAAATACGGAATTCAAAATTTTAACTGCTTTTATGACACTTTGATATATTTATTAAGATCACATTAAAAATATTATAATTACATAAAAAAATATTAAATTATGGATAAATTTTAGTAAAATAAATGTCCAACGAAATCATTATATTAATTTTAAAATTGTAAATAATCATTTACATTTCACTAAAATATGAACCCTTAATTTATGATTTTTTAAAAATCAACTTACATATTCGATGACATGAATATATCATATTTTCATTTATGAGATAACAAAAATTATTTAGCCTTTTATTGGTGAAATAATTATTCTAATTTCAAGTTTCCAATTCCTAATCTTCACATTACTATCCCAACAGTCTTTTTAATTTTTTTTTATATAATGGATTTTTTAAGCACGGTGTTGCACGCAATGTATGATATCAAATGACATTATTTACAACGATACATACTGTAAAATTTAATGGTGTTATATTCTCCAATCATTTGAAAATTTCATCCTAAAAATATTTCATGAATATTTACTTCTAAACATAAGAGGGTGGTTCTTCATCATAGAGTCCTTATGTTCTAACTTTGTTTTTTCTATTTTATGTATTCTCCAAACAAAACATTTACCAGTTGATTCATTTGATTTATCAATACATTCTCTCTATAATCAGGAATCTCAATAAGATCATAATAGTAATAAAATTAATGTTCCAAATCTATTTCATCAATGGTTATTACATGTTATGGTTTTGAAATGTACTTATATATCAATTATATGTTGAAACATCATGAAATTTGGAGAGACATGGTGGAATTTCTAATCGGTATGATAATGATCAAATTATTTCCGAAATTTTAAAAGGCCCAATGTACCTGGGACATAATTATCCTTTCTTATTGATCCTCTTGAGACCCACCCATAGAGACACTTTCATAAATAATTAATGGGCCTATATTTTTCATCTCACAATAACCATCCAAACAAGATGAAGTAGGACATCATTTTCTATATAATGATTCATATATAGTAATTTTAATAATATAATAGACGAAGTAACTATCGTAAAACTCAACAAAAATGTAAATTATTTTTCCACATACCTTTACTGTCATGTGAGAATTATCTCAACATTTCTTCCAATGATTGAATCATCCACGCAATCTATTCCTCAGATTGGGGATGTTAGGCGGTGATCAAATTAATCTCAAAATCCAGATCCTTATAAATACACTTTCTTTTTTTGTAATTCGCTGCTCTTGATTAGAAAAAATTGATATGGGAGTAGAATGAAGTCATAAAACATTACTAATATAGTGTCTTATTAGGATATCAAGATGTAAATATTCCCTAATAGAAAGAAAATACTCATCTTTTTTAAGATAATCATCTATAACCCATATTTCATCATTCTGTCTAGGGATCCTTAGTAGTACTTAGAAAAAGTCAATCATAATTTCATCCCACATCCATGTAAGAATAGGCATTTCTTCCCTAAATCAAATTATATGTTTTCTCTTGGCCTTCACATATTGAAAACCTAGTCATCATGACACATATTAAGTAATTTTCCGCTTCATATTATCCCACCCAAATGAACTTGTAGATATATATACAGGCTAGTAATACAATGGTTAATATAGAAATTTGAGCTATGAGAATCACATAATAGATCTCTTTTTTTGGTCAGGAGTTGATGGAATGCATAACCTGTTTCCAAATTCCACAATTTAATCCTCATATAAACAGTCTTCCATTTTTTCATCCTTAACAGATTTAAATTCATTTTGTAAATTCCCATCATCATATTGAGATATTTTAATCATCTATAGTTAATATGATTTGGTAATAATTTATCAAAATAATGATGTTTACCCTTCCTTAACAATTCTCATATCCTTATTTATTGAATTCATGGACATTTTATATCTATAAATCCTCATTTAGTTTATAAGTCATTATTTTTCCTTTTTAATTCATCGTCTACAATGGTTTATTCTCCTTTGTGGTAGTGTATTGAGAAAACATAATCATTGAGTACCTCGAGCAATCATGTTTTACTCATGTTGTGTTATTTTATTGTAAAGATGTATTTTAATATCTTTTGATCTTTATATATGTATCATCTTTCACCACAGAGATAGTTCCTCCATGTCATTATAAAAATGATTATAGCTGCTAACTCAATAGAATTATTTTGATAGTTTTTTTTATGATTCATCAAGTAGATTTTTCATATTTAATAAAATTATCATTTTTAATAAGGACATAACCCATTCCTTTCTTCAATTCATATTTTTATTTCACCATAACATCATTTCTAGATAGAATATTCCAAATATGAGTATTTACTATTCTTCTTTTCCATTAATTGAAACATTCTATGCATTTTTTCCCTATTCAATCTTAACCCATTTACTTTTGATAATGGTTATAGGGTTATCCATTTGGGAAAATTAAGAATTAAACCCATAGAATAACATGATAAACTAACAAAACTATATTTCATGATTAAGTTCATTAGTGTATGACATTCATGGACTTCCGTTATCATTTCAGGATCAACAATGATTCCACACATAGAGAAATATTTCCATGTAAAGAACCCTATTAATTCCAAAATTCAGACATTCAATATTTACATTATAAAACATTCATACTAAGAGTCTAGTGAATGATGTGAATGTTATTATCATGGTATTTATATGTTCTAGAATATACCAAAATATCATTAAGGAATACCAATGAAAATTTTTAATATGCTCCTTCAATATTATATTCATATTATCTGCAAAAATGGAGTGAATTATTCAATCCAATTAGAATTACTATATACTCAAAATTTATATTTATCATTCGAAAAACAATCTTTGAAATGTAATTCTTCTTTACTCATAATACATAATATCCATAATGATGTCCAACCTTACAAAAACAATTTTCACCATGAAGTCGATAAAATAAATAATCAATGTGAGGTGGTGGATACATATTCTTTATCATAATTTCATTTTTTTATAATAATTGAAAAACATCATAGTTCCATATTTCTTCTTAACAAAGAGAATAAGGGCTCCCCATGGAGAAAAAACTAGGTTTAATAAATCCCTTATAACTCAACTTCTCTAGTATTTTCTTTTTCTCAAAAAATTCTACGGTGTCCATTCAATAGTGAGTCTTTGATATAGAATTTTAATCTTGGAATGACTCAATAAAAAACTTAAATTGATGCTATTGGAAATAAATTTATGTAATCCTGTAGAATTGGTGTATCAAAAATTTGAATATTACATACTTTATCCCTGTATGTTTTTTCTCTTCCTCTAAAATAATTTCATTCAATATAGTTACTATGGGTGGATTTAGATAATAATTATATATGGATGTTTATACTCTATAGATAAATAATAATACATTATCTCCATAAATTTTAGTTTCATTTTTGTCGAAAAACAATTTCACATCATATTTTGAAATTTCTTCTACATTAAAGATTATATCAAATTCAATCATATGTATGATGAATTTTTTTTAAAAAAAGATCATTTATATGCCATAATGGGTACTTTCCAACAAATATTTTTTTAATGAGAATACCCTTAAGAGTTTTTTCTGATAACTCTTTATTAATGAACAAAAGGAATTATATAGTTTTCATTGAAAAATATGAAGATATTAATGTGGGATATGATCATGAATAAAATAAATAATAGGTTAAATTTTTATATTGGATTAAATTACATTCTAAAACATCAGTGGGTACGTCATCCTTAGATGTACTGATCAAATAAGAATAATTCTCTCTTATTGGCCTCTTTTACAATAGATACCAATTTCCCTGGGAAAATTTGAATGAGTAATTCACTGTTTGTTTAGATTTCAAACTCTATATATCATTAGATTTTATACACATTCATTCATGGGATATATGGCCCTTGACTCTACACTTTTAACACACTCTAATTTCATTCATAAATTTCTCTGGATGTTTCTTCCCAAATATTTCACAAAATAAAAAATGCTTCGTTCCCTTCTACTTGTTCAGTTCATTATCATTCTTACGATTTTCATAATAATTTTTAATCTCCTAATTTCCTTTGAATATATTTTATAATGAAAATTCCTTCTCTATATTGATAGAACAATGTACTATTTAATTATATAATTAAAATTCTTGAGGACCCAGTACCCTATTGAGATTTGGCTTAAGATCGTTAATGAAATTATCTACCTTTATTATGAATCATGTATGTAATATTTAACATACATGGATAGCCTTTTGATGTTATATTCATACCGTGAAACACACTTTTCTTTTTTTTCATTATGTTAATGTCTTTTAAATTTATTTTAGTTATTTTATCATGAATGAAATATTTTTCAAAGATTATTTTATTAAAATATATCCATTCTATGTATTATATTTCTTCTTCCTACATAGTATTCCTGATAAAAAAAACCCCACTGATCATTATCACCCATTAGAAAATGTACCTCCAGTAATACCTTTTCCGTTTCATCACATCCAACTACTACAAATATATTTTCAAGGGACATGATCCATTTCTCAGAACTAACTAGATTATTTGTCCCACTAAAATATGGGGGATTATTCTAGATAAAACTATATAACATAGGTTCATTATCAATATTCATCACAACCTGAGTGAGCTATCTCAATATGGACATGATCTGATCAGTTCCAACTATAACTATGGAGACTTTCTCTATGGGTAAATAATTTCATTTTCTATAAGTATTGATTAATTTTCTTCGATTATGATCCATCACAAAACAATGGCACATACTGAGTTATCTTGTAACCATCTACCATTTTAATCCATAGATTAAATAATCATCTAATGGTAAAAAATACCCTAATGAATTATCATAGTTCCATCATTGGTTATGATTATATTAATATCTAGATCCCGAGGTTTCTATTAATTTTTCTCATATTCAAAATATAAATTCCCAAACCTTAGTAACCCAAATCCAATGCTATACATTATTACATTTGAAAATATAAAAGATTAAAATCTCATAAAACCTAATTTTATGGTAGTATTGATGAAATAGATACATTAATGATACCATTATTACACTTGTAATCAAATCTATAACATTAAAAAGTAATAAAATTGCATCATTGAACTAATTAAATCATTTCATCTTCATAACCTTCGGAAAATAGATCAAATAAAAGGGTTGCCTCAAATGATGAGTAAGGGATAAATATAATGGATGCTTTTATGATTCAATTATAAATGAACCATAATCAATGGGGAAATATATATATATATATATATATATATAACTTAAATTCATTCCACATAATTAAAAAATATACAATGATTATAGGACAATGATAAATAATTGTATAAATGTAAATTATTGGGAATTGTTTTTAATTAATAACACGAGAACAATCTGAATACATGGATAATATTAGAGTGAATGTCCTGTGAATAATAATGACTAAAATGTTAGTGAAAGAAATTTTTAATATTTTTGATTCTATGATCTTGGGCATCATGGAACCTCTTCATTCAATACCGTTTATAGAATTCTTTAATCATTTTCGGTAGAACCCCATTTTATATAGCCATATTAGTCATTGCATGAGACAACTGATGCATTGAGGGGTTATCGATAACCAGGATTCACCCATTTCTACATGTCCAATGAATTCCTAAAATATCCAAATGATCTATTTAATTAATTAATAAATATTACATACCAAAATATATCAATATTTATTATAAGTTATAGGATTAGTATTACATCCATAGTTAATCAAATAATTTTCAAAGTAATAATTTAATGAAAAAATTGAATATTCCATAAGAAATAATCAAATACATGATATAAAAAATGTATATTTAAGGGAATCTTCAATAAATTTTGTTCATTAGTAAAATGTGTAGTATTGTAACCATAGAAAAGGAAATTGGTTAATAACATCAAAAATATTCCTCAATGAATGAAAATTTAGATTAAGTTACTTATAGGGATCACATCATTAATCAAATGAATAGATTGAGTGTTATAACTCTAAATCTACATGAATCAAGTCAAAATTAAAACATTAGATAAAAATAGTCATTTTACAAATAAACATAAACAGGCATAATCAATTAAATATAATTTTAACCTAATGAATAAAAATTGTGATATGAAATCCCATTGCACCTTGCAATTAGTCCAATAATATACCCATAAAATTAGAACTTATCAAATGAAACATTGAATACATTGAATATAATGAGATTTGTGATATTATATATCACATGGAAGTATACATACACAGAAAAAAAATAAATTATTGGTGATTAAATAATATATCTCACATAAGTAAAGGTCAAACAAGAAACATTTCCATTTTGTAATTATTTAAATTGTACGCCGCACGAAAGAATAACATTTTAAAAATAAATAAATACCCTAAAAATAAATAGATTAAATATATAATATAAAAAATCAATAGAAAATACTCAAATAATTTAAATAATTTGTATATATGGAATATCTCATAAAAATTAAAGTCAGATAAGAAACCCCTTACCTGATTTATTGTGGGAGGAGAAGGGTGATTTTGATTAATTCATTCATTTGATTATAATTTTGGATAATGATAAATAACAGGGTTTATTAATTTGTCTATGTAATGTAATGAGTTCATGTGGGTTCAATAAAATGGTTTCATAAAACATCCATGAATCAAAGATTAATTTAATTTCATTAAAATGTTAAATAATCAAAATTATTATATTTCACTATTCAAAAAAGATCATCTATTTTAGGAAAAACGAAAAAATAACAAAACATTTTTAATAAGTAGATTTAAAAAATAGAATCCATTTTTTGAAAATAATTTTCCAATATTAGTAATTTAAGTTATAACTAAAATCATATTTTATTCAAGAAATACCAATTTTAAAATTATAAATGATTTAATGACACTTTTAAAAATTAATTATGATCACATAAATGTTTTTTTTTTCAAAATGTGATTTTTTGACCCAAATGGAAAAAACATAAAATATATTAAAATAAAATTTATAAAAGTATAAATTATGGGATCATATTACAATCTTTTTTATGAAATAGAATAAGAGCAGTGGGGAGTTCATCACACTAGGTTATGTATTGATTAACTCCCAAGATGGCGAAGCCATCAACAAACACGTTTTCTTCCCGATAAATAAGTGTAATGATTTAATTTATATCAGTGAGTGAATGGTTTCATTCCATCCAACGGGTAGTAATTGGCCTAGATAGATGAGTTATGCCATTCCAAATTACATGTATGATGCTCTTCAAGTCAAATTCAATCCATAGGTTGTTCCAACCAAAAACCATGGAATATTTAGTAACATGAATAAAACCCATCATCTTAGCTTCAAGAGTGGTGGTAATGTCACAATGACCCATGCAGCAACCTAGAATCAGACTGAGGTGGTTCATGATGATAGTTCCACACCCTTCTGGTCCAGGATTTCCCTTAGAGGCACCATCAATGATGACTTTGATTCATCCAAATATATGATCTATCCAGAACACATCTAGATTGTGATGTGAATGATAGTTGTTTCCATTGATCCATATACATTTCATATTTCCAATGTCTTACAGGATGTTGTAGAAATTTCATTTTTGTTACAATGCAACTTCATGTATGGAAATAAGGATCTGGATCCATCCACAATTAATTTTGAGTGATTATTTTTATGAAAAATTTCATTCCGATCATACTAGATTAGATGATGAAGTTCATAAACTACAACAAGGAAAATGTATATGATTTTTTGATATCCTTTCATCACTATATATTTTATAATTTGATGTTTGATAGAGTCACGTATCAACCATATTCAATCAATGATGTAAAAAATAGTTCCAAATAGAAGAAACAGTAGCACAAGAAAGGAAAAATTGGATAGAATATTCTATGTGATGATTACATATTTTACATTTAGAGAAATGATGGATTCTAAAAAATTGATGAAAAATATCTGTGGGAACTCTATTGTGAGGAAGGCACCTGTTGAGACTGAATCTAGAGGGAATTATCTAAGGATTGTCGAAGTGTTTAATCTAGCTATAATTGTTCTCTTTGGTATAGAATACATTATTATAGTAATTTTTTGAGGTAAGAATTTCATTGTCTGCAGGGTACCAAGTTAAGAAATCATTGTTGTACAGAATGGATAGTTTTCATTGAGATTCAAAACAGTGTCTGGGAGATGATCTTGTTGAGAATTAAAAGTTTCTTTGAATGAATTGTTTGTGTTTCCAAGATATTGATTAGGATAAATCATAGATATTAAATGTGTGACAATCTAGTTATCTATCCATAATTTGATGGAGGAATCTCTCGAGACCATCCATCTAGAATTATTCATAATGTTGGTGAAGGAGTGCTTGATGGTAGGACATATTGAAGAATTAATAAATATCGAATTTTCAGTCTCATGTTTATCATGAAATCTATTTTTTAAAAAGGAGATAGATTCCAAAGAATTGTGAAACAGATTTCATAGAAGCTAAGAATGAAGAGCTCCATTAATGTACTATAAGTTTTTTATACCAATGACACTATTCTCAATAGGTTTGGAACAATGTGACCAAGGGACAATGACAATCTTTATTTATAGAATAAAAATGTCCATGATGAAATTTTTAAAAGTTGTCATCATTTTTTTGACAAGATGAATTGGATATTTGTAGAACATCATAGAGTAGACCCTCTTAGAGACAATAGTGGATTTAACAAGGCATGTCATGCCTTCCATATAGAGTTATTTACCCTTCCAAGAGGAATGTTGGTTTAGAAGTTTATTTACAAAAGTCACAATGTGTCTAGAATTGGGTCTACCAAAAATATGGGGACACTAAGGTATGTGAAGGAGAGAGAGCCTTCTTTTAGACATAATTCACAAATAATGTTACATTTTATGTTGGGGGGAATGTTCTACCCAAAGAAGATGATGTATTGGTTCTAAATTTTGGTTTTTATAAAAACCTCTTCATAGTGAGAGAGTATATTTTTGAGATTAAGAATATTTCTTTTGTCATGTTGAAGGAAAAGGATGCCTTCATCATCATAAATGAAATGAGTGAGAGAATTAATATTCCAGTAGACATGAATGAGTTTCATTTTAATTGGAACCACTAGATGATTGATCAAATGACTGAGGTAGTCTTCCGTTATAGAGAAGAGAATGGCAGAGAAGGGGTCACCTTATCTGTCACCTTTAGTGAATTTAAATAATTCTTTAGGATGTCATTGATCAAAATAAAGATAGTTTTTGGGTTAAATAGAGTTCTAATAATATCGATATAGGGGGTACTAAAACCAAATCACTGATGGACATTGAAAATAAAACTACAATCAATGGTGTCAAAATCATTCCTAATGTCATGTTTAATAGCTATATTGCCTCCTATATTAGTTTTATTCAAGTATTTGATACACTCATATGAAAGACATATATAATCTTTATTGGACCTACTTTTTCTAAATCCAAATTGGTTCATATGGACAATTTTTTCAGTAATAGTTGATTTCCTATTGGCAATGATTTTGGAGTTGATTTTGTAGAGAGTGTTTATAAGGGAAATGGGTCAAGATAGGTGAATCATGAGGCATTATCCATATTAGGGATCAATGTGAGGAACTGATCATTAATATCATGATGAAGCACTGCATTTTTGAAAAAGGATATAACAAGATTACAAACATCGATATGAACCACATCCTGTTAATGTTGTAAGAAATAATTGTTAAAGAAATCAGGACCTAGGGAACTCTCAGGATTCAGGCTAAAGATAGTGTCATTGATTTCATAATCTAGGAGAGGGATAAAAAGAACGGTATTTTTCGCATCAGTGATCACAAATGGAATGATATCAAGAAGGAGTACATTGTTGTTATTAGGTCCATTGAAGATGGTCTCATAATAAGAGACTATATGTTGAGATATGTCATCTTCCTTGTCAAGAATCTTATCTCCACCCATTAGAATGGTTAGAGGTCTAAATTCCTTCATGGATATTTGGATATAGTTATAGAATTTGTGTATTTCTATCAATGAGTTCTATCTCAAGAACAGTAATTTCATTGTTAACTTGTTTGTCTTTGGAGTTTCTCCAAGATTCGTGAGTCTGTTTGAGGTGTTCTAGTTTGAGGTTTTATGTAAAGGAATGATTTCTATGAGACATTGGGTACCAAAAATATTGGATGTTATGATTTAATTCTTAATCAGAGAGCCACACATTACTGAAATGGAAGGGTAATCTAGGTTCTATGTATTTGGAGGAAATGTTTACCATGATAGGGTGATGATCAAAGTTCACTCTATGAAGAGTGATGTTGGAGATAGTGTCTAATTTAATAGTATATCACGGTTTCTAAAATATTAGGGTTGTGTACAATTTAACCTATCAAATAAATTGAATTTCGAATATATGTATTATAAAATATTAGTCTCTTATAATTCATCAAGGAATAATATAATTTCAGTTCTGATCCATCATTTCATATCTAATACATTCCTCATATATGAAATTATCAATTTATTTTCTGAACAATTTTTCATATCCATAAATATCTATATTGAGTTAATAATATAGAAAATGAACATTTCCCTAGTGAATAAAATAAATTAAATGTAAAACAATGTCTGTAGAGATGGTATACAATTTCTAAAATATTTATCTCTAATATAAAATGAATATGAATATTTATAAGAAATTTATTGTTAAATGATATCAAGGAATAGAATGATTAAAGAGGATGTTAATAAAAAAAATCATGTGATGAGATATAACAATCAATTCGCCTAGAAAAATATTTTATAGTTAAATCATTTATTTTAAAGGGTATAAAAAAATTAAACAAAAAAAATTAAAAAAAGATTCAATAGATGTTTTGTCATTGTAAGGCCATTGCAATATTTTTGAGAAATAAAAATTGACTAAAATGGTTCAAGAGTGTAGAAAATATGTTGACATAATATATATCAATAACAATCCTTCTGTTTTTTAAATGAATTTAAAAAATGAAACTTCCTTAAAAAATGTAAAACTATTTCATTAAAACCATTTAATATATAAATGACATTGTTAAATGCCCTTAATAATACATTTTAGTAAATAAAATTAATTCTGTAAAACAATTTCAAAAATATGAATGTTCAATGAAAATGAATGAGTCCAAAAAGTGAATATGTCCATCATATATTATAAATTATTTAATGAAAGATTTATTTTAAAAATTGGTTAAATATTGATGGAAAAAATTCAAATTTCGTAGATATTCATAGTATAGAAAAATAGATTGTTTATATGACGATT
This sequence comes from Viscum album, assembly GCA_963277665.1. Classification (NCBI taxonomy): domain Eukaryota; kingdom Viridiplantae; phylum Streptophyta; class Magnoliopsida; order Santalales; family Viscaceae; genus Viscum; species Viscum album. Next base: position 59,037,777 of record OY728164.1, on the reverse strand, counting down.
ATTTTAATGAAAAAAATTTAAAATTATAATTTTGATTGTAAAATAACATTGTACCTATTTGGTAACAGTCCAACTGTAATCCTTAGAAATAATAAACAATAATTGAAACATTAATAATCATAAATAGAGATATATTAATGTTATATATGTCAAAAGTAATATATATAATCCAAATCAATGTTTCTAGTTTTATAATACCAAATATATCTCAATGGAGTTTAAATTGGGAAAATCCCTTATAAAGATAATATCATTGATGAGATAATTAAGCAATTATTTGATTATGTATAAAATATGTAAATCCTATAAAAAATTTACTTCAAAATAATAAAATAATAATTCATTTCAATCAAAATCATCTAATAATTAAATCAAGGATGTAGAAAAATAACACAATGAATGGAAATTTAGATAAGAATCCCTTTGTAATAATCATGATGATTTTGGTGGAGTTAATCAATGAATTTATTCTGTGTATAATATGTTAAAAAATATAGAACAAGTTAAAATACATCATAGATTAATTAATGGTTAACCCTAACATAATCATAAATTATGAAAGACAGTGATGAATTAATAAACCAAATGAAAATAAATTGGGTTCTGAAATCCCTAACCTCATGTTTCCTATTAGTTCAATATTCATTATCATCCTATATAAGTTTTTCAACCATTTTATGAATTTATTATAAATAAATATTAATATTTATATTAACCTATATATTTGTCATCTAACATCTTATTATAAATTTCATAATAAAGATTCATTATTTTAATTGTTCTAGGAGTTATCAACTTTATTTTCTTGTACATATTGTGTCTGGAAAATTATAATCATTTTACATGGTTTATGGAAATATCATATCTAGAATTTAAATCCTGTTATAAATATAATATATATTCCTTATATATTTCCATATTACCATCCATGTAAATTTTAATTGATAAATAGTTTTCATATCTTTGTGGATGTGGAAGCCAAAGGTATACAGAGGTGATGTGATTATCTTCCAAATGATTGGAAGGTAAGAAGGTATATATTATATTATAATAACATGGAATATTTATTTCATAAATAGAACATAAAATAATTAGCCAATATCGATTTTCATTAATATAAATAGGTGGTTAAAAATTAATTACACATATATGTGGAGATGGTTCCACATAATTACATAGGAGAAATGTTTTCTCTTTTGAAATGATGTACAAGAGGTAAAGATTTATTGTTCGATTGTCGTGATAAAATATCAATATATTTATAATAACTGATTAATTATTTCATATCAGGGATGAAATAACTATTATAAGTATATGACTAATTAAATTTGAATGTGCTAGCAAAGATGATTACCTCTATTTTAGTGTAAGTACTTTAAATACCCACTTAAGGGTCCTAGTGTTGTTCTTTTGGAAGGAATTGAACTGCTAAAAATTAGAAAATAATACTGAGATAATAATTTTTTAGATTTTTTAATATAGTATTGTAAATGTGGTGTATGTAGGAGAGATAATGATAGTACTTTAGTAAGTGAGGGGAGGGGTATTATTGGATTTTCAAAACATATAAAAATAATAATAAAAAAATTCATCTAAAAATGTTTCCAAATTGATAAAATTATATGAAAATATTAATATGAGTATAAATATTATAATAAAATATAAAATGGGTATGTTTAGTGGAATTTTTCACCCTTATATCATTTTTCTAACACACCACCACTCCCCTCCCTTTTAACCACTTTTAAAATTACCAGGATAATAATGTGTTTACATTATATAACCCTTCAAACCCTCCATAAAAGAATAATTAAACAATAAATAGATAAGGTAAAAAATATAGGCAATATATTATAATCCTTTTCCTAATTCAACATTTTTATTATTTCTATTTATTTTATTAAAATATTATTTTTATAAAATATAATTAATTTTAATTTAGACATTATTAGTTTAATTTTACTTTAAAACACTCCGGAATTAAGGATTTCAAATATAATACTTTAAAATATAAATAATATTCTATATTTTTAAATGAAGTTCCTAGTAAACAATATTTCATCAATATTGTAATAATTTTTCTTTTTTTGAAATCATTTGTTATATTTTTCTAGTAATTTAATATATTTTATATCGACATTATGTAAGAAATTAAAGTAATTACTCAATTAATGAAATATAAAAAATAATCAAGATAATAATAAATTTATTATTTTCATGATATACTTTTAGATTCAATCATAATATATTCTTATCCTTATGTGACGATATAATATAAATTAACGAAACAAATAGACATATTAGAATTTTCTTTACCTAAAATAATATTAATGCCATTAAAAAGGATAAATGGAACTAAAATTCCATGGATTCGATTTTGGAATGGATATGACTGAATTAATCCCATACAATGAAAAAATGAAGTTTTTTTATTTTAATGCATTTTCTATTATTTTAAATTTCAATTACCCAATTTAATCTCTACCAATGTGATAATGTTTATCATGGGTACTATTCATAATTTTTAAAAATTAATGTTACCTATTTACCAAATTTGAGCATTTGGATTCCAAATATGGCATACAATTTTTGATACTTATTTTCAAGAACATGAAAATATGAATATTAATATATATTCATAAAACAGAATGATTTTTTTATGAAAACTCATTCTTTGTATAAAAATTAATTTATATCAAAATCATTAAAATTATTGAATTAAATTAGATTATAAAATATAAAATGGGTCACATATCACATTTAGAAAAAATAAAATTTATATTCATACATTTTAATTATATGATTTTTTGAAAAAAATAACAGTATTTGAAAACCCTATATTTTTCACCATTCACTAAAAATAATCATTTCAGAGAAGTAAACGAAAAAATCACTAATTTAACATTGATATACTAATTTGAAAAATGAATATTTCATTTTAAATATATTTTCTAAACCATGATCATTTAATTATATTATTTGTTCCTAGAATTTAATAAATATATCTTTTGAAAAAACATTAAATTCCTATTTTACAATACATTTGAGTTCAAATTTTCTACTAATTAATCAATGTATTTTTATTGAGTAGGTATTTATATAAAAATATATTTCATATTGAATTTAATCCTACTCATAATTTCCAAATCAATGGTTATGATACAATTTTAATATATATTAGTATTTTTTGGTTCCATTATGTATACTGTTTTGTGTTTTTTATACTATTAAACAATGTGTTGTGTTTAAAAATATATTGGTGTTAGATCAATAATTCCAATAAACTTAAACATAATGTAACAATATAAAAGTTAAATAGAATATTAATATCGATGGGTTGTCTCTTGTTTTTATTCACTCAAAATAATATAAATATGATGTTGAATGTATATAGCATAGTCCTTATTTATCATAAATAATGGTCTTATGAATAATAAGCCATCTTCATACTCTCTTAGAAAAGGCCTGAACTTTTATAAATAAAATTCCCTTGAAAAATTGAATTACATTTTCTATTATCATTATTGAAAAAAAAATATAAACTAATTTTGTTTTATTATATCTCATAATATTTTAAATACCATTACGAATCTTAAGCATTAACAATATAGCCATTGAATAGTGACCATATGATTATTTTAAATATTGAGTTTCAATAAATTCAATTGACACATACAATGGAATTGATGGTAACATCCAGTAGATTTATACCCAATGAATCCGATTTATCAATGATTCTGAGGGAGATATAATCACTAGGTTTTGTCATGAACATTCTCAAGAATATATCTAACAACTATGCCTTGTGTGATACTATTTACCAATGAAGTTCATTCTCATTGATATCACAGTCCAAACCATGTTCATCTATCCACCCAATGAAAATATCAACATCATGCACATTCCTCTTAGGAAATTTTATGATTAAATAAAGGGATACGTAACATGATACTAATTTTATGAATATAAATTCTTTTTATAAAGATTAATATATTTAGTTTATATTATTGATAAGTAATAAAATATTTTTTATATAACAAAATAAACAATTTATTTTTTGTTAATGTAAAATTTCAAAATTGATTTTCCATTTTGATGAATTCATTATTTTAAAAAATATTTTATTTATTAATAAAAATATAAAATTAAAAAATATTTATTAAATTTGAATTATAGTATTATTTTTATGAAGTCAAATGTAAATTTTTATAAGCATTTAACAACTGTTATTATTGAAAAAACTGTCATTTTTTTAAAAATTCCATTTTTTATAAATTTAAAACATCTCATATTTATAAAATTATATTCATAAATAAAATATTATTTTTTGAATCGTCACATTGAAATTATACAATGGTGAATTATTCATTATTTAATAAATTTCAATTTTTCAAGTATAAATTTAATACGGTGTAAAAATACTATGCGTATTATGAAATCATAATGACCCAAAAGTAATTTATTATGTTCCATAAATGGTATCCAATATAAAATATATGTTTAAAATTTTAAAAAAAATGTTATTTTATTAACTTTATAAATACTTTATGAATCCTCTAAAACCTTTATTAAATAAAATGGTCTTAAAATAAATTATTTATAGGAATGAGTCACTTACATATAAAAAAGGGTAATATTTTATTCTACCTAACCCTTTTAATTATAGAATACTAAAAACAACTCTTTTATGGTAGAAATACTGTAAACAAAACATTATAATTTTTCTGAGGGAGATTAGTTTATATTATGGAGTCCAAAACCTATGATTATGAGTTAATAAATAACTACACAATGCATTCTTATATCATCCCACCAAATATGCCATTAATCAACCATAAACATCCTTTTAAAAAGACTTTACCCTATCCTCCCCTTATATTATTCCTCCCATGGACTCCTACCTAGTATTCTAATAATCTCCTCCTAATATTTTTGAATCACCATCTCGAGGTAAAAATCCTCCCTCCCTTCTTTTCAATTTATGAACAACCATTGTATTTTTCCCATTCAATCTCAGTTGGATATTTTTTAATGAATTTTTTAATATCTCTCTCATATAAAATTTATTTAATAATAATTATATATAATTTAACCTCTATAATTATAGTGTTTACCTAATACATTATTATTCTCAAATTTAGTAAGTTCTCTCCTCATTTTGCAATATATTCAACCATGTATTTCATTTTAAGCCTTTTATTTCCAATTAATAATGATTGAATATGTTTTTACACAACACATTTATTATTCATTTGATGTATACATGACTAGAGTCCCATTTATCTATCATTAAATAATTTTATGATCACTTAAGTACTTCCATTTTGCTGCTGAAATTACATTATGACTTTTCCCATAAAAATATTTGTATTGTGAATACCATCATTACTACAAATAAGAGGCATTCAACTAGACATTAATAAGATTATTTCATTTTGGAATTCATTTTTTGTAACCCACACACCTATATCATGGTGTTAAAATTGATGAAACATAAAATTTTGTTGTATGATGAATGTGGAACACTTGTGTGTGTACATGATATGAAAGCAATGGGTTCACCCAGAATTATATAGAGATCTAATGAATTGTTTAACGTTTCAATCTCATGAGAATTCATGTATTGTATTTGAGAGTAATCCTAATCTATTATGGGACTTTTCCACAATGTTATGAGTTCTTTTCGGTAATCCTTGACCTATGTTTACGATTTCATATTAAATGTTGTCTCCACTATCCCACATTGATTTTATGTTATCATTACATGTCATGCCTCTTTTTTCTTATTTATCATTCTCAACCCATTTGTGTTGAATTAAAATGAATATTGTCTAAAATGTAATACATTATTCATGTTATTCATTGCTTATTTCCTTACATGGATTTATAGCTCATCACTTTCTTTAATATATCCCCATGTTATCCCATCCAATTTTAACAATGATTAAAAATTATAGGAATTTTATGGTTGTTTTCAATAATATCAATATACCCCCTTTTATAAGCTATTATGTAATGTAACTAATGAGCCAACTACACAATACATCCTCATCTACTTGGTCGTAATGTGTGTATTAATTTGTTAAAAAAGATTGAATAAATATTTAATAATAAAAAGGCTTTCCATTGTTATTATTATATGAAAGTTTAGTATTTTTGGGATTAGGATATTTAAACCTAAGAAAAATACTTGGTGATAAGACTACACATATGTAGACATCGGTAAATATTCATAAATGATATAGAATTGTGTTTCAATGAAAATACATATGAGTTTAGATATTATTAGTGGATGTGTCTATGGAACAGTGGTACCATGGGGTAATAATCATAGAAAGGGTAATTTTTATGGACTCAATAACCTCCTAGTGAATTAAAGACAACCATTATGTACAGCTATATTAAGAATCCTTGGGTATATGATTTTTAAATTCACAACCTCATTATGAACCATTATTAAGGGAAAAATTCATATAATAGTTTATGTTAGGAAATAGAACATGGATAACATATATTGATTGTAGAAATTCATAAGTTATGGAATCAAATATCCTTTATAATTTATGCATTTAGTGTTATTAGATACCAATTTTTTTATATAATAGACTAAAAATATAATCCATAGTTTTCGCTTTATTCTATCCAATGGATGAAAATAGCAAGATCCCAGTAAGCAACCAATGTAAAGGATGATGTGATGAATTCCAAAATGAGATGCCCAATCCATTGAGAGAAGGAATCACAAACATTATGATGATAATATGTCACCCAAATAAATAAATTAATTTACACATGTATCCCGAGGAATTCCAAAATCCCCATATGAATGAAGAATATATAATTGAGACCATTATATGATAAAGGCCTCTAACATTCTATATTTCATGCAATCCATTAATCATGTAACAATGGATCAACTCCATATGGAATATCGTCACCATCTTTCAATATTTTCTTCATGATAAGGTCATTATAGAAATTTATGGTATTGAGGGGGAATCTGAGTAGTGGTGGACATTGTTAAATAATAAAAATCTTGAGGAAAAAATCTATGAAATAGGGTAGTGGTTGTTCCAAAAAAATGACAATTATTTTTTCACTCTCTCTGAATTATAATTTGAATTTAATTCCTTTCCATTAAGAAAAAAGGAAGATGAATCCATTGGGGAGTATTATAAAAACCTCACTATACTTTCATGATACACCACTATATTTTTCATTTCTACTGAATTCCATGAATACCTCTTTTGTGGTCTAAAACAGAGTCTATGAAAATACATGGAAATTTGAGACCTATAAATTTATGAGGAGTATTCACAGTGTTCCCTCAAATTCAAAATTGGATCAGTGAATATCATGGTTCAGATAAGGATAATATGGGGAAATTTTAGTTTAATTCTATATGTGTAATGGAGAAGTCTAAAGATAGTTTGAAGTTCTAAATATCCCACTTGTAGAATGAGTGAAAAGAGGAACCACAAAATTGTCTGAAGAGGAATAGAATATTTTTTATGTGTGGGTTGAGAGGGCACCAATATAATGATTTTTAATGGAGAAACAAACTAATGTAATGGAAGAGAGGAAATATTCGTTCGACCCTCAACCTATTTTCAATTTTTTCAACAAAATGAAACTAGGCCTCTTGGAAAACATATTCACCATGTCAATGGTGGTTGATGATAATCAATTGAAACAACCTCTAATTACGTAATGGTGAACTTATTCAATCAGATCCACTAATGTGGATCCCAAAAAAAATGTTGATTGGTACGCTAGTTATTATTTCGAGAATAGAGAATGTGATTTCTAATTCTAGTTATGCACATTCCATTTTATCATTATAGTTTCGTTGAACTATTCAAACACCACTAGATACAAAGAATGCAGAGTTGTCTCTGAAATTGAAAGTATAGAAATTATTTCATCCACGTATAAAACTCCTACCCTAGAAAAAAACACTTTCTAAGTATCCAAGTGAACCTTTTTATAATCCCTTTAATGTAATTTGAGACAATTTTGTGTATGGATTGGAGCTTCGTTCATATATCCAATTGAAATTTCGTAGGGAAAAATCACTCTTTTTTATCATATATTAACATCCCATTATGTACATGTACAATTATGAGGATGAATCTTCATTTTCAAAAATATATCATAGATGGATATTATTTACCTATTAGTAAGTGTATTTATCTCAAATTAGTTGGTCTAAAGAAAGAATTATCCACCACGACATTCTCATTATGACGAAATACACTGATATGTCTCCCAAAGAGTATCATAGTCTTCCTACTATGTTATACATTTAATTTTCATTTGAGAATATTCTTAGGTAATTTCCATTATTCAAGACTCTATATATGATTTGTGTTTTGAATTTTGAGTATCTAATGATACAATTACATGTGAATCTGGATAAAGGGTTTATATGTACATTTCCTTCACCTAGGGGTGAAAAAAATATTTTTTAAGAAGACTCATAATTCAATCCCATATTGTAATTATTATCATGATATTAAATATATCCTTAAAACTATCAATGATACACTTTTATATATTGATGACTTGTTCAATAAACTATGTGAAGCCCAATAATTATCCATAGTGGATCTTCAGTCAGTGTATTGTCATGTAAGTGTGAAGGAGGATATTCCTAATAATACACTCCATACAATGAATAAGTATTATGAGTTCATAATAATTCCATTTAGACTCACTAATTCTCTATAAATATTTATATATATATCATTAATATACTCCTTATAAATTACCTCGGAATCATTGTGGTATTTATTATAGATGATATTCTAATATACTCTAAAAGAGAGGAGGAGGATGAGGAGTATATGATAACTATGATAAAGACAATACAGAAGGAGAAAATTTCAGTAAATTATAAAAAACATGAGGTCTAGTTGAAATAAGTCTAATTCTTGGTGAATGTTGTCAATATAAAATTTATATTGGTTGACACTTCAAAAATAATGGCTATGGAAAATGTCCTGGGATAACATATGTGATTTATATATTTATTTCCTATAGACTCTTTTGGTATTATAAATTATTTTTTTTAAAAAATCTCACTATTTTCAAAACCTCTAACCATGCTAACAAATAAGGAAATCTTGTTATTAGGGGATAAGGAATGGTAATAGAGATTTAAGTAGTTTAAAAAGTGTTTTATCACTACCCATGTACCTATGCTACCCAAAAGTAGAGATGATTTTGTGGTATATAGAAATGGTTTGAAAATGTATTCCATTGTGTAATAATTTAGAATGAAATATTTATATCCTATGACTCATGGTAATTGAATATCAGTGAACAGAACCACCAAACAATTGATTTAGAGTTTGATGTCTTTGTTTTTTCATTCAAAATATGGAAGCATTATCTCATTTGAGAAAGTATAAAACATATATGGATCATAAAATACACAAATATATATTCACACAACAAGAATAAAATATATACAAGTGAATATGGTTTTATATTATTAATAAATATGAGTTCATGACCCACAACCTTCCTGGTAATGAAAATAATGCATGATATTCTCTATGTAGAAAGTATTTGAAAATTTTATTATTAAAGGGATTCAAAATGGATCCAAGATTCTTTTACAAAAAAAATATTGACATGGGGATCATAGTTGTAGGATTATAATCTATACTTTTACAAATTATTTCTTAACCATCCCTTCTATAAGAGAAAAAGGATAATCAATTAGACTATGTCTAAATTCATTAGAAGGTCCAAGCTATAAAAAAAGGGAAATCTCAAGAGCTACAAATTAATGAATAATATTTTGTACGATTTGGGTCACAATAATGTTTACCCTTAAATCTCTTGTTAAAATTGTAGATGTATCCTGAAGCATATATATTGACCATCCCCATCCATTAAGGGAGAACAGTGATGTATCAATATCTCTAAGAGTACATTTGGTGTTGAAAATATGATAAATAAGATCAATAAATATTCATAATGGTGTCTTTTATTTTCGAAATTGAATACATAAAGGAATAAATATGAGGGGGTTATTCAACCATTACCCATACCTATGTGGAAAAGGTGAAACATAACCACACAATTTTTCAATGGTCCTACAAAGACATATAATGGAAATAAAGATATATGGGCTGTAGTGGATCATCCTACAATAACTACTCATTTAATTAAAATTTCATATGAATTATCACATGATCAACATGTATGAATAGATATTAGAGAAGTTGTGAGGTATCATGAAACATGGCTTCTGATTATATCTAATCATGACCATAGATTTACCTCCATGTTATGGAAGAGTATCTAACATTATCTATATTTTATGATGAAGATTAGAATGACTAATCACCAAGACAATTTTATTGGAGTATCCATACACTCGAGGAAACGTGGAGATCAAGCTCGATGAATTTTAAAGGGGGATGATATCAACATTATCCTCTAGGGAAGTTCTCATAAAATAAGAGTCACCACTCACACTAACATATGCCTCCCAGTGAAGAGATTTATTGGAAGTTGATTATAAAATCTACATAATGGGTTGAAGACGGTGAAAGAAAATAGATAGGACATAAAATGAGAGAGGAAATGGATGAAAAGTTTTATAGTATTAATCTACAGATTAGGGATTTTCATAGATGACTAAGAATATATTATAAAAATAATCGATAAGAGTATCTGGTAAATATTTGATATAAGGTATTACTCTATATATATCCATAGAGATTATTCATTAACTTTGTGAAGAGTGGAAATCATAGTCAATGATACATAGTTCATTTTATATCCTTGATATAATATGAGTGATGAGATATAAACTATAACTTTGGCCTAACGAATCTCAAGTACATGTTGTGTTCCATGTATCCATTATTAAGTACATAACAGATCCATTAGATATGCTGAATCCATATGAGGTATTGTTGGATAATGATATTTCAAATGACAAGAGTCATGTTAATATGATAGATTAGGGAGAAAAATTTATATAAAATAGTACAATGTATCTGGTCAATGTGCTATGGAGAAAAAAAATGTTTGAGGAAAAGGCATAAGAAATATAGGATGTGATGAAAAAAATAACCATCAGCCATTTTAGTGTGTGAAATGAAAATTTGATGCAAAAATTTTCTAAAGGTGGGAAATTTTTAATGGACCGACCATTTATAAATAAACTTTTTTCATGATTAAATTAATTTCCAAATTATTGTTATAGAAAACACATATAGTTAATTTATTATATAATATATTACCTAATTTAAAATACCACTATGATTAAAAACCAAATATTATATATCAATTGAATATTTTTCATTTGATTAGTATAAATATTGGATTTTGATAAATAAAATTGAAAATGAAAAAGTAAGTGATGTCCTTGAATTCTAGAATTTCACCCTACGAATCCCATTAATCGAATATTTTTAGGGAAATATCATCCTAAGGAATTTTCATTACCATTAAAAATATGATATCAAACAACAAAATCATGAGAGAAATATTTTATGGGATAATTTCAAGCACATCAAGATCATGACCCAAACCATCTATACAAAATGACTCATTGAAAATATCCCCTTCACAAACCTTACTATTATGGAATTTAATGGTGTAATTAAGGGAAACATAGAATTATCCTAATAATATGAATATTTTAATTGTATATAATGAAGAATCTATTTAAATATTATTATTGTTTCTTTGTAATTTATTTTTATTTTGATACGATAAAACAAAAATTGAAATTTCCTTTAATATGAAATATTAATTAATATATTAAATTTTAAGTAATTAATAAATTTTAAAAGTAAAATATTTTCTAATAAAATTATAAAAAAAAAAATTATTAAAAAAATGACATTTTAATTTTTATGAAGTCAAATGTAAATTTTTTTTGGGTTTTAAAATGTTATTGTCGAAAAAACAATCATTTCTCAATAAATGTTGATTCATATTTTATAATTCAAAATACACATATTTAAAATATTATTTGTATAAAATAATTATAATTTGTTAATCAAAATATAGAAATTATCTAATAGTTAATTTTTCATAATTTTCTTAGATAATCAAATATTCAGTTATAAAATTAATACTGTCTAAATATATTGTCTGTATTATGAAAACATAATGACCTAAAAGAGATTTTTTAAATTCTATAAATGGTATCCATGAACAAATATATATTTATCCTTAAAAAATTATTTTTTTAGTTTATTTGATAAATTTTATTAATCCATTATGAATCCTATGAAACTAGTATTATATTGAAATGTTTTAAAATCCAATCTTTATAAACATGACCCACTTTCACAACATCCTGAGTTGTATTTTATTGATTGAGTCTCATGTTTTGTTAAAATAATTAATAACACTACTATTTTTTAGAAATCACAGGAAAAAACCAATTGGATGGTTTTTGATTTATATTATTTTATTATATAGATTCCAAAACCTATATTTGGAAACTAATAAATAACACCCCTCTATTTTATAAGATTATCCAACCCAAGAGCCTATTCCACTTCACTGAAAAACCTTCTAAAACTCAATTAATCATCCCTAATATCACTATATTCCTATAATGTACCCCTAATCTCTCAATAATATCCTCCATTGACTTTGGAATCACTATATCATGGTAAGGTACCACCCTATTTCCATTACAATTAAATAACACTCTTTGTATATAGCCTTGTGATCTAAATTAGTTACATTAGTATGATTTTATAAATATTACACTACTGGAGAATGTATTTCTTCGAAATTAGAGATCACTTATCCCCTATTACTATATTATTTACCTCATCTTTTAATTTGATGAAATTTAGTAAGGGATCATCATGTACTTCTTATATTTATTCAATCATCATCTACATCTTATGATTTTTATTTCCAATTTCTAGTATTTGGATAAGATTTTACAAATGCATCTTATTCTACCTTTTACGTCAAAATTTTGATAAACCCTTTTCTATATCATTAATCTATTTCATGAGTCCATTAGTACTTTCATTATGATTTCAAAATGTCGTTGTGTTTTTTCATTTTAAATACATTGTATTTTGAGTACCATCGCTATTTACACTCAAGGGTATTCAACAAGAAATACCTAAGATTATTTAATTTTGTAATTCCATTTCTATAACCCACACTCTTCAATCAGGGGGTTAAAATTTATTAAATACAACCTTATGTTGTATGTTCATTGTGGAAAGCTTATAAATGTACATTATATGAAAGGGTTGACTATGGTCTAAATTATGTAGTGTTCCAATTCATTGGGTAATGTTTTTTTTTTGTCATGATAAATCATGTATTGAATTATGGAGTGAACCAAATCCATTATGGTACATTTCAACCATGATATCATGTCTTGGTGGATAACCTTGATGTACTTTAATGATGTCATGTATAATGTTGTTTCAACTTTACCATGTTATATATTTTTTATCGTTCTATATCATGCTTCTTTGTTCATGATTATTATTTTCACCCATTTTATATGCCATTGAAATTAATGTTTCCTAAAATTTAAAACATTCCACACATTATGATTTGTTTATTCCCTTAGTAGGCCTCATAGCTCACCACTTTCTTAGGTATTTCCATAGGTTATCCCAAACATTTTTAAGAATGATAAAAAGTTTTCAATAAGTTATAGAATATTTAAAAAATGTTAACGTACTCCCTTGTTTAAATTATTATTTAATGTTCCTAGTTACCCAATGTTGAAATAATTACATAACTCGTGGGTTGTATTATATTTATTCTTAAGTAATTATTCCTATATTAATTAGTAATACTGAAAATTGTTTTCAAAGTTCCTATCAATGGAATATTTAGTTGTGTCTTAGTATTGGGATTAGGAGAAACTTATAAAATCCATAAATATAAGACTTAAAAGAATAACAAATTCATAATTTATTATTGTATTTTGTAAGTGGTTTTGAATAAAATGCATCCATGTATCGATACTTCATGTAGATATGGATCTTGCACAGAGATACCTAAGGCTAATAATCCCTAAAAGTGAGATTGATCATGAATTGATTATCACCTACTGCATTCCAACAAGAATTTATTTACACCTAGTTAAAAAATCCTAGGGGTTATGAATTGGTAAATTCAAAAGGCCATTACAAAAAAAAATTAATATAATAAAAGAACATTAGAATTCTATGTCAGTAAATAGATCATTGGTGACATTGATTGAATACATGAAATTCGTAAGCTAAGGGATTTTATATCATTTATTAATTATTCATTCAGAGTTATGAGATTATCCTTTTTGTGTTAAATATTTTTAAATTAATCATCAATAATTTTCTCCTTATAATATCCCATTTCTAAAATTCCGATAAACCGAATAAACAAATACTGTGATGGGAAATGTGATCACAACCCAAATGAGATGCCCAACCAATTGGGAGTTGTAATAATGAAATTTTATATGATTCATTATCAGTTGACTATGTTCCTGAATAAAATCGTAAATTAGCAGTAATTTACAAATCTGCCTGTGAAAAAACAAGTTTAAATTTAGACAAATATGTGACCAAGGAATGTGACATTCAATAGATCAACATATCGCTTAATCACATAATAATGGATCAAACCAATTGAGAAGATATTCTATATAAATCAATTCAATGAGAAAGGGAAGTTCATACATGATTTTTATTCTATGTATGTATTTTTTGATCAGTGGCGGACACTAAACAAGAATATGAAGATTGAGCAAGAGATCCATGAAATTGGGTGAAAGTAATTCCATAAAATGTTTTTTGATAAATATTTTTTTAACAATCTACAACATAAAATAGATAAGTGTTTTCTTATCCTAGAGGAAACAAATATGATGAATCCATTAGGGTTCATGATTCAATCCTCCCAACACTTGAAAAATGCACCTCTAACTATATCATTAACCTCGAATAAAATGATCTCAACTTAATTATTGTTTTAAAACTATGTCTATGAAAATCCCTAGCAATCTAATTCTATGATTTCTATGAGGAAATTGACCAACATTTCTCAAATGTGAGATGGAGATATGAAAATATCAAGGGTGTTCTAGGGATAAGAAGTAGTAATTTGATTTTAATTCTAGAAGTATGGTGGAGAAATATAAATATGGAAAAAAATTCAACATCCCACTTACCAAACGTGTGGAACAAATAACCTCATAAATTTATTAAAGGATCTAAGGAAATCCTAAATGTGCTAAATGGAATGCCAATTATCTTGTGATTGATGATATTAGAAACCCACCTCTTTAATGGATGACCTGAATGATCTAGTAAACCCTCATCCTATTATCCAATGATTCAACTGAAAAAAGGAATCATTGAAAACCAATCCATATATCTAATAGTGGTCAAAGACAATAATTTGAAAAATATTACATGGTAGAAAGGTTTATCATATGAAATCACAACTGGTGAGTTGTATCATGTTAATTAATTGGTGAAATGTACTCTATTTAGTCATTCATGATTAGAAAACAATATTTTTTATTCTGGTTATACACATTCCATTATATCACATATGATTTGTAGAACTATTAAAAACACACCAAAAATCATTGATGTAGACCTATTAGGGAAAATGTAAAAAGGGTAAATTATTTCATCCCATGTAAATAACTCCTCCCTAGTGAATTTTTTTATTTAAAGTTAGTATTGAACCTTGTGATTCCCCCAATGGTGTAATTTGATGAAATTATTTGAAATGACTCGTATTTTCCATTTATTTTTTGGATTTTTTATTCATTGTTTTTTTAATTAGGAAATGATAGGATGTATGATTCTAAGTCTTGTGGTTCATGGAAAACATTTTTTCTGAATGTTAAATATATTAAATTGCGTATGTATGCTATTTTCATGAAAATGTGGAATATCATTTGAATGGGTTCCAGGTAAGAAATCAGTGGGTATTATTGACTTTAGAATGTAGGTTCTTTTCTAGTTGTGGCATAACATTGGTTTCTATGAAGCATCTATGTAAAATCCATCGTAGAAATATATATAATAAATTAATTAATTTTTTTTATTTCATTTATGTGAACACATAATCTATTTTATAAATAAACATATTTGGATATTCCTAGGATTATCTACAAAAACCTAGAGATCCAAAGCACTACTCAAGATTGAATAAATGATTTTTTTTGGACGATGACTAGATCGGAGATTGATGACTGGTTAGAGATGAATTTATAGGATATCGCCAATGAAAATTGCACAACTCTATTCTTCACCAATGATCAATCCAAATTTAGATAGTATTTTTTTATTTCATTCCCCATTAATAATTCCTATGATGAAAAAAAATAAATCAACCAATTGATTGATATGTCGATCATGTATTTTGTGGTATGGTTTTATTGTTGGAATTTATTGGGTTACATTCTCCTTGATTATTGAGTTTACTATTTTCATTATAACTATAGTTAGTCAATGTTAATAGAAACATGGACTAAGGTCCACTCCTCTTCATTGTTAATGTACTTTTTCCCATGATCATTCATTCATTGTGAGAATTATTTTTTTGGTCCATGGTTCAACATATATCAATGAATCTATTATTTATCACTCGATTCATTGTTAAATGAACCAATATTGTGGATCAGGGATCAGTAAAACATGACAGTGGTGTGAAGATTGATGCGGTGATTGTTCAAATAATGTTTTTATCTGATATTACGTTCTTAAGAATGCAACCACAAAAAGTATTTGTGGTGTTTTTAGAATGTATTTGATTGTCAGAACACACTGTTCATTAAACTAATGGTTCTAATGAAGTGGTTCATTTTTTTCCCTATAATTCATGTGGTCGGATCGACATATGGAGGCTCAGAGATAAATGCGAATAACAAATCTATGAATCTAGAAAATTCCATGTTACAAGACAAGTAACTCCAAGACACACATGTGGTGGGTCCCCTTAGTGGTATGGGTTAGAAGACGTATATATGTTTCACATGTCCTATGATCCTATCACAAGGCATGTTACCTATCCCCAATGGCTAAAATTGTACATAGGAGGTTACATTGACACATGCTAGAGTACACATTAACATGAATTTTGTGTACAGTAATCATACATGGCATGGTATAATGTACATGGATACACCCATACACTGTTACACGGGTATAGTAGATGGTAAACCAACATGTTGTGTACTTTTGCATGAACATGGACATTTTACATAGGACATTGACATGGGAATGAATTGAGGTATAAGGGAAACTGTGTATACCTCTACTACATTATTTTTCAAAACATGAATTGGATACATTTTCATTAGTATATTGTAAAAGTTTATTTATAGTGTTTTCCTCATATTTATTCATTAGGGGGTAGTATGGAATCACTTTCTATTGGGGGTAGTATGGAATCACTTTATAATACTAGGAAAATGATAACTTCATTAGGAATTAATGTATAGAGTTGTTGGAATCCTTATGTGAGGCCTAGAGTAATATCCTATATTCATCTCCATTCCCTACATGGAGTTCTTAGTTTTATTGTGACCAACACTATGCGGGCAATGATCCTCTACTTAGAAGCCTAATCCATATTGATTTTTTGGTATACCACTTGGAATTTTGAGTTATCCAAATATTTATATTGTATATCTTCATACATTCAGTGAATTATTATAATGGAAATACCTGATGACCAGATCCTCTTGGATGAACATCATCAATACTATCAGACTCTGGAGTCTATTCTAGTGGATGTGTGCCTTTTTGAATCATTGATATAGAAACCTCGATTAGTATTGAATATTTACCTACCTTTAGTATATTTGCCTATATTTAGTATATATGGATTATATTGTTATTTGTGTCGTAGAAATCTATCTGTATAGAGCTGACAGTATTATTCTGTTGTATTCTTTATTGTCTCAGGGTATCCTAAAAGGAATTCTAATACTCACCCCTTTATGTTTATTTCCCATATGTGTTGTGTATTTTTCAAATGATTGACCTTTTTCATTGTCTTAGACAACTCAAGACTGGACATCACATAGTGAGAATAAATAGAATGATTTGTGTTCATGTGGTATCTTAACCACTATACCAGTTTCACTTTCATGATGGAATTTTTCTCAGGCTCATTGCAGTACCATGTTTCACTAAACGAGATATTATTATAATATTATTATGAACTAGCCGTCATGAATAGTAATACACACTTTTTGAAATTTTATAAATTTTATCTTTCAAAATGGACATAATTTTTGGATTTGGAATATCAAAATTATCCTAGGGTGACTTTTTTGGTATTTTTCCGAAAACTTTCATTTTTTATGAATAGTGAAAACACTAGGTTACAATTAAAAAACCGGATTTTTATTTAAATAATTATTTATTTTATTTAAATTTATTTTAGGTCAAAATTGAGAATTAATACCTATATAAGTTCAATGTAATTCATTAGAGTCATTTTATAATAATTTTAGATATATAAAAATTTTATTGATCTTTTCACTGTCTTTTACCCACCTCCTAGGATAATTTGAAAATTTACATAAAACATAATTTTACCACTTCTGTGAGTGGAATTTCAAAAATCCGAGAGACAACGTTAATATTAAGGAGTAAATTGAGGTTCAATATGATAAAAATAATTTTTATTGAAAAGTAACTTTTTACTTTTATTTAACACGGATAAAAGTAAATAGGGTAATTAAGGGTAAAAATGATATTATTATTACTCTAAAAGATGTCCTAATTCTATTGGATAAGTATAATTCGAAAAAAAACCTTAGAAAAATAATATTATCATTTAGTTCCACTTGGATTAGATTAGGACATTTATTATTATTTAATTCAAAGATGAGTTAAAAGAGTTAAAATCAATGATTAAGAACTAATTTTTTTTAATATAGTGTTATATATAAGATAAATTAGACTATAAATATACATTAGAGAGATAAAAATATTTAATACATAATTGTATTTTATTTATAATTTTGATGCATTATATAATTTAACTTATTTATGACACAATGATGATGCAGTAATTACATTATTAATAAAATATTATCATAATTGATTTTATAAACACCCAAATAAATGTAATATGATACATTTTATGAATTCCAATAATTTTATAGGTTAATATGACATGTTAGTATTGATTAAATTAAATGTTTTCGAAATAATCAAGCTGTTATGATTTTCAAAAAAATAAATTACCAAATACTGTCCAAATTGACATAAATTATTTTTTAAAACAAATATTATATTATTAGTTGTTATTCTACTCCTAAAAATTTAATGTTTGGACAAATGACTTAGATAAGGTTATATATATTAATAATTAACCACTTTGGGTTTTCATGTCTTGTTATAGTATGTTTATTAACACTATAGTGTATGAAAACAAGAAGACACGGTAAAAGTTAAATTATTTAACATAGAGTTAAATCTAAATTAAAATGTTAAAATAGAAACCTAAACTTGTCTAAAACCTATTTGTTGAGATGATTTTGACCCATCCCACTTTATATTAAATATAAATTAGTTTGGAACTATTATTAACAGAATATGACTTTATTATAAAATAATATATTATGTTTTTCCTAAGGTGCCCCACTCCTCCCTTATAAAATGGCACGCCATCCCTCTTCTCTTTAGACAATATTGAGCCTTCAAGCTCGGAAAACCCCAGCCCATTTCCCTTATAAACTTCCTTATAAACATTATAATGGTTCTTGTCTCCTCAAAAGACCAACTCTAGTGCCTTAAGAGGAAGCTTAAAAGAGGCGCTTCGAAGAAGAGGTAATCTCTTCTACCAATTCTTTCATGTTTCTTTCTTCTTTAGTTGTTTCATTATAAAGTAATAACATATGTATCACTAATATACGGATATATTATTATAAATATAAAACGACCCCATTTCACCTTCTATCCATCATACGGAAAATGAAATCACCTTGCGTGCGTACGTACGGAATATCGTCTCCACGTCGTGGTGTAATCTGTTTTTCCACCACCACCTTACATGAATGGGTATAATGGTGAAAAGAATAACTATATATAGTTATTATAACATCATACTGATTCTAATATGTTATATTATCCACTCCAATTCAATTCAATAATTATGGAAATGATATCATCGCTCATGCATACGTACGGATTACCGTCTCCACGATGTGATTAGATTCATTCTCCATGTTAACCACTCAAGAATGATTATAAAGTATATATAATGTGTAATAATGAAATTTATGACATTATAAAACTACTAGATTTATCTATATATATATATATGTGTGTGTGTGTGTGTGTCATCTACTTACTTCTATTCACATCAATAAGGAAATGAAAATAGCGTTGATGCATACGTATTGCCTACTGTCTCCATGAACTGTGTATTTAATTTCATTTATCTATGAATTATATATATATATACTGAATATATATGATATAAAAATATGTATTGAAATTTTGTAACTAATTAAATCATTATATAAGTAATAATAATATCAATAACAACATGTCCAAACACGTACGATAAATAAAACGATTTTACCTAAGACACTGCTTTAACATGGAATTTACAAAAGAACAGGTAATATAAAGTCATAAGTGAACCATATATGATATCATAACAACGAATATGATTCTGTAATAAGTCAATGACATTATTTAAATCATTATGAAGGCGGTTTGGATACGTATGAAGCATATCGGACCTAAGGAAATGGATAACTTTTCCAATATCGAATTTATCCGAGATTATTTATTCATAAGTATTTACTGGTGTTATTGTTATCATCAATTCCCATGTTTTCAAAAAATGTTTTCATGTATGTTTAAAGTCATTTTTACCAATTTTTTAAATTTACCACATGTTATGAAAGGTATCTTACTTTTTTTTACCACACGAGTAACTTTTTTACTTTTCTGACAAATGTACGAGGAAAATGTTTTTTAACGTATACAGTATGAACATTTTTTTAAGGTTTCATAACACATTATTTTCATGAAAATTTACTCTAAATGATTTCATGGTTATTTTCAATAAAATCCGTTTATTTTAAAATTTCTTGTGATTTTGGGAAAAGAAAATGATTTTTAAGAAGAAAGGATATTTTCCTCAAGAATTCTTTTCAGGTGTTATATCAAAACCATTTTCCATATAAGATTACATTGGTTAATATGTGTATGTTTCAAGTATAATATATCTATGATTTACATGGTGTCACTTTACTTATGATTAAATGATATCCATTTTTTTATATGTATTATGTTATGATGGGATGATGTTTATGAAACTCATTTTTATTCTTTGGGTTATGATGAATGATTTATGTTTATGTTGTGGAATAAGTAAAAATGATTTCATTATGAGACGGGTGGGACCTATATCTACCACCAATTCATTGGGTAATGATTTATATCTCATGAGATAAACTTGGCTGGAATGAGAAGTTAATCCATTTCAGTGATACATGACAGTAACGAGGGGTGAACTCAATTAAGAAAAGGACTTTCTCCAATAAGATGTACTTAGCATCAATGCCTTGGATATTATGTAAATAATAAAATGTGCTTAATGGTTTCCAAAATTACATGTTTTATTCTAATTCCATTTTACCATTATTAATTTTTCTTTATGATCTATGCCTTACGTACTGCCATGTTGTATGTCATTGCTCAAGATTTTGATATTTAAACATTATGTTCATGTTTTTTTCATGTTCAAATGTATATGATTTGTTTTATTTTCTCTATGATTACCCTTACTGAGAATTTGAGCTCACCCATTATATCTTTTCTTTTCCCCAGGATTTAAATGTCGGTTTTAGGTATGAAAACAAAAGGTGAATATCTTTATGGGAGATGTTGAAGATCATTCACCACGATTAGAAGATTATGTTCCAAGATTCCAAAGACACTAAAATATTAATCTCTTTATGTGTATGTTTTTGTTATGTATTAAGTATTCCACAAAAGTAATGTAATTTCCATGGATGTCAGGATATGGGTATCTATATTAATTACATGAATGTGGGTGACCATGAGCTTGACCAGACATTTGAATGTGATTTTTTTCCTTTAATATATTTATCAAATTAATTTTTTGCCATGCGATCCATCGCTCTTCATTAAAATTTAGAGCATGCATTCACATGGTCTATTTTATTTAAACCCCACTTTACCAATCATATTTTTATGAGTTTAAAATTTATATGTAATTGATGGAGCTCCCTTTCTTGTGGAGGTAGTCCATGTCAGGAGGTGAGGAGAAACCTATCAAACAGGATACAATGGTAGACATGTAGAATGATGTGAACATGAACTATGTATAAAAGAGATTTTGTACTAGTTCAGGTTCAGTTTATCAACCTCTAGATGCACTAACCATTAAATAAGTTCATGATATTTCTGTTTATTTTATTTATTTAGTTGTATGGTCTTTTATTATGGACGTGTACTTGTGACCACATAATTAATGAATTAATAATCATGCAAGATGGAACTATAATAAACTAGTCTTTTGTGTAAAAATTATCAATAAATTGTTAATCACTTCGGTAAGTTCCACATAACACTAACATGCATGTGATATATAAAATAATGAAATTTATGCATGAAAGTTAAAAATCCATCAAAAAAATATTAAATCAGACTAAGCATTTTGTTACTACATTAACAGAAAAACCCAAAAAAATATGTGTTTGACCAACACTTGTTGGACCCTTATATTTATACAAGAATATATTATGATATGTTTTAGGTTTAATTATCCATTTTTCATCAATAGAAGTAGTCCTTACTAGACTTTGTGTAAAATTGGAGGCAAGTGTTGAGATAAATCAAGATAGGATTTTAGGATTACAGAGTCCAATAAATGGATCAATGAGCTGAAATGCCTCAGTTGTAAAAGACAAACCTACCTAAATACCATAAATTTCTTGACCATCCCTCTTTAGGGTTACGTGAAGGGTAATATGGATCCTTGTCACTATAATTTCTAAACAACTGGACATTCCAAGTTCAATGGTGTAGGATATTTTGAATTGATAAAATTATGGGAGAAATAATAAAATTATCTTGTAATTTATCATATAATTTAATCATTTAAGAACTAATAAAAAACTTGTTTAATTATAGAACAAATTGAAAAGCTCATCAACCTTACAATCCCAGCGATCAATACTGGATATTGACAACATCCTCACTGAGAGTAACATCCAAAAATGGTATAGACACCTTCGGTTAACTCTATTCCATGAACAGAAATCATACATGATAGATTCTTCATTAACTGATCTTAAATCTCACGAGGGGAGTGATTAAGTGTTCCTAGTCATCGTGAAACATATGAATGATGCGGTCAAGGTTCAATGTTTGATAGTATCATAATTGTATAGTGAACTCATGATGTCTCAAAAAAAACAAGGATGTATATTCCATGCTTAATCACCTATGTGGTGTTTATGAGGATAGAGAATGACATGAACAATTTGAGTTCACCAAAGAACTCTTTCAGATAATTCTTAGAGAGTATTCCCTAGATAGGCCTCACATAGTCATGCTCATTGGTTACATTAAGCGCATGTAGGTTCTAGGGATTATACTCCCTAAAGAACAAGGTTATGATCTCATTCCTACGTCACTCCCTCAGAGATTCTCCAGTTATGTTGTGAATTTGAATATGAACAACATTAATAAGTCTCTACTATATATTATTATCATCAATCTCCATGTGGACAAAGGCATGATATGGGGAAAGAATTTTTTTTCTTATAGTGAAGAAGAGGAAAGATAAGGTGAAGAGATTTTATCCCAGATCTTCTTCACTACATTACAAGAAAAGGTAGATCAAGGGGGAGGGAATGGAACATGAACTTGTTTATTTCTCGTGTGACAAGAAGGGCCCCTGGATGAAACACTACCTGAACCTAATGAAGAAAGGGGAAGCATCAGGAGCATTTTTTTATCAAGTGAACTTTATATGATTCTATAAATTGTTTATTAGATACAACCTGTGATGGTCACATATGTATCAAAATAGAGGAAATAAGTATATTCATGAAAATTAACTAAAGGGAGGATGATCTATAACCAGCCAACGGAGATAGACTTTCTTTTGTAGCTATCAGGTACTACCACCTCACATTGCTAACTGGAATTAACATGGTGCTAAATGATTTTTATTTTGTTCCTTTATAAGAAAATACATTATTTCTTTATACAAACTAGATACATATGGTTTTATTTTCATGTTTTTAAATCAATTTTTTTAATTTTTTAATGATATGATTTGTTTTACTAAGGAAAATTTACATAATGCTCATCACGTGATGGATTACACAAACCAAGTAATGGAAATCGATAATGAAGCTACTGTGTGTGACTCGTACCACACCCAACATTGGAATCACTAACTAGGTCATATAAATTAAAAATTCATGATAAATATACATCAATATGGATATTTATATTCTTACTAACTAAACCCCCTAGTGTATGTCTAGCATGTTTACAAGGAAAAATGACTAAATCCCCATTTAGTGGGAAATGTGAAAGGGACAAAGGGTTTCTGGCATTGGTCCATACCAATGTGTGTGGACCATTTCAAATTGAACCAAGGGGTTGGTATTTATTCTTCATAACTTTTACTAATATGTTTACTAGATATGGATATATATACTTAATGAGGTATAATCATGATTCTTTTGATATGTTCAAGGAAAACAAAAATGATTCTTATAACCGTATTAGTAATAATATTAAAAAACTCTTCACAGGAAAAGTTGGATAATATCATAATCAATACTTCATTTATTACTTATGGGAGTTTGGGATCCTATCCCAACGCACTCCTCCTTACACGCCATAGTGGAATGGTTTAAAAAAAGGAGGAATTGCACTGTGCAGGACATGGTGAGATCAATGATGTGTCATGAAATTATTCTATTATACATTTTGGGATATGGGTTACAAACAGAGGAACACATACTAACCAAAGTACAAAATAAATTGATAAATGGTATTCCATATGTGAATTGTAGTGGATGAAAATCCACGTTATCAAATTTCCATTTGTGGGGAGGTGAATCATTTTTAAGGCATTTTTATTTAAAAATAATCTCAACGTATTGCGCAAAGTGTACCTTTATAGGAATACCTAAGAAAAGAGGGGATATTAAATATTTGACCTCTCCAAAAAAAGTTTATAATTACAAGGCACCACATATTCCATGATAAGGATGAAATATCAAAAAGATATAGTGGGAGTGAGATAAACTTTAATTAAGATAAGGGTCAGGGTACAAAAGATTTGGTATTGGAGATGATTCCACAATGACCTATGGAAGAAAGATCTATTCGAGACACACAAGTACTACATCGAAGTATAAGAGAGGATAAAGAATCAGAATGGTTATGTTTATTTAATTACTAAGAATAGTGACTCATTATTAGTTGATAATAATGAACCTCTAACATAAAAGTATGTAGTAACTGTCACAATCAATTCCAAGTGGAAAGAATCCATTAATTCTTAAATGGATTCAATATATGAAAACCAATTAATAATATTGGTAGAAATTCCAGTAGATGTAAAGCCTAGTGGTTTAAAATGGTTATTCATGAAGAAACTCGACATAGATGGACATGTCAGTACCTATAAGGAATGAATAGTTGTAAAAGTGTTTAAATAGCATCAAGGAATTTACTACGATGAAACCTTTTCACCAGTTGAAATGCCGAAATCCGTCAGAATTCATCTTCCCAATGCCTTATACCATTATTATGAGATAATACATGTGGATTAAAAAGTAGTGTTTCCTAAATGGAAAATTGGGGAAGATTTATACATGAAACAACCTGAAGGTTTTATTAATCAAAATGAGTCCAATAAGATATGCCTGTTGTAAAAATATTGTTACAGATTAATGTAAGTATTCAGATCATGGAACATTCATTTTGGAAAATACATAACAGAATATTGATTTATAATGATGGAATGTGAGCCATGTGTCGACAAATATTTTTGTGGGAGTGTAGTCATTTTTGTAATAGTTTTTTTTGATGGCATATTACTTATTGGAAACAAAACACTAGTAGTAAAATCTAGTAAGGAATGGTTGAATAAATGATTCTTTATAATGGAATTTGGGGAGGTAGTATATTCTTTTCGGATCAAGATACAACCTAATAGATCTATGAGATTTATTCGCCTATGTAAAAGCACTTATATTAAAAAAAATACTAGAGAAATTCAGTATAAAACAATCCAAGATGAGATTGTTACTAGCATCATATAGAATTTATCATTCCATGAAAATGTGTCCTTAGACACATGAGGAATGAAATAGAATGGGAAGTATTCCTAAAAAATTAGTGATTTGGTCAAAAATGATTTTTATTCTATATACTAGGATAGATGTTTCATGTGCATTGAGTGTGGTTGAAAGATATCATGTTGATCTAGGTGACCACCATTTCATTGTAGTCAAGACTATCCTTTAGCATCTAATGTGTATTAATGATATATTACTTGTTTATGGATGAGATAATAAACTCTTCATTAGAGGATATGGAGAATATAGATTCCAGAATGATCAAGATGACATGAATCCACAAATGAATTACACCTTCACTTTGAATTGAAGTGTTGTGAGCTGGAAGAGCTCAGAACAAGGTATGGTCGCTGATTCTATAGTAGAGACCGAGTATATTAAAACTTTTGAGGAATCTAAAGAAATATTTTTGATTTGGAGCTTCATCCACGAAATAGATGTGTTATCATAATAGTAAATATCCCATAACACTCTATTGTGTTAATAATGAAATTTTGGATCATTAAAATAGCCATGGTCACATCAGCGGATGAAGCACATACCAAAGATGTGTCATCTGTTGAGATATTTTTCTTATATGGGTGAATTTATAGTGAGAAGTATTTTCATATAAGACAATGTAGAGGACCCCTTGATTAATTCCTTGACTCGTGAAAAACATAATTATCATGTGAGTTCTAGCAGGCTGAAAGTCGAAGGCAGGTGGCACAAGTCCAAGTGGTTGTTTTTTAGAGTGGGTGTCATAGAACCAACTTTTTGTACTTTGATTTCTTGAATATTTAATGTACATAATTATTAAACAACTTATTAAATATTTTTAATAGTTCTGCATTACAATAATTTAATAATTTCAATGAATGTTTGTTTTATTAATCAGGTCGTAGAAGTTCCCCGCTAGGATTAAACCTAGATGTGCTATGACAATATTCTAAAATACAGTAATGTGGTTGGATGACATAAAATGATGGGACACATAGTATATATACTGTCAGGTTCAAGTACACATAATTTAATGAGGATTCTTCTCATGATGTTCACACTTGGTAATCTCCATGATGGAAGATTGTGAAAATAGACCAACCAGTAAGAATTCTGCATGTTTTGGTTTCATCTGATATTTTTATCAATGATCATGTGTAATTTTCCTTACACATTAAAATTTTCTTTTAAACATTTCATCACTCTATCACTTTAAATTACTAAATAAATCCATCATTCCATATTTTGGTGGGATGTAGTGCACACTGGGGGCATCACAAATGACCTATAATTAATGGATAAGTTAAGGAAGGATTTTTCCCATCTATTTATTGATGTTGTTATCACAACCCTTTGATTAATATTGAACATTATTTTTAAATTACAAGGCCATGGTGTAATGATGATTTTGATTCAGTTAGTCAACGAATGAAGTATCAGGTACATAGGTTTATGACACTACCATGAAACCATATTGATGAGATATTGTGACAAATGGATTATTTTATATAGTGATCAATTTAACTTGGATGTCATCATTGTGACATTATATTAATTCTCTTTATTTCCTTAACTCATTCTTAGACAGTAATCTTGGATTTTATGCATGATGTCATAATCCCAATTCGAAATAATCCTAGAGGGTCACAAACTAAGTGTTTTTGGTGGACTCGATTAAATTATATTTGAATACTTTTAATAGAATAAATATTACTCTCAATACTGAGGAATAATTATTTTCAAGTTAAAATGGTAGAATAAATTAAATAAAAATTATTTTATAGGATTGAGAATAAAATATATTTATTTATTCTATTGAACAATTAATAAATAATTATATGGTTGTTTGTAAATAAAAATATTTATATAGGAGAATAAAATATTTTATTACGGTGTTCAGTAAATGGATGTGGAATTCGAACAGACCAAGACAATTTCTGTTGATAAATTAATATTTTATAGGTTAGTAAATAATGTTTATCTAGTTGGCTCAAGAAATAATAATAATATTGTTATTATTATGTGGTACGTGATTTCATTTATCTTTCTATTTTTTCCAACATATCAAGCCAAAAATAATGGCGATGTTATTTTTATTATGTGGAAGGGGTTTCCTCTTGTAGTTATAATTTCATTTAATTTCTTTTTTCAATTAAATATTGTAATCGAAACACCATGTGAATTAATTGGTAGGTATGTATTTTCTAAAAAACAATTGTAAATTGAGAATTGTTGAGCCAAACTTTTTCTCTCTCAACTCCAATCATCTCTCCATCTTAAGAATGAGATATGTTATTTAATACTAAAGAATGAGTAATCAAGGATGGTCAATGAATGGAATTTTCTTTACCATTCTCACATCTGAAGAATGAGTGGAATTTTTCAAGGCCATTGGATCATGTGTAGATCACTACTAGAGATATTATACATTGAATCCTCTTGAGCCCAATGAAAGAATTATGTAAGGGTCATTCCAGAAAATCAATGATCATCAAAAAAGAAAGTACCAATGACCAATGTATTTAATTTCATCAAAAAATAATAAATTCATTATAAACATGTTGTGGAATATCCCCTTTCTCGAATGTAGTTCTTTTCTTTATTTGTCTAAATATTTGATTTCAATATATGGATACTAACATTTATCATCATATTGATCCTAGATTCGTCATTGATTTCTGCAAAAGAAATGTCGGGCCCCTCCCAACCCTGCACTTATGCTACATCCGGATCCTTTAAGATACTCGTAAGAGGATGAGATTTTTTCTCATGAAGTTCGTACATGGTAATATCCATTGTGGGAGATTGTGAGAATATACCTTCAAATATGAATTCCACATGTTTTTGTGTCATTGAATATCCTTATCTTTGAGTGTGTGTAATGGTTCATAGATTTTAATTGTATCATTAAAACATGTCATAAATAGCGCACATTGATTTACTGATGAAAACTATTAAGCCAACTGTTGGTGGGAAGTAGGGTTTGTTGGGTGCATCACGAATGACATGTTATTAATGGATAATTTGAGGATGTATTTTCCGTTCCATTTATGATGTTTTATATGTTGATCCTTCGAATGAAATAGAACCATATCCCAAAATTACATGGCCATGGTGTTATAGTGAGTTTATTTTATGTAGTCAACGAATGATGTATCAAGCATATAGGTTGATGAAACTATGATGAAAAATGATTTATGAGATATAGTGACAAAGGGATTATATTACACAGTTATTTTTCATATGTTGATGTCATCATTGCAACATTATGTTATTTCTCTAAGGGTTCCATGACCCATTGGTAGACAGTAATCATTGATTTTAAGAAATCCTACCTATTGCTAGTGAGAAATAATCCTAAAGGGTCACTCACTAAGAGTTTCTTTTAGTCACAAATAAATTCTATGGGAAATTAATAATGGAATAAATATTATTCTCAATACTGAGGAATAATTTAATTCAATTTTTAAATTAAATAAATATTTATTCACCATATAGTCAATAAAATTTATTTATTTATTTTACTAAACGTTTAATAAATATTTATTTATTATAGTGTAAGTAAGTAAATTTATTTAAGAGAATAAAATATTTTATTTAGGTGTTCAATAAATGGAAGGGGTGATAAAGCGGACCAAGAGAGTGTCTGTTGATAAATTAATTATATTAAATTTTTTAAATAATGTTTATCCAGTTGGTTCTAGAAATAATAATAGTTTTGATATCATTATATGAAATGTGATGTCATTTATGGTTTAATTTTGTGTTAGTTGGTGCACCATAATAATGGTCTTGTAATAGTTATTATGTGGCATGGATTTTCTCAAATAATTATAATTGATTTTAATAGCTGTTTGAAAATTAAATATAGAAACTAAAACCCCATGTCGGTTAATAGATATTTACATATATTTTTAAAAACCCTGGTTAATTGAGAATTGTCCAGCGAAACATTTTACCACTCGACTCCTATCATCAATCCATCTCAAGAATGATATATTTTCATCAAGACTGAATAATTAGAAAACAAGAATGATTGACGCAAGACATTCAATTCATCGCACTGGCACCCAGAGAATGAGTGGAATTGGTCAGACACCATAAGAGCACGTTTGGTTCACTACTAGATAGATTCTACATTCGATCCTCTAGAGTGAAATAAAGGCAATCCCAAACCGTCCCTCCGGATGATCAATGATCATCAAAAAAATAAATTATCAAGGACCCATGTATTTAATTTCTTCAAAAATTAATGAATTAATTATAAGCATGATGTCCAACAACCTCATTATCGAATTCAGTGATTTTAGATCTTTTTCTAAATATTTTATTTAAATCTATGGATACTAGCATTCATTTTCAAATAGATCCCACATTTGTTGTAGAGTCCCAATGCTTGACGTACATGGAAATTACATTACTTTAGCGGAATACTTAATACATAACAAAAACAGAAACACAAGGACCATAATAGTTTAGTGTCTTTGTAAACATGGAACGTAATCTTTTAATCGTGGTGACAGGTCTTCCACATCTCCCAAAAAGATCTTCACATTGTTGTTTCCTTACCTAAAATCTTTCTTTTAATCCTAGGGGAAAATACAAAATAAAAAGGGTGAGATAAAATGCTCAGTAAGGGTAATCATGGATAAAATAAAACATACCATATACATTTGATCTTAAAAACATGAACGTAATGTTCAAACATCAAAATCTTGAGCAACGACTTAAAACATGGAAGTACATAAGGAATAGATCATAATGAAACATAAATCATGATAACATATCATGGGAACAAAACATGTAATTGTGGCATCCACTAAACACATGTAATGATTTCCATAGAAGCCAAGGCTTTGCTGCCAAGACCATCTTTGTGGACAAAGTCCCATTCTGAATCGATTTCACTCCTCATTTCAGTCCTGTAACACTGAACAGGATTAACATACCGTTCAATCCATGTCTATCTGATGAGATATAAAATCTTTACCCAATGAATTGGAGGGAGATATAGGTCCCACCAATCTCATAATGATACCATTCATATGTGTGCCACAAAATCATAAATCATACATCATTACATAACCCATGTAATAAAAATGGGATTCTTAAACATCGTGACATCATAAAAAAATTCATATAAGATAAAGGAATTCATAAAAATAATTCCATCACAACATAATCAAATCAATGTAATAATAGGGATAGAAACAGAACCCTTAATTATCTTATATGGAAAATAATTTTGATAAAACGATTGAACTCAATTCTTGAGGAAAATATCGTTTCTTCTTAAAAAAACGTTTCCTTTCATAACATGTCATACAATTATAAACTAAAAGAAGTTTATTAATAATAATCTTGAAAACTTGTAAAGGAATATTCTTGGAAATAATGTTTTAAAAATCCATTCATTCCGTATATGTAAAGAAAAACATTCTTCTCGTACTTTTGTCGGAAAAGTCAAAAATTACCTCGTACGAAAAACGACAAATGATTCCTTTCATATCTTTTACAAAAAACTCACCTAAGGGTAAAATTGGATTTAAAAAATTTAAGATGGATGGAAATAACATTACATATTGAGGAAACATAGATTTGGATGATAAAATACACCCTAGTAAATTCAATACTATAAAAAATCTCGGATAAAAATGAGATTGTGGTATTTCCCTTACCATAGGTCCGATATGCTTCGTACGAATCCAAACCTATTGTAATATGATTTAAATAATTTCATTGACTTATTAAAGAATCATATTCATTGTTATGATATCATATATGGATCACTTATGACTTTATATTACCTGTTCTTTTGTAAATTCCATGTTAAAGAGCATTTTGGGTAAAATCGTTTCATTTGTCGTCCGTGTTTTGACTTGTAATTATTCAAATGATTACATAGATCATGATTACTTAATTACAGAATATAAAACATGATTTATATATAATATATATTCAGAATATACATATATATAATAGATCGATAAATGGAAAGAAATACACCGTTCATGGAGACAGTAGGTCGTACGTACGCATGAACGTTGTTTTCGTTTCCTCATTGAATTGAATGGAATTAATTGGATGACATACATATATATATATATACATAAATACAGTATCATTATTTTGTCATATATTTCATGATTACTTATTATATATACATTATAATAATTTATGAATGGTAAATCATTGATAATGAATCTCATCGCGTCGTGGATACAGTATTCCGTACGTACGCACGAGCGATGATATCGTTCCAATGATCGTGGAATTTTATTGGAGTGTATGTATACTATTACAGAATCAATATCACTTTACAATAATCTTATATAGTTATTATTTACACCATTATAACCATCCATGTAAGGTGGTGGTGGAAAATATATTACACCACGGCGTGGACACGGTATTCCGTACGTCCGCACGCGCGGTGATTTCGTTTTCCATAGGATGGATAGATGGTGAAATAGGTTTGTTTAATACTTATAATAACATATCATTATATGAGTGATACTGATGTTTTTACTCCATAATGAAACAAACTAAGAAGAATATGTGGAAGAAGAAATAATGGTGAATGAATCGGTAACAGACATTACCTCTTCTTTGAAGCGGCTCTTGGAGACCTCCTCTTAGGGAAATAAAATTGGTCTTTGAAGAATACCAGGACCTCTAGGTTGTTTCTAGGGAAGTGGAGAAGAGAATTGGGTAGGTTTTGGCCGATATTTAAGGCTCCAAGAGGTGTGAGGAAGAAAGGGAGGAGGTGCCCTTTTATAAGGGAGGAGAGGGGCACCTTTGGAATTCTTAAAAATAGTAGTTTATAATAAATCTAATACCATATAAAAACCTCCAAAAATGACTCATATTCAAAGTTTAGATGAGATAGGGTTGTAATCTAATCATCCAATCAAATTTAGACATGTTTGGATCTTATTTTAATCCTTCTCATTTTGATTTATCCTTAATTAATCCATTTAAGTTTATTTGTGGTAATAAAATTCTAAATTATAAATTATAAAAAATAATTACTTATTTGTTGTGAATTTTCAATAATTGGTTACATTATAAAATTATAAATAATATAAATATAAATTTATAATTTTTAAATATTTTTTGATTTATAAACAATTTTATAATATGTTATTTTTATAAAATAACAATAGTGTCAATTTTGACACTATTCATTTATTTAAATTTAAATAAAATATATACAGAAGATATGTTTGAAATAAAAGGGTTAATAGATTCATAAAAGGTCATATGTATCTATAAAATTAGAGGATCACATTAAATAGTTCATATAATATTTATTTTATTATTTCTAAAACCATTTATTTGGTTTATCTATTAATACAATAATTAGTACAACATTTTTGTATAATTATTTAATATATTGATTTGTTTCATAAATATTGAAAATAAAATCCTATGATGAAGATAAATCTATTACATTTCACAATAATACTTTTATTCTAATATATCATCTTAAAATCACAATATTTAAATTGTTATATTTATTAAATTATGAATGTGAGAACTTTGGCATCATTTAAAATAAAATAAAATAAGTGTTATAAACACTTTTATAATGCTCCAAAAGGTTATATATTAGGTAATTGGATGCTTAAGGTGTAGGTATACACTAAAAATAAGTTTTGATCCGTTTTTAGGCCTTTTAATGGGTATTATTATTTCAATAAAAACTATATTACTTATTTCCCACTTAATAAATAAGTTCTGTATCATTAATGTATCACCATTATTGGAAATTATTTAATGCCAAAAAATTATAAATAAATTATCATGATGTAGATAATTTTATTAGATTTTTTGAGACTATTCATGTTCTATGTTTTATGATGTTTATCACTAAATTAAAACTATTATACTTATAAGATTTAAGAGAGTGACATGTTGTCACTTTCTTTGGTTTTAATAATAATTAAATTATTTTCATGGTCAAAAGTCCATAAAATGAATCTAATCCGACCCTTAGGTTATATGGGTCAACTTTTAGTCATCCAATATAATTTTTTCTTGTGTTAGGGTAATTTTATAATATTATATTTACCCTTAATTACCCGATTTAACTTTAACTAATGGAAATAAAATTTACCGTAGTTACTATTCATAATTCCCAAAAATATAAAGTAGCTTATTAACATAATCTGGACCCACTTATTCTAAATATGGAATCCATTTTTCCAAATTCAATACACAAAAGTTTCAGAAATTAAATCAAAATTAATCTCGTTGTCGAAAGAAAACAGGTTTTTCTTTAAAACATTGCAAAAGATTGAATTGATTTAACCTACGAATTTAATGTAAAATCAATCCTAATGACATACATTATATTAAATGGTAAAAATATTTTCTATTTATACTTTAAAACCATTAAATATTATAATTTAACCATATAAATTATTATGATGAAAATAGTTGTTTTTATTTAAAATATAGTGTGTTTTTACTATTCATCAAAAAATGAAAGTTACCAGAATAATATGAAAATTTTATCCAAAGTAAATTTTTATTTCTTGATTCCAAAGAAGAATTTTATTTTTTCAAATTGAACTTATAAACATGTCAAAAACTATATTTAAAGTGGGTGCTCCATCAAAAGGCGGCAAAACTGCATTTTTTGAAAAATACTTATTTTACCCGAAAAATTTATTTTGTTCTTATACCATGTTCTAGAAAATGTATAAGACGAATAATAATGTTATAAAATTCAAAATTTAGTTAATACTATTAATAAAGGCCATTTCATAATAATATTATAATAATATATCATTGTTTAGTAAAACCCGGTATTGCGTACAACACACGCTATCGAGGAAGGTCGTGATTGTGTATAACGCAAGCCAAGTCAGGGTTGTGTGTTGTGCAAGAATCCTTCATTGTTTCGTATAACATAATCCAACCAACCATATTTCATTTATACATTGAATATATATACATATATACTCAATGTTGTGTAGAATAACTATTATCAAAATTGTGTGTAACACGATCAAAGAATATTGTTGCGTATACTGTAAGCTAATATGGTGTTGTGTATAGTGCAAGGTAATCTTGATGTACCATAAAACACAAGACATTAATGAAATTAAAAGAATATTTTTTCATAAAATCTCAGGGTGTTACATTCTACCCCCCTTAAAATGAATTTTTCCCTCGAAATTCGTCGAGGTTATAAATGGTTTACTACTCGAAAATTTGTTTAATAGAGACCCACATCGTAAAAAGGAATACCAAAACATGGATTTAAAAACTAAAGTATGAAATGTAACGGTTACCCAAATTAACTCATCACTAGGTTTCCACGGAGGAGGACATATGTGAAAATATGTATATGGAAGAAAAATCTAACCATCAAGTTCTGATGGAGAGTGGTAGAGAACATGGCTATGAAAAATCCAACAATCACAAAGCTATTGATTTGTGATGATCTAAGGTACCATCTGATTCATCGGATATAAGGGAACTAGGACAACATTTTTGGTTTTCAAGATCAATTCCCTGAAGTTGATGAATTAAAAGAAATACTTGCATGATTTTGGTACAATCTTACTGTTGCTCATGAATTGAACAATTTCCACTTCATCCCTTAATGAAATGAAGTTGAATTTGTTATTCATGATGTGTTAACAGATCATGTGATAGAATGATGGGTCATTCCATCTCATTCAAACAGAAGGATAGAAAAAGTTATAAGTCTATCTTATGGTAAGATTAATCGTATATGGTTCCAGAAATGAACTTATACTTCATATATCATACTGCTTAATAAAATAAAACTAGTTTCAACTAACTGGGGTCTTCCTGTAGGCCAGTGGTAGGCGATAAAGGTCAGTCGCACTTCGGTTGTGGGTTCGATTCCCACAGCCTTGTCTGACGCGATGGGCTATCGCCCGTCCTGCAAATTGTCCTTTTTTTAAAACTACATTACTATATCATCCCATCAATAATATCGAAAAAAGGTTCTATCCTTAAACAATAATAACTTATGTCCAACATAATCCATTCCAATATTTAGTCGTATCCATAATATTGCAGTCCATTGTCATATTATAGTGAAAACGATTACCAGAGATTTCATATAAAAATCATGTTAATACCATCGTTGGTCCCCATATATCATAAGATATGTCTTGTTGGTCACATTACAAACGTTCGAAGGCCTTCATCATGTATTCTCTTGAAAAATGAATACCCATTGAACCTTAGTGAAAACATGAATGTAGTTAAAAGTTAACACTTTCCACATACCAAAATCCTCAAAATTCTATATACTCAAACCATGATATCACTTAGTCCTTATATCAATCATGAGCTCATGAATAAAATCAAACATATCATTATATTCGTATCCCTTCATTATGCGCATATCATTTTCTTTCCAAAAAATATATGAATAACCTTTCATGGTTACTGGTACCATTAATCATACACTTTCAAAACATAAGGAAAGACAATAGTGTAACAATCCTTTGATGTCTCTTTATTCCATAGTACCCTGAGATTACTTATACAATATTACACTTGATAAACATGTAATCATTCCACTACCTTCTTAAACCATTGACCGAGCTTCAACAATTCTTTCATCTCATATATCATTTGTAGTCTCTTCATCATCATCAATATAAATACTTCCCATACGACCTTACTGATTCTCTTCATGAGACTTTACCATAGGGAATTGGTTTGCATAATGCATGTACATTCCACATTTAAAACATTTAACCATTGTTGATGTCGTAGCAATACCATTATCCTCATCCATGGTGTTAACTGAACCTTTTCCTTTGCACTTACTGTCTTTGTGTCCTTCTTT
This sequence comes from Viscum album, assembly GCA_963277665.1. Lineage (NCBI taxonomy): Eukaryota > Viridiplantae > Streptophyta > Magnoliopsida > Santalales > Viscaceae > Viscum > Viscum album. The sequence goes on along the minus strand of OY728164.1, from coordinate 59,000,605 downwards.
TCCACACCCAAAGCATCTTCTAGTTCCCTTGAAACAATATCCCCGATGCCTCTTCCCACATGATATACATGAGGGAAATTGAAGTTTCTTTCCTCTATGATCATCATGAAACTCTATATTTCTCTTATTATCTGAGTCGGGAAACTTAACAAAGTTGAGATTATTGATCATATTATGAGATTGCTGATTAGGCATAATAACGATGTTTGGACTTCCAAATCCCATTTCATTTGGTTTCTCATGAAGAAATCATTCCATTGTCCGTCATATCCTCTATTATCATGAATCTTCCAGTTTCTAGCCATTTTCTAAAACCCAGAAAGAATAGTTTGAGAGGAAAAAATCATGCTAGGGAAAACAACATAGTAAAGGGGGAGTACCCTCAATTTCTAACATCTTAGGTTTTATTCTATGATCGTTACCGTAATTCTAGGACTATAACCTATACGTATACTTATCCTTAGGTACATCCCTACTCATACCTTAGAAATATCTCTAGAGATCTCACTAAAGTTTTCACATCCTAGTTTCAAAAGGTTGACTAAACCTTTCCTCTGATACCAACTGTAGAGACCCAAAGCTTGACGTACATGGACATTACATTATTTTAGCGGAATACATAATACATAACAGAAACAGACACACAAGGACTGTAATAGTTTAGTGTCTTTGAAACTTGGAACGTAATCTTCTAATCATGGTGAAAGATCTTCAACATCTCCCATAAAGATCTTCCCATTTTTGTTTCCTTACCTAAAATAATTCTTTTATTCCTTGGGGAAAATAAAACATAAAAAGGGTGAGCTCAAATGCTCAGTAAGGGTAAGCATGGATAAAATAAAACATATCATATACATTTGATCTTAAAAACATGAAGGTAATGTTTAAACATCAAAATCTTGAGCAACGACTTAAAACATGGAAGTACATAAGGCATATATCATAATGAAACATAAATCATGATAACATAGCAGGGGAATAAAACATGTAATTGTGGAATCCATTAATAACATGTAATGATTTCCATAGTATCCAAGGCTTTGCTGCCAAGACCATCTTATTGGATAACGTCCCATTCTGAATCGAGTTCACGCTTCATTTCAGTCCTGTAAAACTGAACTAGATTAACTTACCGTTCCAGCCATGTCTATCTCATGAGATATAAAATCTTTACCCAATTTGTTGGAGGGAGATATAGGTCCCACCCATCTCATAATGATACCATTTATATGTGTTCCCCAAAATCATAAATCATACATCATTGCATAACCCATGTAATGAAAATGGGATTCTTAAACATCGTGACATCATTAAACAATTCATATAAGATAAAGGAATTCATAAAAATAATTCCATCACAACATAATCAAATCAATTTAATAATAGGGATAGAAACAGAACCCTTAATTATCTTAGATGGAAAATAATTTTGATAAAACGCTTGAACTCCATTCCTGAGGAAAATATCCTTTCTTCTTCAAAAACACTTTTCCTTTCATAACATGTCATACAATTCTAAACTAATAGAATTTGATTAAAAATAAAATTGAAAACTTGTAAAGGAAGATTCTTGGAAATAATGTTTTAAAAATCCATTCATGCCATAAAAGTTAAAAAAACATTCGTCTCGTACTTTTGTCGGAAAAGTCAAAAAGTACCTCGTACGAAAAATGTCAAAATATTTCTTTCATAACTTTTACTAAAAACTCACCTAAGGGTAAAATTGGATTTAGAAAATTTCATATGGATGGAAATAACATTACATATTGAGGAAACATGGATGTGGATGATAAAATACAACCCAGTAAACTCCAAAATATAAACAATCTCGGATAAAAATGAGATTGTGATATTTCCCTTACCTTAGGTCTGATATGCTTCGTACGTATCCGAACCTCCTGTAATATGATTTAAATAATGTCATTTACTTATTACAGAATCATATTCATTGTTATGATATCATATATGGATCACTTATGACTTTTTATTACCCGTTCTTTTGTAAATTCCATGTTAAAGAGCGTTTTGGGTAAAATCGTTTCATTTGTCGTCCATGTTTTGATTTGTAATTATTCATATGATTACATAGATCATGATTAATTAATTCCAGAATATAAAACATGATTTATATATAATATATATTCATAATATACTTATATATAATAGATCGATAATTGGAATGAAATACACCGTTCATGGAGACGGTAGACCGTACGTACGCATGAACGTTGTTTTCGTTTCCTCATTGAATTGAATGGAATTAATTGGATGACATACATATATATATAAATAAATATAGTATCATTATTATTTCATATATTTCATGATTACTTATTATATATAAATTATAATCATTTATGAATGGTTAATCAATGAGAATGAATCTCATCGCGTCGTGGAGACGGTTTTCCGTACGTACGCACGAGTGATGATATCGTTCCCATGATCGTGGAATTTTATTGGAGTGTATGTATACTATTCCAGAATCAATATCACTTTACAATAATCATATATAGTTATTATTTACACCATTATACCCATCCATGTAAGGTGGGGGTGGAAAATAGATTACACCACGGCGTGGAGACGGTATTCCGTACGTACGCACGTGCAATGATTTCGTTTTCCATATGATGGATAGATGGTGAAATAGGGTTGTTTCATACATAAAATAACATATCATTATATGAGTTATACTGATGTTATTACTTCATAATGAAACAACCTATGAAGAAGAAGTGGAAGAATAAATAAAGGTGAAAGAATCGGTAACAGACATTAACTATTCTTTGAAGCGCCTCTTTGAGACCTCCTCATAGGGCACTAAAATTGGTCTTTGAAGAAGACCAGAACATCTAGGATGTTTCTAATGAAGTGTAGAAGATAATTGGGTAGGGTTTGGGCGATCTTGAAGTCTCAATGTGGTGTGAGGAAGAGAGGGAGGAGGTTCCCTTTTGTAAGGGAGGAGAGGGGCACCTTTGGAATTCTTAAAAATATTTGTTTATAATAAATATAACCCCACATAGAAACCTCCAAAAATGACTCATATTCGAAGATTAGATGATATAGGGTTGTACGATCATCAACCAATCAAATTTAGACATGTTTGGATCTTATTTTAAGCCTTATAATTTTGATTTATCCTTATTTAATCTATTTAAGTTTATTTGTGGTAATAAAATTCTAAATTTTAAATTATAACAAATAATTACTTATTTGTGGTGAATTTTCCCTAATTGGATACTTTATAACATTATAGACCATATAAATTTAAATTTATAATTTTCAAATATTTTTGTGATTTTTAAACAATTTTATAATATGTTATTTTTATAAATTAACAATCGTGTCAATTTTGACACTATTCATTTATTTGAATTTAAATAAAATATATACAGAATATATGTTCTAAATAAAGGTTTTAATAGATTCATAAGAGGTCATATGTATCTATAAAATTAGTGGATCACATTAAATAGTTCATATAATATTTATTTTATTATTTTCAAAACCATTTACTTGGATTATCTCTTAATAAAATAATTATTACAACATTTTTGTATAATTATTTAATATACATATTTGTTTCATAAAAATTAATAATAAAATCCTATTATTAAGATAAATCTATTAAATTTTACAATAATACTTTTACTCTAATTTATCATCTTAAAATCACAATATTTAAATTGTTATATTTATTATATTATGAAGGTGACAACTTCGGCATCATTTAAAATAAAATAATATAAGTGTCATAATCACTTTTATAATGCTCCAAAAAGTTATATATTAGGTCATTAGATGATAAAGGTGTAGTTATACACTACCAATAAGTTTTGTTCCGGTTTGTGGGCCTTTTAATGGGTATTATTATTTCAATAAAAACTATATTACTTATTTCCCACTTAATAAATAATTTTTGTATCATTAATGTATCACCATTAATGACAATTATTTAATCCCTAAAAATT